>CM039727.1:296786-1776052 GCA_022539455.1 Dendrobium nobile
GATATTTGGATCGTCCTGGGACGATCAGACGACAAGAATCCGAGAATAAGGGTTTTTATCGTCCAAGGAAAAATAATTATCGGCCTGAAGAATCGTCCGGGCCGATTTGATTTTGTTCTGATCGGCCAGGACGATGTGGCGATCGGCCGGGCCGATCTGTTGAGTTTATATGAAAAATCAGCTCGATTCGAGGAGAGAGAAAATCATTTGATATTTTATAAAATATCTGAGGAGAGAGAAAGAGAAGGAATCAAAGAGAAAAGCTTGGTTTCGGAGGCCGCGGAGCGCTTTTCGTCCGTCGCCGTTGTTGGGATAATTGAAGATCTCGCGGTAAGGACTCCGAATCCTATTTCTGTTTTCAAAGATGTTGTGTTTTGATCGATTCGTGCACTGATTTGTATTTTCGTAGTCGAATTTTGTATTGAAACAACTTTCACATCACAACTTTTAGAATGTTATAGATACGAATATTCTACACGATTTGAGTATTTTCTACGAAGGTTTTACCGGTCGGAATTGATTATACGCGATTTTAATTGAATAGAAAAATATCATGATGTTATTTGATATGGATTCAGTAGAAGAATAGTCTTGTATTGTTGTCGTGAACATTCTATTGTAATTTGGTGAATTGTGATTTTGTAGGATTTTTGTGTAAATCGGTAGACTGCCGTTACTCTGCCCGATTTTCGTATGATTTCTGAATTGACTGAAATTGATAGATTGCATTGCTATGTATATGAATATTGATATGATTGTTCTAGATTGTTTTAATATTGATTATTGAATTGATTATTGAATTGAATATTGATTGACTATTGAATACTGGAACACAAGTGGAACCTGGTTGAACGTTGGTTGGAGATTGAATTGACCTGTACAGGATGGTGGGCCGACGGGTTTTCCTTTAAACATTGATTATGGATATATGGATGGGAGTCATAAGGGGTTTTTATAGATATGCCGACGGGCGGCCGACGGGCAATAGAGTGACGACTCTTTTTATTGAAACCAACGTATGGATATCTACTGTCACGACCCGACCCGAGACGAGACGGATCCCGCCCGCGCCGGATCGCGACGGGGGATAGCTAACCAGGATCTGGCTTTGGATTAGGTTACTGAACTGATCTTCCAAATTCTTAACTCAACAGAAGCGCACAGAACAACAGAGCTACTAAAAACATCAAATGCAGCGGAACAAAACATCTATCTTTTCATTCCTCAAAATAATCATCTACAGAACAGTACAAGGCTTTCAACAGAAAGAAAGACAGAACAGGAAAGCCATGACTGAACAAAAATCAAAGTACAAAAGTACCTAATCTGATCAGACTCCGAAATCTAATCCTGGACTTCCTTGCCCTTCCCAGAACCTGAAAACCACCAGAAAGCAAGGGTGAGCTCAACAGCTCAGCACAAAGCAACAAACCACCAATCTAAATCCTCAGAAAAAAAACCAAACTTATCAGACAGAAATCAGATCAGAAGTCGGAACAGAATCGGAAATCAGAACTTATACGGACAGATATCAAAGCAGAAATAGAATCGTACAGATCAGATCACAGAACAGAATAAACTCAGCAAGAGTCGGAAACAGAAATCAGAATCGTACGGATCATATCATATCATATCCAAATTTCGTACAGAACAGAACAGATACAGAAAGTAGTACAGATACATATAGCTAAATGCCCTGACACTGACGGAATCTCTACGGATTCCGGCCCCTTATGCCTCCCTTCCCAGACACTGACTGAATCTCATAGGATTCAGGCCCCTTATGTCTCCCTTTGTGCTCACGGCACCAAAACAGATGTGCTTATAGCACCAAAACAGAATTCATCGGATCCGGAACAGAACAGATATCAGATGTCAGAATGAGCTCATTTCAGATTTCCCGTTTCACTAACTGAATCTCATAGGATCCAGGCCCTTATAACTCCCTTTTTATAGCTTATACACATAGCATTTCAATTCAGAAGAAATCCGGACAATTCAGAAATTACCCAAAAATCGGGCAGCACAACGGCAGTATACGGAATTTACACAAAAAATTCCTGCAAAGAAAATTTACCGAATCGCACAGACTACAGATATCAACATTTCAGAACTTTTATTCTACTGCACAGATAAATTCCAATTTCACAGAAAAATCCGGTCGACTAAAAACAAGTCGAAACAAAAATACCCGGACGAAAATCTTCAAAATATAGTCAAAACGTGCACACCCGGCACGGCAACGATATACAGAAAGTTACGCGGTAAAAACTGAACCGATCAAAAGATACGGACGAAATTCGCTAACGGAAACAAAACCGACAGAATATACCGCCAAACACGACGGAACTGAAAATTGAGAAAGGTAGAATGTGCCTTACCTCGAGCACAGCAAATTCCTCAACAGTCACTTCGATCGAAAACGCTCCGCGTCGTCCGAAAATCCACTTTCTCCAAAATCCCACGACTTTCTCTCTCCTCAGATATTTAATTTTTATTTTCTGATTTTTCTCTCTCTTCAAAACGACTGAAATCAGCCTTATACTACACAGATCGGCCCGGCCGATCGCAGCATCGTCCCGGGACGATCTGACCAAAAAGATCGGCCTGGTCTCCCTTCAGGGCTATTGCAGGGACGATATTCTACAGTGCCGATCGGCCTGGCCGATGTCTCCAATCGGCCTGGCCGATGCATGCAGAAAATCACCTGGAGCAAAACTGGGCAAAATCTGGAGCTGAATTTTCACTGATCGTCCCAGGACGATCCCAGTCGTCCTGGACGATACTGGAGCAGATTTTGATATTACAATCTCCCCAACTCAGAAAAATGTCGTCCTCGACATTATCCAGTCCAAACTCAGTCAAAACAAGTACGGGTACGACCGTTCATATCAGACTCCTTCTCCCAAGTTGCTTCCCGTGCAGTCCGGTGCTTCCACTGGACTTTAACCATCGGAATCTCTTTATTCCTTAACTTTCGGACGTCGTACGCCAAAATAAGCTCTGGCTCTTCCTTGTACGCCAGATTCTCCTGAATCTCCACCTCATCAGCTGACAACTTCTTCCCAGAGTCTGAAACCCACTTCCTCAGAGTGATACGTGAAACACATTATGCACATCAGGCATAGATTCAGAAAGCAATAACTTATAAGCAGCTTTTCCAATTCTTTCCAAAACTTCAAAAGGTCCAACATACCTTGGACTAAGCTTGCTTTTTGACCAAATCTGCTCACACCTTTCATCGGGCTGACTTTGACGTACACAAAGTCACCGACACCTTTCGACAAATCTGTGCTTCTGATTGTAATACTTCTGCTGTCGATCTTGAGCGGCTTTCAATCTTTCTCTATCAAATTGATCTTCTGAGCAGTTCATCACAAAAGTGGCCCCCAAGCCTGTCTATCTCCGAAGGAGGTCGGTCAAAGGAGTAGACACTTCCTGCCATACAAAGCCTCGTACGGTGCCATACCGATACTGGACTGAAAACTGTTTGTTATAAGCAAACTCAATCAGCGGAATATGATCTTCCCAACTTCGCTAAAGTCCAGAACACAAAGCCTCAACAGATCTTCAGTACCTGAATCGTCCTCTCAGACTGTCCGTCGGTCTGAGATGAAAGGCTGTACTGAAATGCAGTCTTCGTACCCAAACCTTGCTGAATGCCTTTCCAAGTCTGGAAGTAAAACGTCCATCTCGATCGATACGATCACACGAGGCACACCGGCCAATATGACTATCTCCTTCACATAAATCTGTGCCAAGATCAACTGAATCCGTCGTCTGATCGAAAGAAAATGGGACTGACTTAGATAAGTAGGATTTATAGTTCCTGAAGAGAAGGTTTAGTGACCTACCTACCATTTTAGGCATACTATGAGACTGAATATAATAGCCTTGAACCCTAAATCTAAGTTAGGTTTAGTGTTCTACACAACACTAAGACCTGTGTCCTAACTATTACAGTGTAGAACCTGGACTTATCCCAGCATGGATTGGGGAGCCAGCTAACCACCTAATTGCTTTAAAACTATGCTATCAAGTCAATTATGAGAGATGGGTGGGTGGTATAACTTTTTAGAAGCAGGACCGACAATTAGAGGGTTTTCTAATTGGTCCTGGACTTATGTTGGTAGATACTCTTAACTAATGCAATTAAAATTTAATTTAGTTAGTTTCTAATGCAATGCATGCTAGTTGAAAGGTTGAATCATGAATGCATAAGACTTTAAAAACATCCTTATTATAAAATAATTTTTAGAAGGAGATTAGACTTCCCTAGGTCCGGCACTTCATTCTCATAGGTCAGATTATTCGAACTCTTCCCGCAGGCGAGGAAGTGTCTCAAAGAAGGAGAAAGAAGAATGCATTAATATGCATGCGACCTCGGACGATTCTGATAGTTCCCTAAATTCTTAGGTTTCTATATTATTTAAATGTTAAAATTTTAGATATTGATTACGAGTAGAATAATTTTGCAGTCCTTAGGGAGCCTAACGAGGTCTAGGCGAAAATAAAAATGACATGTAAGAAAAAAACCTAGAAAAAGCAGACAATTTCTACTACGTAAGTATAGCAAACACATCAATATAAATAAATAAATCAAATAAATGTCCATAAGCCAACTGCCTTTTAATTGCAACTCAGGGTCTGCAAAAAATAAAGTGATCGGGCGCCACTACCAACAACTCGAATTTCTAATCCTATGACTGACGCAAATGACTTTGAGTTAGATATTGGGTCTTCAAATCTTCAGCTCTTCAGTCTTCTTCGGATTTGTTCTCCTTGTACTCCTTGGATCTCTCTTCCTTGGACTCCTTGGATTCATCGTGGCTTGAATATCCAAACGAAGAGATAATTCCCCCTTCAAAAGGGGGTATTGCCTTTTCTCTTTGGATATCTAAAGTCATCCAAGCTCGATCTTTCAAATAGAAGAAGACTCTCCCCTTTGAGGATGCTTTCTTCTTTTAAAATTCTAGTTGGAGAAGAATATTCATACTCAAAGATATCTTCACAACTCTCACCAATATTACAAATGATTTATATTAATTGAAAGCAATAAATTCTAAACTCCCTATAAGGTTATCCTAATAAAAATCTCACACAATTATAATATCCCAAGTAGTTATATTGAAAGTAAAATGCACATCACAGTCATGCTTGACCATGCTCTTAATAATTGAGGGCTAATACAGCTTCTGGAGTACCTGTAGAAGTTATTATATAATGATATTAGCCCTCATTTATCTAGGGGGGGCTGAGCAAGCACCTGCATAAAATATAATGAGAAATTATGACATTTTCCCCCCTTTAGCGATGCATGAGCATTCCTAACCTAAGGGTAGATCTAACGTCCGTCACATCAATTCCCAGAGTATAGTAAAAGTAAGCAAACACAATAATAATTCATCACAGCATATAGTGAAATCATCGGAAAGCTCCGGCACACAGCAAAAACATAAACACCTGCCTAGCCTAGGTCTAGAAGTGGTGCCCTATTAAACAATTCTATGTGTGTAAGGTTTGTGTGGTTAGGATACATTCTAACTTAGGTAGTGAGTTAAAGTTGCATAAAGTTCAGATTTATTAGAGGTTGAAAAGGAAACTTTACTTGAAGTTCAAATATTAATGGGTTAAGGTATATTTTAGTTAATTTAGTTTGTTGATCAAATTTGAATGTTTAGGGTATTTGAAGTTTAAATTGCATTAGCCAATTTTGAGAAGTCCTGGGTCCTCCTAAGAGCTAGCCTAAGGGGGTCCAAAAGGTCACTATAAGAAATAGGTTAGGTCTAAGGCTCCTAACATTTTATTTAAATACTAGACCTTAATATGAGTAGTTAGACAGGTAGTTTGCTGGATTTGGAGTTTCTTACGCGAAGTTATGAATTTTACAAGCTTCAGGCATTAGACTATAGGCTGGGGTTGACCAGAAAGTTGACTTTCTAATTTAGGTTAGTTTCTAGAGTCCTAATATTTTTAATAAATACTAGACTCTAATTGTAGTTGAATGAAATTAAGTTTTCCTAATTTGGAATTTTTTAAAATTAGTTATAAATTTCTAAAGTTTGGGTATTTATTGAATTATCTAAAATATCTAATTAAGGGGTGATTTTATGATTTTGATCCAAATCAACTTCAAACTAATTAGAATCACCCCCAAAGGTCAGAAATGACTTGAGAAAGTATTCCCAAGTGTTTGGAGAAAATTTGAAATTTTTAATAATTTTTAATAATTTATTTGGGGAAAAAAGGTAATTTCCACTTAAGGTTAAATTCAGGGTCAGCCTAAGGTTAAAATAAGGAGCCATATTTATCAGATTAAGGGTCTAATTATGAACAATTTGAGGTATTATGAGTATTTTTTGAGTTAAAAGGGATTTATTAGAATTTTTAGAAGGTCTCGGGGCCTAATTAATGGGTTAAATTAGGGTTGGTTAATTAAGGGGTCAAAAAAGCTTAAAAAATTCCTAGAACATTTTGAGAGATTTATGATGTCACTAAATTTAAGTGTTAAAGTTTTCATGCCAATCAGTGATCTACCCTAGCTCATACAAATTTTCTAAGTTTGCTAGACGGGTCCTTAATTGTTGTCCTTAGGGTGTCACTATGTTGTAGAAGCTTAAACTTGAGTTTTGGACTAACCCTTGGGTAATAATGCATGGTAACACACAAAAGCAGAAAACACGTCATGTCTTTATCTAGGAGAGTTTAAACTAAGTGGTGGTGCATCATACACATGCAAACTACACTACAAGGAAAGTAAAACACACTTAATGAAGGCATTAGTGAATGATTGAGACTCAACCATTCACTAATCCACACCTCCATGATTGCTCTTCACATATAGAATCTATGTTTAAAATTTCACAAAAGTGAATCTCCCGAAAATTAGGATTTAAAATATAAGTAGTTTTAAAGTAATTTAAAAATACTTATTAATATATAATTTTTGAAAATAATATAATTCAAAATAAATCAATTTGTGATAAGTACGTGTAGGGGAGACCCACTTACCACCCAATCGAGGTTTTAAAAGGGGTTTGAAAATAATGTGTAATTTGAAAATAATTATAATAATAATTATTTAAATAGTATTAAAATGCCCAAATGATAAAGTAAAATAGATATCTGTCAGAAAAGGAAAAATTATTTTCTAAAAACAATTTTAAATAAAAATATAAAATTTTTCTGAAAAGAACAAGGGGTTATACATCAAAATCTGATTTAAAATGAAAAATATATAAATTTTTAAAGATTAATGCATTAAAAGCCATTTTAAAATAATTTTTAAAATAATTGATGTTTAAATTAATTATTAAACCAAGTTAACTTAAAATAATAAAACTTCTGAAATTTAAGATTTATTTAAAAAAAAATAATAATAATGATAGTTATAAAATTATAGTAAAGCACATAATAAAATATCAATAATAATTAACATACTTTAATTAATAATAATGAAAATAATAAAATAATAATAAGAAAAAAAAGAATAAATAATAATAATAATAATTTTCCAAAATAATAACATAATAAAATAAGGATAATAATTATAAAAAACATAATTTAATTTAAAATAAAGGACAATAATACTAATATATAATTAGAATAATGATAATTTTAAAATAAAGATAATAATAATAATACAAAAAAGTAGCAATATTATTAAAACAATAATAATTATTATAAATATTATAATTAAAATAATTATGATAATAATATAATAATAACATAATAATAAAATAATAATAATAAAAAGTATTCTTCACTATTTTTACAATAAATTAAAATATAATTTTTATTTTTAAATAAAAATAATTTTAAATTAAAGAGGATGAAAAGATGAGGGATGCGGTATATTGCATGTGATAAACGGATCAAAAATAAATTTTTTGTGAATTATTAAAGAAAATAGGGTTTAAAAATAATTTTAATACATATTTTAATCAAAAGCTACGGCGACGACCACGTGGCAGGTTCCTATTGGTTCCGCAGATTCGAGAAGATGGTGCGCCAATCATGGGCAATGATTGGTGCGATTGCCAATCATTGCCCCATGATCACGACGGCGACGGGGTCCACACGGGACTCACTTAAGTGAGTCAGTGCAGATCACAGCCGTTGATTACGCGCGGTATGGAATCGACGGCCGAGATCGGGACGAACGGGAGCTCCATCTAACTATAGGATCCCGCTGTAGAACAAGCACGCGGAACAACAGATTTTGAGCTATTGATCAAGAGATCAATGGTTCAAATGAACCGTTCGCACATGCAAAGAGGACACCGAACCCTAGAACCAATAATGGGTTCGATCTATCGATCTAAGCAACGAAATCAAATAAAATTTTAAACGTAAATTCTATGCATGAAGAGCATTGTTGGGGGATATTTTTTGAGAAAACGCACTATTTGAAAAGTTAAATAGATATAAGTGTTCTAGCTAGGGTTTGCAATTATATCAAAAATACTCGATGGATTCGAGAGATCTCTGACTTGTTGCACTTGTAGACTGTCCTCGCTCCTAGTTGTAGAAGAAATCACGAGCTTACGATGTCTAGATTGCACGCAAAACGAATTGGAAGCTTCAAGCTCTCGGGTTCGCCGGAATCTCATCGGCGGCGGCTCCAATCGCTCGGGTTCGGCTTGGGGAAGGTGGAGGAATCCTAGGGGAGCTCTCACACAAAAAAATTTGGGATGAGAGCAGCTAGGGTGAGATAAATCCAAAAAAAGCCCCAAAGGAGACCTAATTCTCACTATTTAAACACCCTAGACCTAAGGTGGACGGTTGGGATCAAATCACCAGTCAATTGGAAGGGAAAACATGCTATTTAGGCCATGGTTTTCAATTTGAAATCAAGGCCATTGATTAGGGCATTAAATGGGCTCTTAATTGGGTTTAAATATGTTAATTTAACCTATTAAGGGCTTGGTTTGACCAAGTCAAAGTTTGACTTGGTCAAATCTGTCAAGTAAGTCAAAGGGAATGAGGATTGAGCCATGAAAAGGGTTTAAATAAATTAGGAATTATTTGGGCTCTTTAGGTCAATTTGGGTCAACCTGGGTTCGACCCAAGAAACTGAATGGGAGAGGACCTGGGTCTGGGCTCAACAAGCTCAGTTCGACCCAAGAAACTGAATGGGAGAGGTCTTAGGTCTTGGCTTGGTCAAATTGACCAAGTTAAACTCTTTGACCAAGAGTCTGGACAAAATCAAGGTCAACACATTCCACTAACCACTATTGCATCACTACTATCCTCATAGTACTATCACTCGAATATGGTCCTCCGATCATTGCCACTCAATTATAATCCATTGAGCACCATCCCTCAATTTTTGTCCTTCAACCTTCGTTGCTTGACCATCACCACCTTGATCATAACCCTTTGACCACCATCGCTTGTCTATAGATCTTTAACCATTATTTAATGGCTACAATGATATTAATGAACTTTGTCGCCTGTAGTCACTAACAAAATAAAAGCATCTCATTGCCTATAAGGTTGATACACACCATCGACATGAACTCTTACTCCCAACATTGATAATAAGATTTATGTTGTATTTTTTGGTCTTTAGTCTCCTATTATCTAAGGAACTGAATTAAACAAATAACAAACAATCTTTAAAAGATAGCTCCCATATCATAGGACTCTTTTAACATCCACCATGAAATATGTTGTATACATTGTATGTTTATTGTATTATATTAACATCTTCTCCAATCACGATAACTACATCATTTGTAATAAATGAAAAGTGCTTGTGAAATCATGTTAACTTGGTAAGGTTTTGTGATTTTTACCCTTTTAAAAAAGTTTTTTTATATAAAAACTATGGTATCTTTTATAACTCCTCCTTTATATGTGTTTGTGTGTGTGTTGGATCTACAAATAATGCTAAGATGTTTATGTTAACATAAAGACATCTCCCATATGAGAAGGCTCTTCTAATATCCATCATGAAACATGTTGTATATATTATATGTTTACTGTATTATATTAACACCTTCCCTAATCACGATAAGGGCATCATTTATAACAAATAAAAAATGCTAATGAAATCATTTTAACTAGACAGGGTGAAATCATTTTAACTTGGCAAGATTTTGTGATTTTCCCCCTTTTTTTAGGTTATATATATATATATATATATATATATATATATATATATAACTTTGGTATCTTTTACAACTCCATTATATGTGTGTGGGTGTGCTAGATTTTTGTATAATTCTAATAGGTTAAACTTTCACTTTGTCACCGTGAATGCTCTAGCACATGATACAATAGCTTTTTTAAGATATATTTACGGCCATAAAAAGTAGAAAACATAGATAAAATGAAATTAGATAAAATTGGAAGACTATTGTACAAATAGATGACAAATGAAAAAAAGAAATTACATGGTTGAAAATTCAATGCTCCTATATTCCCAAGTATACAAACGAACAACTTTGCCTTGGATACTTTCAAATTACAATAATATGATATTATATTCTTTAAAAATGCTAAAGATGCAAAAAAAGTATAAACCCTAAACTTGTACACTATGTGTACAAATTTATATGCAGTGTGTATAAAGCTTGTACCGAGTGTGTACAAACTTATACACTATTTGTACAAACTTGTATATATTATGTATAAAATTATACATAGTACCCTAAACCCTAAACCCTAAACCCTATAGTAATTAGGTCTACTTTATGATAATATATCATCTTTTCAAAATAGTATGTTCATATAATAATTATTTTTTTAATAGATGATGTCATCTCTCAACCATCATTAACTAATATCGAAGACCACTATCACTTGGCCATCTTTATTAGCCATCAACTAACAATGACTCACATCGCTTGTCACTGTTTCTCTGACATCTTCATTATTCATATGGTAGGCCAAGTTGTTAATTTAGACTTTATAATTTTACTTTCTCCAATTAAGAAGAAGAGATAATTTTAATAATATTCATTCTACATAGTACACTAATATTGTTAGCTAGATTAAACATTGTGATTTTGTTTTTCATTTTTGGGGTTTTAACTTAAAAATACTTATACATATTATAAGTTTTTTTTTCTGTGTTTTTGTGTGCAAAATTTCATATAGTACTAAGACAAAAAATTCTCACTTTATCAACATGAATTTTATAGCATGCAATAAGATTGTCCCTAATTCAATCAAGTTTTTAGGGTTAATACAAACTCTACTCTAGTCTAAATTTACTATATCAAGTTATCATGTCAATTGAAAAATTGATACTTAAATATAGAGGTAGATCCTCTTTTTAACTCATGACAACTCAACATCAAATCTCTATAATATGAAAATATTCTTCAACAAAGAATAAGTGTCTGATAAGTTAAATTCCCTAAATTCTAACAAAAATATTTTTAGGTATGTGAATCAAAGAGAGGAATATTGTGAAGAAGTTGAAGATTATGACAAGTAAATAATACATAATACATCATCTTGTTAAAATGATAAAATTATCTCCATGATATGAAGTTTGACCTCAAAGTCGATCTAGCTAGTTGGTAATGATATGGAGTTCACCTCCATGTAATGCAATTAGAACTCCAAAAAAAAAAGTTTTTGTGCATTTAATTGTTTAAAGATTTTATCATCACTCTTATTTATTGTCATTAGTAAAATATTTGGATAATAAATGCTAAATTTTGTTGTAGTACTAGATACAGTTAAAATTGAAATAATCTTAAAAATAATAATATGGTTATGTCAGGATGACCATCATAGTCCTATCAAAATCTCTTCCCTATTGAAAGGTGTTGTCTAAAGTTCTTGATATGATCATAATTATAAGTTAATGTTGTTGAATATGTTCAGTATATATATTATAACATTGCATTTGTGATATGTTTTTAAGAAAATAATGCTATGTACATACATGCATAAATGAGAAGAAATCATAATAAATTTCTTTGTAGGTTTACCAAAATCTTTTGAGGGCATGAGGCAATGTGGGGGATAATATATAGATTAGTTGACAAAATATTGCATGGTTTTTTTCAAGGATGATATCATGTATTGCTCGGAACACCAAAATCAATTATGATGTATTTAGATGATTGATTTAATTCATGGGCTTATGATAATTTAGTAAGTGTTTGAATAATATATGCTAATTATACCCCTAAATAGTGGGTGAGAGGGTGTAGAAAATTAACCAAATTTGTTATGACCTAATTTCAAATTGCTCAAGATTGATATAGTAAAATAGTTTTAAGAATATTAAAATTCAATAGTGAAGAGAGATGGTCCCCAAAAGATTATTCCAATGAAGGATATATACATAGTTACATTAATTTTGATTAGAACTTTATTATTCTTACTTATAAAAAAGATTGTTTTCATGCGACATTGAATTTACTCAATTATGTCTTTTATAGGGAACTTCTAGTTTTGCGTCGCATATATAATGATTATCACATTACTAACATTAAAAAGAATGATAGCAAAATTGTAGTTGGAAATTAATCTATCTTACAGTTTCTGTAAACATAACGCTAATCTTTGCTCTAAACATCCATTAAGGGAGGTGAATGTGGTCGTATTATCAGATTTTACAATAATAATGTGTTACGTTGCTTCTTTTTCTTACATGAGCCAAAGTAGTGTGTTATCGTTGTTTAGCTTATGCATCATCTTATCATGGCTTATGAATATCAACATCTACATGAAAGTTCAGAGAAAAAACATTTTTTATTTAGGTTTTATTTGGAGCAGTTTAAACTTTTTATTTTTTTTCTTTTAAATGCTCCATCTCAACCATAGTTTTTTTTTTTCAAAAAAAAAAAAAAAAAAAATTAAAGGTAAAAAGTTCAAATAGCAGTTAAAAAAAGTGTCTTTCAACACATTATTTTTTATTAATTATTGCGGGCTAAGAGATTCATCGGCAGTAGAGTGAAAAAGGTTTTACGTCTTTGTAATGTATAAATATTCATTACACAAATAGACGATAAAGAAAGACTAGGATTTTTATGTGGAAAACCCTAAAAAGGGAAAAACCATGAGGTTTTGCTCAGTTGAAATGATTCCACTAATATTTGAATAGATTACAAAAGTTGACCCACCCCTTAACTCCAGGACAATGAGAATACAATATAGTGGAGGATATGCCCAACTTCAAATGAATACTTTTGATCTTGATCGAATGACGTACATATATTAAAAATTTAACAGCAACTATCGGGTGAATATTCGACAAAGGTCTGGTGTTGGTTGAGGATCCAACGGCTGTTGGTGAACAGGCGGACACTATAGAAAAATCATTGATTATCGTCGGAGCTTTCGGCGAAAAAATATACGCCGGAAATTATAGCGTTCGAACCGACAATCTTTTCGACGGTAACATAACGATGATATTTCAGGCTTAATATATGCCAGTAAATATACGGCGTATTATCCGCCGTAAAAGACATCGTAATCTGTGAAACCCTTATAATAATGCGGCGTATTTTATGCCGGTAATTTCCCTATACTCACTGACGGATATTATGCAGGTGTATTTAAACATTATGGCTACTTTCCGTCGCATTGTCTGGAGACAGTCGGTGGTCAGAAAGAAATCCAATGGCTATTGGTGAAATGCAGAATTCATGTGATGGTTGGTGGTCATGAAGCAATCTGGTGGTTATTGGTGAATAGGTGGAAGTCCTATGATAGTTGATGGTTGGAAATAGATCCAATGGTTGTTGGTGAATAGGGAGAAGTCCAACGGTGGTCGATAATCAGAAAGAAATTTGACGACTGTTGGTGAACAGGTGGAAGTCTGACGATGGTCGATAATTGGGCAGAAATCTGTTAGATGTTAGTGAACATGCTAAAGTTTGGCGACGGTCAGCAGTTAGGAAGAAATCCGGCTGTTGTTGGTGGCAAAAATGCTTTCATGTTTTCTCCGTTCATCCTCCGCCCTTCATATAAAGAATGAGAATATATTTATAATTTTTTTAGAGTGGAATGCCTAGTACATATAGAGAAGATCTATGACAAGTTTAGATTGTTCTTATTAGACGACTCATAGTTATCGCCTTGATCAAGGAGTGTTTATCAAGCATTGAAATACCTTAGAGATACCAGAATTGAGTGCTACAGAGCTCGTTGGATTATTCTCATAGAGCCGCTCGATTTGGCTATAAGCATGTCATATTTGGATATCATATGGTCATCTAATTAATGCTTTGAAGCTCTAAAGTAAACTTTAGTTTTTTGAATTGGGCCAATCTAGGTTCTTCACTACAGAAAACATGCTTATTCGGGCAGACTAGATCCGTTAGTAACAACAAAAATGCCCTGAAAATTGTTGATTTCCTGCGGATCACCATCAAAAAACCCTCCGCCGGAATATCGTGCGTCAGAAATTTTTGTCGGCGCACAAATTGCGCCGGAAACAAGTTTCCGAGTCAATTTCTGGCTGAAAATAGCTAAATCTGGTCGGCTAACATTTTTGTTTACCGTCGTTTATTCCGTCGGCCGTTCCGACGGATAGTCCGTCATTAAAAAAATGATGCATAACCGACTATTATATCATTGTACCAGCAGACCGACCGGCGGAAGTTCCGTCAGAAACTTGGAGCACAGAAAAAAAAAACCTTCATTCCTTTAAAAACTGAATTCCACAAAAAAAAATACCTGCATAAAAAACATATATAAACAACACAATTTACATCAATACAATTTGCATTTATACATCAAACTCAAATAAGGAACATAATCAAACATGTCCAAACAATAATTAACTAAACATGTAGACAATAAACAGAAACAAAGATGTTTAAATAACACATATATTAAACTTGACATAAAACGTGGGGTCGGCTACATGAATCCTTTTTCGCCATTGTGTCTGGTTAAAAGTCAAATTCTCATCTAAATCTAATAAAGAAAGATCTTTTCTAATATTTTCTAACCAAGTATTTTTAGGTCTACCTCTACCTTTCTTAACATAAGCCAAATCTAATACCTCAACTTTCCTAACCAGGTCATCGGAAGGCCTCCGTTTAATATGACCAAACCATCTAAGGAAACTCTCTCTAATCTTATCTTCCACTACAGCTACTCCAACATTTTCATGTATATGCTCATTTTTTTTATAACAAATGCGCAAGAAAGAAAGTTACCTGCACAGCAAGCGAGCTCCCCTTAAAATGTCGTAATAACCGTTCCAACAAGCGAAGTCGAAGAAGTTACCTGCACATAGCAAACGAGCGATAATATGAAAGTTAGGTCGTCGAAGTTGTGAACTCAAATAGCGCAAAAGAGAGAAAGTAACTTGAACACGGTCGAAGGAGCAAGGATCGGAGCGTTCGGTCGAAGGAGCAAGGTTCGGTGGAAGGAGCGAAGGATCGGAGCGAAGGAGCGAAGTCGAACAGCAAATTGGAGGCACTAAGGAGCGAAGTCGAACACCGTCGGAGGTGTCAAATGCAAGGAGCGAAGTCGAACGCCAACCAAGGAGCGAAGTCGAACAGCTACAGTAGTCGAACGCAAGGAGCAAAGTCGAATGCTGACCAAGGAGCGAAGTCGAACACTGTCGGAGGAGTCGAACTGCGACGAAGCAGCAAAGGAGTCGGATCGATCGGAGCGAAGTCGAATAGCCAGCAAACAGTGGCCAAGGGGTCGGAGTGAAGTCGAACACCTGCCGTCGTCGGAGCAAAGTCGAACAGTGCCGAAGGTGCTGGAGCAAAAACACAGAAATGAAAAATGAGAAAGGCAGCCCTAGGGCTCACCCGATATATGATATTTACCAGTGGATTTCCGGTGGAGTATCCGACGGTATTTTTACCGGCGTTTAATCCATCAGTTGTATTTCATCGTGTTTAAGTTGAGCCGACGCAATAACCGCCAGTTCTTACCTGCGGATCCTGCGCCGGTTAATTTATAAAACAGGCACATGACCCGTCAATTATCCACCGATAACTTTGCGGCGGTTAGGCCACCAGAACGTCTGCCGTAAAACTTCCGTCGCACAAGTTCCGTCGGTAACATCGTCACCATTTCCGTCGGAAAAATCCGACGGTAATCAGACATTTTCCTGTAGTGCTTCTCCTTGAGAAGTTCAATTTGAATATAACTTTGCTAAAATCAAAGTTTAGATATTTCTGAATTTAAATTGAGAAGCTTCTATTTCCTATTTACATTGAGATTCATGTCCGATTAAGATGATTTTTTATGACATATCAGTTGTCCCCTCATTTTCTAACGTCAAATCTTATGGAGTCCAAAAATAAATATATGAACCTTTTGAGCTGGTCAAGATTGTAAATTAAAAAATATGAGGTACGACCACCTCATGCACACCAATGTGAACCTCCCCTCGGCATAGTAAACCAACTAAAGTATTTTTTGTCATAATTTTAATATTTATTAAAGTAGGCGCATCGATAGGGAGCAAAAAACTATAAAAAATTTAAGCTCCAAAATTGTTAAAATTGCTCTAAATAGACTGTGGATACTTAATTTGGCTTTGAAAGTGTCAAAATTGATTCTAAAATGTCAAAAAATAATTTGAAGGCCCCAAAAAATGTTTGAATTGGACAGTTCGGGCCAAAATTGGGCTTGAACAAGGCTTCGTGGCTAAACAGACTAGACAACCGGCCGACCACCGATGGCCCAGACGAGTCACCTGCTCATGGTCGTGTGCGCCTTGTGTAGCATATTATTATTATTATTATTATTATAGAAATTAGTTATTTTTTACTTTAAAATTCCAAAATAATTTATAAAAAATTTTAAAAATTAAGAAAAATGATGGAATAGCCTTTCATATACCCCCTCATTTGTACTTATAAAGACCCCCCACCCCCTCTGGGGATAAGGGAATATCACAATCTCTTTTTTATTTCTTCTCTTTTTTTTTCTTCTTCTCTTCTTCTATTATGTACTTTTTCTTGCATTAGAGGCATTCAATTGTCTCGGAGAGACGGCGTCACCTATGAATCTCTAGTGTCCCTTTTAATGTAGGAGTAGTTATTGTATTTTTTTCTCATTCTCATATTCTTCATTTCTTCTTACATTAGAGATATTTCACTGTCTTGGATAGACATCATCCCTTATCAAGCACCAGTACCCCTCTTTGTAATAACATGCATTTTGACCCAGATAAATATTTTTTTTTCTGGAGTCAATATAACTCCAAATCATAAATTTTCTTATCCATACCATTAAAATTATAACATTTTAATTACATAAATTTTTTCATAATTTTTGGACATTAGTGAAAATCCTTAAGAAATTGACATATGTCGGTACAATTGAAAATTTTGAAACCATCAGATGCCTGTTATGCAAACTGATTCCACTAATATTTTCTAAAAAAATATTTTATTTAGAGGTATTTTTTATAGTTTTTTAAAAGCTCAATATAATTTATTTGAATTTTATATTAAAATTGATTAAATTAAATAGTTATATTAATATTATATGAATATTTTATTATAAATATCTAATGGCATTTAATAACTTTATCAAATTCAATTTTCTCTTCTTGAGTTCGACTAACAAAGAAGTTAAGGAAAATGAGAGGAATGTGAGGAGAGAGAAAAGAAAATCTTGGATTTAGAGGTCGCGGAGTGATTTTCGTTAGCCGACCCAATTGAGAGAGTTGCTCGTCTCGCTAAAAGAAACCTTTATCCTATTTTTGATTTGAAATATTTTGACATTTTGATATTTTTCTAATCAAATTTATGTTTTTGTTACTAAAAAATATGAATAATTTTATATTGGTAAAATTTTCACCTTGTAACTTAGTATATGTTATAGAAATTGAGATTATTAATATTTTGAGTATTAATTTGAGATTTTTACTGGATGATTTTGAAAATATAGCAATTTTTGTCAACTTAAAAATTTATTTTGATATCTAAAAATAATGATTTAGTTCAACTACAACTTCATATTGTTATTTTAAGCAATATTTGGTAATTTGACTAAATGCTGAATATTTAAATTTTTGCTTAGTATATTTTTTATTATTTACCTTTAGGACATTTTAACAAGTTTTGAATTAAGCTCAATTATACTTTATTTAATGCAATGTATTGAAAATGAATATGTGATTGAGATTATTGTTATAGTATAGTGATAATATATATGATTAAATAATTTCATGACAGGGTAGAGGACAAGGAGTGTGAGGATGGTCAGGATTCCTTCAGGTTCATGCTCTTTTTATTTTAGCTATTCTTTTGTACTCAAGATATAATAAATATATAATGATTATATAGATTATGAGTATTGTATATGATTTTTGGGATTAAATATTTTTATTTTGAATTATATAATCTTTTGTTTATTGCTAATAGATGATATTAGTCGGCTATAGTTGTTGTTTATTAAAAGATTAAAAGAATTATTCTTTCAAATTAGATTATAAGGCATCACACTATTTATATAGAAGAAGCCCTGATGAGAGATCATTCTCCCCTCAGACTACTCATAATAAATAAGATCAATACTCTCCCATACAAAATAATGGTCCAAAGAGATATGGCGATCATATCACCCGAGAGGAGATCCGATTATAGTCAGTGGATGGGTGTAATTTTTGAAAATGGTTGATGGCTAGGAAGAGATTCAATGATCATAAGTTGATCCTTTGATACAAAGTGTCAATCAATATGTCTATGGTGCTTGTTAAACAATGAAAGTCTAATAGAGGTGATTAGGTGACATTCCGATGTTGGCAATCGGACAATGAGCTGATGACTATGGTTGAGTTATATTTTGTTGGGGATGGTATGTATGCATGCTAACATGCACAATTAACAAACATCTTAATGGAGAGAGTTGGATACTTTGTCAATGATAATAGTATAACCATATGTATGGTGCCACTTGAGTGGAGATCTGATGGGGCTCCAACTTTTCTTGAATGAGTTGAGAAAGATATTTTGATATAATAATTATGTGTTTTCTTAGGTGGTGGACTAAAAAATGCACCACGAGTTTCCCCTTTTTCTATGATTGATGATGGTGTATCTATTATTATTTCTAATGGTCTCGTAGTGATTTGCAAGAAGTTTTATTTATTGAAGATGTGATGATTATTATTCGAAAAAGGTTTGATCGGACATATGCTCCTTTACCAGGATTTATTACAGTATATCAGATGAAATTGATGAAAATACTTCACTTCATATTACTTTAATTTCAACTCCTTTCTAGAAGAAAAAGACTATATCCTTAAATCTATTGTAGAATTTTGAAGAACACCAACCTGATAGAAGTTTGACTCTTTCATTATAATCAGAAATAAAGAAGCTTTGAAGTTATATGAGAAAAGAGTGCTCTTCAAGTTGACAAAAAAACTCCTTTGAATTTTATGAATGAGTTTATGAAGTCTTTTAATTATCGTTGAGAAATCCGAAATCATATTCAAGTGGCTTATGATAAAGTAATTGTTGCTTAAAAGTTTTAATGAAGACATTATCTGGCGCTTTTTGAATGGAGATTGATTGGTATAATGTAAGAGTGAAGTTGTAGTTGACAGCCTAACTCCCAGCCAGACATTTGAGCATTGTCCTCTAGATTCAGGTGATGATAGTATTGAAAGTCAGCTGAAAAAAGTCTTTTTCAATGATAATGAAAATTATGAAATGCTTTTATTATGGATAATTTTTATTTATCTCTTTAGAGATTTTGACTTTTGCTTGAATACTCCATCTTTTGTAAGAATATTATTGATTTGTAAACTTGCCCCTTAATTATAATAGCTAAATTAGAGGATTATATTCCTTCTACCTCTTTTCACCTTTTGAAGTTTTAGAGAATCAAAGAAATGTACACCCTCTGAGGCTTTTAACTTTTTGATATTTCTATGTACTTGTACCTTTTGAGGCTTTTAGCATTTCAAGATTTTTGAATGAGTGATAATACAGTCAATTACTTGCTCATATATAGTCTTCTTAGTGAGGATCTTATCAACTATTAGCTTTCCTTTGAGGCTACTCTATGGGTGCGACTTCACAGGGTTATTTGTTAGAGCTGCTCGATTTCATTATCTTGTATTAAAAAAGTTAGAAAAATCCACAATGGTTGTTTGACATATCCGAGATTATTTATCAAAGTATTCCTCAATGATGCTAACATATTTGGAAGTTGACGAGAGAATCCATCAAGCATGTTCGACCTATCTAAGATTGTTTGTTAGAGCGTTACTTGATGACATTAATTTATGTGGAAGATGTCATATCGAATTAGGAGTGTAAACGAGTTGAGTCAAGTCAAGTATTTGCCTTATCAAGCCTGGCTCGTTTAATCCTTAATGAGCTTGAGCTCGAGCTCGAGTTCGAGCTGGATTAGTGGGCTTGAGAACGACTCATTTAGAAAATATCAAGCTTGAGCTCATTTGAAAAGCTCGAGCTCGAGATCGAGCTTGTTTGAAAAATTATAACTGCAGATAGATTTTTTTATAAAATAATCTTTCAAATATTATAAAAAAATAATATTATAAATAATATATATATATATATCAAGTAGCTTGTTAAGCTTTCGAGTTAAGTCAGGTTAAGCTCGAACTCAAGCTCCACTACGAGAAAACACGGGATTATCGTCGAAGCTTTCGGCGGATATATATCCGTCAATAATTACGACGTTGTTGCCGGTGTTATGTGCGACGGAATTATTACAACGTTATTTTCGGGTGAATAGTCGTCAGTAGTTTTCCGACGCTCTTTACACTAGTTTATACGTTAGAGTTTATAAGCTTATCATCTAAAGCGGCATATTTTACATCAGAAAAATTTGGCATATTTACCGGTAGATTAGACGCCGGTCATTTTAAACACAACGAAATATTACCATTGTAAAAGACGTCGGAATATCTTCCGATATTTTATATGCCAAAAATTCTGTCGGTGAAAGCCCTATTTATGAAATCCAGGCCCGTCTGGCTATTCATTTCCTTCCGCCATTTTGTTTGAAGTCTTCGCTCGGCTTCATCGCCCCAACGTCACCCCACCGTAGATCGTCGCTGCCAAGGCTTCTGGACTTCCACGAGAGGTCGCCGACGATCACCGCCTCTGTCGCTAGCATCGTACTCTATTTGACCGATAAGGAGATGACAGTTGTCACATTGTATATCTTGCTTAACTATAATGAAGTTGAGCCGTATCTCAAGTAAGTATGAGTTAGTTTGTTCATATATTTATTATTCATAACTTTATTCTAAACTCAAAAGTTTGTAGGAGGTTTATTGATAGTTTAAGTACACCAAAATAAGGAGAAGTCCAAAAGTTAGTGGAGAAAGAATTCACTGTTTGGTTTAAAAATACGGTATATTTTGAATAATTTGTCTTAATTAGTTAGTACTGCATGCAATAATTATGCTAATGATATAATCATATTTATTTAAAGATTCACACTGAAGATAGTGATTCGCAGTATCAAGGGCTACTTGACCTAGCTTGGGGATCAAATAGATTAATTAAATGTTATCAAATATTTTTAGTTAATGGTTATAAATTTCAAACAAAAATTGGTATGAAGGTAGGAAGACAGAAAATTATGGTGTATGTGTAAGAGGGAACACCTATACAGGGGATGATTCTGAATACTACGGGGTATTACAAAAAATATTATAGGTGGAATATTCCGGTCACAGGAATATTATGTATCTCTTCAATTGTGAATGATTTGATCCAGTACAAAACAGAGGCACAAGAGTACATCTAATTTACGGTATAATAGAAGTAAAACGAGATAGGAGATATGCAAAGTTTGACCCATTCATTATTGCTAGTCAGGCAAGCCAAGTTTATTATACTAACTATCCAAGCAGATTACAAGGCAAACATGATTGACTTATAGTTATGAAGACAAAATTAAGGGGAGCAATTGAGAAAACTACTTCAATACCATCAGCACATCAAGAAGAGTTTATGTCAAATTTAAAAAATCTTTCAATCAATATGGATGAACAGGTTTGAATTAATGAGAGTGAGTTACAATTAGAGGAGATAGATTTAACCATAGAAGAAAGTCATGAGGAATCTAATAGCGCTGGAAATGTATCATCATATGAAAGTGAATCAACAAATGATGAGTTATCATAAGGTAAAATTCATTTTATTGTTACTGCACTGCATTTAATTATTTTATTGTTACTGCACTGCATTTAATTATTTTATTGTTACTATACTACATTTTATTTTATAATTACTGTTACATTATTTTATATTATATTTTTGTTATAACTCATGTTTCTAATATTTCTTATTTTTTTCTATGCAGATGGATTCAGGTGAAGAGCCTAGCAGAGGATTGATCAAAAATATTTTTAATAGACACAGTAGGAAGATCACTATAGCTAGACCATCTAAGCTAGTAAGTACTGGGACCACTTCGTCTCAGCCTGCTACACATTCTCAGCCTGCTACACATTCTCAGCCTACCACTCAGCCTACCATTTTGTCTTAGCCTACCACTCAACCTTTACCCACTCTTGGAGCCACTAACCCACAATTTTACTCACCAGACCCCCGATTTCTTTCACCAGATCCCACGCAGAGTACTCCTTTCTACCCTTACTACCCACCCCACCTTATGATGCCCCTCCTACTTATCCATATCACCATATATTCCACCATACTATCCCCCACCACCCCCTCAGCCTGCTACAGGTGGACCTTCGATACCAGCTACAACAGAGCATGCGACAAATGGTCAAATGTTGATAGCACCTGATGGTAGCACGTACGTACATTCTCTTTTACTTAAGCTAACGAACACATTTATTTTATATTATATGTTTTTCTCACATAACATTATTTTTATAGGTTCTACCCGTCAAAACAACCGACTCATAAAAGATGGGATATTATACGGAGCAGGTTTGACACTCCTTATGTTCCTTGGAAGAAAGTCCTGAAAGAAGTCCGGAAAATATGGTTTAGAGAGTTTGAGGTATTTTTGGATAATATTCTTATGTTATGTCTAAATAAATGGTTTATTCTTTTTTACTTAAGCTAACAAACATATATATTCTGTATTGTATGTTTTTGAATACATAAAGATTTTTGTTAGCTGCCCCAGCACAATGACAAAATTAAAAAGAATTTTGAAAGCATGGGTCCACTCGGATGAGCGACATGTTCACAGATATTAGAAAGACTGGTGAGCGGCCATTGTGGATTGGAGAGACTATATGGGCTGAGTTGAACACTGCTTGGGGCAGCGCAGAGTATAGCAAGAGGAGGGATCAAAATCGACAGAACAGAGCTTCTGATGTTGGGGGCTTGGGTAGTTCGCTTCATACTGGCGGCTCAATTCCACATACTGAGCACATGCGACATTTAGTAATGAATTTTAAAAGTATTTTAAAATTTTTCTTTGATATAAATATTAATAAAATTCTATTATAGGAAGAGATGCTGGGTAGAGATCCAACTCATGTGAAATTGCATAGCCGCACTCATAAGCGATAGGAGGATCAACAACGGGTTTATGAGTGAGCAAAAAAAGTCCATGTAAGTATATGTGTTTAATAATTTTTATTTTAGTCTCAGTTTATATATTATATATATATATATATATATATATATATATATAATATATATATATATATATATATATATATATATATATATATATATATATATATATATATATATATATATATATATATATATACTTTCACACGAGGAGTATACACGACTTCGAGAGAGTCAACCCGCTACAGGTGAGGGTTCTTCTGGCGGCTCTATGGAGTATTCTGAGTACCGCATCTGGTCCCAAGCTGTAGGAGGAATGCAATATGGCAGAGTTTATGGTTTAGGTTCACAAGCCCAAGCATACGAGGGGATGACCTCTATTGGATCCAGCTTCGCAGCCAGTTCATATGAGTCCTTACATAGTCAACAAATAACTGCCCTTCAAGCAGAACTAGAATATGTAAGGAAATTACAAGCTGATTGGTAAGTTTAGTTGCAAGCGCATATACAAATACAGATGCAGGAGAAACACAATCAGTTGTTGGATGAAATATGCAAAATGAGGGAGCAGTTGAGTGGAAAAGATGTAGCTCTAACTGAGGATGAGTCCATGAATTCAGAGTAATTTAGTTTTTTCAATGTCATATGAACTTATATAAGTTTTTGAATATTTGGTGTTAATGAACAATCTTTGATGTTTTTGAATATTGGTTGATATTAATGAACAATTTGTAATGTTTACGTTTATGTTTTTAAGTATTTATTGTAGTTCTTGAAATATGTGATATGTATATATGTGTTGTGGAATAATTATTTGTATATATTTATAGGTGTAGAAATCTGATTGTTGCCTGGAAAGACAAATTTTTTTTTTTGATTCAGCTACAGGCTTCAGATAAAAAATACGTCGGTAGTTCGCTGGAAATGATGATACAACAAATTATTGGATTTGTTCCGGCGTCTTATATACGCCAGTATTTCCGGCGGATATTGCGATGGTTATAATTTGATGTTTTAGTTTTGGCGTACGTTGCGATGTTTATTCCACCGGTATTTTTGGTGTATTTTTAAGCCACAAATGTCGGCATATTTAATGCCGGAATCACCTAACAGAAAACAACATAATTGTCACTCATTTTTTCATCGGTAATGCGTCGGAGAGTACGCCGGAACGGTTTTCGGCGTAGTATTTACGTCGGAAATATTTTTTCGATGCGTGCCAAACTGACGCATGAAATTCCACCGAAAATGCGATGAAAATGTTAACTTTCTGACGTATTTTCCATATTATCGGCGGATTACATCCGCCGGTATTCACGGGTTTTCCTGTAGTGCTCGTTTATCATACGAGCTCGATTGTAGGCTCGAGCTCGAGCTCAAATCTCAATAAGCTCGGCTCGTGAGCTCGTTAACGATCGAGTTCAAGCCATCGAGTTCAAGCCGGCTCGTGAGTTGGCTCAGCTCACTTACACCCCCAGATCAAATCCACGTCAGATTAATCATCCAGTGATTGTGATATAATAATATAATGTATTTCTTGAATCAATGATAAAATAATATATTTCATAATTTATTTGGGGTCGTCATTATGATCCTGCTTGAAAAAGAAGATAAAAATAGTAACATGGAAACAAAATCATATAATATCAAAGAAGATAATACAAAGGTTTCATGATATAACCTATAGATATGAGGGTTACATAATAGTTAATTTAGAATGTATATAAGCTATATAGTAAGTAGTTTTAATAGTAGCTACTAATAACATTTGCGAATGTCAGCAATTATGCTGATATGGAGCTTCGAGATTCTTTTAAGTCGTATAACTTACTTCATTTTTAGCCCAAGGTCTAGACATTCGAAGGTTTTCCACAGGGGTAGCCCTTTGAGTGGCCTCTTTATTTTAGAGGTAATAGACCAGTATGGTTAAGCTTGTCTAAGATAACAACATTGTGTCACTTGCTAATTTTCTTGTACTTTGCCAATCCAAGTCGGAGAGGAATTTTATCTTTAGATACGACACTGATGTGATAACCCCAAAAATTGACTACAAAGCTCTCCCAAAGATAACATTTTATATTGATTCTGACTTAACCAAAATGAATTGAACTGAGTGAGGGGTCTACTATAGGAACTCCCCAAGCATGATAATAAGAATAATTTGTAAAACCCTTTAAGTAAAAGAAGCTAAATTATTAAATATTGATGCATATTTTGGTATAATGATTATAATTTCATTAAGAAACTCCGTAGTTAAGCGTGCTCATATTAGAGAAATCCTAGGATGGGTGATCTTCTATGAAGTTATACCAACAAGATAACAATGTGAGGCCCTTAAGCCAAAACAAACAATTTCTCGATAGTTAAGAGTTTGAGCTGTTACAAATGATATCAAAATAATACACCAATTAAAAGATGGGTACTAAGTGTCATATATTATAAAATATTATGTCATGAGAGCCAGCTCTTGAACCCTATATGGGACAAGGTGCTATATTATGGGAGTCACCACTTAAACTTGTAAAGGCCACCTTTAAAATCCTATCTGCCAAGTGAATGATTCTAGGATACTGACAAGGATGTCAGTCACTTAAGTGGGAGAATTTCCTTAAATAAAAGAAATCAAACTCTTAAATATTGAGGCACCTTTTGGTGTAATGGTTAGAATTTCATTAAAAATCTTCGTAGTTAAGTGTGCTCAATCCAAAGAAATCCTGGGATGAGTGACCTTCTGGGAAAATAAAATCATGAGGCCCGTAGGCCAAAGTGGTAATATCTTTATAGTTAAGAGTTTGGATTGTTATATAATTATCCCCTCAGCTCGGACTGATTTATTGTTAAATTTATACAATAACCCTGCAGCAGGTTGAAGTTTCTTTATGACTAGAACCATAATAAGAAAGGTTAAGTAGAATAAAAATCCATCGAGCTCTCATTATCAATTAAATTTATTCAAATATTATAACATGGATCTCCAACACCAACATTGATGACAAGCGGGTCTTGGTGCAGAGTATGAATCCCCTCCAAGTCAGAATCATTAAATATAATGGAGTGATTAACTTGTGCTTTTTTTTATTTCTATTTTTTAAGGATGGTGAGTAAAACTTGAGAAGACATTAAGGGTCCTCCAATAATGGTTCAATTTCATCAATCATTTGATTGTTAGCTTGTTGTTATCTTTGTTATTGTTAATTCTGCCCTTAGTGAGATTGGCTTCATTTCGACCTTGTGGGTTTTGAGTAAATTGGCGGAGATATCCTTTTTGAATTAACCTTTCAATTTCTTTCATCAATTATTTGTAAGCTTCAATAGTATGTCCTCAATTTTAGTAAAATGATAATAATAATCTTTCCAGTATTTGACTTCTTCAGATTGGGTCATTTAACATTCTTTTCATTTTGTATAGTCATGAGAATATTAATATGTGATGTGTTCAATGGAGTATATTTCTTATTTGACTTATCTTCTTGATTTTGTTGAGAATGACGAGATGAAAATCTTAATTTCTTTTTTGAGATTTTTGTTCTCCGCCCTCATGTCTATTCTTTCTCTTATTAGAATATTGTTCAAATTATTTATGATGAGCATTGATAGACTCATCAATAGTAATTTGTGCTTCAACTCTATGAATAAGGTCAGCATAAGAGCAAATTGTCTCTCACATTAGCGAAAAGTAGAATGATCTGGAACGTAATCCTCCAAAAAAAATGTCTCGCAGTAGTTCAAGATCTACTTCTGGAATTTTATCGAACTTCACAAAAAAAAAAAAATTGAAGATAATCTTTTAATGATTCTCATTTACTTTGGTGGATTTCAGAGAGATTTGAATAGTCTTTAATAATTCTTTTTTTTATATGTAATAATTCTTCTATTTGCGATAAAATATTCAACGAAAAGTCTTACCTGATGAGAGAAATTGTGAATCTTGTTTATGGAAAGAGTGTAAAACCGTATGTTATCCTTTTTGAACCTTCTTACTCTTATTCACATTAAGATTTGTGCATGAACAAGAAGAATTTTTTGATGATGTATAATTAATTATTTTTTATCATGAAAGCAGTTGAAAAGCTGTTTTAAACTAAACTTTAATACACATCATATCCAAAGTAAAGATGTAAACATTTTGGAATACAAGAGTGCTTAATTTACTTATGTTTTTAAAAGTATACATTTTATTTGATGTTTTATATTTTTTTAAAGTCGTGGGATAGATATATATTAGGAAATAGAAATGGATCATGTTTACTGGGTTGTCGTGCTTTTTGGGCCTTCAATTAAAAAATGGGCATATGGCCCATTTTCTTCTTAAATGGATTAACAAGGAAAAGGGAAATTTCTGCATTAGTGTTGCAAACTTGCACCAGCATTAAATTTTTTAAACAATAAAAGAATAATAATTTTAAAAACTAAAACTGAGCACGGGCTTGGCTTATTTCAAAATTGTTTCCCTTTCGGCTTTCTCCGTTTCTCGCTTTATGGAGGGAAAACCTTAGAGGACCACTATGGTCGACGAGGCTTCCCTGCGCTCTGAGCCAAATGGCTTTTGAGGGTTTCCTTCACAGAGTAGATTTGGAAGAGGTTAGATACTCAGAACTCTTCTTCTTTTCCCCATCGTTGCTTCTCTTAACAATTTTCGTGTCAATCTTCAGCCCTTGATAATCCCAAAGCATCTGATTAATAGAAGCAACGGGTATTTTGTTTTTGCGATCCATCTATTCTCGTCCATCTACTCCTGCGTTAAATGGCATTTTGGGAACTGATATTTATATGGATTTTGCAGATCTGATAAGAGTTGGTCTTCTCCTTCTGTTTGATGAGTTAGATCGATTGATATCTTATGGAATTTGTCGATTCTATTTTATAGTTTGAAAGAATTTGCATCGCCGTTGATTTAATTTTTTACAGTTAATTGCGGTTGCTAGTCCTGCATCTATGGTATTTTCATTAGGTTCTGATGCCGCCTTAATTTGTTTTAGCCTTATTGTTGCAACTGATAAATGGTTTTTCACATTTTTCAGTTATATTTGCTTCATTTGGATCTAGACATTTTAGGTAACTTTTGTACTCCACTAGGGTGGCGAGCGTTTTCCTCAATTCCCTCTGATTTCATCATGCTTGTGCTGTTTTGAGGGAGATACATTGTTGGCTGTGGCTCTTCTTGAGCCATTGATGGGGACGGTACATTTGTGTTTGCATTCATTTTGCCTTGGTTAATGCCAGTAATGCATTTAGCAAGCAGACGCTCTATTTTTTATGGCACCTAAAGAAAACTTGCGTATTATTTATTCTGCCTTTTGTCTGCATCCAAACATTAACCTTCCATATTCTTCTAGACAGCTTTAGTGCAGCATTTTATCAAGTAGAATATTAATTTGTCAATTAAATGTCTTTATTTTTTCATTTTTAAAGTTTTTAATCCTTTTTTATATTTTGATCTATTTGCTCTTCAAATTTCAAGCTTGCTTTTAGGTTAATTATTCTTTTTATATTTTGATACAGATTCATAAGAATTCCATACAGTTATGTGATCATAGATAACCAAAAATCTACAATGATATATATTTTTGTCATATTACTGAAGATGCACTATATATAAACATATCAGAATCTTGACCTCTTTTCTAGGTACCTGTTAAACTTTTCATTGCTATGATTATGAAAGGCTATAAAGCAAGGTGATAGGACTTAATGATTCAAACAACAAGCAAAAATATAAAAAACAAAAATTTACTCCAAATAGATCCAAAAATAAAAGCAAGAGAGCTGAATTTACTAATCTCCAAACAAAATAAGATAAGATAGAAGTTGTTTCATTGTTTGAGAGGTGAATCATCTCTCCCATAATCCCTAGCATTCACTAGGAACCCAAACAACCCACAAAAATTACTGTAGAAAGTTATAACATAACATAAACTCTAACCCTCCACAATCTCCCCCCTTAAGCAACCCAAATCCCCTAATAAATGCCCCTAACATCTTTCCTAGAGTTCCCCCTAAAGTCTCTTCTCCTATAAGTGATAAAGGAAGTCCCGGGCCCCACTTGGGCAGTTGGGCTATTGCTCGCCTGGGCAGTTGGGTTACTGCCCTTCTTGGCAACTGTGCTGTCAGTCATCACATCATAAGGCTAGCTGAGTTGACTGATACTTTTTAAATGAATTTGATTTTTCTTCTTGAACTTTGTTGATGTAGGACGATTTGGTTTAGTTTTTAGTTTTTTACTAAAGCAATGTATGATTGGATTCAAATTAAAACACATTAAAGAACCACAAACGTAGGTTTTCAACTTGTAATTTTAACAAAAATTAGTCACTTTTAAGGTAAAACAACAAACACATTTTTTTCATACCAAGACATAATTTAGTAGTCTAAAAAATTTGAAATTCTACAAGAAAAATAATGATCAAATATAAAATTACATCAACAATCAAGATTCATGCTACAAAAAGGAATCTAACTTGCATCTCATTTGACAAAATTTTAATTATGCACACACACACTAATTGCTAGACAATTAGATTGAGAGAACAAAGATAGAAATCATCCATAGAAAATTCATGCCTCACACACCGATACAATAATTTTATCCTTTGAATGTAGGCATCAAGACTTGCAAAGTTTTTGAAGAATCCACATCCAATAACGCATGTATTAAAAAAAATTGAAATTTTATTAAACCATTGAATGAATGTTACATGCCTTAGTGTTCTTATATGTAGGCCATAAGGGATCCAATATAAACATTTATGCAAAACCCTCTTAGATTTAGTTAAAAATTATTAACCAATTCTCTCAAATGAATTCCCGCAAATTTCAAAATTTTGCAAGAAAATAACTCTTGATATTTTACAAACAATAAAAAATGCATATGTTCTACCATTGAAGAAATCAAAGAAGGAAAAAAGTAATTTAAAAGTGTCGCTCATTTTCCTAGAATTTTCAAAAAAATAGTCATAGAATGAAACTGGAAGAAAACAATAATCATTATAGTCCTGAGAGAATAGGGTTGTGTTGTTGATTGATATATGCTCGAAGTCATAATTAGAAGCCATTGAACGCCATAGCCCTAAATCATAATTGAAAGCTACTGATTGCAACATTTTGTTGTCACTCGGCTCGAGTTCTTGGAATACCAAATTGGGAATAGTTGTCAGACAATTATTTAATTCATTTAGCAATAGCTAAACAATCAAATAAAAAGTATCCAAAATGTTAAAAAAAACCCCTAATCATTAATTATCAATTTGAACAAATATTACATAATCTATATCTATTTTCACTTGAACTTCTTCTTATGTACAAGAAGCCTTCTCAATCAACCATTTACTTAATTGGAGATTTTCCTAAAATATTTAATTAATTGAATTAGTTTACATCATCAAAACTCATTGCTTGATTATAGTTTTATAATATAACAATAATTCATAAATATACGTGTGAGTGGCTATGATTTACTTAATCTTTCAAATTAAAAATAAACGTAAATGTATGCAATGATAATCTTTATTTTACATGCATATTATTTAATATTTTAGTTTTCAACTTTTTAACTTTTAGTAAGTCATTTTTTTCTGGAGCTCGTCTAAAATTTTATACTAATGAAGTGCAACTATTTTCATTTCCAACCTTTTTTTTTATTTTTTGCGCAGGTGCATGCTTCTCTAGTTAGTATCATGCAGGGTGAACTTTTGTATTTGCATATAATTTTTTTTTTTCATTTTATTACATTCTTTCAAATTATATATGTTGTTCTTTCCATTTTATGTGCATTATTCTAACACAGGACTTTTGATTCATCACTTTAATGTAATATAGTACTACTAAACTTGGTAAGTATACATAGCTTGTGTTGTGTCAATAAATGCACTGAATCAATAATAGCATTTTAATTATTATAAAATAAAAATATAATAACCCATATCCCTTCTTTTTCAAAGATTGAACTTCCCACTTCAATATTTTCGTAAGTTCTTAATTTCCCTTTAGTAATGCACAACCTAACCATCAGATACATGATTACATCAATTTACATAGCTAATTTAGGACTTTTTTACATCAAATGTTTTAATTAAATTAACGATATTAATTTAACTCTTACCTTAGCTTCCGAGAACACTAATTTGCCTCATTACTTTGCCCGACTATGCCGCGTAATTCTATCATTGCCTAAAACAACATTGACAGTCTTAACCTACATCAAAAATAATGTTGGAGGCATCATACATCTTCAAAGCAACGTCGAATGCATCAAACATAGTAAATGACAACATCTAACACATCAAATTATTAAATCATATCCCAAATTGCATTGCATATTATATTCTATAAAATAATCGAAATCATTAATTAAATTTCATTGCTTACCTACAATTATTCTTCTCCTCGTCTAGTCAAGATCAGACTGATAAATAAATATTCTTCTTTGTCCATGTCAAATATAATTGCATAAATTAATTTAAGAAATTTGAAACATAATTTTTTCTCAAATAGGAAATTTACTCACCATATGTATCTTCCTTTCTATCTCCAAACAGGTTGCACAGACTCTGCCTTCAACTTCGATTATTTGCAACGACTTCAAATTTTTTCTCTATTTCGTATACGCCTCTTGTGGCTTTCTTCGATCAAAATTGCAAATATTTAGTTATTATGTAACTTCCCCTTTTTCCTCTATCTCCAACTTTGTCCAATGCGAATGCCCTCTCCTCTGCTTTTGACTTGCTCTTTCTTGTAGAATGCATGAACTCCACTTCTTCGTCTTCTAGTGGAAGTACGAAAATGCACGCAACTTCACATAATCAAACACTCTCCTCACTCTGCATTGAGCACCTGCAATTTGCTTGAAACTTCTCTCTTTTTTTTATCTGCCTTCAACTCTTCCTAACCACAGATAGATTTTACTTATGCGAGGAGTGACGTCTCACTGGCCATGAGGGTTTGCTTTTTCAATATTTTCCAGTAGCTTTTTCTTCACAAGCATTTATCTCTATCTCTGTGTGAATTGCTCAATCCTCCCTAAATGAATTGCACTTAACAACAGATGGGGATCTCTTGATGTCCTCTCTCAGGCTGAAAGGAAGTTGTAGATTTTCTAATATTCGTGTTGCCCAATAGATGGTACAAATCTAACAATTCTAGCAAACTGTGTCTCATACTCTTGGATTTATTTTGTCCCCTGCTCAAGCTTCCTCAAATCGTTCATCAACTTTGATCAGTCCGCCATAGGAAAATATTGCTTCAGAAACACTTTCAAATTCTTCACAAGGAATTATTGCATATGCTCCAAAGTTATTTCGTCGTGTAATCTCCCACCAGTCATTAGCTCCTTCGCATAGTTGAAATGCAGCCATGTATACATTTCAATCTTCTGGACATTTAATGCCACAAAGTCTCTTTTCTATGTCATGAAGCCATGCATAATATTTGATTAGCCCAACTGTCCCATTAAATATTGGAGGGTGGGTCTTTAGGAATTAATCCATCACTCGATATATCACCCCTTCATTGGTTGGAACGACCTATAACATAAAAGTCGGTTTAAATAAATAAATCTATTAATATTAATTATTTTACTTAATTTCTTTGACTTTGACTCGATTATCTGCGCTGGATCAGCATCAGGTTCTCTTATGGCTTCTTGGGGCACTAATGGGGGTGTCGGTCACTCGGTTGGGTTGGTTGTGGTACTTGCTGGGTGGCTTGATTAATTCCTTGCACTGTTTGAGTAAGCTAAGTGGTCACCTCTGTCATCATCGTTATTAGAGCAGTGATATTCGGATTTGGAGCAACAACACCTCGACGTTCTTGAGTGCGATGTCCTCAGGGAATAGGTGGGGCTTCCTCAGTAGTTCTCGTGGCATCAGTTCTAGGAGCGGTAGCAACATTCTTTCTTCTTGGCACAATTTTGAATTTTTAAGTATGTACATCAAAATAAAATATATAGATAATTACAAGTCCTATATACATATGTATAAATTAATTATTAAGGGTAACCTAAAATAATATGATCCAGTACCCAATACTAAAGAATCAAGGAATATCAAATATAAAACATAACGTCTCTGATACCACTCTGTTACATATCGGGCCTAGAAAGCGGTACACTCTGGCAACATGGGACACAATGAAGGATAGAATGACCTATTTTGTATTCACAAAGAGAAATATGCACATACAAGAGATATAACATGGTACATATATGTACATTAGGATAAACAAAGGAAGTGAAATAAAGATTCATTAATAGAGGTTCAAATAACCAAAACATCCAAATAATAATAGTTCTAATACAAGCCAACTGGAATATAAATAGAACAAAAAACATGAAAAAAACTAACTAATCCTCGGATTCATAAACATAATAAACTACTACAAAGTAATAAATAACAAAATAATTTACTGCTAGTAACCCTGCTCCTGAGGTGGTGGTCCACTAAACACGTCTGCAAGAACTGTTGAAAAAGACAACGGATTAGTTTGATAAATCAAACTCAACAAGTAACTCCTATCCATCAAAGCATAAACAACAAAAGAATAGGGCATGCAGTATGAACAACCAATGGGTGGAAGGGACAACCAAAAGTCACCAAATCAAAGAAGTAATGACACATGCCTTGTGATGGGGACATCAGCAGCGATTTCGACACATGTACCTTCAGGAGATGCCGGAGATTGACGACCACGATCATGATTTGCATTTTCATCATTTTATGTAGTAGTTTATTTTTATTTTCTAATTTTCCGTTTTTACCCTTAGAGGTATTTGGTCGCTATTGTAGCCCAAGGGGCATTTGAGTCTTTTGTTTCCTTTGTCATTTTGAGGCCTATTTATATGGCTCTTTTCTTATGTAACAGCTAGTTTTGATGAATGAAAGATATTTGTTTTGTGTTCTCTTTGTGAGTGCAAACCTCCACGATCTCTTAGTGAGTTCGTAGGAGAAGCTAGATCTCTTTGTGAGTTCTATGTTTTTCTCGTTCTACTATTCTCCTTTATTTATCTTGATCAAGTTATCGTTGTGGAGATTTGGATTGAAGTTAATTGTGTGGAGATCTAGGTTTTGAAGATATAGAGGTGAGTGGAATCATAGCAAAACAAATCCTCAAATTTTAACCTCCTCTCTTCCCCTCATCCCTTGCCGCCGCCTCCCTTTGGAGCCGCCCAGGCCGCCGGCCTATAAAGCCCCATCCGCCGGCCAGCCACCCACCCAACAGCCCGCCGGCCACCCTTGAATCCCCTTGCCGCCGACCCCCTCTAGCCCTCCTTTTCGAATTCTGAATTTCCCTCCTTTAATGACTTTCCTAATTAAGACAAATTAAATTGGGAAATTAATTTAATGGGAGTTACACTTGATTTGATATTCAAATTTCAATTCCCTCGTATTGTCATATGAGTTTAGGAGTTACTTAATATAATTAATTCTGAAATTAAAATCAGAATTTTGGTTATATTAATTTAATCCTATGTGGTCACCCACCTATTCAAATCCTCATGCCACATCACCCCTTACATGGCCGGCCCACCTCCTCTCTCCAATCCCCTTAATCTCCATAATTACTCATTAATTACCCACCCAAATCTCAACCTAAGCTGCCGCCCTTTGTTTTCCCTCATACTAAATTAAATCCTTCCCATATACTCTCGAACTCTCCTTTCCAAATCTGTCCCAACCACACCCGTTACCTCCCAATAGTTTCCCCACGTTCTCCTCTCTTTTCCATGTGATTCTCGCTGGTTGGCCTTGTGTTCCAGCAGGTGACGTGCTGTCCAGACATTTCTGCATGATAATAGTGGCTGTTCACCCTTCCAAAACCTAAAAGCTGCTGTCCAGAAACATCAGATTGCTGTCCAAGGAGTCCAGATCAAGCTGGATGGCTGTTCGCCACCCTGAAATTGCCAATTGCTGTCCACGGACAGCTAGAAGTTGTGTGCTGCTGTCCGCCACCTTGCAAGCATCCAAACATTCGCATCAGAGCTCTGTATTGCCTCTCCATTGGATTCCAGACTATGAGTGTTGGTTGTACTTCACCCAGAAACTGCCAGAATATCGTATCATTGGACGACCGCCACCCTCCACCACTCCGGCCACCTATCCAAGAATGACGATCTTAGGCTCCTTCCTTGGAGTGACCTCGATTCTAATGTGGAGATTCTTCTTCCGCTAAAGCCTAGACTAGTTGAGCGTATGGGCTCCAAAGGTGAAAGTTCTCAATATTAAATCGTGGATTCTTGTTTATTGCCGTAGCGTACAATTATTCTTTGCATTTTCTTGAATTGTTTGGTTAATCGATCTCGCTCTTCTTTGCCTAAGCAAGTTAAAAACTGAGAACTCCAAGGATCAATCTTTGCTATAAGTGATAATTTTATTTTGAATTATTTTGTTAAAATATATTCTCTTTAATTTCCTTAAAATAACTCCTGAATGAGTTTGTTTCACATCACCTTGTTTCTTACAACAACAATTTAATATACTAGCACCATTAATGTATGTGCCAAACTACTATCAATGTAAATTATTTTTATACCCGTAAATGCAATCATACTAGATATCATCGTACCTCAAAATAACCTACAATCATTTATTACTTCTAATTTATATCCACTTATATTTTCTTATATATAGCATATATTTTTATTGTCGGCTCATCATATATCAATCATTGGGAAGGAAAATACAAATCTAAGGAAATCCAGTGATTTTCTGTAGGGTCGTCATTCTGGGGCCCGTCAACCCAGGCTAGCCAAAAACTAATAGGGTTATACCGACATACACATAATCATATAGTGTAAGTGTTATTACAAATAATCAACATGTGTTTTACTATGATGCTCCGATACTTCTCAGAGAGCCGTGCAGTATACGACACGACACATGTCTGACACTCCTCAGACACGTGTTGGACACTTCGAAAATATGTCTGATTAAAAAAATATTAAATACAAATTGGACACGCGTGTCCAACACACGTATCTTAAATATTTTATGATTTTTTTAAAATATAATTTCTTGTATTTAAAATTTTTACTTATTTAAAATATAAAAACTAAATTTCTTATTTCCTATCCACAATACCAAATCAATTGCCCACACTTAATACACATTCGTCTAATATTCTCATTTTCATTTCTCTTTGGCGGGTTACAACTTTGATTTCACAATAATGTATGATGTCATCTCAACATCGACGACTGTCGTCATTACAGCATCAACATTTCAAAATGATCTCCATATCAAAGTTTGACGCCATCTTTACATTGATGCTAGCAATTTCTATACCCACAATTTGACATCTCATATTTGTCCAACGCCATCTCAACATGGATGACCAATGGCCTCTCAACATTGATGATAAACACTCTCTTAACATTGACACCAAATATTTACTGCATAACATCAATATGCCCAACTCTCAACAGCATTGTCAACTCCTCTCTCGATGATTGATAAATGACACCAATGCTCGACTCTCGACATTCTAATATTAATTATTTTAAGCACAAATTCTAATTAAATGACTTATTATTTCTAAATTATTTTTTAAATTATACTTATTAAATTTTTATACACTATTTTTAAAATATAAAAATTATAATACCGTGTTCAACCCGTGTTTGTGTCCTATATTTTAAATATTTGACGTGTCTCCGTGTTGCCGTGTCCATGTCTGTGCATCATAAGTGTTATATAATTCAACATGATAATTACAATTTATAGAATTAACCTGATTTATAACAGGAGTATCAAGTATTGTAATAAATAAAACAAATGTGATTTACATTTAATTAAGAGCATGCATGAAATACAAATTTGATATACATGAGATTATGCAGCAATAAATCAAGAATATTTTATTTATGAAGCTTCTAATTCATTATGAGCAAATTTGTAAAATAACAGAAATCTACAATGATAGAACTCTCACTTAACATCAAAAGATCTAGCAATAGAATTAAGAATAACACCCCTAACTAAGAAATGCACTTTTATCCTATAAATAAATAATAGTTACTCACAATGTTTGCTACAAACTCAAACCTCGAAAGTGGCTCGCTCAACTCCACCAAACGACAGTCCTATAAATAGCAAAACCAAAATAACATTAAGCATGTTCATCGAGGCATAATGAAGACTATCCTTATCAATCTTAACCATGTCATGAACACCAAAATTAATTATAAAGAATAATATAATCTAAAAATATATAAATAACATAGGGTTTAAAATAAGGGCTCCTTCGAAAATAATTTAAAATCCCTCAAAGCAATGAATTAAGGCAACACCAAATCAAATATAGCAAAACACTACAAAAGATGACCTCTACTAACATAACTTGAGAATAAAGAGGAAGAAAGGAAGAAGGAGAAGAGAAAAGAGAAGAGTTTGGACTCAAAATTGGAGGAACTTACTTGAGGCTATTGTTAGAGGAAGGGAGTTTGGTGGCTACTGCTAAAAGGAGAAGGGAAGTTTGTCGATGCCCTAAGTCTCCAAATTGAAATAAATGGCGAGAGGGAGGCAGCGAGGTGGGATAATCTGACGAATAGAGAAGGAAATCACGATTGGAGGGAGAAAGGATGCGATGCTGCTAGCGTGCGAATAGTGGAGTTGCTCGGTTCAAGCCATCTGGAGGCTCGACTTCAGTTGGTGAGGAAGGGGCGGTTCGCGAGCGGGACCGGTTAGTCCGGTTCGGGTTACAAAATGCAAAGCCTTTGTAGCATCCGTGAATAATGAATGATTTGGAGGCCTCGCACAAAGAGATTTTTAAACATTTGCCATTAAAAAGATGTATCAAAATATTGTCTCCAAGCGGGAGATTGTTAAAACTATAGAGTGAAATATTTTTCCATCAAATCTTTCAAAATATGATTGAGATCTCCTATTTATTATAAATGATAGATTGAAATTTTCAAAGATATGATTAAACCTTTTTTTTGGGTTATTAGACATTCTGTTAACTTTAGGAGGCCTTATTAAATTCTATAATTAGTTATGTTTGCAAACCTATGCTTTGCTACCACCATAGATAAGCCTTAGGAAGATTTTAATACAAGCAATTAGAGAGAAGAGGGAGGGAAAGGGTAGACGGGCCACCAACTGAGAGAAGGGAAATGGTTTTTTGGAAGTTTGCATGAGCATGGTCTTTTGCTTCTTCAAGAAAAAAGGTACAACGAGTTTTGGTTCCATCAAGAGGAGAAGTTTCCATCCATAGAAATATAGAAGCTTTCGTTTGGACTCCATGAATAGAGAAACAAAAAAGAGTAATAATAACAATATCATCTTCTTCTCCTCATTCAATCCTTATTTTTGCTGCTAGTGGTTGCATTCCCTTTTAGTCATTGATATTTATAAAATAGCATCTCTATTATTATCTTTAATTTTATATGAATAGAAATTCTTAGTGCGTCATTCTTTTTTAATTTTATATGAATAGAAATTCTTAGTGTGTCATTCTTTCGAAATTTAGTGAAATATTTGATCTTTGTATGTTATGAATGCAGATAAATCTCACTGAACCACGAAAACTTATATCTTTTGTTATAATCTCTATTATGTTTCGTCTTCATTTCATTATTGCTTGAATTTTTATTACCATTCCAACACAAGTTGGTCTATATTTGGGTTTAGCTCATTAAGTAGATGATCTTGTAAAATGAGCCAACTTTGAGCTTATTATTGACAACCCTACCTAGAGAAAATCAATTAAAGTTTAATTAATTTAACTACATGGGAACTTTTCTCTTTTTAACTGTTTATATGGAGAAAATGATCAAAATAGTCTCTTAATTCTTTAGGAAAGACTAAAATAGTCCCCAACTATTTTAAAAAATCATTTTGGTTCCTCAACTCCTAAATGAGTAACCAAAATCATTCCAGCATGAGATATTTTGATTTATTTTTAAAAATTTGAGGTACCAAAATGATCATTTAATATAATTGGGGACTATTTTAGTTCTTCTTAAAGAGTTAATGAATCATTTTGGTCGTTATCTTTTTTTATAAGTATGTGAAAGTTAAATTACTTGATCGAGTTTTTTCCAGCTAGATTATCTGTATTTTTAAGACACTAAGTTTTTCCACGCTTTAATACCAAATGGAGGTTATTCTAAGAGAATTTGAATCAATAATATTAGTTGAGGGTCTAGGAAACTACTTAGCAGTTGGGAAAGCAGAGAGACAAACATTTTGAGTAAGTCTTCTAGCCTGAAGCGATTGAATGCTCACTGTATGTGAAAGTGAACTAAAATGGCTTTATGCCCCAAAAGAAGAGAAGAAAGACAGTTTTATTTGGTTTGCTCGATCTACAAATGCTTGCATGCTGTTGTTGGCCTGGTTGTAAAGGAGACAAGGAGCCTTGAAAATTTACTGCCAATTGCTCATTCAGATTAGCCTCTTTAATATATCTGACTAAAAGCGCTTCATGATACGTGAGCTAATTTTGATTATTACGCCGCTCTGTTTCTTGTTCTTCTTATTGTGTTTATCTTTCCAGGTTCTAGCCGTTGTTTGAGTGGGACCTGCTTAATCATGTTGGAGATTAGATCACAGAAGGTGCACAATCTAAGTGGTTCATAGCTGCATCTTAAACATCCATTGGCATTTTTTATTACATATTTTCCCTAGTTGTTTTTTTTATCTATTTGCTTTTTTTATTTTAAAATTGAATTTCTTTTCATCTCTTGTTTGAGTCTTTTAATAACAGCTAAGCTTGGGATGTGTGTAATTTATCCATATTATTCTTAGATCCCTGTGCTGTACTGCTGCATTTTCACGTTTCTTATTTAAAATGGTAAGTGACTTAAATGTAGGTCGGACGTAGTGATTGTCGAAGTCTTGATAGTAACCAGCATCAATCTGGTCGATCTGCAAAGGCCTCAATCGGAATCACAGTTGAGAAATCCCCTACCGTGGCATCTGGCGTTGGAAAAAAAGATGCTCCTGCACTGCATTCTGCAGATATACATTCCTCGGAAAAAGGAATGGGTGTAGGTGATCAAAGCCGACCGCATGGTGAAGTAAACTCTGAAATAACAAAAGTGGAACTTAAGGGACAAAAGAACTCAGAGTGCTTACCATCAAGGTCCTCATGCTGCAAGACATCAAATGCAGATGCAAGCAAGTTTTATTTGAATCAGTTACCAGTGCTACCTTCTGTAGTTTCTAGACACAAAAAGGTCTATGAGCACGATAGAGAGCAACGTGGAGATGCCTATATAGATCAAGGACTTACATTTGTCTCAATGAAGAAAACAAACTTATTAGACCAAGAAATCGGCGGAGAACCAACTGTACAACCCTATAAGAGCACTACTGATGGACTTAAAATGAAGCTCTGGGAGATCCTTGGTGGTGCTCCTTCACAGAAAGAGAATAGCATAAATTCTAAAAATATTGATATGGGCAAAGAAAACGTTTGCGTGGAATATAACCGAGGATTACAGAAGGGTAGAGCAGCCAGAACTAAACCGAGTTCAGATCCAATCGAGATTGATTCAGACAGCCCTAATCAAACCATAAGGAGACCTGCTACTCGTTCCATGACCAGGAAAAAAATTTCAGTTAAAATAGGGAAAAAATTGGATGACGCTTTAAACAATGGCAAAAAGCCTTTGTCATCCACATGTTCAGATTGTAAACTTAAAGCCAAAGAGAACCTCAAAGGGAGCGATCATGAGAACATTTTATTTTCCTTCGGTAGAGATGACCAAGGAATGCAAAACCAGAGTGCGTATGCGAAGAGTGAGGCTGACATTGAGTTCAGGAAAATAAGCGGATCTGTTTCTGATATTATTCCTAATGTTCAAACAAACTTTAAGTGTAAGGACAAAGAAGACATTTTTTCCTTTGCTTTAGCAGTAGGAAACAAGAGAACTTCAGTGAAAAGTGCAAATGCTCAGTTCGAAAAGCTTAATGAGAAGAGAAATGCTGCCATTGAGAAGGAGGCGATTTATGTTCCCAATCTATCTTGTTCAAAGAGTACTCTACAAAAAAATGAAAAGAATAAATCATTTCCATCTGCTAAGGTGCTGCAAAGCATGAATGATATTGAGATTTCTCCCTGTATGTCCTGTCCAAGCAAGACACAATCCTTGCAGCCAAAAACTGCTCAAAATGATAGTCAAAACTCACAAATGAATGCACAAAACCTATCTGGCATTCCATTTGTGCTTGAAGCTGTGGCTTGCAAAAATACTCAAAGCTCACTACTGAAAAAGGAAAAAAGATCATGCGGACCTGTGAACAGTTCTGCAATGTCAAAGTTTGCATCCCAACATGATAAAGCTACCCGTTCGCCAGTGACTAGTTCAGCAGATACAGCAGATGATTTGCAGAGTCCTACATTAGCAGGCAAAGTGACTACAACTACTTCAAGTAGACCATCAAATGAGATTGTTGGTAGCCCATTACAAAGTAGGAAAATAGAATTTACTTGGAACTTTAATAATTCTGATATCATGGATAACAAGTCAAGATCCGGCGGTTCAGGAACAAACACAGAATCCTCTGTATCCTTTTGTTTATGCCCTCCAAATCATTTACATTTTGCCATGTGCCTGGACCTGACTTCTTTTACATGAAATTGTGTTCAGCATCTTTGTTTTGCCTTAAAGAGCTTCCTCAGGATGACACAAAAGAGGTTTATGAATCACGAGAAGAGGATTCTACATTTATGGATGGAAATGAAACTAAAGAACAACTGTCATTATCACCAAAAGCAAGGCATGATTCTGATAGCTTTGGAGCAGAAGAATTAAAGATCAAAGGTTCTCTATTCTGCCATATTATTAATACAGCAAGTAGTATGATCCAGCACAATTTTGCTTGTATCCCCTGATATGCCCTCTACCATGTTTTTGTGATTGATTGATGCATACGATGCATTTGTTATGCGTGCTTAAAGTTCTAAGAAATATGACAAGTAATCAGCATCTCATTTCACAATCTCACAATAATGACTGAACATATTTTAGGCTTGGCGAGCTTTGTGCAATGTCTTTTGAGTCATATATGTTATCTTTCCAATTTTGAATTTGATTTAACTATGCTTGTTTTAAATTTTTTAATATAGATTTTCAAAAAAATTAATTTTCACGCATCTTCAAAATCCCCGCTTCAAACCTTGGGGATTTATCTTAGACATTCCAAGAAGTAATCCGTGAGGTGGTCCATGAAATGCCATCATTTGACAAAAAGTTTGTGATTACTATATGAGTTTCAATTTATCCGCTACAGACATTTTACTTAACCTAGGAGTCAGCTACTTAAATCAGAAGACTACTTACATGCTGAATAATCTCTTGTAAAATATGAATGGTATGTAGTCATTCTGTTTCAGATAAGTTTACTGGTTTCATGTTGGCGGCATATATGTTAATTGATAAAGTCAGTCCACTCGTAACATCTTGCGTTGCTCTTTAGTCCTTTAGTAATTTTATGCTCGACACTTTTTTCCAAGTACCCAGATAATCCGATGATTGCTTTTTTTAGGACTCTTCTTTGGATATTTTTAAAGAAGTTTGTCGTATCAAAAAAATCATTAAAACATGAGATGGTATTTCAGACAATCCAGCTACACTTGTTAGTCTTATACAGGTTTATTTCCTTTTATACTGCTATATGATATAGCATGCTTCCTCTTGGTTGCTTTGTGTTACTTAATGGTCAATCATTGTAAAAAACAACAAATTAAACTTTCACATTCTTAAAAAATCTATAAGCAGCTATATTCCATGAGCTTAAAAGGAAGGGAAATAAAAAATAAAAAATAAAAAACAAACAAAATTAACTCAGTTTTCAACAGCCTATGCAGCCTGTGAATATCTTGTTTCTCATTTCACGTTTTACTTGTTGGAAAAGATAAAAAAATGATGGACATGATGAATAAAGAATAAATATTGCTTGTTTACATGAAATTATATGAAAATTTAAAATTTACTGTTTGTTGGACAATTTAACAACATGAATGAGATTGGGATTACAATGGATAGAGAGTTAAAAGAATTATTGAGGTGAATAGGGTTATTAAAATGGTGATTGTTATTAAGATAATTATTGATAAAGATATTATGAGTGCTTATACTTCTTAAGTTGGATTAAAAGATTAAAAAATCAAATTTGAGATATATGAATGAACTACTTCATTGTATATCCAAAATAGAGAAGGTATTTATTAGGGATGATTTAAATGGAGATACAAGTTTTAGTAGGATGATCTATGAGAGGATTCATAGTAGTTATGGAATACATATACAACAATAATAATAATATCAAGTATTTATTCCACTACATGGGGTCAACTATATGAATCTTTTTTCTCCATTGTGTCCTATTAAGAGTTAAACTCTCATTTAAATTTAATAGAAAATTATAATTTCTAATTATTTCAAACCAAATCTCTTTAGGTCTACCTCTACCTTTTTTAATATAGGTCAAATCTAATACATCTATTTTGCTAACCGAGTCATCGGAAGACGTTTATGTGACCAAACCATCTAAGGTGACTATCTCTAATCTTATCTGCTACTGGAGCTAGTTCGACCTTATCATGTATATACTCATTTTGCATCTTGTACCTAGGAGTGAAGCCATTCATCTACCTGAGCATCATCATCTCTGCAACACTTAACTTAATTTTATGCTTCTCTTTTAATGGCCAACATTTACAAAAATGCAAAAGAAGAAATTATTCTTGATTTTATAATAGTTTATGATCTTTCAATAAGGAATGCATAATGTAAGAAATAAGAAAACATTTACAAAAATAGAGACACTAAATCACAAATAAATTTCTTCCTACTTGTAAAGATTACAATATAATTCTAATAGAGAGTTTGACTGCTCAACATATAGTAGTAATTATAGATGTTTATCTAAAGAGTAAAAAAATAAAGTAAAACAAATTATTTCCCTTGGACAAGGTTGTGGAAATTTAAAGGTAAAATTTATCACCCTTTTGACATAGGGGTTTGTTATAAAGGAGGCAATTTTAAATTCATTAGTTAAGGCTGTTAAGCCAAAACTAATATAGGATAAGAAGTTAATTCCATTACAAAGTTTCCATAGAATTTTTGTAAGGAGTTTAGAAATAGATCATAAATTGACAAGGAGACTTTATGGTGGAGTGTAAATACAAAATATTATTGAGGAAAACAAGTGTTCTTTTAATAGATGCTAAAAATAAACACTTGTGAGTCTCATATTATTATAGAAAAGCTAGAAGTATTCCAAAGTGAGTATGATGAGCAATACAAAAGGTGTAATTTTGAATGAATAAAGGCCAAGCACCGAGGAAAGAGATATATAGCTAAGGTAAGAAATAAGAGATCTAGAGACTTCAACTAAATTAGATATATTAAAAGCTATGATAATATAAATTTAACAAAATCCATAAAAATCAAAGAACGACTAAAATATTACTTTGAAAAATTATTAGTTAAGAGTTTTATGCAAGAAATTATTTCAAAAAAGCACACCTGCTCAATAGAAATTAGTTATTATAGATTGAGTAAAAAAATTGAATTAGATTTAGCTCCGAAGATGCTTAAAAACTAAGGATTTATATTCATAGGAGATTGTGAAACTTGGAGAGTTATGTGAGATATTGTATCAAATTGGTTAATAAATCTTTTTTATAAAAATTTGAACAGTAAATAGATGTCGAATGATTAAAGAAGAAACATTTTGGCACCAGTATATAAAAAAAGATGTTAAGATTGTGCAAACTAATGAATCAACCTTATGACCATATAATATTGGTATTAGAGAGAATAATGGAACATACTTCGAAATATTGCAGCAGACTTAAAGAATTAATTTGATATCACACGTGAGAGATTTAGTATGGAAGTGATTTTGTATTAAGGAACTTAATAATGAAATATATAGAGTAAAGAAATGATATCCATATGATATTTATTGATCTTGAGCTGTAAAATCAAAATTTCTTCAACAATATTGTATGAATCAAAGTGTTAGCAAAAAAGCTGATATTTAAGTCCGACGTTGAGACTTAATATAGATGTGTGGCAAAACTATAAAGAATAAGTTAATAAATAAATATATTAGAGGAACAATTGGCGCGTTATTTATTCATGATAAGGCTATTGAAATTATATCAAGGTGATTTGCACATGTAGAAAAAGTAGATAGTGCTCCCATAGGATGAGTAGTCAAAATTAATGCCAGGATTAGGAAGGAGAATGTGGAGGCCTAAGGCTACATCGATCGAAGTTGTTTAAAATAAATGCGAAGAATTTGTTGAATATCTCAGGAAGATTAAACAAGAATGAATGAAAAGCAAAGATTAATAAAGTTGAGCCCAAATAGTTGGGATAATGATATTGATGACGACGATGACGGAGTTTTATTAATCTTACCATCTGATCACTTCTCTAATTTTATTGTGTATGCATTTTATGAATTTAACTGCAGTCAAAATAAAAATGGCCGTCTTAAGCGCTCTGATAATGTTTTAAGACTTGACAAATTTTCCAGTTTGTTAGAAAATCTTAAAAAGTCTTTGGTCAAGTTCGAATTTTCATCTTGCATTGTTTTTCCATTTTGTGCCTTCTATTCTTTTAGAATCTTCATGTTGCGGCTTATGTACGGATGGCATGACTTCTCTTAATGTTGTTTGCTTTTTTTTTCTCTGCTGATAAAAGCATAACGGATGTGTTTTTCATGATGCTAAAGTTAAGGTCTATCACTATCTATTTACGATCTTTTTTGTTAATTAAAGAATCAGCTATGTAACTAAATAAGTGAATTTTATGGCAGGATTCAGACAAACAAGGAAATGGTTTCCAAGTGTTGACAATTTAGACAAAACTCCGCTTAAGCTGCATAAAAGAAGAAGGGTTCATGGTCCTAAAGATGCCAAATTTAGTGAAGGCAACCTCTCTTTACCACCAGTAGTTGAAATTTTATATAACTAGTAAACATATATATCTTTTTGGATATGTTCTATTATCCTCATTGAAATTGATTTTAATTGATTTTATCCTGCATTAAATTGTCAGGAGATGAAACCAATGAGTTGCAATCTGTAGAGGATAGCTTAGCAAGGTCTTTCAACTTTCATAATCTACTTTTCCTGACACCTTCAAACCTATTCATTACATAATTCTTGCCTTTCTGTTTCATGTAAAGGGCAGTGAGCCAGTTGGCTTTAGCATTGAGAAGAATCAACTCTAAGATACAATTACACACTAACAAGAAAAGCTGTGAGATTATTTCTGCTGTGGCAGAGAAAATTAAGCAGCAGCTTCAGGATTTTGATTCTAAGATACAGGAAGACATGTAAGCTTTGTAATCTGCAAAGATGCTGTAAACTTTTTTTTTTTCAAACCTTGGTTGATATTGATATTTCTGATCTATAACATTGATTTTAGGGGAAAATTCAGTGCCGCTAGCAAATCCAAAAGGAAACACCTAGAATCTCGATTTGAAGGTAATTCCGAATTCATTTCAACTGTGGAGGTTTAGCTTTTCTTTTTTTGGGCATACTGACATCATAATGTTTTGTGCCTATGAGATTTTATGGTTGCAAATTGTTTGAATAAACTCCTATTGAGCAAGAAAACATGGGCATAGACAATATGAAAGCAGGACTAGATGAACCAATTTTTCAGCCCTGAAACGAGACAATTTTAAGCAGCTATTATATACCCGTGTTTGGATCTTGTTACAGTACGTTGTTTTTAGCGTTTAAACTGATGTTCAATTGTGCCATGGAGGAAAATTTTGTAAACTGTTCCTGGTTAAAGTTCCAGGTTGAGTTTCCTGAAATATTGTTGATGTTAGGGATCATTAATAGTTATGTATGATGCATAATAAGTTTGATGAAAATTTTGCAATTGATCTTTTGATGGGTAAACAAATATGACGACATAAGTTAAATTATTAATCTCTTTTGATTGTGTAACAGAACATGAACTGATGTGATATATGCAACGAGTTCACGAGAGATTAACAAGAGAATTTATTAAAAGTTAATCAATATAAAATTATGCGTCAAATTAAAGTAAGATTTTATAAATTCGTAGTCTTCCACTTGCTTAGGCAAAGAATTGTATGAAGATTAACTAAAACGTTCTTAATCAAATACAAAGACAATTGTAATGTAATAGCTTATAACATAAATCCGCAATTTAATCATGAGAGGTTCACCTTAAAGGGTTTCTCACTCAACTACTCTAGGGTTTAGCGGATGAAGATGCTCCACACTAGACTTGAGATCGCCACTAAGAAAAGGGAGCCGAGGAACTTTGTTGTTGGAAAGGTAGCCGGTGGTGGAGGAGGCGTGGGATGCCATGCCTGACGAAAGTCCACGGTACATTGGGTTGTTGAAGCTTGATTATCTCAGCGAGGCAATAGATGATGCGGTTGACGTAGCTTTCCACCGAATCGTCGTACTCCCAATCGGGTTCGTAGAAAGGAGTTCGAAAGATGTCTATCTCTCCTTGGGCGTTGTAAACAAAGCCGTGGTCGATCTCAGGATCGGCCATACACTATCAGCGAGAAGGAAGGAGGATGTTGTCTTCTTCTTCGGCTTCCAAACATAAGGAGAGTTGGGCCTTCAAGAGGGAAGAGGAACATGGGAGGGGCGGCTTGGGCAAGGAAAGGTAGAGGTAATGTGAGTTGGGTGAGAGGTGGAGAAATATTTTAGAAAAAAAGAAAATTTGATTTTAATTTCAGATTTTTAATTAGAGAGGGAGGGAAAATTAATGCGAATTCAAATCCCCAAATTAGGGCTAGGGGGCTGCGGTTTTAGGAGAGGGCTAAGGGAGCATTAATTGAAATTTGAGTTGGATTGGAGAGAGAAAACAAGAGGAAGGGGAGGCTGGCCATGTAGAGAGGGGAGAGAGAGAGGGAGTTTTGTGTTTAATATGTGGGCCCCAAGGAAATTAATGTGATTGAAATCAAATATGATTTTAATTTCAGATTTGATTTAAATTGAAATAACTTCCTAATGGGGTTTTAACTTTCTAGGAAAGGGTTTTGAAATTCAAAATAGATTGATTGCCAACAAGGATTTTTTCCTAAATAGCATGGAGGTATTTTAGGAAAGTAATTATAGCAAAATTTGAAATTTGAAATTCAAATTAGGTGGACTAGGGATTATGGGCTGGCGGGTTGAGCATGTAGAGGGCGAGAGGGGATGGCAGGCCGGCCGCTGGATTGGTGGTCGGCGGCTTGGGCGGCCAAGGGAAGGGGCGGCGGGTTGGGTAGGGATTTAGGCTTAGTTAGGAGGAAAAGAAAGGGGTGAGAATGGTGAGGCCAGCGGGTGGATGGGTTAGTAGAGGGGTTTTGAAGTAGAGGAAAAAGAAAGATATTGTAGAACTGCGAACCTTGAAATCCACCAAAAATTGACTGGTATTGCTTTCACCCACCTAGGGTCTCTCCTCTCAATAACTCACTTAGAAATCAAGCAAAGAAAACTAAAATTTCATTCATAATTCATCATCCAATACAATAGAGGAGGCCACAATATATAGGCCTAAGAAAAAAAAAAAAACAATGATTCATATGCCCCTAGGGCTATAACTCAAGCAAACTCAAAAGAAAGGGTACAATCGGAAATAATAATTAATACATAAAAGCATTAAAATAAAGACTAAGCATCAGAAATAAAGACTGTGGATCGTAGCCATCGATCTACGGCTCCTGCGCTGATATACTCGTCAATAGCGCCTATCGATGTCCTCATCATTCTCCCCAAGTGGGAAAAAACTCGACCCCGTCGGGTAAGTGTCTCTGGAGCTCTTATACAGCTCTAGGAGGTTTGGGTCTAGACTCTGTAGCTCATCTCGATCAATCCATGTATCCTCTGTCTCCGGTGTTTCTTTCCAGTGAACTAAGTATCTTCGGCACCCTCCTTTCGTAGAAATGATCTCATCATTATGGATTGCTTCGATCTTCTCCGCATTGGATAAATGAGGCAAATTGGGAAGTGGATGTAGTTTGGGATCTCACTAGGTGGGTCACACAAGGCTCATTATGAAGTGGATTACTGGGGTTAAACTTAGGACCTTCGAAGACTACTAAATCTTCTATATTAAATGTATGATTAATGTTAAAACCTTTTGGGAGGTCCAACACATAAGCATTACTATTAACCTTTGAAAGTATTTTAAAAGGTCTGACGCTTCTAGCATGCAACTTCTTTACGGAGCCTGGAGGAAAATGCTCCGGGTAGATCCGTACCTTTACAAAGTCTCCAACTTTGAATTCTTTAAACCTTCTTTTATTTTCAGCAATAAGTTTATAATTTGCGTTACTTTGTTCAATTTTCTTTTTAATCTCTATATGTAACTCCTATAGATGAGATGCAAATGCATATGCAAACTCTGATGTTCTACCCCTAGGACTCATGGTAACTAGATCAATGGGTTGTTTAGGTTGGTATCCTTACAAAATCTTAGCAAGACTTAGACCAGTGGTTCGATTGATAGAGTTGTTATAGGCAAATTCCGCGCTGGGAAGCTTAGAGTCCCAATCCCTAATGTTTTCACCTACCAAAGTCCTTAAGAGGTTTCCTAAGCTCCTGTTAACAACCTCGGTTTATCCATCGGCCTGGGGGTGAAAGGCTGTAGAAAATTGAAGTTTCGCACCCATCTTGTGCCACAGAGTTTTCCAAAAGTAACTTGTAAACTTAACATCTCTATCTGAAATGATGGTTTTTGGTAGGCCATGAAGTCTAACTATTTCGTCAAAGTAGAGCTTAGCGATTTGAGAGACGTCAAAAGGTTTAGAACATGGGAGGAAATTGGCCATTTTTGAGAACCGGTCAACGACCACATAGATAGAATCGTGCTTCTTAACAGTCTTGGGTAAGCCAAGGACTAAATCCATACTTACATCCTGCCAAGGGCAATTGGGTATGGGGAGTGGAGAGTAGAGTCTCGTATTCTGCTTGCATTGTTTGGCAATCTGGCAGGTGTGACATCTCCTTAAAAGTTTACTAACATCACGCTTAAGGCTGGGCCAATAGAATTGGCTTTCTAACGCGGCAATAGTCTTGGATTGTCTAAAGTGGCCAGCTAAACCTCCTGCATGTAATTCCCAGAAAAGGTATTCACGAAGAGACATTTGGGGAATAAAGAGCTTTTGGGCCTTAAACAGGTATCCATCTTCTATTAAGAAATCATTGATTGTACGCTCACGTTCGGAAGTCAAAAGAGAATATATCTCACTAAAATCAGGGCAGTCTTTATAGTCCTCTTTAAGACGTGAATCCAATAACTTCAGTTCTCATTTCTCGAGTTATGAACATTCGACGACTTAGGGCATCTGCCTCTTTATTTTTAGCTCCGGCTTTGTGTCGGATGGTGTAGGTGTATTCTTATAGAAATTCAACCCAGCGGCCATGTCAGGCATTGAGTTTTTTTTGTGAATTTATGTGCCCTCAGGGCTTCATGGTCAGAGAAGATGACAAACTCTTGGGAAAGTAAATAGTGTCTCCAATACCTAAGGGATTGAATGATAGCATAAAACTCTCTATCATAGGTAGAGTATCGTTGTCGGATGTCATTTAATTTCTCACTAAAATACGTGACGGGATGTCCCTCTTGCGATAAAACTACTCCTATATCGATCCCAGATGCATCGTAAGTTACTTCAAAAACTTTTGAAAAATCGGGTAGATGCATAACCGGAGCTTCAACCATTCTCCTCTTTTATCTCCTCGAGAGCTTTAGAGGCAGACACAGTCCATTGGAAATCTCCTTTCTTGAGGCAATCTGTTATGGGGGCTACGATGGTGCTGAAATTCTTAATAAACTTCCAATAGAATGTGACCAATCCATGGAAACTCCAAACATCTCTGATAGTTTTAGGTTTAGGCCACTTGTTGATTGCTCGTACTTTCTCGGGATCGGCTGAAATTCCTTGCGAGGATATTATAAACCCTAGAAAGGTGACGCTAGTTGTGAGGAACATACATTTCTTGGGATTTGTATAGAGTTGCTCCTTCCTCAAAATCTCACAGACTTGACCTAAATGATTTAGATGTTGATCCACCGAATTACTATAAATTAAGATATTGTCAAAGTAGACCACGACGAACTTTCCAAGGAATGGGCGAAGGACTTGGGTCATTACTCTCATAAAAGTGCTAGGGGTGTTGTTAAGACCAAACGGCATAACCATCCATTCATACAGCCATCTTTTGTCTTAAATATCATCTTTCATTCATCCCCAGGTCTGATTCTAATATGATGATATCCACTCTTTAGATCTATCTTAGAGAAAAGGGTTGCTCCCATCATTATATCCAATATGTCATCCAAGCGGAGAATAGGGAAATGATATTTCACAGTAATCTTGTTGATAGTGCGGCTATTAACACACATCCTCCAAGAGCCATACTTCTTGGGACTTAGAAGTGTGGGAACAACATAAGGACTTAGGCTCTCTTTGATAAATCCCTTTTGGAGTAAATCATCAACTTGTTCTTTTAACTTAGCATGTTCCTCTGGGTTCATTCGATAGTGGGGAAGGTTGGGCAAAGAGGCTCCGGGTACTAAGTCTATAGCGTGCTGGGTGTCACGCAAATGGGGCAGATGGTTAGGGAGATCCATTGGGAAAAAATCCGCAAAAGTCTCAAGGAGAGGTTGGACTTCTTCCGGAATAGGTTCTCCTAGCTCCGCGCTTGCTTCCCGGGCCACTAGGGCATACACAGGGGCTCCTTGACTCAGTTCAACATCGACTTCCTTTGCAGTTAACAAATTTAAACCTTTGCTAGATTTAATGGGGACAGGTTTAATGTCACTTTTGTTTGGTTTATGTTGGGAGGGAACTAGTTTGATCTTCTTGCCATTGTACTCAAACACATAGGTGTTTGTCCTCCCATAAATGTGGATTTCGTTGTCAAATAATCAAGGCGACCAAGGATAATTTGACCCAAATCCATCATCAACACGTCACACCAAATCTTCTCTTGATATCCAACAAACTCGAGGAGAATAAGGCTCCTATCTTTTATCTCCATGGAAGTCGAGTTAATCCAGGAAACCTTATAAGGATTCGGTTGGGGTGCCGTCCTTAAGTTAAATTTGGATATCATCGCGGAAGAGATGGCGTTGATACAACTTCCACTGTCGATGATGACCTTACCACTCTTATCTTTAATCTTAGTAAATGTATGGAAAATGGAGGTCCTACGCCATTCATCACTTAGCTTTGATTGGGAAAACACACATCTAACAACTTGTAGATCAACAGGGTTATCTTCGCAGAAGAAGTCTTCTTCCTCATCAATGTGATGAACTAGATCAGTCTCAGGCTCTTCCTCATCTTCTTCAACTTCTTCGATTATGGTGACCTTATATAAACTGGAACATTGCAAGGCAATGTGTCCATATCCATGACACCTACAACACTTAGTTCCAGAAGTGGTTTGGGAGTATCACGCTCGGGAGTCTTACCTCTAAAATCAGGGCGAGGTTGAGCTGGGCTAGCAGTTGGTCGGTTGCTCACAGGGCCATTAGGTCGGTTCTGAGGTTGACCGGAGGAACTTCTAAACGGAGGTGTACGGGTTTCTAAGTGCTTCGAATGGGAATGGGTCTTAGACTCTTCCAGGTCGAGTGCTAAGCTGCAGTCGGCTTCCAACGTATCAACTCCTCTTGCGAAGAGTTCATTACGAAGATCTTCCCTAAGGCCCGCTTTAAACATAGAAAGGATTTGGGCAGGGGTAGTGGTTTCTTCTCCGCTGCAACGGATCATGTAGTGATCAAAAGCGGAGATATACTCTTTTACAGGTCTACTCCCTTGAGTCAGTCTATTCCATCTATCTAAGAGTTTGGGTAGTAGGACGGAGGGAGGTATTTCCGCATGAGTTCTTGCTTCATGGTTCGCCAGTCGGTGATGGGATGCTCACCTCGAGCTTCGTCCATGTTCTCTAAGTTTGTCTAGTATTGGCTAGCTTTATTTGTAAGCTTCATCTCCGTGAACCTAACCTTTCTATCCTCCGAGATGCTATACCATTTGAAATAACTATCCATCCTTTTGAGCAAATCCAAGAAGATTTGAGGGCCGAGGGTGCCGTCATAGGAAGGGGCGTCTATTCGGATGTTTTTCAATAACTGGGTGTCATTATCTCTCCAAGTCGGTTCATGTCCTATAGGCTCATGGTTGGTTCTATGATGAGGATTGTAAGGTTCCTGCTGAGGTCTGTAGTCAACCTGAGTTTCTTCGACATAAGGCGAGGAGGTCTAGAAGGTGTGTATATTATTGGGTTTCCTAGCCTTTCGATGTTATCGAGGCGTTCTCCAGTTTGGCGTTGAAAGCCCTCTAAATCAGTTTGGGTGTTTTGAATTTGCTGAGTAACCGTGACTAATTGACCAACAATGAGGTTTAAAGTCGCTTGAATTTGTTCCGGATCCATAGGTGGATGTTAAGGGACACTAAGGAAGGGTGAAGGGTTAGAGGACAGCACTTAGACACTAAATGTGCTCACCTAAATGCATCTAAATGATGCAGAAATGACAAAAACAGCAAACTACAACAATGGGTTAAGTTGCCTTGATGTTTAGGAGGGTTGCTAGGGTGTAGGCAGCACCTAAACACTAGGTTATACTCACCTAAAGGCCACTAAAAGATGCAGAAAAATTCTGGACAGCAAGATAGCTAAGGTTTAAAATTTTCTAGGTGATGACATGCATGTAGCAATACCTACGAATGAATATGTAGTTCCCTAGGATGAGTTATAGCATAAATGACGCATGCTAGCCATGCTTTGATACCAAATGATGTGATAAATGCAAGGAGTTCATGAGAAATTAGCAAGAGAATTTATTAAAAGTTAACCAATATAAAATTATGCGTCAAATCAAAGTACGATTTTATAAATTCGTTGTCTTCCACTTGCTTAGGCAAAGAATTGCATGAAGATTAACCAAAACACTCTTAATCAAATACAAATGCAATCGTATATAATAGCTTATAACATAAATATGTAATTTAATAATGAGAGGTTCATCTTGAAGGGTTTCTCACTCAACTACTCTAGGGTTTAACGGATGAAGATGCTCCACGCTAGACTTGAGATCGCCACTAAGAAAGGGAGTTGAGGAACTTTGTTGTTGGGTAGGTAGCCGGTGGTGGAGGCATGGGATGCCCGATGAGAGTCCACGGTACTCTGGGTTGTTGAAGCTCGATTGTCTCGGCGAGGCAATAGATGATGCGGTTGGCATAGCTTTCCACCGTATTGTCGTACTCCCAATCGGGTTCGCAGAAAGGAGTTCCGGAAGATGTCTATCTTTCCTTGGGCGTTATAAACAAAGCTGTGGTCGATCTCAGGATCGGCCATACACTATCAGAGAGAAGAAAGGAGGATGTTGTCTTCTTCTTCGGCTTCCAAACATAAGGAGGGTTGGGTCTTCAAGAGGGAAGAGGCACGTGGGAGGGGCGGCTTTGGCAAGGAAAGGTAGAGGTAATGTGAGTTGGGTGAGAGGTGGAGAAATATTTTAGAAAAAAGAAAATCTGATTTTAATTTCAGATTTTGAATTAGAGAGGGAGGGAAAATTAATGCGAATTTAAATCCCCAAATTAGGGCTAGGGGGCCGGCGGTTTTAGGAGAGGATTAGGGGAGCATTAATTGACATTTGAGTTGGATTGGAGAGAGAAAACATGAGGAAGGAGGGGCCGGCCATGTAGAGAGGGGAGAGAGATGGAGTTTTGTGTTTAATATGTGGGCCCCAAGGAAATTAATGTGATTGAAATCAAATCTGATTTTAATTTCAGATTTAATTTAAATTGAAATAACTTGCTAATGAGGTTTTACATCTCTAGGAAGGGGCTTTGAAATTCAAAATAGATTGATTGCCAACAAGGATTCTTTCCTAAATAGCATGGAGGTATTTTAGGAAAGTAATTATGGAAAAATTTGAAATTTGAAATTCAAATTAGGTGGACTAGGGATTATGGGCCGGCAGGTTGAGCATTTAGAGGGGGAGAAGGGAGGGCAGGCTGGTGGCTTGTGCGGCCAAGGGAAGGGGTGGCAAGTTGGGTGGGGATTTAGGCTTAGGTAGGATGAAAAGAAAGGGGTGAGAATGGTGAGTTTGGCGGGTTGATGGGTTAGGAGAGGGGTTTTGAATTAGAGGAAAAAGAAAGAGATTGTAGAACTGCGATCCTTGGAATCCATCAAAGATTGACGGGTATTGCTTTCACCCACCTAGGGCCTCTCCTCTCAAGCAAAAAAAACTAAAATTTCATTCATAATTCATCATCCAATACAATAGAGGATGCCACAATATATAGGCATAAGGAAAAAATACAATGACTCATATGCCCCTTGGGCTACAACTCAAGCAGACTCAAAAGAAAGGGTACAACCGGAAATAATAATTAATATTTGATACGTCTTTCTAAAAGAATCAAAATAAAGACTAAGCATCAGAAATAAAGACTGTGGATCGTAGCCATCGATCTACGACTCCTGCGCTGATATATTCGTCGATAACGTCTGTCGATGTCCTCATCATGAACTGAGGTAACAACTGTAGATTTAATATTGATGAACACGCAACATTATTACTTCCCAATATGGATTGATCCTAAGGATGACCCTTCATGTTTACATGATGTACAATTCATGCTTGATGATACATAACAAGAAAATTTAAATTATGTAATAGAATTATTTGTAACTGACAATGTTGCTGCAAATTACTTGCGGTAGTTTCCTGGATTTCTACCCTAGTTCAGATAAATGGTTATACATGGTTTAAACTTACTCTGCCATATAAACTGCTATGTTAAGCTAATTTGTTGATGAGGAATACAATTAATTGAATTTGGTACGTCTTTCTAAAAGAATCGATGGCTCTTATTTGTGTGCACTGATACTCTCTTTTGTGTTCGCTTTATTCCTTTGATTCATTAAAGCTTAAAAATCTGAGGCCTGGTAGTTGCTTACAGAGCATCAAGAAAGGCTCGGGTTAATTCATGAGAAGTACAAAGAAGATTTCAACCATCAGCTTCTGAACTGCAGCAGCACCCTGGAGGAACTAGAAGCACAGAACGTTGAGATTAAAGTAACTTCAGATCGGCAAAGTATGTACACTTATGTTTTATCATCATACAATATAATATCTACTCATAGTATAAAAATGGAGCCAGCAAAACTATAACTTCAGAAGGTTTCATTGTTGGGCATTCGGCTTGTGAACTGGTCTTACGTATCTTATTAGACCAATCAGGCTCCTATTCCAAAACATTTCCTTGTTCATCGTAGATATTTCCTTGGTGAAAACTAGATGATGTCTTCTGATGCAACATTAGACATGCCCATTCGTGGTTAAATGCTGTAGGAACTGTTGCAAGAAATGTTTTGTTGTTTGATGAAAAGTATTTGTAATAATACCTTACAATTATTTTCATAGATTCATAGGTCGACCTGCCATTGCAAAGTCTAAAACTAGAACAAAGTTAAAGGAAAAATGAACTTCGTTTATTATCCGGTTTCCTTTACACTACTCACAAGGCTGATTCTTTTGTTTCTTGATGCATGTACAGTGATGTTGAACGGCAAATGCAAAATCTTCGTATTCTGTAAACCACTAATTATTCATTTAACAATAGGGTTTTATATTTTTGCATTGATTTTTTTTTGTAATACATGTGCAGAAGTATTGCATAGGAAGCTTCTTTTGCAGATTGAAGAAACAATGAAAGATCAGTTAAATGTAGCTGAAACAAGCATCACAGCAATCAGAAAGGTAAACTTAGTCTCCAGTAGCCGTTTTTTTTTTCTTCCAGAAACTATATGATGCCCAAAAGTTTCATTACATGATATCATTTTATTTCTAGGAACATCATAACATGATATATCAGTAATAGTTTTATTATATTACATGTTATCAGAATGTAACCTGATGAGCGAGCAAAGCAGACATTGATTTTGTAGGGCACTCATATTATTTTTGCCTAATCCTCGCAGGATGCTAGAAAAAGGTTGAACAGCTTGAAGTTTGCCTTGAAGGAGTGGCTGAGTGACGGAGCAATCAGTTAAGCAAGTTCCTATGCTCGGTATAGCCAAAAGCCTGTAAATAAAGGCCTTGATAAGACCATGTTTTCCACTTTATATAACAACACAAAAGATAGGTATTAAACCTCAGGATCAGCTTTCTTGTATTTCTATCACCCATATGGTACCTTCAGACTTAATCCAACATAAACATGTTTGTGTGAGTTTTCAATGGACGAACGAATCTTGCTAAGAAAAAAAATATGGATTTTGATCGCATAGTTTCATTTACTTTGGCCATCGCATTCAGGAATTAGGTTAAAAAGAAAATAAAAAACCAGGTCTAGGCCTGGTTTTGGTATTTAATGCTGCATGAAATATGATCATTATAGTTTTAAATGTGCTATCTTAAAGTATGAGTAGTATATTTGTGGATTAGGTGTGTAAGTGAGCCGAGCCAGAGAGGGCCTCGACTGGGGTGTCAGGTTTAAATGTTTTAACATAAGTTGCAGTGATGATTAATTACTCCAGATAAAAAAATATTTCCAAGAGAAGTTGGTGTCAGTTAATTGTTTTACACGAGAATAAAAAAAGCAAGTCATCTTTTTTTATCCACCGGAAAAAGCACAGTCTGTGTGCAATGAAGCATCTACACTGTTGCCGGCTCAGTGGTCGAGAAATCGGGTGGGAAATTGTGTATGGAGGGCGGGAAATCAAAATTGAGAGGCTTTACGAGCGGCGCGATAGCTCGTTTTTGTGTCACGAGTTGAGTTCAAGCTCGACTCGAGTTCGAGCTCGGTATTTAACTGACGAGTCAAGCTTGAACACCTCTTGACTCGAGCTCAACTAATTTGCACCTCTAGTGCTAATTGGAATGTACAGCTTGTATTATATTTTTCATCAAAAAAGGAGAAGAGTTATGTAATGTTCTGCACTGCAAATTTAATAGAATCCCTTGCGGGTTATGAGCCGAGGCACTGAATTTACCTTTAAGTGGAGAGAGCTTGATGGTCTTGTTTATTGAACTGAGTTGCCAACTTATTGAAGCTCAAAATGTGCGAAAAGAACAAAAATTAGCGACTCAAATGACAGTCGACGGGCGTGATGCCCCTCTTGAAGGGTCAAACAACCTCCGATTGTCAAACGGGTTGCACTATTGCAATTGGAGCATCGAATTCATATAAGAGTGAGCTCCTTGCAGTCAAATTGGATGAAAATAGTTGAAGTATGCAATTAGTATTCAAAATTGACACGCGACATTGTCCAAAAGGAATTTTTATTGCCTCAGGTTACCAGACATAGAGATACATCAGGTAGCCTATAATATATCGCCACGTGCTCTTACTCGTTACCGCGCGGCCCGACGACCCAACCCGAAACGAATATGCGTGGTATTTGCTCGGTATTGCTAGGTACTACTCGGTATTTGCTCGGTATTGCTCGATATATTTGCTCGGTATCGCTCGGTATGTTTGCTCGATACTTGCTCGGTATTTGCTCGATATTTGCTCGGGATCGGAAGCAAAAATGGGATCTTGCTCGCTGTGGAGATAACCTTCTCCATTTCGCGTCCTTCTTCGGCTCCACTCGTGGCCGTTCGACTTTTCTCCATCGACGACTTTCCCTTTCCACCGGATCGGAAGCTACGAAGTTTGATCGGAGGCAAAAACGGGATTCCGCTCGCTGTGGAGATAACCTTCTCCATTTCGCGTCCTTCTTCGGCTCCATTCGTGATCGTTCGCCTTTTCTCCATCGACGATTTTCCCTTTCCACCGGATCGGAAGCTACGAAGTTTGATCGGAGGCAACAAACAGAGTTCGCTCGCTGCTCGGGATCGGAAGTTATAACATTTTAATAGAAAGCAAAAACGGGATCCCGCTCGCTGTGGAGATAACCTTCTCCATTTCGCGTGCTTCGGCTCCACTCGTGGAGGCAACAAACAGACCGCACGGAAAATACCGAGCATTACCGAGCAAATACTGAGCATTACCGAGCAAATACCGAGCAATACCGAGCAAATAACGAGTAGTACCTAGCAATACCGAGCAAAACGCGAACATAGTAATCCCGGATTCGTTCCGGGTTGGGTCGTCGGGCCGCGCGGTAAAAAGTAAGAGCACGTGGCGATATATTATAGGCTACCTGATGTATCTCTACGTCAGATAACCTGAGGCAATAAAAATTCGTCCAAAAGACTTTTGATCGTAAAACAGTCTTTGTCGTTGTGTTTGGAATATTGATAATACTCAAGAATAACTATAATTTTGCTTAACGAAATTCATGCGAGGAAATTAGCATGCATCCCAAGGTAAGACGCATGGATTTTGAGATAACCTATGAATTTCCATTTCATTTCTGTTGTTTTTCATAATAATAATAATTATTATAATAATAATAATTATTATTATTAGTATTATTATTATTATTATTATTATTATTATTAAATATAAAAAATCATCAAATCAACTTTAATTTACCTCGGACTACTGATGCGTCGGGTCCGTTGAAGCCTCCTCAAATCTGAGAAAAAATTGCTAAAATTTTGCTGAAGCTCCTGCTGATCGATGTCGAGACAGTGTGGGATTTGCTCTCCTCGATCAAACCTCGATGTTGTTGATAAAACGAGACCCAATGAGCTCTCTATTTGTTTCTTTAGCACACGAGCTCCCTCCGCTTCCTTTCTTTTCCCTTTGCGATTCGAACCACTCCCTGTCGAAAGCGTTTCAATCATACGATCCAAGCTTCGTGCCTCTTCCTTCCACGATTAATCAACCGATCTTCCCTCTCCACCTCACATTACATGTGTTGCTCGACACCTCCAACCAATCTCAACAACCGAGTAGCTCTAGTCCTCTCAGCTTCCAATCGAGCTCAACACTTATGATCCTTTGTTTTGATCCTGATACCGCCGAGCCAGACGATCCAGCTCCTTCGACCCCTTTCTCCCGGTCCTTCTGCACATTTCGTTCAGCTCACAGCAGCCCCGACCCCGTTAGTTCAGCCGACGAGACCTTCGCACGTTCTCTCCTATGCTCAAAGCCAACAGCCGATGCCCATACCTCATCAGCCTCTAGCCCACGATTGGACCCAGCCGTAAGTCTTCTAAACAATCACCAGGATCTCGTCCGCCCCTCTTGTTCCGAACACCAGCTCACAATCCTATTATAACACTAATCCCACGCATCGAAATCCACGCACTAAGCCGCTTACACGTCCGATTTGTCCCGTTTCTCGACCCAGCCGCACGCTAATCGCACCTCACCCTTTGATCTTGTTGAGCTACCCGAACCAAAGACCACCAACAACCATATCCTACTGTCGTCGGCCCTATTACAACACCCGAACTCCCGATCGGACAACCCTTACACAACCCGATCGGACCTTCTATCACCTGCACTTTTCGATCCTTCAATCTCCTCTTCACAACCCCAAGCAGAACAACCCCTCTCCTCCTCCCAAGAGCCACACTTCGCTACTAAACCTTTTACTCCCTCTCAGTAAATCTACAAGCAATCAAAACCCGCAACCTTTATACATCTTTACAAAAGCAAACATCCTTCTTAATAATAGTGCCTGCCATTTTAGAAGAGGTGGACTATGAATTTTCTACAGCTAGCCTTTGATCTAAAATTGCATTGTTCATCCTAATCATACATGTGTAAAGCACCATTACACCTTATGATAACCTGCACATGTAGCCTTTTATATTATATATACAAGCAACTGTATATGTAAAATGTTCATGCGAAATATAACCTTTAGGTAAACAGATTTCTTTTCTTCCTCACTTTATCTTCTTCCTAGTGCTTTTCTCTTACAGCTCACAGTTATCTGCTCATGAGGTACATTGTCTTTATGGTATCAGAGCTTATATAGCCTAACGACAACTCCTCAACATGGAACACTCAGCTACATCCCACATCAACAACCCAGCTCTTGAACTCACCCCCACTGAAACTCTCATCCCCTCATTTTTAAATTTGTTATCTCCAACATTAAAAACATTATTCCAACTCCACTCACCAACGATAACTACCCTACATGATGCTCTAAGGTCCTCAAGCTTTTCAGAGCAAACGGCTTTGCCTCCTACCTAGACGACATGACCTCACCTCCCCCTCGTCTGCATGTAGGTGCCACTGGTCTATCTGAACCAACATACAAGCACTTATTTCGTATAGACCAGAACCTTGTCGTTGCCCTATGCTCCACTATAACTACCTCCATACTCCCATATGTCCTTCACCTTGAGTCTTCTCATGATATATGGCTCACGATCGAGCACCAACTACAAGCTTCCAACCAGTCCAGAATTATCCAGCTTAAAAGTCAACTACACAATATCTCCATGGCCAACATGACAATGTCTCAGCATCTCATAGAGATTAAACCTGTCATCGACAACATTGTCGCCTCCGACTCCTCAGTCGACCAAGAGGATATCATTTATACATCCTCAAAGGCCTTGCACAATAATACCAAGCTTTCAAACCCTCTATTCGAACCAAAATGACGCTTGTAAGTCTCGAAGACTTATACTCTCTACTCATTATTGAGGAAATAAACCTCTCGACAGAGTAATCCAAGCACAATACACAACCAGATCATCAATCCTCCCTCTACACTTACCACGAACATGGATATAGAGGCCAAGCCTGCAACCAACTTTAGTCACAAAGATCCAACAACCCCCAACAACCAAAGAGACAGAACCCCTCGCCAGTCATCTGTCAAATATGAGGCAAAAGTGCACACTCCTCTCCGACCTGCTGGCGCAAGATGAATCCTAACTACGTCACTCCCACCACCTCTGCATTCACAACAAATACTGAACCAGAGAACTCTGAATGGTATATAAACTCGGATGCTTCGTCACACCTTACACCTCATCTTAACAACTTAACTTGATACCAAACCATATCAAGGGACAAACCACACTACCATTGGCAACAACAACACCCTCCCCATTTCTCATGCAGGTCACGACATCTTACTAACACCAACCCATAAGCTCTCCTTATCATCACTTCATGTTCCATCTTTATCTCATAAACTTATTTCCATCTCTAACCTTCTCAATGACAACAACCTCTCCATTTCTTTTACTCCTTCTAGATATGAACTCAAGGACTTGAACACAAATCATCGTCTCCTCCATGGACCATGTCTTAACGTTCTTTACCCCTTGCATTCGCTCTCCACCACCACAGCTTTGTTAGCATCTGATGACTCCAAGCAACATTGACATAATCGACTCGGTCATCCACACCCTCAAACCATTTCTGCTATCTCCAAGAGCAATAAACACTTAAAATATTTCCGCATCTTTTACTTTATATTCTTTTTTAAATGACCACTAAGAGCCATAAACTTCCATTTCCTAAATCTACAACTCAAATGTATCAACCTCTTGAACTAATACATTTAGATGTTTGGGGGCCATCCATAGTACCTTCAGTACAAGGATATGTCTATTATGTCGCTTTTGTAGATGCATACTCATGCCTTACCTAGATGGCTCCAATGCAATAAAAAATTGAAGTATTTCATCACTTCAGAAACTTTAAAATCCTAACATAAAATCAATTTCAACTCAAAATAAAAACATTGCAAATAGACGGCGGCACTGAATATACAAACCATAACTTTTAAGATTACTTGCAAGCCCATGGTATACATTATAGAATTAGTTTCCCATACGCTCCCCAGCAAAACGATATTGCGGAACGCAAGCACCATCACCTAATCGAAACCACGTGAACCCTCCACACATCCTCCCTACCCCTCAAATTCTGGATTGAAGCTCTTCTCATCACAACATATCTCATAAATCGCATACCATCACCTACCACCAACCATAAGTCCCCATATCAGCTCTTATTCAACCAAAAACTCGACTATTCTCACTTTGGAATCTTCGACTAAGCCTGTTATTCGTGTCTTCCACCTCATCAACATCACAAACTACAACCTCGCACCCTATTGTATACATTTCTTGGTTATTCAAACAAACATAGAAGCAATAAATGCCTTCACCCTTCCATCGTGAAACTTATCATCTCCAGACATGTTCGCTTAGATGAAAAAATCTTCCCATATGCCAACCAAACCTCCACACCTATAGACAATGTACAACCATCTACTCATCAATCCAATCTGCTGCTACCTACATCTCACATCCCTCCTACTACCAGTACTACCACAATCTCCAATTCACTCCCAATACCTCAACAAACCATCACTCAGCAAGTTCAGTCCACATCTCCACAAGAAGGCTTCCAAAGCTTTAAATCTATTCATACCACCAATCCTACACCCATCTCACCACCTCGTCACCCCATGATAACCCGATCTTAAATGGGCTCAATCAAACCTGAACAAACTTTAAATCTCAGCCACTGAATCCTCCCCACTTTTGATCCCACTTGCTTCTCTGAAGCTAACAAGCATCCACATTCGCTCAAAGCAATGGCTGGAGAATTCTTCGCTCTGCAGTAACACGACACCAGGAAACTTGTTCCTCCCCCTTCCAATCAGAATATATTAGGCTTTAGATGGACATTTCATACCAAACACCATGCTAATGGAACCGCCACTAGATATAAAGCAAGGTTAGTTGTGCAAGGCCATCGCCAACAATACGGCCTTGATTACCTTGAAATCTTTAGTCCCGTGGCCAAAATTCCCTTCATACGCATCATACTTACAATAGCTCTTAATAAACAATGGTTCATTCAACAACTTGACATAGCCAACGCTTTCTTATATAGCTCTCTAAATGAAACGGTATACATGAAACAACCAAAGGGTTTTCAAGACCAGCAATATGCAAATCATGTTTGTCTTCTCTAGAAATCAATCTACGATCTCAAACAATCCCCCAAACAATGGTTTAAAACCTTCTCAACATACCTCCTATGCTCCGGCTTTCACCAAAGCAAAGTAGATCCATCCCTTCTCATCTACAGAGCTCATTTCGCACAAATCTTTTGTGCATCTAAGTCGATGACATTCTCATTACCTCCAATAACACCACAGTAGTCACCCAACCTATCCATCGCTTAAGCTCCACTTTTTCAATAAAAAATTTGGATGCTCCATCTAACTTCCTTGGCATTCAAATTCAAACCACTTCCACATCTTATTTTCTGTCCTAACCTAACAACACAATTTCCATTCTAAACAAAATCAGTATGCTACTTTGCAATCCCCTCTCCACACCCTCACCAACAAAACCACTCCAATCATGTAATGCTACCTTAACTTCAACCAAAGCCTCTCTCTATCTCCACATCATAGGCTCCGTCCAATACTTGACCATTACACGACCATATATCTCCTTTTCCATCAATTAACTAAGCCAACACATGCAGCATCCCTCAGCCGCCAATGCAAAATTGCTCAAACGTCTCCTTCTTTACATTAAAGGAACGTATAATTTTAGGCTTTATGTTCAACAAGGTCCTCTTTCCCTTACCTCCTACTGTGATGCTGATTGGGCAACTAATCCGATCACTAGAAGATCCATCTCTGATCACTACACCTTCCTTGGTCCAAACCTTATTTCATGGCAAGTTAAGAAGCAGCAAACAGTAGCCAGGTTGTCTACGGAAGCTGAATACCAGACACTAGCATCCGCCACAGAAGACGTCATCTGGCTCCGACGACAACTCCAGGATTTTCAGATCTTATCGCCCAATCCAACTGACATTCACTGTGATAACGTCTCAACGATCGCTCTAGCAAATAACCCTATTTTTCACACTCGAACGAAGCATATTGAAATCGACTATCACTTTATTAGTAATCACATTCGCTCCAACACTATTTGAGTGCTTCCCATTACCTCCCACGATCAAATCGTTGACTTCCTTACCAAGTCACTCCCGATGGCGTGCTTCGAGCAAATTAGAACCAAACTAATGGTCCAACTGGCACCATCCATTTACAAGGGGGTAATAACAGCCTCAGTCATTTCAGAAGAGGTGGAGCAACATGAATTTTCTACAGCTAACCGTTGATCTAAAACTGTATTGTTAATCCTAACCATACATGTGTAAAGCACCATTACACTTTATGATAACCTGCACATGTAGCCTTTTCATATTATATATACAGGCAACTGTACATGTACAAAGCTCATGCAAAATATAATGGTTTAACCTTTGGGTAAACAGATTTCTTCTTATTGCTCATTGTATCATCTTTTTAGAACTTTTCTATCACATCTCACAACTGTCTGCTCAAGAGGTACATTGTCGTTAGTTCTCTCCTTCATTTGAAACCAAAACAGTCCAAATACATCCTTAAAAAAAGCCCCCTCTTTCTCTCTATATCCCTCTCTCTCTCTCTCTTCCTTAAGTAGTAGTAGTAGTAGTTATTATTATTATTATTATTATTATTATTATTATGTAACAAAAAAAGAGGAAAGGAGTTAAAAAAAGGAAAAAAAAAAAGAAAAAAAGAAGAAGAAAGGAAAAGAAAAAAGAGAAATTGTGTGTTTCATCCCTTATCGATTTCCTCGTCATTGCCATCGTCTTCCTCTCTCATAAGGTATAATGATTTCAAACGCAATACCTCCAAAATCCCGTTTTTGGTGCTCGTGGCTCGTCGGGGGATCACCCTGCACACTTTCGTAGCATGGTGGGAGGGAACAAAGTGCAACGCTTACGGCGAGTCAGATAGGCCTTTATGCGATCTCATAGCATGGCAGAGACAATTCTAAGTACCTGTGCATGTACTTCTCTGCCTACGGGAAAAAAATTATGTATTTTCAAATAGGTACCTCAAAGACCCCTATACGCTCTCGTAGCGTGGTGGGATTAAAAATCATGGTTGTGGTGTTATCTGAAACCTACCCTACGCTCTCTCATAGCGTGGTCGGGAAGGCCCAGCTCCCAATTTTTTTTCCTAAATGGGGGAGACATCGAAATTTCATCTGACAAAGGACCTAGACTTGAACAAAAAAATAGGGACTGAACTTGCAACTTGAATGAACAGCAAGGAACAAAACTCAAACAAAGTAATAGGAAACTGAACATTAAATAAAAAAAATGCACAATCACACTAAAATATAAATGTTGTCTAATGGCCATGATCATCTAAATGAAATTTGTAATGAATGCAACATATCTACAAACAAACACAAGAAAGTTATAAAGAAAATATCATGCATACTACCAATGTCAGATGACTTGTGGAAGATGTTTATACTGCCTACACATATGAAAAGGAGCATTTAACGAATGTGACTTATCTACAAACATGAATCAGATAATTTGCAATATAGTGATATGCTCATAATGCAAGGAAGTTCATAATGAATGTAATGAGTTGCATTTAAGTGACTGTAGATAATGCACAATGAATGTATCAATTCACTAAAAAACTCATGATGAATGTGTTAACTCATTAGAATAATGGTACGAGCAAGGAACGTGTAATGCAACAGCTCATTCACAAACAAGCAATGTTGGAGGATTCGCGTTGAATGTGATCCATCCACATACGATAATCCTGTCCACAAGCAAAGTTAACAAAATTCAATATTGCATGATGGCTCACCTACAAGAACAATGAGCAATTCGTAGGGTAACACGGCGATCATCCAATAGACACAAGCAAGCGACAATGACAATGGGTGAACTGTGAATGTGGTAGCCTTCTTATATTTAACATCAACTAGCTTGTTCAATATTAGCTAGTTTACAAAGGCATACAACAGTTCCCACGAACACTGAAAGACATATAAGCGAATGCAATAATTCACCAATCAACATGCATAAGGAAATTGATGACAAATGCAGTTCACTCAGTAGTCATAAATTTGCAAATGAACAAAAGAGTGGCATACAAGCAGATGTAGTAATATGCAACCAGCACAATAGAGTCCCTTGCAAATATGTGCAACGTAACAAGCAATGAATGCAGACACCTGTTGAGAATGACGAAAGTTTATTTGTATGCACACCAACGATAATCAACAACATGTAATGAATGTTACAACCCCTTTTACAATTGATAATCAGCTAATGGATGGGAAGTACATTGATCCATTGCAAGTAGAGGCGGATGACATGGAACGAAAGGCAAGCACCTACAAGTGGTTATACATACACCCAACATGCTATCCACAAGCAAAAATGTAAAAGGATTATATCAAATACATAAGACCTTCATCCAATACAAAACACTTACAACCTGTTGTAAAAGAGTCATCTCATATACAAGATGCTATATGAAAGCAAGCAAAGAAGCCTATGACGAACATAATTATCTATGAAAAGCTGCAGGAGATTCATTAGTGCATAATAATCTATATGCATAAAGCAGAAAATGACCTACAGTCCAGTGTCACGCCACTGGATCCGCAACATGCATTCAAGCAGACAGAAGGTGTTTACAAATTCCAAAACTAAATCTCTGCATACCTGTCAAAATGGGTCATTTGCATAGCCGATCACTGCAAAAACACCTCCCATAATGTATTAAAAATATGATTACCGGCATGGGCCATAACAAGTGTGATATATGCACATACATGACTTCTAAGGATGTAGCATGGTCGAGAAATTAATTTAAGCACGAGCCTGATCCTCCTATCTAAATAGATAGAAGTCGACATGGCTCAAACTATCAAACAAATATACAGTCGTGGCATCGATCGAGATATTTATTTTATACATTCATATTAGGACTTTAAAGTCTCTAACAAGGAAAATTCATTAGTAAAGGCATGAAGACGACGATGAATTTGATCCCCTATCGGTAAATAGACATAGTTGATAAGGTTTGACCAACAAAATAAAAATTCCCATGAAAATCCTAATGATGATCGTGCTGATAAGATATTTAAAACGGAGGGGATCCCAAATATTCAAAATGCCTCCAAATTTCTATAAATACACTCAATGATGCCTCCAAATCTTCAAAATCAACAAAATACTTAAAGCAAAAATACTTGTCCACCCTCTACAATAGTTTGTCGAGATGGACAAATCTGAAAATCACTTTAGCTCATAAAGAGCAAATGACTGGTCAGGAATATCACTAGGATTCATTTTTAATATGTTACTTATTAATAAGAATGTGACATGTGTCATCTAACTGGTTGTTTTGCCGCCAAATAGCACCATAGATAAACGATTATGACCGGATAATTTTGCAGTCAAATTGCACCATTAAATTACGGTCATGGTCAGAGCCCATATGTTCCCCAACGGTGTTAAATTGTTGAGCAATAAATCAATAGGATATGACCGATATAGCACAAAGTCCTATGTTAGCTAAGGTGGATTCAAATTCCCCCCTTAGACAAATATTCACCCCAGATCAACAAAGTACCCCCTAAGACGAAACAACCCATTACTACTGACAAGGATCCTTCTATCAGGTTAGGTTGATTACCTCCTCTGACTAAGTAGATTAGGGACTAATGACCCGGGACGACGGAGCCATGGGATCTTGATCGGATCTATAATCATTCCCCCAACTATTCGCTCTAAATGCAAGGTGATGAATTTCTAAATTTTAAATATTAACTTTTCAAATATCAAATCACATTACTACTATACGCTAGATACTATGTATCTGTTTGACGACTAGCCTTAATTGAAAGTTCTCTCTTGCTACCAGGAGGGTAATTAACTACAGGGGCTTGCGCCTATAGGAAACTTGAACTCATATCATAAATTTCTCTAAAAAAATGAGGGTGAAATCTCTAGGTAATGTCTTATTTATAACATAATCTGCCTTTTGAAATTATGCCTCAGAACATATTTGTTAAAACTACATTTCACTACATTAAATGCCCTCTTAATTCTAAAATACCAATCTACACCTAAAGTTAGTTGTACTGGTGTTTCAAAAGGTTTCTCTCACCTTGCATTATTGTTTGCCTGAAACTTTAACCGTTAATAAAATTATTTTCTTGGTTTAATATATAATTAAATTATATAATAAATTATTCTATGATAAGTTCAAAATTATCTTTATCCTGTGCTGGAGACTCGGAGCAGGGGGAAAGAGCCACCATTAATTTATATCATATATATATATATATATATATATATATATATATATATATATATATATATATATATATATATATATATATATATATATATATATATATATAAATTCAGGGATCCCTCTTGCTTCAAGTAATATATAGAGATATGTGATGCATGCACATACGTGACGTCTGAGGATATTGCATGGGTCGAAAAATTAATTTAAGCTCGAGCTCGATCCTCTTATGTGAATAGATAGAAATCGACACTGTTCAAACTATCAAATAATTATATGGCTGTGGCATCGACTAGAATATTTGTTTTATACATTCATATTATTCATATTAAACCTTCAAAGTCTCTAACAAAAAAAAATTCATTAGTAAAGGCAAGAAGCTGATGATGAATTTGATCCCCTATCAGTAAGTAGACATAGTCGATAAGATTCAACCAATAAAATAAAAATTCTCATGAAAATCTCGATGATGGTCATGCTGATAGGAAATCTCAACCGGAGGGAACCACAAATCTTCAAAATGCCTCCAAATTTCTATAAAATAAACTCAATGACGCCTTCAAATCTTCAACATCACCAAAATACTTAAAGCTGAAATATTCATCCACCCTCTGCAATAGTTTGCCAATGTGGATAAATCTGAAGATCACTTCAACTCATAAAAGCAAATGTCTTGTTGGAAATATCACTAGGATTTATTCTTAATCCGTCTTTTGCCAGTAAGGATGTGGCATGTGTCATCTAATAGATCGTTTTGCCGCAAAATGACACCACTGGTAAATGGTTATAACTGGGATCCTCTGATCGGTGGTTTTGCCATCATATGGCACTATTAAATTATGGTCATGGTCGGAGCCCATATGTTCCCCAACGGTGTTAAATCCTTGAGCAATGAATCAATAGGACATGATCGATATGGCACAAAACTCTCTGTTAGCTAAAGTGGATTCAAATTTGCCCCTTAGATACATATTCACACCCTTGGATGAAGCAACCCATGGATATTGACAAGGATACTTCTTTTAGGTTAGGTCGACTACCTTCTTTGACTAAGTAAACCAGAGACCATGATGATTCGGGACAACGAAACAATGAAATCTTGATTGGGTCTATCATCATTACCCCCACTATCCCCTCTAAGTGCAAGGTGATGAATTTCTAAATTTTAAATATTAAATTTTAAAATACCAAATCATGCTGCTACTATACACAAAATATTATGTATCTATTTGACAACTAGCCTTAATCGAAACTTCTCTCTTACTACCGGAAGGGGTAATTAACTATAGGGCATTGTGCCTATAGGAAACTTGAACTCAGATCATAAAGTCCTCACAAAATGAGGGTGAAATCTCTAGCTAGTGTCTTATTTAAAACATAATCTACTTTTTAAAATTTTACCTCGAAACATATGTGAGATCTCGTTCCCTTACTGTTCCTCTCTGAATTGGATTTTCCTCCCAGGATCGGCCGGGACGATATTGAGATCGTCCAGGCCGATCAGTGCATTGAAAACGGCTGATTTCTGGAGTGTTTTCTGGAATGATTTCTGGACTGGATCGTCCAGGCCGATTTTGGATCGTCCTGGGACGATCAAATACGACAAGAATCCAGAGAGCAAAATCGAAATTATCGGCCTGAGGAATCGTCCGGGCTGATTTGATTTTGTTCTGATCGGCCAGGACGATGTGGCGATCGGCCGGGCTGATCAGACTAATGATATAAGCAAATCAGCTCGTTTTGAGGAGAGAGAAAATCATTTTATAAAACGAAAATATCTGAGGAGAGAGAAAGAGAAAGGAAAAGATAAGGAAGCTTGGATTTCGGAGGCCGCGGAGCGCTTTTCGTCCGTCGCCACTGTTGAAAGAATTGAAGATCTCGCGGTAAGGACTCCGAATCCTATTTCTGTTTTCAGAGATATTGATTTTTGATCGAGTTGTGCACTGTTTTGTGTTTTCGTAGTCGAATTTTGGACCCGGTTTTGTATTGACACAACTTTCACCGCACAACTTTTAGAATGTTATAGATATGAATATTGTACACGATTTGAGTATTTTCTACGATGATTTTACCGGTCGGAATTGGTTCTACGCGATTTTAATTGAATAGAAAAATATCAGGATGTTATTTGATATGGATTCAGTAGAAGAATAGTCTTATATTGTTGTCGTGAACATTCTATTGTAATTTGGTGAATTGTGATTTTGTAGGATTTTTGTGTAAATTTGATAGACTGCCGTTACGCTGCCGAAATTTCGTACGATTTCTGATTTTTCTTCGATTGATAGATTGAATAGATATGCATATGAATGTTGATATGATTACTCTATATTGTTCTTATATTGCCTATTGAATTGACTATTGAATTGATTATTAATTGATTATTTATACTGGAACACAAGTGGAATCTGGTTGAACGTTGGTTGGAGATTGAATTGACCTGTACAGGATGGTGGGCCGACGGGCTTTCCTTTAAACATTGATTATGTATATATGGATGGGAGTCATAAGGGGTTCTTATAGATATGCCGACGGGCAGCCGACGGGCAATAGAGTGACGACTCTTTTTATTGAAACCAACGTATGGATATCTACAACAGCAATATGGATTCTACAACAGCAACATAGCCAGTTGATTGTACTTGTTCAGTATTATTGTATTGAATGCATGTTTACTGTATTGACATATGGATTTACTGCTTTATTGATTTGATCGGATTTGGATTTACTGTATCGTACGATTTTATCGATTTCATTGATTGATCGCTGAGCATTGATACTACTGAGCATAGATATTGATATGGATGGATATAGATATTGTATTGATTCATTGATGTTATGGACATGACACTATAGATTCATTGATATTATTGATTCTAACATTAATTTTCTATTATAAGTAGTATAAGTTGTAAGCTAAACTTTTGAAAAGCCATGTTTACATCATCTTTTTGTTCTTACAACACCAGTACAACTACTGAAACTTCCATCTTCTGAGCATTTCACTCCATTAAATGCCCTCTTAATTCTAAAATACCAATCTTCACCTATAGTTGTACTGGTATTTCAAAAGGTTTCTCTCACCTTGCATTATTGTTTGCCTGAAACTTTAACCATTAATAAAATTATGTTCTTGGTTTGATATATGATTAAATTATATAATAAATTATTCTATGATAAGCTCAAAATGATCTTTATCATGTGCTGGAGGCTCGGAGCAAGGGGAAAGAGCCACCATTAATTTATATCATAACAAGCATATTCATATTATCATGTAAACTGAAAATTCAGGGTTTAAATAATATAGTATAACTTCCCTCTTGCTTCAAGTAACATATAGAGATATGTGATTTAATTGTCATGAAGGTACATCTTGATTTCTTGAAAAGCTTTTCCAATATCAGAATTGATGAAAAGCATGTCTCTCATCGGATGGTGATGGCTCCCATCCAATATTCCTATCTATAAGACATGCTTAGTTGTTTGGACCCTGCTGAGTTTGATCTGTCCAATATGAAACATATAATGAAAAGATGAGTCAAAATCAATGAGCATGGAGGCACAGTCAGATAGGCAAATCTTTATGTAGGCTAGGATAAAATTTTAAGACATAGTAGAGCTAATAATCCTCGCTCTAGAGGTTCAACAAGTCAGCCAAATATAAAACAATCCAAAGTTTAGTCAAGCAAAGTCTCACGCACCAAGTTAATGACACTTTCATCTAGATGACCATTATTTACTTGGCAAAAGTACACTTTTCGAGATAACCTTACATTCATTAAGATGATGTTTCGGTCAACTAGCGAGATAGATGTCAAATTGTATTCAAATGATGGCAAAAAATGGCTAAAAAGTGGTCAAATTTTCATGATCTAACTTAGATTCCACTATCACTACACAGAGAATGCCCAAATGTTTATAGACACTACTATATAGATGATATAGAAAAACAAATACATCACAATACTTAGTATGCTATAATGACCCATAACATACATGGGATAAAAATGAAAACCCTAACTATAAAGAAATTGAAAATACATCAAAACATCTCTCAAAATACACATGATACTATATCTTTGAACTCACTGGTGATGACTTTGAAGATCCCCTGCATCACAAATGTTTGACAACTTAAACAATGTGCAACAAATTATTAAGACTCATTCACATATCTTCCCAATACCAATATAAATAAATAAAATAATATGAAGACCCTTTATTTGTTCTCTTAACTTTTTCATCAGTGCATTAGCATAAAACTCAATGGTGATGATGAGTTTTCTTGCTTAAAATCAAATTGATTCTTCAATAATAACATACTTTTTCTTAGTCGTGATAAAGAGTGGATTGATATTTTAGGAAATATTTGATTTTCTTTTAAATTGGTTTGAACTGGTCTAATTTAATTAAAGATAGGCTTGTTTGGGGGTGGCTTGTGCAATTCTCTTTTTGTTGTTATAATTTTTCTTCAAGTTGTTTTTTCGGTCATAATTTTTACTCTGTTTTTTTAAAAACATCTTTTCCGAAACAAATTTGAGAAAAATAGTAACAATGCAATTTAATATTTTCATCCAAAAAGATACTGAAGTATTTTGCTAGCTATTTTTCCTATTTAAAAAAAAAACACGTCCCAAATGAAGCCATAACATTTTTAATGTAAATTTACAACCATGTAGTTATGATAATTTAACACTTAGGATCACCATGGAGAATAAGTAAATTGCCTTTTAAATTTAAAATATGCCATGCAACAACCAGTTATACTATTTTCTTTGCTTGTACACCACTTTTTGATTTAGAACTTGTACAAGTTGCTTAATCTTGTGAGTTATAAGATCCTGGAGGATTTACAGAGTTGAATTTTCAAACTGGTGATTTAATTAGCTGCTATCTTATGTCCAAATAATTTATTAGACTAACATTGTGACGAAATACTTACTAGAACCACGAAGAGACCTTCCTTCGGCATATTTTACCCAGCATTTGTTAGAAACCTAGAGAAGGTGCTCCAAGTCCGATTCCATCCCCCATACCAACTCAATGGTCTTTTTCCTTTCAGGTAAAAGCTTCTCCCTTTCCCAACATTACAGCGGGCTAAACTTCGAGAATTTTCTTTGCATCATAACAAAAAGCACCTCAGCTTTGCATCCGATATTGTCCTATGAATCCAATCATTCGGCAGAAAGCCAGCAACTTGCATCTCATTGAGCAGAACCTCAGCTTCCTTAAACTTGCCTTCCTTGCAGAGAAGTCGAATAGTTAGACCATAGCTTGAGATATTTGGGACCATTCCATTCCCTGTCATTTCCCTAAGCAACTGAAGAGATCTGAAGGTGCTACCTTGACTACAATATCCAAAAATCAAAGTATCATAGATCACATTGCTTGGCTTCAATCTCATGCTAATCATTGACCGAAACAGATTCATGGCACTCTTCATACTCCCTTCAGTGCAGAGACCGCGTATGAGAACACCAAAGGTGTAAACATCGCCTTGAAGACCAAAACGCTCCATTGAGTGATAAATCCCAAAGGCCATTTCCATGTCTCCATTCCTAGCAAAGGCATCAATGAGGATGGTGTACGTTGCTTGGGTAGGATGTAACCCCCTCTCCTTCATTTCCTTGTAAGCAGAGGCTGCTCCAACTAAATCAGCAGATTTTAAGAATCCTGCAATGAGAGTATTGTAAGTGATGGCAGTTGGAGAAGATCCGCTTGCCTTCATTTCATCTAAAAGCTTCATCGCAGTAGGCATCCTCCCTGCTGTGCAAAAACCCTTCATTAGAATATTAAAGGTAATGCTGCTCGGCCTTATTCCCACTTCCTTCATATTACCCAGCAAATCCACAGCATCTTTCAACCTCCTCAGCCTGCAAAGCCCACCAATCAAAATATTGTAACTGACAACGTTTGGCACAAACCCACTATGGCGCATTTCATCAAACAGGTTGAAAGCAGGATCCAAATTGTAATCTTTACAGTACTCCGCCATCAAAGAGTTGCACGTGTACAGATTGGGAACAACTCCGACGCATTTCATCTCATCATAAAGCTGTATTCCCTCCTTCTTAAAACCTTTTCTAAAGTACCCATTCATCATTGCAGTGTAAGTGAATTCATTCGGGGCCAGACCAAGTTCTCTCATTCTAATAAACAACTGCCTTGATTCCTCCAAACTGCCATTTTTGCAGTGGCCGTCGATTAGAGTTGTGAACATGACGAGGTTCGGCACTCCGCCGCGGCGCTCGAAGAGGGTTTGAAGTTGAAGAGCCTCATCGAGCTGGCCAGCATGGCATAACCGCGAGATGACAATGTTGAAGCTGTAGGCGTCGAGGGGTATTCGCCCGTTGGCATATGCGTTGTGGAATAAGGTGAGGGCTTTGGGTAAATGGGAGGTGGTGAGTAGGAGGAGGAGATTGTTGAAGGTGTTGGATTTGGGCAAGAGGCCGCAGTCGAGCATGCGGTGGAGGTAGAAGAGAGAGGGCTCTGGTTTACGCAATTTGATGTGGGCGTCTATCATGAGATTGAAGATTTGAGAGGAAGTGGAGGACTGAGGTGAGGAGAATTTTTGGCTTTTGATCATTTTTTGCATTAAATGAAATGTGCGACTGGCTTGCTGCATTCTCTGCTACTACTCGCCTTTCGTTTTTTTTTTTCCTTCTTTAATAGTAAATCTTCGTCACCGTCTTCCTGAAAAGAACCTACATGTGAACGTAGAATTTTTTTATTATTTATTTATTTTTAACCTTACATGTGAACGTAGAATTTATTATAGATGTAGTTAAATTTCATTTTCTAAAACAAAAATATTTATTTTTTTATTTTATATAAATTATAATATTTGCATGATTAAAATTATAAGTATTAGATTTGTGTTCTTTAACGATCAATACTAACATCACTAATATACTGCTTGGATGCATCCATGGGATGGGATGGGATGGGATGGGATGGGATGGCCTTTTCTCTTTATGAGTTCTCATATTCGATCTGTAGGTTATTATTTTTAACTGCAATCCCACTTTATCAAATAAGAACGAATTATATATATCTTATCATTCTTAAGTTATTTAATTCATTATAATTATTTTTTTCTCTTATTTATATAGATGCATGCTTTATGCTTATATCAAATATGTTATTCAATTTAGACAAAAATAATCATAAGTTTAAATTTTAAATAAGACTATAATAAACATCAGAATTTTAATATGAAAAAATAATAAAATAAAATAAAATAAAATAAAAACAAGACGCTTCGCTTAAAGGAAGTGATCCACTTTGTGATTAAGTTATAAGAGTATGTTATTCCCCTTAATCGGACAAAATGGGATTACAAAGTATATAACACAAGTTTGTAGTCCTATAAACTTGGGAGAATGCAATAGTTAGATGATATTAATTGGGTGACATTAGTTGAACAATAATGATAGTCAAGTGATGTTGGTTGGAATATGTTGATTTAATAATGTTTAGTTGAGCATTCATAGTCAATCAACGACAATCGAACAATGACAATCATATGATACTAGTCAGATAATGGTAGCTATACAGCAAAGAACATTCAATGATAATTAGGAAATGATGATTAGATAATAATATTCAAGCGATGGTTGTCTTCTGTTTATTGTCGCCTGACTATCATTGATCATTGATGGATGATGATCGGGTAACTATAGCTGGATGAATATGCAATGTCGGTGGTCGACAGTGTCAAATGTCAATTAGAATTTTAAAATTCTTCAGATCTCTAAGCTCTCTCCAAATTCAATTCTAGGACCCCTTCATATAGAAAAAAAAAAATTATTTATAATACTTTTATAGTTGACATTTTTTAAAATTTAGCGAAATTTTCATAGCACTTTATGAGATGGCTCATATGAAAAATTTTAATCATCAACTAAATTTTTAGCATTTAAGTGCTTTAATAATATTAGAATCAAGTTATTGTAGGGGTTGTTTGCTATCGGATTTGCAGTCATATTTACATCGGATTGACGATAAATCCTGCCAAACAATTTTCAAGTGCGTAATAAATCTGAGTTCCATGTAAATCCCGATTTATGGATTTACAACGTAAATTCAGGATTTACTAAATCTCACTGTTCAATGAATTTAACTGGATTTACAGATTCACGAAGTTCTTCCACGAGCGAGCTCCCATCTTGAAGGAGGAGGCGAAGATGATTACGCGAGTGAGCTCCACGCCATGACTTCTGATCCGACATCTTCGAACTTCGAAGGAGGTGAAGAAGCTGCTTTTGCGACATTCAAAAATAATTTCTCGCGAAGCCAAAGTAGCCATAAAGAAATGATGACGAAGAAAAGCGATAACAACAAAGCACAGGAAGAAGATGAAAAGCAACCCTATATAGCCTCCTAAATTAGAAATTAATTTAAGTTAGCATTATTAATATAATTTAAATATTAATAATTAATTAGATTAAGTAAACAATTAATAGTGTAATTAAGTAATCTAATTTAGCTTAATTAATTGACTAGTAGTATAATTGGTCATTAAAGTAGTTTAATTAATATAATTTAAAATAAAAATAAATTATATACTTAATATTGTAAATAATAATTAAATAATAAATTAGTAGTTGAATATTCTTTTTTTTATTTTTTATTTTTTTAAATTAGTAGTTGAATATTAAATATGATAAGTAGATTAATTAGGGTTTACATATATAATTAGATAATTATTAGGGTTTACAAATATAATTAGATAATTATTAATATGATAAGTAATTTGATAATTAACACCTAAGTAATTAATTTGATAATTTGTAATAACTAAACTAGCTCCTAATTATATTATTTATCATTATAACTTATTAAAAGTAATTAAAATTATAGTTAATAAATAACTCATATTTAACATGCAAATTAAATTCAAAATACAATAAATTTAATTTATAAATGAACCAACCACCTTAAATCTTTGATTACATTGTCAAACATTTTCTTAAGATTTATCAGGATTTAATATATGTCATACCAAACATTTTTCAGGATTTAACACCTTCAGGATTTACTAAATTCGGATTTACAGGATTTATCAAATCCGACTAAAATTAAATCCTAATTGTTGCCAAAGAGCCCCTTAGTCTTGTTTGATTTGTCTCATGGAGCAATTGGTTTTGACAATAAGCGTGAAAGCTTCAGAGACCAATTGATTCTTTAATTAATGTTTTAAATTTTCTAACTATTATTAAAGTGCTTCATTTGGGCTTATTTGGATTTGGATTAAATCATCTTTGGTGTTATGATATTAAGTTATTATATTAAAAAAAATCTTTGGTGTTATGATATTTATTTCATTAAGGCGCTCAATTTGATTATAAATTGGTTGAATTTAGGCTTAAGATAATTTCGTATTTTATTATAAAAATTTTCAAATATTTTATTGCATCAAGTTTTGTGTTCTGAATTTTTTTAGAGCATACCAATCATAAGTCAAAATAAATAAGTATTATTATTTTGGACACACAAGAAGTTATCCCAAAACAAGAAAAAATGAGCATTTTAGGCAAAAGTTCAATGGAAGTATTACTAAGTAGTAGAATATTTTTCAAGGCTCTTAAAATTGGATCGGATCGGTTGGTTCAATTGGTTGAATTGTAACTAACCGGCCGGTCGGTCCGGGTTCATCACAAAATAGGAATTGCACAAAACCGGCATAGAATGGTCGGCCAGGCGGTCGGACCACGAAACCGGGGATCCGATGCCGATTTTCAAAAATCAATTGGTTCAATTTATGAGGTTAAAATAGCAAATAAAAACCTAATAGAGCTCTATTCCTTCCCGTATCCCGCCGCTACACTTGGTTTTGTTTGAACATCTTGGCCACTCGAGTCTTTAGCCTCTTTGTGTGTTTGTCAACTCGATGCCGGCTAAGATGACGAGGACATTATTCGGTTATTCCTCTCCGGCATCGCATTCCTTTCTCCTATTTACTTCAAATCTAAACTATGGAATGTAAGTTTTTGAAAACCCTAATTTTTCTAGCTTTTATTTTTGTAATTTTTTTTTTTGAATATTTGAGTTGAAAAGCATTTGGTATGAGCTTTTTGTATGTTAGAATTGAGATTTAGTATTAGGATTTGATTTTATTCTTGAAAACCCTAATGAACTGAATGCAAATTTTAACGAAGTTATCTCTACCAAGTAAAGTAAAAATTCTTAATTTTAGCGGTTTTGTACAAGCTTTTTGTGTTGAGCTTTTTATGTTTGAATAAGGGTTTGATATTACTACAAGTTAGTGTAGATGAAATTGAATGAAATTCATTAGATATATAATCTTATTATGTAAAAATACTAAAAGATTTGTGTTGTTTACTTGTTTCATTGGTTGTAAAATAAATTTCAATATTTATTTTTTTCTATTTGATTGAAAATAAAATAGTTGAAACATCTAATCTTTAATTTGAATTATAAAAGAAAGAGTAGTGCATTCTTCATTTAATTTTAAAGATAAAATAGTATTCATCGTTAGTTTGATGTTAGTCTAAATAAGGAGTTGAGTTTCTAATTTCTTCTTTTAGTTGATTTTAATAGAGTTTGCTTTTTAAATTGAAAATTATCGTAATTGATTAACATTTCCTTCTATTTTAGTGCTTTAGAATGGATCCTTCAAATAGTTAATGGAATCATTTAAACAGTTTCACATATTACAAATGTTAGAGAAAGAATTGAAGATGACATGCATTCCTTAAAATTCAACACATAATAGAGCTCCATAAAAGGTATGCATTTCTCCCCTAATATAATGTCATTTGGTCATCCTATGTGAGAACCGAGAGCCACAGGATGGTCGGACCATCTCGTGCAGAAATCTAGAGTCGCAAGGTGTGTTGTTTGGTGATGCTTTTTGAATTACAATTACTCTTCATTTATTAATTTAGTTATAAATCTTGCTTAAGTTATTTGTGAAATATTTTTTTTTTTATTTTTATAGACTCACTTAATGTAACATTTGTATTATGTATTTGTTTATGTTTTACAAACTTAATTGATGCCACATTTAGGTGTTTTGATGAGTTTGATATGAAAATAGATTTTAGATTAAAGGTATTAGATGAAAATTTGTCATTTATTTTATAATTTTTAATAATATTATTATTTATAACGTAATTCGGTTCGACCTCGAAACCGTGAACTACTCCTTTTTTTTATTCGTTGTCCGATCCGATTCTCATAACCTGACTTTTTTATATAAATAGTAAGAAAAAATTTTAATTATTAAGTATTAATTATGTTGTAATACCAAAATTGCTATATTTCCGATGAATTTTTATGTGAAGAGATTGCATTAATTTTATTTTTTATTATTATTTTCTTATTTTTGGGACTAGCCCCGCCACATGCAATTATTAAAACTACTTTTTTCTTTTCTTCTCAAGTAGCTGAATATTTATCGAGAAAATTAAAAAGCAAAATGGCATTATAGTAATTCTTTTGTTGGGTGTTGCCGTGTTGCGGCTTCGTTCTCAAGACTGGATGTCTGGCTCCTTGTCACTGTCCAGCCGGCGTGTGGAATAAAGGGTCGCATGCCTTCACCCCCTTTGTTTTGTGTGTATTCTGATTAAATTCCGGAGAAAAGAGGAAGAAATCAAAGGCGGTATATCAGAGTAGGGATGGGATCCGGATCGTTGATCAAAGTTTTAGCTAAGAACTTTGACGTTCTTGCCGGGTATGAAAGCTCACTGTAGTGTTAAAAGTTTATTCCTTCAAATATTTAATGTTTTAGATGTTTTGTAAACTAATGATAATTTTTGAAATTGAGGCCTTGAGGGAAAGAAATATGTTCTTTTTTCCCCAATTCAGGTTGTTTTTTGTAGAATTTTAGATGTTTTGTTTCCTCGCATTCGGTTTGTATGAGACAAACCTTAAGATCACTTAAGCATGGGTTTGTGTTGAGAAATCTTCTTAGGATCTCTGGAGCATTGCCGGAAGGGACTATTTTTTTTTTCTTCTAGTTATCGATTTTCTTGTTTTATTTTCCTTATTTAGAAATAAATTTGCATTTCCTTGAGTAAAAAATTTCAAACTGCGAACTGTTTCTAATTTTGTGGGGATTAATTGGGGGCACTGTTTTTCCAGTGTTGACTAGAACGTGATTATGATGGCTGGTCTCTTTTTTGAATATTCGAGATACTCGCCTGTTTGAGGAGTGTCAGTGATGCCGTTTTGAGGATGATAGTGGGCTTGCCTGGGTTATCCACCTGGTTTGTTAAGGTTTATTATGGATTATGTGATAGTGAACTATGAAGTATGGATAGTTCATAAAGGCTTCTTTGTCCACGTCAACTACTCCCCAACATGTGTCTGATTCACTGAGGATTATGTTTGATATATTTTGTTTTTTTCAATAAATAGAGTTAGGCATGACAAGGGCCATAATGATCAGAATGTCCTTTGTGAAAAATTATAAATAGCTTCATTTAATTCATTTTGCTAAAATCTTTCATTTGTCAATGGCATTAGAATCCTCTAAAAAAAGTCCCAAATTGATATCCTCTACAAAACCTGCATCGTCGTCCCTTACACCGCCTGCTTCTTCAAGATTTGTTGTGCTCTCTATAGATGTTCCTTCAAGTCTGCCAAAATCCGGTCTCTTTCTCCCTAGTATTGCTCCACTGATGACACTGGTGTGTTGTCATGCTCATAATATATCATATGGGGTGGATCCCTCCCATATAGAATTTTAAGTGACGTTGTTTAGGCTGTTGTATGATATGAAGTGTTATTCCAATATTCCATCCAGGCTTACCATTTGACCCACATCTTTGGTGTATCTAATACAAAACAACGAAAATAAGTTTCCACATTGCGATTTTCCACCTCCATCTGACCATCCGTCTTGGGGTGGTAAGTTGTACTACTCTTCAGGATAGTCCCCTGCATCTTGAATAACTCTCTCCAGAAGTGGCTCAGAAAGACCTTATCCTAATCAAACACGATGGACTCGAATATGCCATGCAAACGTAGAATCTCTCTAATGAATGCGGCTGCCACCGACACCGCGGTGTAAGGGTGGCGTAAGGGAAATGAAATGAGCATATTTTCTCTATCTGTCCACCACCACTAGAATCACAATAAACCCATATGATCTAGGTAGACCCTCAATGAAATCAATAATCACATCTTCCCACACCTTCTCGGGTAATGCTAATGGCTGTAGAAGACTACCTAGATCCCTCACCATGGTTTTGAGAGAAACCCTAGTTTTGGACAGACTAGGATCCCCTCTGATTCTCACCTTCCTCGCTCTCACCATGAATTTCATAGTCAATGCTTTCCAGTCCACCTTAGTTTCCCCCAATGTCTATAGCCACTTCATGCCCAAAATTACATATATGCTCTATAACTCTAAGAGAAGAAAATCCTCATTCACCTGGATCTCCTGCAATGTCACCATCAACCCTAAGCAGATGCCTTTACTCTTCTTCATCTTCATCGTTCCCATCATCATCCCAAAACAACTCGTGTCAACTAGCTTCAGCCCCAATCGGTCCACCACCTGGTTGGAGATGAAGTTGTGGGTTGCCCCACTGTCGATTAGAACTATCACTGATTGTCCTCCTATATGTCCCCTCACCTTCATGGTTTGATTTGAGGTAAACCCCACCACTGAATTTAGGGAGACCTCCACCACATCTAGGTGCAAATGCTCCTCCTCCTCAAGAGTCCCCTCCTCATCACAGACTGTAAGTACCTGCAGCAAACAATCCCTGCAGCAGTGGCTCGATGCAAAATTTTCATCACAATGGAAACACAATCCCCTAGCCCGCTTCTCTTGAACTTCTTCCTCAGTTAGCTGCTTGAAATTTTCCCCTGGTCGTGTTCTCAATCCCCTATCCTTGGGTACTTCTCTCTAAATGGGCACAGGTTGTATCTTTGGTGCCAAAAAAGTAGTCGTCGTCCGATATGAAGCTTGCAAATTGTTTCCCTTGTTGCTTCTCTCAAGTGAGCTTTTGTCCTCCACCAATTGGGCTAGCTCCATAGCCTCCCCAACCCTCGCAGCCTCAATAATCGAACAACAGCCCTGATCTTTGGCTTGAGTCCCTTCATGAAATTTCCCTCCAACACTGTCTCGGAAAGCCTACCCAATCGGCTAGAAAGGTACTTAAACCTCTCATGATAATCCATCACTGCCCCCTTCCTGAACTAGAGCAAAAAACTGCTCTTAAAAATCTCCTTCCCGACCGGTTCGAAAATGTTCTAATAAATTATCTTTGAACTCCCTCCACGATCGAATTGGTTCTCTTATTGTCTCTCCACTGATACCAAGACAAGGCCTTCCCCTTAAAGCATAAAGCCACCGCCGTTGGTCTCTCTTCCTCCGTCAGCCCATTTAATGCAAAGTATATCTCCACGCTATAGATTCACCAATGAGAATCTTCCCCCTAAAAATGGGCATCTTCAAATTTCTCACTCTCGGGTCCCCTCCGCTCCAACTTCCTCTTCCACGTCCGCCTCCTCCCATATAGTGATTGTTGTGATCTCTCCATTATTCTCTCTCACATTTCCTCCTTTCATATATATCCTCTTCCTCAAAATCAGCCCTCCTTGTTTCTTCCTCCCAATTTTTCCTTATGTTATATCATTCATCCATTTTCCTCCTGGTTATCGGTTCAAGAGGTGGCATATTTTCTCTATCATCCAAGATTTTTACCTTTAGATCATCCCACATTGTGTCGATATTGAGGGTCCCCCACTTCCTTGGCCATCAAATGGTCCCCTCACCTCTGATGTTGCGAGTTGGGTGTGAAGCTCCAATATTTTCTTCATCATTTCCTCTAGGTTAGAAAACCTTTCATGGATGAAATTCTTTCCTCAACTTTAGGTTTGAATTGACCAACTTCTTCTTCTAGTTTCTCTTCCAAAGCATCCACTTTATTCGGCTCCATAGGTCCTAAATCTTGCTCTGATACCAATTTGATAGGACTTGATGATCAAAACAGTACACAACAATATAAAAAATAGCAACTTACTCCAAATAGATCCATAAATAACACAAAGAGAGTTGTTTTTACTAATATCCGAGCAAAGCAAGACAAGATACAAGTTGATTCATTGTTCGAGAGGTGAGTCGTCTCTCCCACAATTCCTAGCAACTGCTAGGAACCTAAACACCTCCAAAAATTGCTGCAGAAATTCAAAACATAATATAAAAAACCCTAACCTACCATAATCTCCCCCCTTAAACATCTCAAATCCCCTAATAAATGTCCATTACATCTAATAAATGCCCATTACATATTCCCCAAAGAGTTCTCCCCCCCTAATAAATGTCCTTTACATCTAATAAATGCCCATTACGAATTTAGAGGTGGTAAAGGCCTGCAGTTCTTACAACGAGTCTCTGATATTTCCTCGAAAAAGTCAAGATCCTTGAAAAAGGCGTTGATTTTCTTTGCTGAAGAGAAGGGATTTATGGGTGTGGTCAAATCTGCAGTCACTATAGTGAGGCTCTGGTCTGCTCTTAAAAATGGTGTTAACTATCCTTGTTGGACGGATTGGATCTGGAGGCAACCAATATTTGTAGCTTCTGTGATGAGGCTCTGATCTTCTCTTAAGGTGTTGATTCTCCTCATCTAGAGGATCAGATTTGAAGGCAAGGCATTTTTCCTTGTTTTCGAGTTTTGATTTTCTTCCTGTTTGAAGATGATGGTTAAGTTTGAAGGATGGAAGATTATGTTGTGGATAATGATTGATAAAGTGATGCAGAAGCATTAATGAAAAGATGTTCCTCCAAAAATATCAAAAATTTGTTGGATACGTTGATTTTCCAATCTTGGGGCAATTATCTTGCTTGCGTCAACGTTTCTTATAAATTATATGAATGTGTATGTATTTTGTCAATTTTGATGATATGAATTATCGGCATTGAAATTTGGAGCTATTGAAAACATTTGAGACGTGTTGCAGTTGAGTTGAGGTATAAGTTATTTTCTTGAAAACTGCAACAAGCCTTAAGGAATAAGAGATTACTTTTTTGGAAGCAAAGATGGGAGTTTGAAGAGTATAAAAGACTTCAAAAATACTTTTGTGATGTTGATAAAATGTTGCTGATATTATGAAGATATAATAGTTTTATATGAGACTTGAAATAAGGCTTGTTATTTGTATAACACACAAATATAAGTTTCTTGATGTAATATATAAGCTTGATTAATATTTACAATCAAGTTATTGGAAGTAAGAATGATATCTGATGAAATATCAATATTTTGTATAATAGTGATCTAATATTATGAGGACTTGACCTTCATCAGAGGTTAAGCCATTTTGAATGTTTGCATCTCAATTTTTTTTTTTTTTCGTGTACAAGTATGATTGACATAATATTGATAGACTATGTTGATGATGTAATTTTAACCAAGCTCTTTGTCAATATTGGGGGTCATGAAGAATTATTTTAAAAATTTATCATTCTTATGATGGAAATATTTAGAGAAATTCACTGAAGTTTTTGTTTATCTATTTAAGGTTATTTATCGCAGTCACTTGATGACATTAATCTGTGGAAGAGATAAAGAGAAATCCACTTAGATTTGATCTATTTGAGATTGTTTGTCAATGTTGATGAAGTTAACCTGTATAGAAGAGATATGAAGGAATGTGCTAGTGATTTGTTATCTATCAAGATTGTTTGTTAGAATGACTTGATGGCATTAAGCTCCATGGAAGAGTTCAAGAGAAACCGCCAAGAATATTTGAACAATCTATGTTATTTGTAAGAGTATTACTTGATGACCTTAAAGTGCATGAAAGAGGTCGAAAGAAATCTACCAAAGATATTTGATTGATTTGAGATTTTTAGTGTCACTCAACGACATTGACTTGTTCAGAGAGGTCGAGAGAAATCTATTAAAGATTTTTGACCTATCTAAGGCTGTTTTTTTAAGTGTTACTCAATGATATTAACCTGCATGGAACATGTCAAATTAAATCTCCCTAGGATTGTTTGTAGCTTGACGTGGGAATTTCCCAAATTGATGGTAGAAATTTATGTATTTAAATCATTACTGCCCCTTTGAGGTCATAACTGTAACTTGCTTATGGAGTAGTAGTCTAGGGAGGGACTATAAAATTTAAAATTCACTTAAACTTTCTTGAAAAGCTCTCCATATTTGCAGGAGGCTTTAAGAATGAACATTGTAAGTAAAATTGCCTTGGATGAATTAAAAAAATAATGACCGGAAGGACTACAAACCCCTCCTCCCCTAGTCTTATACTGTTTCTCGTGGAATTATTACAGCGATGGACGATGGATGAGAGAAGATTTTTAACTACAACTCCTAGGGCATTGTCCTTTCAATGTTTGTAATTCAAATTTCCCCCAAGTATTCAATTCTTTTATAATTGATAAAATAGTATACAACAAAGGGATTGCCCTGCTACAATCATGCCCAAATGTTGATGTAAATGACCTTTTGAGGTTATAGTACTTGTTGCATGCTAGTTTAGAATAATTTCTCATAGACATCACCAAACTATTGCATGTCCGAATATTCACAATGGTGGAGTGAGAATTTAACCACTTAACATTGTATAGAGATAAAAAATAGATATATAGATAAAAAGAGTTGTAAGAGACATCATATCTTTTATGTGAATGGGGCTTAGCCCACTTAATATGATTTTCTAGTGTATATCAGGATTACAAATGATGCTATTCCTCGCAATGGAGGAAGACTTAGGCATAAATTGTATAGAATATATTATGTTGTGGCTCCGTGTTTTCAACAATTAAGAAATATTAAAAAGGCAACTTGCATGTTTTGTTTATTACCTCAACTTTCTGAATTAAAAAAAAATAAATAAACTTTTTTTTTCTAATATGTTATCTGTTTTGTATCTGCAGTCATTCTTTCACTTTTTATAACAAGTAGATGTTAACTTGGGTACTCTGTGTTTCTTTCCTATGCTTTTTTTTTTTCCTACAATAATCTGCCAAAGTTATTTATTTTCTTGCATACTTCATAACTGCAAAACAAACAAGTGAATGGTCAAGTTTACACAAGCGAGACCTTTATCTTCATCACTATAATTAACATAACTTCTAAAGGTGCTTGATAAAAAATCCAGTCTCATTTATTGATCCCATTGTCTTACGTTGTTCTTCTTTTTTTTATTGATAATGCTTTTATTGCTTTTTTTTTTTTTGCAGGCCTGTTATTACACTTGTTTATCCACTGTAAGATGATTTTTCTTCTTTTTTTTTTTTCAATTTTTTTTTCTCACTTAAAATAAGGAAGTCTTCTCAATCTTGTATAAATTTTGCAGATATGCTTCAGTAAAAGCAATAGAAACAAAATCTCCTATTGATGATCAGCAGTGGCTCACATACTGGGTGCTGTATTCTCTGTTAACATTGTTTGAGCTTACTTGTGCAAAGCTAATTGAATGGTATCTATCATTTTTGGTGTTCCATCTCATCATTGCAGTATTTTGTATGGACTCTTCCTTTATTCCTTAAACATAATTTATCTACATTTTCATTTGCATTATATCATATTTTTTAAATTTAAGGTATGTAAATTTGCCAGGCATATAATCCATTTTCCAATAGCTGCATAATCTTCTCATTTCTATTGATCAGCTCAGTCTACAATGCCAAGGGGCATTTGCAATCTTAAATCCTCATCACATCTTCTTTGCAATCTTAACTGTAATCTAAGTTTCTGACCGTTTTCATGCAACAGAATCCAAAAATCAATTTTGTTTCCTTTTGCTTCTGTTCTGTCATCCAAATTTGCAACCTAAAAGTAGTAGTTTAGGGTTTAGAATATAAAATTCTTTTGTCCCTTTCTGGTTTATTATATAGATTATCGTTTTAAACAAATCTAGGCAAGCATTGGGTTTTAATTGTTCGGCCTATTTTTCCGGCCATAATTTGGCTGATATTGTGCTGTGGATGCTGCATTGATGTTTTTTTTTATGCAGGCTACCCTTTTGGCCTTATGCTAAACTGATTTTCAGCTGCTGGTTGGTTTTACCTTACTTCAGTGGCGCTGCTTATGTCTACCAGCATTATGTGCGGACCATATTTTTGCAAAACCAGACCGTAAACATCTGGTATGTACCACGTAAGAAAAACATTTTTAGTGAGCCAGATGATGTTCTTTCGGCAGCAGAGAGATTTATTGAAGAAAATGGGCCCGATGCATTTCAAAAGCTGATAAACAAGGTATGCATAATCAATTCCTGTTTTGTTTTTATTTATATTTTGACATTAAATAAAACATATTTATATCTTAAAAATATGTATCTCGAATAAGTTACCGGTTTTTTTATAGTTCAACTTGCGAATAGGTCTCGGTTCTTTTGAACAGGTTGGTTCAATGAACATTTAAATAATTAATAAATTAATTTAATATATTTAGAATAAAATATTAACTTAAATTTAATGTAGTTTAATTTCTAAATAATTATTTGCCAAAGAAATTTCAACTTTTTCTTTTTTTTTTCCCGCATGACTCTATCACTTCATGTGAGTTGTTATCAAATGCAAACACAAAAACCAATATAAACAATACAAAGAGAAAGTTCTCAAATAATGTGGGATTAAATAAGTTGAAGTTCTTAAATTTACAACATACATTATATATTTTTACATAGATTTTTAAATATATTTTTTATAATATAAATAATATTTTAATGCATTTATTTATTTATACATCATAAAAATTTATTTATTTATTAATAATAAATGATCTAACATAAATAATTTATAAATATAAATTTGTAAAATGAATTTAATATATAATTTATAATTGTAAATCATATCTAAACATATAACATAAATTAATAATATTTATATAAAATTTATAAGTTTATATGTTAATTAAATTTATGTTAAATGTGAATTAAATTTAAAAATTAATGGTGTTTAAAATTAAAAATATAAAAGATATTATTAATATATGAATTCAGTTTTTCAAAAAAAAAAAAAAAAGGTATTATTATATGATTATTATATTATTATAGTGTCATTTAAATTTTATTTAAATCATCCGGTTAAACTCTGTTCGATTCTGATTATACCATTGAATCTTGAACCTCTCCTTCGGGTTCTATGTTTGATATAGTTTTCACAACCTTGATAAAATATATAGAAGTTGGTCAAGGAAAAAAATTCATCTAGTAAAAAATACAAGTGTCACGATGGTACAAGGCTATATGATTTTATGTAGAGTTAGCAAGATGTATTTGCACCACTTGGATAGAATTACATGCCCAACGTGCACACACGAGTGAAAATTAGAAGAAAAAAAAAAAGGTTTTGAATCAAAGTTATCAGTTATCTCATTAGGTACCTCATATCATCTATTTATAGATTTCTCAGCTTTTGATTAATAGATGTGGATCATATGGTTGGTACAGGGTCAATCATATCTATGTTCAAGTTAATTCCAAAATTTAAGCATTGGTTTTAGGTAAGAATTGAAATCCTATTAAACCTTTTTTGGTCGCTAAGCGTGGATGTGTGCATTAATTCTCGGCCTCTTAAGACCACAAATAGCCATGACAAGCCAAAGCAAACCGCAGGTATCAAATTCCCTTTTGGACTCTGTGGTCTATCAATCTTCCACATCAACAGATTTACCTTTGGACGTGTTTTTGAACTACTTTATATTTATGTTAGCTGTGAACTAGTTACCCCTAGACCCTCCCAATGCCAATGTCAGGCTTCTCAAATCACCCTTTTTTGCTATATGTTGTGAACATTATTAAGAAATTAATTCGTTCTGTTGCAGGCACGTAGGTTATCTAATGAGAAAACTGGCAAGGGCGAAAAAGCGAACAAGTCTGATGTTTCGGAGGCTGCGAAAGTTGCAAAATCAAAAAAGAAGAAGCACGTTTCATTTAATTTGGAGGAAAAGGAAAGAGAATCTAAGTTGGAGAATTACCGGAGCCCTGCAATTTATGATGAGGTCAGGACTGACAGCGAACCAAAGTTGTGGAGCAACAGCAGCTTTCCAATCTTTGATGCTGATTACAGCTACTGGGACTAAGGCCGCTATTATTATTGTCATCAAGATGAACCGACCACAATCCATACACATGCTGCTTCCCTATGTTTTTATGCGCAAGCAGATGTACTAACCACCACCAACATTGTTTACGCTACGTGCAATATAAGTTTAAAGGAAGGAGAAATCTTTTCGGTCACTACTAAGGCTTGTCGAGATTTAGTAGCTTTGAAGCTTTTGGATAAATTACCTTTGGCGACTTCAAACGACTTTTGCATGGTCGGCCGCAGTTGAGATATATCAAAGAATTGATCTTTCGAATACAACCAACTAGCTTTGAACCCAATCGAAACATTATTTGGGATTTTGGGTGTGCATAAATCATCATACTTGAGTTATGTCACATAAATGTGACATAGACCAAACACTATTTCACATTAACTCGGCCTACATGATATTAAGTTGAGAAAAAAAAAAAACTAGTCAATTTCTAAGTCTAATCAAAATTCGAGTAAGTTAAAAAGAGTGAAGTGCTTATTATGTGACGGATCAAATGATGTCTAAATATTATAAATCTTAGTTACATATTTTGAGAGCGATGAATTACTCCTTAAACTTCAAGAGAGATGGCTAAACTGAAAATTATTTTAGTAGGCGCATTAATAGCCTCATAGTTTTCTGTCAGTTCCGCTGCGCTCCGATGCTATGAATAGGCCCAACACCAAATGGTCCAAAACAGTCAATCACAAACCTTGACCCGAGCTAGTGAGTGCAATCACCTTCTACAGCATCAAGAAATAAGGATTACTTACGGCAAAACACAGCACAAACTTTCTTAGAGCTTTTTTGAAAAAAAAAAAAGGAAACAGAAGAAGAACATCTCTCCCCATAAACAGGGTTTGCATATTTCTAAGGCTCAAGCATATTAGATCAGAGATGCATACAATCTTATTCAAGCATTACATATAGAATAAGTCCATGAACCCAATGCATCATCATTCTCACATCACTCGAAGAAGCCAAGGTGATTGTTACTCCTAGACCAGTCCTCTTCTCTTTGTTAAGTAGATAATAATATGATTCTGGAGACAAACTGGAACTGGAACTGGAACCGGAACGCATGAGATGGCCATTATCTATTTCTGAAATAAGTTGAATTGGGGCCAATAACTGGCATTTCCTCCTGGAAAGGCTGGGTAGAAGAATCAGTCAGACCAGGAAGCCTCTGCACACTTCCTTTCCCTCTCTTAGCATTAGGGCCGATCACTTCTATCATGTACTTCCATCCATCTATTGGCCTCCTTCGGCTAAATATGTGAGTTTTGATGAAACTAGCGATCTGCAGGCCAAAAATTTAACTATATCATAAAGACAACGACCTCATGTTAGCCAATTCGATTATATCTTTGTAACAAATCCAGAAAAGTTTCTTCCCCTTTTTCTCCTTTCTTTATTCAGCTCTCGCAACCATATCATTTAATGGCATTAGGAAATTATTTTCATTGTCCAGAGAACATCATTTATAGAACAAGGGGAAGAAAGGTTTAATGCTAGACCTGAAATTTGTTGAAGGCCATCCGCCGCTCAAACTCCTGGAGAAGTATGTCCTCTTCCCTCTGTGATATATCCCATACGCTCCCATCTTGAGTCTTATTGGTTGCTTCCCATCCATCAGGCTTCACTTTGAACTCAGAAGTGCTAGGGATCTTGGAGTCATTTAAATCAATATTGCCAGCATCAAATATCCTGAATTACATCAACAATTTAACAAAAGGAAACAATAAATATCAGCATTTCAAAAGAAGAAGATATTGAAATAATGTTGCGACTTGCCAAACATACCAGACACTGATAAGGCATATCAGCAGAATCATTTACAATTCTTGCAAATAATAAACTACCTTAACTGACTAACAATCCAAAATATTAAATAAGAACAATCAGTAAGCTTTTCACCAGTTGATACTAATATGACACTACTAGTATCTCATGCATTGTAATAAGAAGCACCCAATGTGAGAGGAATAATTATGCGAGCTTGAAAACTAGGGTTTGGTTCATGACTTATTTTTCTTTTTCCTTTCGGGCTAGATTGAATAAAAAAGGAGCTCAAAAATGAATATTCAGAAAAGTATCCTTACACCTCTTTACAAGCATAAGTATATGCAATGGAAAGATATTTTACAAGATTAATCCCTTACTAAGAAAATGGGATATGAAACTCATTGATATGCTTTCTAGAGCGCTAGCCAAAGAGTTCTATAGAAAGGGGCTAGTTTCAGGAAAGAACCCGACATTGAATGGAGTAGCCTGAAACGATGCTAGCAGATGCACCCGCTATCTCTAATGTGCGCTATGTAGAGCGATCCCCTATCCTGTCTTCTTTCTCACATTTTGTAGCGAGAACAGTCTCTTTTTAGATTCATCACAGTCTCGAGATGAGTGCTCCACTGCTTAACCTGAACTGCCTTCCTTCATGAACCGGAGCGGAAAGGTATGGGGCAAAAACAGAGAAAGAGATGTCAGGGCCCTGACCACACTGATTCCCTTAACGTAAACTCTTCTCTAGAAAACGGATTGACCATCTCGGGAGGAAGAAAGACTGTAGAACTCGACACATCCACTGAACTACCTTTTGGTTTGTAGCCCCGTAGTTCCGGGATTTGATTGCAAAGGGAGCGGGAATACTTTGAAGCTCAACAAAGTCAAAGCCATTGACCCTGCTTGTACTTGTAGCAAAACATCTAACTCAAGATACACAATTCACATTCAAATATGTGACCAATTGACCTCCGGTTTCGAAGCCTGATATATAGGATTAGAGTGAACCCGCTCGGGCTCGAGCATAGCAATAGCATAGGATCGGGGATGGGGCTACCCCTCCCCTCCCCATGAACAGATGCAACAACGCCATTTCATGAGATTGCAAGATAGGGTCGCAGGACTTCTTTATCAAATTTCGGGGCTGAAGGTACGAGTCCGAACATGAAATAGCCAAAAGCCACTTAGCGGGGGAAGATGGGCGAAAGGAAACTCGTTATCTTAGGTCAATCACAAGATATGAGCACTGGACTTTCTTTAGAAAGAATCTCCGCTACTAGCCTAATTAATTAAGGCGCAATCTCATTCGTTGATTGCCCCACCTTTTCTTTAGAAAGACAAGGGACGAAAGGAGTTCAACCACTTCCTTCGCAATTGATGGGACATCTAGGTCAGCCGCATCTGCAGTTGAAGCAGTGGAAGGACGGGTCCGATTGAAGCCACGGAATGGGGTCACATTCCATTAGGGCAACCAAGCCAGAAAGTTTCACGAACTAGCTTGATTGTTTTTTTTTTTTTTCTTTTGTTTGGATTATGCATGAGCAATCCAGATGGGATGCTTGCTTCATTGAATACAGGTCCACTAGGTGAGACCACTGTAGGGCAAAATCTTCTTCCGGGGACTCTTCCTATGATATAGCTTTCTATATGAGCTCGAATGTTCTCTTCTCTTGTCCCCGCTCAATATTGATATATGCGAAGTTCCTCATTATTATCTCTAGCGCCTTCCTTTTTTTTTTTGCCATGCACCTTTGCCTAAGAGTTTGATTGTTCAGGTTAGGCTACTATCAACTAAAAAATTGCTTAAGGTCATGCTATCTCTCGCCTTAGCCTTTTAGCTTCCAAGGAACGTGGTTGACCCATAGCATGGTTCGGGCTCGTTGTAGCTGCGAGCAAGAAAGGGAAAGACTCATCCCCTTTCAGTCGAGCTATTTCGTTACTCTTGACGACTTCCCAGACCGAACAAACCTAGCTAGTCGTTCATTGATGCAATGACTTCTCATCTTTCCAGCTTCTAGTTGAGTTTGAATCGGGAAAAAAAACTTGATCTGATGAAAAACTAAAATACTTATTGAATCTTTTCTCACTTGCTGCAAGCTTTTTTCCACAGGCTCTAAAGGCACTCCCAATAGAAGGAATGGCACTACGAATGGCAGAAGTAACACAAAGATCTAATTTCTAAGCTGAACACTTTCTCCTAATGATTGGAAGAGCAAAAGAACATTGTTGACCTTTGTATAAAGAAACAAAAAGAACAAAAAAAATTCAGCTAACCTGTAGACCGTCGGATCCACGAAGTCGTGCCGAAATCCCGCTGCAAACGGCGCCGTTCGCGTCGCTTCTCCGCAATCCCTGCCGAAATCCAGCTCTCGATCTCTTCCCGCTCGTGTCGTTAAATACCGAACCTCCACTGCTTCTTTCTCCGGTTCGCACACACCAATCTCCCTCCTTCCACGCTCGACCCCAGCTCCCGTAACTCTTCTCTCGTTCCCCATCCACGATTCCTCCCTCTCCGAACCTCCAGTCGGCCGATATCTCCTCCTTCCTCCGATCTCCACTTCCCACGTCGAAACTCCACCAGAGCCAAACCCCGACCTCCTGTACCAAAACCGAGCTCCACGGGTTCAGTCGCTTGCAACCACTCAGCCCACGCTACTCCCGAAACTCCTCTTCCGTCTCCAACCTCTCGGCCGACCCGAACAGAGAGAGAGAGAGAGAGAGAGAGAGAGAGAGAGAGAGCTCCTTACCTCTTCTCCTAGCCGAATCCCTCAGGTCTCCATCCCGACGCCTGCGACCTCCTCCCTCTGCCGAACTCCAGAGCCCTCCGAATCTCCAGCTGAAGCCGAACTCCCCATCCAGACGGCTTTAGCTCCCTCGACCGACTTTCCCTTACTGTCGGATTGGAAGTTCCGATACTTTGATCGGAAGCACAAACGGGAGCTCCCACTGTGAAGGTGGCTTTCTCCCCTTCGCATGCTTCTTCGGCCAAATCTCTTAAACAGAGAGTTTAAGAGACTTAAACTCTCTGTTTAATAAAGATTAGGTTTAACCTAATTTAATTTTTTATTTATAATTAATTTTAACTTAAATATAATTATTAATTAATTATATTTAAGTTATCATAAATTATAAATTAAAATGATTTACTTATAATTAATTTAAATTAATACAATTAATTATATATTAAGATATAATTAATTATAATTAATTTTTGATTAATCATAAATTTAATTTAATTAAGATATGATTAATTTTAAATTAATTATAATTAATTATGGACTAAATATAATTAATTATTATTATTTTTTTAAATTAATTGTAAAATAAATCTAATGCATTTATAATTAATTTTGAAATTAAATATAATTAATTATGTATTAATTATAATTATTTTATAATTAATTATAAATCATATATATATTTAATTTATAGTTAATTATAAATTGTATATAATTAATTATATGTCAAATATAATTAATTATATATAATTGGTAATTAGTTATAAATTAGATATGCTCTTCTCTTCCCTTGATCCTCATGCCGACATCTACGCACCCCGCGCAGGTATAAAATTTCTAAACCCTAAAACTCCGAGAATCCGATTTCAACGCATTCGTCGAGGCAAAACGACCACCTATACACGCTTTTCTTAACGTGGTGGGAGGGAGTGCGTCCCGACACTTGCGACGAAGCGGATAATCACCCAAATTCCTTCTTCGAAGTTCGTATCGCCTTGGAAACCCCGCCTATACACGCTTTTCTTAGCGTGGTGGGAAGGGATCCCGGTGCGATGCGCACGATGAAGCGGGGATCCCCTTAAGTACCCGCTCGCGGGGAAATAACTGTCATTATTGCAAATATTTAAAAAAAAAATGTTTTCTTGCAAAATGTTTTCAAAAAATACCCATACACGCTTTTCTTAGCGTGGTGGGGGATCGAAAATACACGGCCGCGGTGTCCTCGAAAGAGGGCACCTACCATACACGCTTTTCTTAGCGTGGTGGGAAAGGCCCAGTTTTCCGTAGTTTTCCCCTAAACGGGGGAGACGCCGGAAGGCTGCCGAAATTTCGGGTGAACATGATGTTACATTTGGAGCTCATTTGAACTCAAGAGAACAGTTTGGGACTTGAACTTGATTGCACTCGAACACATGCAAGAACAACGAAGGACTTGTGGACCTGAACAAGAGTTCAAACGATTAATAAAAGGTCAAAATCAAATAAAATAAAACAAGATCATATTCAAATTGAACATGAACTTGATCTCAAGCTTGGAACAATTGTGGACTTGACTCATCTTGAACTCAAATGACTAAGCAAAACGTGAACAAAGTGAACTTTTATTGAACTTAACAAGATTGTTTGTGGACTTAAATCTTGAACCACAACAAGTTTGAATCTCATTTGACTCAAAAGAGTCATGATTCGAATCATTTGAACTCAAATTTGGAGCGAAACTTGAACTAGACAAACTCAAACTTGAGTTTGGGCTTGATTTTGACGATGACCCAAAGAATTTCAAATGAACCATATAAGATCTAACTTGCGTAGATTACAAGTGGTAAGCTCCAACTTAGATGCAAAGGAAAATATATAAGAGACTTATGATTCCTACATCACATTCCAATCAATATACTTGCAATCAAAATGTGAAGCTCTCGAGTGAATATGGAAGAACCTTCATCTAAATGTCAATGAATGAACATGGGTCTACAAAGGAGGTTCAAGAGCCTACAACAAATGAATCTTCTTATGAATGCATCCAAAATACATGTAGTGAAGGGGATAAGTGAACATGAATCTGATCACAAGAGGCTTAAATCTCCAAAAGCTTTGGGAAACTTGAACATGCCCACAAGCAAATGAATGTAATCATAACAAATGGTGAGAGCACCCAACGTGTCACATACAGAACTTAAAGATAATATATATGGAGATCTTACAAGCACTACTCATTCATAAATGACAATGGAATCTCCAACGAATGTCAAAAAAACTGTCGTAATGATTGAAATGCAAAGAACTATCAAGTGATATGCCCACAAGCAGCACCAATTCAATGTCAAATAAATGCAAGGAATCTCTACAAGTTATAATATTCAATACACAACATGAAATGTTCGCAAGAAGAGGTAGAGGACGTGTAACAAGTATAAATGTCCGTAGAGAATTCACTATGCATACAACATGTAATCTACAAGGAGGATGCAAGGAGTCTACCACAAGCATTAAGATGCTTATACATCCTATCAGAAGGCAGTGGAAGGTAGATACACCTGTCTACCGCAAGCTGAGGAGATTTGATACTCAATAAATGCAAGTACCTACAATCATTTATAGGAGGTCCGCCGTACATTTAACACAATGCTCACAAATGAATATATAATATGTGCAAGAAGATCTGCAATCCATACAAATCCTCTACGAGTACAAATGTATATACAACATCCATCCATGGGTAGACGCATAAAAACTACAATAAATGCAGTATCCTGTAGTCAACTTCAGTCTAAGGATGAACATCTACCTCAAACAGTAATGGTCGTATTACAAAGACCAAAATCACAGCATAAGACATAAAGACTACAAGCTTCCATAACCAAGGCAGGAGATTAGTTGGTACACTACGATCCACCTGCAGAAGACAACGAGTAGTGTACGACAGTCTACCTGTACGAAGCAGCGAACAACTCTATTCAGAAGCTGCTACGCAACGCCACCGGATCCGCAACTTCTATGCAAGCGGACAGAAGGCGTCTATAAATATTCCAAAAATACCCCCTACACGTGCACTATAAATTGTATACACATAGGTACACTAAAGGGGAAAGTACAATCTCAACCCGCATGGGCCCCGGCGAGCGTGTTATTGGTACACACGTGACGTCTAGGGATGCTGCGCGGGTTGACAAGTGAATTTAGGTTCGAAACCGATCCTTCTATACGGGTCAATAGAAGTCGACAGGGTTCGAACCAACAAACAAATATACGGTTGTGGTAACCGTTATATTTGTCTTAATACATTCATATTAGGCTTTCAATGCCTATAACAATGAGAATTCACTATCAAGGGCATAAAGCCTACGAAACCCGATCCTCTGTCGAAAGCCCGACAGAGTGACAAGATTCAGTCCATAAATAGAAATGATTCCAAACACCCCGATGATGGCCGTGTTGAATGATTATCTCAACCGGAGGGGTTTTCCAAACATTTTTAAATGTCTCCCAAATATTCAAATATTTCCCAAATATTTCAAAGCTCCACCCAAAAATCCCGTAAAACTCCAAAAATCCACAAAGTCGAAACCCAAAAATCTCAAAATCCCAAAAACCCAAAAAATATTTAAATTTGAAATCATCCATCCGTGCTTAAAGCAAAATCCATCCACCCTCCGCAATAGTTTGCCGAGGTGGACAATTCAAATATAACTTTAGCTCACAAAGAGTCAAATGCCTAGTCGAAAATATCACTAGGATCCATTCTCAAATATTCTCTTGCCAGTAAGGACGTGGTACGTGTCCTCTAACCGGCAGTTTCGCCGCCAAATGGCACTGCAGGTAAACGGTTATGACCCGGGGCCCTCTGAACAGAGTGGTTTTGCCGCCAAATGGCACCACGGATAGCGGTTATGGCCAGAGCCAATACGCTCCTTAATGGCGTTAAATCCTTGAGATATGAATCAATAGGATATGATCGATAGGGTACAAAGCCCTCTGTCAGCTAAGGTGGATTCAAATTTGTCCCCTTAGACAAACATCCATCCCATGTCTACAAGGTTCCCTTGGACGAAGCAACCCATGGCTGCCGACAAGGATCCTTCTGTCAGGTTGGGTCGACTACCTCCTCTGACTAAGTAGACCAGGGACCATGATGGCCCGGGACGACGGAACCATGGGATCTTGATCGGGTCTATCATCCATTCCCCCACCATCCGCTTTAAGTGCACGATGGTGAAATTTCTTTTTTTAAATATCAATGCTCCAAAATCTCCAATCCCTATACCCATTGCTGCTACTATATGCCAGATAACACGTATTCTCTACGTATTTGATTGACGACTAGCCTTAATCGAAAGTTCTCTCTCATGATCGGGAGGGGTAATTAACTATAGGGGCTTGCGCCTATAGGAAACCAGAACTCAGATCATAAAGTCCTCACAAAATGAGGGCGAAATCTCTGGGTAGTGTCTTATCTACAAACCCATCTGCCTTCCAAAATTTACCTCGGAACTTAGTTCGTTAAAACTCCCTCACCGAATAAGAAAAGCGAGTGGAGGCCGAGGCCGAATTTTCGGAGCCCACAAACATACTAAAAATACACACATTGAAAAAAGAAATTTCTTTCACCTAGTTTGGCTGGCATTGAGAGCATTAGAGCTCACAAAGAAAGATTCTCTTAAGATCACAGTATGCTTGCATTTCATAGTCAGTCCTTGCCATATAATACAACTTTTTACCTAGAAGATCCTTTGGATCTAGCTTACCATTTTCAACAAGTCTTCCTGCTAATGTAAATAGCAAAGCAAAGTCTTTATCCATAAGAAATCTCAGAGCCATCCATTAATAGTAACAGAATTCTGTACAAAATTTTCTAGGTTTTAATAACACATATGAATTGGGAATTGCATATTTCTAGGTTTTCATAGTTTTAGCTTGTATGTTCATAATGATACTATGAACGCTTTAGGGTGTAGCCAAAATATGTTTCAAATAGCTGAAGAAGGTTAAAGTTTCAGCCTTGCATATGGCATTATTCTCATAATCACCTATCACTCCAACATGGGACTAAAAGAAGATAGAAGAAACATGTTTACTATTACTACAAAGTACAAACACCCTTCTTAAAGGTAAGCATTTTTTAATTGCATGAATTCTGAATAACTGTAGCAATAAATTCAAGTAGGAATTGATAGTAGTGGGCAGCATTTTGATGAGATAATTGGTTAGAAAATACTATATCTCTTTAATTTAAATAAATATTTTGAATTTTATGGTGGATTGATGAGAAATTTAGAGGGAAGTACTAGTAGTAATGTCAATATTATATTAGACTACCAATTTAGCTAATTTGAGCTAATTTGGAAGATCATTTTAAAGAGTCATTTTGATGTGGGATAAATAGTTGAAAATGATGGTGGAGGGTTAGCTTAGGATATAAACTTATGATTTCGATTTGATGTTAGGGTTTTAAAGAGTTGAAGGGGAAGTTGAAGTGTAGGAAATAAGACTAGATCTTGGCTTTATCTAGTTTGTTTGAGAGCTTTAAGGATGGGATTGGGGTAGATATAAAATTTTAGTTGCTAGTATGCCTTGGAGAATGCTTATGAAGTGGAAGAAGATGTTTGAAGAGTTTAAAATAGGTGTTTAAGAAGAGTAACAAGTCAGATAAAATACAAAGATAACTACTTAATCGTCAAAGATAGGAAAAATACTTAAAGCCGCCTAGCCTAAGCAAATGAATAACACTTTTAACCCATATTTATAGGCATTGCAAGATTCTTGAGCAACAACTTTAAAAAATAAATGGATGAAAAAAAAAGAGGTTAATTGTCATTTATGAAAGAGTTTCAACTATCTATTCTTAAATTTTTCTCTATTCCAAATCATGTCATGACTAACTATATAATTTTTAGGTGAAAAATAAAATATAAAATATTAAAATACAAATTACATTTAAAATTTTCTAAAATTATGAACTTTCTATTGGGTTCTTGATTAAGATCTTATAATTAGGCATTTTCTTTGACCTTGTCCTTGGAGTGTAGCCTTAGTTCTCAAAATTAAGCTTTTAAATTGACTTTTTTTTATTCATATGACATGTCATATCAACAACACTCTCAATCTACAAAATTGAAGTTCCAGAGGAAAACATTTTTAGTTTAAGCAAATTACTAAGTAGAAAATAAAGGTAGAGACACTTTGCTAATGTCCTAAACAAATAGCTATGATGCACCGACACTTCTCCTCAAAGAGTCGTGCAGTGTCCGACACCGTGTCCGACACGACACTCGCCCGACACTCCTCTGACACGTGTCGGACACGCAGAAAACGTGTCCGATTAATAAATATTAAATATAAATTGGACACACGTGTCCGACACGCGTATCTTAAATATTTTATGAATTTTTTTAAATATAATTTCTTGTATTTGGCGGGATTTAAAATAAATTTCTTATTTCCTATCCACAACACCAAACCAACGTCCGCATTTAATACCCAATCATCGAATATTCTCATTTTCATTTTTTTTTTGGCAGTGAAGGTATTTTCATCTCCTCTCACGGTGACTAATAAACGGCATTGATGCCTGACTCTCGACATCCTAATACTAATCATTTTAAGCACAAATTCTAGTTAAATGACTTATTATTTTCAAATTATTTTTAAAATTATACTTATTTAATTTGTATACACTATTTTTTAAATATAAAAACTATAATAACGTGTCCAACCCGTGTCCGTGTCCTATATTTTTAATAACTGACGTGTCCCGTGTTCGTGTAGTGTCGTATCCATGTCGCCGTGTCCGTGCTATGCATCATAGACAAATAGTCAAACCCTCACACTAGTATGCTAGTAAATATAAGAAAAATAGAAAATTAATATTTGTAGAACAAAGGAGGAATTTCGCTAATGAAAGAGAATTGGACAGAACTCAAACAGAAGTCCAAAAAATAGCAACATTCTAAAAAAGTAAGTAGGTGCAAAAGTTCCTTTATTACATTAAATTGAGATCTCGCAAAATCTTATTTGATAGTCAAAAAATTATATTGATATAAAAATATTAAATAATTAGCCCTCCCTAATAGGCATTAACTTTTAGCTTAAAAAAATAACCATCAATTTTGCAGATCTATGACTTCAAAAAGATAAGCTCCATGCCATACTCAAATCCCCAACCTCTAGGATTATATAATTCACATTCCAGAAAAAAAAAAACTTCCTGGTGAAAATGAAGACAATATAATATACTAAATTTGAAAGGATAAATACATAAAGTAAAGCTTTGGTGTGCAAACAGTTTGGGTAACTTATTATTGAGATGCGCACGCGTGCGTGCGTGCGTGTGTATATATATATTACATCAAATAATCATGATGTGTGCTCAAATAGCGCCTGAATTGGATTCAGGAATATTCATTCAAAGTCATCAAGGCTATTAACCCAACTCGTCAAAGCTATTCACACAAACATCACAGCTACTTGCCAGAGCTCGATAGGCCTTAGTGAAGTTGGCAAGAAACTTCACATTTAATCTCCTCCCACTTATCAATCAACAAATATTCTCAAGGAAATCAGATAGCTACAAGCTACAAGCAAGCTTAGTGTATTTTACAATAAACACCTATCAAACTTTGTTATATAATTATATATATATTGTTCAAATGCGCCCTTTTTTGCAGCTCTGACCCTTGATCTAGGCATATGAATAAGGGTTATAAGGAATATTTGATGCATTCAATTATTTTGCTCAAATATTGTCCTTTTGGAAGTGAAATCTTGGATCTTATCATTCCATATTCTCTTTCTCTCTAACATTTTGACTTGTTGTTGAGTTAATCTTATCTGTAAGGTTCTAATATTGAACACGGATGAGGTTTCACCACAGGAATTTTGAATATTTATCAGCCCACTATCGCATACCAGTCGCAAGTGTATAAATTTAAACAACCACGATTTGGAAATGTAATACAACCCTGTAAATATAATCGAGGATTGAATCGGTACTTACTCAGCACAAGAATCAAGAAGGCGGTCGATGTCATCGCCGTCCTTGGATCGCCCGAGCTTGGACTCCTCCATCCTCTCGATCTCCTTCATCCATAGGCCGGAATGAATCCGCTGCTTCTTCACCCTATAATCGTCGAGTCCGGCCTTCCGGTCTTTGCCCTCCACCTTCTCAACAGAATGTCTGCCCTCCTCCTGTTGCAGCTTCTTGGCCTGCCTCCTCTCACTCCACCGTTCGTCCATCTCGGCAACGAAGGCCTTCGTTTCCGTGTCAATATCACCGGCGGTGATGGCGGGTGAGGACGAGAGGAAGTTGACGTCGGGCTCCCATGGAGCGCGGTCCTTGGCCGAGAGGTCGTCAGGGAGCCAAGCCGTCTCCCACGCGTCATTCCATTCGTCTTCCCCGTAGGCACACGCGGATTTCGCCGGCGGCGTCGCTCTGCCTCTCGACGAGAAAGGTCGGAGCTTTGATGCGGAGAATTGAAATAGGCGGCTCCGCATGGACTGCATTGGTGCGGAGCAGCTAAGGACCCTAACGAGACTGAAAACGAAAATTGTAAATAAAACTATTTCAATTGATGATATGATGTGGGCTACAGCAAATTGGGCCATTAAGTTTAGGGCCTTATTTGTATGGCTGCACTAAGATTAGATCACTAAGACTTTATATTTTTTAGTAGAGTTAAGGTGGTGTGTCTATATAGCTATTGAAGACTATAGTTAAATTATAGATATGACTTGGACCTTAAAGGAGTATATATGCAGACATCATCAACATGATAATTACTGTTAATTAGATTTCTCAAACCCTAAACTTAAAAAAACATCATGCTATATTTTTTCCCTGTCAATGTTGTAGTTAACGATCAAACTCCACTAATCTGCTTGAACTATGTCCCTAATTTAGACTGCTAGCTGATTTCTCATGCATGAGTTCAAGTCTTTATATGACGATTTCCTCATTATAGCTACATCTTTCTACGAAATTTTGTAAGCACATACAAGATATATAAACTGGTCGACATAAATACATACCCTATGATATGTTGAAGTGAACGGATAGTTGTTTGACCATTAAACTTGATAAAGTTGAATGATTAGCATAAGAAATAGCATGTATGCAGCTCATCTTGATTTGTCAGTTTGGAATTTTGACTATCAACTAAGTAAACTCAAATGCATATGTGATGCATTTGTGTATGATTTTATCTTAATTAATCTAAATTGTAGCCCTAAAAAAAACCTGTACTAATTGATTGATGCGGCAACCACCCCCTCCTCCACAAATACAAAAATCATTGATTAAGGACTGTCTATGCAAGTTGGTTGCCACGTAGCTAGACATTATTAAGAGTTGTGCAATGAAGAATTGACCCTTTAATATATATGTATTCCCATATCAATCTTATACAAACATTTAATTTATACGGCCATGGGATTAAGGCATTTATAAAACAAAATTCAAGTACAACTCACGTTATAAATAAATTAATATGATGAATGAGAATCCTCTTTAATTTGTTGTTTACCGGGCTTAAAATTAAATTAAAACGCGTGCTAGAGAGAGTGTGTGTGCAAAGAATATTATTCATTAAATGAGTTTGATTTTTGTTATATATATATATGTATAAGATTCGATATAATTAATTAGCTAGTGTAAATTAGTTTAATCTTAAGGAGGACTTTGGATTTGTGCTTCTTGAGTGCTAGAATATTCACGACGGTAGACGTAATGTATTTAACGTCTTAGCTTTGTACAAAGGTCTAATATATACACAAATAAAACTAAAGTTACAAAAGACACCTTATTTTTATTTAAAAAATACTAAATAAAAACAACAAGGCTTGAACCAATCAAAATAATTCTTATAATATATGTCATGATTGTGAATGATATACCTTGCCTCATAATTGGGGAATGTACTAATACAATATAATAGATATGAATTATATAGAATGAATTCAATAGTAAAAATTGTAGGACCCTTGACCTATTGGATTTGTTTCAAGAGATCGTTTGTGGTCTATTCAATTGTCCCATTGATAAGGTCTCTTCAATTCTCCCTTTGCTGAGAGAGCTAAAAATACAGAAGTCATATTGGTTTTGACATCATGAGACGAAGTTGGTGTCCACGGCATGTATCAGCCTTATTGGAAATGGCATGCATTTACCCTGTACGTAAGGTGGCAATGGTGTGCGATAAAGTTGGTGGGTGTTGAAAACGTGCATAGGTGGTGTGTTGACGACGTACACTAACCTTATAGGCGATGAGTGCTTCAAGGTTGGTGCCTATCATGGGCATCATGGGAGATAATGATTGGCATACTATAGTTGGTCGATGGTGGTAATGAGGTTGTGCTTAGACGATAATGATCGGGAGTATAGTTGGGAAAAATTGGTTAAAAGGGCAATGGTGGTCAGGAAATTATAGTCGCGAGATGGTGATCAAGGGACTTTAATTCAGTGATAGTGGTTGGGAGACTACAATTCAACAATGATGGTCGAGAGATCATGGTAGAGAAATGATGTTTGAAAGATTATAATTGAGAAACAAAAATCAATATCACAATCAGAATATAATGATCAAGAGATCATGGTCTGGCAACAGTAGTTGAGAGATTGTAGTCAAGCAATAGTTGTCAAAATATTATGGTGAAATGATTATAGTTAAGAGTACATAGTCGAATAATAGTTATCAGGAGACATTACTCAATTGAGATGGTGACTGAAAGGCCATAGTCATGTGACAGTGGTAAAGAGATTGTATTCAAAGATGATGATCAGGCGATCGAGGGGCCTTTACCATTATTATTTTTTCTGATCTTAAAACCACTACCTATCATGGTTTACCTTCGTTGTGGATTTTAGAAGAGGATATCCCTTCTCTTGCGGCCCCATTCGAATTTGTATTGATTGGAAAATTTCCTGCTCGTAGACCTTCCCTCGATTTAATTCATAAAATTTTATTTAACCTTAAACTCATAGGTGATTTCTCTATGACTCTCTTGAATCTAAAGCATGTGTTGATTAAATTGGTTAATAACTTAGATTATAGTAGAGTTTTCTCTCATCGTTCGTATTTTGTTAATAATTATTATATGAAACTATTAAGTAGTCGCCATATGATATTGAAGTGGAATCCATCAATATTCTGATATGGGTTTTGTTTCATAACCTCTCACACCATGTTTTTTTCTCCCTAAATACTGCATGGATTGCAGTCAGCCATTAAAAAATGATAATGCTACTTCCATTGGCTCGAGGCCCTCTTTTGCTCGAGTTCTTGTTCAACTTGATATTACTAAAACGCTACCCTAATCGAGTGTGACATGATCATGATAAATTAGGGTATATACAACATGTTCAAATGGAGGAGTTCCCTCCCTTTTGTGCTCACATCACATACCCGAGGCATTCGAAAGTGATTTGTTGTATACTTCACCCCCATTTAGATGATGTTCCCGTCATCATCCCCTACTTTATGACTGATGTTGACATGGTAACCAATAATTTAGTTCCAAATGGGTGTTCTGATGTTGTTGTTCATGATACTGTGGAAAATATATACACTACAATTGTGAATCATATTTTGACTTATGTTGGTGATGTTATTGGTTCTTTTGATGCTTTTGATACTTTTGTTATTAAGGTAGTATTAATGTTATTGCTGAACGAGTTGCTCCTTCTACATTTATTTTCTTTATTGTTGAAAAACATTTGGTATTTTTAATTTTTATGATTATTTTTTAAAGAATGAGATATGTTTAATTGTGTATATTTATTATTCTACTCCTCTTAGTGATTTTAATTGTGGCTCCTGCTGGTAATTCTCTTGTTATGTTAAATGTGCCTTTTGGTGGCATTTTAGATTTTTTCTAAACAAGATATGTTTGGCTCTTCTATTCCTGCAGTGATGCTTGAGAGTTTGGATGTTTCTAATAAACTACCTATAGTTAACATTCCTATTTCCCCTATTTCTAATGAGGCTTTGCTAAAATTGGGTTTGGAAAAATTGCATTTGGTTGCATTATAATGTTCATCCGATTGTTCAATCTAACTGGCTAAATTCTTATGATTATTTGGCTATCTAGGGGACTGAAGGCCCTAGTAATGTTTTTCATGAGGATTATGATTTGAATGTGGTGCAACTGGATAAGAAGGTTTTTCCAATGTTGTGGGTGAAAATAGCGGGAAAAAAAAAATAAAAACTTGGCGTAACCTTTCAAATATATGGAGAGAAGATCTACTCGAGCTAATGTTATTCAACTCTTTTGTTGTTAGGTTTATTTTGTCAGTGTTGCTTGGATTGGCGGTAGTTATGGTTGGTTTTGCTGCCTGGGTTATTTCTTTTATCTATCTTCTCTGGTCATCCGAGATTGGCTTTGGGCTCTAGCTATTTGTTTCTTGGTCTAGTTATTTTATTGGTTGTTTATTGTGTTGGTTGGGTGCTTCTGTTGCCCACTTGTGTAGTGTGGATGTTTGATTTTATGTTTAGTCCTCTTTGATTTTCTAATTTGTTTCCTTAGAGGTTTTTCTTGCAGGTTTTTGCAAGTCAAGAGGCTTTGGGGGGGCTTGGTGGTTTGACTTGCTATCTTATCAAGTGCCTTGGTATTTTATATTACTATTTTAGGTTGTTAATTTATTGGCTTTCTATCCTTGTGGTGGATGTTTTTTGGGGATCATACAATTAGCTTTGGCTGGTTTTTTGTGGCTTCTTTTGATCCTTGTGGACTTCATTGATGACCTGGTTTGGACTCCTTTTTTAGGGTTGTTTCTTGCCTCCCTGATTTTTTTATTTTGATTGTTGTATTAGATATGAACATTAGCTCATTAAGTTTTTCTTTGAATGATGTATTTTTTGGCTCTATAGAGCATTTGATCTTTTAATGACTTGTAACATTTTTATTAATTAATGTGTATGCTCCTTTTTATTAATTAATGCGTACGCCAGACTTTTGTCCATCGATAGGCTTCTACCCAACGCTAGATTTACACGGATAGCTGGATTCTTATCCAACACCGAACTTCTACCTGACACCGGATTTCTTCCTACCGTCGAACTTTTGCCAGACTTCTATCTGACGCCAGATTTCTGTCCATCGACAGACTTCTACCCAACGCCAAACATGAACCCGTCGCTGGATTCCTATCCAACACCGAACTTTCACCCATCACTGAATTCCTACCCAATGCTAAACTCCCGCCTGCCGCGGAATTCCATCGACTTCTGCCCGTCGCCGTACTTCTACACATCATTGGACATTCGTCGGACTTCTATTCGACGCTAGACATATGTTTATAGATGGACTTCTATATGACGTCGTCCTTCTAACCTCCTTCGTTAAACAACGGTATTTATGACATCCGTCGCCCGCAAACTACGGTCCTTCCGACTTACGTCCTTCTGACCTCCGTTGCCAGACAATGGTCTTTATGACCTCCATCGCCCGCCGACTACAATCCTTCCGACTTACGTCGCCCACCGACTGCAGTCCTTCTGATCTCCATCGCCAGACAATGATCTTTATGCCCTACGTCGCCCGCCGACTATGATTCTTCTGACTTATATAGCCCACCGACTACAATCCTTCTAACCTCCGTCACCAGACTATGGGCCTTCTGCCAAACGAACACATCAACAGTGATTTTCTTGTATTCCCATCATGCAATGTATTCCATATGATGTACATCAAGCCAAAGTCTTCCCCCAAAGAAAGGCCTCATTTGTAATCAATTGCAAATATAAGTGAATTAGCCTCGTGGTTTTTCCCTCTAATTAGGGGTTTTCCACATAAAAATTTTGGTCTCTTATCTATGCTGCATCCTTTCTCTTATCTATTGCGTGCTGAATCTTCGTACAAAGCTAAGATGTCAAACTTTATATTTCTCTACCGCCGTGAATACTCCATGATGCTATATATATATATATATATATATATATATATATATATATATATATATATATATATATATATATAATATATATATATATATATATATTATTATATATATATATATAATATATATATATATATTCTTCTAGTTGCAAGTTATTTTCTTAACATAAATATATACTGCCGTGTGTAATATTTTACTTTGCATTTATAAAGAGGGTAGAAGGCCTATCTAGAGAAGGGTATATTTAATCAGCAGGTGAACATGGCTTCTGCGTGTTAAACAACTTGAAGACACTAAGGTATGGGCGTACTACTCCTCTTGTTCTCTCTCCATCAGCTTAATTTGAATATATTAAAATGAGAAATTTATTTCAAACTATTTGATATAAAAAATATAGTTATATTGATATTGTAGGAGTAAGATCGAGGAGTGCTTACTTTGGTATTTTTAAATACGTGCACCTGTCCTCCTGTCTCCTTCTTCATCACCATCAAGAAGGTCGATCTGTTGTGACTTGTTAGCTCTTCCTCCTCTCCATTGTTTTCGATATATCTTACACAACGTAGTCCTAAGAGCTATGCTCTAGCTACATAGCACAACTGACTAGCTTATTAATTAAGAGCAGGAAACCGGCAAAAACTCTGCAGCTTATAACTATCTAGCTATCTAGATCAATCATGTCGAGCCGCCGATCAAGGTCATCAAGGCAGGCAGCCAGCTCTTCGCGCATCACTGAACAGCAGGTCCGGGAACTCGTCTCCAAGCTTCAGACTCTTCTCCCAGGTCAACCACCACTGAACAACGATAATGACACGGTCAGCATCCATTGTCATTCTTCTCCTTCTTCTTCTTCTATTTTTTTCTTTTTCTTCTCCTTCTTCTTCTTTCATTCTTCTTCTTCTCATTCTTCTCAATATTCTTCTTAGAACTACACTATAAAATTAATATAGAGTACCCCGGAAGACATTACAACCAAAACAAACACAGATCGAGTTATGTGTGTGTTTGATCTGTATAAACATACATTACTGTTTATTAATGCAGGCAAAATGCTCGTTGATCATTGTGAGTTTAGCGCGCACATGCAACATAATTACGTACATTTCTCGCACATGAACATTAAATGCTTCTTAATCACGAATCAAGTTCTTCATTCTTTTTTCTTTTTTGGTGAGAAAAAAATTAAAGCATTCGTTTTTTTATCTGCTGAGTGATGGGGATGACACTTGTTTATATATCTTAGGCATTAAATAACGCCACACGTACGTATCGTCCTTGTACATATTATTATCTTGCAAAACAAGTTATGAAATAAAAGTAATATTTATTAAAAAGTGGCCTGCATATGGGGATATATAAATTGGGTTATTAATGGTGCAGGCATCAACATCAAGAGTATTAAGGGAGGCGTGCAATTACATAAGGAGCTTGCACAAGGAAGTCGACAATCTCAGCGAGAGGCTTTCTGAGCTGCTACAGAACACCGATAACGACACTGATCTGGAAGCCGTCCTTAGGCGCATGCTCATGTGATCGTATTACATATAATTAATGTACTTGCGCTACTCGCAAACTACTTATCTAGCCATGCCAGTTCTATATATGCTTAGAAATTAATGGATCTTTCCTTTATTTCTTACTTTCTAGCTACTCTTCTATCAGTTAATGCAATATTATATATGCATGCCACTTTTTAAAATTTTGTTTTACATAGCTAATGAATCTATATATATATATGAATTGCATGAAATTTTGTTTTCTGATGATCTGTCTCAGCTTGTTCTTATTTCCATTTTGTCTAATCATCATGCATGACTTATGACCTTTTTTTAGTTTTGACGATATATAATATAAATTAATTTACTTATTGTTTGATTAAACTGGATTTGTGGCTCTTTAAAAGTTGTTTGAAGTCCGAAAAGGATGGATGTGAATGGTTTGATTTATTTTGATACTCTCAATTATAAGTGCAAGGAAGAATGTGTAATGTTGTTTTTGATAATAGTGGGAAGCTATACGAGGAAGGTGATATGTTTTCTTAATCGTGTTTGCCATTTCAAGGTAATAGAGAATCGCTTCTTTTCCCAATTTTAAGAGGAAGACAGTCAATTCTCTGATTTCTAGAGTTTCATCATTGTTAAGAATAATACTACTTTTATTCTATCAACTCCACTTTCTCGTAGCTTGCTAATTGCTTCTGACTGCTTTTAATATAACTTCGCCCCACGTGTGAATGTCAATTCGCGTGTATAGCTCTGCGTAATATGCCGGGCTCACTTACTTTATATATATATATATATATAATGTATGCATAACTTAAGAACTTTCTCATGGAGTCTTTATATTGATGGAATTTTTTTTATTATTATCTATTTATTAAATCAAATAATACATTGATTGTTTCCCATATAAGTAATAGAAATGAGTAATAAAAGAAAATATGATATTACTTTTTTATAATTGGTATATCTAAAAAAATTGCATGATCAACACGTACGAATCTCAAGGCAAATACTAAGTTAAAAATTTTTAAAGTTAAATTTAGGATCATTTAAACTACAATTTCAATAAATTTACAGTCAAACTGAGCGTCTCAATAAGACGAACCTAATGAAACTAAAAGAGATTCAATCCGAGCCTAAATAAGCTATAGCCCAAATCAAACATTCGAAGAAAAAAATTAAAAACTTCATACATAAATTAGAAGACCAAATGATCTCTACATTTGATATGTTTATAGTCAAACCAAACAACTCGATGAGACAAATCCAAAAAGCTTAATATCACTCAATTTTGATATCATTAAGCCACTTAAATGTTGAACGAGCATTTCATGATCAAATGAATCAATATCGACTACACTATAGTATTTTAAATTCTAGTTCAAATTACTAAAATGCTCCTCCCAAAAAAAGCTTATGAATAGAGCTTCATTCTCCACATGACGGGGAGAAGAATAAGGGCTACAACTAGAAAGCTCTCTTATATTTTCCAGCCATATATAACTGATGATGATCATTGCCATCTATCACCATCGACGACCACAACCAATATTACCATTGAGGATCACCACTATCTCTAGACACTTATCAAGATTTAACTCTATTGTTGGGTATTATTTGTTTGTCTATGGACATCCAATTTCTGCAATCCGTATAAGGGAAATTATGCATTGTTATTGGATGTTAACAATTTATTTATGGACATTTGACTTATGTAATCTCCACTGAAAAAGTTTGATATTAGTTCTCAAATAATCTCATGTTCTTCAACAATGAGGAATGAAGGATTCTCGCATCACTAACTATATAGCGAATTTTTTAACTAGGCCAAACTATGTGGGTTTTCCCCAAATTCATATTTTCTAAGTAAAAAAATTTTGGTATTAAAACTTTTATTTATGCGTGCTATTTTTTTTATAAGGTTGAGACAAAAAAAAATTCTTTATTGACTCAAATTTTTTAGCATGTAAAAATAATGATAATATATTTTATAATAATGATAATGTATTCATAAATATTATATGCATGTTCTAACATTTATATAAAAATGAATAATTCTTACTAGAAAAATTAGAATACAATCACCAAATAAAAATATAATTGAGAATAAATTATGTACCATTTAATATATTTTATTTTCAGTGAAAAGTATTATTTTAATTGATTTTATTTAGGGAAAACTAAAAAATAGTAGAAAATGCCAAGGAGACCACAACAATGCAGCGTAGGAAGAAACACTGCCGCAACACCATCTTCAACACTGTCGAGGCTCCACATTTTGGACTTAGCAGCTTCATATTCTTTATTTTTGAGCGCTACGATGGCAATGCATCCAGCGCCGCAGCATAGTTGGCACCGTTGCGTCGAAAAGTCAACTTGACAACATAAGTTCTAGAAAATTTAAATGCAGTGATGCACCGATGCTATAATTTCTCACGCCTTTGCGCTAATTTTTTTTTAATTAAATCACAACACTCGAATGTCAACAGCAATGTGACATTACAGTTATAGTTTTCAAGGCTCACATTGTTCTAGTGAAAGGTTGTGATTGTTCACTAAGCAACAATTCCACATCATCAAGCACCACGATGGAGCAGAAAATTCAACGCCAATGCACTAGTTCATTTTAAGGTGAAAGAGAGGATGAACAAAATTTTGGTGGAGAAAGTTCAATGTATGTCATCCAATGCTGGGTTGGATAGAGTATTTTGAAATGATGCCATGGACTATGTCTGTCACTTGATAAACTATCTATCTTTTGTAGCTATTGGGAAGAAAACCCCAAAGGAGATGTGATTGGAGAATTATACTAGAGATTATGAGCACTTTAGAGTTTGGGTGTCTAACTTATCATATTATTCAGAATGATAAATTAGAACTAAGAGTAAAGAATGTTAACTTTTATTTTCTTCAAGCGTGGAGTCAGGGGCTTCAAACTTATTGATCAAGGAGAGAACAAGATTTTCATTAGCAGGGATGTTACATTTAACGAGGCGAGCATGTTGAAACCTTAAGATTCAAAATAGGTGGAGAGTTCTATTGGGACCATAGATATTGACATGTTGTTATGTTTATAATGAGCTTCTCTATTGTTGTGTTACACATCCATAGTATAGTGTAGTGTTATTGTTGAGATTAAGGTTTGCTGTAGATTTTAATGAGTTGCTATGTTACACAATTGTAGTGGTATTGTTGTTGTTATTTTTATGATTAAATTTATATTTTTTATACAGTTGTTTATATTTTCATATAGTTATTTGATCTATTTTTTTTTAATTATGTGGTGATACGATCTATGAGGTCTGAGTTCTACTTGATCTCTTTCAAAATTTTGCTCAAATGACTTGGTCAGTTGTTGTATCTATTTTTTTCTTAGCTAGTTATTTCCATATAGATAATTGACAACCATGGATTGTTCACTACAAGAAAATGCACTATTACCGTCAAACTTTCAGGAGGAATATTTTATGCTAGTAACACTGGCACACACACAAGCGAAATATGCATCGGCAAGGTAATGACGCAATATCCATCGTGGAAATACCAATGCAAATTTTGTTTGCTTTTTGTCAGCATTTCAAAGGTGTTTGGCGCATATTCTATCGGTAATTACCGATGGAATCACCATCGAATAGTGCACCGACTTACTTAAACTCGACAAAGCAATACCTGTATAATATTCATCGATTATATATATAACCGGCGGATAATACACAGGAAAATGTGTTGGTTAAAGCCCTATTTTGGCCAATCCGTCGAATGAGTTCTCATTTCTTTCCCTCTCTCATGTCGGAGAACTACCGATTGCTTTCCCTCTCTCATGTTTGAGAGATGCGCCAAGAGAGTCAGACTGCAGCAGGTGAAGGTTCTTCTGGTGGATCAACAGAATATTCTGACTATCGCACTTGGTTGCAAGCGGTAGGAGGAATGTAGTATGGCAGAGTATACAGTTTAGGCTTATAAGCAACTGCATATGAGTTGCAGACATCTGGTGGCTCTAGTTTCTCAGATAGCTACCCTTACAGCTGAGCTAGAATATGTAAGAAAAACCCAAGCTAACTAACAGATGCAAATACAACAGTAGCTATATATTGGAGATGCAGCAGCATATGTAGATACAACAAGCTCAAATGCAAAAGAAAATGTGAAAGATGAGGGAACATATGAGTAGTGGAGGAGTACAACATCAGCTGAGGAGGAGATTGAATTAGAATATATGTTATTTATTTTACTGATGTAGACATCTATATTTATATATTTTAGGATGTTTAGTTATTTATTATTTGGACATCTTGGCTTTTTTATTAATAAGTATTTATTATTGATACTCTTCTTATTTATGTTATTATTTAAATATTTATGTTTAATAATATAATTGGTCATTACGGGAAAACGTGGGATTACCATCGGAGCTTCCGACGTGTATATATATATATATATATATATATGTCGATAATTACGGCATTTTTACCGGCATCGTTTGTGACGGAATTATTACGGTGTTATTTTTGGCAGAATAGTCATCGGTATTTTTTTTCGATGCTCTTTACGTTGGTTTATATGCGGAATATGTAAGCATATCATCTGAAGTGGCGTATTTTACGTCGGAAAAATCTGGCGTATTTACCGGCGGATTCGATGCCGGTCATTTTAATCACAACAAAATATTACCGTTGTAAAAGGCGTCAAAAAAGCTTCCGGCATTTTATATGCCGAAAATTCCGCCGACAAAAGCCTTATTTTCGACCCAAGCCCGTCTGGCTTTTCATTTCCTTCTGTCATTTTGTTTAAAGTTTCTGCTCAGATTTTACTTCTTGTATTTTTTATTAGACATTTGCAAGAGGATGTGCCTTGGTGTTTGCTTTTTGCTTATGATTTTATTCATATTGATACGAGTAAAGAGATAGATGATGGAGTAGACCTAGTGAGGTGATTGTGCCTTTAAGCGAGCAAGTCCTTAATAAGAGTACATGCTTTAGATGTATTGTTCATAGTGTTATAGAGATAAGGATACTCAGGTGGATGAGTGGCTTTAGCCTTATAGATTTTTTTTTTTTTTTGATACAGAAAGCAAGAGAGAGTGCAAGAGAGAGTGTGGGAGATAGTGAGAAAGAGAGAGATCAAGTGAGGGAGAGAGTGGGCTTGAGAGACAAAAATAGAGGGATAAATATAGAGTGAGAGGGAGAGAGAAAAATTTTGAGAGCGAAGAAGAGGATGAGAGAGAGAGAGAGAGAGAGAGAGAGAGAGAGAGAGCGAGAGTAGAGAGAGTGAGAGCCAAAGTAGGGTGAGAGAGAGGGCTAAAGAGAGATCGAGAGAAGGAAAGTTATAGATAGAGTGATAGAGTAAGAAACAAGGAGGTAAAGGGAGGGTGAGAGAGAGGGCTATATAAGGAGGTAAAGGGAGGGTGAGAGAGAGGGCTAAAGAGAGATCGAGAGAGGGAAAGTTATAGATAGAGTGGTAGAGTAAGAAATAGAGTGTGAGCAAGAGAGAGCTAAAGTAGGAAGGGGAGAGAGTATGAGAGAGAGAGAGGGCGAGAAAGAGAGGTAGGGAGAGAATGTGAGGGATAGAGAGAATGTGAGAGCAAAAGAGGGAGAAATATCAAGTGAGAGAGAGGGAGAGAGGGAGAGAATGATGTAATGAGAGTGAGATAGAATAACAAAGTGAGAGAGGGAAGGAGATAGAAGAAGGGGGGAGAGAGATATTGTGATGCCCCAAGATCTAACTTGGAAAGAATGTCAATCAATTTCACAACAATTTACCAGAGTTATCTATAAACCTTCAGTAAGCAATCTATCAAACATCTATAAAATTTAAACATCAATATTCAAGTCGATTCACATCTCAAAACATCATATACAATACTCAGGAACTAAACTATCAATACAAGTAGAGAAATCTATCCTGTCCTGAGTACAAAAGAATCATCTATCGATCAAAAGACAAAAACCTGAAGATCTGGATCAATTCTTATCTCCTGCTCCCGAGCCCTGACCTGAAAATATCAACCACATATAATGAGCTTTACAAAGCCCAGCAGGTCACCTAATACCTATAACTGAAATCAAAGCACGGCTATGCTATCAATATGCATGTCAGTCAATCACAGTCAATCAATCTATATCCGTCAATGGTCAATGAGTCTATGCAGTGGAAATCAAATCGGTAATCGATGCAATCCGAAAATCAATAGTCAATAAAACCAGTCAATGCAGCGGCAGGCAAATCAATCATTTCAATTCAATCAATCAATCAATATCCGTCAATCAAATCAATGCGGTCAAATCAATACGATCTATTTAATGAAATCAATCGAGGAAAGCAATACGATAAATTTCAATCCATTCTGACAAGAAATCTATACAACAGTCGATACGGTGTAGAACAGTAGCAACAGCGAGTCTATAAAATCTATAGGCAGCAATATCAATGAATCGGTAGGCAGTAGTCCAAATCCACGCTATCAATGCAGTATCTATATCTATCAATGTCTATATCAATGCTCAGCAGTATCAATGTTCAGTAGTCAATCGATGAAATCAGTGAAATCGTACGATACAGTCATTCTGATCAAATCAATAAAGTAGAAATCGATAAAGCAATAGATCCGTGAGTCAATACAGTAAACATGCATTTCAATACTATATACTGAACAAGTACAAACTACTGGCTATGTTGCTGTTGTAGATTCTATATTGCTGTTGTAGATTCGTACATTGGTTCTATCAATAAGAGTCGTCACTCTTTTCGCCCGTCGGCATATCAATAAACTCCTTATGTCTCCCTTCAATAATCAATAATCAATGTTTAAAGGAAAGCCCGTCGGCCCACCATCCTGTACAGGTATCAATATCAATCTCCAACCAATGTTCAACCAGGTTCCACTTGCGATCAGTATCAATAGTCAATTCAATCAATAATGCAATTCAATAGTCAATATTAAAGCAATCATATCAATAATCATATTCATATCGATTCAATCTATCAATTCCAGACAATTCAGAAATCATACGAAAATCGGGCAGAGTAACGGCAGTCTATCGAATTTATACAAAAATCCTGCAAAAGACACAAATTTCAAATCTTTCCAAATTACAACAGAATAACCACGGCATCAATACAAGACTATTATTCTATAAAAACCAAGTCAAAAAACATCCTGATAATTTTCTATTCGATAAAAACCGCATAGAACCAATTCCGACCGGAAGAAAATTCGCAGAATACAGTCAAATCGTGTAGAATAATCATATCCATAACACTCTAAAAGTTGTGCGGTGAAAGTTGTGTCAATCTCAAATCGAGTCAATTATTCGACTACAAAAATATAAATCCGGACATATCTCGATAAAAATACAACATCTTTGAAAACAGAAACAGGATTCGGAGTCCTTACCACGAGATCTTCACTTTTCCCAACAGCAGCGTCGGACGAAAAGCGCTCCGCGGTCTCCGAAAACCAGCTTTCCTCTCTTTTCCTTTCTCTTTCTCTCTCCTCAGATATCTCTCTCTCTTCAAAATATCTCATTTCTATATATATCCACACTGATCGTCCTGGACGATCGAGCTTCGTACCGGACGATCCATGAAGAGAAGAATTTCGTCCAGACGAAAAATTACATATCATCCCTGGCGAAGGGTTCTCTGACTTATTTTCGTCCAGACGATCCTGATTTCGTCCAGACGAACCATACAGCCAAACATGATTTTCTACACAACCTGCACCGATCGTCCCGGACGATCCAACTTCGTCCCGGACGAACCTGAAGCAAAAGCTGATATTACAATCTCCCCACCTTAGAAAAATGTCGTCCCGACATTTCCCTAAAGGTACGGAGCAAAACACGAAGCAAACCAAATCGATCGAAATCCAAATCCAAAACAAAACTCGTCGAAATCTATACAATCACACAATGCAATCAATCAAATGTCAATGTGCAATGTTCATATGTCAATATCAATTGGTTAGTCAAATCAATCTTACCAGTAGAATCTTCTGGTCGTTGCTGATCCTCACGATGCTGTAAACTCTGTAGACTGTAGATGCGTGGCACCACTGGAGGAAGTGTAGGAGGTCGTGGTGCAACTGTCTCCCTCTGATCCCTGACAGCTCTATCATCCATCCTGTTTGCTGATCTTTCACTGTAGGCCCTCGAGCCAACAGTCCTCTGCTGTCCTGTACCTGTGCCAGAATCAGTCCTTCCACCCAGTCCTTTCTGAGGACAATCTGCTGCTCTGTGTCCTTGCTGTCCACAGTGAAAACACTGTCCCGTCAATAGGTAGCACTGACCTGCATGTCGTCTACCACAGTGAATGCACGTGCCAGAACCACCAGACGATACTATCGACGCTGATCGTGATGCAGATCCCGATGCAGATCCCTTCGAACCCTCATACCTGCTTCTCTTCTCTCTATCTCTGTCTCTATAAGAATCATCTCGTCGTACCTCATCTCTCCTCCTTCTGGTATCCTCGTACCTCAGTACCGGTGTTGCTAAATCAATCTCTATCAATCGAGCTCGCTCCACTAGCTCAGAAAACTCATGGATCCGGAAAGGTACTAGTGGATGCCTCAGCTCTCTATTCAATCCATGTAGAAATCTATAGCACTTTTCTTCGGGAGTAGGAATCAGATGAGCAGCGTACCTCGAAAGTGCAGTAAACTCGGCCTCGTACTGCATCACTGACTTACGGCCTTGCTCCAATCTCATGAAAGCTTCCTGCATCTGTCGCTGAGCTGACGGTGGTACAAACCACATCCTGAACACTGCAGTGAACTCATCCCAGGTGATCTCAGCATTGGTTTTCCCCTGGAATTTCTCTCTCTGCTGTCCAATCCACCATCTCTCCGCTTCTCCTTCAAATAGGAACACAGCTAATGGTACCTTTCTATTTCCCGGACACTGCATGCTGTCAAAAATCTTCTCCACCCTCATGATCCAATCCTCAGCAGCCTGTGGTCCTACAGCCCCTTTGAACAACGAAGGCTTCAGCTTGTGGAACATCTGCAAGTGTCTGTCTACCTCTTCTTCCTTGCTTCCACTCATCTTGCTCTGAGTGTCCCCCATCACATGTGCAATCGCAGTAGCCAACTGCATCATACTCTCTGAAGGCACTGGAGCTGCGCTGTGTTGCTCGTTTGGTACACTGGATTCTACTGGAGGATCCATATCTTTTCACCTGCACAATTCAAAACAAATGATACACACATGCAACGATGTATGCCAATGAAGCTCTTAAAGCTACCCAATCTACCCAACTCTCAATCCAAACCTACAACTCTGGTAACAATCCATTCTTCCAATAACACTGCTCTGATACCAACTTGTGATGCCCCAAGATCTAACTTGGAAAGAATGTCAATCAATTTCACAACAATTTACCAGAGTTATCTATAAACCTTCAGTAAGCAATCTATCAAACATCTATAAAATTTAAACATCAATATTCAAGTCGATTCACATCTCAAAACATCATATACAATACTCAGGAACTAAACTATCAATACAAGTAGAGAAATCTATCCTGTCCTGAGTACAAAAGAATCATCTATCGATCAAAAGATAAAAACCTGAAGATCTGGATCAATTCCTATCTCCTGCTCCCGAGCCCTGACCTGAAAATATCAACCACATATAATGAGCTTTACAAAGCCCAGCAGGTCACCTAATACCTATAACTGAAATCAAAGCACGGCTATACTATCAATATGCATGTCAGTCAATCACAGTCAATCAATCTATATCCGTCAATGGTCAATGAGTCTATGCAGTGGAAATCAAATCGGTAATCGATGCAATCCGAAAATCAATAGTCAATAAAACCAGTCAATGCAGCGGCAGGCAAATCAATCATTTCAATTCAATCAATCAATCAATATCCGTCAATCAAATCAATGCGGTCAAATCAATACGATCTATTTAATGAAATCAATCGAGGAAAGCAATACGATAAATTTCAATCCATTCTGACAAGAAATCTATACAACAGTCGATACGGTGTAGAACAGTAGCAACAGCGAGTCTATAAAATCTATAGGCAGCAATATCAATGAATCGGTAGGCAGTAGTCCAAATCCATGCTATCAATGCAGTATCTATATCTATCAATGTCTATATCAATGCTCAGCAGTATCAATGTTCAGTAGTCAATCGATGAAATCAGTGAAATCGTACGATACAGTCATTCTGATCAAATCAATAAAGTAGAAATCGATAAAGCAATAGATCCGTGAGTCAATACAGTAAACATGCATTTCAATACTATATACTGAACAAGTACAAACTACTGGCTATGTTGCTGTTGTAGATTCTATATTGCTGTTGTAGATTCGTACATTGGTTCTATCAATAAGAGTCGTCACTCTTTTCGCCCGTCGGCATATCAATAAACTCCTTATGTCTCCCTTCAATAATCAATAATCAATATTTAAAGGAAAGCCCGTCGGCCCACCATCCTGTACAGGTATCAATATCAATCTCCAACCAATGTTCAACCAGGTTCCACTTGCGATCAGTATCAATAGTCAATTCAATCAATAATGCAATTCAATAGTCAATATTAAAGCAATCATATCAATAATCATATTCATATCGATTCAATCTATCAATTCCAGACAATTCAGAAATCATACGAAAATCGGGCAGAGTAACGGCAGTCTATCGAATTTATACAAAAATCCTGCAAAAGACACAAATTCCAAATCTTTCCAAATTACAACAGAATAACCACGGCATCAATACAAGACTATTATTCTATAAAAACCAAGTCAGAAAACATCCTGATAATTTTCTATTCGATAAAAACCGCATAGAACCAATTCCGACCGGAAGAAAATTTGCAGAATACAGTCAAATCGTGTAGAATAATCATATCCATAACACTCTAAAAGTTGTGCGGTGAAAGTTGTGTCAATCTCAAATCGGGTCAATTATTCGACTACAAAAATATAAATCCGGACATATCTCGATAAAAATACAACATCTTTGAAAACAGAAACAGGATTCGGAGTCCTTACCACGAGATCTTCACTTTTCCCAACAGCAGCGTCGGACGAAAAGCGCTCCGCGGTCTCCGAAAACCAGCTTTCCTCTCTTTTCCTTTTCTCTTTCTCTCTCCTCAGATATCTCTCTCTCTTCAAAATATCTCATTTCTATATATATCCACACTGATCGTCCTGGACGATCGAGCTTCGTACCGGACGATCCATGAAGAGAAGAATTTCGTCCAGACGAAAAATTACATATCGTCCCTGGCGAAGGGTTCTCTGACTTATTTTCGTCCAGACGATCCTGATTTCGTCCAGACGAACCATACAGCCAAACATGATTTTCTACACAACCTGCACCGATCGTCCCGGATGATCCAACTTCGTCCCGGACGAACCTGAAGCAAAAGCTGATATTACAGATATATAGAGAGAAGATATAATTAATAATAGAATGAGTGAGGGAGAGAGTGTGTGTCTAAGAGACTAAGAGAGGGAGAGGGAGATAGGTGTTGATCTCATTTTTTGTATGAGGTCACTAGGGCAAATCCAGACCTTAGGATCTACCTAGATCTTAGAGATCCAAACTAAAATTCAATGCTAAAAGGCTAAGTCCTAAAAGCCTTTTTTAGGAAATTTTCAAACACTTCAAAATCTAATCAAATAACATCTAATTCAGAGTCTATCACTTGCAAAGAGATAAGACATGTCTCTAGAGATAACCCTCCAAATTTGAGCCCATTTTGAGGTCTCTAATCTCAAAAATTGAATTGAAACTTATAGGCTATAAAACCTTCAAATATTTATAGCCTATGCCACTAGACTTGCCACCCAGTGGATTCTGACATTGGAGCTTTCTACAAAGCCTCCAATCACTTCCAGACACTTGATTACCACCTATTGAATATTAAATTGCACTTTGGTGAACCCACTTTGACTCCCAGTTGACCAGGGGTTAAAATCACCAAAATGCCCCTTTAAGACAATTTTGAAGTTTTCTCCAAACTTCAACTTGGCCTTTCAAATCAAACCCCAGGACCTCCTCCAATGTATCCTAGTCACCATTAGAAACACATTGGACTCAAGCACTGACTCTGGTCAAACCTAGTTGACCAGATCGACCTTTATGATCAAAATACCCCTTAGGGGTTCAAATATCAATTTCAAACGAAATGAACTCCAAATCGCTTGCAACTACCTCCAGCAAATTTCAAATATCAAATCAAACCTGTCAGACCCAAAACCCAGATCCTGGGTCAACCTGGTTAATCAAGTCAACCTAGGTTGATCAAATAGGCCCTTTAGGGTCAAAACAGGCATTTTGACCAAATTGACCTTTCCAGACCTAGGAACCACTTTCAATAGACTCAAAATATCAAAACAAATTGGTTGATCCCAATTCCAGCCTTTGGGTCAATCTGGTTGACCCAGTCAACCTAGGTTGACTCAAAACTCCTTTAAGGCTTTAAATGGGTTACTTCAACCCATTTAACCAATTTGAACTCATTTAAGCTCTCAAACCCACTTTAATTCATGATTCAAACATAATCACATTTGTTTGGAGTCTAACCATGGTCAATTTGATCAAGTCAATTCATTTTGACTTGATCAAACCCATAAAAAATCCCTCATATTCATTCAAGCTTCAACCCATGGTTTTATACTTCCTCCAAACAACTCCAAGCAACTGAAATGGACACTTGGCCGCCACCGCAGCAGTCATCATGACTGTTTGACTGGTCAAACAGTCAGACCAAGCTTTAAATGGATTAAATATGGTCAAATTAACCCCTTAAGCTAATTCACTCAAGCTCAAATCATTCCAGCCATTTAAATAAACTCTAGAGCCTTTCTAGATCTATTCTTAACCCTTGGATCAGGATCAAGTGGTCTTGATTTAATCCATGAACTCAAAATGACATAGGAGGCCTTTCCACCTCACTAGTCCTTGTGTCCTTGATTCTCCAGCTTTTCAACTACTCCTAGGCCACTTGGCATTCATCTGGGAGTCCAGCCAGCCAACTATAACCATCCATTCATTCTAGGGACATTTGAATGGGCTAAGAGACCTAAAATAGCCATCATTCTAACTCCCACTCTCTCTCACTACCTTCAAGCTCTTCAAGCGGATACTCCATTTGTTTGGACTCTCCAGAGATCCCCTCACACTACCCCAGTCAAATCTTGCCGGTCAAAGCTCGCCGGAGGCCATATTCCGGCGAGCTTAAGCCAAGATCCATCCAAGGTTAATTTTTCATCGATCCAGATGTTCTCAAGCCAAGGTTTCAACTAGAGAACGTTGAGTGGACAGACAATAGTTTCAGAGATAGCCTAAACAGTCCAAATCGCCCCTTATCAAGGTAAAAATCTCTAGCCCTAGTTTAGCACACCTAGCTTAAATAACTCTCGATTATGTGCATATTAGGCTAGAACATTGACACCTCAGATATTCTATTCACAATTTTAATTTAAGTTTAAAACTTCAATCAAAATGATTGAGCGAATTGCGAGAACGAGCTGATTATCTCGTTCTAGGGTTATTCTGGTAGCCCTTTAAGCATGTACAACACTCGGACCGTTGATCTTATAATCAACGGTCTGCATTCCGCTGTTCCACTGTCCATTGAGCAGTGTATTTCATTCGCTCAATCAAACCCACGTCCAGCTCAATCGTAGCCATTGTTTCAAAATCTTAGGATCGATTCTCCGCTGTTTGATTTCCCTTGGCTGAGATCAAACCGCGGAGTTTGATATCCACCGTCGGATGAATTCCGTGTGGAGTCAATGGCTCCGATCAATGCCTACGTGGTTAAGTAAAACCGCGTGAAGCATCCAGCGGGCGACGGGTGTCAGCCGCTGCCACGCCGTCATCCGAGTCAAACCTAATCATTGCCGCCGCCGCGCGTTAGGATCGGGCGAATCTGATGATGCCACGTGGCAAGGCGAAAGCTGCCGCTATTTTTTTATTATTTTAATTAAATTTTATTTTAAATTCATTTCCAAATACATAAAATTTAAAATTTAATTAAAAAATAAATAAATATTCAAAAAATATATAAAAAACCTTAAAATTTCCAGAATTTCAAAATTTTTTATTTAAAATTAAAATTATTTTAAAATATATATTATAAATTTTAAGTAATTTTAAAATATTTATTATTTACTATTTAATTATTTAGTTAAATATTAATTTAAATATTATATCAAATTAATTTTTTATTATAAATTTTACTGATATAATGTAAAATATTTTAATTTTAAATTTAATTAGCTTAAGATATTATATATAATTTTAAATTATATAATTGTTCAAATATTTAAGCATTTTATTAATATTTAATATTTAATTAAAATTAAGTTAAATTAATTTTAAAAAATATATATTAAAATTTGTTTTAAATCATATTATAATTTGAAAAAACATCTAAGATTCAATTAAATTTAATTTTAAGATTATTTCAATTATTAATTATTTTTAAATTACTGTGAGTAGCTAGTTTTAATTATCTTAAAACTTTAATAATTCAAACTTAACATAGATGATTTAGCTTTGCTTAATTGTACATTTTATTGAAAATAATTAATAGTTATAGAAGAATGTTATTAATTTTGATTTTATGCCACTCCTTATGATGTGTGCGTTAGCTTTGTTTAAAAAACTCCAACAATTTTTGCTTTAATGGAAACTTGATAGTAAGCTTTTCAGAATTACTTTAGAAAATGCTTCTGCAAATATCATTTATGTTGATTTTCTATGAAACTATTTAAATTTAAAAAATAATCTTCTATGCAACGATGAATTCTTTCATATGAGATGTTGTGAACATATAGTTAATCTTATTGTTTAGAAAATTTTTAAGGAAATTTATTATACTATTGTGAAGGTTTGTGAGAGTATTAAATATGTTAAAGGCTCTCAATCAAGAAAATAAAATTTATTGAATGTGTTAGGCAATGTTTTCTTAAAAGTAACAGGGGCCTAAGGAAATACCTACCAACTAGATTGAATTCAACTTTTGTTATGTTAGACAATGCAATTTATTTCAGACGTGCTTTCATGCATTTGGAGTTGGGTAATTCCAACTACAAGTGTTGCCCTTTAAGTTCTGAGTGGGAGAAAATGGTGAACATCTTCAAATTTAGCACCCTTCTATAAAATCACTTGTGTCTTTCTTGATCAAAGTATCCAACTACAAATCTTTTTTTTACTTATGTTTCTGCTATATTTGTCACATTAAAGTATGAAATATCATCTAGGCAAGAGTATATCAAACGATGATTGTTGGCCTATTTGTCAAGTTTGAGAAGTATTGATCAGACTTCATTAATATTATTTTAGCAATAGCTAGCTATTACTCTTGACCCAATGTATAAATTCAACTCTTTAGAATTGTGTTATAAGAAACTGTATGTGACTGATTATGTGTCTGAAATTACAAAAGTTAGAGAGAAGTTATACACATTATTTTCAAATTACTCAACCACAAATAACCAAGTATCAAGCACTGTATCTCAAACATCTCAATCTTCACAAAGGATTCTCTCAACTAGTCAATCAATAACAATCATTAAATAAAAATTTCTTTAGGTTCTAATTTTTCACTTTAAATTTTATAATAGCTTCCTTTCTGTTGTTCTTCTGTCCAGACTATTATGTGATCTTTAACATAAACTCATTCATGATTGAACATATAATATATTAACTCATGGCACAGCACAGTATTATGACTCTTTTGAGATAGAGGTAACATTAATGCCAAGAAAGTCGGAACTAATTAAAATATATTTGGATGAACCTAAGCTAGATAGGAATAATGAGTTAGATCGATATTTTATAGTTTTGAAAAGTTAATTAGTACAGATTCCCTTAGGTCTTGAGCATGGCTCATGATGTTTTGTGCATTCCAATCTCTATTATGGCATCTAAAAGTCTCTTTAACAATAGCGGTAGAATTCTAAACCAATATTAAAGTGCTTGAAATATGATATTGTTGAAGCATTGGTATGCACTAAAAATTGGTTGTATGGTGAAGAAGGTAATTATACTACACGGCTAACTTATAGCTTAAGCTTAACTTATCAAGTCTGTTAACATATATTGCTGCTTTGGTTATAGATACAAACGACTCTAAGCTTGATATAGTGAGAAATAACATGATGGGCTTAGATTTTGACGGAAATCAAGTTAGATTCGTGAATAACTCGGTGAATATAATATCTCAAACATTAAGTATATATGGTGTGAAAGTTCTTATTTATATAATTTATATCTTATAACCACTGTTGATATTATCTGTTATGAAGAACCTCGTGACTGCTGATTGTTTTGTGCAGTTAGTTTTTATTATTTATGTTATACAGTTGATATATGACTAGAGGTTTGAGTGGACTTGTTGCTCTCAGCTTGAGCCTTGAGTGATATTAGAAATGATTGTGTTATGCAACCAAATATTGCTCTGTGTTATGCAGTCGGATATTGCTTAGTTGGTTAATGAATTTCATTTTTTAATGTGTTATACAATTTTATATTCAATTTTTTACTTGTCAGTTCTTTTCTGTGGAGTGGACCTACTTTCTTCTATTTTTTCTGCTCTGTTATGTTGCCTGTTGTGGACCTGCCATCCAACAGCTTCATGTCTTTCATTCACTTAACATTCTGCCTTGTGAGTGGCGGGCTTCAGCATTTGTGGTTTGTTCTCTGCTATTCTTTTGATTATGTTGTACAGTTGGCTGGGTTCTTTGCTAGTTTGCTAATTACTGATTAATTCTCATTAAGTTATTATGGCTGTAATGAAGAACCTTGTGAAGTTATACAAATTAAGCAATACAAAAATTTAGATGCAACGAGGTCACAAATTGGTAAAGGAATTTTCTTTTGCCTGAGGAGAGACTAATTAAATTGATCAAATCCATATTGCTTTGCTTGTGTAATTTTTTAATTAGTTTAATTTGTATCATTTAACTCCAAAAAAATCATTAAAGAAGCATTATTATATTCAGTATTCAGTAATACAAGCGAAACTGCCTGAGGAGGAAAAAAGGGCTTTGTCATTTTCCTCATAACTCCATTTAATTTTAGATACTTCAAAGCCGAAAAATGGCATTCTTCTTAAACCGGATTACGCGCGTTTTGGATCGAGCTTCGGAAATTTGCAAAGGAAGAGCAAGTCATTCAAACTCTAATTAACAATAAGGATAAGATGGATAAATAGTAATAGTGCCCCTAATCCTATGAAGGCTCGTACGTTCCGAAGGCAGAGAAACACCTTCTGGGAAATGGGAATGGCGAGCGACATTTAATTTAATGGATAAGATCGAATTCAAAATCCGCATGTAGGGTCCGCTGCCACGCAAGACATTGACTTTTGACAAAGGTGCTATGGACTCTATTGGCCTGATCGGCCAGTACCATATCTGTACTGTATATCTATATATATGCTCCATATCGATCACTCCATATATGTATGTATATATGACATTTCTGAGTTGAGTGCGAGTAATAATAAGGAAAAAACAGAGAAAGAGAACGATCGTCCGATCCAGGGATCATGGAGAGAGAGGTGCTCGCCGGAGGTGGAGAGGCAATGGCCAAGTTGGAATACAAGGCGGCGGCGGCGGCGGCGGTGGGAAAACAGATAAGCCTAGTGAGGCTGATCTTCTCCTGCATGGTGGCTGGGGGAGTACAGTACGGATGGGCGCTTCAGCTATCGCTGCTCACTCCCTACGTTCAGGTCCACCTTTACAATACTTTTCCAATATAAGCATTTATTTCCATGCATTATATTATCAATTATTTTTTTCTTTTTTTTTTAGCCACACAAATTATTTTATATAATAATTTATACATATAACTGATATAAGATAATAAGATCATTCACTTCAAATATTTAAATGTTAGTCAATAAATGAAATTAATTATAGATAATATTTAAAAATATCTATTATTTTCAGATAACTAAAATTTAGTCAGATTAATTTTAAAATATAGTCAGTTAATGATAATTATGACAGTATGGTAATTATTAATTGTAATATGACACTTTCGAAGTAGTTTGACCAATTAATTAATGAAAATATATAATGGCTTTATTAACATTCTAATTATAATAGAATAATATTTCTGATTATTTTGATATATGTTCAAGCTGTACTTTACGTTAATTAATGTTTTTAATGATGATTTATATTTGGTGCAGACGCTGGGACTGTCTCATACTCTATCTTCTTTGATATGGCTATGCGGCCCCGTAGCTGGTTTTGTTGTAAGTAATAATATATGTTTATTCGAAATAAAATCATCAACATCGATCTAGCTTAATTATAACTAAGCTATATAAAATGTGATTGAAATCATTAATAAAAATTATTATGAGCTGCTATGAATATCTTAATATATTAATTAGCTTGCCCAATTTGTCAGGTTCAACCATGTGTTGGTTTATGGAGCGATCGATGCCGTTCAAGATTTGGAAGGAGAAGACCATTCATACTCGTCGGTTGCATCTTTATTTGTTTTGCAGTGAGTATATATATATGCTTAATTAAACGATTAATTAGTTAAGAAATCTATATATATTTAAATAAAAAAAAAAAATTGGTAGGTGATTGTAATTGCCTTCTCTTCTGACATTGGATACAAGTTAGGCGATACCAAGGAAGATTGCAGGTATTTTATTTATATATTATTATTAATTTCTTATTACATAAATATATATGCTTCTATGTGATATATACACGTACAATTGAGTAAGTAAGAGACTATATATTATTTTTACTAATTATTGCGATTGAAAAATATAGCATTTACCACGGCCCACGGTGGAGGGCTGCAATAGTCTACGTCGCCGGGTTTTGGCTGCTCGATCTATCAAATAATACAGTTCAGGTGATTTAATTAATTAAAGGGCTATTTCAGATTAATTTTAGAGTTTTTAATATGTCAGCTATTTATCAAATAATATGTCTCTGTGTTTGATTTCTTTCAATGTCTAGCTAGCTAGAGTTGATCGATCAGATATCATTTGATTTGATTATAATTTAATATACTAACCTTAATTATGATTATTTTTTGCTCGATTAATTAATTTCTATTTTTTATATATTTGTTGTCCAGGGTCCAACTCGAGCCCTCATGGCTGATCTGTCTGGTAAGCTTACTGTAATCTTATTTTCACAACTCACAAGGTCTCTTACAATTGATTTTCAGAAGCTATATATATTTATTATTATTTTTCTTTGAAACTATAAAAAAGGAAAGGAAAATAACTTGGAAAAACAAAAAGATTAAAGAATTCCTTGGCATTGAAAAAAGTGTACGTGCTGCTAAATATATATTATTATAAATGACAAAGACATTAATTTAAATATATAAATTAAATAATATGGCAATGATTTTACACTGTAAATAAAATAAAATATTAAAATGACTCTACAAAAATTATTATTCTTGAAATAAAATGGCAAAATGCTTTTACAGTTTTGAAAAAATACTTTTTAATGACAAATTAAATATACGTACGTAATAAAGAAATGAGTATAATTTCAGTTACAGGGGCTCATGGATGCAGTAAAGCAAATGCAATATTTGCCTCATGGATGGCCATCGGGAACATCTTAGGCTATTCTTCTGGTGCCAGTGGAAAGTGGCACGAGTATGTTTTTTTTTTCAATTTTAATTTGCATTTCTATGTAATAATTTAACTTCTCTTAACCCTAATGCACGCTATCATTAATTAATTTTCTGATTAAACACTAATTATATTCTTAATTGGGGCATGCAGGTGGTTTCCGTTCCTTGCTAACAGAGCCTGCTGTGAAGCTTGTGCAAATTTGAAAGGAGCATTTTTAGTTGCTGTGGTACCCCCCTTCTCCTTCATTAATCTATTTATCTTCTGAATTAGTTATTTATCTAATTCTAATCCTCGAATAAAATAAAAATGCATCACTAAAATAATGAGTAAATATTGTACATCGATCTTTAGCCCCTGATATCAGGCCAAAGAGAAGAATTATTATTGATTCGCATAAGCTAGACGTACGTACGTTAATTAGGCTCCAGAACATAAAGAAAAAACATTCATTAATTAATTAATTAATTAATATGCAAAGAACTTTTAGTGGTTTGAATTTGTGTCTTTCAACAGGTCTTTCTTCTGCTAAGTGTACTCGTGACTTCGATTGCTGGCAGAGAAGAAGTAGCTCCATCTACAGTAGAAGAAAGGGTTGGCATAATGGAAATCTTCAGAACTATCAAGAATCTTCCACCAAAAATGCCTTATATTCTTCTAGTCACTTCCCTCACCTGGGTAATTAACTAATCAGCTTCCAATTAATTAGCAATAATTAATTACAAAAAATATTAATTCTCCACATGCATCAACCTCTCTTGCAAGCTAGCTACTAATTAATCACCTGAAATTAACTTCACGTACAGCTGTCATGGTTTCCATTCAACCTCTACGATACAGATTGGATGGGCCGAGAAATATTCCATGGAGATCCTAAGGGAACTCCAGCTCAGATGAAAGCTTATGATAATGGAGTCAGAGCAGGCGCATTAGGCTTGCTTATAAACTCTGTTAGTGGAATTATGATTTTGAATTTGCAAAACTAATTTATCATCTTATATATTAATTAAAGTTTAAATTGTTAGGTGGTTCTTGGAGTGACCTCAATTTTGATAGAGCCATTGTGTCGAAAATTCACAACAAGAATAGTGTGGGTTATGTGCAACTTCTGCATGTTTATATGCATGGCCGCCACCGCCATCATCAGCAGCTGGTCTGTGCACAGCTACCATGGCAGCATTCATGATGCTATCATCTCTCCAGACGGTAGCGTCAAGGCTGTTGCCATGGTCGTCTTCGCGGTTCTGGGCGCTCCTTTAGCAGTTAGTATCCTCACCATTACAGCTCGGTTTTCAGAATTAGCCTTCGTTTATGACAACTTATCCTATTATAGTATGATAATTATAAGAAAATTATTGCAATTTTTTTTTTTTTTTTACAAAACTCGACTTTCTATATAGATTCATACGACAATTAGTTTTAGCTGTCTCAAACGGATCCTGATTAGTAAACTATTTAGTACTGATCATTAGCTAAGAGTATGAATTTGTGCGCAGGTTCTGTACAGCGTGCCATTTGCAGTCACGGCACAATTAGCTGCTAACGAAGGAGGTGGTCAAGGTTTGTTCATCTATCTTGAATTCATAATCATGTTGTACTGTTTTAAATCTGTAACTTTGATTTAATGTGAACTTGATTGCAGGACTGTGCACAGGAGTACTTAATATATCTATTGTTATACCACAGGTTAATTGTCTGACCAAAAAATGAAAAAAAAATTTTTTTTTTTTTTGGGCGAAGCAGCATTGTTTGTAATAATTTAGTCGTAATGGTTTTCAAAATCAACAGGTGGTAATTGCACTTGGAGCTGGTCCATGGGATGGGATCTTCAAGAAGGGGAACATGCCTGCATTTGCCGTTGCTTCAGTGTTTGCCTTCGTGTGCGGTATTGTTGGTTTATTTGTACTTCCCAGGCTCTCAACGAAGAACTTCAAGGTTTCTGGTATGAGCAGTTTGCACTGAGAAGCCAGAATCAATGAACCATTACTCTCCGTTGCTCGACCTTTATATTGTCGATGGGTGGCGAGAGATAAAAGACGGGTATATATATTGTGTGGTTTGGTTTGTATTTGTAATAATTTGAACGTACATGGGAATTGTCATATATATAACAGTAATAGACCAGCGGATTATAATATGATATTAATGAATCCATCGGTCCACAGCTTATCAAAGTTTGCATCTGTAAGAAGGGAAAAAATGCATTAATCAAAATATACCACATGATATTAACTACTTATGCTCTAAAGTTTATTGCTTTGGTATAGTACAAATATCTACACGTTATCATATTAATTTGTGTCGATGCTATTTTAGATATATGTAATATAAATTTTGATTAATTTATCTTAAGAAAAATAGCTCAAAATATTCTCATCTTAAAATTTATCTTAAGATATATGTTGATATATCATCAAAAAATTATCTTGATCGGGCATGAATCTCGAGGCAAAATCAAGGCCAGAAACTTCAAAAATTAAATCTGGGATCACTTGAACTTCGATTTCAGCAAACTTTCAGTCAAACTGAGCGTCTCGAAAATACGAACCAAACGACACCAAATTCGACTCAATCCGAGCCCAAAAGAGTCCAAATCAAGGACCCGAAGAGCTCTTGGAAAGTTCGTACCACAATTCGAGTTATCAAACACCTTCCAAACATGACGAGCTTATGATCGACGAGCGGCTCGATGAGACAAATCCAACGAGCCCAAGATTGCCGAATTCCAAAATCATTAAGACCTTCAAATATCCGACGAACAGTAGATGATCAAGGGATTCACTACAGAAAAATCACGTATTACCAACAGATTTTTCGGCGAAAAATTATTCATTTTCCAGCGGATTTTCGTTAAAAAAATTTTCGCTGGTAAAATGAGTGACGGAAAAAAATTTTGGCGAACAAAATTCGCCAGAAAAAAATTTCCGGCGAAATTTGGCCGCCGATAATTTCTCCGGCGGCTGTCCGACGGAGAAATGCCGTCGAAATAAAAAAAAAATTAAAAAACAGCTGAACACCCATGCCCAAACTCGAACCCACCCCCCAAACGCGCATCCATCCCGAACTTGCGCCCCATGCGAGCGAACCTGCCCGTCCAATCTCGACCCCAGCCAGCTAAGCCGTACTCCGAACCAGCGAACCTGCCCGCCCGAACGCGGTCCCAGCCAGCCAACCTGAGCACCCATCCAGCGAACCCGTAGCCCCAACCAGCAAACTGCTAGCCCGAACACGCGCCTACCAGCCCGAGCCCGCACGCCTGCCCGTGTGAGCTGCTAGTCAGCCCGAACCCGCACGCAACTGCCAACGCATCCACGCCTGGATTCGAACCCCAACAACTTGGAAGAAATTTAGAGAGCCTTCCAATTTTAAGGATTTTTTGATCTCTCATATACTGCTTGATCGTCGCTTGTGCATCCATCAACCCTATATGTAGATGATCCATCTATTTATTCTATGAAGAGGCTGAAGTTATCCTATTTGTCAGCTCTGCACTACAATATGCTAGCTACTCCTCCTCCACCTTCATCTTCTTCACTTTGCCATCATATTTCTTTTTTTATTCTCCCTGAAGGTATTTGACTTTTACAAATTTGTTGTTCCAGTCATTCAAGATCTTGGTCATCTTAAACTTGAAATTCATATGCTGCTCCAATTGAAGCGACAAAAATGAAATTTTATAAGAGCCATATCATTTGGAAAAAAATACAAAAGGAAAGAAGAAAATGTGAACTCACCAACTCCTCATCTCGTTGACGGCCAACGCACTGAAGTTTCAAAACATCTTCTGGAATATATGACTTGGATGGGGAGGTGTGAAGACCTTTGTTAGTGACTCACTTTCTTCTTTTTTGGTGTCTGCAAATCACCCTCACTCTCATGTCATTTAGAATGAATTTTTGAAGGTTGGGTTGGAACTTTTTCAGACTTTCTTTAGCATTAGATCATGCGATCTTCATGCTTGAGTAGATAGTCCCACCTTGAACAAGTATTCTTCGTCTATATATCTACTCAAATAACGCACTCATAATGTAGGGCATCAATATCAGAAATTTTGAGTATCTTCAATAAATCTTCTGCTCTAATATGAAGGAGAACTAGTAACTATTAAACTTTCTTCATTTTTCTTAAAGATTCTAGTCATTTTGCACAAAAAAGAAGTCACTGATCCAACTTTTTGACGGATCTCGAGTATGAATATCCAGCCACTTTGATCTAAAGGAAATACGACTTTACGTATCACTAATGAGACGGTCCATCCAAGAAAGGCATTTTGAAGATAACACCACTCCACGATCTCTAAAAATTATGATCGACATGGCCTTTTAGGAAAATTGGGATAAACTCGCTCCACAGATCATCAAAATATCAACTAACTCTGGAGATGGAGGAAACCGTAACCCCACTCGAAAACTAAATTCATACATAGTCACATATCCCAAGGGATGATAACGGGCACGATTGGATCTTGTCGGCACCTTCATCACCAGATCATTAGGAAAATGAATTTTTTTCCCTAAAAGCGATGAAAGAATCGTCAATGATGGTGGAGATAACATCATCAGTCTTCATCGCTTTGTGAATCTTTTTTAAACTCTTAGATCGGTTAACAGGGCGATCTTCTTTGGCTGAGGGATTTCTTGTGGATCTGTGATCACCCACTTCAACTTCTATACTAAAGAGGGGCGCTAAATTTAAGTTTAAAAAATCACCTATGAAAGATATATATACTACAGGAAAATCATTAATTTCTGACGGAATTTTCTGGCGGCTTTCCCGTGATAATTTTTCCGGCGGCTTTTCGGCGCTTTTCCGACGGAAAACAATGGAAAGAATTTTTTGACGAAATATTCCGGCGGTTTCTTTTCCACGAAATTTTTTGCGGCTTTTCCGGCGGCTCTTTCAATTTTCCTACGGAATTTTTAAATTTAATGAAAATAATTAAAATTTTAACTATTTAAACAATTTAACAAAAATTATTAAAAGTTATATTAACTATTTAATTAATTTTCGTTTTATAGTTAATTTTTATTTTATATTAATTATCATTTTTAATTTTAAATGAATTAGTTTCATTTTTTTAGTATAATTAAAAATTAATTAATTTTCAGTTCGAATATAGTTTAAATAAAAAATATTGACATTAAAAATGTATTTGCATATCTAGCAATTCGGTTGGTTGCTTGAAATTGCTCTTAATCGACCACTGTTCGAATCTCACAGTAGAAGCGGGGGAGCGCCGTACACGAGGTAGCCTCACCTGTCGCGATCGACGACCCACAGACACGCGAGGGGTTGGCAAGACCTTGCCGGAGCGGGATCGCTGGCGCGGCGCGGGAGCAGTGTGCCCGCGCGGTGGTGGGAGCGGGAAGCGAAGTGCCCGCGCGATGCGAGAGAGGAGTGCCCGCACGGTGGCGGGAGCGAGGTGGAACTTTTTCAACTGGGTGTGACCCCGTGGTTTTTTACCTTTCTAGGATTTCCACGTAAAAATTCCGGTGTTTCTATTTCTCTCATGTTTGTGTGCTGGATATCCGTACAACGTTAAGACGGAAATTTTCTAACTCTATCGCAGCGTATATTTTAGGCCGCAACATATGTAATATAAATTTTGGCCAATTTCTCGTGTGTTTCATTCATCTCAAATAATATTAATAATTTTGAGGTTAATACTAATCAAAATTTTATTATAATATTTTGATTTCAATATACATACAACAGTGGATCATATTTAAAGGAAACAATTAGAACTCTAATAAAAATATATGTTTTGAGTATTTTATATTTTTTTCTTGAAAAAAAAGTCCCATATAAAATTTCTAATAATTAAAATTATAACCCTAAAGTAATAGGCAATGCAAATTAAAACCTAAAATAAAAATCCGTCCAATCGCACTATTTTTGGACAAAATCAAACCAATAGCTGATGTCATCCCCGCTATTATTATTATTAATATTAATTTATTATTACTATTATTATTAATAATTTATTATTACTATTATTATTATTAATTTGAATATTTTAAATATTGTGATTTGGGGGTCTGCATTAGAACGACATTTGTTGACTATATTCCTATAACTCTACTTATTTAGATCAATAGTTTTTAAAAATCCTTTGATTTTAAATTATTTTTAATTTTAAATTTATGACCTGTGGTCAACTTATATATATATATATATATATATATATATATATATCTTCCGAAAGTTTTTTTTTTTTTTTCTATAAGATTGTGGAGTAGGCGGAGAGAGCGGCTTCACAGTCACGAGCGGTCCCAACAATTTACAAAGAAAAAGTAAAAAATTAAATCGAAATGAGTGAAATTGGTTGGTGCGGATGAAAAATGGGAGGCCGATCACGGAGAATGACAAGTTTACCGCGGCCGATTAAATTCTTCCGCCTCTTCTTCATTCCTTCCTTCTCCTCCTCCGCTTCATTATCAATTATCAGCCTACTTTCACACAAACACTTCTCTCCACTCATTTCAAAACTCACATTTTTCGCGCCCATCCAAAACCCTAATCAGAACGGTCTTTTTTTTTTTTTTTTTAAATACATATAAATATTTATATTTTGCCCTCCAATCTCTTCTTTGAATTCAAGTATGAATGCTACTCAATGCGACCGGACTGGCGATGAGAGATGAGCTCCGACTATCCGATGGTTGCGGCTACTCAGGCGAAGAAGGATCGCCACATGGTCTCTTGGACTCGAGAGGTTTCGCGCACCTTTTATTACATCATTTCTTCGACTTCTTTCTTTCTTGCGCTATCAAAATTAGTTTTCTTTTCCTTCTCTAGGAGGACGATCTGCTTCGGGAGCAAGTCGCTGTTCATGGCTCCGATAAGTGAGTAGTCCTCTGTTCCTCAGCCCTCTTTTGCCAGTTTGTTGTCGCGATGAATTCATATGATGACCTTTGAATCTTTCTTTTCAGCTGGACTATTATTGCAGCAAATTTCAAGGATAAGACTGGCAGGCAGTGCAGGAGAAGGCGAGACATTTGTTCCTCTCTCTCTCTCTCTCTCTCTCTCTCTCTCTACGATTCCGTTCTTTTTTTAATTCTAGGTTTTATCTGACAGTGTTATAAGGATAATGGTTGTTTGCAGATGGCTTACATACTTGAACACGGAGTGCAAGAAAGGTGGATGGTCGCAGGAAGAGGACATGCTCTTATGCGAGGTAAGAATTTATTGTAGCATTGATTGCCGATTCTAAATTTTATTTCAACCTATTGGTTATTTATGTTATTTCAGAAATGGGACACTTTAGAATTCCGGAATTAGGGTGGCCATGATCAAATGTTGAATTTACGAAATGCATGCAGATGCTTAATCACAAACCCGGACTATATTTTTCATTATCTTCAGCTGCTCAGCTAAAATATAAATCGAGAATGTTCAATTAATTTGGAATTTGATCAAGATAGTGACCATGCATCTTTTTCTTGTTTTGGTGCCACTTGACTTAAATTGAAAAAAAAAAGTTTCTTTGAGTGGCTATACATTAAATTCCCTGTAACCCCTTTCTGTAACTTGAAAACAAACAACCCCTTATATTATTTATTGATTAATCATATGCTTAAAAACTAAATTTTATGAAGTAGCACCACATGTTCTTTTTTTTTAAATGAAGAATTTAATTTCTGATGTTGGAGTTCTAAGTTGATGTGCAGGCTCAGAAGATATTTGGGAACCGATGGACTGAGATTGCAAAGGTGGTTGCAGGAAGGTAATGGAGACAGCTGTGTACAACAATAATGCTTTGTCTTTACCGAAGAAGAAGATGGATAATATTAATGTTTTGTTGCTGTCTTCCTGCAGAACAGATAATGCAGTGAAGAACCGTTTCTCTACCCTTTGCAAAAAGAGAGCAAAGCATCATACAATATCCAAGGAAAATAATGATTCTTGTACACACCCTAGCAATAAGAAAATCATGGTGGAACCTTCAGCAAATAAGCAACAGACTGGGTATGTTCAAAATCTAGCAAACAAGCAGAGTTACTGCAATTATGCATTTTATTTCTGACTGTAGGTCTGGCAGCTCGGACAATGCAGAAGACTTCAGTTCCTATGAAAAATTAGCTACAACCCATGGTATTAGTGGTGGACGGTCAAGGCAACCTTTGACAGTTCTTACTCAAAACTTTAATAACCTGAGATGTTTATCAGCACAATGTCAACTCGATAGCAGTAAGCCTACAGCATGTGATAGTAAGTCATCATAGAAACTGCTGTCCTTGTTTCATCATTTTTTTGCTTGATTTTACTCTTAGAAGTTTACTGAGAAATGCATCACTTGCCGTTGAAGCAATTGCAAATTGTGAGGTCCAGGGCAATTTCCTTAGAAGAGATGATCCAAAATTGACTGTTTTGTTGCAACAAGCTGAATTACTCAGCTCTCTAGCTGTTAAAGCATACTCTGAAAACAAAAACCAGAGTCTCGATGATTCTTGGAAGGTACTTAGTTATTGACAAAACTCGGTTCTATAATTTTCCTTTCTCTTTGTTTTTCTTTTATGTATTTACTTTTTAGCACTGCGAGCTAAAAAATTGTTTTGTCACATTTGGTTATTAAGGAACTTCAGAATTATTTGATCCAGAATCGGGAAGAAGGAACATTGAGTAGTTTTTCTGGAATGGATTTCCTGTTGGATGACTTCGAAGGAGTGTTCAAGGATTTCCAATGCGTGGATACAGAACTTCAGCTATCAAGGAGGCAATATGCATTGATATACCTTGAGAATTAAGTTATTTTGTTTCTTCATTTTGTAGTAAATAGATGGCCTATTGAACAGGGATGCTGATCAAGATGGCTGTCAGACTAGTTCTGTTATGAGCACTGGGTGCACTCATGATGATCCGGCAATTAACATGGATGAACATCTGCTCGAACATTGTTCTGTAGGTTGCAATGAAGGGCAAACTCATCAGGGCACCCCTGCTCCAGTTAAATTTGTTTGCCAAGGTATCTGATCATGTTAAAATTATATCCAGAGGTTTTATTAGTAGAATTATGAAGGGCTTGCATGAATAGTTTCTTTTCCAGGTGGAGCCATGACTTCTTCTCTAGAGCTCGCTCAGAGTGGTGAAAACATACTTGTCTCATCGATTTCAGAATTCAACTCCCCTCTTAAAACCATCCCACTTTTTCATTCTTTCACAGAGGGGATTCCTAGTCCAGAATTTTCATCTAGTGTAAGTTTTGAAATTTAACCTTGAAATACTAAACATTTAGCTTGTGCAAATATCAGTTAGAGTTTCCTTGTTCTCAGAATCCTATGCAGGCTTCATTTAATATTATCTCTTTGTCACCTAATGTTAGTGATTTGTAGCGTTAAAACTAAGTCAACAATGGGAATGGAGATAACACTAATTCACATGTCGCAATATTGGGAACATAAATTTTTTTGCACGTTATGTGTTTGTTGCTCTACTTAGCTGTTTCAATCGTAGAATGTAGAGATAAAATTTACAAATATAGATATCAAAATCTTAGAGAGAGCATTCGAGGCATTGTTGAATCCCCTTTGATATTTCACCAACCTGCAATTAGTACAATTTAGAATGAAATTTAAGATAAAAAAACTTTCCTAAATTTTGCTAAGCATTTATCTAAAATATTTCACCAATTGACTACTATTTACTGGTCCTTTTTTATTATTTCGAACTCACTTTATTGTTTTCTTTTTTAGTGATAAAAAAATGATTATTGATGAAACTAATTTTGAGTGATACTTTTTTAAATTTTCAGGAGAGAAAATTCCTGTTGAGCGTCTTGAGAGTGCCTTCATCAAAGCCATCCTCAAATATAAACCAAACATCTTCTTGCAAAAGAGATCCTCGGCCCAATTCAAGCAATTCACATTCATGCAAAAGAGTTCTTCTTAATAGCCTATGAGCATCTTAGTATGTGCTCTCAATTTCTTGCCTCATTGATCCTTATTGAGATTTTCAGGTCAATGGCTCCCTTCCAATTAGTGATGATAATCTGCCTCAGTTTTCTATGTTTGATTTCAACTGCGATCTTTCCACCTTGTTATTATAAAAGTGTGGAGTGCAGGTATATAGGATTGCTGTCTTCTATATACCTATCCTATATATATATATATATTGTTTGATTTATTATGAGCTGTAAATAGGTTTACTTATAATTATTATTTGTGTGGGTAATTAATTGAGTGTGGATTGCATTTGTTGGAGTGTCCTTTATATTTTATTTTGGTCTGCAAGTGATGGAATAAGTCTCTCCCTCTGCTGAAGTCTTCCTGTCTGTAAGCTACATTTGTGTATTGATTGATTGATGATTGGAAATGTAGACAATAAGTGTAGTGTTTTTGTGTGATGTCAATTGCTGCCTCTCATCAGTTATGTGATTGTCCGCTGGTTGGAACATGTACTCTTAAAAGATTTTGTTTGGAATGGTTTATGCTTATTTATATCTTTTACTATAAATTTTCCTTTTATTTTGCTCGCACGCTATCCCTTTTTATGTCCAAGGATCATGTTGAGATGAGCTTTTTATTCACCAAGACAAGTTATTATTCTCCGTCCAAGTTTCTTTGTATTTTCGCTTTAAACTCAAAATCACATTACTAATTATATTTATAACAAGAAAGCACATCTGAATAAAATTTTATCATTTTTTTAGATTAAATTAAAAAAAATCTACATCGTCAAATGACTTAATTTTTCAAGTTTATTTTCATTCATGCATTGTAGTATTAAAAATGACAATTCAAATATTAATTTTAAATAATTTTGCTGCAAGAGAGAGAGCCAGAGCCATCAAAGTAAATGAGACAATTTTTGAGAATGAACTTAGGCTTTTTTTAAGATAATTTTTTTAGTACTTCAAACAAATTTTTATTATAAAATTTTTATTGATTGTATTAAAAAATTATTATTTTTATTATTATTAATTTGGAAATAGGATATCCATATGCTATCACTATCGAAAGAGCCAAATCCTATGCTATCACCCTCTCGAAAGAGCGTTTGGCGACATCACTAATCTTTGGTTGTTCTAGAAGAAACATCCACTCCAAAAACCTCTTGGCTGGCTCACGCTTGATTGAGCTCCACTTAAGAGGCGCAATCACTCGAGGGGAATTAAACATGGGTTAAGAGGTTCTCAACCATACTCGTCTACCAACCAAGCTAAGCATGGGTGAGTTTTAAAAATTAAATGTGGTAAAAAAACAGTAAGCAAAATGTTCTAAATAAAATCCTAATCATTGAAATAATCTAATATACAGTCTAGACATTGGATGTGGCAAAATACCTTGGCGACCCTGTTCTCTAAAGCCGCTATTATTAGAAGTTACACAGAGCATAGCTTTATACTACTCTTATGAATATAAATGTTAATAAGCACAGCAGCTATTTCATAATGGAAAAACACTGTTTTTTTTCAAATAATGGGGGCCAGTTATTGTTTTCATCGAAACACTCATAACTAAAACATAAGCGTGCATGCATTTAATCAGAGGAATGAGAGACAATGAAAAAGCAAATCCAGTCAGAAAAACTTGATGAAATCCAAAACTCTACAGATCAATAATATTCAGATTTGATAATAACAAGATTCTTTCTACAAGAGTCGTCAAACCATTCTAATACAGCAGACTACAGAGAAAAAGACTAGAGAAGCAATTTATGGAGAACGGAAAACCCACGATTCCATCCATATAAACATCATCAGACTAATGGCAGGGTAATTCTTCTACCATATATATTCAGTTCTTTGATCATAGACGACCCTGCCTGCATTACCCCCTCTTACACTGATGATTACGGCTTTAAATCTAACTCTTCAATTGTCTGACCTCAAAACCACCTTCTTCCCGGTTGACTAACCTATAGGGCATGTAGGTTCCCATTACTCTATCCCATATTGAAAAGAAAGGCTGAGAGTAGTTATACTTTGCCCCCTGAAGCTGATGGTGGACGTCATGGTAAGCTGTATTGTTTTGGAAGAAAATGTGAAAAATGTTGCCAGGGAGCCAAAGCCCACAGTGATCGTCAACAGTCTTCATCACCGCGAAGCAAAAGAAGAAAACTGCTGTTTGCGCAGTCATGCCAGAGATCAAGAAGGAAATGGCACCCCCAAATGTGTCCAGAAGGAGACCTTCAAGGGGATGGTTGTAAAGGGCTCCGATTGCATAAGGAACAACCAGCTTGTGATGTTGAGAGTGTATGTGACGATACAGAAACTTGTTTTGATGCATGTAACGATGCACAAAATATTGCCACGTATCCATCACTATCATTGCTATAAATATCTGGATTACTTGAACTGCAACCGATGGTTGTATGAGTTTCTCTGTAGGACTTGAGCTCCCAGTTACCTGATTAAAAAAAAATTAAGCGTTAAAATGAAATAAATGGAAAATTTGTCACTAGAATGTCACAATTTTAAAATTATTTAACTAGTGCTCTTTTCAATAAAAAAAAAGGCTTTTAGTCTCATGCACCATTCGACTAATGCCCCACTTTAACTTAAAGCTAGCAATGTATTGATAGAATAATCTTCCCATCTCCCACCAAATGGTTAAACACTTTTCATGTTTGATGGGGGGCGCTTCCATTTTATATATTGATATTTGAATAAAAATAAACCATCCTAGTCTCGCATACTTGCTTGCCGTGTGAGCACAATTCAAGTTATGTCACACTTCTAACTTGTCACAAAAGCCAGCAGTATATTGAAAGAATAAGCTTTCCAACCTGAATCAAATTGCACAATTCTTTTCATCTATATGCATACTATCTAATAACCGTTAAGACAATTGCACTTTATATCTTGACAATTGAACAGAAACGAAGCATCCAAATCAAAACCATTCTTTCAGCTGCTTTCTTTAGCTTTTGTCACAAAGCTTGCCCGTCTAACGGTATAATTACATGATAACAATGGTAAAAAAATGAAGCTCACGTCAGAACATTCGGTTAATGAATATGAGCAAACAGTCATTCAACAAAAAAAAATAAAATAAATGTAAATGAAGGACTAGAACTGCTCACTAGTGAAAAATATACGCCAAAGCCAAACCTCCTCAATCAAAAAAGTGAATAACCATAAAACTCCATATATGGTCACAAGGGTCAACTGAAATGTCATAATGATGGCAGATGTTCTAAGAAAATCGATAGAGAATATGTTTTGAGATGATGAACATGAAACAAAAGGAAAGAAACCACGTTAATCAAATCAACAAGGAGACTAATTTGAGTAAAATCACACAAAACATTAATCCAGAAGGAGAAGAAAAGCACCTAGAATTAGCACATGTTCTAGTGCCACAATATCATTAGGGTTTAGGGTTTACGGATGTAAAATAACAACATTACTTCTCACTCCATTTTTCTTTGAAACATTTTGAAATCCATATCCCTTTGAGCACAAAATGGAATATGCAGCAATGAAAAATCCTATTTTTAAGGCCAGATGCATGTTATATTACGGATGGCGCTTGTTCTCACCAGTAGGATATCCAATTCGCCTGAAGTAGATAGAGTATACAATTGGTTGATCCGTTAATGTTGGCACCAGCCTAAGTACCCCAACACCCAAACACAAGTATTTGACAATATTTTATCAACTTATACAAATATCACTTGTTAAAATATAATATTTCAATTAATAAAATAAAATACACTTGAAAATATAAAACGTATTTGGGCTTAAATGCATAATCTTAAACTCAACGGATAAAAAATTTAAAACCACAACGCTCACATGCTCAAGCTCTTACCCATCACGGCCAAACCAACATCTTCTCTTCCTCATGATGCAGGAATGCAGGATGGTTTAGGGATTAAGGTTTTCAAATACAACTAGAATGAATGATGTGGTCTAGTAAATTATTTTAAAAAAATGAAACTTAAAATTTACATATCAAAACCGATTAAATAGGCCAACAACTTACTTTCTTCACATGTAAACATAAAAATTATAGTTAAAACTTACGGGTTGCTTGATTGGAGGAAAACTGAATGCAAAGTAAACCAAATGCATTATCTTTTTATTTTTTGGTGTTTGGTTGGACACAATGTAAAGTAAAATAAAATTTTGATGTATTCCAAACCCCATGTTGCAGCTCATTTTCCACGTAAAAGAAACCTGCCCGTTTTGATCGAAAAAGGAAATCACGTGAGAGAAAAAGAGAGAAGCCCGTGGGAAGCATCTCATTTCTTCATCCGCGTCGTTGAAGTGCGAATGGGCGGCGATTTTCAAATTTGGATGCTCGTGTCGACGGGGAGAAAAGCAGAAATTTCGCGTCCTTCGGCGATTCAAGCATTCCACATCAGCGACTTCGATGGCTTCACACAACATGTGACCGACGGCAAGGCGTTGTGTGATGAGCGGATTGATTAACTTGGCGGGCGAGCTGATCAACCGCATTCCAAGCTCAGCGGTCTTTGAGTTCGAGGCCCTCTTTGTGCTCACAATTGTACTCATTTCACGCCTCATTAACAGGTAAACGATGTTGTTCAATATCACCTCACCTTTTTCATCTCGCTCTCATTTTTGCTCGCCAATTTCGAGCATGGCATCCCTCTTGGTCACTCTCGCACTCTCCTAGGAGAGAAATTGACATAAAGCAAAGCGGGTCCACCCTACGATTTAATCCCTGCCCATAATCTTTTCTACTAGTATACTTTTTTTGGCGCGTATTAGGGTTTCTGATGTTTCTTCGTGATCAAAATACCAGCTTTGAATTCTAAAGATGGAGAAGATACCACTCTTTTCCTACCCCTTAGCCTTAAAAGCATAGGTAACCATAAGCCTTCGTCCTTGGATGTCTTATCTACCATATTGAGGAGATGTTCATAACTTCATATTTGCCCAATCAATTCTAGGATATTAAGAAGATATTATAGCATTTTTTTGTCATGCATGATTGTTATAAGCCTCATCTTTGGTGCCCTCTTCACCACTTGGAGAAGATACCATTCTTTCCTACCCCTTAGCCTTAGAGCATAGGTACCCTTGGCAACACTGGTATGTACCATCTATCGGTACTATAAACCCAATATGGGTTTCTCCCTCATATGATAATGAGGTGTAATTCTTGTCTGTCAATTTAGGACTAAATCTCCACCCTTGATCTATAAGGTTCTCTTTAATGTGTTAACCCATAGTAGGGGTGCAATCGAGTAAAACCAACTAGTGAGCCAGCTCGAGCTCGATTCGTGAACAACTCGCGGGTCGAGCTTATCGAGTTTTGAGCTCGAGTTTGAGCAGATTTCGAGTTTGTTGGATTATCGAGCTCGAGTTTGATCTTTAGGATGCTCGGCTATATTACTCGTCGAGTTCGAGTGCAGAATTGGAATCGTGAAATTGCGGACGACGAAGTAGAAGGCGGAATAGCGACGCAGGCTCGAATGCGAACGACAAGCTAGAATCGCGGAATCGAGCAGCTCGAAGAGCTAGTTTTTAGTGGCACGAGCCGAATTTGAGCTCAGAATTTAGCTCGCGAGTCGAGCTCGAGTTACGCCTAACTCAAGCTCAACTAGACTCATTTGCACCCCTAACCCATAGTCACTAACCAAGATCTTCATATTGCCAAATGACTAAGTGGATTAACGACACTAATGAACTTTGGATAATAAAATCATGAGATCTTGACCAAAGTGCCATCTGCAATCAGAAGGTTATTCTTTACTTTCTTGCATCAATTCACTCCTTTACTCCTTAACAGGTGCCGCCACATGGCATCATAGGTCCACTTTTGAGCATATCCCTATATTCAATGTCAAAGATATAAGTCCCTCTTTTGCATCCATTTCATAACTTTTGAGTCAACCTATCTTGGTTCTCATAATGTTCCTCCCTTTATCCTCCATAGAGCCCCATAAGGTTCATTCTGATTTTGACCTTACCATATTTATTATACTGATCTTACCCGATTTAAACACAAGCATTGACTTATTAATCGGTGGTGCTTTTCGACATGCTTCAGATTTAACTAACCTTAGGAACTTGCTCGTTGCTCCTCTGGGAAACCAAATCTCTCAAAATTAAAATAAACTTTGTTGTAGCTACATTACAAGGATAGATATACTTAATCTATCTCAAATTGATCTTTGCAAACCAATAGAGTGCATTGATCAATAATAGTTAGTCCTCCACTACAACATCGCAGGCATCTTTTAAACCAAAGGTACAAAATTGACTATCAAATTTTGAAGTTATCTCATTGCATAGACATGAGGTTTGGATTAAAAAAAAAAAAGACATGAGGTTTGGATCTTCTTCGCTTTAATTACTACTTTTCTTAACTTATTATATTGCTATTATTTTGATATGGATAATGCAAGAATCCTAATTTTGATTGAATTGGCAATAAATGGGACTCTAATTGCAATGTGAAATTTCAATTACATGCACATTTTTCATGTTCAAATTTCTAGTTGATTTCTTCAAATTTAATCAAGCATTGCATAATCATTTTGATTCAAATCTCATATTTTAAAGTTGCATACAAGAAAAGTGAGTTTTGTATATGCGATAGTCTTTGATTTGTGAATCCAAATTTATTGTGTTATTAACATTCCTTGAATCATCATCATTAAATTAGGAACCCTAGACCCTTAAGTGAAATGCAACACATAAAGAGTTTTTTCTATTGTATTTCTCCTAAAAAACAATAAATAAACTAATCAAACTTTTATCCACCATTCCATCATCCTCATAAGTACACAATTAATGGTCTCACGCATATCAGACATTCCATACATACCCTATGAGCATAATCTTGCTAATGAATTCATGGAATATCTCATAAGAAAACAATTTTCATGGTTTAATGCTTGTTAATTTTTATAAGAAAATGATTTCTATTAACGACAACATGTACAGTCTAAATTCCTAGCACTTCTTAAGTATTTCAAGATCTGAAGATGGGCTAGATTGGATAAAAATTTGATATCATAGAAATCAAAATTTGGTTGAGGATACAAACTACATAGAATTAATCATATCTTCAGGTGTAAGGGGAAAATAATGAGAGAAGAAATTTAATATCACCTTTCACATGCATTAGAACAAAAACATGAACTTCCCAGCAACCAGGCCAGAGTTAACTAATGATTATTAATATTCAACCTTGAAACAATAAAAATTTTCAAGTTCATGTCCATTATTCACAGCAAAATTTTGGTCATAAATGGAACATCAAACTTAAGAATGTACATTAAACATTTGATTACATGCATTCCATTGCTAAAATTGCAGATAGAGAAACAATGCCAACAATTCCAGGCATATAAGTACGCACTCCGTTTAAAATCTATTGAGAAACCAATAATAACACAATGGAATGCTAGTTACTTTTATCCAAGAAAAAAATAAAGTTGAACAAAATTCCATTTATGCATTGATTTAAGTTAGAAATGTCATTTGCAGCGACAAGATGCAAGGAGTAATTTCAAGCTCTTAAAAAAAAAACTGTTCAAAGTTAACTTGATACTAAAGAGTTCAATTTCAATGGTAAGATTTCACATGCATGTTTATGCAAAGTCCTAGGATACTTTTCTATTTGGTAATGTAATGAAATAATCATCCTGATTATCTTTCTATTTAAGTTGCAATAATAGGCACCCAAATTACAAATAAGTTCAACTACTACACCCTGAGGGGGGTCCTACAAAAGAAACGATAAATAAGTTAGTCTACAGCTATAGCTAATAAATTTGTACTCTATTTAAAAAATAAGCAATAGCTGAAATAACTAAAATTCTCAGTGCAAATGATTCATACTAATGCAATCCTTGCTTAATCTAACTGGAGGCTGGAGCCATGAGTACCCAACAAGGTTGGAAAGCATTTCATTTCCAGAGACCAACTAACACTAAACATCAACAAAGTGTCTGAAATCAGGGTTTCCCCAGCAAAGATGTTATCAGTACCATCAGACCTCTTATTTCGGATTAGAATTTCTTAACATTAACAAAAAAAATCTTTGCAAAAGCATATATGAGTATTATTCTCTGCATAAGGGGGAGCAAGGGTAGTTAAATAAACCTGATTATGAACATAATTTTATTTCATTTACAACTAGTTAAAAACTTTAATGGCTTATATCCTTTGCTAATTACCCAACCATTTTTACAGCTACCCAACCAACAAATTGAGCTCAGTGATGGCAGCCACTCAATATAAATATCAAGAACGCTGTGGTTGGCAGTCTGAAACATCAACAAAAGAAATCAAATATGCTAGTTAGCAAACCTGCTAAAACTTTTATCAAGAACATAATCCCAAATACTCCAGGAAAAAAAAAAAATCAAGAACACGTATGCATGAAAATTTGTCTTCAAATTCATGTTCTCCATTCAATCAGTGGATGTCACTAAAATAGCGTAGCCTCTACTTACCAAAAACAAAATTCGGGCGACTGTGGCCTGAACCAGTTGCTGAAGAAGAACGCCCTTGATGACTGTCGATATTGCCACCAAATTCTTCTGCTCCTCCTCCTTTCTGGTGTGCAGCCGGAACCGATCCAAGGGTGGCAAGATCTGGTAAATCCCGGCATAGAACCAGTAAATGACGATCGGGGCAAAGGTACCCATCATCTCATCGCTGACATAACCCTCCCAGAACACCAACGTACCAAACATCGCAAATAGTCCACGATAATTCTCACAAAATTCGGTAAAAAAACGGACGAATGATGGAATCAATAATACATACGGATAAAATGGTTCGATAAATCAAAAACCCGCGTCATGGATCCCGCATTCTGGAACCGTGGAAATAGATCCGGCGCAATCAGCATGAATGGAACGAGGGTTTCAGGGTGGCGAAGTTAAAAAAGTTGAAGATTTTAGGAGGAGAAACCCAAATTCCGAACAAGGAAAGAAAGAAGAAAGAAAGAAAGAATAAGCGGCAGATCTGAGACCGATTCACAGAGATATTTTTCGCTGGGATAGTGGGATGGAGGGCAGCCAAGCCAAGCTAGAGGCGTTTCGTGCAATCTTTTCCCCTAGCTTCCTTTCACCCGTGCTGTTGGGGCAATTTTTAAATAAATAAATCTTTCCTTTGGATATTAATAAGTTGAAAACGACTGGACTGAAAAATCAACAATTTAATGAAGTATTAAATATACATTCTATTATTATTACACCCAAGAACATTTATGATGATAAACATAGTACTTAAAATCTTAATTCTAGATGAAGGTCCAACATATATAGGAATGAGAGATGGTTATGAGCTAGACATCATAAATTTTTATTGTGAAAAACTTTAAAAATAAATAAATCATGAGGTTTAATTTAATTAGAGTGATTACACTATTATTTATCATTGATTACAAATAATATTATTTTCACAAATAGGAAAATATTGATACAATGTAGTAGATATAAATTATATATTATGGATTTCATAGTAAAAGTTGGAAGAGTCATGTGGTGCGGTAATTATTTTCAAGAGGCTATTTATTATTATTTGTTTATTCTCTTATCTCTTTCGAGGAGGGGAGACCAAAGAACTAATAAGCCTAACAAAATCTTGGTGTTATTGTATGCAGCCAAAGTTGATGTAGATGACGTGCATCAACTTATATGTTATGGCTTGCATCGACACTATTGGTGATGATGAGTGGTGAAGTCAACTAGTCTCGGTATAGTCAGGTTATATATCTATATATATATATATATATATATATAAAGTTCAGACTCCTTTCTTAGTCTTAGCAAAATAGAAAGTACCATCTCCATATGTAAGACCTACAAGCCATTCAAAAAAATTTGTGCGCATATGACCACTAGAAAATGCACTACGTTTAGTCACTGATGGGCTCTCCAGTGAAGTAGTTAATAACTCATTTTATTTTAGCAGTAGTGTTGTGATACAAAAAATTAGTTGTTTCTAAGTAAAGTCTTATATTTCAATATAATTTATGAATTTAAAATAATTGCAAACTCTGCGTTCTAATTTGTATTTTTTGATAATATTGTATAATGACTTCATTAAGAACATAGTCAAATACTTCATTCTCGATGTATGATACTAAAGAATCATTAAGACAGACATCACCAATTTTACTACGCAATCGATGTTTGATAATCTTCATTGTAGAAAATTATATCTCCATTGTAATAGTAGTCACTGTTAAAGTCAGTGCCAGAACAATGTCTATAAATTAGGGGATACACAATATTCTTTTTGGCCTTTACAATCTATTTTGTAAGAGCATCAATTCTAGTTAAAGATGTGAACTCGTCGCATGTATGCATATCAATAATATAAGTAGATAGCTAATATTTAAGAGACATAATATCAACAATAGAAAATTTATTTGATATAACTCTGTAATATGAATTAACTTTTCATTGTTATATGCAGAGAACAAATTGGTTGCATTTCAGACATATCACAAAATGGTAACTCTAGCTAGTTTCTGAGAAGTAATTATTCAGTTCCTGAAGTTACATGTCAATAACAACAACAACAACAACATCAAGCCTTTATTCCAATATGTGGCGTCGACTACATGAATCATATTTCTCTATTATCCTGTTAAAAGCCAAATTCTCATTTAAATCTAATAAAAAAGATCATTTCTAATATTTTCCAAAACAAGTCTTTTTAAGTCCACCTCTACCTTTCTTAACATAAGTCATACCTCTACTTTCCTAACCAGATCATCGGAAGACCATCATTTTATGTGACCAAAACATATAAGACTACTCTCTTTAATCTTATCTACCACTGGAGCTACTCCAACCTTTTCATGTATATGTTCATTTCGTATCCTAACTTTAAGGGTAAAGCCACTCATCCACCTGAGCATCCTCATTTTTACAACACTTAACTTAGTATTATGCTTTTATCTTAATGGCTAACATTTGGCACCATAAAACATTGTAGGTTTCACGATCATCTTAAAGAAGTTTTTCTTAAGTTTGAGGGGTACTTTTCTATCACACAACAATCTTGATGCATTCTTCCACTTCAACCATTCAACTTGAATTCTAAAGTTGCATATCAACAATAATATAAAATAAATTAATTAGATAATGATCGAAATTTGTTATTTCTTCACCTTTTCTTACTGAACGTTTTCTCACTAAACGTCGACGAACCTTGAATATAGAGTCCTTATTTAGAACTTCAATGCTAAAAATATTATAAAAATGAGACAATTCTTCCAAAAAAGGATCCCATTCCAAAAAAAGCTATCATCTATTTTCCCTTATCATCTGTAACCGTTGCTTGGACACTTATACCAATTTTATTGTATTTATGATATTTTGATCCTTTTTTTGTAAGGCTTGTGATAATTTATTTGTAATCCCCAAAATGTCAATCATTAAATGCAGTAATAAGATAAAGTCAAAAAACTCTGTAACATGTATTAAAACACCAATTTCAACTGACTGTTAATTATATATTTTGTATTCCTAGGTAATTTCAAGCACTTTAAATACAAAAGCATGCATTTTCATTAGACTAACTAAAGTTTGAAGATGTGAACTCCAACAGGTATCACAATCTCACTGCAAATTAATTTCTTGGTTCAATCATCGACCACTAATTAACTCATCACTGCTTATATAAAAAACTATTTTAGCACACTGATTGCTTTCAAAGTATTATTCCTCTTATAGTCAACTTTAACTTAACATTTGCATTTTCAAAAATTACTTTTCCAACTTCTTCGTTATGATGTGCAAGAAATTAAAATAACTTTATATAATTATCTTAATTATCTAAGTTAGATGATTCATCATACCAATGGAATGATATCCCTTAACGGATAAGTAAATGGATAGAGTCAACAGCTGCAGTCAATATGATATGATATTCTTTTTTATTCTTCTCATCCTTGCTCAACCAAAAAGCAAGAATATTTTGCTCTTGATGCTTCATTAAAGCCTCAAATTTATGTCATTCCTTATTGTGTGCACTGTTACGTTCGTCATCATATCTAAAAACTTTTTCTTTCCTCTTTCGATTCTCAAATCCCTCAACAACAAATGAGTCTCCACCACTTTGACATGTCATAATTTATTTTTGTGGCTTAAAAGTAATAATATAGAACAAAAGATGTAATCTTGTTGTTGTTGTTGTTTTTTTTTTTTTTTTGAAGAAAGGTCAGTATAAGAGCTTTACAACAATAAACAATAAATTTTAGCAAAACATATAAGCCTACCATTCACTAAAGAGACAAGATATGAAGAGATCACCAAACCTGCTCAATGGAGTAATAGCCACGAAGCTTAACCCATTAGAAATAAACTCTTTTTATCAAAACATCATCAATCCATTCATCATTGATGTCCACAACATTTATTGATGTATTACAATGCTTGAAATTAAAATAAAAAATATCTAATGAAGGGAGGCAGTTGGATTAGCCCACTAAAAAGGTGAAAAATGTGAATATTAAATTTTTAGAAAATTATAACCACCTCTTTCTTTGAGGAAGCATGTCATAACTGTTTGAAAAATAATATTTTTTTTTTATTTTTAACCATCAATTTAATTTTTTTTTATCATTTCCTCCATGAAATATCTCTACAATTCAAAATTTGAAATTCAAATTTATGATTTTTAAATTTTCACATTTTGTTAATGTCTAAAATATGAAATCACACACATCAATCTTTTATAATAAAAAAGGCTTACATAAGAAATACAAAATTTAATTAAAAGCCTTTATTTGATTTCTTGTTACGGGTCCTTATTTGGCTTCAACCTTTTCTTCACTTAAGCATTTAAAAGTTTTCAAAAATAAATAATTAATCACAAAAAATAATTAAAAGACTTTAGAATAAGAAACAATTAAGTGAAATCATGTACTCCTTATGCTACATCATTGATGCAACATAATGCAATCAAAGCCACTATGACTTAATAGATTATAAGATAGATCTAATATAACAATCTAATGACTATGTCACAATAAAGAGTTATCACAACCCAACAATCTGCTAAATATAGATGCATAATCACAAGAATAGCATGAAAGGGTGCAACTACAAAAATACAACAAATAAACATAACACAATAGATTACAATTTACAAGATAACCCAATATATGTAAATTGAAAAGTTGAAAAGTAGTTCCTTATGCGATCATATGTAACTTCTAATAGATATTAAAACCATTCTTCTTTATTTGATACCAGATATTGTTATTAAAGTTTTCAAATTTAGAATCACATTAAAATAAATTTTCTTAAAGATAATACTCATAATAAACTAGAATTGCTTACACATAAAAAAGTGAATGTAAAAGCTCTTAAAGATAATCAAGATTCAAATCATTCTCATCAAGTAAGATATCATAATCGGTTGGTCTACTTGGGATGACAAACTTGTTTCTAAGAGGCCAGGGTTTGCATTAATCTTTAGCAACATACATGTTTATCAAATATCGATCAATGCAAAATTCAACAATATCAAATATTCTGTTATTGCCTACAATGTCGAACATACTTAATCCTTAGGGTCAAATGGCCATTACCATTTTCTACATCATCTAGCTCTATATATGGCATGAGTAAATTACAACAGACATTTACATGCACAACATAACAACTTGAATTAATCAATTTCAAAAGAGATAATGTTGGCAAAATAATACAACATATTACTCAACTCTTGTTTAAACCTCAATAGAACATTCTTCAAATATTTTTTGAAAATACATACGAGATTCCAACGAGGTACGATCAATATTTAATCAATGTTCAAATAAGATTTGAACAAGATGCGATTAAGCTTTAATCAAGTTTCTTTGAAGCTTCACTTGAGATAGTGTATGCCCTTCTTGGTTTAGATTTAAGAGTGCAAATAAGATTCAATCAATGTTGGAACTCATTTAGATCAATGTTCAAAATAGTTAATGTGATGTTTAATATTGTATTGGATTTAAAGTTTAGTACGTGAACAACATTTTCAAAAATATATAATCAAGCATATAATAATATCATTAACCTCATATAGTAAGATGGTGTTCAAGACTTTGCCTCATAATTTTGACATTGACTAATCACACATAAACTAAGATCGTTCGAGATGCAGAAAGTGTTTGGAAGATGAATAGTTGCTCAACTTCTTGGTCGAAAGACCACGTATACACTTTGTTGAGCATCCATTTGAATTCCTGTGATTATGAATAAGAGTATTTTGATTAGATGAAAATGTTGAGTTGTATTTTTTTAAAAAATAAATAAAAAAATATATATTTCTTCAAATTTCACTCTTATATATGGGTGGATTAAATATATATGATGGCTAAACAATAAAGTTAATAATAAATAGACAGATCCATCTATGACTTGTCACATGTAATAGAAGATGGGCAAGCACCTAATAGTGTATCCCAATAATTATATGACCCAAATGACGCATCATCATATTTCAAATTTTATCTTCCATAAAATAACAAATATAATATTGCATGTAATTTTGTTTTTTCAAATATCGGAACGCGACTTGTTTCTTCAGAGGTCATGCTATTTGAAATCGTAAACCGCAAATTGATAAAGAATATGCATTTCTCTTACCAACTAATTACAGCTAATAGCCTAATACCCAAAGGGAGCAAAGCGGAAATCTTTCAACAATTATTAAAGTAAGTTATGTCCAAATAGTTTCTCCTAATGATGATGAGAAAGAAAATTCTTTTTCTATGTAAATAATCAGTTAAGATATTGTGCAACCGAAATATTCAATATGTAATTATACTAATAAATATTAATCATCAACATTTTAGGATAATTGTATTAAAAAGCGTCAGCTAAATGACCGGATCCAGTCGTTACCTGTAAATTGATACCAACTATTTAAGAAAATATGCAGGCGTAATCCCCAAAACGCCCCTGGGCGAACTAATAGTCAGAACGCCCTGAAGGAATGCATCCACGTGGCATCTTGCTGTGTTTCGGTCGAGCACGGAGATGTCTGTTCATCGCCTCGCATCGTATCATTCTATGCAAAGACTAAAGAAAATAATTAATTTAGGATATTTTGATCGCTTAAGAAAATATCTTAAAATAAGTACAGTAGAAATTTTATTTGATTATTTGCATTATACTCGTTCTAAAAAATGAAGACTTATTACGCTTAAAACTTACTTAGAAATTAGAATATTATAATCAAAATTTTTAAATAAAACAAGAAATACATTTTTTATGAATTTTAAAATCATCATATTTATTTCAAATTAAGCATAATAAATTTGATTGTTATAATGTTTTTTAATCAATTTTAAAATAAAATATTCTAATATATGAAACAAATGATGAACAATAAATACTACTGGCTGATATAGATCACTCATGAATTTTTATTGATCTTTTTTTTTTCTTCAAAATTTTGATTAAAAATATTATTGATTATTTGAAATTTGTTATTTTATATATTGAACAAGTGTTAATAAAGTGAAAATAAGGCATTATTTTTTTTATGAAATGATTGATTTCATATCAGGTTTTAGTTGTTTGTCATGCTCATAAGTAGAAGGGTGAAAATGTAAATTATTTATTTAATTAAGGAAAAAATAAGAGCATGATGAGTCAGCGGGAGGAATTTTTATTGGGTCAGGTTACGTGATGTAGAGATACATCAGGTAACCAATAAACAGCTGCCATGTGCTTTTACTTTTTGTTTATAACTAAGAACTTTTTATAAACAGAGCACATGGCGGCTGTTTATTGGCTATCTGATGTATCTCTACATCAGTTAATCTGACCCAATAAAAATTCCAGCGGGAGGGATGTCATAGTACTATAATATTATATTATATGAAATAATAATTGAACCATTTACAAATGAAGAGCTTTAAAATGTGCTAATCATACATGCCACAGTCCACAGATATCAATCTCTCCTCTGGCAGGCCGCGGCGAGTACGACTCACTCCTCGTTTGCCTCTGTTCTTCCCCCTCGACCCCTCCGCTCCTCTTCGATTTCGTTAGCTAGCTTCTTGCTCTTCGCCGATTCCATGGATAAAAGTATTGATGTAAGAATTTTTTAAGCGATCAAATCCTGTTTGGGATCGATCATGCGATTCCTTGAAAGAAATTATGAATGGATTATTGGAGAGAGTGTATTGCAGGTGTCCAAGGATAACTGGATGTCGGTGCCGGCGTTCGGGGATTGGGAGAAGCTGCAAGGTATGCCTGATTATTCCATGGATTTCTCTAAGATTAGAGAGAGTCGCAAGCAGAGCAAGTCCAACTACTCCCGAATCTCCACGGGCAACGAAGCCGACCTGCTTTCTCATGCCATCACCGCCTCCGCCTCCGATACCGCCGCTCCTCCAGTTAGTCCCGAAAAACAGGCTTGGCTGGTATGCTGCTTTCGTTGTCTTTATCCCCGTTCAAGCACAGTTGGGCTTTTGCTGATTATTTTCCATTAATATTTTCTTGATCCATTTAGCACTCGATTTTCTGATCATTGAAGCACTAAGATGCCAAAAAAAAAAAAAACAGATAAGAAAGGTGATCAAATCAGACCAGCCTTTTGGACTACCCTGATTCCTGTAGCTAAACTTTATTAATAAATTGTTGAACTCTTTAGTATTAAGGCTAGGATCCTCGAGAGTTTTTAATTTTGCTTATGAAGAGCCTTATTGGATTATTATTATTATTATTATTTGAAGTGATTACATATAAATTTGGGTTGATCATGTGTTTTTAATTTGTATGTTACAGGGGAGGAAGGCGTTTATGAGCTACTTTGCTTGCTGTGGTACGAAGTCATCTTCCTAGGGCTCCAGTGGTCTACACATCTTGAGAAGATAAAACATTTCAGGATTTTTTTTTAATTTCTCCTTTGAGAAATATTGGATAAACAAATATATAGTTTATCTTTTGTATTTCCTTAATTTTTTGTCTCCCCTATTAAATTGTTGTTTATTATTGTGTTAATATACCTTCTTTTCCTATGCATGTATCTATAAATATCATACAAAATGTATAATACAAAATAATCTTTCTACCAAATTATCTCATTCTTTACAGTATCAAAGCCCCATAACTCTACCGATGTCTTTCTCCCTCCAATGATATCTAAGCCTATTGTCTACATCATCATCAACCCTTTTGATAGATCTTAAACTCTGATTTCCATCAACACCAACAAACAAATCAAACTCACTACCTCTAACTGCTCATCACAGTGATTTCAATGTCATTCTACTCACCGGGTATGATCTCATAAGATTTATTGATGTATCCTAGCCATGTTTGACACCAAATCTTGCTTGCTTGCTATGAATCCGCCAAGACCAACTTATTCTTATTGCCATTGTTGGCTCTATCTCTCCATATTTAATTTCTTTTATTGCTTCATCCAGAACATCACAGGAAGCCTGGAATACTCTTGCCAATATTTACGCCAAATCATCCCATGGTCGTCTTACTCAATTAAGAAAACACGTTTGTCTTCCCAACAAGGGAGTAATTATTGTTGATGAGCTAGCCATGCTTGGCCTCCTAATTAATGAAGATGATCTCACCCTAAAACTTTTAGGAGGCCTTGATGATGAATATAAGAATCTTTGTTCAGCTATGCATGTTCATGAAAATCTTATCATTTGAAAACTTATAAATTTTGAAGCCCACCTCAAAGTTGAATCCCGAAAAAAATTACTCAACCTCATAGGACTACTATTCCAATTCTATTAAAAAACTCACCAATAGCTTCTACAAATCTCTATAAATGTGAAAAAATATATAGATATTTTAGGGCAAGTTAGGACAATAAGAGTTTTTTAGGAGGGGCAAAAAATTTTTTTTCTCTCCTATAAATTTTTTTTTGAGGGGGGGCAATTGTCCCCCCTGAGAACTATCTGGTTCCGCCCCAGTGGACCGGTCTAACAATACTCTTCTCTCAAAGATCCACCTTGTCCGCAAGTTGGAAAGATGACACCCTCATCCATTCCTTCTTCATCGCAAATGGTAAGAACCTGAAAAGTTTGGTCCTTACACTTGTGCCCCAATGTATACCTCTCGTCAAATTTGAAATAGATCCCCTTCTCTATCTTCTCTGTAATTCTGTTTTTGTGAGCTCCTTGAAGTTGTCCCCAGGTCTTCCTCTGGTAATCTTCTCCTTTGAAGTCTACCTAAGAGTACTAGGTGTTGGCTCCTTGGGTGCCAAAAAGGTGGTGGTCATCATGTACGAGCCTATTGAGCTACTGCCTTCAGTTTCTCTCTCCATGTGCCTCTGATCCTCCACCAACTGAGCTAGTTTCGTAGCCTCTCACAAATCACGATGCCTCATTACTCTAATCGCTGTCCGGATCTCTGGTGTCAGTCCATTCATAAAACTTTTCTCTAGCGCTGTCTCAGGAAGGTAGTCCAATTGGCTGGCAAGATACTCGAATCTCTCCCAGTACTCCGTCACTAAACCCTCTTGTATCAAGGAGAAGAACTGCTTGTAGAAATTTCCTCCCCTGCTAGTTTGAAAATGCTCTACCAAACAATCATTGAACTCTCTCCAACTCCGTATGGGTCGTCGCATGTCCCTCCACTGATATTAAGACAAAGCCCTCCCTTCCAAATATTGGCCCACCGCCATCAATCTCTTCTCATCTGTCAACCCATTAATTGTGAAATATCTTTCTGACTTGTAGATCCAACCGTGCACATCCTCTCCCTCAAAAATTGACATCTTAAGTTTCCTCACCCTCGGGTCACACCCGTTTCCCCTAAATTCTCCATAATCACCCATTCCTCGAAGAAGAGGTGCTCCCTAATTGTCACGATCTTCCCTCCGACGATCATACCCAAACCCTTCATCGAAATAACCTCTTTGTCTTTCAAAATCGGCACCTCAGCGATCGAAATCACCCCCTCTCCTTATAAATTCAACACCCCTTCTTGCGTAGCCATTGCTCATCTCCTTCCTAGAAAGTGGTTCTCGAGGAGGCATTCCGTATTCTCCCTCCAGAATCTCCACTTTTGGATTTTTCCTTCCCCTAAACGTGTAAGGGTTCTTATCTCTTCCATGGCCGCCAGTAGTTTCTTTTGCTTCTGATGTCACCGATTTGGTTTTGGCTTCAAGCAATTTTTTCAACATGTCTTCGACCACGAAGAATTTTTCCTCAATCATTTCATTGACGGATGTAATTTGATTTTGAAAATCAGCAATCTTCTCCTCAAAATCTGCTTTGAGTTGCCCAAGTTCTCCCTCCAAAACTTTCACTTTCCTTCCGGCCATTGGTTCCCCTTCGATCGACGTGCTCTGATACCAATTTGATAGGAAACACTTATAGATCTCTAGTATTTCCTATCAATCTTCAGAAAAAAGCAATAATTTTTCAAAAAAATCTGTACAAAAATCATGAAAATAGTAGATAATTTGTATCATTTGATGAAAGAGAAACAAAAAATAGCAAGATACAATTGATCCTCTATTCGAGAGGAGGATCGATCTCTCCCAAATCTCTAGACGTCGTTAGAGCCCAAAGGAAAACCTAAATCTAGAAGATCTTAAATTTCAACCAAATTCAAGATGCCCTAACCCTAGGAAAACAAACTATTTAATATATACAATCCAAAAGGAAATCTCTAAGTAGTTCATACATTCAAATTTCTCTCCTAATTCCCTCAAATATCCTTCCTAAATTGCTTTGTTGGATTTGAGCTTCGGTCGACAATAGAGACAGGCGGGAAACGTCCTCCTGCTTCACATGATCCGGTCCATACGGTATCGATTGGATCGATCTAACAGTTTCAAATCAAATTTGATCTAGATAATTTATCAATTGCTACAAGGCTCATCTTATGGCTAAAGGCTTTCATCAACATCTCAACGCTGACTAGCAATAAACATTCAACCTAATGATCAAGCCATCAACTATTCAACTCATTTTAAGTATTGCTCTTTCAAAATATTATCCACTCAAATAGCTAGATGTCAACAATGCCTTTCTTCATGGCCATCTTATTGAAGATGGCTACATGTGCCAACTCTAAGATTATATGATCAAAATAATCCTACTCATGTGTGTCACCTACAATGAGCTCTTTATGGACTTAAACAAGCTCCTTTTACTTGATATCAATAGTTTTGCACTTTCTTCTATCTCTTGGCTTGATTAATTCAAAGTCAGATGCATATAACTATATTCACTGCCAGCATTTTATACATTATATATTTTAGTATACATCGGTGATCATATTATTCTCATAGGAAGCGACAACCACTTTCTTCAACAAGTCATACATCATCTAGCTAAAAAAATTTCTATCAAAGAAATCGGAGTCCCCCCCTTCCAAGCTTAAGGCCTTCATCCATCTCAACACATACATACATACAAAATCTCTTAGAATGAACCAATGTGGTCCATGCAAAAGGCATCACCACCCATATGTCTCCAAATCATATACATAACAAATTAAAGGATTATTGATGCTCTCATTACAGCATAAAAAACAAGAATATTCTTAGTTTAATTTAATTTAAAACAGCCCCCATTTATTTAATCAAAGCACAAGAAAATTTCTCCCGTTCAGGTTTATAAGATAATCAAACTTATTTTGTAAAATAATAATAATAAAAAAAGAAATCTTATAAATATAGAGTGGTTGTTTGTTGTAGAATTATCTTATTAAGTTGGGAATTTTGATTTATATCATATCTTGGAAGAAGATGATTTTCATAACCTCATGAAAATTAATAATTTTATTTTATACCAACGAAATCACGTAAATTTATATATTACTGTGGCTGAATTTAGCTGTAATATAGTTTCTTGCTGGCGTTATTATTATTATTTTGAAAATTTTAACCAGAAAAATTTCTGTATCACATTGCTCCAATAGAAGAGAAGCAGAAAAATAAATGACAGCTTGCTTCCTCAAAAACCCACTTGGGGCCTGCGATATTCTTTATGAGGAAGCTAGCTGACAAAGGAAGCCCATAGCTGTCGCCGCCGGCCGATTGCGGATTTGTTCAGAATCGCAGATATTATTTTGTAAACCCTTAACAGTAAAATAATCAATGATTTGAAGGAGTTAAGAGTCCGCAGCATCGCTTCAAGCTTATCAAAACAAGCCATATGCCACTTGGAAAAAAAAAACAACAAACACGTTCTCGCCTCTTTTCCCAAGCGCTGAATAGCTCTGAATTATTTGTTCAAAGGCCGCGGGTTCGGCTGATCTGTCGTTTGCCTTTCCGGAATGAGGCTAAAAGGTCGATGACATAAAAGATTGAATTAGAAATGATCAAATGACCACCAATAAAGAAATTAAATATGATTCTTAATAATAAAAAAAAAAACTTGCTCTGCTTTGCTAATTCATATACGTACGAAAAGAGCAGAGGAGCATAGAAAAGATGGGAGAACCCACCCGATTCGGCATCATGGGATGTGCAGGCATAGCGCGCAAGGTTTCTCGAGCCATCAAGCTCTCCCCAAACGCAACCGTGGTTGCTATTGGCAGCAGAAACGCCGAGAAGGCTCACCGCTTCATCAAGGACAATGGCTTGCCGGAGAACACGCAGGTCCACGGCAGCTATGAATCTCTACTTGATGACCCCGACGTCGATGCTGTGCATATGCCACTGCCCACAAGCCTCCACCTTCGATGGGGAGTGGCCGCTGCCACCAAGGGCAAACACATCCTGCTTGAAAAGCCGACCGCACTCTGTGTTGCCGAGCTTGACCAGATACTCCAAGCCTGTGAGGTGAACAACGTGCAGTTTATGGATGGCACTATGTGGATGCATCACCCCCGGACTGCTAAGATGAATGAGCTCCTACGCCAACAACATTCCGATCTCTTTGGCCAGTTGAGGATGGTACTCTCATTTATCGATCTCCAGTCGTCCTTGTTTTACTATGTTTTACGATCAGCAGTACTCATATTGTCCTACAGGTGAACAGCATAGCTAGCTTCTATGCAAAACCTGATTTCCTCCATAATAACATCCGAGTGATGCCTGATCTTGATTCCCTTGGTGCTCTTGGTGATCTTGGTTGGTATTGCATCCGGTTTATATTGTGGGCTGCTGACTATTGCTTGCCCACAACTGCTGTTGCTTTTCCCAACCCTGTTAAGAATGAAGCTGGTCTTCTTCTCTCATGCGGGGCCTCTTTACATTGGGAGAATGGAACCGTCGCAACATTTCATTGCTCCTTCCTTGCTCACAGAACATTTGAAGTAGCAGTCGTTGGATCAAAAGGAACATTAACTCTGAGTGACTTTGTAAATCCCTTTGACGAGAATTCTGCTCGGTTCACCTTTGCTTCTGAATCTAGTTTTAAAGAGCTTGTTGATGGATGGAAGCCATCATTGCCCACTAATCATGTTGTTTCCACTGAGCTTCCACAAGAGGCATGCATGATCTCAGAGTTTTCAAGATTGGTTGGAGCCATTAAAGATGGATCAAAGCCGGAGAAGAAGTGGCCATCTATAAGTAGGAAGAATCAGATTGTGATGGATGCTGTGAAGGATTCCATTGATAAAGAATCCAAGCCTGTCGAGATTGTAGGCTGATAATGCAACAACAAGTTTGAGATTTTTTTTTTTTTTTTTGTTTTTTTCCAAAGCTAGTTTATGCTAATTAACAGGACGGCCCCTTGAGAAGGTTCAAGATGCTGTAATTTTCTGTCGTTTGCAAATGTAGTCCAAGTACGTTTTGATATGAGAGGAAGCACGCACCCTTTTTTTTTTATAAATGTGGATAAAATAGTGTTTAACAGAGTTAAAAGGAGAAAAAATTGGATAAGGATATAAGATGCCGTATGATAATTGATTGATTAATTATGTATAAGCATCCCCTCACCTTGGGAAAATTATTATGTACGAAATCCGAACGTGTTCGGAGGCGAATCCAAGCATACCATATCACCAGGGTCCATTGCATCCGGTGACGTGGCACGTCCAGATTCGTTTCTGAATACATCCGAATTCCGCACAATAATCTCTCCTCACGGTGACCCACTCACTGCCAATAGATGTCATCTCACCTTTGTCAAGGTTGTCAGCATTCAAATCTCTACTACCACTATTTTGCCAGATGAAATTATCATTAATAAAAGGGTAAATCCATTTGTACTTTGGAGATGGGTGTTTTGAGCTCTGCTAGAGTTTCGACCTTTTTCCTCCCCTGCTGAGCTTCTTCTCTTGCGTTGCCCCTCCGGCTCTGCCGGAGGTTTCACTGCATGGAGTCTTCTCTACTCTCCTCTGATTTCCACCCCTTTCTTCTACTGCAGTTGCTGCGCCGGTTTCTCTGCGCAACTGGAACCAAATATTTGCTCCTGATTCCTCCTCTGCTTCAAAAGTCTTCAGCTTCTCTCACCATCCATCGGAACCTGATGTTATCCCCTTCTTAAGTGACAAGCTTGTTAAAGTGGGCGAAGACTGGAGCCTTTGTCTTGTTGGCTACTCTATTGGTCGGAGACCCTTTTATGAGGCTTTGCTGGGAGCGATCAACAAAACGTGGTCTCTTAAAGGTTCTCTGCAACTCCTCTCGCTAAGTGATGGCTTTTTTCTCTTGCGTTTTTCCTGTGTAGAAGATTATGACATGGCTTGGTCTAAAGGTGTGTGGTTTTTGCTTGGTAAACCCTTTGTTTTTCAAAAGTGGCACCCAAAATTCAAACCTAAGAGAGAAAATTTTGCCACAGTTCCTATCTGGGTTAAAATTCATGATCTTCCCCTAGCCTGCTGGAATTCGGAGGGTATCTCGAGAATAGCTAGCAAGATTGGAGTTCCTCTAGTTGCTGACCACCTCACGGAGCAAAAAACTAGGCTTACCTTTGCTCGGATTTGCGTTCTTGTAGACTGTAATGCAACCTACCCTGATGAAATCAAGGTTTCCCTGGACGAAGATATAGTAGAGTTGAAGGTGCAATATGAGTAGAGGCCGGTGCCTTGTGAACATTGTAAGTCTCTTGTTCACTATTCTTCTTCTTGCCCCCAGAATCCAAAACCTGCTGAGAATGATCTGGGGAATAATTTCCCCAAATCTCGTGGTAGAAGTTACAGTAAGAAGCCAACCAACCGATTTCCTTCAGGGCCTCCCACGACCAACAGACCTCCTCGGATGGATTCCAGACCTAAAGATGCCTCCTTTCCATCTACTGTAGGCCCATCCACTATTCCCACTTCACCTAAACATATGAACAGCATTGGACAACCTTTACATTATCAAGCTCACTCCCCTCCCCCTTCGTCTATTAAAGTTATATCTCAGACTAACTCCTTGGCTGAGGATATTCCGTCCAATATGCTTCCCAATGTGAAACCAGTTAGCAACATCATTGTGGAACCTGCAACTGATTCTATCGTTGCAAATATTCCTAATCTCAACATCCCCATAGAAGAAATTTCTGATTCTTCATCCTCCATGATGACCATTGCCCACAAACAGTCTACAGCCATTACCTCCCCTAACAAGTTTGAGATTTTAAACTCTCAAACAGATACGGATCAGCAGGATATTTTGGTTACCAATAATGATATTGTTGGTAATTCTCTCAAGCAACCTGGGAAAAGCAAGAAGCAGCCAGCGGTGGAAACATCCAAAAAATCTGCTAAGGGAAAGCAGAGTAAAAAATCCCAATCTCAAAACACTTCCTAATGTTTTTTCCTAACATTGGAGTTTGGAATGTTAGAGGTTTTAATAAGCTTGAAAAAGTTTTAAGTTGTAAGAGACTTATTTCTTCTTTTAAGCTAGACATGCTCTGTTTGTTGGAAACTCGTGTTCATGCACCTTCTCTGGTGGATCCCTTCTTTGATTCTGCTCATTCCCTATTCCCGAATGAAGCTAGTATAAATAATTTTAACCTCTCTTCCTCTGGTAGGATTTGGGTTAAATGGAATTCTGATAAGCTTGCCTTTTCTCCTTCTCTTGTGACAATGCAATTAATTAATGGGATTGTTTCTGTGGGAAATCACTCCCCTTTTCAGTTATCTATTGTTTATGCGGCTAATAGTTCTTCTGAAAGAAAGGATCTTTGGACTTCTATCAGCCAGGTGGCTCCCTCTACTGACCTCCCCTGGGCTGTTTTGGGGGACTTCAATTGTTGTCGCTATGCAAATGAGAAATCTGGATGTTTTGCTCTTCACCATTCTAGCCTGGTTGATCTTAACACTATGATTTTTGCTAATAGCTTGATGGATTTGCATTCTGTGGGTAACTTCTTTACTTGGTTTAATCAGCAAGCTACTAATCCCATTTTTATAAAACTGGATCGTGCTCTTGTTAATGATGATTGGGTGAAGAAATTTCCTTCTTCTTTCTGCTCTTATCAGAGCCCTTCTTGCTCGGACCACTCTCCGATCATTTTACATCCAGGGGATTCCTCTACCTCTTATCACCGTTTCTTGTTCAAGAATTTTTGGACTAAGCATGATAGATACTGATCTTTTCTTTTAAATGCTTTTTCTATGCCTTTAGCAGGGAACCCTTTATCTCATCTATGCAATGTTCTCAAACGATTGAAAGGTGATATTAAAAATCATGATTGGGCAACTCTAATTCTATCAATGTGCAGCTAGATGTCCTTCATGCCAAACAACAGAATCTTCTTCATCTCATTCAGAATAATCAACTTGATGTTTCTCTCAATGTTGCTCTCAAAGACACAAATTTACAAATTTCTGAAGTTACTTCAATGAAGGCCAGTTGGATTATTCAAAGAGCTAAAATTAACTGGCTTCATCATGGAGAGGATGATCCGAAATTTCTGTATGCTAAAATTAGAAGTAGATTGGGTAGTTTTAAATCTGTTGTTAATTTATTTTCTTGTAATCCTATTACTGATAGGAATGAGGTGATCAATTCTATTATTGGGCATTTTCAGGAGCTTTTTAATCCTCTTCCTGCTTCTTATAGGAATGTGGATGTCTTTCCCATAGGGTCTTCTGTTCCAGATTTCTATACTAATTTGCTTACTGGCCCTATTTTAGATGCTGAAATCAGGGCTGCTGTTTTTAAAGGATCTTCTAAATCCTCCCCTGGCCCTGACGGTTTCAACTATCACTTTTATAAATCTGGATGGCATATCATTGGTCCTCTTCTGTGCAAAGCCATCAGATTTTTCTTCTATAAAGGATTTCTTCCTAGTGGGATCAAAGCTACTGCTCTTGCTATCATTCCCAAACATCACAATGCCACTTCTATCTCTGATTATAGGCTGATTTCTTTATGCAATACTCTCTACAAAATTATTGCCAAAATTATTGCAAGTAGGATGAAACCAATTATGCCTCTCATTGTTAAAGACACTCAAGCCGGTTTTGTGAAATCGAGAATTTCCACAGATAGCATTCTTCTTGCTAGTGATATCCTTTCTTTGGTTAATAAGAGAGGTGTTGGTAACATTTTTTGTGCCAAGATAGATATCAAAAAAGCTTTTGATTCGGTGTCCAAAGAATTTTTGCTTGCTCGTATGTCACAAAAAGGCTTCCCTAAGCCTTTCATTCGATGGGTTAAGGCTTGTATTTCAAATGTTAATTTTTCTGTGGTAATTGAAGGTGCATTGGAAGGATACTTCTCCTCTTCTGCTGGGCTAAGACAAGGATGTCCTATTAGCCCTTATTTATTCTGTTTAGTCATGGGTGCCTTTTCTAATCTTCTGGAGGAGAGAGGTTTTAAAGGTTTCAAAGATGGTGACTATCACTTATCCCATCTTCTTTATGCTGATGATGTTTTAATTATTGGAGAGGCTACTGTTGATAACTGTAAAATTCTTTCATCCATTCTAAATGAGTTTGCAATTGCCTCGGGTTTGCATATAAATTTTGATAAGTGTTCAGTTATGTTTTCAAAAAACCAAAGAAATCAAGATATGTTGTGCCAAGCTCTCTCTATCTATAATGTTACATCCAAGATCACCTACCTTGGCATTCCTATATCCTTCCATAAGCTGAAGGTGATTGATTTTCTGCCTTTGATGGACAAGTTGCATAAGAAATTTACTGGTTGGAAAGCTAACCTCTTATCTCTAGCTGGGAGACTGCAGTATTTAAAGTTTACTATTCAAAACACAATAGCATATTGGATTAGAGGTTCCATATTACCTAAGACTGTTATTAAGTTTTTTAGAAAAACTTGTTCCAAATTTCTGTTTTTTGGAGACATTGCTAGCTTAAGCAAACTGCATATGGTATCCTGGGAAACTGTTTGCAAGCCAAAACTGAAAGGGGGATTGGGCATTCCTTCTTTAAGTGCTCTTACTCATGCTTTTAACTGTTTAGTCATTTATCGTATGTATAATTGTAATTCTCCTTTATCTGCATGGTTAACTGCACACTATATATCTCCCTGGCGTCCACTCTCTTCCAATGCTAGCAAATTTTGGACGTCTGTCTGCAATACTGCTGCTATAGCCAAATCAAATTTTAAGTTTATTATTACACCTAATGCTCCTATTTCTGTTCACTGGGATCATTGGTGTAACAACTCTACTTTGGCGGATCTTGTGGGAGGTGCTTATCTGGATTGTTTCTCTTATCCTCTTCTCAAGAATTACATTTCTGATACGAGTTGGGATTTGCCAAATGACATCCCTATGAATATTAGAACTGCTGTTTGTAGCACTGTGATTCAGGCCAATTCTCCTGTTTGTTTAATCTGGAAACACTGTGACAAGCCTAAATTTAAAGATTTCCTGCTGGACTGCTCCAGTCATTTGTCTGATTGTAGTTGGCATAAGTTTGTTTGGCACAAAAAGAATATTTTGAAACATTCGGTATATGTATGGCTTGCTCTTGTGGGGGGTTTGAAAACTCAGGATGCCTTAAGATTAAGAACAATTTATGTGCAGGAGACCTGCTCTCTCTGCCATTCTGCTCCTGAAAATGTTAACCATCTTTTCTTTGAGTGTTCCTACTCTTTTTCGATACTGAACTCTATTATTCCTGGATCGAAGAACTTTCTTTTCAGACCTACTATACTGCAATTGTGCCAATGGGTGGAGACTAAATTTTCTTCTTCCCAAACCTTTATGAATTTCAATTTCTTAATGATTTGCTGCATCCTTTATCAACTTTGGAGAGAAAGAAATTACAGGAGATTTGGAAATGAGTTTCGTAGCTCTTCTTCTCTTCATTATTATATCAAAAAGCTGATTATTGAGAAAGTTTCTAGATGGAAAAATTCAAATGTTTTACTGGAGAACATCTGATTGGGGGGATGGTGTTTTGGAATCAGCTGTCTTTTGCTGGTTCGATGTTTATAACCAGGACGATGATGATGCTCCTTTGGTATTTTCTGTTATTTCTTCCCCTTGGAGGGCCTTCGGGGCAACCAGAGGTATGCTGGTGTTAGTTGATTACAACCTGAGTCCTGGTTATATGGAAGCTGGAGCACTTTTGGAGATCATTTTTTGCTGCTGCTGCTTTTGTTTCTTTGGTGTTCTAATTTTTCAGGCTCTTTCTCTGGATGGCTAGACGATGATACAATCTGCTGCCTCTTTGCTAGTGTCTTGGAACGTGTCTGTTCGCGGCAATCTGTTACAAGCGTTATGAAGATCCTGTTCAAAATTTTAACCTGCGGTTTTTAATTTTGTTTTTGTCAATGTAATTGGGTGGTATAGTTGTGATTTTTTTTCGGACTTTGCATAAGGTTTTGTTTTTTGCTGCTTATGCAAGGTTTATTTACCTAAATTCACCTTTACTCTTGTAATCCTTTTTCTTTGAAATATATGGGCTTTGGCCTCAAATTTTCCCAAAAAAAAATTATCATTAATATTAAGGGAACAGATATCTCAAATCTTATCATTTATGAGTGAAAATCACCTGCCTGCTCTGATATAGTTCTGCACATGAAACCTCAACTTGTCCAAAATCTCTTATCCCTCCCCCAAACGGCAACAAAAAAATCAACATCATCTCACCTTTATTGCTCCCCCTCATCATGGGAAAAATTATTAGGTGCGGAGTGTGCAACACAAACATGAGTACCTAGTGGTACCCAACGGTACCGAGTGCCGGTACCTAGCGCGGAATAAGGCTTGTGCGGACGGTTCTCCCCATCCGCACTCCGCACCTAATAATCTCTCCATCATGGACACAGCAGAAGTAGAACGAAATGGTGATCTGCCGTGCTGTCTCCTTCGATACCGCTACTTGTACTACCATTCCTGAAGCTCAAACCCAAGATAATACCATCCATATCAACAATCTGTTGCTGCCGGGTGGAGGTCCGAAGACGGCCGGCAGGAGGAGGTCCAGATTTAATACCTCCACCATGTTAAATCATGCCAATAACCCACCAGACCCAAATGTCAAACTCCATAGCTGGGACTCTAATTGGCACTATTTTGTCCGCCACGTCCTTCCCCTCCCCAACAAGGTTTGCTCAAGCCACAAGAGCATCGGAACACCTCCTCCTTTGTCAATATCCTGATTGGCAGCTCTCAACAAATAGACTCAGATGTAGTCCACATTTCATCGTTTCCATTTTTGTTTAGAAAACTTTGGTGCCCTATGCATTTATTCTATAGCTTTGTTTTCTTTTTCATTTATAGAATTACATTTGTATTGGCTGATGTATATCGCTAATTTTACAAGGTCTTTTTGATTTTTCCTCTGACCTTTTCACTTTGTAAACAAACATAAAAGTTATTTTTTTAGCACTAAATCAGCAACTTATTAATTACTAGTCCTCTTTAATTAATGTGTTCTTTAATGTTCTAACTAAATACTTTTTACCACTCAAGTTTAAGCAAAGCAGAATATTTATCTAATAAAAACGCAAAACTCCATTGGAAGTTCAAAGTTTGATTTAAGAAAATGAACGAAAGGCATCTCTTAATCAAATTCTTACAAGAAACTAGTGAACCACACACAACTGACTTTATTATCCTTTATGCTGACTGCTGAGATGATTAACTAACAAACAAGTTCCTGCTGAGTGGCTAACATTTCTCAATCGTAATTCGTAGCCATCCATCTAATCCGAAGAAGATAGCAGCAAAGTTATTTTGTCCTCATTGAAACCGATAAGATGAATGGTCATTTAATCATTAAAGCTCACAGCCTACTGTACAAAGACAGCAAGTCCCGAATCCTATGTGCCTCAGGCTCCAGCTTGTCAAAGCTTAAACCGCTAGGAATTCTCCAGTTCCAGTTTCCGAACTGCAAACAACATTGAAATAATGCATGATTTTCTAAAAATGAAAAAGAAAAAGAAAAAGAAGACAAACTTCATTGTTAACCAAAATATTATACATATTTCAGCTCTCTATGCTTTGCCTGTTCATCAATATCATTATGTAATCCTTGCATTGTAATTTTTATTCCACTTTCTTTTCTTACATTCTTTTATATTTAAAAATCAGATAAACTTCAAAATAATCCCCCAATTATTCATATGTTAATCAATTTAATATCAAAATATCACATTACTCCTTGATCCAAAATGATCATTATTACATCCATTTTAACAGTACTATGTTAGCCATATTCAATTTGATAATAGGTCAATTATGTATTGCCCATTGTTAATGACTTTCTGCACAGCATAGACAAATTATTCTCAATTTCCGAATAGCAGATACATTGTAGATATATTCGTGGATATATTCCTTCTTACCCTAAATAGAAAACTTTTAGAACGCGCTCCTAAAACTCTAGGCCCACAAATGAAACTATAACCATTTTTTATTAAATTGAAATATTCAAGTCATTTTTTAGAAGACAAAAATGATGCTGCAGTTATTACTGGCTAGATAAATGTCTCCAAAAAATTCACTTCATCGACAAAAATCTTAATGCATTACATGCATTGGAAATTTCTAAAGGAAAATTCAAGACCATATTTCAACAATTTATAGTCAAACTAAATATCTAGACATGACGAGCCCAATGACCCTAAAAGTAATCCGATCATAATCTACCGAAAATAAGATCTCGAAGTACATTTGAAAATTTTGGGATATTATTCGAAAGATCTAATGATCTTCAAATCCTACATGCACACAGTCAAATTGAGCAGCTCAACAAGATGTATTCAATTAGTTCAAGATCATTCAATTATGAGGTTACTAGAGCATGAAATGCTTAATAAATGGTCTATGATTAAAATATTTAAAATGGGCCATTTGATGGAATGTTATTTATAGAATTTTGGCCAAATTTATCAACATGTCACACCCAAATTATTATAAATAGATCTTATTCTACACATCAAAGAGACTAAACTAGATATTAGAGATAGTTTGAAGATAGAAAAAACTTTAGAGCTCTACCCAACATTCAAACTAGATAATCATCATCAACCATTATCATTGCTCAACTGAAACCGCCGAACCATTGCGCTATCGAGTATCGAGGTGAGGAATGTAGATAAAGGCACATGAAGAATAATTATGGGATGGATCCATCCATAGTGCTCTTATATTATCTTAATTTAGAGTTGTAATAATAATAATTCAAGTTAAATCAAATAAACTAATATATATATATATATATATATATATATATATATATATATATATAATAAAAAATATCCTATTCCAATCTCCTACCAAAATCTGCCCAAATCCCTACACAGCCGCCCAACAATCCCCTGCCAAAAATCTCATCCAAAACCTGCTACAGTCGCCCATTCCAGCCAAACCGAGGAATATAATAAAACAAAAGTAATAAAAAGTTCCTAAACTAAATACATATCACCCTCATTTCCTCCCAGATCCACCATCTACCTCACCCGAATTCCATTCCAACACTTCTCTCGCATGAACTCCTGGCCTCTCCTCCGCTCTCTCCCTCTCTCGTTCGTCCTCAGTTGCTCACACCTATAAGGCAAAAAATCCACCCGCCTAAGCTCCTCCCTCCTGTTGTTCACGCAAAAAGCCGCTCCCAACTGGCCTCTCCGCACTCCAAAGGCTAAACGACCCCACTCAAATCTTCACACAGCTCATATCTTCACTACCAAACCACTACAGAGCCCTCTCCATCCCTGCTCTTCATGAAGTTAAACCCTAAAACACTACCCAAGCACCTGCACTCAACTCCAATACTACACTATTCCACTCTCTCGACCTCCTACAGCTTGAGTCAAAGCCTCCCTGCTATTCGAACTCCATAGCTCTCCGACTACCCTCCTCTCTGGATCGCAAGAAGCACCCTAGCCTAACAACCACAGCTCCTCTGCTCTCCAACTCCAAACCCAAACTCCCAGCTCCTGCACCGATTTTCCCGCTACAACCAAACATCAACAGCAAAACTCCACTAATTCCAGCAGAACCCACATCTCTTCCTACCTTTGGCCTGATAACTATAGCCCATTCACTCACATTTTCTCCACTTCTCTTGCCAAGCTCACTTCTAAAAGCCCACAACATTGCTTTTGTGCCACTTCCAGTAAAAACTCATACAACATTTCTTTTTGTAAGTTTTGAAAAAAAAACTTCAACTTTTATGTAAAAAACTTCTTCAATTTCTCGGTTATTTAAATCATATATTTAATTATTAAAAATATTTTTAATTTGAAAAAATAGGTGGGTGTTTTTTGTAGCAACACGCTACTGTGCACGCACGCATATGCCATTAGCGATGCTAGCTGCAATCAACTTAGCTCATTTTGACAGTGATGTTGAGCCCGCATATGCCTATTCTACTATGTTTTGACAACTTTGACTCAATTTTTAACACTTACAAAGCCCACTGGAGCCTCTACAACAAAGTAAAAGCAATTTTTAAGAATTCACGGAAATTTTTTTTTTTGGCTGATTCTCTCCCATATTGATACGTCAACTTCAGAGAGACAAAAATTATATTGAAGAGATTTTGCTTTGTTCATGACCCAGAGGTTCACGTTGATGTCAAAGAACTGATAGTGCCTCAGAATGTTTTCAAAATTATAATAGGTTCACGTTGATGTCAAAGAACTGATAGTGCCTCAGAATGTTTTCAAAATTATAATATTATGCAGCGAATTTTATAAGGACTTGATGTCTATTGTATGATGATACGAACTTTACAATAACAACAAGTCTTTATCCCACTACGTAGGATCAGCTACAAGAATCATTTTTCTCCATTGTGTCTCATTAAGAGTCAAATTCTCAATTAAATTTAATAAAAAAAATGTCATTTCTAATATTTTTCTAGCAAACTCTTTTTATATCTATATCTACCTTTTTTAACATAGGACAAATTCAATACATCTACTCTCCTAATTGGTTCATCGGAAGGCCGATGTTTTGTGTTAAACTATCCAAAGCAACTCTCTCTAATCTTAACTGCCACTAGACCTACTCCAACCCTTTCACGTACACCTAATGGAGAATTAGTTGCACCCAAGATACTAATTTCGTATTGTCTCTAAGAGTGAAGCCACTCATCCACCTGAGCATTCTCATCTCCGCAACACTTAACTTTATGCTTCTCTTTTAATGGCCAACATTCTGTACCATAAAGCATTGTAGGTCTCACCACCATCTTATAGAATTTTCCTTGAAGTTTGAGGGGTACTTTTCTATCACAGGGCCGATGCTTTCCTCCACTTCAACCATCAAACTTGAACTCTACTAACAATATCACCATCTATTCCACCATAACTTTGAACAATAGATTCAAGATATCTAAAATGTGTACTCTTATTATTGACTTAATCGTCCAAAGTAACAATTCCCCCGCCAAAACTAGTACTGCTAAAATTACACTCAATGTATTCGATTTTAAATCTACTCAAACAAAAACCTTTAGACTCTAAGGTTGACTTCCATAATTCAAGTTTTCTTTCAACTCTCTCTCTAGTCATATCAACAAGAAAAATATCATCAGCAAAAAAACATACACCAAGGAGCATCCTCTTGTAAATGTTTAGCAAGAACATCCATGATTAAAGCAAAAAGATATGGCCTTAAAGCTGATCCTTGATGTAATCTAACTAAAATAAGAAAATACTTGGTCAAACCACATTATATTTGAACACAAGTAACAACTCCTACATATATATCTTTAATGACTTGAATGTACACATTATTAACTCCTTTCTTTGTTTGGACTCTCCAAAGCACTTCTCTTAGAACTTAATCATATGCTTTCTCAAAATCAATAAATATTATATGCAAATCCTCTTTATTCTCTCTATGGTTCTCCATCAAACCTCTAAATAAATGTATAGCTTTCGTAGTAAATCTACCCAGCATGAATCCAAATTGATTTTGAGAAACCTTAGTATTACATTGTAACTTGCAAAGACTTTGACATTCAAAAATTGGGGAGCAAATGCTACATCTCCAAAAAATTTAACTTGATTGAAATGAATCTTGATGCATTATGTGTATTGAAAACTTTTGAAAATAAATTCAAGACCATTCAAGATCAAATTTCAACAAACATATAGTCGACCTGAACATCTAGATAAGAAAAAACTCAATGATATTAAAAGTGATTTGAACAAAGCAAGTGAACCTATATCAAGCACTCGAAGTATATTTGAAAACTTTGATACATTAATTTAAGGGCCAAATGCTCACCATGCTTACTTATAATCAAATTGAATAGCTCAACAAGATGAATCCAATGAGTCCAAGGTCATTTAATTTTTATCTTATTAAGACACTTAACAGAGGCCTTCCGATGACCCGATTAGGAAAGCTGAGGTATTAGATTCAACTTTTGTTAAGAAAGTTAGAGGTAGACCTAAAAAGACTTGGTTAGAAATATTAGAAATAATCTCTCTTTATTAGTTTACATGAGAATTCGAATTTTAACCGTACACAATGGCAAAAAAGGATTCATGTAGTCGACCCCACATAGTGGGACAAAGGATTGATGTTGTTGCTTTTATTGTAAGATGCTTAAATGCAAGAAAAAAATTATGATCAAAAGATTTAATATAGGGCATTTAATGGGGTGTTATGAAATGTTGTCCAAATTTTACAAAAATGCAACTCCCAAAATATAATAAATGGACCAATACTCTCTGCATGAAAGGGATCTAGATTTGAGATTGGAGATTTGATGAACACTAGAGCTCCACCCAATGTTCAAAGCTGATAATCATCGTCAGCCACCACATCGTCCAACTGTCGGCATCGAATCAACATCATTGTTTCACCATCATCGTCTGACAGTGATAATCCATTCCTCATCATCCGACTGTCATTGCCCGACCATCGGTATCTGATAGCCATTGCTCAACGATCATTACCGGCTGTCGATAACTAACCATCATTACTCGACTAACATTGCCAACCAGCATTCATCACGCCACTTCTCCTATAATCTTTTTCACAATTTCAGGTCTTCTCTTAGGAAAGATATACGTGCGAACCACGTTCTCACAAGCTTATGGTCCTTATTTTCTTGAGGTAAATTGGATTTAAAATTTAACCAGATTTATCCTAAGAGTAGTGTTAACATTTATTTAGATATGAGTTCTACTTCCTATGAGCGCAAGCCCTCATAGTTAATTATCACTCCTAACGCATTAAAAGAGCATTCTTGATTAATGATGAAATATATTTAGTTTGTGCAAGGAGTGTGGAAATATGCAACAGTGTTTTAATCTTAATTATAGGAGATAAAGGTACACTCGATCAAAATCTCATGGTTCCGTCATCCCGGGTATATAGTGAGTTTCAATTTACCAACACAAACAATCATTAATTATAGTGTCCAGAGAATCTGATTAGCAGTCATGAATTATCTCCTTTTAGGGATCCTGAGTAAACTGAAGTAGAGAAATATGGATTTTAATTTGGTTTGGTTTGGGTTGGGGCTTATGGCGCTGCTTAAGAGTTGCTCGTGTGATTGGATTTGGATAGGGACTTACGACTTTCATTTGAAAGTAGCCCTAATAATTGGATTTGGATAGAGCCTTACGATTTTCATTTGTAAATAACCCTAATAGCAGGCCATACGACGACCTCTATTAGAGGTGGTCCAAAATAGCAGGTCTTACAACTTAGTCCTATAGACTAAGATACCCAATGATTTTTTATATTTTGATACGCCTTATGGCTTCTGAATTTGGAAGTTGTTTGATGGCAGGTTTTAAGACATAGCCATGTATGTTAAGTGGCTCATATAATGGGGCTTACAACCTAGCCCTATGACTAGGATGCTCATGTGAGGGGTCTAGGATTATGTTATTACCTAGATATTTCTCTCAGAAGTCGGACTTACGACTTCTATTAGAAGTAACCGGTGTGTTAATCAAGGATGAGGGGTTAGGTTATTTTTGCCTAAAAATTTCCCCTAAAGTCGGGCTTACGGCTTTCATTGAAAGTTGTCGGACAACATTTTATATATATGTCATTTCACTTTATATATATATATATATACACAATTAAAAGTAACATATAAATCTCAAATCAATAAAGATGTGGCTTTACACAATTCCTTGCCTTGACACCTGTCGTAGTGTTCGTAGCATTTTACTACAGTAGTTTGTCACTCTACTTTAGCACTTTTGTTCGTTCTTTACCCACTTTCTATCACTTTGTTCTGCCTACAGTAGTTACCTTTACTTGCTTGTTTTACTTTCCAACATTGATTTTATTTATTATGTGTATATTTTTGTCTACTTATTTGTAGGTGCTTGTGGCTAGCAGTTACAGTAGCGGGAGAGTTCACCGATGGCTGCAGTTCTAAAAGCTAGAGCTTGTAGTTGTAGTCTTTGCCAGGAGCTGGAGCTCACTAGAGGTTTGGAGCTTGCTAGGCGCTGGGTTTAGATTAGGATTTTTAGAGCTTTTCTTTTAGTTTTATGTTTTTGTTAGCTTTCTTAGGAGTTTGTTTTTTAGTATGAATTATATAGTCACTTTGTGGAAAAATATTTAATTCCCATACTTTCTTTTATTTTGTTTTAATTGCAAAAATTAATTAGTTTAATTAATTAAAATTTAATTTTAGTTCAAGTTAAATTTTAAATTGCTCAGCTCTCTAATTAAAAATGTATTTTAAAAAATGTTTAATTAATTTTGATTTAATTATTAATATACATTTCATTTGCTTGATTAGTTTGATTAAAATTTTAATTTAAAGTTTTATATTAACTAATCAGTCAAAATTATTAAATAATTAATTATTTCATTAGTTCCATTTTAAATTAATTTAGTTGAATTAATCAACTTAAATTAAGTTCTCAGGTTTAAAAAGATTTAATCAGTTAATTAAAAGGTCACTTTTGACTTTAAGTTAATATGCTTGAATTATACATTGAAAGCTCTCAAAAAATATTTCTCCAAATTTTCAAAAAAAATCTACTAAGTCCCGTATTTTTGAGAAAATTTTGGCAACCTCCAGGCGTCCTCTTATAATATGCCTAACCGAAAATATTAATAATGATTGAGCGCTTCAGAATATTGTTTGGTCCCAAAAATTGTGTTCTAAAGCTCTGATTGACGACTGTTGATTGCAACATCTGATTTTGCCAAGATTACAAGCATATTTTTTACTTTTTTTATTATTGAGGTTAATACTAATATAGAGCATAATATTATTATTATAATAATACACATAATTTTTTCGTAATCTTCTTCCTCCCCTTTCTGTTCCAAATCAAGAAAGGTTTTGGGAGGTCAGTTCTTCGGCTTCGGATACGCAGAAGCAGTTTGACGTGTGTGAGGAAGCAGTTTGATCGGAGACGAACAAGAGCAGTCCGTATGTGCTAGACGGACAAAGCCTAGTTTGTTTGGTTTACTGAAGGAGACCCGTATGTTGGTGGGAGGATCGGTTAGACGTGCAAGAGTTGGCTCGAACGTATAGGAATGAGAGAGGGATTGGGTCGTTGGGCTTCATTCACGCAAAGGGAGGAGACCGAACGAGCAAGCAGGCTCTGTTCGTGTGTGCGAGATAGCAGACCAGGGCAAGACGGGCATTGTTTGCACAGAGGGGTGGGGCTTGGGCTCCGTTCACGTAAATCAGAGGCAGGTAGGCGGTGCCGAGTCGATTGTGGGAGATCCCGTCCTTACGCAAGCCTTACGAGCAGAGGCTGGGTTCACCGAACTCGGAGGCAACGAAAGGAGGTCAAGCAGGAGAGCCAGGGATTCAATTGCAAAGTTTGCGTAAGTTCGTGTAAAACTCCTCTTCATTACTCTTGCTCTATTACACGAGTTTGAGCAACAGTTATTTTAAGATCGTGTGATCATGGGAACCAACGTAGGTAGCGGGCCGGTGGTTGTAGGTTTACAAGTCAACATCAGGAAACTAAGCAAGTGCCCCCAACTTTGCAATCTCATCTTCTTCAGTTGTGGAGAAGAGAAAACTTCTATGATTTTCATAGATATAGTGTATTATTTCTGCCTCATGATTTTCCCTTTTTGAGTTCCACTTTAAAAGTCTGATGATTTTTCTTTTATTTATGTATGTGCTGGATCTTCATACAAAATTAGGACATAAAGCTCTCTTTCTATCCATGCAAATTTTCTAACACAAAGTATAAAGTAACTGCAGCCACTGTTGATCAACTAACATTGTTAGATAGACGTCATCACTCGATCGTCATCCTCCAACCACTGTTGCCCAACTAACATCGTTAGATAGTCGTCATCATCCTCACACTATTTTTACAATCTCTACAACAACCATAGGAAATTAAGCAAATGTTCTCAACTTTGTAATCTCATTTCTCTAAATGTGAAAAATAGCAGACTTATAACACTTCAAGTATATAGTTGATTATTTGAATGAGGTCGTCCCATGTTTTTTATACTTTTCGGATTTTCCACATAAAATTCTGATATTTTTTACATCCTTCTCTTTTATTTGTATATATGTTAGATCTTCTCGAAAATCTAAGATATAAACTCTATTTAACGCAACAAGTGTAAGCACCAAAGCACCAAAAATAAACAAAGAAAATTGGTCACCTGAGTCGCTGGTGTGTTCATCCTAGCAGAGGATCCCAAACCCAGGATGTCTTGCATAGGCATTATAGCAGTTCTAGCAACTGAAGAAACTGCTGCATGAATAAGGACCCATGAAATCTTAGCATCTCCGCTCATCTGAAGGTATTTATGCACCTGCGGGAAAATTCATTTGTATCACTCGAACCAGAAGAGAAAAACATGCATGATTGATCTGAACAAATAGCCAAAAAGTCTAGTTTTAAAAAAAGCTAAAGTAAATACACTAACATGATACTTCTCCTCTTCCTGCAAGCCTTCCCACCAACCCAAGGCCTGGAAAATACAAATTCTTCATGAAAATATAAATGGGCAGGAAAACATGATTTACACTGAAGTTATTCAGCGTAGATAATTTCAACACAACACAATGTCAAATGAATAGGGGCGTGCTTCAAAAAAAAAAAAAAAAACAGCCAATGAAACTTCTAAGATAACATTAGGATTCCTCAGTATAGCGTACGGACATAATTTTTTTATGGCACTTACTGTATCATTATCATGGGTTCCAGTGTATACAACTTGATCTAGCTCATGATTATGAGGCAAGTGAGGGTTATCTGTGCCACCACCGAAAGCTAGAGAACATGAAGTATTAGAAATGAAATTCAACTTAGGCTTCGTTTGGGACGGTTTTCTTATTGTTTCTTAAAGTAACTTTTTAGTATAAAAATTAAAACTTTTGTACTAAAAATTTGCTTTAAAAAATAGTAAGAAAGCCATCCCATACAAAGCCTTAGACTGAAGCCATACTGGGGTAATATCTATGAAAGAGAATGTCATGATAAACATCCCCGGCACAGATCATGTTAATTGCTAGAGATAAATTACCAAACTGAAGAACTGCCATTCCAGGAGCCCCAATTGATTTCCTCAACTGAATCACATCCTCTGTTATTACACCCTATAAGACGCAGCAAGAGTGAACAAATGAAATACTTTTGGATATCTAAATATAGGAATTTTCTCACGCATACCAAATCCTCGGCAATTACATTGATTTTTCCAACAGCTCCGAAAATGGCATCAAAGAAAGCTTTACCTGGTCCAGCCTACTGTCAGTTAAACAATAAAGCTATGCATTAACCGCAAACATTTCCTTAAAAAAGGAATAGAAAGAATTTAATGCCAAACCTACCTTCCATCGTCCAAACATTGCAACTTTTGCCTCTGAAAATTATAGATTTTGAAATTTGTTTTTAAGCATAGAAAAGCAGTACCCGGCAATATCTCTGGTACTAGAATATGCAATTGTGCTGCCTATAAATTGACTAACCGGAAGGAACAGCCCAAAAACCAGCTAATCCTCGGAAGTGATCTATTCTAAATTCATCATATAAATCAAGTGCGCGCTTTATTCTCTGTATCCACCATGCATAGCCACTATCCTCCATTGACCTCCAATCATAAAGTGGACTGTCAATAGCAGAACTATATTAGAGAAAGCAAACTTCACATTTGAATACAAAGCAGCAAGTAACCAAATCCTTCCAATAACAAGGCAAAACAGTTTCTGAAGGCATTGTGAGGATGCTAGGAATTTGAGTGCATTGAATGGAAAAAAAGGATTGAAAAAATCTAATCAATGGACGTTGATTCATAATAAACTAACAACTGCTTGATATTCCCTTTTCCTTTCTTTCAATTCCTTTCAATTCAGACAGTCTAAAACGGATTCTGATACGAAATTTCATAAAAAAATAAAACCAGCTTTAGTGCTAAAGTTTCCTGCGAACGCTTCATCCGAAATTATTTCTAATGCTTATGTTTAAAGCCTCAATTGAGTATTGACATCACATTACCAACCTAAATAATCCAGTTTCTAGCACTTTGTCTTAGGGCAATGAGAGGCTCCAATTATCAAGGTAATTGTTAGATTCTTGGGCATGTTTGTCAGTTAGGCGCTACCATGAGAATCCAAGAAGAGATAAAACTGAAAGGAACAATAATGGCCTTGGCAATGTTATATCAAAAGAAAATTTGATTATGTTGGTCATGGTTGACACAATAAATAGACCAAGACAATGTGATAACGAAAGAATGCAGAAAAGCAGTTTAAGAATTGTTGAATGGCATCTGATAAGGCAGCATTTAAAAGAACAGCTCAAAATACGTGTTTAACAAGTGTATACCTGCCCCATAGTTGACCAGTTTCACTGAAGGCATCAGGAGGAACGCCACTAACCAGAATTGGGAAGCCTTCCCTGTTCTATAATTCAAACAAAAGGTGATAAATTTTATCAAGAAATGCTTTGCTCATCTAATCGAGGAATAAAACATCCTTTTTTGTTGAGTGCACACCAAGCTTCCTACCAGTAAAAATGACCTTTTGTTTGCCCATACATCTGCACTATGATGGCCAACATAAATTGGCATGTCACCTATAATAGTAATTCCCAACTCATGAGCATGACTGCGTATTTTCTTCCACTGCTTTTGAAATAAAAACTGTTGAGCTATAAATATATAGATCTGCATGAAAAGTAAATTCACATGAATGGAGAAAGTACAATAAACTGTTAGATTTGGAAGTGTGCTTAGCTTTTATGCTTCTTACAAACTCCTTGTTGCTTTGCAGTACATCCTCCAAGGCCCCAAGATGCCGATTTTTAAGAGGATCAGGCCACTCATCCCATGAAAATGTATTGATAACATGATCAATTGCAGAGAAAAGTGCCGCATCTTCAAGCCAGCCTTAAAACACGAGAAAAACAATGTAAAAAGAACCCACTCAACATTTTACCAAATACTAAGAAAATGTCTAGATACTATTCATGATTCATTCAAGTAATTCACGTTTCATCCAAGATGGTCAAACAACTTCAGAAACATGACAAAGAAGCCAAAAATATATGTTAAATTGCCACGGTCTCCAATCAGATAGGCCACAACCTTTATTTGTCAATCTTTGTTTTATAAAATTTTAGAATCACAACCTGAGTAAAAATATACTTAGCTAACAACATTGTTCATGAATGAATGTCAGATGAAACACTCACAGCAACACTCAAAATGGTATTGTATATAAGAAAATGAAAAAAATAAAATTTTTCTTTTTTAAAAGTTTCATTCATATTTAAATGAAATTTATGAATAAGGAAAAGCTATTGAGATGAACTTACCCGGCTGTTATGAATCCACGCCGACTTAGAGCATACTCTTCCTTCAAAACGTTGGGAAGAGAATTTAAATCATAGAACTGTAATCCGGGACAAATTGGCCTAGTGGAATGGGTAAAATCTCTCACATGATGAGATTAAGTTGAGATAAGGTGCTGGAAATGAGGGAATGAGGTTGTTATTTGGTGTTGAGGTGTGTAAAAATAGTGGAAGCGAAAGCGGACATAATCATGATAGTTTTAGGGAACTTACAAAGAAACATAAGCCTTTAACATGAGATGACAGGATTAAATAGTATTCACTTGTAGTAATCTGAAATTTGTGAAAATGATATTAAAATGACAACCTAAAAGATCTGAAAAAAAAAGAGCTGAAGCATTGCGGCATATGCTTGCGAGCACAACGGCGCTGGGAGGTGTGGAAAAGCGCCACTGTGACGTTGAGCTCTCTGAAATTTTGGAAATAATTCAACGCAGCGATATTGAGGTGGTGCTAGGCACTAAAAATATTTTTTAATATAATTTCTCAACTAAGCCATCCCCCTCCCCCTCATTTCGTGCGTGGTCGAGTAAGAGATGGAAGAGGAGGAGAGAATCAGATAGAGAGAAGAGAGAGAAAAGATGCTTCGAGTTGTTTCTGTACTTCACTCTGGTTAGGAAAAGTCTTATGATCGTCGTAGGTAACCCAAAACTGACTTCTGTTCTCAATGATATCAATTTATTAGATTTTATCTATCCTAAAAGTGATTAAAATGCATTATCTCTCATTTTAATGAATTTTCACCCCCATAACTTTTGATATGTGATATATACCGTCCTCCTAAGTATTTTAACTGATTGATATTGAAATTTCACCGTGTGGCATTGATTCTATGCTATTTAACTAAAATGGATGGTTTATTATTATTTTATAAAATAATGAGGAAGTAATGTACTACATTTAGACATGTAATATGTGACATGCAGCATTTACTATTCAGTTAGGTCAACAAACATTTTTTGCATATCACAGACATACTGATGAGTTTACTGATAATTGCATTGAATATTTATTTGATGCTTGTTATTATGTCCTATATGATGTGAAATGTGTGAGAAAGGGCAATGATGACTGTCTGAAAATAATTGATTGATTCACATTGAATGGAAACATATTATTCTATATAGGAGGGTAGGTCGACGGACTTTCCTTAAAATGAAAGGTTTGTAGTGTAATCCTCATGATATAAAAAAGAATGCCCAAGGATATTGATTAATATGATATGATATGCCAACAGGCAGGAAGTAATGACTGCTTACATGAAATTCACTCGACCGAGTTATGATATGTGATATAAGACTAATTCCTATAAATAAGATTGATATTATCGAGATTGGTTCTTGTGGAGTTGGCCTACATGACTGGATACAAGAAAAACACTAAAGGTAGCCAGGTATCCTATCTTGCTTATGTTACTTACATTGATACATTTCTAGCAATATCCATATGGTAGAAGCATATATGATAGATTGCATATATGACATGACATGATATAATCTATACATAATATATAATATGACTGATATATGTACGTGATATAACTAATAAGACTAATAAAAGGGCATATTGTATATAAATATATGAATCACTTGTTATGAATTATATGATATACACAATATATTCCATTGATATTGGGTAGACTGCATTGGGCATGATACATGATATGCATACAAAACATATACATTGTACGACATGCATATGATAATAATGAGTATGGATTTCCTATGTGGATATACGAATTATATGAACTAAATTATTTTGTAACTGGTAACTGAAAGGTATATAAATGATAGAATTGATTAAATTTTTATTTCGTTATTGATCACTGCTCATGAGATATACAATTATACATATGGTTATTACTCATATGACATGATACTATTCACAGTGACTACCACTGTGGGCTCCAAAAATTCGGCCCCGGCTTCCGCCCGTTGCTTTTCTTCGGGGGAGTTTTAATGGATTTAAGTTCCGGGGTAAATTTTAGCATGGCAGATGGGTTTGTAGATAAGATACTTTCCAGAGATTTCGCCCTAATTTTGTGAGGACTTTATGATATGAGTTCTGGTTTTCTATAGGTGCAAGTCCCTATAGTTAATTACCCCTCTCGATAACGAGAGAGAACTTTCGATTAAGGCTAGTTGGTAATCAGATACATTGTATCCATATATGCGTAGTATCAGACATATAGTAGCAATATTGGTTTGGGTATTTGAGTGGGTTGATATTTAAAATCGAAAATTTCACCATCTTGCACTCGAAGCGAATTGTGGGGGAATGAATGATGAGCCCGATCAAGATCCCATGGTTCCTTCATTGTGGTCCCTGGCCTGCTTAGTCAGAGGAGGTAGTCGACCCAACTGACAAAAGGATCCTTGTCGGCAACCATGGGTTGATTCGTCCAAAGGGACCTTGTAGACATAGGGGAAGAATGTTTGTCTAAGGGGACAAATTTGAATCCACTTTAGCTAACAGAGTGCTTTGTGCCCTATCGATTATATCGTATTATTCATATCTCAAGGATTTAATGTCATTAAGTGTGGGCTCCGAAAATTCGGCCCCGGCCTCCGCCCGCTTGCTTTTCTTTCGGCGAGGGAGTTTTAACTGATTAAGTTCCGAGGTAAATTTTGGAAGGCAGATGAGTTTGTAGATAAGACACAACCCAGAGATTTCGCCCTCATTTTGCGAGGACTTTATGATCTGAGTTCTGGTTTCCTATAGGCGCAAGCCCCTATAGTTAATTACCCCTCCCGATCACGAGAGAGAACTTTCGATTAAGGCTAGTCATCAATCAGATACGTATAGAATACGTGGTATCTGGCATATAGTAGCAGCAATGGATTTGAATTTTTGAGAACTGGATTTGGATTTGGGAATTTGAAGGGTTTGATATTTAAAATAAGAAATTTCCACCATCTTGCACTTAAAGCGGATGGTGGGGGAATGGATGATGGACCCGATCAAGATCCCATGGTTTCGTCGTCCCGGGCCATCATGGTCCCTGGTCTACTTAGTCAGAGGAGGTAGTCGACCCAACCTGACAGAAGGATTCTTGTCGGCAGCCATGGGTTGTTTCGTCCAAGGGGACCTTGTAGACCTGGGATAGGTATTTTCCTAAGGGGACAAATTTGAATCCACCTTAGCTAACAGAGGGCTTTGTGCCATATCGATCATATCCTGTTGATTCATATCTCAAGGATTTGATGCCAATAAGGAGTGTATTGGCTCTGGCCATAACCCCTATCTGTGGTGCCATTTGGCGGCAAAACCACCCGGTTCAGAGGGCCCCGGGTCATAACCGTTTACATGCAGTGCCATTTGGCGGCAAAACTGCCGGTTAGAAGACACGTACCACGTCCTTACTGGCAGGAAACTTTTTGAGAATGGATCCTAGTAATATTTTCGACTAGGCATTTGGCTCTATGTGAGCTGAAGTAAATTTTGATTTGCCCACCGCAGCAAACTGTTGCGGAGGGTGGATGGATTTTTTTTTAAATGTTTGATAGTTGGATTTCAATTTTTAAATATTTTTGGGATTTGCATTTGAATCACCCCTCTGGTTGAGATTTGCATTCAACACGGCCATCATCGGGGTGTTCGTTGTCATTTCTATTTGTTGATTGAACCTTGTCAACTCGACCGGGCTGTTGATCGAGGATCGGGTTCCTCGTAGGCTTTGTGCCTTTTATTCATGAATCTTCTTTGTTGAAAGCCTTGAAGGCCGAATATAAATGTACAAAATAAATATTCCGGTCAACTTCGTGACCGCATATTTATCCGATATCTCGAACCCTATCTACTCCTATTTATCTACTTAGGAGGATTGAGTTTTGTAGGCTTCATGCATTTTGTTTAGTGAATTCTTTTGATTTTAGGTCTTGAAGGCCTAAAATGAACGTATTTAAACAAATACATCAGTCGCTACAATCGTGTATTTTGTTAGGTAGTTCGAATCTTGTCGACTTCTATTGATCCGTATAGAAGGATCGGATTCGAACTTGAATTCACTTGTCAACCCGCGTAGCATCCCTAGGCATCATGTGTGTACCAATAACACGCTCGCCTGGGCCCATGCGGGTTGAGATTGTATTTTCCCCTTTAGTGTACCTATATGTATACAATTTATGGTGCACGTGTATGGGTATTTTGCAGTATTTGTAGTTGTGCATGTATCTGTCATTTGAATGCACAACATTTCATTTGAGAGCTTATACACGCCTTCTGTCCGCTAGTACGAGTGTTGCGGATCCGGTGGCGTTATGATGTTGATGTTATGAGGCATCTCCTTATCTTGTTATTGTCTCCCCTTTCTCAATCACCGGGGAAATTCTTCTGGACTTTGGGGTCAATGACCACTGATCTGGAAAGAACTCCTTTAAAGACCTTCGATGTATTGGACTTGATATTGACTCCCCCTTTCTCATTCATCGGGGAAATTCTTCTTTCTGAACTTTGGAGTCTGCTGTCTAGCCTTGGAAAGATCTTTCAAGATCTTTAGTGTAGTAGATTTATGATTTATGATATTTGTGAATGCCAGCATTGTTTCCCTTCTTGAATACAAGGTCGAGAAAATCTTGATCACCGTTGTCGTAGGTGATATTTGTACTTGTGTCCACAGTGGTTTGCTACGCTTAGGAGGTTCTCACTGTTGTTATCCACAAGTGGTTTGTACTCATTTGCAGGGACTCGTGCTTGTGTCCACAGTGGTTTGATATGCTTACGATATGCCTACTGTTGTTATCCACAAGTAGGTTGTGTTTATTTGTAAGGACCCATTGTATCCACTACGACCTCTTATAGATATCCGTAGGGAGCCGTTGTTGCCTGCATCATGTCCACCTTTCACCAATCTCAGGTGGGATTGCTGATTGTACTTGCTTGTAGGGGCAGCTCTTCTATTATTGGTCTCCTGTATTGCCTTCTCCGCTTCTCGATCAACAGGCAATTCGTACTTGTTATTGTGCTGGGAATCTTGTGCCATAGTTTGTAAGTAGAAATTCTTGCCCATAACAAGTGGATTGCACTTGGGATTTTAATTTTAACTAGAACTTTTGTATGATTGTTCAAACCAAGTTTGGATCGGGCTTGAGTTCAAGTCTGAGTTTAAGTACAGTTCAGACCCTTTATTGCTCGTATGATTTGAGTTCATTTGAGTTCCTTGCTCTCCACATCTCGTTCCAATTTTGATTTCAGAGTACAAGTTCAAGTTGATTGTTCAGTTTCTTTGTCCGGATCAAATGCAAGACTGAATCCCTTCTTGTTCTTGACGACTCAGGCTTTTGTATTGTTCATGTCGAGTTTAGCACCCAATTCGAGCTTAGCATACAAGTTCACTTGCAAGTTGACTGGCTTTGGTAGCAAAATCTTCGTTATTTGATTCAGATTTAGGACTTCTATAAGTCCGTTTGTTGCTTTCTTTTGCTTAAATGTAATTGCTTGCTCAAGCTTAGATCCAGTCCAAATCAAAGTCTTGTTTGGTGTTCCAGTCTTGTTCAAGTCCCTTGTTGTTGCACAGTTCGAGTTCCAAGTACATATTCAAGGTCTTCTGAAGTTCTTGCAAGTATAATTTCATTTATATTCTCAAGTTGATTTTGATTTTTAGTTCCAGTTTGATTTTATTTCGTTTGAATTTAAATTTTTTAGAAATCAATTGAAGTTTGTTCAGGTTCAAATCCTTGTTCTTTGTTGTTCGTACAAGTCCTCTGCTCATTTGGTTCAAGTTCTGTGCTTTCATTTCAAGTACGAATCCTCTGTTGTCCCTCGTATTGCTGCTCAAATGATGTCTCCAAATAGTTTAAGTCTTGTGCATTTCAGTGAAAATTTCGGCAGCACCGCGGCATATCCCCTGTTTGGGAGAATGTAGGAGAGCTGGGCCTTCCCACCACGCTACTAGAGCGTGTATGGTAGGTGTCCTTAGACACCGCAGCCGTACAAATTTTCATCCCACCATGCTACAAGAGCGTGTATGGGGCCTTCAGTAGTACTCGTACAGTAGAACACCAGTAGCTCTCCCCACCACGCTACAAGAGCGTGTATAGGGCTTATCCATCTCGTCGTATGCTTCGCACTGGGCTCCCTCCTACCGTGCTACAAGAGCGCGTATAGGTGGTTCTCCGGTCCGCTGCAAACATCGAGAATGAGATTTTAGAACATTATACCTTTCGTAGCAGTGTCGGCGGTGTCGGTGTCGGTGTCGAGGTCGAGGTCGGTGTCGAGGTCGAGGTCGAGGACCGTCCCCACCACGCTACAAGAGCGTGTATAGGGCTTACCCGCCTCGTCGTATGCTTCCCACTGGGCTCCCTCCTACTGTGCTACAAGAGCGCGTATAGGTGGTTCTCCGGTCCACTACAAACGTCGAGAACGGGGCTTAAGTTAGAAATTTTATACCTTGAAGACCCGGCGGGAAGTCGTCCGCGACTGTCGGTGGAGAGCACGGAAACCAAGGCGGGAAGGGTAGGCATGCTTCTTCTCTTTCTTTTTTTTACTATTATATATATATATATATTTAATTATAATAAATATTAATTAATTAAAATTAATTGATAAATTACTTTAATTAATTACTTATAATTAATTACAATTACTTAAGATAATTAATCAAATTTTATTAAAATTAACTAAAATAATTAATTATAATTAATTTGTGATTAATTATAATTAATTAACTTTTAATTAAATTTAATAAAGCATAATTAATTAATAATTAATTAATTAAATTAAAATTTATTATAATTAATTAGCTTAATTATAATAATTTTACTTAAAATTAAATGTTATTAATTATAATAATTAATTAAAATAATCAATTAATTAACTAAAATTAATTAAAAATAATTATAATTAAATATATTTATTATAATAAAAATAATTTTTTTCTTACCCATCGGATTCACGGGATTAGGCCGAAGGAGCGCTCGGATAGGAGAAAGTTACCTTCTCAGACGGCGAGCTCCCGTGGTTGATCCCGATCAAAATGTAGTGACTTCCGATCCTACAGAGAGGGAATGTCGTCGAAGGGGCTAGGCCGAGCAACCACACAGAAGCCGGAGAAGTAGCGCCAAAGGGAGAAAGTTTTTCTCACAGCCAGCGAGCTCCCTTGCTTCTGATCTAAATGTCGTAACTTCCGAGCCGCAGGAAGGGAAAGTCGGAGAAGGGAATGGAAGAAGCGCACGAAAGGTTGAAGGTTATCTTCACAGCCGGCGAACTCCCTCGTTGCTTCCGATTTGAATGTCGTAACTTCCGATCCTCCCAGAAGGAAACGTCGTCGAGGGAGCTGTCGAGAGAACGAGAGAGAGCCAGAGAGAGCGGGATCGGAAGAGAATGAGTCTAGAACCAGAGCCGAATGCCTCCTCTTTGGCTACTTAATGTCGCGTGAGAGATCGTGCAGGAGCGACGTGCGAAGGTGTTGGCGACGTGCGAAGGTAAGGTGCCGGGATTTTATTGATTTTTTTTTGTTATACGGGTCAACATTAAGGAAAGTATTGGCTCTGGCCATAACCGGTATCTCATGGTGCCATTTGGAGTAAAAAACACTCGGTTCAGAGGGCCCCAGGTCATAATCGTTTATCATACGGTGCCATTTGGCGGCAAAACTGCCGGTCAGAGGACACGTACCACTTCCTTATTGGCAAGAGATTATTTGATAATGAATCCTAGTAATATTTTCGACTAGGCATTAGCTCTACGTGAGCTAAAATAAATTTTAATTTGTCAAACTCGGCAAACTGTTGCGGAGGATGAATGGATTTTTGTTTTAAGCGCTTGGATTATTTCAATTTTAAATATCTGAATTTGAATGATTTTTGGGATTTTGGGTGGCATTTGAAATATTTGAAATTAACCCATCCGGTTGATATCCGCATTCAACACGACCATCATCGGGGTGTGGGGCCATTTTCATTTGAAAATATTTATATTTTGTAGATGAACCTTGTCAACTCTGTCGAGCTAAAAATAGAGGATCGGGTTTCATAAGCTGTATGCCTGTTTTGATGAATTTTCTTTGTTAGAGGCCTTAAAAGCTTAATATGAATGTATTAAAATAAATATCCTGGTCGACCTTGCGACCGCATATCTATTTAATTGTTCGAGCCTTGTCAACCTCTATTTACCTACACAAGAGGATCATGCTCGAACTTGGGTTCATTTATTGACTCGCGCAACATCCCTAGACGTCACGTGTGTACCAATAACATGCTCGTCGGAGCCCATGCGGGTGTTTAGGGGCATTTATAATTATTTGATGAACCTTGCCAACTTCTATTTACCTGCTTAGGAGGAACTGGTTCAAATTAAATGACCCGCGCAGCATCCCTAAATATCACGTGTGTACTCATAACACGCTCGTCGGGGCTCATGCAGGTTTTGTGATTGCATATACCCCTCGTATACCTATGTATATACAAATTATGGTGCATGTATAGGGACATTCTTGAAATATTTATAAATGTCTTATGTCTGCTTGCATGGATGTTGCAGATCTGATGGGATTATTATCTAGATGTCATGAGGCACCTCATCATCCTGATGTTGACTCCCTTTTCTCGTTCACCGGGAGGTCTTTCTTGAAATCAGATTGATGCCTTAAAAAAAACTCCTTTAGAGATCTACAGTGTAGTAGACCTCTACAAGATGTACCATTCGTAACCAGATAGTTGGCTTTCAAAATAAATAAAGGTATCTAGGTGCACTTGTCATTTATAATATTCATGGATGTCATAACTATTTTCTTCCCAAGTATAGAACCAAGAAGAAATTTTGGAACACCATGAAGTTTAGTTCGAATTTGCTCAAACATCTCTTCCATTATGCTAGGAGGTGCCCTTTTCCATACATTGAGTTGTCTTCATACTCGATGTACTCGCAACATCTCAATCACTGTTGTTGTGGGTGTTCGTAGGAAATTCTTCGTATTTACAGCATCTCAATCATCACTGCTATAGGTGTTGTATTTACTTGTGTCCACAAGGGTTCATTGTACTTACGATATACCCACTATTGTTATCCACATGGCTCGTATTTATTTACAGGGACCAATTGTATTCACTACAATCTCCTGGAAGTGTTCGTAGAAGAGCCATTGTTCTTGCATCATATCCACCTTTCACCAATCTCAGGTGGTATTTGTGTACTTGTTGGCAATAGCAAATTGCATGCAGGTTATTGATGTTGACTTCAAGGCAGTGTTGTGCTCAGTGCCTGCTATATTGATTTGATTTGTTGTATGCATGATAGTTTTCATTGTTAATTTCAGATGTCTCCCTTTCAATCTACGGGAGGACCACAGTATGCATTGCAAGGCTCTTGCCATCATCTCTTTAACTTATAGGTCAATTGTTGTGTGTATGATGAACTTCCTACCATTTCCCGTAGGTGTTTGGACTCACCACAGGTTCTTGCACTTGTGTCTATATATGATCTCCCGTACTTGCAACGTTCAGCTGTAATCTCTCTCAAATAAATCACCTCTGTTGTCGTCGCTTGCAACGAGGCTATTGCATTTTTTTTTTACTTATGTTCGTAGGAGACCCATTGCACTTATTGTGATCTTCTTCATATGCGCCTTCAAGCTCTTTTCACAAGTTTATGAACTGACTACTACGGTCGTCGTAAACTTTATATTACTTGTGTGTGGGTTATGATGAGCATCACAAGCCTTTCAACATCCTCAATGATAGGTTGTAGCTTGCATGATGAACTTTCCTTATTGGTATGCACTTGTAATTGATCGCATACACCTTTTAGCCTTCATTACTTGCAAATCTCACTTATTTGTTTATGCAATGATATTGATTATCATTGTATTCACCGTATGTCTTCAGACATACTTGTACGAGAATGATTGCATTTATTGCATTTCCCACATATGCTTGTGAGCACTGCAACTATTTGATTGGAGCTGAATTGCTATTAAACTATTGCACTCACATCCCTCATGATTTATGTCTTTCATGTATTTCATGAGTATACTCCTTGTATTGTTACTTGCAAGAAAGTTTGCCACATCTCTTACAATGCTTCCCCAATTGTTACTTAGGGATGTATCATATTCAATGTATGAAAGTGATCGATCGAGGTCCAAAGACCTCCCATATCGTGGCTTTGCTGTCAAACTATATTCCCAAAAGAAGCATTTGTTTCTTGCAAACAAGTTATAATTACAAACCCTTTGTCTTCAAGGATAGTTCAATGTATATAATGGGTTTGATATCATTACTCATCATTTCATTCCAATTGAGATGGTTATTTCTCAACCTTCATTGAAAAAAATGTGGTTAATCATAAGCATGTTGTTGTATATTCTACTTTGTCCTTGTTTGCGTGTTGATCATGTTCGAATATCTTCTTCCACGAGTCCCCTATGTTCAATCAAGTTCGAGTTCGAGTCCACCATGCCCATTTGAGTTTGAGTCCAAGAGTCCATTGTTTGTTCAAATTGCAAGTTCAAGTTTTATATACCATATAATTTTTGCAAGTTCAAGTCAGAGTCTAATTCGTAGTCATTTGTTGCAAGTCCAAGTTCGAATATTCAAAAGTCCATAATGCCCTTGCAAGTTCAATTAAAGTTCACGCTTATTTCAAATTCAAGTTCATTGTGATTTTACTCACTTTCACATTAAGTCCATTATAATTTATTTTTAATTCAAATTAAATGTCAAGTCCCCGGTGGTCCTCTCAAATTCAAATTCAGTTCAAATTCAAGTCACCAATTTCGCTGAAAAATCCGGCAACCTCCCGGCATCTCCCCCGATCAGGGGAAAACCAAGAGTCATAGCATGCCCGCCACATCAAGAAAGACATGCACGATCAATGTTGTGAGACAACGCGGCAATAGGCCTCTTCCCCCACCACACTAAGAAAGGCGTGCATGGGTCTTCAGGGGTACCTGTTTGAAAAATCAATTTTCCCCACTTACGGGTACTTATATTTTGCCCCGCCGTGCTAAGAAAAGCGTGCACAAGGATTGTCCGCCTCGCCGTAGGCATCGCACCTAGTTCCTTCCCGCCACGCTAAAAAAAGCGTGCACAGGGGGTCCCTCAGCATACCGTAAACACCGAAAATAGGACTTTAGGAGGGTATTACCCGCTTCGCCACAAGCATCCCGACGAACTTTCTCCCATCGTGCTAAGAAAAGCACGCATGGGTGGTTGTTCGCCGTGCTACAAATGTCGAGGGTGGGTTCTCTCAAGTTTGGGGATTTACACATGGGCGACCGGCGAGGTGGCGGTGGCACGTGGATCGAGGCAAGGGAATAGCAAGCATACTTCTCTCCTTTCCTTAATTAGTATTAATTATAATTACGCATAATAAATTATAATTAGTAATAATTAATTACATTTAATTATGATTAGTAACAATTAACTATAAATAATTAATTAACTAATTATAATTAATTATTAATTATAGTTAATTATTATCAATAATAATTAACTGTAAATGATTAATTATAATTAATTAACAAATTCTAATTAATGATTAATTAATTATAATTATAATTAACTACTAATTAATTAAAATTAATAATACTTAATTTATTACCATCATAATTAATAATAATTAACTGTAATTATTAATACTTAATTATAATTAACACTTATTAATACAAAATAAATCTTTCATTTTCCTCTACTTGCCTAAATCCCTAAAGCTCAGCAAATTTACTGGATTAGGCCAAAGAAGCTCGCAGAAGGGAGAAATTACCTTCACAGTGAGCTAGCTCCTGTCGTTGCCTCTAATCAAAATGTCGTAACTCCTGAACCTTCCGAGCAAGCGAACTCCCGTAATTGCTTCCAATCATAATGTGTAACTTCCGATCCCACAGGAAGGGAAAGTCGTCGAAGGCGCAGAGTCGAACAATAACGAAGAAGGCGAAGAACGGATTAGGGCTGAGAGGTTTATCGGCTCTACGGCATTCAGGCGAAGAAGCGCTTGACAGGGAGAAAGTTAACTTCACAACGAGCGGAGCTCCCGTTGTTACCTCCGATCAAAGTGTCGTAACTTCTGTTCCTAAAGGAAGGGAAGTCGTCGAAGGAGCGGAGTCGACCGACGATGAAGAAGCATGCGAGTGGGAGAAGGAAAAAGAGGTTCCCAAGCATCGCTCCCTTCGTCCCCTTTTAACGAAGCGATAGGTCGTGTGAAGTCGTTACAGATGCAACGTCGATCGTGCGCGGGATGGCAACGACATGCGAGCATGTATGACAATTTGATTTTCTTCTTTTTTTTTGGGTCCAGAGGTCAACAACCACATATTTTTATAGTTACATCTTCATGCTAATATTTATTGAATGATTTCATGCATATTATATCTACTTTTTGTACATTAATTTCAATATTAGGTTCCGGTAATCTACTGAGTTGTTAACTCATTTTGTGATTTTACATATTTTTTTAGAAAAAGTATAGGACCTACTAGAGTGAGACTGATCGGGATTCAAGTTTTTTAAAATATTTTGTTTTATTTTTTTGTAATCAGGAGTAGAAAGATGGATTGACTAATGTACTAATGGGCTCCTAATTATTATATATGAATTTTGAGGAATGAGTCTAGTTTTATATTTTGATGTATATGATTATTAATTGCTTCCACTGGACTAAATTATATTGATAGATTATTAGTAACTTTGGTATTTCAATTAGAGTTTAAAATAGAAAATTCTTCCAAATTTAGATATTAGGGTGTGTCATCACTAGCACAGGGGTAATGCTCAACGAAAAAAATCTTCACCTATTTCCTTTTATATTTATCTCCCCCTTTTCCTCCACTATGCAGCAAATGATGTAGAGAGATGCCATGGAAGCAATCCAAAAGCTTTAGTAACGTGAGGAAGGAGGAAGAGGGAAGTATAAAGCATGCAATTTTAGAGGAAGAAGAAGCATAAACATCATCTTCATTCCAATAATCCTTTCTTAGGCACCATTGCGATGGACTAGCCTAAAGAACTGTAAAAAATGAGACAAATGTTTCCAGCGTTCAATAGCTTTAAGAATTCAGCCCTCACTCTCTCTTTCACAGCTTCATTAAGAGGCTAGAGGTCATCTTCCACTAGAATTCCTCTTCCATTAGAATCTAATGCATATGGGTGGACGAACTGATGCTTTTGATGTCAACAATTGACCACCCTAAGGCAGTCTTGTATTCTCTCAACACTGTCAACAACTTGTTCCATTGTTCCTGATTTAACTTTGTTGAATTGGTGATAGGCACTATTGAATCTTCCACCATAAAGCCATTTCGCAAAATCTCAGACAAGGATGGATGGACAGGACTTCTAACTAGTTTGCCCTTGGATCTTTGAATGGCATCTTATAAACATCGGTGTTGCTTCCTCCAGACTTTTGAGATGTTCCACAACCTCAAGCTCCTCAAAGTGTGCAAACCCCATAATACAAACTGAAAGGGACTCTAAGCAATAAAGCTCTGGAATCTCCTTGAATTAAGTGTCAAGAATATCTAATATGAGGTAACTATAAGTCTCCAACAACAGGTGATTCATAACATTGAACCCATTGAATGTCTCTTCTTTTTTAACTCTCAGGAGGAGCTCTCATTTTTTCACCTCAATCAATGTTCTGCCTGTGACAATTAAAGGGCGCACCAAGATAATTGAAATATATTGGTCCTCCATGTCAAGAACAATGAAAACCAATAGGGAATAGAAACTTATGAACTTTTAAGAGAATGTCTTTTACTGTCCCCGTCAAATGTTTAATCGATTGATCAACTAGTTGCAAAGAGATTATAGTCAACTTCACTCACTGATTCCATGCTCCTTATTAGAAAAGCAAGGCATCAGATTTAGACGTCCCAAAATCATGTAAGGCATTGATGGAATGCATGCTCCCAACGGTGCAGTGCATAGTAAATCTTCCATCATCTTTTAGTTTTGTTGGCAGAATTTTCTATAAGATTGCACTACACTCCTCAATAAGTGCCATTATCTCATATTTTCTAATTTCCTCTTATTTTAGAGGATCTCTATTACGAACTTGATGTCTATTACGAACTTGATGTAACTCAACATCTTCTCCCATGTCTCAGTTAAGAGGATATTGATGTGCAACTTTCTGAACACATCAAAGAACTTCAAAATTTGTTCATCAAGCTTCTACTTTTAAAAACACTAAATAGCATTGGGATATAAGGCGATGGATTGCCTAGGAACAAATTCGCCTTGGGCCTCGCTTCCTTTTCATTGTCCTCTCGCTCAGCTTCAGAATGCTTAGAATTGGGCTTCTTAATGCCCATTGACTCAATCAGCTCTTGGTCATTTCTTAGAATTCACTTTTAACGTGCTCTTCCAGATAGATTTCTATGTGCTCAGGAGAGCAACAGGTTGCCTCGTTGTAATCTGCTGCAAAAATTGCTCAATCTGCACCTCAATATTTTTTTATGGCAAATTCATGTCGTTGAATGGATGTTCCTTCAAAGTCGAATCAGTGAATGCTGTTCGCTAATGATATTCTTCTTATTAATAAGAACAGAGGTGTTGAAGAAAAACTTGAATTATGGAGGTCAACCTTAGAGTTTAAGCAGGTCTAAAACTAAATACATAGACCTATGTTGCACCGATACACCTATTTATGAAGGCGTGTTATATCTGATACACCGATACACGGATATGCCTCCGATACGGCACCGATACGTGTCGGATACAACAAAACCGTATCCAATTAAAATACTATTTAATTTCAAAAAGACGCGTGTCCGTTGAAAAACAAAAAAAAATCCAAAAAAAGACGTGTCGTATTTACTTCCATGGCTGCGAACGAGGTTCTCTCATTTTCGAGATGGATTTGAGTCTCTTGATGGTATGGGAATATTAGAAATTGCTAATCTTTCTCTTGATGAACCTGAACTAGAAGCTATGATATTTATTGAAGATGATATAGAAGTTCAAAGACAAACCACTGAAGAAGCTAATCATATCATTCCTTCTATTGAATAGTTGAAACTTCATGTGCTAGACAATTTATGTTTATGCTTTTGTTGTTGTACTAGACATTTAATGCTTACTTTTATTTTGATATTATAAGCTAAAAGGCTACAAATAATGTTGCTTTCATTTTTTTTTTGTAATTTCCAAGTATTCTGCTTTGAATGCTTTCTTAATTTTTATGTATATTTATAAATTATAATGTTGTGTCTGTGCCGTACCCGTATCCTGTACTTTTAAGAATTGACATGTCCCATATCCGTATCGTGTCGTATCCGTATCACCGTATCCGTATCGGTGCAACATAGACATAGATTGTAATTTTTACAGTAAAAGACCTAGTGGAGGGATTGCGCCTTTGAGCAATCAAGTTATTAACAAGAGTACACATTTTAGATATATTGGGTCAATTATTCAGAGAGATGGTCAAATAGATGGAGATATTATCAATAAAATTCAAGTTGTATGGTTGAAGTGAAGGAATGCATCGAGACTATTGTATAATAGAAAAGTATACCTCCAACTTATGAGAAAATTTTGTAAGATGCTGGTGAGACCTGCAATTTTTTATGGCACAAAATGTTTGTCATTAAAAGAAAAACATAATGAGTGTTGAAGAGATAATGAAACTCAACCAGATAAGTGTATTTACACTTAGAGGTAAAATGTGAAATAAGTATATACGAGAAAATGTTGAAGTAGCTCCAGTGGCAGATAAGATTAGACAGAATCACCTTAGATGGTTTAGTCACATAAAATGTCGGCCTTCGGATGGCCATATTAAGAGAGTAAATGTATTAGAATCGGTCTTTATTAACAAAGGTAGAGGTAGGCCTAAAAAGACTTGATTAGAAAGTATTAGAAATTACCCTTTTAATTATATTTAAATGAAAAATTAATTCTTAATATGACACAATGGAGAAAAAAGATTCATATTGTCGAACCCATGTTGTGAGATAAAGGCTTGAAGTTGTTGTCGTTTTTATTGACCTCTGAGAGAGACCCCCCCCCCCCTCCTCCTACTGATATCTAGATTGTTGGAATCCATATTGCTAATGAAATTGTGATGGCTACTAAAAAACTATTTTTTGCTGTCTATCCTGCTGGATCTTCCAAGAATAGTTGGTGTGAAATCCAGATTGTAGGTGTTGATGTAACGAATGTTCTTGATGTGAAGCGGTCAAGAGTTACTTAAGAAATTAAAGAGAGAGAATAAACAAAGTGTTCCCACAATAAAATTATTACTTATAACAAGGATTGATCCTTGGAGTTCTTAGTTTTTAACTTGCTTAGGCAAAGAAGAGCGAAGTCGATTACCCAAACAATTTAAGAAAACGCAAAGATCAATTGTAAAACTACGACGATACACAAGAATCCATGATTTAATAATGAAAACTTTTACCTTTGGAGCCCATACGCTCAAATAGTCTAGGCTTTAGCGGAAGAAGAGTCTCCACATTAGAATCGAGGTCGCTCCGAGGAAGAAGGAACCTAGGATCGTCGTTCTTGGATAGGTGGCCAGAGTGGTGGAGGAAGATAGTCGTCCAATGATGATCCAACGTCCCTTTGACCTTTGCTCGTCGATCACGTCAACTAAGGTGTAATGGATATGATCTATGTAATCTTCAATGGTGTCGTCGAAATCAAAGCCCACGTCAAAGAACGGTGATTGGAGGATGTCAACTTGATCTCGATCATCATGCACAAATCCAAAGTTCCATTCGGGTTCCGCCATGCATTTTTGTCAGGAGTTGATGCAGCATCCGAGAAGAAGAGGGGAGGTGGAGAAGGAGCTCAGTGGGGTGAGGAGGGAATCGGCTATGGAGGATTCTTTGGTAAGCAAGAAATCTGAAATTCTTTCCGATTTTAGCTAGATGGAGAAGGGATTTAATTTGAAAATCAAACTAAACCAAGGCGGGAATAGGGGCGGTAATGAGAGAGGGAGTTGGGGTTGAATTTGTGGAGCTATTAGGGTGATTAGGAGAGAGAGAGAGGAGCCCAATGAGGGGGCCGGCCAAATTAGAGAAGAGGGAGGTGGGGAGTTCTAGTAAAGTGGGGACCACAAGTTTAATTTTAGAATTTTATAAAATCTGAAATTAAAATTTCAGTTTTAAAAGGGAAAGAGGTTCCTAAATTAAAGCAATCGATTGGGTTGATTTTGAATTTCAAAATTTGAAATTCAAATCCAATTAATTTGATTGCATGAATTAGGAAAACAATTTAGGAAACAATTAATGACTCATAAAAGGTTAGAATTTCAAATTTGAAATTCGAAAGGAGGGGGAAGGAGGCGGCAGCAGGGGAGGGGGAGGAGGCGGCGGTAGGGGAGGGGAGGGAGGCGGCGGCAGGTGGGCTGGCCGGTGGCTGCTGGCCGGAGGGTTGGGGCTGCAGGCCGGCAGGTTGGGGCTGCAGGCCAGCGGCTTGGGCAATCCAGAGGGGGGCGACGGCAGTGAGCAAGGGAGGGGAAGAGGTAGGGAAAAATTTAGGGATTCAAGAAGTGAATTCCAATCTCCCACAAATGCTTCAACCCAAATCTCCGCGACGACGAATCGATCAAGAGAAATAAAGGGAAAATAGTAGAACAAGAAAACCTAGAACTCACAAAGAGATCTAGTTTCTCCTACGAACTCACTAAGAGATCGAGGAGGTTTGCACTCACAAAGAGAACATGAAATGTCAAATTTTCATTCATCAAAAAACTCCTCTTACATGAGAAAATGGCCATATATATAGGCCTCAAAACGATAAAGAAACAAAAGACTAAAATGCCCCTTGGGCTACAATAGCGACTAAATACCCATAAGAGCAAAAGCGGAAAAACATATAATAAAATAAACTACTACATAAAATGACTAAAAATACAACTCATGATCGTGGCCGTCGATCTCCGGCGTCTCCTATGTCGAAATCGCTGACGATGTCCTCATCAGTTCTGTTGTTGGTTCCAAACAAACTGTGCCAGCTCCAGATGAGGTTGTCTGAATGGGTTATTTGGCTAACAATCACTGCTCTGATGGTGCCTCAACAAAAATTGTAGTAAACGATGGGTGCGTGAATGGTGTTGACAGTGAAGTGACTAAGTTGTTCCAACAGTGAAGCAACTTCAACAATGAGTGCCACAATCGGAGTAGACTTGTGAACAATGATAATAGTTTTCTTGAACATATGGTGATCATGTAGCCAATGGTAATTTTTGTGGCCATTTTCTTAGGAAATTCATAAGCTACCTTTTGCGTCTTACTTATAAAAATGTCGCTATATACAACATCGATCAATATCCTCATAGCACATATGAAACCATTGCAAAATTTCTAGACTTGCATTCACTTTGGTAACTCATGGGGCAGGCGGGCACTTCCTCAACAAACCCTTGTACTCTCCCAAGCAACATACATTGTCTCTCCATCTAACTATCCTGTTTGCTTTCACTGGTGGAAGTATTTTGATAGAAACTTTTACCCTAAATCATACTAGTTAATGATCAAATCACTCGGCAGCAAATTCAGCTAGCTGGCAGCTCTTAACACGATCTCTTAATGAAAAAGGGAGCAATCTCAGCATGATAACATCATCTGAGACCCCATCATACATGAAAGTACCACGAATCTCTATAAAGTTTATGATGTGATAATTTGGGTCTTTAGCAGCTAGGGCTCCAAATTATGAATTCTCTCGAAGTTGTTCGCCTATACCCCAAGTTTGATGACATCCTGGGTTTTGCCATGGACAATTAGCAACGCAATATCCCTTAAGCTCTAGACCTCCATGGTAAAGCCAGCAGCAGCTTCCTCAAGGTTCACCGCAGTCTATAGCTCACAACTTATGGTTTGTCTCCTCTCCCTTAGCTTTCTCTAAAAAATCCTTTAGATCTATGGATCTAGCAGAAGTGTTGGCTCACCATTAAAAAAATGCATAAACTATGAACAGTATCTAAAATGACAAAGAAATATATAAATAAGTAAAACATAATATTTGAGATCACAGTCCCAAACCAGGACACAAAAATTTACGATAAGGATGTACATGCAAAAATGAGCGGTTGCACAAGTAATAAAAAGTGCTGGATATTAAATATCAAGTCAAGATGAGTAATTTGATGATGGTTTTTTGAGTGTTTCACAAGGTGTGTAATGATTTGTATGGAAAAAATCATTATGTATGCAAACTCTTCGAAATCAAACACCTATGTTGCAAAAATTCATCTGTTCAATGATGCAGCTTTGGGAGGATACAAAGTTTTTAAACAGATCCAATCTTATCGTTGTGAATTTTAAGACCAAAGGTTAATAATCATATTCCGATAATCAAAATGGGCGTTGGTTGCAACCACCGAAGCATCAGATTACTTTTTAGTTTCAGATAATGGTGTTAAAGCTAGTAGAAAGTGGCAAGACATGAAGTAAAACTGAAGTTTGAATTATATATGAAAATATAAAAACCCATTTACAACTATCATCATTTTTTATGTTATATATTGCAACAAAAAAAAAAAGTATTAGTAGCTCACAAATTTTTTAAATATTATATCTTTTTCCTTATATTCAGCAATGTAAAATGAATACATTGATGCTTGCTTTTCCTGTGAAATAAATCTAGCATATTTTCATATAAATAGAAAGGGTGTTGATGAGGGCATCAGATTTCGCCATGTGTACCATCGCCGGGGACGATGATCGACGGCCCTGATTCAGAGTCTTTACCTATGATGCTTTAGTTCTTTTCTTTTATTAGTTATTTCATGTTTCCGTTTGTACCCCTATGAGGGATGTTTCACTTATTGTAGCCCAAGGGCATTTGTGACTTTATGCTTTTATTTTTCATGTAAGCCTATATATAAAGGCTTGTATCATTGTATGGGATTATTGATGAATGAAATGAAATTATTCTCTTTGTTCTCTTTGTGAGTGCATGACAAGATCTCTTAGTGAGTTCTTCCTTGGGATCTCTCGGTGAGTTCTCTCTCTTATTTTGTGTTTATTCGTTCACCCTCTCTCCCTCATTAGAAGCTCCTCAAAATCCCCTCTCCCCAAACCCTATCCGCCAGCTTCTCCACCTTGGATTTTGCCGCCGGCCACCTTCACCATCCCAGCCGACCACCTTCCGCCGCCCCTCCCCCTTCCGGCCAACTCCCCTCCCTCATCCCATGTTGAGTTGAAGTTTAGAATTCAAATTTTGAATTCTTTCCAAATTTGGAATTCCAAATTAGGAAAGTTTGCATGATTGATTCAATCTCAATTTATTTTAATTTGGAGTTTTCAAATATTTGCCCACATCATCATTTAAGATTGGAAACTCCTCCCCCTCTCTCCCCAACCCTCTCTCCCTCCATACATGCCGCCGGCCTCCTATCAAGCCCCCAATCAAGTTTGCAATTAATTCCTTTTTGTGATTTGAAATCACAAATTAAATGCAAATAATCTTCCCTCCTATTTTTATTAAAACTGAAAATAACTTCAGTTTTCAAATTCCCCCTTCTCTCCCTACCGCCGGATCACCCAAGGCCTTAACCGAAATAATTGTCATTTAATGCCTTAATTGCATTAATTAGGGAATTCAAATTCTAGTGCTTTTCCCTCCTAAACTCCTAAAACTGAAATTAAATTCAGTTTTCTAATTTTGCTCTCCTCCCCTCAACCTAATTCCACCACCGGCCCCTTCTCCCCCCTCTTGCTTTCAACCCGCCGGCTCCCCCCTAGCTCCTCCTTGGAGATTCCGTTGTAACACCGCTCCTTCCTCCTTCAATGACGCATGGAGGTCCCCGAATGGAACTTCGGGTTTGAATACGACGATCACGGGCGAGTGGACATCCTCCGATCCCCTTTCTTTGACGTCGGATTCGACTTCGACGACACCGTCGAGGAGTATTTAGCCCGGATCGTACCCACTCTAATAGAGACCGTCGACAATCATTTCTCAGAGTATACTTGGATCGTTGAAGGCCGTCATCATCCACCACCTCCACGGCCCGCGCCGACCTCTCCTTCTCTACGGATCTACGGCGCCCTCGCTCTAGGAGTGATCTCACCCATTGTGTGGTTCTTCTTCTCCCAACACGCCTAGGAGTAGGTAAATGAGAGCGGCCTCAAGGTGAGACAATCGCTTTGTTAACCTTGGGATTCTAGTTGTTCTTCCATTTGCTTTACGTTTATGAAAGTTGTTATTTTTCTAGCCCTGCTAATTTAGGTGTAAGTGCTTGCCTAGTCGTAGTTAACAACTAAGATTTCCGAAAAGCTTGAATTGGGAACAACCTTTAATTTGCAATTAACGTACTTGGATAATCTTTTGTTAAACTTCTAAATACAAATCCTGGATTTACATCATATCACATCAGGTGTTAAATTTCAAAATAGCCCCAAGACTATTTGTATATGCCCGTTTTAATCCAAGAGTATAATGTTGATCCAATTTAGTCTATTAACTATTCAAAATTGATGCATAATGGTCCCTTCAGGATTAAATTTGGATCAATTTTGTAAAATTGAGGGAGAAAATTGGGAAATTTTTTATATCATAACTACAATATGAGGGATTATTTTGAATCAATTTTGTATAGTCAAGAGACTAAATAAGGGTAACATGTATTCTAGGACTAAATTGGCCGTATAGGGATAATTTGGGGACTACTTTGAGATTTTTCTTTAAATAGAAATATGAAATTTTTAATTAATTATTTTAAATGCTCATGAATAAGTACAATAATGATTTTATAAATATCAAAATTTTATATAATTTTAAATGTACCTATTATTTAAATAGTTATAAGCAAATACATGAGTGGAATAAGACTCCTTGTATGCATACATGTGTGCATGCATACAAAGCTCAAATTTCATGTTGCCTTTCTTCTTTTCTTTTATTGAGAAGGTGAGAGGAATGTTTGGTTGGTCATATGGACTAATGGAAAGATAAACATGTAAAACTTGATAGAGACGTACTTAAAAGGCCTCTATAATTGGTCCCATTTCTCCACATTATAACCTTTATATGAAGGAATTGAAGAAAACTGAATATCTTCAACCAATAGACCATAGATACCATTTATATCATTGACTAGCAATCATGTAAAAAATGTTGTTACAAGATAAACATAATGAAATAATAAATCAATGGTATAACAAAGTTTTTCGGGCTAGATCTCCAATCCCTCTGCTTGAGCAATCAACAAATTTGAAGGGCGGGTAACCAAGTTCATCACAAGACATGTTTCAGAGATGCATAGCTTAATACAACGCAAGAGTAAAGGGATAATATACTTACATGAGATAGAAGGATCTTTGCAAAAACTCTCAAACTGGAGCTTGAGATCCCCTTGACTTAGTGTGAGCCTCTCAGCTGCCTAAAATGTACAATATTAGTTGGCTCATTCATATAACAAAAGAATTTATGTTGAAATAATTATCTAGTGTTAACAATCGCATAGAATGTGTGGCAGAAGATATAGCAAGAGCTAAAATAGCACAAGTTTTAATAGAAAAAATAAAATAATCTCAATCCAAGAACAACTACAAGATGTCACTTGTGATTTTTAGTTAAAGATCAAGCACCTAGCGAGCATCATACAGCTTGACTACTTAAAAATGGTTGTTATCATAGTTGATATGAATAAAAAGGGTTTAATTATGGGGATTTAAACCACCCAAAACTTTTTTATTTATACATTTAACACCTAAAATTGAATATTTACTCTATACAACCCAAAACTCTTGAAATCATCAAAAATACTATACCGCAAAACGCCATCTGATGCGGACATCGGTACAAAGATTTGGCGCATCTATCACAGGAGGCGTCGTAAATCAACGGCTATAATTTAAATCTTCAATTATGAGTTATTTTTCTGAATTTTAGTTCTTATTTGATGTATTTCATGTTTTACCCCTAGTTTGGTTTATGTGAGTGTTGTGGCCCAAAGGGCAATTGTGTATTTTGACTTTTCTTATGTTGTGGCCTATATATAGGGCCTTAAGCTATTGTAATGGGGATGGATTATTGATATTAAAAATTTGTGTCAACACTTGTGTTCTTTGAGAGGATGATAGTGAGAGTCCTATGGGAAGGATTCGGTGTTTTCACCAGCCGCAGGATGGGTCCGGGCTCGTGTATTGAAGTCCCTTGGAGAAGGGCAAAGAATCACCTGTCAGTCTTCAGAAGAGTCCAAGGCTCGCGGTTTTTGTCTTCTATCTTTTGTTGTTGTTTTTGTTCTTATTGTTTCTAGTTTTCATCTTCATCCTCTACCTACGTCCACCTTCATCTTCTCCATCACCAAGCCGTCGTCTCCATTTCCACCCTAAACTGCCGGCCATGGCTCCCTAGCCGCCGGCCTCATCCCTACTTCTCCGTCTCCTTGAAATTTCCTAATTAGGTTGATGATTTAATTGGGATGATCAAAGATTTCAAATCCTTTTGAATTTGAATTTGAAATCTTTCCTAATTGGGTTTGATCCATATTTGGAAGGTTCTAACTCTCCAATTCAAAATTCAAATTTGCATTAGGAGTTAAATGCCCCCTCAATTTCCTCCCTTTAATTAAGGAATTAATCGCAGCTTTAAATCTGAAATTTAATTTCAGATTTAAGAATTAATTCACTTAAGTAATTGGGGCCCACTTATTTGAAATCAAACCCCTCTCCCTCCCTCTCTCCTAGGCCGACCCCTCTTCCTCCTCCTTTGCCAAATTAAGAGCCAATTAATGCTCCTAATTAAACCCCTCATTTCAAATTCAAAACATTTTGAATTTTAAAATCTTTCCTAATTTAACTTTTCTATTTTAGGAAAGTATTTATCTAGATCTATTTGAAATTTAAAATTCAAAACGATTTTTAATAAATACTTCCTAAAATCAATCCCTAACTCTAAGAACCATAATACACCACAGTTAAAGCTCTCCATAATCTCAGCCCTCCCACTAATACCGCCGGCCCCATTATTGCTTAAATCTTAATCTGGCATTTAGGTAATAAATCCAAATCATCTCAAATCCCCTCTAGCCGAAATCTCATCATGCCTATTTCTATTTGAATTATTCCAAAAGGAAAAGCCCTGTTTGGAAACAAATCCATCCTTTTTTCCCCACTCCAAACCGCAGATATCTCCCTGGTTTCCACCGCCTCTCCCTCAGCCATCCTTCACCATGACGTGAAGCCTCATGTTCCCCCTTCAAACCTGTTTTTCTCCTAGTCTTTGAAATCTGAATTTCTCTCAGATTTTTGGTTAAAATCTGAAACTATATTTCAGATTCTGAGAAGAGTATTTGGGAACTTTTCTTTTCCCCTTTCAAGAAAATTATCACAAGATTCAAGGAGTAGAATTCCCTCAGCCTTCCTTGGATCCCGCCGCCCCTTCTCCTCTCTCTCTCTCTCCCAATTCTCCTCTCTACCTCAGAACTTGCTCTCAGATTTTATGAGAAAAATATGAAATATTTCAGATTTCCTGAAAGGAATTGTTTCAGATTTTTGGGACGATTTGCTCTTCAAGACCCTTACGTTTCAAGCCTCCTACCCGTTCTACATCACCATCACACCTCGTGAACCATGGCACTCTTTTCTTTCATCAACCCTCTTTGCTTCTTCATGATCTCTAAATTCACAACATCGTCATTCTTGTTGTTCTTCTTTCTTCACGAGATCCCTTGCATTTGCAAAGACATCTACGACTAAGCTCACCAAACATTTCCTCCCTTTCGCTTATTTCCCTTTTGCCAAGCCATATGCTAAGCAGAATCATGATTCTTATTATTCTTGTTTTGCGAGCTCCATATCTTTGTGAGACATCAACTACCACATTGCTAGATGTTCGCTAGGTGCTTGATCTTTTGCTTCATTTAACAATCAAATTATTGGAGAATATCATTAGTTTGGTTGATATTTTATGCAAACATATCACAAGTAATTATGCTGCAGAGGTATTTAAAAACCTCAAGTTGATGGGTTTATAGGAACGAAAGAATGGATTAAAAGCAAATTCACCAAGCTTTTAAACAAATTTGAAGCTATGGTGGAACTAGACTGAAAATTCTAAGTGATTGATCAACAATATTAATGCTGTTGGTCTAACTTCTAATCCAACCCCATTACATATTGGAATATGTCAAACTTCTAAGATTTCAATCATCAACTTGAAGGAAATGGGTTTAAGATAAACATATTGCAAGAAGGCACCTTAAAATCTTGAATACTTGGCAATTTGTAGAGTAATCAGCATAATTTATTTCTCAGTTGTGATAGAGTTTAATCTATTGAATATGAGTTCTTTTGGTCAATTTAAAGTAATTTCAAACAGTTTAAAGTGAAGATATGCATTTTTTATAGATTCGAATGATGATTAGCAGCTAATTTTAATTTTGTAATGTTTAACAGATGTCGTACTTCAAAACACGAGTTCAAGCCACAGATCATCTTCAAATCGCAGGCATAACAGCCAAATTTATCATAGATGTAACTTGAAATGTGATTTACTTGCTTGTTATAGAGGCCAAAATTGTGGAAGAAAATTTTACAAATGCTCCAGAAATTGGATAAAGGATGACTGCAAAATTTTTTAAGATGGAATGATGACATTAACATATAGCATTCGACATGAAACATGAACGAGAAGTAGATTTTGAGGATAGTGTCAAGATGAAACTTGACTCCATCTTGTTTCTTGTCAAAATTTTGATTGCACTACAAATTCTAATTATAGATATGAAGTTGGCTTAATATAGAAGTTTGTATTTAATCCTCTATGATCATCTTTTGTTATTGGTAGGTAGCTATGTTGTTTGTGATCTTTAAGAGATCACTTCATGTTTGTTGGTAATTGTCACTGTATGATTTATTGTAATAGTTTTGATGCTCGTAATCCTTTTAAAAAGAAAAGCTGCCTGGTTTAACAGACCTGATTGATGTTTGTCATTTTCATCAAAGCGATTAGTATTATGTGATGCTTGGAAATGTCAAGACTGGAATGAAATGTAATGTTTGGAAAGAAATTTTGCCACAGCTAGAGGAAATGTGATGATCTATAAGCTAAATACCTATAATGTTTCAAGAATATATGCCACAATTCAATATAACTGTCGAATAAGAAGTATAAATTTCAATATACATTGCAATTCAATATATGCTGCAACTCAGTATGCTGCAATTCAATAATTGTTGTTGTTGTAACCTATATGCTATAACCTAAGCAACCTAAAGTTTGTGAGATGTAGCCTATATTTTGTACACTGCTGCAACATAAATGTTGTAGTAGATTTCAGCCTTATAATGTAGTATAATATGTAGCTGCAGTTTAGTTTCACATGCGACAGAGAACTTCAAGCTGCAGGTACAAATATAAAGTTCAGGACGATCCAAAACGGGAAACTGAAGCTGAATGAATCCAGAACTGAAATGCTAGTAAACAAAACGATCCAGAACTGATTGAATCATAAAACATATACGACATCACTGATTAAATCAGAATTAAGACAGAAATTGAGCAAAAAAAATTGTAATTTTTATAATAGCTTGAATCATTGCTTGTTACAATATATCCTTGTAAAATGATAGCGATCATCACAGCTGCATTGTTTTAAGAAAATAACAATAGTTTGTAATTCTTATAGTTGCTTGTTACACTTAGATTGCTACAAAAAAAACTTAAAAAACTTAGTGAGTATTCTTGTGATTTTGAGCATTCTTATGATTCATCATCCACTTGAGCTGCACTAGGCACATCCTTTCTGATGGCTAATTTAGGTCTAAAAGTTAGGGCATTATTAGCAATTGTTTGTTCAGAGCATTCTTACAAGTGCTCCTGTGGTGACTCCAAAGTCTACAACGACTGCATTTATGGAGTATTTTAGTTGTCTCCAAAAACTTTTTCAACCTCTTTTTTTGTGGCCTTCCTCTTGATCTTGGACATATTGAGTACACCAATTTGAACTCCATTGATTATGTACCATTAGACCTTGATAGGGAGATTTGCAATTGCACCCTCATATGATATTCTGCATATGATTATGCATATGTAACAATAGCAAAAGTTCTAAAATGCTAGATGAGCTAACCTAGTTATATAAAAGTGATCATCAAAGTAGATTTGCCATGAAGGCTTCATTCCAATGAATGCTACAGCATTAATACAAGGATGTACATCAACTGCCTTAATCTAAAAGTACATTTCCCTATATCAATATCAACTCCGTGTCTTTCAAGACGACCCCCAACCTCAACCTTTGGCACAGTAGGCTGCCTGATATCAAATTGCTCTTTCCATATAGTTATTTCTCTAATGTATTCATCAACATGAAGAACTAGTTCACATCGCCAACTTGTTGAGTTCATCCTCCTTGAGGCCCTTTATTTCATAATCATTCCCCTGACCATGTCAACGAAGTTCACAACTGGCTTTCTTCTAGCCTCAACAATCTAGAATTTGAAAGATTCAGCCATCTTGTTTGTGTTACAGTCAAGCTTTACCTCAGTTATAAACTGACTTTTAAACCACTTGTATGGTAAAGAAAGCAAATAAGAATGGGCAGACAAATTAGCACTATCTATTTCAGTTACTTTATGGTCGTACTCAAGTCTTGTGTTAGCATTTGCCACTTACACCAAGTTTCGAATCTTATGACCATCTTGGTAATGAAAGAACTCCTTCAAGTTCTTCAACAAATGAAGTAGAAGGTCACGATGCTCTGCATCTGAAAAGATATGCTATATTACTTCACCTAGGCCTTCTTCAATGTTTTAATTTAAAGGCTGATGGATATAACACAACTGATGCAAGAAAAAATTTGGGAAAAGCCCAAAATTTTTGTTTCCTAGGAAATAGAAGATACACAAAACTCCCAAAAACTAGACAAAATACAACAAATAAACCAAAAACAACTTTACTTTTATAATATAAAAGGACTTACAAACTTTGACGCTTACAAACGACACAAAAATTAACACAAACTCCTAAAGCTTCTTGCCAAACGTTGAGAAGAAAGATAAAGATGGGGTGGTCACTTGCAGTGAGAAGAAAGAAATTAGAAGACGAGACGAAACATAGCTCGCAAACTATAGAGAAGGAAGAGATGGGGGATATAGCTCGCAAGCTATTCCCAAAGAAGAAAAAACCCTCTTTTTTTTGACAAAAAACACCACATATTTATATGAAAGAAAAGGGAGCCAAACAGCCAACTTCAACCTTTAAACAAACCAATCAGGTAAGGAGAAGAGGAAGGGCAGCAGATATCACAAGACAACTCTCAAAAATCAGCACAGGAACCGGGTAGGAGAAGCCACGGGAGCACAGCCAGGGAGGGGCCTGAAGAGCCAACACAGAACCTCGGATGGAGAAGTCACGGGAACACAGCCAGTGAGGAACCCGAGCAAGCAACACAGGAACCGGGAAGAACAAATCCGGGAAAGCAGGCAAGGGGAAAACCGAAAAGGCAACCAGCACCCAGCCTTAATTCACGGGAACAGCACAAAGGGAAAACCAAGGAGACACAAGAAAGGGAAGAGGCATGAGTGGGAAACCAAAGAGAAAGAACCAAGGGCTAAAAGAGAGGGGGGATGAACCTAATTAATTCTTACAATTTATGAGCTTAACACACTCTACTAGATATTAATGAGCTGACATCTAGTATGGGAAATTAAAGCTCACAAAAAATAAAACCCAACTTGTTTTGCCCCCCCCCCCCCCCCCCTACATCAACAACCAATTGTTTTAGCCAACTTTTCTAAAAAATATTGTCATGTTTTCATTGATTCAGTTTCTACAATGGCAAAGGCTAATGTAAACAAATCATTATTAGCATCAAGGGTATTTGCAAGAGCAGCACGCCCAAATACTTCAACTGGCAAGCATTAAGACCTATCAGAAGTCTACAGCCAACCAGAAACACTATTGATACAAACCTTGATGCTTACATATAATCTCTAGAAAGAACTATCATCGCTATCATAGATGTATTTCATGTGAAAACTGAAAACCCACTCTATTAAGAAGCTCTGATCTTAGTGCAGGAACCCACTAGTAGTTTTCATTGATTGATGCAAAAAATGATATCTCAGGCTTGCTCTCTTGAGCATCATAGCTTCATATAGGATAGTGAAAATCCGTAGGTCATCTTTAAACTATTGTTGATTTGTTTTGGAGGGGCATCTAGATATTTCTTCTCTATATCTTGTATTTCATTAATAACCGAAGCAGATGTGGCATATCTATTTCTAACTTTATTGATACCTAGGCATAAGTGTACTCCATCTACTTTTCTCACTTCAAAACTTCCATATGAGATGGAGAAGCATCTGAGGAAGGTCTAGAGTCATACAACATCTGCTATTGGGAGGCTCTGCTGCAATGCCAAAGCTGGGATTTGCATAGTGGAAGAGAAAGAGTTTGAGGCAGGAGAGAGAGTTGCAGTGGGATAGAAAGAGATGAGCTTTGCACTAGAATGAGGGACCAAGATTTTGGGAAGAACTTAATGAAGCTACTTGGCGTCCTCAAAATGGTGAGGGAGAGCATCGAAATGGAGGGTTACAAAGTGGGAGAATAGATCTATTAGAAAATTTTGGATGGCATATAACTAAATATTCAGTTTTAGGTGTTAGATATGAAAAAAAAAAAAAATTTGTGAGTGGCATGCATGTAAATCCCCCTTTAACTATTTAAATGAGAATTTTATTATTTACTTTGGAACTGTTCAAGAATAGTATATTACATATCTGAATCTAATGTCCCATCAAAAGTACCTCAAAATAGGATGCGAATTACAGCCATGAGGAGTGCTTTGTATAATCGATCCCATTTGCAGGAAGAGATATTCAAACATACCACTTTCTTCTTCCCCAAAATCTCATATAAAGTTGAATAAACATAATATCTGATAATGAGGTTAATATCACCAACTCATTTAGAAATGACAGCTCAGAAAATGCATTTTAGTTAAAGAATCAATTTCAATAGCATCACACAGTTTAATTGCGAGTCTATGAAAAATGTAAAGAAAGCAAGCTAAATAAAGGGATTTTATTGTCTAGAAAACTACACGAAATCTTAAACCAGTGCAATGGATATTGTAACAGCTTATAAATGATATCTCACAACATTTTGCAAGTACTAACCTTAGCTATTAAAGGATCTTTTAAATTGGCAACAGTTGCAAAGTGAACCTTTTCCACATCCCTTAAATTATGTAATGACAACAATTGCTTGTTAGATAAACAAAGGCCAACGGGCCAAAAATGAATACCAAGGTAATTAAAACTGCAAAAATAATATTTTCTTAAGCTCACATGGGTTCTGGAAGTTCATCCTCCGTGAGTAAGCCATCTTTGACAAGCTCTTCAAGAGAGATAAGAAGAGTGTTTCCACAATTTGCATCCTACAAATAATCATCAAAAGAGCATCAAATTTGGAACATGAGAATGCTAGAATAGAAATGATGAGGACATCGTCAGAGATTGCGACACATGTACCATCAGGAGATGCCGGAGATCGACGGCCACGATCATGATCTTTATTTTCATCATTTTATGTAGTAGTTTATTTTATTTTTATATTTTTCCGTTTTTGCCCTTATGGGTATTTGGTCGTTATTGTAGCCCGAGGGGCATTTTAGTCCTTTGTTTTCCTTGTCATTTTGAGGCCTATTTATATGGCCATTTTCTTATGTAATAGTTTAGTTTTTGATGAAATAAAAATTTGCTCTTTGTTCTCTTTGTGAGTTCATGAAACCTCTAAAGATCTCTTTGTGAGTTCTTGAAGAGGAGACCGTTGGAGATCTCTTTGTGAGTTCTACCGGTGGATTGGTGTTGAGACCGTCGGAGATCTCTTTGTGAGTTCTACCGGTGGATTGGTGTTCAAGGTTTGTCATTTGAAATTTCTTTGTTTTTCTCCCCAATCTCTTCTTCCCCAACTTAGACAAAATCCCAATCTTTTTTTTTTTCTCAATTCCCCACCACCATCCAAGCTCCACCGCCGGCCTCCCTTAGCCGGCCCAGCCACCGGCGGCCTTCCCCTCCTCCAAGCAGCCCAAAGCCGCCGGCCAGAAATTCAGCCGCCGCCGGCCAGCCTCCCACCAGCCAGCAGCCGGCCACCCGCCGGCCAGCCCAGCAGCCCATTCCCGCCGCCTCTCCCTCTTGAAGCCTCCCACCATTTGAATTTCAAATCTCTTGAGTTATTAACCTTCTTAATTGGTGCTTATGCAATTAAGCCAACCCATTAAAGAGATTAAATTCAAATTCAAAATTCAAATTTGATCTCCCTCTCATTTTAAATTTTGGGAAGTTACTTAAGCTCAAATTAAATCTGAAATTAAAATTCAGATTTAATTGAATTTCTTACTTAAACTTGGGCCCCACTCTCATAACTCCTAAATCTCTCTCTCTCCTCCTCATATGGCCAGCCACTCTTAGTGGGCCTCTCTCTCTTCCAAATGACATATTAACACCACAAATTCAGCCCAAATCCCCCCCTCTTTACCGCCCCCCTCTCCTCCTTGATTTAATTTGAATTTCAAATTAAATCCCACCATTAAACTTCCCAAATTCTGAAATTAATTCAAAATTCCTGCACGCTACCATGTGGATCCCACCATAACCAAGCTCCCCTCTTCTCCCGGATGCTCCATCAACTCCCGACAAGAATGCATGGACGTTGGATCATTAACGGCCGCCCACCCGCTCCTCTAAATCCGGCTTCTTCCCCGGCGACGAGTCCTCTCGGGATCACTTGTCTACTAGTGGCATCGCTAAGTCTACTCACGATTCTCCTCCGCTAGCCACCACTTTCAAAACGAGGGACGGACCTCAAGGTGAATGATCTAAATTTTAAACGTGTGGCTTTAGTAGTAGTTATTTGCATTATCTAGTTTATTTTGATTATCTTTTGCAAGACTCTTTTGATTCTTAAATGTAATCACTGTCGTTAACTTAATTTATCACGAATTTTCTTGAATCCAACTTGAGTAAGCTAGATTTTATCGTTAACATTGCAAAGTTAAACTCTCATTAATCTCTAACGTGCAATTCATGTTTCACCGCATGTTGTTTCACATCATCTTAGTATCAGAGCATGGCTATCATGCTTGGCATGTTTAGAAAACATCCTAGGGTCTAGCTTCTTATTGTAGTTTAAAATTGGCATGCATATCATTGCTTAGATGGCAAATTTTCACTGTTTTTGTCACTGTTTTTTTGCATTTCCTGCACTCATCTAGCTGAGTTAGGTCATATTAACTAGCATCTTAGTGTTGGCCTTTTGTTTGGGAAGATTCCTAAGTGTTTAGAACAACTTCGGCTTGATTTAACCCTGCTGTCCTCACTTTCCTGCAGCTGTCATTCACTGTTTAGGAAGTCTAAACACTTGTTTAACGGCTGCCTTTAAATTCCTGCAGTGTTTATAAGCCGTTGGGAGGCTATAACTTAAGTCCTAAGTGCTGTCCACACATTAGGAGTTACTCTCAACACTTGGAATAATTTTCCTAGTTGCGTTCTATTGCTGTCCACTCAAAAACTGCACTTGTTGGAGACTTATAATTGACCGGAAGGCTGTCCTAGTGGCTGTCCACACTTGGCTTCCAACCCTAAACGTGCTAGATACGTGCCACCTTGTGTTAGGTTGTTGTCCCGAGTCTTCCAACAGTAGTTAGGAGCTTTAGGATCCACCTAACTGCGTGTATAACTGCTGTCCACCGGCCCGACACCGTCCCTAACCAACCCCAACCCGAACCAATGGACCCGATAAGACTTCAAAAGAGCTTAGATGACATCGTTAACCTAGTGAGCACTATAACTAGAATTATGACGGAGAAACCTGTTGACTATCCCCGCTCGAATTATGTGTCCCCTCTGCTTTTCAACCTAGACCCGAGTTTAAGCCACAACGATCTCACTTTGAGCCACCTTATCGTCTGACTACCTTTGATGGTTCTTTGGACCCTTACTATTTTAGGGAATGGGTTAGACAATTAGATGACTATTTTGAATCACGTGAAATCCCTAATTCTCGCCAGTTTAGCATTGCTAGGTCACACCTGAGCGGTAATGCTCTCCAATTTTGGATGAGGTTGGAAGATCATAAAGAGTCTCGTGGCGAATACCCCACCTCTGATTGGAAAAACATGAAACGAGAACTTGGATTAAAGTACACTTCCCCTACTAGTGGTCACCCATCCTTTAGTAACATCAGGGTTGCTGCCCCACCCTATAGGTCCTCACCAAAACTTAAAGGCCGACCCTCTATTGGGTCTTCTGATAAATCAATCTCTTATGGCTCCCCACTTGGACCCACTTCTAGCCATCCCATTCAACCGTTAGACTCCCCATTCCTTGACCCTGCAGGTATGATTGTAATAAATGAATGCATTAAAAAGAAGAGATCTCCTGAACCTGAGAATGAGTGCATCCATTTTGTGGATGCTAATGACATCAATAATGACGAGGAATTCTTTGAGGATGAAACAACAGTGATTGAATCAAACTCCCAGCATGACTTAAATCCTGAGCTAGGAAAATTAGAACCTTTAAACGTCGACACCTTAGGCCACCCTGATCCTAGTCTCCTCGAGGATAACTCTTTGGATAAGGTATGCTTGGATGATGGTAATGTGATCTTGAAAGAAGCCAATCTGGCTTCGAACACATTGAAATTAAGTTTGGAAGACAGTGACTTAGTTGTAACCCCTACTGAGTTGACTTTAGATAATCTTGATGATAATGATCTCGAGTCGGAAGTGGTTAAATTGAATTTACTACCTGATCTGAGCCCCAATTTAACTAACCCCGAGTCTATCAATCTTAAGGTTATACCCAAATCTGATCCTATTGATGATAGAAATATGAGTTCGGAAGACAGTGATTTGATTCTGAAAGTTTCTGAGCCTAACTTGAATAATGGGTTTCATCTTATTTTATTGGAGTCTATTTTAGGAATCACTCATCTAGATTTACATTTTAAAGAGTGTGACTTTTGTGATTGGGCTTATCCCACCACTCCTCGTACCGACTTTAATGTGAGAGAAAGTCTTAGCCCATACTTTCATGTCACAACTTTAACTGTCGTGCCCACTTCTGGTATGGATACCATACCCAATTTCTTAAGTCTCATACCTGCTGGTGACTCGTTTGGCTATCCCATTATGACTGTGAGTCAGGAGCCATCACCTTATCTTGTTCTTGATTCATTCATGTTGCCCGATATAGTCTTGTCCTTCCCTATTAAGGACCATCTCTCTCCTAGTGGGATGAATTTACTAGATTACACTATTGTCCCTAGGAGACTACCTACAATCCTGACTGAAATTTCCTATAGGAATGTCCCTTTAGCTAAGGATGTCTTCATTGCTCCCCCCACACCGGTTCCTTTAAACTGAACACTTTAGACCCTCTTTTGTGACCCATCCACCTGTTCTAGCAACGTGTCGTGTGAGTTAGTATGTTGTGTGTGTGTTGTAGTCTGTTGTCTTCCTTTTGTCTATGCTTTAAACTTTGTAAGCTCATGAGTCTTGTCATTCGATCTCTTGCATTTGCATCACATTTACATGAATTGCACAAATAAATTAATGAAAGAATTAAACAGAGCAATGCTGGCTATAAACTTAACGCAGACCTCAAGAAAAGATTTAAAGAATTTGAAGTGGGAGATTATGTGATGGTTCGGATTCGTCCGGAGCGGTTCCCACAAGGATCCGTTAAGAAATTACACGCGAGAAGCGCGGGGCCTTTCAAAATAATTCCAAAATTAACAGTAATGCTTATGTGCTAGACCTTCCCGAAGGTCTTAACTTTAGCCCCACTTTTAACGTTGAAGACCTTGTAACCTATGAGGGACCAGAGTTTAACCCCATCAATTCATTACATGATGAGCCTTGTGAGTCCCCACCTGGTGAGATCCCCAGCCTACCTCCACTCCCAAAAATCCCAACATTACCTACCGCGGAGAGGATTGAAGCAGTACTTAGCGATGAAATCAATTCTACTAAAGACGGTGGTCACCGAAGGTACTCGGTTCAATGGGCAGGAAAGTCGGAGACGGAGAACGTGTGGATCAACCGAGATGAGTTACAGAGATTGGACCCAGACTTGCTGGAGTGGTACGAGGCTTCTAGAGACACTCACTCGACGGGGTCGAGTTTTCTCCCACTTGGGGAGAATGATGAGGACATCGTCAGAGATTGCGACACATGTACCATCAGGAAATGCCGGAGATCGACGGCCACGATCATGATCTTTATTTTCATCATTTTATGTAGTAGTTTATTTGATTTTTATATTTTTCCAGTTTTGCCCTTATGGGTATTTGGTCGTTATTGTAGCCCGAGGGGCATTTTAGTCCTTTGTTTTCCTTGTCATTTTGAGGCCTATTTATATGGTAATTTTCTTATGTAATAGTTTAGTTTTTGATGAAATAAAAATTTGCTCTTTGTTCTCTTTGTGAGTTCATGAAACCTCTAAAAATCTCTTTGTGAGTTCTTGAAGAGGAGACCGTCGGAGATCTTTTTGTGAGTTCTACCGGTGGATTGGTGTTGAGACCGTCGGAGATCTCTTTGTGAGTTCTACCGGTGGATTGGTGTTCAAGGTTTGTCATTTGAAATTTCTTTGTTTTTCTCCCCAATCTCTTCTTCCCCCACTTAGCCGAAATCCCAATCTTTTTTTTTCTCAATTCCCCACCACCACCCAAGCTCCACCGCCGGCCTCCCTTTGCCGGCCCAGCCACCGGCGGCCTTCCCCTCCTCCAAGCAGCCCAAAGCCGCCGGCCAAAAATTCAGCCGCCGCCGGCCAGCCTCCCGCCGGCCAGCCCAGCAGCCCATTCCCGCCGCCTCTCCCTCTTGAAGCCTCCCACCATTTGAATTTCAAATCTCTTGAGTTATTAACCTTCTTAATTGGTGCTTATGCAATTAAGCCAACCCATTAAAGAGATTAAATTCAAATTTGATCTCCCTCTCATTTTAAATTTTGGGAAGTTACTTAAGCTCAAATTAAATCTGAAATTAAAATTCAGATCTAATTGAATTTCTTACTTAAACTTGGGCCCCACTCTCATAACTCCTAAATCTCTCTCTCTCTCTCTCCTTCTCATATGGCCAGCCACTCTTAGGGTGCGTTTGGGACGGCTTCAGGCCTGCTTTGCTTTATAAAAATTTATTAAGTGCTCGTTTGGGACATTGCGGTAGAACCGTAGAACAAAGTTAGAAAAATTTCTGCGGCCCGCGGCTGCTTCTCGCGACCTTTGATTGCGTCCCGCGGTCCACTGCGGCTCACTGCTTTCCGCCGTTTCGAAGGGCATAAATGACGGAAAAGCCGGGTCGCTCCGATGCGCGCCTTCTCCGATGGGCATATTTCTCTCTGCAGCGTCGTCGTTCTCCTCGTTCAAAAGCTATGGTTTGTGTCATTCCAGGCTACGCTGTTTCTTCTTGGGAGGATTCATTGATATCTGATAGCTTCTCTGGTTACAAACGGCCAAGAGATATCGTCGGCCTGAACCAAACAGAGCTACAGGTACTGCATGTCTGCATCTCATTTTCTTCTTATCCGGCCATCTTCTGCTCTTAGATTTAATTGATTTGGATTTTACAAGAAGGAGATGTGAAGAACAACCAAGTTTCCGGCTTAACTCATCAGTTCAGCTTGCCGAAGACTTCGTCGGAGATAGCGGCGATCGAGAAGTTCCTCCAGTTTCAAGACTCTGTTCCCTGTAAGATCAGGGCGAAGAGAGGCTGCGCTACACATCCCAGGAGCATTGCAGAGAGAGTAAAAATTTGTACTTTAATCCTCAATTCGTTCATCTTCACCGATTGATAAACAAACCAAATGCTAAAAACGCAAGTTTGAATCATTGCAGGTGAGAAGAACACGAATTAAGATGTTTTAATGTTTGGAGGATTTTCGTTGATCCTAATAAGCCCAGTAAATGTTTTTTACTATGTGGCTTTAGTCATTTTCATTTGGTTACTTTTACTTCGTCTCCCTCCTCCTTAGGATAATATTGGCAGCCATAGACATTGTGATTGATTATTACTGTTTGCCATTGTTGGCTGCAGAATGATTGTAATTTTTTCTCTTGCTTTGAATTGATCTTGTTATAAATCTAATTGTTTGAAATGCTGATTGATTACGATTGGTTAATCTATGGGCACGAATTTTTATTTTTAAATACTTTCAACCAAGTATGGTAGCCAAATTTTTTATTTATGGGCACAAATTTGTCATTTTTAAATACCCTCAAATTTTCATTCCATCTTGAAATAGACATTTGGTTTAAATATGTATAAAGTAATAAAATAGTTAAATTTTATATCAAAATTGTTAATATAAAGAGTTAAAAAAATTAAATTTGAACAAATTTTATTCATCTTCATATATATAAGGATAACAAGGTAATTTGTTGTAAAACAGCAGCAGCACAGCAGTTCGGCAGTAGTAATACCCAAACAACATTGACTGATTTCTATACAGCAACTTAAGAAAGCAGCTTTATGTACAACAATTTCACAACCTGCTTTACCGACAGCAGCAGCCGTCCCAAACGCACCCTTAGTGGGCCTCTCTCTCTTCCAAATGACATATTAACATCACAAATTCAGCCCAAATCCCCCCCTCTTTACCGCCCCCCTCTCCTCCTTGATTTAATTTGAATTTCGAATTAAATCCCACCATTAAACCTCCCAAATTCTGAAATTAATTCAAAATTCCTGCACGCTATCATGTGGATCCCACCATAACCAAGCTCCCTTCTTCTCCCGGATGCTCCATCAACTCCCAGCAAGAATGCATGGACGTTGGATCATTAACGGCCGTCCACCCGCTCCTCCAAATCCGGCTTCTTCCCCGGCGACGAGTCCTCTTGGGATCACTTGTCTACTAGTGGCATCGCTAAGTCTACTCACGATTCTCCTCCGCTAGCCACCACTTTCAAAACGAGGGACGGACCTCAAGGTGAATGATCTAAATTTTAAACGTGTGGCTTTAGTAGTAGCTATTTGCATTATCTAGTTTATTTTGGTTATCTTTTGCAAGACTCTTTTGATTCTTAAATGTAATCACTGCCGTTAACTTAATTTATCACGAATTTTCTTGAATCCAACTTGAGTAAGCTAGATTTTATCGTTAACATTGCAAAGTTAAACTCTCATTAATCTCTAACGTGCAATTCATGTTTCACCGCATGTTGTTTCACATCAAGAAAAGTGAGAAGCAATGAAATGGCATTTTGATATATTTGACCAAGCTGTCCCTCTTTTGTTTTTGTTTTTTTTAATGAATACATTAAGTGAAAAAGCTTCTTTTTCAGTTATATAAATTACTAGTAGTAAAATTTCCTAATGACAGCTTAAAATGCAGATATATTTGACCAGTACTAGCACCATCAAATGGCTGAAATTTTAAGAATATAAAAATTTTCTAACAAGAAATTGCATTTAACTTTGGGGATGTTTGGTTGGAATATTTTAGGATGTAGAGTAGAGTAAATGCATGGGTTTTGAAAAGTTTCGTGTTTTGTTGGATGAAAAGCAAATCCAAAGTGAAGAAAAGTAAATGCAGCGTATTTCATTCTAGTTCATTTTTGAGGTAAACCATTCTCGTCCAATTTTGAGGACGAACCGTTTACACCGCTCCAAAGCTTGCTTGACCAATGCCGACGGCCACCGTCTCCGCCGTTTGCCTCCATCGGCCGCCGCAGCCTGCTCTGATGTCCACCGCCAGCCTCCATCCATCACCGCCGACAGCAAACCGCGGCCACCATCCACCGCCCTCCAGCGCCTACCAACAACCACCCTTGGCACAACAATTTTACACTTTATATTACATTCACTTTACTTCAAACCAAATAATGATAATAATAATAAAGTCTTGCATTCATTTTTTACACTCATCCAAACAACTTCAAAGTATTCTTTTTACACTGCATTCTTTTTTCAGGTAACCAAACGACCCCTTAAGTATTTAAAGACCCTAATAAAAGAAAGCCTTAAAATCTTATATGTCAGCTTGGAAAGTGCCTCAAGTATAGCAGCATAGCATCAATTCATGTAACCAGGTGAGCAAAAAATAAAAGTAAAAAAGTGGTAGTAGAATATCCACTTCAGCAAAACCCAGCAACCAAATTAAAATTGGGTATTACACCCTAAACTCCGAAGGATACCTCATTGATCTCCATCTTGATAAGTCTCAAAGATATTAACTAAATATCATCGATAGAGGATAATAAATTCAATGATGAAATTCCATGCAAGCAAAAAAAATTTACCTGGCCCGCATAAGGTGATCCATCTTCATTGGACTTCCTCCCGGGAGGTACAAGGGGTAAAACCTGAAGAAAAACAAGGAAAGAGCAATTGAAATTAATCTATCACCCCATGGTTGGGACCCTTGACCCCTAGCATGAAGGAGAGAGTTCAACCGCAGCAACATCTAACTTATAACTTCTAATATTAGTGGTTTAATTCACAAAACATCCCAAGAAAAAAAAAATCCAAGATTTAGCATCATTCCCACTGCCAGATCACTTGAAAGCAACTGAAACAACTCTAAACCAAGTTATCCTCGGTAGTCATTTAAATTCAATTATATCAGTAGATTGAAGAGGCTCATTTGATTATTTGTACAAAGAAAACATGTTTAAGAAAAAGAAACAATAATTTCGATGACTCGCATTTTATGTTTGAACGACTTTTCTGTTTATATATAAATGTTTTGTAGCAAAAGCTCAAAATCTAACTTTTTTCCAATATCTAAGTACGTTCTATATTGACTATTTCAAAAAATAACAATTTTTTTTTAGCTTCAAGCAACATAATGAGCCCTAAACTCGAAAAAAAAAAAAAGGTGCGCGGAGATAACATATACCTGCCAAACAGAGCAACCCGTAGAGTGAAGCCAATCCAAGAATCGGATGGCCTCGTCCCCAAAATCTCCGATCCCGTACGGTCCACGTAACGAACTCGGGTGAAGCAGCACCCCTGCCCTCCTCCTCCCACTTGGATCCGCGGACGGGAACTTCGATCCGTAATCCTCCGGCAAGTCATCCCCCGCAGCGACGGAACTGCTGCCACTTATAACGGCGCGTCCGCCTCTCCTTGCCGGAGAAGAGAATGTTAATTTGCCGGTCCTAAACCGTGCCGAGGTGCTGGAGTCGCAGCGGGTCTTGGCGGCGCTGGCAGCAAAGGAGAGAACTTGGATGTTGGAAGAGAGGAAGAGAACTCGAGATAGGGCCATTAGGTTATAAAAGGGGAAGAACGACTGAACTTTGTCGAGTGCAAAGCAGCGACGAGCCGACGAGATAGATGCGTTGAGCGGTGAAGTGAAGACGACAGTGGATCTTCGGCCCTCCCGCCCTCAAATAATTTATTTGTAATAAGATAACACTGTCAGGCGTCAGCTATATAATCTCATGAAGTTGATATTTTAAAAATAAAAAATAAAATAAAATAAAATATTCAATCTCGTTTATCCTCTGCATTCATCTCCTCCTCCCTCCTTCATATAATTCAATAAAATTCTCGTGCAGTTTATTATAAACTCCATGGCTCATCTGTATGCATATCCAATGCATAAATCCCAACTCCATTTGTATAAATCCTAAAGCCTAAAGTTAGAAAAGAATGCAATAAATGTTAATGTGCCATTTGTATAAATCCAAAAGAATGAATAAAAGGATGATAAATGTGGCTTTTCTTCCAACATGCATCAACACTAATCACGAAGATTGCCATAACCATAAAGCTTGTTTTGAATCAAATGTACAAAAGTTTTTTATAATATTTGATAAATTTATTCTGATTGTACAACTTATATTTTAAATATGATGCAAAATTTTCTTAAAAATTAAATCATAAAGTCAAATAAAAATTTATTTTTATGACAAATAAGCTATAGTTGAAGCCATCCGAATGCATTGCTAGATTTTAGGCCTTTAACATCATTTTATTTATTTTCAAATTCTTTATATTCCTTCTATTTCTACAAATTTAATTTTTTAATCTAAACTTGATATAGATAGATATTATTTTAAGTTTGAAAATGAATGATTCTATTTTCTTACGCAAAATTATTTTATTAGTTTTGGCATTCTTGGTTATGGGTTATACAAGTTAAAGTATGATAATTTATTTACTTAAATTATGTTTGTTGAATTCGAATTTGTCAAGTAGAAAGATCAGAGAACCAAAGTTTCTAGCCAAAGATTAGGAAAAGGTGTTAAGGTCCCAAAATATTTCTCATCACCTCTTATTTATATGATTTTGATGGCTACATGATAGGCTATATAGAGAAAAATAAAAATGCATGCTACACATAATATCTCATAAAATACTACAAGCTAATCTATGGCATGTATCACATCCTAATTGGCTATAAGAGGACAAAGTCAACAATCAAGCAAGATGTATGTCATTGGACAAACCTAGGATGGTCGAGTAGGCTTAGGGTGAGTTTGGGAGTGAGTGCCAGGAGGAGATGGACTCATAGCTAGCAAGTCATCTAATAAAGTCGACAATTGACGTAGGGAGCTCGAGGTTATCTTGTTGTGAAGGCCGAGTGGTGTCTACAATGATGATGAAGAGTCCATAAGCCTGATAGTGATGACTGAATGAAGTGAGAAACCCCTGAGATGGGCATTTTCCTATAATAGAGTATGGAGGTCGAAGGAGGAGGATTTATTAAGACAAGTGAAAAACAGTTTGCTTGGTGAGGAATTTTCTTATCACCCAATGTAGGGCGAGCTTTAAATTTAAGAAAAACAATGTCGAACAATGTATATATCTGAAGTCCAATGAGAGCAAGTTTATATTTTAATAATGTATGTTGATGAAAGCTTATTTGCTGCTAATGATTTTGATTTATTACATGAGATTCATAAATTTCTCTTGAAGAACTTTCACATGAAAGATAGAGGTGAGACGTCCTATGTAATAGGAACTGAAATATTCATTTACAAAACAAGGAGGGTTACTTGTTGTGTCTTATGCAATTCCTTAATGATGAACTGAGACACATACAAACATCTAGTGGATATATATTATGCTCTCAAAATGGCTAAATTTTACAAGTTCTCATATTTATTGTCATTGTTTGAGGCGATCTTGTCCAATCCCATAAATATTTTCTTTCAACATGCAGTGAAGATCAAAGCGATGTGATTAAGGGGTTCCCATTAAATAATTAAGGTGAAAATCTGAGATTATTGAAGCACTTCCCCATCCTAGCCTGGGCCCCTCCACAAAAACATTCATGTTATGACATTCATACAAAATATACGATGCTTTATTATCTTATTCATGAATTTTCAAATTAATAGTTACACGGCTTGTAACACCTCCATACAAATTTAGAAACAAATAAACCTATCATGCGTATTCTATACTTTTCTCTGATCCATAAAAAACTATATTCGAGTTAACTCTACACTCTGCTATGTTTTCATAAAAACTATATGCCCACTCTTTATTTGTTTGTTTGTGAATTGTGATAGCGAGAAAAGAAAATGCTGTTGCAATTTATTCATAATTATAATTAACTCTTTTTTTTTTTTTTTTTAATTTTTAACCATGCTGACGACTTAGGAGTCGTATCGATTGAGAAGGTGCGCGTGTGGTTGGCATTAAAACCCACCCACAACCGTCTTAGTGTGCCTCACAAGTTAGATCCTCTCTTCTTTTTCAAAGCATATGTTGCTTCCAAAGTTTTCCTCTGCTGCCACTTCCATTTTTTTTTTTATCTTTTCTTCTCTTGTCATCGATAGAGGGGCATCTGAAAAGTATAATGGTGGGTCAATTTTATCATACTTGTGGTAAGAATTAGATTTGATATGATTCGACTCCTCTACTGTAAACCCTAAGTTTCCCTAAACTTAGGTTTCTCAGCATGTTTCTCTGCAAGTAGGAGGGGCATGGCCCGGTTAAAATGATTTCACTAATGTTTATAGTTGATTATAAATGATGCCCTTCCTCGGTGGGAAGGCCTTGGCTCGATGCATCATATATAGCACATTATATAGCCCTGTCTATTAAGACTTTTAGCCCTGTCCCCACACAACAGCTAAGGAATATAAATATTTTTATAAATTAACTAAATCTAATTACATCAACATGTAGACATAATAATAAAAAGGAATATAACATAAAATAAGGCAGTAACTACTTTTATTTAAAGCGTTATATCATCATTAAACGATTTTGATCACCTTAATAAAGCATATTTTTTTACTTAGAATAAATATGACATAGCATTCATGTTTCAACATAGTGTTTACTAGCTCATACTTCGGTAAATTAGTTATAATATTTCTTATTATGTACTTAAAAGTTCGTTTTTTTTTTCTTTTAATAAACCTGTTATGAATTTCTTCGAACAATTTATCTGCTGATGAGAACATAAAAGCAGAATAATAACGAATCATACTATATCATCTGCTATTTTAGGTGAACTTTATTAAGAAAACAAGAAAGAGCTCATGAAAGCTGTCTAATAACATCACATGCAAAGTAGCATCAGATGCTTCGTGTTGCTACAATTCTATCTATCATTAAGGATCGAATCAAATCGTGCAAGACAGTTCGCCGGATAATAATAATAAAAAACAAAAACCAGCCCATATCTAATGGTTCTGATTTCCACCATATTTAAAATAAGAAAAACGGAAAAAGGAGGGAGATGGATATTTATCATTTACAACTCAAATTTACAGATTAAAATGGCCTAAGCCCTACAAAATTCACCTACATCAACCTCCAGCCAACATCCTACCCATTTAATTCACCAACCGTAGCCGTAGGTACCCTCATACATAACATGTACATTAAATTATAAACATTATACCTGACAGAAGCCAGTAATCCTCTAGAACAGGGCAAATTATTAGGTTCGGACACTGGACAGAAAAAATCATCCGGATTTCACTCTGTCTACAATCAAAACGCAGTCAAAACGCAGCTGCTACAGTACGTGCACTTTTACTATAGACAAAGAGAAATCCGAATGATTTTCTCTGCCGTCCGAACCTAATAATTTATCCTAGAACAGCCACTATGTTGGTTAACGTCATCCTATTCTGAAAAAAAAAAGGGAAAAAGGGGGTGAAATTAAAAGGTACGACTCCCCACATTCAGCAAACACTGTCATCTGCAAGCTTCGAGCAGAACTGAGGGTCAAACAATTAATCTCCTGAAATATGATCAGCTTTCTGGCCAATCTTAACCACTTTTGTGACTGTTGCATTGCAAAAGAAGCATCTTTGGCTGTTCAGCAGGTGTCTGGTGATACAGCCAAGGCAAGAAAAGTGGCGGCAGGGCTCGAACTGTGCATCAGAATCAGCCGCGTAGCATATGCAACAGCAGCTATCATCTTCATTCTCATCAGCTTTGGTAGCCATCTCAACAGACCCTTCCAATGTCACTATTCTGCTCCTCAAGTAATTCGAGAACTCCTCAAGCTGAGCTAGTTTAGAAAGAGAGGCTTCCCCTCTCAACACATTGCCCTGGAACGGTAACAGCAACAAGTAAGACATTACACTGACTTCTAAAACAGACGAAATCAAGAAAAAATTTTGTATCAGGGTAACCTAATTAAAAATTGGTATCTCAAATTGTATTTGCACTAATCTCAAACAAATTCAACAGCTTTGAAATTCATCTGACCAAATTTTTTTTCCCCACATCCACTTAATTAAAGAATCAAACCGATATGCAATAAAACGAACTTCAATTATTAACCAAAAAGGGCAATATTTCTGAAGATTGCTGAAGCTCCATCAGCAAAAATTTCAAAATCAGCCAAGGCAAAAGATTAGAACTAACCCAATTATAACTAAGCAGGTACTGGAATCCACAATGGACTGTTAGAGGACAGTCCATGCTTGCAAAAACTCCAATAATATCAATCGTTTCTCCATGATTTGACTCTGCAGTTGCATCCATTAGGTTGAGGATAATTCCAACAAGCGGAGCCATTATCATAGACCGATTTGTCTTCTCATTATATTGACCAGGTCGCCTAAGAGAGCTGGATTGCAAAAAACAAAAAAACAACAAGAAGCAAACAACACATGAGTGATAAAAAAAAAGGTGCATATAGAACACAAACCATCAAATCGTTAAATAGCTGTTGGTGTCGTGTCATAGGTCAATCATCTCATAATTGTACTAAAAAAAACATGCTGATAATCCAAGTATCGCGTATCAAATAAATTTCTAAAATTGTCATATTTTCAAATTTAAAAAAAAGGGACTTCACAATTAAGAGTAATGGAACATGAGCCCGTTCATCGTAATCATTAGCATTATACCAACTATTTGCATTCAGCCTTATGAATATTTTTCTTCATCTGAATTTCTATCGAACGTTCACTTGGCTTTAATCATACCCGCAACTTTTCTCGCAAAACTTCGACCCATGTTACTCCAAGTCTCACCGTTTCTTCCTATTTCTTAAAAAATAATTAGTGTCCTCTTCATTGTACATCAAATAGAATGAGTGATAAACAAAGAGAAGTACTTCGACAACCAATAAATTGCCATGTCATAGGCCAATTTTTTCATTTAGTGCTTAAAAATTACATTAATAATCTAAGTATCGTGCATCATATGATTGCTAAAAATAATGAGCTTTTAAACTGAACTTCACAACTAAGCTTTCAAAAGAATAAGGGACTTCACAATTATAAGTAAAAGAAATCGTTTATCATCATCATCATCATCATCTTTAGCTCATACCAACTTACTGAATTCAGCATTAATAATCTTCTGTGCCTCAATTCCTGTCAAGTGTTCCACTTAGCCTTTAAGCCTTGTTGTTGTAATTTTCTTACACAACTTCAAAATTCAAAAAAAAAAACTTCAAAATTAAAATCATGTTATCTCACGTCTTCGACTCTTTCTATTTCTGTGGATGTTTGAGTTGGGACATTTGAATAATAGAAATTAGGAGAGCATGACCAGCAAGACTAGGTAGAGCAGAGTTGAAGTTTCTGATAGGAATTACTTGTAGATCTCAAGTATTTCCTATCAATCTTAGGAAAACAGTGAGAATTCTCCACAAAAATCCGCTCAAATTCACAAAAACAGTAGATAATTTGTATTATTTGATGAAAGGGAAATGGAAAATAACAAGATACAATTGATCCTCTATTCGAGAGGAGGATCGATCTCTCCCAAATCTCTAGACGCCGCTAGAGCCCAAAGAAAACCTAAATCTAGGAGAACTCAAATTTCAGCCAAATTCAAGATGCCCTAACCCTAGGAAAACAAAATATTTAATGCATACAAATCAAAAGGAAATCCCTAAACAGTCCCTACATTCAAATCCCCTCCTAAACTTTCTAAAAAATCCTTCCTAACTCAGTTGGTTGGCGCTTGCGGTGCGGTCTGCTACCGAAAGAGGCGGACGTCTCCGCCTCGGCTGGTCTCGCGTGGACCGGTTGAACCAGTCCAACGGACCGGTCTAATAGTTTCCTTGATGAGCTTCTACTAAAGGATGAGTACTTTTTCTTCTCATCCTCTGAATTTTTGTTTGATAGATGAAAGAAAAAAAAAATCCAAGAATCCATTTGTGAATCTTATCCAAGAATTATTGGATAAGCCGCAGCTTCAACTGATTACTAGTTCCATCTCAAGATCTTGCATGGCCTGTAGTAAAGATGTTCCTGCCCTTTGTCAGCATCATCCTCCTGTGCATAAAAACATCTGTCCTAAGAACGTTTGAAATCTACAGTATATTTTGAGGGTGTTCCATTTAACCTCTACCAACCTCATATCTTATACAAACTTTCAGTACTCTACGCATTTGAGTCAAGTAGAGTTATTGCCAAGCCAAACGAGAGGTTGGTTGGGCCACAGACTAACCCTATAATTACTAAGACATGCTCCGCATGCAACATATCTGCTTTTTTGTCATGTCGTACAAGACAACGACCAAGTTATCCAAATACTCTTAACAAGAGAACTCATTTAGCCCGTCTTCTCCATCTAGCTCTTATGTCATTCAAACCTTATATTCAATGCCACATCAGCTTCGCCAACTCAGCCAACCAAAAGATTTTGCCACACCCACATATATGCCTCCAATTGATGCTTAAGAGGGGGCAAATTTTGTTGTCTACATAAGTTTCCCCACATTTCAAACCCCATTTTTTTAAATAGAAAAAGAAATTTGAAAAGAATAAAGATATGATTTTTTGAGTTGGCGTAAACTTTGCATAACTTTGACCAATAGAATAGCAATTTGTTTGTGTGGGCTCTGAAAATTTGTGCTCCGGCCTCTCCATGCCATCTTTTTGTTGATGGGGAGAGTTTTAACGAATTTAAGTTCCAGGTAAATTTTCAGAAGATATATTGAATTTTAGATACGACACTACTCAAAGATTTCGCCCTTATTTTGTGAGGACTTTATGATCCGAGTTTTAATTTCCTATAGGCGCAAACCCTTATAATTATTTTAACAAGAGAAAACTTTAGATTAAGACAATTCGTAAAAAAAATCTAGCATATAATAGAAGCAATTTTAGGAATTGAATTTGATTTTGAATTTTGGAATTTAAGATTTTAAATTTATCACCATACACTTAAAATGGGTGATGGGGGAAATGAAGACGGGCCCAATAAAGATTCCATGATTCCGTCATCCCAGGTTGTCATGGTCCCTGATCTATTTAGTCAGAGAGGAAGTTCACCTAACCTGACAGAAGAAAACTTGTCGGCAACCATGGGTTGCTTTATCTAAAAACACCTTGCAAACCTGGGATGGTTGTCGAAGGTGATGAATTTATGTCGACCTTAGTTAACAAAAGGCTCTATATCTTATAGAGTGCACATATAATTCATTACTCAATGGGGATTTTAACCATTAAGGAACATGCGGACTTTAGTCATGACCGTAATATAGTGGTGTCCTTTTGCAGCAAAATCACCCAGTCAAAGGGCACGTGCCGCATCCTTACTGACGATGAATCAACTGAGAATGAATTGTAGTAATACATTCCACAAGTGTGAGCCGAAGTTATTCTTCAATTCATCATCCTCATCAAACCATTGCGAGGTGTGGATGTAATTTTAGTTTTGAGTTCTTAGTGATAAGATTCTCATTTAAATGTTTACAATTTGATTGTATTTTGAATTTTGAAATTTTAAAAGGATTTGAGTATTGACCACTCTGATTGTGATTTACATTCAACATGACCATCATCGGAGTGGCGATGAATCACTTTAAAAGATGTATTTTTCTTTGGGGTTCGACTATTTTGAAAATAGGACCCCATCCGATTGAGATTTTCTGTCAACATAGCCATCATTAGAGATTTTAAATAATTAGTTATTTGAATCTTGTTAACACTATTCGCTCACTAACAAAGGATCAAGTTAAACAATTGATGATTATGCAAATGATAAAATTGCGGGCTTATGCTTTATGATGAGCTTCATCTAGAGAGCCTTCAAAAGCCTAATGTGAACTTTAAACTAAATATCTCGGTAGATTTGTGATTACGCATTAATTTGTTAATTCAAGTCATGTTAACTCCAGTTCTTTCAAGGAGTATGAAACTTGAATCATTGACCCGGCAATATTCTCGGACCTTTGGATTTAGGAATCAAATGTGATGATAGGAGCACATGCGAGATATATATTAGCATATAAATCATAAGCATTGTGGGGGTGCTTGAATATTTTTAAGTTTAGCCCATCTTTGATAACTCTAAATTCCAATTGAATGTAGATATTGCATCTGCAAAGATACGAAAACTATGTTTGGATGTGTTTGATATTAAACTTTTAAGATATTCAAAACTATGTTTCTCTTTTATACCATAGATGTGGCATTCAAGAGTATAACTGTTGAGTATAATTGTATCATCCTGCTACATTGCAACATAGAAACCTCCAAAAACCACTAGAACTAGTAATCTTTTCCTATGATCATCATAAGCTTATCAATATCATTGTAATTTATTAGAAGATCGGAAAAGCTAGAGCCCTCCAAGCTATATCCTTTCTCTGGTTTAACGGAATGATCTTTTTTTTTTTTAAATCAGGATTTCTAAGATAGGAAAGAGCGTGTGAAGCCAATGGCAATATGAGGCAAGATGAAACATCAGTGTCAAATAAGTCCCCTAAATAGTATAAAAGAGTATGCAGGAATTGAAAAAAATAGAGATGACATAAAAGATGTTTGGATTATCAAGCAGCAGAGCTCACAAGCAACTTGTATCCACTCCTTAATAGATTGCAAAACAGGTGTCCTATAATCATCAACACAAAAGTTCTGAACTTTGGCCTTCAAAAGCTAAATGATAGAAAGAAGCATAACCATCTTCAGTCAAAACTGTAGAACCAAGATTTCTAAGATCAAGAACAATCTTTCCAAAGCTTTTGACCAAAGTATAGTTCTTAGATGCTTCGGAGAAATCTGGGTAGTTTATGCAATTTATGGCTTGCCTTTCATGTGTTATTTTCTGAAAAGCAGTAATTACATGGCTAACGGATCAATCTGTGCAGCAGACTGGATAGTAATTATATGGCTGAAAGCAAATCTAGACAGTAATGTGTGGTTGATTATTGTCAATTTTCTTACATGGCTGGAAGAAAATTTGGACAATAATGTGCCACATGAATGGGGTGTATTTAATCACATACCAAAGGGATAATTACAGCAGTCACAGTCCCCCCCTAGCTCCATAATATTTTCCATTATATATATATATATATATATATATATATATATATATATATATATATATATATGATTTAAATTCTGATATGATATATTATGCTATTTCCTGCTTAGTGTGTATTAGTGATGATAAATTGAATCATGTTGTTTAGCCCAAGCCAATTAATGTGATTGTTCAACTGCTCAAATATTTTTATGGCATTTTTTTTAATTATTTAAATTGACAACATTTTATTTAAAATTAATTATGTGAAGGTCCTTTGTCATTCAAAATTTTGGCAACCTCCTGACGGCCCCTCCCCGCAAATTGAGGTTCGGAGACGCTTGCCTTTCAAATCCACCGGACTGGATTAGAGATTCAATGGCCGAGGGCTTCCAAAAGATTATTAGTATCGATACAGGTCTTCAAATCATTTTATTTTCTTGAAAACCCGACAATCTCCAGGTGTCCCCTCCTTGCAAAGAGAGGTTGGAAGGCACTTGCCTTTCAAATCCGTCTGGCCGGATCAAAATTTTGACTGTTGAGGTCTTCTGGACGATGATTGATCCCGACACAAGTCTTTGGCGATCCCTATCATAGTACATATTATATATATATATATATATATATATATATATATATATATATATATATATTATTTACACAAGCTTGCCCTGCACACTGAACACTCACTGGAAGGAGTCCGAGGGAGGTAGGGTCGAAGTGGGTCGACGAACGTGGGTTGGAGCGTGTACAGGCTTGGGCAAGCAAGCAGATTGGACACGCGAGCATGCAGGTGGGCTTGACGCGCTGGGCAGACGGTGTGGGATTTGGCTTCCTATGTGCGACACAAAAAGACGATGAGAGATCGAGCAGTGGGATCTCGCATGCGGTTTAGTTCAAACGAGATGAAATTCGGCTTCCTGTGTCTGCGTGCGACACAAAGAGACGAGAGGAAGATGTGAGAACCTAACAATTCCATGTGTGAGAGTCGAATTAATAAGAGGGTGCAATTATGCAGAGGAGTCATGAGTGGGAGTTACATAAGGAATGAACGGTTGTGTCATTTGGGAGCATCGTTTGGGAGCGAGCAGTTGCAATGGGGGGCCGTTCGTTCAACAGTCAATAGCTTGTATGACATGTTCAGAGTAAACATTTATAGACACTTTACAACCTCACATAAATGTAATGAAATCGAACTTTTCTAGTGATAACATGGCAATATCCTCTTGGTCAATCATGTGGGGCCTCATCTCTCCCTTTGCTTTTTTAGATGGTTAGCAAATAACTTGATTGCAAGTAAGTGAGAAAGAAACATGACTTTGGACCTATAAAACTCACAATTGTAATTCATCATTCTGCATCATCGAGTTGGTTTATCTTGATGATTTTCGTCCTTAGCTTTGTCTTTTATCCTTTGAAAGTAATTGGTTGTATACGATTCTCCCCTTGTTGAGAGAATCCCTACTGAGTGCACTTTGGCACCACAAGTTGATTCAACCATTCATGAAGAATCTTGAATGCCTAGTTGGTGCATCGTTTCGGATAATTATGATGATAATTATGTCATTTTAATCTCTATGATAAGTAGCATGAAAGGCACATGTTGATTCATTCATCTATATATTATTTAGCCTACTTTTGACTGTTTTGTGCGACTTATTTTTAATTTGATGAAAGTTGTTCGGATATTAATTTGATAAGACTCATCCTAGTCATATTCATTAAAATCTTTTATGGATGATGAATTAAAATCTTTTATAAAGGCAACATGACTTTTGACTCAATAAAAGTGCACAAGGTGAGCTCATCATTCTGCATCCTTAAGTTGATTTGTCTCATTGATTTTCATCCTTGACTTGTCTTTTATCCTTAAGTGATTAATCTTAGGATTTTCCCCTTGCTACGTGCATCATGTGCTACTTGCAGCCAGGAGTTGACTCCATCCTTCATGAAGAGTTTGAAGCGCCTCGTAGATGCATCATTTTTAGTAGATATGATGATATCTTCTTTATTCTAATCTCTAAGATTAGTAAGAAAGTCTTTAAGTCAATTCATTCATGTATATGTGCACTTTGTTTATTTTTAGCTGTTCTTGCAAGACTTATCTTTAGTTTAGTAAGATACATCCTTGACAAATTCATTAAAATATTTTATCAGGGAGTTTTCTTGTGCCTCAAGAAAAGAGAGATTAGTGATGGGAAGAGGTTACTCCAAAATTGAGGGAAAACCCTTAAACCGTTTAAGATGTATTTTGATGGAGGTGCACTAGTTGGAATGACAAAGGAGATCCATTGGTGATGTTGCCTTTGGCTATTCTACATTTACTGCTTCTTGTCGAAGACTAGGTTGGTTCTTTTTGTCCACCCCTCCCCTTAACCATCATCTTTTTTTCCTTCAATATCTTTCGTTTCCTAAAAATCATTTCTCAACAACAAATCTCTCTTTTTCTTTTCAATCCTATTTCCATATGTTCTCTCATGATATCCAACCTAAGCTTTCTAGTCATGGAGCTTTGTTTTGTTAGAAACATCATCATTGTTATTTTAGCATCTATGATGATTTGGTCACTATTATACTCTTTCTTCTCTTTCACACAAATCGTCCTTCATCCTCTCTAGAAGGTAAACAAAGAGACAGAGATCAACTTTGCCAAGTGTACTTGTTTCCATTTGGTGAGAGCTTAATGGAAAATCAACCTAGAGCATTGAAGCAACTTTCATACGATCGAGAATTAGAATGATTAAACATCCATCTTTTTTAAAAGAGCAATGCTGCAAATCAATGTCAACGCATGTTCGCACGGGAGACCTATAACATCAAATTTTGTGGATGTATATGTCCCCTCAAGCAAATCAATATCACCATATCAAGCAAATCAATATCATCGTTAAGATCACCGTCAAAGGCATGTTGTTTAAATGGCTTAATTCAAGAGCTTTGTTAGATTGGTCCATCTGGCCACCCTGGACCGGCTTTAATAAGGCGGAACAGTTCCGCTTGTTCGAGACAGGAGCAGAACATCAGCCCGCCCCTTCTCTGCATGTCGGGCCCAGCAATCAATTAAGGGAGATTAGGAAGGAAAATTCAAATTGGGGAGGGAGGGAGGGGGGGGGGGGGGGGGGGGTTGCGGGAGAGGGGGGCTTGTTTTGGGTATTTGATTTCTATTGTATGCATTAAGTAATTTCTTTTCCTAGGGGTGTAGAATGACATTTTTGCTAAAATTTGGAGTGTTCATAGGTTTTAGTTTGGGCTCTACCCACTAGCTAGAGATTGGGAAAGTCGGATCCTTCTCTTTAATTGAGGATCCATTGTATCTTGTGCGTTTACTTCCATCTACAATCAATATAATCATTTCTCGCTTGTGTTTCCCCTACATTCTTCTTATTTCTGATTTCATGCTTTGATAAATTCAAATTCAGTCAAATTTATTGTGATTTAGACAAGTGTTTCCTATAAATCTTCCACACTACATCATTTTTCTTCACCAAATTTTTTTTGTATTTATTGCAATGATACACCTCTCGAAGAACTATTCTGAATCCCAACAAAGTAATCACTATATAAGAGCAAGCAATCATGATAACATTACTAAAACTCTCTAAAATTTAGATTGTCATCAAGCTGTATTGGTTTCCAAAGAAGAAACATGAGCCCACCAATCAAAACCAGCTTCATTCTCTAGGTAGGCCGTTACGGTTTAGTTCTTGACAATTATTTTGTCAAAGTGCCTGGTAAACACAACTATCATGTAAACCTAGGAAGCCAACAAATATTTATCATAACAAATACCAGTTTTAAACTTTGTTTTGATATTCATTATAATATGATAAGTGCAAGATCCATGACGTGCCTATGAAAAAATAAGAGAATAAAGCATTGATGATACTATTACATCTATCAAGACAAATACTAAGTTCTCCACTGTGAATTGACACCCTCATTCTAATCATGAAATATATCCATGACTCGTTATTTTTTGAGTTAGCTATTACAAATGCCACTAGATAAATCATGTATTGGCATCTTGCACCATTATGATAACAACAACAATGATTTATCCCACCGTGGGGGTCGGCTACATAAAAATATGTTTTCTCATTTGTGTCTTATTAAGAATTAAATTCTCATTTAAATATAATAAAAAACTATTTTTAATACTTTATAACCAAGTCTTTATAGGTCTATCTCTATATTTCTTAACATAAGCAAAATCTAATACATCTACTCTCCTAACAGAGGTCATTAAAGGTAGACGTTTTTTACATTGTCATTGCTAAGTCTCAAGCCCTATATGAGAAAAGAAAATGGTTGTGTAAGGTAGTCAACAACTATCATAAAACTTGTCGAACAATTATGACATGAATTTTTGCGCCACTACGATTAGCAAAATACTCAACATCATATTTTTAAAAATATTTCATCCACACCGACCGACGATTAGGCAACATGCAGGAGCCTTGCGCACAAACATTTGAAGAGAAGTAAACATACTTGAAAAATTCTAGTCTCAAGTTGAGAATTAATAATCGCCCCCCTTTTTTGTGTAGCATAACTAAATAAGATGATTTTTTTTATAAGATGCTTCAAGTGGCCCTCTTACATAAATGATAGCTTGCCCACGACACTTCCAACCTTTTCATAGAAAAAATTAATGTTATGGTCCCTCTTCACATTTGATATGATTGTCTTTGGCTTCAAGTAGGATAAAGATCCAACAAACTTCTCTTTTGTTATATGTATAGTACAACATGGTTGAGCTTATTGATGGCCTTTTGATCTAGCATCCAATGTTTTAAGTAAGTTCTGATTCATAGCTCCCAATCTCAAACAAATCTGAGTTTGCCAACTTCGTGGATCACAAACTTCATAAGAATTTCTCTTTAGTTAAGTTCTTTACCATGAACTAAAAGTTTTTTTTTTCATTGGCATATAAATGTAACATCCATTTTAACTCTTCTCTACTCTAAAAAACTCACCTAACTTCCGAATGAGTTGAAGATACATACGGGAATGAGGTCATTATATCAATAACCATTAAATTGGAAATATTTCTGGGCATTGTATCTTGTGGATAAGAGTTATTCATGTATTCTCCATATACTGAATTGTTACTTTTAGCCCCAAGGTGCATGAAGAATCAAAATATCTCATATGTTTACTAGTTTTAGGTATATCATAAACTAAGGCTATAGTCTCTAATGGATGCTTTAATAATGAAGTGTCCATGGAACCAATATCATTTACAATCTATATCCATAGTATCACCTACTTCTACATGTGCGTTCACATCATCATCTACATCAACAAAAGATGATAGACTGACTTATAACATCCTCATTTGCATAAAAACCTTTAGTTGAAATATTTTTTGGGGAAACAAATATAAATATCTAAAGATCGGAGAATATCAGTATCTCATTCAAGAAAAAAGTTGGATCATAATTTGTTAATTACTCAGTTGGAGAAATTGAAATTAAGGACTATACTACTCCAAAGTGATATATCAACTCTAAATTCAGACTAAATTGATCATTATCAATCTATGCCACTTTGTATATAAGATATATGAGATCTTACAAAAATAAAATTCTTTTTACATCAAATATTTTCTCTATTTTTGGATAAATGCCCAATGGACTTTGCTATCTTCTTTCCATTATCCTTTATAAAGTACAAGAATGTTGCTACTTATTTCACTTGGTTAACATATAACTTCACTGTAGTTAAAGCATGCGTTTGAACCTTGTTAGAACCATGATTGAACATGATTTGAATAAGTTTCAAACTCTATTTGATCATGATTTGAATACTTGTACAAATAAGGTTTGAAGTTGTCTCTTTGATATTCTAGCTAACATTGCATTAGAACTCTACCAAAATAACCTCATTTATGTCATATGATAGATATACTAAAAAGAATTACCTAAGTCTATGGAAGTCATCATTCAACTGATTTTTGATTGAGCTTAACAATCATAGCATCTTGCCCTGCTAAGCAAAAAAAAAATCTCCAAAAAGGATGACAAAAGCAAAGGAGAAAGCTGCAATGTGGAAGAGCAGAAAATCATTCTTTTTATACAATGAGAATATAAGCATGGGAAAGATATTTTGACTCAAAATAAACTTTCAGACATATTTTTCCAATAAAACAAACAACGAGCACCTATCTCCAATTACAACTATTACGGGGCATAAAAAGTCAATTCCCATGATCTATTATCTTAAGGTGAATGATTTAGCATAAGCATTCAAAAAAACTTTGATCAAATTGATCAAAAAGCTACTTTCTATCACAATGAGAATGGCAATGAAAAGTTCATTGTTGGGGGCACATCAGACAATAACTGCAACAAAAGCATCTTCCTACGCATTAACATTAGGACTTCCTTTAGAGATAAAGCTTCCCTCATTATGCATAATAATGTGACAAAAGTTAAATCGATAATTCGGTTGATTGCTTATTTCATATGATGATCTCACATGGTAATAGTCGTAGATGTTCTCTCATTTTATTTTATTTATGTTTTGACATAAAATAAAACATATTTGATATCTTAAAAACATATTATATTTTAGTTGAACATTGAATGAGTTGATTTATACAATGGTGATGGCGATTGCTAGTGGTATAGTGGTGAAGGCAGCGGCTGGTTGTTATATGTGTTTTTAAAAAATTCAAAATAACTTTTTAAAATAAAAAATAAAAGAGTTAAAAAAACATCTAAACAATATATTTTTGAAAAATAAAAAAACAAAAGTGATCCACAAACAAGCCGTAGTAAATAGGCTATGCTACTTGTATCACCCACCTAAAGTAATCTGCTGTTCAAACTGCGAGACTAGTCTTGGCCCAGACAACCCAACTCAATTAATAGCTTGTCTGACCTCTCTTCCTAGCATTAATGAAGACTTAACATGCTATTTAAATTCACTTGTCGAAAACTGTTTAAATCAGAGATCAAAATTCAGAATAAAGACAAGATTGATTGCAGAAACTATAATAGGTCAAACATACTTGTCAAAAAACTCAGTATCAGCAACTGAAATCATATAGTTCAAGATAAAAATGATCAACTCCGTTAGCCTTCTAAGATTCATGTCAGGTCCTTGAATGAATGCTTGAGGAATCTCCCTAGTATAGAACTCTAACACTCTTGCAAGATTGCATGAGAGTTCAAAAACAACGGCGCATTTTCTTTGCTGCAAGTCTGCAATCTGCAAAAGCGTAAGTTCACCAAAAAGATAAGAGAAAAAAAATTGAGGGATCAGTCAACAACAAAGTGAAATTAAAACTGGCATCCAGATAGCTATGAGCAAACCTTTAAAAAAAACTAGCCAAGAAAAATATGCTCAGCTAGGTAAAAGAAGAACGTGAAGCTGCTTCTGAGTTCTCAACTCATCACTAAGTGTCCACATTCCAATATTTCATTGTAAAGTAGGCATTGAAAAGAATTGAAATGCGGATTTCATAAGTTAATAGCATGCAACTTACACCAGACCAACATAACATCCAACTAATCCAGAACTACAAGAATTATAAAAAACTACAGCTGAGAAATAGATTTTGCTATGTGTAAGTGGCTATCTTGCCATCTTGGAGAGAAGGCTGTTACAGAAAATGATCTCAAATGCTCCCATATTTAATTCGACTTCACGTTTTAAGCAGTTTGGCAACCAGGCTACAGGCTAGTTTTAAGCAATTCTCCAACCAGAACACCAAAAGAGAAGCAGTCTAAGGGACCCATCATCAATGTATCATCAATTCTAACCCTTTTATTAATTGGAACATTTGAGCAAGTGCATGCGGAGGCTCAATTTACAAATACATGAAGGATTCATGTACATATATATCAAACCCTAATTGATTGACATATTTGTGTCATTGTCATGTTTTTGAGGACCATCCTGTAAGAAAATCAGTCAATTTGTACACTGTAATTGGGGTTAGTGGGGCCCTGAGCGCGAGTTGTTATTTGAGACAAAAAAAAAACTTGAACCTAAAGGTGAGACCAAATGGCCAAATCACCACTCTTCATATTGGAATGCATAGCAGATGCTAATAGCAGCTGGCAAGCCTATAGCTCTCAAGCCACTAAACTGTTAGCCAGAGGATGCATTAGAAGATAAGGACAGAAATAATGCACCTGATAGCTTTCTTGCATCTCTCGAATTGAAACGGAAAATTCAGTCATAGTCCAGCTAAGAGTGTTGAAAAGTCGATTAAGAAATTGAAAAAATAATTCTTCATCATTGACGCCGACTGCTCGAAGTAATACCTTCAAAAAACAATGAAATCAAACAAATCAAAAAATAAAACTAAAGACAAGACAAGAAAGTATACAATCAACTCCTAATAACCTGGAACAGAACTGAAGATGACTCTGCAAGCTTTGAGGAACCAAATCCAGAACCCTTACACAACCGAAGAAGTATATTGGTTACAGGAATCCAAGATCTGCTATCAAAAGCCAGAAGCAACGCCCTTGGCATGCTCGTCACGGCTTCTTTGTTAGACTCAAAGGCAAGCATGAAGTCATTGCACTGCACTAACACCGATATGGATTGGAGGAGAAGATCTTTTACATCGGCACTCAATATGCGTGGATCATTGAAGTGTTTGACAACAAAAGTAACCTAGAAATGGAAGATACAATATGCAGTCAATACTGTAGCTCAAAAACATAAAGCTAACACTTTATCATTTATGATACAAGAATACAAAATGATTCTAAAATGAAGAAAATCATTTAAAGTTATTTGAAGTATCACTTAGCACAGAATGCCAGGAAAATCAGAACCCTTTTGGATGACAAAACCCCGCATTTAAAGCAATTTCCACTGAAGATGGGCATTTGAATCATGAGATGTAAGTACTATGGCACCATAGGAATAAATAAGTGAAGTGCATGAAACAGAAGGTCACAATCAGACAGCCTACCTTTCAGAGCCACTTTTAAGAACTAAGGAAAAGAAATAAACAAAGCAGAACAAACTCCAATCAGAATCACAATTTTGTATTTTAAATAATAAACAAAATAAAGGAAGAAACCTGAAATTTAAATGATAGAAGCCTGGTATACCATATATATAGCCATAGGACATTAAAATGCAAGTTTTACTAATCAAATTCAACCATTTAAGATACCAACAATAATCTATGTACAGGGTTGTACACTTGTACTCGTAGTCCACCAACCAAAATGAAATTGCATGAAATAATATCAAACCACATTGAGATTTTACATAATGTTAGGAAGATTAAAGGGACAATCATGAAAAAAAAAATCAAATTAAAACTTACAAAAGAAGCAAGCCCTTGCTTGATAAAAATTGAAGAAGAAACATATGGAGGATCACTCTTTCTCAGTGCATGAAAACAGTCAACCTGCAAATGTTTTTCAGGGTCTTTATTAGAACAAATAAGGATCAATGTTAACCAAGCACAAAAACATGAATAATGTGAGACCCTTTTGGATAAAAAGAGGATGTCAATGATAAGAAAAAAGTGTTTTCCAAAAAAAAAAAAAGAGACGGTTTAAATTTTTATCGAGTTTAAGATTAAATAAAATATATAATCTATTCAAGAGTCCATTCTTCTTTCAGGGTTTACCACTAGGCACAAAAAAAAAGCATCAGCTAAAATTCTCCCTTCAATTAGAAAGGAGGACCTAAAGTACGGTACAAAACAGTAACTAAATAAAAGGTTAAACAAATAAAAAGGAAGCACGTGAAATGTTTTGTACCAGTGATTCCAGATAAAATTCCGGAATATAAAGGAAGATGGATCCAGTATTGCTGAGAACCAAAAGCATTTCCACTACCCACATGCATGTCGCATACATTCCTCTTTGCTTCCACCGAGAAAAAAGAGAAATCCGATACCTAAAAAAAGCGAAATGGAAAAACAAGCTGATGAGTAAGAACAGTCATGCCATGTGAAGAAGTATTAACACCAATACTGCATATGAATTCTCTTTTATGGCGTTGCGTAACAATATTTTTTTGACAATTTTTGGATAAACCTATTTTAAATAAGATAAAGTAATAGGGCAATAGATTACGATAATAATGCATGTGAGTTGATCAAAATGCAAGCCCTTTTTAATTGTGATAAAGCAATATTTTTGCCCAACTTTTAAAGCCATTTGAAGAAGCTTGAATATATATATATTTCAAGCTCAAACAAATGTTATTGCCCATAAAAAGTCTAAAATGCCCTCATGCATAGCTTCCCCAATTATTTTCATCAAAAGCAAATAGTAGAGCTGACAAAATGACCAAATTAGTATGAATTAAGGGATCAAATTAAATAAACACACCTAAACTTCTAGAGATCAATTTGATCATTTTCTCATATTTCTGAAACCCATAAACAGGCAGAGGCTAGACAAAAGAACTATTTTTTTAATCAGACCAAATAGAAATACAAAATCAGTTGAAGTAACAAAGTGCAAGTTGTAGGAATAATTTCAATAGACAAAAGCGTTACCATGTACATTGTCTAACACAATCAATTAGCTCTTCATGATAACTTTTTCGAGCTTCTTTTAATCTCTTCAAATGTTCGATGCAAGATTTTTCTCTAATTTGTTTGTCCGTGTCATCTAAAAGAGCCATTGAATGTGACTGATGAGACATGTAGTAGAAGGCCTGCAACAAAATATTTCATTTCAGGTTTTGGGATGGAGAAAAGCTAGCAAGATTGTGAACCAAAAAATCACAAAAAACAACAAATGGAAAAAATTATAAAAAAAGGGAAATAATGATTCTCAAAATCAATTTAAAAAAAATTGTTGTTATCCCCATAAATTTGTTCAATAATAATTAGAATTGGCAAAGACGAGCACCAAAAACTTTAATCTAGAAATTATAGATCAACACCATGGTACAGTATTTCCATTGAAGTTCAAGCTGTCATGGACTATAGCTTTGTTGTCACCGGTAAAAGGGGTGGAAGTGGCACAAAATGCGAGGAGGAATAAAATAGAATATACTAGGGAGGAAGGCATGCATGGAACTCCCACTATATCGAAGAAATGATGCATGCAGACTTACCACTAAATTTGTAGAGTTTGTATCTACGAGATAGTGCCAGAACCTAAATGAATATATAGCACCTCGTTGCAATTTTAAGAAGGGTATTTCTTAGTTCTCATATGATAAGATGGCCCACAAAAGTGACGAACAAAGCAAAAAGAGTAAGAAAAAGAAGTGGCCAAAAAAAAAAAGAGGTCTCATTCAAAATTTTAAATAAATACTGGGGCCAGCTACTGAATTCTTTGGTTTTTAGGCGTCACATATTATTGATTTTCATTTTTGATTTTGGCCTCCTATTGCCTTTCCTGATCCAATACGCATAGTACAAATCCTCCATTCTCATGTCAAAATTCAGAGGCGATTACAAATTATTTCCAATAAATTTAATGGGTAACCTTCATGTGCATCCTGAACTATTATTCATTCCATACCAAAACTCTCTTAGCTCAACCAAATATCTGTTTTGTATTTCCACTTAGTCAACAGAATCAATCCTACTATAGTTGCATTGTTTGCCTAAAACTTGCTCAAAGTTTTCCCAAAGTAAACAATATCAAACAACTACCATCCTTTCAATACCCATCTTATTGTTAGCAAAGATGTGATTTCACTAACCAAGATACAAGGATCAAATTATGCAAAAAAACATCCCACCCAACCCTGCCCAACAAACAAGTCCTAGCAAAATAAAATTAAAAGAATTTATCCCTCAAATATATTATATTTCATAACTCACAACCTATGCTATAAAAAACTTATATCTATGGCAGTTAAATTGTAATTCTTACAAAATTATTCTATTTTTCATAAAATTATAAAGTATATTCTGTTGAAATATTGTTCTATTCATAAATTTCTAGAAGATGAAAAACATAGAAAATATTAATAATTTTGAGAATTTAGCAGACATACCAACCAAGTCAATGGTTTCCTAGAAGTTTGGGTTGTGTGCAACCACATTTAACTTTTTTATCATAATTACATAAAGTTGATTGTTTATGAAATCTTCAGGTGGTAGATTATTCAAGTTTTATGGATTCTAATCCTCATTGTTTCCTTATTAGTTCTGGTGATTTCATTATAGGGTGCAATGATCAATGTCTTACATGGAGCTAATTAATAGGTGGATAAAGCAATCATATTTGTCAATATTAGAACTTTCCTTACAAGTCCTACTGATCTTTTTCAAATGGCAAATCACATGCATGTGTTACAAAATGAAAACCTTTCTAGAATCTTATGTCATCTGTATTTTAAAGATAAATTTATTTGAGAGAAATGCTCGCACTTGATGGATGATATTTAAAAATATAAAAAAACTATACTTGTTTGCATTGAAAAATTGACAAGCCCCCTTAATGAGTTCCAAACAAGTTTATTTGGAGTATGTGCTCCATGGTCTATGTCAGTTATTACTATCACAGCATATTATGAACTAATAGATTTTTTTTTTTTTAAAGTTTTATAGATCTCATTATACTCTCTTCCATTAGTAAGCCTTGATCTTTTTATCATTCCTTTCACTTCTTTCCTAAGCATCCAAGTTAAATCACTAATTGCAGCTAAGTGCAATCATTAGATAATGAATTCATGTTTGGGGTCAAAGCCAAGTTTTGAGTGATTTTCCACGGGCTCAATGCATATAGTGGATGCATTGACTGATTGTAAAGGCATTTAGTATATGTGAATCCATAAATAACTTTATGTTCCATTATGATGAGCTTCCACCTTATTGGGTTTATATTTTGTTATAAAAGTTTAGGACAAACTATCGTTTAAGATATCATACTTGGTTGTACTCCACCAGGGAAGGATGACCAACGCTAAGTAACTTTCAGCATCCTTGAAAATCCATAACCAGCATAAACTTTTTAAAGTCTAGATCTTCAAGATAGTCATGGGGACCTTTCTAGAGGTAGATGGGTTGTCCTGGAGTCTGAACCATCATACCATTAGTCTAAAATCTGTTAAGTTCATCACTAAAAGAAAAAAATCCACCAAACATGGCTCAAGAAAAACAAAATAATTATAGCAACAAATAAAACCGCCACAATTTGTTACCTATAGAATTATAATGGTTTTAACCGCAACAATTCTATTAAATAGCAACAGTTAAAATAGTTGCTAGTTGCAACAGTTAAAAGAGCTACAACTAAAAGCGCTATGGATTGTTTTTTCTAGCGGTTGTGAAACCACAGTGAAAGAGCTAATGACTTGTTAAAATGTTTTTTGTATAAACACAAAATCTATTATTCAGTGCTAGCAGCTTCTTAAACAAAACAAGCCTTTAAAAATTTAGTATCATTAGCTTGTTAAAAGTAAAAATTGAATTAAATTTTTTAATATCTAATCAAATTTAGTTATGAGACTTCAATGCATGAAATGTAAAAAAATATAGGTACTCAGTGAACCAATAACATTTAAAGATTCATATTAAAGCATATCAATAGGTTTGTCTAATTTAAGGCACAAGTTAACAAGAGTCTTCGTTAATATGAATTAAACAGTACCTATATAAAACAATTACATAAATTAATGATTGATAGACTTGCCTGCCTAAATTTAGGAGCAACACCCAAATGATATAAAAATAGCATGATATCAAGCAACTCCTCCTCTCGTAGAACATCTAAAGATGACGTACTGACCACCAATTCATTCCCAATATGCTGTAAGGTTTGGTACCCAAAATCTGACTCTGGTCGGCCACTTGAACTAGGTTTGTCCACAATAGCATCATTCAAGCTGCCTGCAGCACATTCTGCAGTAACAGACCTCTCTGAAATAGAAGTACAGGGACCCTTTGAACTTCTACCTAAACATTTAGCATTATCTTTTGTTCCTCTAAATATATCAACTTCAGATGATGAACAACAACAAGGCTTTTGCCTAGTAGAATGTGTTATTCTTGTATCATCGTCATCCATACACCCTTCATCCCACCAAATAACTTTTTCCTCATCATCAAAGGGATGGGACTTTAACAAATGGTTAGTTGAGCCTCCAACCCTAGAGATCCAACCTCGATGTGTATCAGCATTTAGAAACAACCCCACTGGGAAATTTCTCTTCCCCCCCCTATGCAAAAAACCTTCCCCAACTTCAGCATGTGCAGTGGAGCCCATCAAGTCATATATGCCATCCATGGAAAAACCTTCAGATAAGAAATAAAGGATCACCGTGTACAAAGAAACAAGCGTAGAATTACTCGAAGCATCAGAAGGAGACATCTTATTTTCTGATCCCCTGACTTTCAATATCAAGTTCTGTAGAAATGTTCTAAACACAGATCCGGGTAATTGACTAGTTGTTGGAGGTATGAATCGCATAATCATGCAACAAAGTTCTCGGTGCATCTCCTCTATCTGCATATTACACAAGCCCAATGTTCATTTCTAACATAGCTTCGAAAAAATATGATTCAAGCAAAAAGAATTCTCAAATGATAACAGTGCATTTCAACTCCTAAAAGACATAAAAATTAAACCTCATGCCATGGTATGATAATGTACAGTTGATTTATAAGAGTTGATAGTGGAAGAAGATAAAATAAAGGATTGACTTTAAAAATTGTAGTTAAGTATAAGAAGGAAACTGCAGACAGAAAAATGAACTGTACAAAGGGATAGATAAGATTATATGCTAAAAATTGTACATGATAATTTGGAAGGGGCTACTTCTGACGATTTATTTTGTAGAATCAGTTCTGGATTATTCGGTAAATTCAGCCTAGTAGTTAAAGAAAATTAATCATTTTTAACATTTATCAAAAGAAAATGAATTAATAAAGTACCATACAACAAAACATACAATCATGCAGCTTGATTTGATATTCAACGTTCAATAAATTGGTTATAAATTTCAGTTCACTAATAGTCACAACAGATATTCAACAATGTTGCATCAGAATCTGGGAAAAGAAAGTTCGCTTGTGCAGAACTTGTCGTTATTAATGCCTTCTAAGACAAACTGGAGTTTCTGGAACATATAACCAGCAACCAACAAGTCAGCTCATTAATTTCTTGGCTTGTATATATCTACACTCTAAATGTCAATGTTGCTTTCAGGAGAAAAATATTTCTCATGTCTTAATCAATGATGAAGTAGCTTCAAATGTTTAGTTGTTGAATGATGAACCTTTTAATAATTTTCTTTTTCATAGTAAAATTTCTTGTTTTAATCTGGTTCAGTTATGGTTTATCAATGGTATTGTTAAAGCTAAAGGTCATAATCAGACTATCATTTATGTTCTTATTATCTGGTATCTTTGGCTTGATAGAAATGACACTAAACATAATGGGTCTAAAATGTACTCATATAGCGTTAGAGTGAGCAATAGCATAAAATTCCTTTTCACTGCTAGCATCATCTCTTATAAAAGTTTTATGGTGTGAAATATATTGTTATTTCTTTTAGAATTTCTCTTGATTCTTGACGGAAAGATTATTCTTGTAACTTGATATATTGGATAAAATTTTAAAAGGAATTTATTAAATTAATTCTGAAGGTTCAATCTAAGGGAATAAGTATTACTGCGGTGGCACTTTGAAAGATTATAAAGGAAATATTATTTTTTGGCTTTTGCAAGTCCTCTGAAGCAATTTTCAAGGATTTTTGTTGAGTTATTTGCTCTCTGTACCGCTTTAAACATTTGTAAAAAACTTAAATTTTTTTTTAATATTTAAATTAAGGTGGATGCTATGCTTTTGCTTGAGCTTATTAAGGGTAATAATACCTTAAATTCTGATATTTTTTACTTCTTGAGGGAAACAAAGTTCCATCTTGAGTCCACAAATTTTAAAATTTCTCATATTCATAGAGAAGCAAATTTTTGTGCAGATTGGTTCGCTAGATTTGATGCTAATTTAACTGAACCTATTGAATTTTCTCTAATCTGTTTTCCTTTTGAATTAAAGGGTTTAATCAATCAAGAAAACATGATGTTGCCTTACGTAAGGAAGCAATGAGGTTTTTTATTTGATTGATCCTTTAAGTTTTCTTTTTTTGGTTTGTTTCATAGAGATGAGTTAGCAAATAATGCTTATAGAGATTTGATGGCCATTATATATGTCTATTCTAATTGATGGTTGCTTGGTTCAAGATTTAGATTTAGTTGATAGAATTCTTATTAGAATTTTCCATGCTTTCAATAGCATTTTCTATACGCATGTTGATTGATTTTGTGGATTTTTGTTGTTCTTCTGATCCCTCAATTCTTTTGAATATTTTCCTTTCTTTCATAAGCTTCTATCTATGTTTTCGTGCAGAGTTGTTGAGCTATGTGATTATTACTTCTTAATGCTGCATATTATGGCATAATCAGGGTAATGATGTAATAATCAATATTTATGATTGTGTGATGACATTTAAATTGAGGTATGACATCGATTTCCATGGTCTAATTATTTAGAGTTTTTTATGATATTCGGATCTAACTTTTTTCAAATTTTAAGCAACTTTTATCCTAAGTATGGCGATTGTGGTTAGTAGTGCTTATCAATAGTTCTTTGGCTAAACCCTTTATTTCCTCTGGGTGCTTGTAATACAATTCTATATGTCATTGATTCTTGATCAATTCATTATTGTGTTTTGATTTTGGCATTCAATGCTATTTATTTTAGGGTTATATCTATTCTGCTTGTATGCTATGTTTTGTTTTAGCTTTTAGGAAACGATAGATGTTTCATAAGATGGTTTGATTTCTGGATTGTTGGAGAGTAATATCACATATTGGAAATTGCTTTATGGTATGATTTATTCTTTTTAATTTGTTTTAAAGATTCAAACTATGGTTGTTCGTCTTGGTACCTCCATCAATTTGGAGGTATTAGTTTCTCTCTTTTTCATATATCGGAGCCATTGATAGCAATGCATTACAATTTGCCACTAATCTATTCATATTTATTTCCTTGGATGAAACATTTTGGTGCTTCTCTTTTACTAATCAATCAGTTGCCTCATTTGTGATTTTAACATCTTTTGTTAATTCTACATTTTGGAGTGGATCTGTTTTCTTTGAAAGGTTCTTTAACTTGTTCTTTATTTTGTATTTTTCTTTTTTTAATGTATGTGAGTTTGATCCTTCATTGAAGGTACGTAAGCAACTCTTTTTATGAGCACAACCTCATTTGTATATATTTTATTATAATTTTAAAAAAATGTTATTCTTATTTCAACTGTACTAATAAAATTATTTTGAGTAAGGCAACATGCAACAATTGTTGAACTGATGATGAGATGACCTACTGATCTGACAGGGTCAATTTACATAAAAAGCTCAGCAATAAAAGCATTGTAAAAAGTAAAAACAATAGAATATTTAATAAAAATAAGAGCAACACTCCTATACTAGCATACCTTACTAACTGCTCCAGACAATGCTGTTGTTGTCAGAATCATACTACTTTCAGAACCAATGTCATCTGATGACCCGGGCCACCATACAGATGGTATCAATAAATGAAGATCCTGCTTGTTTGGACTCTTTATTGACAAAAAGCCTTCCAATGATGATTCAAAATCAGGTGACTGCCACCACAAATTCATCATGTCCTCACGCTTGAGCATATGGCAAGCCAAAGCTAAGTAAGGGTAGGATCCAGAATAAGGACAATCCACTAGAACAAGTTGGGCAGTCTTGCAGTTGAAGGAAAGAGCCATGATGAGATGCTGAAATAATGAAAGATGTCCATGAAACTCAAAGAATAGTCCAATGATCTGATCTAAGCAAGCATAATCATGAGGCCCCTGTGATCCAAATACTTCTAACATGAAAGGCAAAACTGCAGCCCATGAAATATATTCGCTGCAACTATGATTCAGGTGAATCATAGCAAAGAGTTCCTCGCAAATGCCATGGGAGATCGGGAAATATAGCTCTTCAAGAGGAGCAAACCTCTTCAATCTTCTCAGTTTCTCAAAATATGCTGAATTAGATTTATCCATACGCTGCACCTCCAATAACCTAGATAAGCATTGAAGCAAATAAAGTGAAGCAGTTCCAGAACTTGGTGGAGCCTGAATGGGATGAAAGCCATCAACAGGGTACTTAAACGGCCGGGAACCGAAGTTCAACTCGCAACTTTCACCTTCCGAAAGAGAAAAAGCAGGGTAATAACCAATCCTAGGCCCCATTTTCCGGATCCCATCAAAAGCCACCCCTAAAGGCGCTCCGTTCCTGTAGAAGGAAATCATATCTTTGTTCAAGTCAATGCAGCACCCTATCACATCGCCAACAACCCATGACTGACCATATGCTTTTGAGTACTTGTTCCACTTGGTAACCCTCCTTCCATCAAAAGCATATGAATCTTCAGCATCTCCAACTCCTTTGCGATCAGTGAAGGGACAGGAAACAGTGGCCCATCCAAGTTGTTGAACTCCGGAAGTTTCCAATGTGACTTCATACATCCACTTCCCCTTCCACACACATGCATTGGCTCGAGCGCTGCTGAATACTGCTAAACTTTCAATAAGTAAAGGCTTCCTGATATTTCTAATTTCGCCACAGACACTTGCCCTATCTATAGCAACAGTATTAGAACCAAAACCACAGTCAAAAACAAAAATCCCATCCCTGTAAATAAAATCCATGTTCCTGCCTACTCCCAATCCCAGAAATCGCTTGCTCAGTAGATTGCGAATGAAACCAACATCAACTAATCCAGAAGTTGGACGAATAGACTTGTGAGGAAGATCCAGTATGTATTCAATTGTCCGTTCCACAGACTGATTCCCAAGATCATCAAAATACGAGACAAGATGAGACCTCTGCGGAACTTCCTTTTGATTACCATCCAACAATATAGAGGCCAGCCCAGACGAGAGCCCGTTACTCGTCTTGCCTTCCTCCACCATTTTTCGCGTGAATAAGGTATCAATATTTTATAGATTCCAGCGATTACAGACCCCCAAGCTCCTGATGAATAAATAGTTAACCCCTTATTGGCCTAGCGCCATAACAATAAAACAATCTCCAAGCCAACACAGCCAATCCAAACCAGAAAGGGAGAAATTCTCGCTCCTACCATGTGCCACAAATAACATAAATTTTTAAGGTTAGGTTTCCCCTATAAATGAACTAAATAATTCAGGAACTTGAAAATCGCAGAAAATTTGCCCATGTATTATTAAAGATATTGAGTTATTTCAAATTAACGTGATGAGGAGAGCGGAAAGTAGACTTACAGAATCTTCAAGGTTGAGATTGTTCAGCTTATTTTAGGGTTTCCGTCCGTTTTCTTGGGTGGCGGCCGAGCCGAATTAGGGTTCGCAGGCGCCATCAACAAGAAGGGGCGGTGAAGCAAGCATGTGCGCTAATGGGAGCTGAGGCCGAGATTAAACGGAATGTCCGTTTCCATTCTCCGAATAATTTGGGACGGAAGCGATCGTGCGGGCTCCCCCACGCTGACCTCCATGCGCTCGATGGCACGTAGCATTAGGTCGTGTGGAGGACAGCTTTCCTAGGTGTCCTTCTTGATCTGGGGAGAAATTATGTAAATATTTGCATAAAAATTTTGTATGCGCTAGCAAGCCATCGCCATTGATAACAAGTCAAATTAGTGGCTTTTTATTCATCGACGGTAGATCTGGATGGTCGCAAATTATTATCTGTGCGCGCTACGTGATGGTTCAAGCTTGCATCCCGCGCCGGCCCTAAAATAAAAGTCGCACGTGCGGTGGCTTGCTCTCGGCAAGGAATATCGAGCGCCGGAAGACCGCAGTGTTACCCCGCCTTTCGCCACTTCGCTTTAAATAACCGATAGTATAGTAACTACGCTAGTACGATGCATCAAAGCTAACAAGTATATAATTATCCAATTTAACGTATTAAGATATTTATTTAATATATTTTTGAATTATTTTTTATTTTAAAAAATTCAAAATAATCGAGAGATATTTAATTATTTTAAAAATAATGATCATAAATAATATCAACCACCGCTTTTTTGTTATGTTGCACCATCAACAATCATCATATCACAAAATATATATATATATATATAAAGTTGATATTCAATATAAATAAAAAATAATATATTTTTTGAGATATTATATATTTTTCTTTCTAATATTAAATAATAGAAAATAAAAATAACCTGAAACGGTTCCTAGCTCTTTAAAAGCTCAGCTGAGGATTATATCTAAGCATTATCAAATTTTTTATTTTAATCTTTAATTTTTGGCGTCTCAAGTACAAGTTGGCAAATTGACAGCCTGATCATTAAAGAGGCTTGAACCAGTTTGGCCGGCAATGAATAGAACAAAGAGGTTAGGCAGCTTTGCTCTCTCTCTCTCTCTTACTTTTTCCTTGATATTTTCACACGTGGATTGCAAAATGTATATAGGACAGAACTCTTAAAAGGTGCCTGTATTAATTATTTCTAAGCAACTTAAGCTTTCCGTGGACAAAATTTTAAGGGAGATTTACATACATACCACTTAATACTATTATATTTACATAGTTAATGCATTACGTAAATATCACCTATAGTTCATTTTCATATCAAATATGAGTGGTAGAAATGAAATATATAAGTGGTATGAAAGAAATATAAGTGATATATTTGATATTAAAATAATATATAATGGTATGCATGTAATATTAAAGTTTTAGGTGTTATATATGTAAATAAGATGTTATAAAGTGGTATGTATGTAAACTTCCCAAACTTTAAATAGGAGCAATACACTTAATGGTTGGGCATCTTTTTTTATTGAATATTATAGAGGAATCGCCCAATGGCTAAGTTCCTCAAAATAAAATTTTTCTAATTTTTTTTAATAACTGATAGGATTTTTTGCATTTACATTCTGATCAAGGCTTTGTTTGAGACGACTTTTTTATAATTTCTTAAAGCAATTTTTAGTACAAAAATTTTAATTATTGAACTAGAAAACTGCTTTAAGAATCAACAAAAAAACAGTCTCAAACGAAGCCTAAGGCTGGCTTCATTTGGAACTATTTTTTTATTATTTCACTTCCCAATAAAATTGAGTTGTTATCAATTTTTTTTAAGCCTACTAGCATTACATTTTACTTCACAATATATTTACAACTATGTTTTCAATTTTTAATAGATGTTACTAATGTATTGGCAACTTTGCATAGCATCATTGATAGCTTTAGGGCATCTCCAACTGAAAAACTTATTTTTCAATTTAATGTTGTAACTTGCCTCCAACTGAACTCTATTTTATAACACCAAAAAATAATATTCTAGGTATATTCATTCTCCAACAAAATAATCGACATTTGTTAACAGTGCGACATTAATATTAGCATCGCAAGAATAGTGCATTGTTTCGCTGTGAGGTGGAATAGCTCACATATGACAAACATTACGTTCAGTTGGAGATGGTCTTACGTAGATTTGCTATTATTTTTTTGTGATAGTTTTGCCCCCACATAAATTTTTTATGACAGTTTTGAACTGTCATTTAGCAGCATAATGCACGGCTCTTTTCATTTGGGTGCATTCATATTATCCACAAGATTTTGGCTTCGTTTGGGACGTCTTTTTTATTATTTCTTTAAAAAAAATTTAGTTTTAAAATTAAATTTTTTATACTAGAAACCAGCTTTATGCAGTAAGAAAGACATCCCAAACGAAATCTTAGTTGATTATCAAATATTAGAAGCATGAGATTTATGCTTGGCGTGGTTATCAATACTTAACAACCTGATAAAAAAATAATAATGAAATTTCTTTACCAAATTTTACATTAAAAAAAAATTTAAGTTGTCCAATCCTATTTTAGATTAACTTAATTCCTATTAACAATAAAGAAATTAAACTTAAATTACTAGTATAAATATTGCTTAGCACCTTACAAAAACATTAAAATAACTGAGAAATAAAAGAGTCAAATAAACCTCAAGGAAGACTAACGGCTAAGAAAAATTTAAATTAAAAAAGCAAAATCATCTTAAAGAACTCCCTCAATAAGTGGGTGCTTTTCTTCTATTTAAATTGATGAAGATGTCATGATGCTCCTATTATTGCTTAACAATGTATTTGCCATTAGCCACACTCCTTTTAAATATTTTATCTTTATATATTGCCTAAAGAAAGAGAACTCTTAATATATTCAAAGTCAACACAATTATTCTTATTTCTCATAATCCGTCATATAATTACTCAACAAATAAATATTTTGAGTGAGGAAATTGAATTATATTATTTTCTTCTATTAAAGGTGCTGAGTGCTGACGCATGGATGAGATGAATCAGATGATGTTCTAAGCATCCAAGCTGTAAATTTTAATACTCAGTTACATGAATATAAAGTTGATTTTACGTCACGCAGACAAAGCAGTTGTTAACGTGATTTGACAGAAGCTATAGGTCTCATATAAAATTTCTTTTTTCAAAAGAATGGTTTTGTGCATGAATAATCTGATATGGACTCCTACAGAAAAGCCAAAGGTTTTCTCAAGAATACAAACTAAATGCAAAATTACTCAACTTCTGAATTGAAAATTTCTAAATTGTGGTTTTTGCAGCAATCCTCATGCAATCAAGAGGGGAAAATCACTGAAAATCATGAAAAATTTACATTATCAAAGAAGCATTACCAATAGAGGTAGGTGTAAACCTTATGGCTGCAGATTCTTCTTCCATCCTCAATCTTCTGCCAGCAAAATCATTCCAACCAACTCCAGAACTTTGCACAGTCGCAAAACTCCACAGAACTGCATTCTTCAGCCTTCATATGAAATCACAGACTAATATAAACTAAAGAACAAAAAGAATATGAAAAATGGTTGAAATTTCCGACGACCGGATCCCAAGGCAGTAAAAATATTGGTCTGTATTTCAACAGAGCTGCAGTGGGGCTTGAAATTATCATACGGTTTCGTCCGAACTGACTCATCTTAGAGTATCTGAAGAATTGGATGGTTCCTCGCATTCGGTCGAATTACTAAGGCATTCATATGGGTTAGCATAGAAGTAATCTTCCTCCTTTGGTTTGTTAATCAACACCTTTCTGCAGCTTGGTTGTCCAATCCTGTTCTTATGGATCTCTTGAACAGTACCAGTAAATTCAGACCAAGAAAGTGTTTTATTGGCATACAGGTCAAGTAATTCAACTAACTTTCTTCTATCCAATACAATACTTTTCCTGAAGCCAAGATATCTGTCAATATCACCAAAAGAAAATAAAAAATCAGCACTGCAGTATTCATCATGTACGGCTATGCAGCTAAGGTGTGATTATAGAAATTTGCAAACCTGCGATGACCTTCTACAACTTTAGCCATGTTTCCATCATAAGTAGGAATAAAAATATCACTAGATATTGAAACCAGGTAATCCAATGCAGCCATTTGAGAAGAATGGTTCTGATATTGACGCAGATCTTTAGGGTCAAGAAGCATTTCCTTTCTCACCTTAAAATAAGAAAATGTATGACCAGCATTAAAATTTAAAACCAAGGTACACAAATATCAAGCATGGAGCAAATCAGCGACGGAACTAAGGCTTCGTTTGAGATGGCTTTTTTATTCCTTTTTAAAGCAATTTTTTAATACAAAAATTAACTTTAAGAAGCAGTAAGAAAGCCATTCCAAACAAAGCCTAAAACAGCAGTATATTTTCACATCTCAAATCATCTCAATTAATTGGTATGCAGCGACGTGTTGTTCAAACATTCCAACTCAAAGGCTATGTTTGACTATAAGTAGGATTTAACTCGGTCTAGTAAATCCAGTTTAATAAATCTTGAGAGTATTGAAACTTGAAAATTATTTTACATGAGACCTGTTAAATTTTACTAAATTGTAATAAATTGCTTGGCTATTTATTTCAAGATAAAAGTTATGTAAATAGAGAAATCCTTAAATCCCTTAAATCTTATCAATGGTTATGTTTAAAGAATTATTGAGTCAACCAATATGAGGGTTTAAAGGAATTTACCAAAATAATAGAAATTAAAATTCCTCATATTTGATTTAGCAGCAAAATCTTGCTTAAATCTGGAAAAAAAAATTGAGGCATGTAAACCAATAACTAGGATTTTAATAACAAAAGGAAAAAAAACCGAGGAAACATGTAAAACATAACCAAGAGGAAAAAAATCAAGGAGCCAACCATCGAGCATTTTATGTCAATTGCTGAAAGTGAAGAGCTCAGCATGCAATTCATTTCATCTGTTAAGCAGGTAGCTTACCAGTCGAGGAAATGCCGCATGTAAATCTGTAAGCCGATGGTCGCTGCCATATATCTCACCCGAAGCAACATAGATTTGAGTACTATTATTGAATCCCAAAGCTTGTAGAACTAGTGAAGTTTCCTCTGGCGTAAGGGGACATAAGCCTTGCAATCTCTTGGCTACAGAATCAATCTCTTTCTCTCTCCACCATGGATATGCATACCTAATAGAGCAAATAATCAAATAGAATATTAATAAGGTATAATATTCATCAACGTTAAAATTACTGTTGCTCTATACATTATCCGAGCATTGAACATAAGAAGTTAACTGGAGGTTTTTCCAGTAAACTAACAAATAAACAAAGAGAAGAATACACCAACTGTCCAACTCAGGTCCTTTCTTCCATAAATATTTGTATTGTGTTAGAACATGTTCAATAGGAGAATTTTTTGAAAATGCACCATCAAAATGTCCAACTCACTCATATTTGCCCAAATATTTCTACTGCATAAGGAGTTAGGACAAGCTCAATGTTCGTATCCATTTGGGGATAGTTGAACTTCAACCTAGTATGCTAGAGTTATGCCCTCTAGAGACTAAATGGCCATGTCTCTCAAACTCCCATATTAAAGTGATGCAGGACTAAATGAAATGAGTCATGCAAATAGATATTTAGGCTAAGATAACATCAAAGACAGTAAAATAAACTTCATAAAACATTCAGAACAGTGAGCAAATTTGAACTATTAGTTCATGTGATAGTAAGAAATTAACAAGTAAAGGCTAAACATTAAAAATAGGTGAATCAATTTAGACTAGCTAATATGGGTTGGCACAAGTTCAACATTTAATTAAGGGATTAGTCACTATAGTTTCTGATCACTCAAATTTAAGTAGGGCTTTGCAGATTAATCAACACATGAGATGATGCTATTATGGATGAAATGAGAAGATCAATATTTAGTTAGAAAAAGAACAAGGGAATGGTTTGATACTTAGCTCATGAATGGGAGAAATGGAGTCCTTGATGAAATGAAGGCTAGTTCCTCCTTGGATTCCCCTTGAAACCCTTACTCTTTGATAAATCGATGTCCTCGTTGAAAAGTAGAATCTAAGTTTTCTTGGAAAGATAGAATAGTGAGGGAGAAAAAAAAGTTTCAGTATAGAAGGATTTGGAAGTGGAGAAGTCAGCTTGGGAGGTGAAAAGGTAGAGTTGGTTGCTTGGGAAAGAGAGAAGGCTGATGTGGTTTGCTTGGGAAAAGGAAAAATTAAAGTAGTTGCTTTGGAAAGAGAGAGAGTTAAATGTAGCTTGCTTGGGAAGGGAAATATTTGGCTTGGGAAAATAAAAAGTTAAAGTGGTTGCTTTGGGAAGAGAGAGAATTAAGTGTAGCTTGCTTGGGAAGGGAACTACCTGGCTTGGAAAAAAGAAAAGTTAAAGTGGTTGCTTTGAGAAGAAAGAAAAGTTAAAGCTGTTGTGGGTTCCCAAAGGTCACAATTAATTGAGACAAATGCTCAATTAATGTGAATTAATTACAAACTTGGGAAGCCCAAGGGTCTAGGGTGTTGGGGAGAATGTGGAGGTGGGTAGAATGGAAGGAAGAGAGGAGGTGGTGGGTTAAGTGCAGCAGGTTGCTGCAGCGGTGGGGATTAGTGGATGGCTAGGGAAGGAGAAGAAGAGATAGAGAGGGAGATGATATCAACCAAGTGCTAACAAGCTGTTGTGTATTTCTTTGCCTTTCTCCAAATGACTTCACACACAAACTCAACTCACCAAGAGAAGAGGAAACATATAACTAGGAATTTTATATCAAATATTCATCATCCTTACAAGAGAATAATGGGTCATATATATAGGCACTAAAATATGAAAGGAAAAAAAGACAAGAAAGCCCTTGGCCAAACAACACAAAAGCTCCCTCAAGAGAGGATAAAACTGTAATAAAATAAATAACACCACATAATATCCTACAACATATGAAAACTAAAAATATAAAGACTCAATTAAGGCCGTAGATCTCCGACCTCTACGGTGATAAACCCTCCAAGCTCTGATGTCCCCATCATTAAGTCTGTTCCATATTGAAATCCCATATAAGAACATCTCTTTTGGCACAGCAAGGTCTCCTGACTTAATTTCATTTTTTGGTTCATTGGTCCCCCTTGAAGACTAAGTCTTGCCCATTTAGTGGGACTAGTAGTTTGCCATGTCTATCCTAAAGACCATAGCCTTGTCAGCCCATCACTTAGGAAAGACTATAAGATCATTCTAAGAACAAAACTTTTTTTTCTCAAACCCCAGTTTAGATGGCCAATAGCCTTGTTGTAATCCATCTCAATAAACTATAATGACTCAAGTCGACTCTTCCCTAACGAACCCTTTTTTACCCTTGATTGCCCCTTTTTACAATTGTCTTAGTGACTTGCTCCAAGAAATTAGTGTCCAAACCACTCGTTCAGGGGAGATGGCCTCTCCTTTATCAATCATCGCTAATCACCCTCCCTAAGAAGTTTCTCGTCTCCCAACTTCTCCCAAGAGCCATCTTCCTCTCATTGACTTCTAGATTAAGCATTGAATTCTCATGAGAAACTAACGTCTCAACCACTTGTCTTTGGAGGCCACCTCATTTTAGTGTCCAATGTTTGTCGGCCATCGGCCGATCACTATCCTTGGGAATTTGTTCTTCTTGGCAACTTCCCCCAAGAGCAATATCGCACTCGACACCTTTCTAGTGACTTTCCCAAGAAACTAGCATCTTAACAATGCCTCCCAGAATATCAAATCTTTCTTGATAGCTTCCCTGAGAGCAACATCGCTCTCGGGACATCCGGAGAAATTAGTGCCTTAGTGGTTTATTTCAAAATCACCTTTTTTTTGTTAACCATGGATGCCTTCCTCCCTTCTCGAAGCTCATCTCAATGAGTTCATCTTGAGAGCTCATCTCTACTCAGCAATTGCAACCTCCCTAAGGAGGTTTTCCCTTCTTGCACCTTAGGTGTCGTAAGAGTAAATGTTTAGGTATTCATGCTTTGGCCTTTCCATTATGCTCATTGAGACCAAACTTGACCTATTTTCTGATAATAAAAGAACCCTACCGAATAGCATTGTATGATGACATCCCATCCTTTTCCACCTTAGGTGTCTAAAAGTCAATGTCCAGGCTAAACCAAAGTCAACCCTAACCTGCCTTAAGTGTCTAAGAGTTGATGACTAAATATTCATATTTTGGCCATTTTGTAAGGCACTTGGGTACCAAACTATACTAGTATCCCTGAAAAAAAAAAAAAGAATCATGCCAGATCTTGTTGGCTTATGGGATCAAATCATTTTCAGGAATATTTCCTACAAAGTGCTCAACCTTATAAATCTTCTTAAACAAACTACCACCTACTACCAACCTAGATCCAACTCCTCATTGAAGCCTTAGGCTGAGGTTATAAATATCCTTCCCTTTGCTCTTATTAGGGGTTAGAAAAATGATTCCATCTAAGGAGTTAAAGATCCACAAAAACCCTTCTACAGTGAAGAGCCCAGAAGTTTGAAATCATTGGATTGGTGTGTAAGAGAGCAACCCTAGAATCACCTAGTCGATCACTCGAGAGTTGAAAAAATCTCGCTCGTCCTTAAAACATCCTCCATTCAAGAAAACATAAGGAGTTAGAAAGCCTGAGAATCTTTATGCCTTCTCTCCTACTCTCGATGTTTCTCGTCCCAAAACAAGGAGCTATTAGTGACCTTCTCATTTGGAACAAATGCTCCATGTCCTTGGATGTCCTAAAATTTCCTCAACAAGTACAACTTTTATTCACCTCATGCTCTTTGCTATCAGAATGCGTTTCCTTGCCATTCCTTGACCTTGACCAAGCTATCCACTTGGTGGTCCTTCATTTACTCGCCTCTCGTAGCAAGGGGTATAGTCGACCAACCAACTCTAGCATACCCTTTTTTCCATAAAAGAAACCCCTCTAACCACCCTATTTGAAGAATGTAAGAGGTTAGAAAATCACACCTTACAAGCAACTGCAGTGTCTTCATAGCCATCCAGCCATACCAACCAATTAGTTGACTTCATCATTGGCATCATCCATCTTCATAGAGTACTAACTGATCTTACCAACTAGACATAACAAAACCCATACTCTTTGTAGAATATTGACACCTTGACTTTAGGGTGATGACCCTAGAGCCCCCTTGCAATAGGCCTCGTGCAAGCTTGAATAATGAGTGATAAGTCAAGTAGCACCTACCAAAATTTTTGATGAAACACAAAAATCATCGGTCCAACTTATAACCTCAAGCATGCTTTAGGCCAATAGCAGATTGCTTCCCATAGTACCACTTTAGCACCATTTGGAGACCTATCAATCCAACCAATCCATCCCCTTAGAAGATTACTGAATTACAATTTCTCAAGTCATAAATTCCTATTTAACTTGTAAAAGTTAAAAAAGATATTAAATGGAATTGGGATAAATTTAAGGGATTTACACTTTATAATATACCCATTGGTTATCCTATATCACTTGACTTGGATTTTTAAATTTCAAGTCATTTGGCCCTCCTAATTGACAAGCCTTAAATTTGAATATCTGAATTAGGAAAGTTGTGCAATCTACATTATGGCAATTCGCCTCCAACACACAGATGCATTCACACTTATGCCCATATGAACCTCTCCTTTTTACTTTCTTCATAGACTTCCTAAGATTCAAATATGTATTGGCAACTTCTTTATTCAAAGCCCTATAAAAAACATTGTATTAATTGCAATGAAATGCCTTTTATTTATAATACAACAAGTATTTTCATCATTTGCTTGGTGTTGTGTTATGCAATGCACTATGGGCAAAACCCCCTTGGATTGCTAGGTTAGAAATCTGAGTGGATGAGGAATCTATAATGTATACTGTTTTTTTCTCCTTTCACCTTGATGCCTTACTTTAGATCTTCCTAGAAATTAAATAGAGATTTACTGTTTTAACTATATGATTTCCTACTTTCCATATATATACAACTACTTTAAATCTTTAGATTATTCTATGATGACAATAAGTCTCGTAGGATTAATTTTCTACCTCAAAGGCTCAAACTTACTCAACTAAAATAAACCCAATTCTCAAAACAAGAATATTTTTTTTATTACTCGATTGGACAATATTTAAAATCAAATTAGCTTCCCACTTAGGCCTAGCAACTAATGTTGTTGTAGGCCATTGCTCGAATATGGCAAATCTGCCTAAACATAAATGTGTGGCTCATCGAAAAGAGCCTAGACAATCAACATCATATCATAGCCTTATGAATCCACAAATAGTTAAGGGTCATGTTAGCACATATAAAAAAATAAAATCAATGCACAAACATCTTTGATATCCATATTAGCAATTATAAGAGCTTGTCATGTGTCAACTCCCTGCATCATTCAGACCTAACAAAAAATGCACTTAGATGGTTCGAGTAACATTTATGAATCAAGAAAGGATATAAGACCAGTCAAAAAATTCTTACCCCTTCAGGGTTAAGGACATAAGTCCCATGATAAGCAATCTTCACATCGGGTGGAATAATAAGTTATTTCTTTGACCTTAGAGTCTATGATTCGGTTCAGAGTCCAAGAAAAATGCTTCAAAAAGCATTCATTGTCCAATTTGGATGTTATCACTTAAATTATTCAGGAGTTATAAGCACTTAAATTATTCAGGATTATAAGCCCCTTAAAATAGGAACCACAATAAGGCTAGCCCCTGCATTTGGCCGACTCCCTTTAGTGGAGTCAGGAGCCTAGTTTATCCATTCCAGGTCAAGAAACTTTATCTCAATATCTCACCAAACACTCAAATTTTTTGTCATTGTACACATTTTCTTTATACAACTCTTTAAGTGCAATGAGACCCACTATGTTGTATGGATATGAGAGTTGGACAGTAAAAATATTTTTTAAGTTAAATTGAGCATAATATGAATGACGATGATAAGATGGATGTGTGGCAAAAGTAATAAGGATACATTGATGATGAATTAAGAGAATAATCACAATAGCATATATAGAAGATATGGTAATGAAAAAATAGATTTAAGTGGTTTGAGCATATAAAACAGGTAGAAAAATCATTCATTAGAAGTGATGCGTCATCAAAAAATTATCTTGATTGGGCACGAATCTCGATGCAAAATCAAGTTGGAAACTTCCGAAATTAAAGTTGGGACCATCCGGACTCCGATTTCAGCAAACTTACAATCGAACTGAACGTCTCGAAAATACGAATCCAACGACACCAAATTCGACTCAATCTGAGCCCAAATGAGTCCTAATCAAACACCCGAAGTACTGTTGGAAGGTTCGAACCACAATTTGGATTACCAAACGATTTCAAACATAACATGCTTATGGTTTAATCGAGTGGCTCGACGAGACGAATCCAACGAGACCAAGATCACTGAATTTCAACATCTTAAAGACCTTCAAATGTTTGACAAACGGTCCACGATCAAGGGATTCAATATCAGTCATCCATCCAACCACTCCCCATTTACCCTTGATCTCTCACCTATTTACGGGTCATGTCACTCCAAAAATCTATAAATAGACCTCTCATTTCTCTTGAAATTTGTGGGGGGTGGCGGAAGCAAGAAGAAAAGAAGGAAGAAGAGAAGGAAAAAAGGAAGAAGCTCCTCCTCGACCACTGCCGAACTTTCGCCAGACCACCACTTGAAGCACTCACCTCCGCCGGACCACCGCTTGATACCGTTGCTCTACTGGACCACCATTTGAGACCCTCACCTCCGCCGGACCACCGCCTGGCGCCGTTGCTCTATCGGACCACCACTTGAGGCCCTCACCTCAGTCGGACCACTGCTTGACATTGTTGCTCCGCCGAACATCCACTTAAGGCCCTGAGCTCCGTCGGACCACCATCTGAGGCCCGGACTTCTCCCAGACCAACACATGACCCCAGGACTTCTGCCAGACCACCACTTGATGCCCGGAGTTCTGCCGGACCACCACCTGAGTCCCGGACTTCTACCGAACTACCACTTGAGGTCCGGACTTCTCTCGGACAACCACCTAAGGCCCAGACTTCTGCCGGACCACTACCTGACGCCCAGAGTTCTATCGAAGTACCGCCCTATAACTACGGTCTTTCAGACTCCGATCTCCTGCCGACTACGGTCCTTTCGACCTCTGTCACCTAATATGGTCATTCCAACCTCCATCACCAGATAACGGTCTTTCAGACCCCAGTCTCTTGCCAACTACGGTCTTTTAGACCCCGATCTCCTGCCGACTACGGTCCTTCCAACCTCCGTCGCCTACTATGGTCATTCCGACCTCCATCACCAAACAACAGTCTTTCAGACCCCGGTCTTCTACCAACTACGGTATTTCAGACCCCGATCTCCTGCCGACTACGGTCCTTTCGACCTCCATCATCTACTATGGTTATTCCAACCTCAATCACCAGACAACGGTATTTCAGACCCCGGTCTCCTACCAACTACGGTCTTTCAGACCCCAATCTCCTGCCAACTACGGTCCTTCCGACCTCCGTCGCCTACTATAGTCATTCCGACCTCCATCACCAAAAAACGGTCTTTCAGATCCCGATCTCCTGCAGACTACGGTCCTTCCGACCTCCGTCGCTGACTATGGCCCTTCCAACCAAACAAATATGTCAATGTTGATTATGGTAACTCCCACCATATAATGCGCTCTATATGACGTACATTTGTAACATCAAGCCAAGGCATTCTTCCTAAGAAGGGCCTCATTTGTAATCGACTGCAAATACTAGTAGATTCATTCAAACTGGGCCAGGCCCTGTGGTTTTTCCCCCCTTTTCAGGGGTTTCCACTTAAAAACTCTATTGTCTCTTATGAACGCTACACTCTCTCTTATTTGCTTGTGTGCAGGATTTTCGTACAATGCCAAGACGTTAAACTATATATTTCTCTACTGCCGCGAATACTCCAGAACGCAACAAGAAGATGGGTTAAAGTATAGTCAAATGACTAGAAAGGACAAATGGTAGACTTGAGGTAACACGAAAAGAAATTATCCAAAAATATATTGTTAGAATAAGTTTAGCAAATCATACAATATTCAACATGAATGAATGATGTTAGAATTCATAGAATTTGAGAAGGGTAAAAATACCTTCTAATTATTATACAAAATTATCCCTATTTATAGATCTATACAAGATGTTTTAATAAAGAAATAAATAACTTCTAATTGATACATAATTGCCTCAATATAATCCTTCCTAATTCAGCTACCCAAATATAGAAGGATATTGACGTGATCCAGGTGAGCCTCCCACAGATTCTCATCCTGACCGTGGGATCAAATGCCAAGGGATGACTGAGATTTTGACACTCCCCCTCAAGCTGGAGACCAGCTTGCAATTACTCGCTCAGAGATAGAGCTGCATTGGTTATAGATAGGATATCAACCACAAGAGAAAGCCGGCAATGAAGGCTGATGATAGAAAAATATCCTCAAAATTCCAACAATTAAGGCCGGTTGTGGAAACTTGTATTCCTCAGAATTCCAGCAATGAAGGCCGGTGATGGGAACATATCCTCAAAATTCCGACAATGAAGGCCAGTGGTGGAAATTTTGTATTCCTCAAGTTTCCAGCAATGAAGGTTGTATTTATAGTAGCAATAAATGTTGATTTGATTAACCATAAAGGCTGATTTTCTTTGATCAGCAATAAAGGCTGATTTGATCAGCAATAAAAGCTGATTTCATTATATCAGCAATAAAGGCTGATTTGATTATGTCAGCAATAAAGGCTGGTTTGATTATATCAACAATAAAGGCTGATATCAGGTCTTAATCATGTCTCAAATATGATTTAAGACTTCTTGTTATTGTCGGCCCATCTAATATAATCTAGAGGGGCTTCTCTGTGGATCTGAGCGGAATAGGAAAATCGGAAGGAGCTTTCGATTGAGTCGTCTGAGCGAGTGTTCAGGCAAACTTCTTCTCCTGGCTTCTTCCTGCCTTCCGACATCCAAGCTAGTGTCTTCCTCCGAGCGGCTCCTTCCTGCGTCTAGAGGCTAGAGCGAGGCTTCGTCTTCTGCTTTTGGCTAGGGCCTTCTGCGATAGCTTCCGTCTTTGGTAAAGCTCCACTCTGTGGCGTCCGACGTCCTTTGGCAATGCTCCACTCTGTCAGCAAGGTACCGTCTGCAGGGGCCTCCGTCTACAGCGTCCTGTCTTCGGCAACACTTCGTTCGTCCGAGTCAAAATAAGGAAATGGAGGTAGCGTCGGCGACGTCTGGCCACTCCAGTCTCTTCTTCTCCTCCTCCAACAATTCTATGATCGTTCTTCCATCAACAATGAAAGTCGTTGGCTCTTAAATAACGAGAAACATGATCAATTGGCGACCATGCACAGGATGAAGTCCTTGTAACAAATGGTGCCGTCCGGCAAGACATCAACCTAACAGATCCACTCATCGAACTCATTCGGCTCGAGTTTCTCCCCAATAGATGTTAGGACATGGCGGAGGTCGGCAACCAATACCAAGCCGATGGAATCTTTGTCGAGCACTTTGAAAGTGACGCGGAGTTGGTGATCAAAAAGGCTCGGCTCGCAAGTGCTTCCGCATCAGCTCCAGGAAGCGAGTGAAGTCAAAAGGCGTCGTTAACCCCTCCTCAGTCGCAATCTCCTTCAGATGCGCCTGCGTCCGGTTCCCACCCAGCGAATGCATGAGGACCCCAAGCTCCGACGGTGCGATCCGACCATCTCCGTCCGTATCGAACAGCATGAAGACCTCCTGCATTGACGCCACCTGCTTTGGTTGCCTTCGGCTGGTTCGCAAGTTCCGCCCACAGTCACAAGCAGGATCTTCCCTCGGTCGCTTGCGATCAAGTGCTTCCGTCGTTATGTGAGTCGATCGGTCACATCCTTAGGGCTCCGAGATCTAAAGGCTTCGTCTTCCGAAAGCTTCTTCTTCGAGGCTTCGTTCGTCTCGCAAGACTTCGTCCTTACCGCTAGGATCGAGCTTTCGGCTTCAGGCTCCGATGGTTTCCTCTTGTCGTGGCTCTGATACCATGTTAGAATTCATAGAATTTGGGGAGGGTAAAAATATCTTCTAATTATTATACAAAATTATCCACATATTTATAGATCTATACAAGATGTTTTAATAAAGAAATAAATAACTTCTAATTGATACCTAATTGCCTCAATATAATCCTTCCTAATTCAGCTACACAAATATAGAAGGATATTGGAGTGATCCATGTGAGCCTCCTCCGGATTCTCATCCTGACCGTGGGATCAAATGCCAAGGAATGACTGAGATTTTGACAAATGAAAAATAAGATTTCATAAAAACATCCTCAAATAGTTAGGATAAAGCTAATGAAGAAGAAATAGCCTTAAAAAAGAAAAATATCAAATATCAAAAGATGTGCTTGCAAATATCATATTTAATGGTTCCAACAATTCAAAATGATGAAGAGCTTACACATATCAAAAAGATATAGACAAAAAATCACCCAAAAACTTTTAATAGAATCACAAGTTCAAATTAAAACTCTAGCCTATGAGAATCACATCTATGTTCTAATGAACAACATATTTATTTTATTGCATATTTATAACAACACTTATTTTATGCTAGTAGAAATAAGGAATCATCAATTTATATGGCATTTCAAACAAAATTTAAAAGCCAGACAAACAGTTCAACAAGTTATGAGACTCATTTTGATTTGCTAATGCTTTCGATGACATGTGAAAGGCTAATAATATTGCAGTCTTTATCAAAAAATGTACAATATCTTCAAGTAGTCAGGTAGCTTGCAGCCTTAAAGCAGTGCTTTAAAGAACTTGATTTGACTGCAAAATAAGCAGAAATGTAATAGAGATGTATGTTATTATTGCCTCTTAAATTCATGAAAACTATAATTGATTGAGAAAATACACCTTTCAATGCAATAGGATGAATTTATTCTAGATATTTATTGGGTCTAATGAATAAAGACTAACATAAAATCATCACTATGGAACAAAGAAAAGAGGATGCTCAAAAATATTGTCATTAATTTTGTAGCGCATGACAATCTCACATGCTTCTTAGTAAGGATTCGGATTAAGAAGAGGATGACAAGCATTATAGGCCATTTGCTAAGTTGGATATTTAATACTTTTGTTTCTGAAGTGTGTGCACTGTGTTGAACGGTTGATGTTCCAATGCAAGGATTGAAATGATGTTAAATGTTTGATGTTGGCCTTAGATATAAATAGGGATCTATAGGATTAGATACCAAGGTTGGCAAAGAAGTGATGTGTCTTTGTTTTGCCTTGCATTGGTCTATTAATATCTTGTGTTTCTTCAGTATTGCGATGAAATGAGTTAGCATTAGTATATTTAAACAAGAAATTTATAAAACTGCAACTAAACCCACTATGCTGCATCAAAATGAGTGTTGGACAATAAATTGTTTATTAATAGTCAAGTTCAACAAGATATAAATAGATTTTGTGGCAAAAGTAGGATAGATAAATAAAGAAAATGTTAAAGGGATCATAGATATAGCATCTATTGGAAATAATGTAGTGAAAATTAGATTTAAGTAGTTTGAGCATGTATAATAAAGGGAATGATATAATAGCTCATTAGATGGTTAGATAAAGTTTGTGTTAAAAATTTTATGAAGCAAAAATGATGGGCGTAAGGTAACATGAATTGAAATTGTCCAAAAATATATTTGCATAGTATGTTTAACATCTTATACAACACTTAGCAAGAATAAATGGAGAATGGGGATTCACAAAGCAAGCCTCAAATAGTTAGGATAAAGGTGAATACAATGATGATGAAGAAATGACAAGATTAACCTTAGAAAGATGATATCAAAAGAAGATATGCCTAAACTACATCACATTTAGTTGTTAAAAACGGAGAACTTAAATAAGATCAAAATGAGAGAGACCTAGAATCATTAAGCACCTTCTTCCAATAATCATAAGCTCCAATCAAACCCTCACTTATGAGAATCATAACTTCGTTCTGATAAAAGACATTCATTTTATTCTAGTCTACCCGTATCCATGATAATACTTATGCTAGCAGAAATCATGAATCATCTACTGCTGCCTTTTCAAACAAGCTTCAAAAGAACGATAAATGGTTTTATAAGTAATGATACCCATTTAGATGTCCTAATGATTTCTATAACATGTGAAAAACTAAGAATACCACAATCTCCATTGGAAAATGCATAATAGATTCTAGTAACCATGCAGTTTGCAACATTAAAGCATTGCTTGAATGTGCTGAATTGTTTTTGCTCCACTGTGCGGATTGCAATTAGATGTCAAGTATTTGATGTCCGCATTAGATATAAATGGAGATTGAGGAGCTATCTGTAGGGTGGATACCAAGGTTAGTAAAGAAGTGATGTTTCTTTGCTTTGACATTGCATGGGTTTTAACATCTTGTGTTCATTCAGAATTGTCATTAAAGAAGGCAACATTGATATACGCATAAACGCATACAACAAGAGTTAAGGAGATAAAAACAATATCCATTATGAAAACAAAAATATGATGATATGGAAAATTGATAATAATTATGTGACCTACAACAACTGGATAATCTTATTGCAGGTAAAGAATAACGGAAGTATTCTTATTTCAGAAACAAACCTTAACCTCTTAAGCTCATTTGCTTCCTCCACAGAGCAACCGCGAGTGCATCCAGAGAATGCTAGCATGTCCATTTCATACCTCAAGTGTAATGCTACATAAGAGCCCCTTTCTTGTAGAATTTTAATCAACTTATTCCCTAATGCCTCAATTTGAGGAGTAAATTTCAATGCCTGATAATTAACATGGCACCTAAGCTTCTGAAATTCAAGAGGGAGGCCGTTATTTGCTAAGCGCGCATCTGTCTTATTGAAGTGTATGACACTGTATTTATCGAAAAGTGGAAGAATCTGCAGTAAAAAATAATTGGCAGATTAGATTAAAATCTAGTGTAATTAGATCACCAGATGCAGAATTAATAGGCATTTTTTTATTGGAAAGATGAATCTAGTTTGAAATTAGTTTCAGGATCTAAAATTGCAAAAATATCACATTGCAGTTTATATTGCAATGTTTTAAATTTTTTTCCAATAAGCTTTTGATAAAATATTGATAATCAATCATACAAGAATAAGAGATAATTAATTCCACAATAAGCAACATGCATGGAATCATATAAATACACGATTAAAAAATGTTAAAAGTCCAGACCTGTCTTAGATAATAGTTCTCATTTGACCAACTGACTGGAGGCATCTCAAGCATATTTTTTGGTCCTTTAAATCTCTTTGGAATTCTCTTAACTATATGCACTTCATCCCTTAAAGTATTGATTAAATGGTTCACATCAAATATGTCTCCAAAGTTGCTAGAGATCCCAGAAAACAGTGATTTAATTTCAATTAATTGATCAGAGTAAGCATAAAATAACAATCATTCAGCTAGTGAAAAATACCTGGTGTCTGCCCAAAAAGATCTCTTGTCAAGCTCTGGAACAACTAATGTTAGATTTAAAAAGCGGGCAACAGTAACCATGTCGCATATCTGAAGCAACCAATTAAATTAAATGTTTCAAATACTTGAGGCAATAAAAGAGATTTGGCATAAAATAGTTATAGGGATAATCAACACCTCTGAACGCATCTGATTTAGACCTCCATTGCAGGATACTTTGAGATAACCATTGCTTTTATAGACTCCTGCATTTTGTTTATGTACAGTAGGCATGAGAAAAAAAACCGTAGAATAACTACTCAAAGATTATTGTAAAGTTCCTGTTGCCAATTTTCATGGATCTCTATGCAGTAATCTAACCAAAAAAAAAAAATGCTTTGCTTGTCATCTTGATCACTGAGTTATAAAATTACATATCCTCAATCCACATAAGTTTCAAGAATGGAAAAAGAAACATGAGCGCATGTGCCACCCATAATTGAGCTTGTCAAGTCAAGCCAGTGTGCTTAGGGCTACGCATAGTCAGACTTCATGTGGCTACTTCATCAAATCATGGAGCTTATGGCGTGCACCATGTTGCATTTAGACCATTTTATTCTTTATACAATAAAGTCAAATGATTTTATCTTCTTCATCATCTCTCAGTTGTTGGCCAAAAATTCTAAATTTCCCAAAGCTTTAAATTTTTGAGTTAATCATTTCCATATAAGCATGGCCTTCCATGCCACTTTAAAGATATTGTAGCTAAGAAATAAATTATCCCATAGGTTTCAAGAGATGCCATGCCTGGCCTGCCAAGATGATCTTTTTTTTGTTTTCATTTAAGAATCAACCGAACAGGAGTGTGGATTTCACCGAATGATGGTTTGATGGCTTAATTACTCCCCTAAATTGCTCAAAAGCCATACAGCACCTCTATAAAGTATAATCATCTCCCCGATCTACTTCCCCGTCAAGATTTAAGTAAAAAAAAAAACTTGTTTTGCAGTCACATTATGCTAACAAGACAAATGTAAACAGTAGAACCTAAAACATCTTCATAGCAGATACTAGAGAATGTCAAACTACTACTTACTCAAGGGAACATAGGGCGGAGAAGCGGGCACAAAGTCTTGAAACTGATGGCGAAGCGACAAACTTGAAACCGCAGCATCATTTCCTAAACTGAGAAAAAATCGCACGGCTACTGGCAGACGAGAATGGCCGTGCCAGAGATCACCGACGGCAACAAGCTGAGCTAAGCACGTCCAAACGAGGATACACGAACAAACCCTAACAAACCAAACCTGCAGCCGCGCCCGCGGCAACGGCTGCAGCATCCGACGGCACTCCTCTCGCCCCAGCGCTGCCAAAAATAAGATCGCCGCCCAAAGATCATAGACGCCTTTTCCTCGAAATCAATGCAATTAAAAAATCACGACCTTGGGCAGGAAAAATGGATTTTTGGAGAAGGAAATGTTAAATGATCTTCTAATCGGAATCCGGAAAATTTTCCCTTTTGTGTGTTCCAATCGCGTCGCCAATGGGGGGGAGAGACCGTCGGATCGGAAGTTTGTCGGCAAAGGCCGTCCCCAAAGTGTAAAAAACACAACTTCGTAGGCCGAAGTCGAGGTGTTTTGACTGGTTAACTGCTTACTGCTACGCGCATGTTTGTTGGATTTGGATTTTACGATCGCGGAAATTATTATTTCTTACTTTTCAGAATTGCAATTTCTGATTGTAGTAATTTGATAATATCAAAGTTGAATTTTTTTTTCAATTGTTATGTCAATAATGAAGTAATGCTCTGCATAATAAAAGTCCAGTCTAATTAAATATAATTGTCGGACATCATTTATCCCGCCCATAATGGTAATTGGAACAAATGTGGAAGAACAATTTAAGCGTTTAGTTTATAAGCCCTATTGATTAGATTTGATCAATTAAATTGCGCATGGCCAGATTCAACAAAAAAGATCAAGTCAACAGCCACAAGGATGAACAATTCAATGATTAATTAAGAAACAGCACAAAAAATAAATACTTCTGGGAGTATATTAGAGATATTTTTTTCATTAATTTATTTTTCTGTAGCTACCACAGCGGTATTGGTTTCTAATTAATTTTCAGAAATTGTAGGGTGTTAATCAACTTTTTCCAAGCAAATTTATAAGTGTGATAATTATAAGGGAACTATTGTTTGACTTTTTCAAAAATAAATATATAATATTAACAATATCTTTAAAAAAATCTAAATTATCATAATAGCCATTTAGTTATCTAAATCACACTTCTTATTTAAATAAAAAACCTAGCGCACTAGATAAATCTCAAAATTAAAGCAAACACAAAACTCGCCACTAGAATTTTATACAACTTCACAATTGTGGGTGAATACTTTGCCACTTTACCTAGTACTCTTGTCAACTTCTCTAAGCAAAATGTACATTCTACGTAATATTCGGGGATCAAATTTAAGCATGTGTATGATGCAATCATCAATAAAATTCCAATATTTTTTAAGCTATCTATGCCTTATTTGAAGTTTAAGTTATGCATGCACATCAACACTAAAGTAGTCAAGGGCAACCAACAAATAGTCCATTCTTGTCACCTTTGTCAATCTCATCCTTGACCAACGATAATCATCAACAACAATAACTCAAACCTTCAGAGTCATAAGATCGTTTGATAATTCCCTTATTAAAGAAAAAAATATTGTAGGATAATTTAGCTATGATCATCCAAGTCAAATATCTTCTTAACCTTGAACCTTAGCATATTCAAGATAATCAAATTTAACTAAGTCATCAAGATGTTTCTATTTATATATATATATATATATATATATATTATATATATATATATATATATATATATATATATATATATATATATATATATATATATATATATATATATATATATCTAAAGAGAAAGCTTGATATCAAACTTCTTCCCAATCACAAAACACAACTTACCACCATCTTCATCCTTGAAGGCCCACATCTCAATAAGGTCATCGGTGGCAAAGTTACTCCGACGGTGAAACTCTTTGTAGTTTGCACCCTTAAGGACGATTGCTTCGCTCGAATCCCACATCGTGAGATAGAGCAAATAATCCCTCCCTTTTTTGTCATAAACAGTTACCGTAAGGCCATCTTGTTCTCTACCTCGTTTTCTCTTCCATGCTTGTCCTTCTTCGACATTTTGTCCTAGCTCCCTATTGATCACAATATTTGCAAATGCAATCTCCTCTGACGTCATATTTGGCTTTAATTTTTCTTTAAGAATCTTCTTGCTTATGATAAACCGATAAAGTCGCCCACTAATGTCAGAAGCATATATTTTTTCTCCATCACTTTCCATGCTCCTTCATGATAAGCAATCCACTCCAGCATGTCTTCTACCTCTATTTCATTAGGGGCACTGATTGTTGGTTTCGGGACAGTGAAACTTAATATCATGTACATGCAGTACAGATAGAGCTGTGGGGCAGAAATTAATGCATAGATATTGTATTGCTATCTATAAAAGCACACTTAATGGTCAAACCGTTAATTCTACTCATCCAGCAGATCAAACAATGACTCCATCAGATTCTCTCCCTCCCTTATCTTTCTCTCTGCTATCGATCGTTTGTTAGTTCTTCTAGCAAACAGAATTTTGAAACACTCAATCTTCTCACCAAGCTGTCTTCTCCACTTCCACTTCCGAAACCAACAATCACTGCCCCCAATGAAATAGAGGTAGAAGACATGCTGGAATGGGTTGCTTATCATGAAGGAGCATGGAAAGTGATGGAGAAAAAAATCTATGCTTCCAACATTAGTGAGCGACTTAATCGGTTTACGATAAGAAAGAAGATTCTTGAAGAAAAATTAAAGCCAAATATGACGTTAGAGGAGATTGCATTCGCAGATATTGTGATCAATAGGGAGCGGGGACAACATGTCGAAGAAGGACAAGCATGGGAGAGAAAAAGAGGTAGAGAACATGATGGCCTTGCGGTAACTGTTTATGACAAAAAAAATAGGGATTATTTACTCTATCTCACGAGGTGGGATTCGAGCGAAGCAATCGTGCTTACAATGTATTTGAAGAATAAAAAAGAATTTTAGTGTTATAAATGTTATTTGAATGTTTTTTAAGAATACGTAGCATACCGTACGTATAATACACGCATACATTACGGAGTTATCCATATTTATAAATTTCTATTAAATATTTTAATTAAGACAATAAATCTTTGTTTTATTGAATGTATTTGAACAATTAAAAAGGATTTTAGTGTTATAATTTTTTTTAATGTTTTTTAAGAATACGCATAACGCATACAGAAAAGACACATATAGTACGCATAATACATGCATACATTATGCAGTTATCCATATTTATCAATTTCTATTAAAATTTTCAATTAATATCTATCTTTGTTTTCTTACTCTTTATATATATATATATATATATATATATATATATATATATATATATATATATATATTACTATCGTTGCTACTGATTTTATAAGTTTTTCTTCATGATTAGAGGAAAAGCTCATGCCGATGGATTGAATCAAATCAAATCAGAGGAAGAAAAATTTTCATCAAAATTCTACAATCACCTGGCTAGATCCACTAATCTCACGCCTCATATTATACTTCCTCCAATGGACGCAAAGTTTCAATAATTAGTGAATTAAGTAATATATATTTTGATGCAAATATATGTACCAATATATAGGAAGAGAAAAGTGCAATAAAAAGCATAAAATTATATATTCTTAATAATGAGAATATATTATATAAATTAAATGCAATAAATTTTTACTTTAAATAATGTGATAATAATTATATGATTATATAATAATTCTAATTAATTAAATATATGATTGAAAATAATGCTCATTATCTCTCCCTTTCATCACCCTTAGCAGAATGGGAAAGTCTTAATTTTTAAAATTTAATTTTGTGCCCAATATTTACACTATATTTGACACCAATTAATGCATGGCCCCCTTTTTTTTTTACTATCGTTAGTCCTTACTAATAATTGTATCAATTTCTCTTGATTAGCAATTACATGATACCAGTTATATAACATTTATAATTAATGACTGTAATTTTAAAGCAAGAGGACCACCAGACCTTAATTATCTCTTGCCAAAAAGCCACTCTATATATGTAATAAAATAAAATTTTCTAACATTATTAGAAAATTTAATTTAATGATAGAAAATCATCACGTCTCTAAAATTTAATGGGGATACCAAAACTGTCACAAATAAAGCCTTAACTTCATACAAACATATTGAAAATGTACGGGCTCGAGAAATACAAGAAGATACATTCCTAATATATATTATACTCACACATGCAAGCCACTTAATTGGCAAAGTATGATAGTATGACAGTAACAAAACATTTTGCCTGATCAAATTAAAACAACATGGTGTGTGTTAAACATGGACAATAACCTTGTAACTCATAAGATAATGAAAAGTGAGCAAAGCTTGTGCAACCGGCTTCAACTCTGTAGTCGACGTACATAATGCATATCCCATGAGCTAGGGATCTGTAGAGTTGTGTTGGAGTTAAACAAGAAAAAAAGGGGTGAAAACCTTCCAATAACAAGAGGGTCCATTACATAAAATCACAACAAGGATGTAGTAGGGCTCCAATGTTATCTTCAGACTTAAGTTTCTTGTATTTATCCAAAATATCCATCCCCTTTATTTATGTACGTGGAGATGAAGATGGACTTCTCTTAGCAACATGGGATAAAAAATTCTTGGGGGAGTTACTTTGCACCTAAGAATGATGTGTAAATGTGTAGAACCCATTGTGAATCCCACACCAAATGAGATAAATTGGGTCAAAATCAACTCAACCTCGTTCTAAAAAAGATGGTCGGACAAGGGTGCACCCACATTATGCTGCAAATATGTTGTTACATCAAAAGGTAACTTGCATCGTTTAACTTGTCTTTTAAAAGACTATAATTGGGAAATTGCACTCATGGATTTTCTTTAGACTTCTATGACATGGCGATGAGGATATTTTGAAATGTGTGATGACTATTCAGCCCATGGCCACTCTAAAAGCATAGACGTGACTCTTTAGGATCACAAGCTAAGTCAACAAACCCAAACCTAGGTTGCAGTCGTAATTATAGGACTTATATATTATAAATATTTAAATGTGAAGACATGGTACAAGAAACATACCTTCTGCTTCAGCTCATGACCATGAGATTTTATATATTTTGAACTCAAGTTGTTTGTTGGATGCTTATTGTTCTTTTCGTTCAAATTGATGCAACAAAAGTCAATCACACATAAGTGATTAAATATTAAAATGATAATTTATTATAGAATTGCTCATTCTGCAATGAACTTCAATATGCAATTAGAATTTGTCATGTACGAAGATAGAAGGCAATTGAAAAAAAAAACACTCTACTTTATAAGCATATATATATATATATATAATTTTTCAACATAAAGGATAAAGGACATCCAAGTCTCAGTTTTTCTTTTATAAATAGTAGCTCCATCCCACTACTTTGTAATTCACCAAGTTTCATTAATTTTCTATGAAAAGGTAGGTCTTATAGAAAGATTTAAGAGTTTTTTTTCCCTCAAGGAGCAAACCTTTTCACTAAATACAAATAGTTTAAAGCCAGAAGTTCATGATAGGATTTTTAAAATATCAATAAGAGTTTCAAGCCATAGTAATTTTATTTATATTTATTAAATTGTTCATTTATATAATTTTTATTTTGGACCAAATAAAAATCTTTTAGTTAGAAGAAATTATTATGTGATTGTTTAATTGTATGTTTCTGAAATGCAAGACTTATCTGACTAATTGTAAATCAAATACAATGAAATATTTTTTTATTCGTTAGAATGTATTTCAAATACTCTCTTTTTATCTATCCTATATATTGTTGGGAAAGGGTGAAAATAAGGGCAAATTATTACATCCGCTCACCGGACGCGGAGATAGGTCCGGATATTAATAAAATATTTTTTTAAATTAAGCGCGTCAAAAGCGTAGGAAAAGCACAGATAAAGCGCAATCAAAAGCGTAGTCAAAAGCACAGGTAAAGCGCAGTCAAAGCGCAGGTGATGTGGCATATTTTTATTGAATGTCCGAACCTATTTTGCACGTCCCATGACCGGATGTAATAATTTGCTGAAAATAAGAGCAAGGCAGACCACGTAGCACAAGTGAGGGGACAGTGCGGCAAGAGTGAGGTATTGTTATGCAAATAGCGAGGAGCTGATATGACTCAAGTTTTCAGAGTCACCTGATTCAGTCTATTTTCAACTATGAGAAATCAAGAGATTTTGGGACATTTCAAATCACACAAAAAATTTGTTTAGCTTCAAATAAAAAATTTGAAATTTAGATAAATGGAATGCAATACACTCCTAACACTTCAATTCCGAGTAGGTAACTCGCATGGCAAATTGGTTTTATTCCTTTATAATTATCATAATCATATATAGATATCTTTTTTATTTTTAAATACTATTACTAAAATATTTTCTTCAATCATTAGCATCTTCTTAAACTTCAAGAATCAAACTAAACCAACATCGCCATGTATAACTCTCTAAAAATTAATATTTCTTTCATGTGCTTAGCTAAGGTTTTATGTTAATGAATTTTCTTAACGGCTAGCTTTTATTTAATATTTTGAATCAATCTCTATTATGTCTCTTTTTTCTATATGTAATGCTCTAGCAGAAATATTCTTTCCTTTACATTCATTCAATACATCTTAAAGCAGCATTTTCATTTTTCAATAATGCCTTCTATCTTTGACTAAGACCATATTAACTTCCTTTATGCATCTGTTAGGCCGGCACCTGAGCCGGCTGAACCGGTCCAACCTGGACCGGTCCAGGTTTATTCCCGGCGGAAGCCAGACGAACAGAGGGAGGGCGGAAAAGCTAGGGGGCCCACTTGAAGCCAATTTCAAATTGTGGGAGGGAGAATTTGAATTAGAAGGGGTAATTAGGTCTTTTGTAACTCTCCTTTCATGTTTAATTAGGGAGATGAGGGGGGAATTAGGATTATCTTGATTTTGAATGTGATTTGGGAGATCTAGATTTTTCTTTTGGGCTCTAGGCTACGACTAGAGATTTGGAGAGTTTTTCCTTCCTCTCAAATATATCGAAGGAAACTTGTATCTTCCTTGTCTTTTGCATCGACTAGTGAAATTCAATCGTTTGCTATTGTTTTTCCTATTTTTCCTACGATCTCTCTCAGATTTTTTCCACTGTTTTTTGTGTTTGGTGGCTGTTTTCCCATAGAAAACAGCGGAATAGTTGCGATTTGGCTTAGATCTGATAGGAATAACTTGAAATACTCAAGTGGTACCTATCAGCATCTAATTACTTGAACAAAAACTCTAAATCTCTTTTTCATTCCTTCAAAAATTTAAAAAAGAATAGTTCATCTGTGATTTACTGGTTTCACTAGTACAAAAAAGTATATTGTGCATGCCCAAACTACTATTTTTTTTTTTTTTTTCTCTACAATCTTATCTTTAATTAATGGGTGATATATAATTCAATCATCTCTCAACCATAATCTTTTCTCCACCCATCCTTCCTAATTATGTTGCTCATATATAAGTGATTGCTATGTTGCATAATACTCAGATCCAAAATGTAGCCATACCAATTAAAATTCATAAAATGCAACTTTAAATATTCAAGACATTATATTAAACGTAATAATTTGGAGATGCCTCTCATCAGAATGTTGAGCCATGGATAGAAAATGGATGCATAAATTGATAGAAATCTTTGTTGAAATTCAATTTAAGCAAAAACAAAATACAAAGTACAAAAAAACTATGAAGAAGAACACACTTGAACGCTTTTTATTGGAATATTTATGAAGAAAAGTATAAGATATAGTTGGATCTTCAATTGGAGATGAAGATATTCCTGCTCTCCCAAATCTCAAGCCGCCGGCTAGAGCCCACTCAACCTAAGAAATTTCTAATTCAGTAAATTCAAACATAAGCTCAACCCTAGGGTACATATATAAACAACTTACTTAAAACAAACAATCACATTCGCAATTTTCAAACAATCATCTTCAAATCCTTTTTTCCCTCTTAGTCGTCCCCTCCACATTTGAAAATCACCCCAGGGCCCCACCCCAAGGGGCAGAATTTCTTCAAAGCAGCTGCTTGTTCCGCCTCACCCGCCTCACTTAATTTTTGGTCCATCCAGAAGGGACAACCCAACATTGACCGATCCAGGAGGGACCGATACATTGTGGTGCTTTTGGGGGATATATTGGGCCGCTACATTGTGGCGCTTTTGATTTTTTTGTAGTTCATCATACGTGGTTGGTATCAATGAAAAGATTGGATTCATAGATTGCATTAATAGTGTATGGCACGTAATAGATTTGTAGATTTTACTTCGCTGATTAGTTTAAGAAAATTTTTGTCTTATTTCATGTAATTAATTGCTAATTATGAATAGCATCTAGGTGTATAAGTACTTCTATGATTTCCATATATGATTTTTTATTGCTAAATACAAATAGAAATTAAGCTTATAAAAATTATTTTATTTTTATTCATATAATGTCTGAAAATAGAATAAGGAGCCTTCTTGGTTATTTTAACCATTGAAATGATAAAAGTCATAAAACTGAATTGGAAAATTTTGTACAATGATATCCTAATTAAATTTTAGACGTGATGACTCTGTATCATTAAATTTATTTTTTCTAATAATGTTAGAAAAGTTTCTTTTATTATATAGAGTGACTTTTTGGTGAAAGATAATTAATTAACTAGTGTCAAATATAATATAAATATTGGTCCATAAATAAATTTGTCTCACCGTGACTTATTTTTTTATTCAATTTCGCACAAATTTATTTTTTTATTGACTGTCACAAAAATTTGTGTGACATTACTGTCAAATTAATATAATGTAAACATTCAATGCTTGCCTTTTATTTATTGCCTTCGACCCATCATTCATGCAAACACATACAAATATGCATGCATGATATATATCTATATCTATCTATCTAAAGAGAGAGCTTGAGATCCCCATTGACGAAACACAACTTGCCAGCTATCCATGAAAGGCCACATCTCAACAAGATCGCCGACGGCAAAGGAATTAACTCCGACGATGAAACTCTTTGTAGTTTGCACCCTTAAGCACGGATGTTTCATTTTAATCCCATCTCATAAGATAAAATAAATAATCCCACCCATTTCTTCCATAAACCGTCACTTGAAGACCCTCATGTTCCCTTCTCCGTTTTCTCCTCGCCCACCACTGATTAGAATATTCGCCAATGTAATCCTCCTCTAACGTTATATTCGGTTTTATTTTTTCTTCAATAATCTACTTGTTTATCATGAATCGATTAAGCCGGTCACTAACGTCAGAAGCATGGATTTATGACATAAATGGGTGGGGTCACTAAATTCGGCTTTATTTTTACCGACGTTAGTGAGCGATTTAACCGATTCATGATATGTAAGCAGATTGTTGAAGAAAAAAAAAGCCGAAGATGACGTTAGAGGAGATTGCATTGGCGAATATTCTAATCAGTAGTGAGCGAGGTTAATGTGTCGGAGAAGGACAAGCATGGGGGAGGAAACGAGGAAGAGAACATGATGGCCTTGAGGTGACGGTTTATGACAAAAATGGGTGGGATTATTTGTTTTTATCTTAAGAGCTAGGTGGGATTCAAGTGAAGCATACGTGCTTAAGGGCGCAAACTACAAAGAGTTTCACTGTTGGAGTGAGTTACTTTACCGCTGGCGATCTTGTTGAGATGCATCAAATTAGAGGAAGAAAACTTCTCAGCAAAATTGTACAATCACCTGCCAAGATCGATCCACTAATCTCACGCCTCATATTATACTTCCTCCAATGGACGCAAAGTTTCAATAATTAGTAAATTAAGTAATATATATATATATATATATATATGTTGATGCAAATATATGTGCCAATATATAGGAAGAGAAAAGAGCAATAAAGGAAATTACGATACAATGAAGATAATATATATATCCTTAATATATAATGAGAAAATATTATATAAATTAAATGCAATAAATGTTTACTATACATAACGTGATAATAATTATATGATTATATGAAAATAATGCTCATTATCTCTCCCTTTCATTACCCTTGACTAGCAGAACGGGAAAACTCTTAAAATTTTATGGGCCCAATATTTACACTATATTTGACACCAATTAATGCATGCTCTCTTTTTTTACAGTCATTAGTGATTATTAATAATTGTATCAATTTGTCTTTATTAGCAATTACATGCATGATACCAGCTATATAACAATAATGAGAATTAATTACTACTGTAAATGTAAACCAAGAGGACCACCAACCCTTAATTATATATTGCCAAACAGTCACTCTATAAAAGAAAATTTTCTATCAATTATTATTATCCAATAATCAATGAATTTTTCAGGTAACATAGATCTTTCAAGCAAATTATTCAAAAAAATAGCACCACCATCAAGCTTCAAAAATAACACACCAATAATTAATAATATAAATAAGTGTAGCTATACAAACGAAAAAAAGAGTAATATTCTGTAATTCTCATGCAGTAACTAACATTCAAATATATAAGCATCCAAGACATACATTAATAAACCTATAATAGTTCACTAACAGGCAAGGGCGGATGCATACTGGAGGTCATGCATGGGGGGCACCGGCCCCCACTGAATTTGGAAAAAAAATGCTGTACATTTTCATACTAATATAATAAATAGTATTAACGATGCATTAAATATACATTAATTAAGTTTTGTTTTTACTTTTTTCATCCTTACAGCTTTATTCCCTATTTCCTTCTGTTCGTCTTTTCCTATTCTTCTGCCAATGCATAGGTTGGCAATCGTTTTTTTTTTCGAAAGTTGAAACTCACCTCCGCCTGACGTCGTTGCTCCACTTGACCACCACTTGAGGCCCTCTCCTTCGCCGGACCACCACTTAAGGCCCTCACCTCCACCAGACCACTGACTGACGTCGTTCCTCCGCCCGACCACCACTTGAGGTCCTCGCATTCGCCTGATCACCACTTCAGACCCTCACCTCCGCCAGACCACCGCCTGACGTCGTTGCTCTGTCGGACCACCACTTGAGGCCCTCACCTTCGTCGGACCACCACTTAAGGCCGTCACCTCTGACGGACCACCGCATGACGTCGTTGCTCCGTCGGACCACCACTTAAGGCCCTCACTTCCGTCGGACTACCGCCTGACGTCGTTGCTCCGTCGGATCACCTCTTGAGGCCTTCACCCCCTCCGGACCACCGCCTGACGTCGTTGCTCTGCCGGACAACCTTCTGACATTGTTTCTCCGCCGAACCACCACTTAAGGCTCTGAGTTCCGCCGGACCACCACTTGTGGCCCTCACCTTCGCCAGACCACTGCCTGACGTTGTTGCTCTGCCGGACCACCACTTGAGAACCTGAGCTCCGCCGAACCACCACTTGAGGCCCTGTGTTCCGCCGAACCACCACCTGATGCCCGAAGTTCTGTCGGACCGCCGCCTAATGCACGAAGTTCTGTCGAACCACCATCAAAGTTCCGAACTTCTACCAGACTGCCACCTGAGGCTCGAAATTCTACCAGACCACAAAATTTGACTCAGATTTCTATTGTGCCACCACTTGACACCGAGAGTTCTCCCGAAGTACTGCCCTTCCACTGTGATCTTTCGAACATCTGTCTCCTGCCGACTATGGTCCTTCCAACCTCCATCACTAGATAATGATCTTTTTGACCCGGTTCTCCTACCTACTACGATCTTTTGGACCCATTTCTCCTGCCAATTATGTTCCTTCTAACCTCCATCACCAGACAACAGTCTTTCTGTCCCCGGTCTCCTCCTACTACGGTCTTTCGGACCCCTGCCTCCTGCCAATTATGGCCCTTCCGACCTCCTTCACCAGGCAACGGTCTTTCTAACCTCGGTCTTCTGCCTACTACGATCATTCAGACCCCTATCTCCTGCCAATTATGGTACTTCCGACCTCCATCACCAGACGACGGTCTTTTGGACCCTCTGTCTTCTGCCAACTATGGTCTTTTGGACCCCTATCTTGCGCCAATTATGGCCCTTCAAACCAAACAAATATGTCTATGTTGATAATTGTAACTCCCAACATATAATGTGTTCTTTATGACGTACATTTGTGACATCAAGCCAAAACCTTCTCCCAAGCAAGGGCCTCATTTGTAATCCACTGCAAATACTAGTGGATTTATTCAAACTAGGCCATGCCTAGTGGTTTTTTTCCTATTTTTAGGGGTTTCCACATAAAAACTCTGGTGTCTCTTATAAAATCTACACACTCTCTCTTATCTGCTTGTGTGTTGGATCTTTGTGTAATGCTAAGATGTTAAACTTCATATTTCTTTACTGCCGCGAATATCTCAAGATGCAACAATAATAAAAAAAATCATAATTAATTACAAAATTATAAATTTATACATGAAATATTTTAAATTTGAGTTCCCTATTAGTTCTACCATCGTAGAATCATTTGGGACAATATAACTTATATTTAAACCAATTATGACTTATATTATATTATTGGTATCTCTGTTTGTATTAAATCATTGGTTATTAATTTCATGTTTGTTTAAAAAATAATCATATGCCATAGAAATACAATACAATGGTGATCTCAAAGTTACTCAAATTTTGATCAACAATTAAGATGGACATTTGATGATTGACTCAAGATGATCCATGGAGATCCAATATTGCCTCTCCACTTGAACAATACATATTCTCGCCAGCACTCAATGTATGTATGGCTAGCTTACTATGTTAATTGGGCCAATGCTTCCACATATAAGAGTGTTGATGATTTGGAGACATGCCCTCCATCAATGCAGCATTGGACATCCTTTAGATTGCATTGTGGTGCTTTTGGGGATATCAATAAATGATAGCGATAGGTGTGGAATCTGATTGCTGTGTTGATAAATCGGGTTGTTATGTTGCCTCGGGAAGGGGGGTCTAGGGGATTTTAACCCCTGTGTACTCGAATACCTCGACATTGCATACTCGAGCCCCCGACACTGTATTCCCGAGCGCCTAAGTCCTGAACGACGGCGAGCGGAGCACTGCAACAAATCAAAATTGAGGTTTCAGCATTGTAACGCTGCGAGAATACTAGAAATTTTTATTTCCCATTTTTTATTAAGGGTTGCATCCCTTGGAGCTATTAATTTAACATGGCTTTCATTTAATGTTAGGTTAGACATAGAGAACACTGTATGTGAGAAGAGAAGCAAGGAGAGAGTGACAGAGAAGATAAATTTATACTTATTTCTTTCAATTTTTATAGTGAGATTTCTTATTGTAGTGTGGCTCCATTTTTTTTTGTTTTTTTTTTTAATGAATTTTTGTATGTTAAATTTTGGTGTTATTTATTTGTTTCGTTGTTTTATACTTTCTTGTTTGTTTCTTCATTGTGGTGTTTAGTTGTTTACTCCTCCTAATAGATAGTGTATTAGATTATCAACGGTCAATATATTTATTATCAATTCATTTATAGAAAATAATGGTGAGAGTTGCATCAAACAAAAACAATAGCATTGCAACGCAAGTCTCAAATAATTCCATTTTTTGATATATGTATATATACGCTTAATCTCAGCTTTTTAATTTACTAATTGTAAAAACCTCTAAAATAATGAACATATATAATGCATTTTTAATTATTTAAAAGTAAAGATATTTCATCACTCTAACATAAAAATCAATAATTTCTTCGCTTATAATATTTAAAAATTCGAATGTTAATTTCATTATATATATTTTACATTCATAAATATGGGTTCTATGCTTTTTTATTGCTAACAAATAGAAATTAATTTTATAAAAATGAATTTATTTTTATTCATCTAATGGCTGAAAATAGAATAAGAAATATTTTTGTAAAACTTTCTCATTTTGCTAAGGGCGATGAAAGGGAGAGATAAAGAGCATTATAATGCATATATATATATATATATATATATATATATATATATATATATATATATATATATATATATATATATATATATATATACACCAAAAATTTCTTCACTGATAATATTTAAAAATTTGAATGTTCATTTCATTATATATATTTTATATTCATAAATATGATTTCTATGCTTTTTTTATTGCTAACAAATAGAAATTAATTTTAAAAAAATGAATTTATTTTTATTCATCTAATGGCTGAAAATAGAATAAGGAATATGTTTGGAAGACTTTTTCATTCTGCTAAGGGTGAGAAAAGGGAGAGATACGGAGCATTAATTTCAATTTATAATCAAATAAATACTATCACATTATTTATAGCAAAAAAATTATTATATTTAATTTATATAATATATTCTCATTAATTATTAAGAATATATATTATCTTTCCTTTATTGCTCTTTTCTCTTCCTATATATTTGTACATATGATTGCATCAATATATTACTCAAGTCAATAATTTTTGAAATCATAGCTTTCTGATGTGATATAGTGATATCAAAGCTGAGAAATTTTGCATCATTAGAGGAAGTATGGTATATATGAGGAGTGAGTTTAGGGAGTCTAGCCAGGCCATTCTAGAATTTAGCTGAAAATTTTTCTACTATATATTTTGATTTTATTCAATTTTGAAACTTGCATTACCACTCAAGGCACCTGTATTTGCGGCAGTTATTAGCCCGTCTCCGCAGGGTTGCGCACCGCCGACGCCATGAACTTGTCTCTGAAGACGTTGCCTCCGTAGAAAGAGCTAGCTCGACGCTCCTACAGAAAAAGTAAATATCACACTTTGGTAGAGACAGTTGGGTAAGCTGGCACCTAGGCATCCATTAATGGCGATAAAGGAACTCCCTGAGTCATCTCTTCTTCAAACATAGAGGACAAAGATCTAATCTTTGCCAACCCAAAAGCTCTCCTCTTTTGCTGACAAGCTTTTCTCAAACACCCTACAGATCACCCACTTGTTCTGTTCGAAAGCAACTAAACTTAGTGTTTTCACTGCAAACAGAAGAAGAAACAAATTGAGTTGTTTTAATTAATTATGTCTTATCGTAACTGCCTTCCAATCTATATTCGTACATTATCCACTCTGTCTTCTTTCCTTTGGCAGCTCTGCCTTTGTAAAAGACTAGTGTCTTTTTCATTCCAACAAGGATATTCTCCCTTCGAATCTACTTCTATATCCTTGCCTGTAGATTTCCAGTATCCAGCGTCAGTGGTTCTATGTGTTCGAAGGCCAGTCGAGTACTTTGGACCTCGTTCACAAAAGAAGTAACCTTCATGCCGCCAAGTTTTGACCTTTCTGAATTGAAACAAAAGAATATTAATATATTGGATGCCCAAGTGCCAGCTTACCTGACTCTCTCTATCAACGTGTGACATTTACTCTTTCTGCAGGAGCGTCGAGCTAGCTCTTTCTACAAAGGCAACGTCTTCAGAGACAAATTCATGGCGTTGGCGATGCGCAACCCTACGGAGACAGGAACTGCCATGAATACAGACTAATTGAGGACCTATGGAATTGTTGAAGGTGAAGAAGCATGATTTGGCTTCTAAATGGTTAGTTTTGTCGCTTTGTGTGTAATTTTCTTAAGTATGGGTAATGAGATGTTTAAATGCTCGAGTTTGTTCTGTGAATTGTGGTGATAGTTTTCATCGCTGATAAATATGGAGAGGCCGCGCATTGTCAATCCCATCGAATCAAACCCGTGTCCGCACGGCGGATCGATCCGACGCCGGTGCTGCAATCTGTCACAACACTAGATATCCTAGCACTCCAGATCAGAAACAAGAGAGCAAAAAAAGGAAGAGGAGATGGTTTGATTCGATGGGATCGACGATGCACGGCCTCTCCCTGTTTATCATCGATATCCACAACTGTCAAAATAAGGAGCTGATATTTAATGTGAAACTATTAGGAATTAGGATAATGTGAAAAAGTAAAAAAAATTGGATTTTGTTTTGTGGATATAAAATGATATTAAAGCATTTTTAATAGAAATTGTATTTTTAATCCATTTACCCATATTACTAATATCAATAAAAATATTATTATATTTAAAATATATAAGATTCAATCTTTAGTCAAAATTTAAAAAATTGGAATTGTATGATGAAAAAAAAAATAATAGCTTGTGTTGATCCATTGAATCAAATCAAATTAGAAGAAAAATTTTCAACAAATTCTACAATGAATTGGCTAGATCCACTAAACTCTTTTTTTTTTTTTTGGGACATGTAAGTCATTTAAGGCAAATTCACACACACAACGCATATACAAAGACACCAACCCAAAACTTCTTAGTTGAAAGCCAAAGCTCTCAACCAACAGGCCAAGATGACCTGTGTAGATCCAATAAACTCACGCCTGATATTATACTTCCTTCGATGAACTCAAAATTTCAATAATTATTGAATTAAGTAATATGTTGATCGATGCTCATCGTCGTGTTCGCCGTTGAGATCCACCGTCCGCCGTTCGTCCGTCGAGTCCCGAGCTCATCGTCGTTGTCCAGCCTACCTTCATTCGTCATCCCGCTCGCAGCTACCCTTTTTTTTCCCGCCCAATCACACCCGCGAGCTACTCGACGAGTCGACTCGAAGGTCTGTTCAAGCTCGAAATGATGTTCGAGCTCGAAATGGTGTTCGAGCTCGACTCACGAGCTCGATAAGCTCGACTCGTTGAGCCAGTTACCGAGTCGAGTCTGAGCCAGCTCGCAACTCGGCTTGACTCGTTTGACCCCTACTCTCAGCAGAATGTGAAAGCCTTCTAAAATTTATGGGCCAATATTTACACTATATTTGACACTAATTAATGCATGTTTCTTTTACACATTATTTGAAGGCGATAAGAGTGTAAGCCTTCAAATAATGTGTAAAGAAACATGCATAAAATTATCCAAATAAATAGCTCCACCATCAAGCTTCAAAAATAACACACCAATAATTAATAATATAAATAAGTGTAGCTATACAAACGAAAAAAAAAAGTAATATCCTTTAATTCTCATGCAGTAACTAACATTCAACTATATAAGCATCGAAGACATACATTAATAAACCTGTAATAGTTCACAAACAGGTAAATTAAAGTAGCCACAACAGATGTTGAAATTGATTTTATAGTGAGCTCATATGTTAAGAAGATTACTTGTGCTTCCTGGCCCGCCATTGTTCTCGATCGACCTCAATCTTCTTCAACACATTTGCATGGAAACCTGGATATGATACATATCCAAATAGGCTTTGCAGCTGCTGAATCAACAGGAATGTGAGCTATTTGTTTTTATAGATCCTATTAGGATTGCATGAGCTAACAAAATAGTGCCTCAAGTAAGACAGAATGGAGCCATTAGAACAGCTTGAGAAAGGTTGTCAAAAAGTGCTGGAGATCGCTTCTGCAGACAAAAATGTTGTACTATCTATGAGTTTCAAACATTTGACAGTTAGTACTGTTTCTACTAATAATCTAAGGAATGCTGATGCTTTACCTTAAAGACCCCATGGCCTATGAATTGTCCTGTCCAGCAGAACCACTGAGTAGCCAGAACAGCCTGCAATACTACGATTATAAAAATCTGATTTTTAAGAATTTAACATTCACCAGCTTAGAAATAAAAATATTCATGGCATTTGACTTGTAACCATTAGGTAAACCCTAATTAACTGAGTTTAAGGCTTTGTTTTAGCCTGATTTTTATGATATGAAAAGATAGTGTCTGTTCGGATGAAAAAAAGCTTAAACAAGATCAAGTCCAAAGGCTCTAATGTTTTTTCTTAGTGTAACCAAGATTAATCCAAAACACAATGAAACCCCCACCCCCAAGTGTTGGGAGCGCAATTAATAAGATCTCATGTTGGAGAATACTGCATCGGTAATATCAATGTTTTCAAAATGTTACACTGCAATGTGTAAAAGTTCCATTTACTTTAATGCGCATAGCACAAAGCAAAACAACAAATTCATTAACTAAAACATTCATGAGTTGTATATCATATATATATATATATATATATATATATTATTATGTGCCTATAATAGTAATTTAATTAATCAAATTAATTAATTATTTTTAAATAAATATTAATAATAATAACTTCCAACTATTTGAAAGCCCAAAAAAAATCAATCATATTAATGATAAAAGTAATGAAGCAATGTAATAATATTTAAAAATTAAGAATATACTTATGAGATTAAGTAACTAATTATATATCCATAAGACAACATGAAGCAAGAGAAAGCACAAAGATGAGACATTGATTTCATCCGTATGCCCAACTGAGAAATTTATTCGTCTCGAAGTAAATCACATTATGCACATCTCAATTTTTAAAAATATTCAATTTTTAGTGAATTTTTCGATTAAAATTTTATTTCTGCTGGCGAAAAATAAAGATAACTTTGCACTTGTAAAACTTTTATCACGTAACTTTTTATATGTTATAGAAATTATGATTATGTACATTTTGAATATTTTTTAAAAATTTTACAATAGGGGTTTGAAATTTGTGAAATTTTTATTGAATAAAAATTAATTTGGACATTGAAAATAACGTTGTAATTCAATAACTATTTTAAAACGATGTTTTACACATTCCTTTGTAATTTGACATTGTTCTGATATTATGAAAATTTGCTCAGTAGAAAGTTCAGTTGCCTATCGTTATAGAATACTATGAAATAAAATCTAACATGTGTTAAATTTTGTTATTTTAATTTTTTTATAGTTATGGCTAATTTATTTTTCAATCATGTAGCTCAGCTTGTAGTCATGTACTGTAGTGTATATATATTTTTTAATAAAATCAAAGAAACTATATGGATGAATTTTTTTAGTATTTAGATATTTTTGTAGCTCTGTAGTCTATAATTTTATTTGAAATAAAATTGGAAGAGAATCTGACACATTCTAAAATTAGATTTTAGGATTTGCCTATCACAGCTCGATATGATTGAACCTATCATGATTAGGTGTTGGGGTGTGACATTAATAACCATCCAATTGGCTAGCTCGATCTTTATAGGTGTTAAAAATCTTTTAGGATAATAAATTGGCCTAGCCTGGCTATATTATTTTTTTATAGAACAAATACATAATCCATGATAGTACAAGATTGATGCTAAAATACCTTTGAGCAAATTTAAACAAAAAAAGATAGAACAATCAAAATCGAGACAAAAAGAAAAAGGGAATTATAAATAGTACATAAATATACCACACAACTTTTAATCACCAGATTATATGTTGGCAAATATTAAACATTTTTAAGAATCCAACTCATCATATAGACAGCTTCCTCATTTCCATAAATCATCTCTGTACTTTAATATTCATTACCAACCTCACAATGATCATAATCATCATTGTCACCGTCACAGCTTCCTCATTAGCATTATCTTCAATGGATTTTATTAAGTCATCATTTCACATTCTCCTCCTTGTATTATCATGCTCACAGTGGGATAATTGAAATATCAAAAATATAGGAGAACCACAATCTAAAAGATGAAATCCATGCACATGTATGTCAAATTCATTAAAACTTTACAACTGAATGTACGTTAATATCAGAAGATTGATAAATAATAAATATGAGGAAACTCTAAATTTAGTCGTAAAATTGTCAAAAGAAAAGTTATTTAAACTTATTATGTAATTTCTAAAAATTATCAATGATAGAATTATAAAATTTTAGATTGAAAAATCATCGACTGAAAGCGAGCCGCTTAAATACAAAATGATGAGTTTACATAATTTTATGAACTCAACCAAAAAGCTGTTGGCATAACATAGTGGTATTTTTTACAAAATAGTAAGTTGCCCCAAATTGACATCAACTCCGGTGATGATAAAACCAATGACCAAATCCCTTTCAACTAGATGCCCAAGTAAAATAAGCAACATGCCAAAATTTTATCTTTATTAGGAGCTCCAAACCCATTAAGGAATAAGGGTAATGGGAAAAAGTTGGGAATCCCTCTTTCCATCTGAACCCCCTACATAGAGAGGGAAGATAGGTCAAAGAGCCTGAGATTCTGTGACCAAAGACACATATATACAAGTATAAATAAATGCGCTTCATTCTTGGACATATATATAGCCACAGTGAATAGAGTGGTTCAGTGAACCATTATATTTAACATCGGATGGTATTAGCAGGAGAAGGCTATACAACCAAATCAGGCAACTAGACTTCGATAATCACTTGGATTTTGCCATAATCATATTTTGAATTAGAACAAGTATACAAAGGTTTAACTTTTAACTACACAACGAAGGCAATTCTTAAAAGCGCAAACATGAGGTAACTTGCATCATATAACTTATTTTTAAAAGACTATAATTGGACAATTCCCTCATGGACTTTCTTTAAACTTCTATGATACGGGTTTGAGGGTATTTTGGAATGTGTAATGATTATTCAGCCCATGATGATCACTCTAAAATCGCAAAAGTGATTTTTTAGGCTTGCAAGCTAATTCGACAAACCTAAACTTAGCTTGGCTCTAACATTAAAATTATAGCACTTACATAGAGATTGTAAATATTTAAATGTGAAAAAATGGTGCAAGAAACATACCTTCCGCTTTAGCTCTTGATCACCATGAGATTTTGTAGATGTTGAGCTCATGTTGTTTGTTGGATGCTTATGTTTCTTTTCCTTCAAAATGTGCATCAAAAGTCCATCACACAGAAGTAATTTAATATTAAAATTATAATTTATTATACAATTATTCATTTTGCAATGAACATCAATATACCATTAGAATTGGTCATGTAAAAAGATAGAAGGCAATTGATAAAAAAAACTATATATATATACACACACACAGAAAGGATTAAATTTTTAACTACACAACGAACGTAATTCTCAAACTGTAAAAGCTACATATACCATTTAGTTAAAAAAACTAAATTATGTATAAATAGATAGTTTTTAGTTCTGAACCCTACATTAAGTCATGCACTAAGATTGTGGTTTTTTTTTTTTCAAGGGGATAAAAGGAAAAGGAAAAGCATCTTTTTATAATATCATTGGCTTAAGAGAACATACTTTGTACAAATATTCCAATACTTTATAATTGATTTTTGAGCTGAAAGTCTACAAAAAATGACTAGTATCTAATAATCAGAATCAAAAGTGAAATGAGCATGACTTAAATAACCATAGTAGAAAAAGAAAAAAACATGACTATATTAGAATAAAATTAAAAAAAATGCTAGCATTATAATATCAGCACAAACGCAATACAAATATCAAATATTACTTCATCTTATTATGGACTCCAAAATGTTCACCTGGCTCTATATTCTAGCATATCTTGGATGATTTTAAAAAGGCACAGAAAATTATTGATGAAGTACTATCTAAAAAAAATTTGTCCTCATTTTAGGACTTTATGTTACTAGGTGAACTTTTCTCGGAAGTAAGCACCCAGAGTTATAACCCTTTTAATCACAATAGAGACAACTCAATTGAAAATAATCACTAAACTCTCAAATTTTTTTTTTCCTTATTCGTTCAAATAAATTTTCAGTTGTTGTATATTTTATTGTTCTCTATGAACTTTCATAATTTCAAAGATATCTTGGTAAATTCAAAGAATTGCCACAAAATTTTCAATCCATTGGAGGTTGTTCACTATTGTGGCGCTGATTGGATTATATTAGTCATATAGTTATCGCCACATCTCATACTAGGTTTGACAAGATAAAAATTTGGTGAACATGTGCTCAAATTCAATTGGACCATGGATCAAATGGCACTTCGAGGTATTGTTCTTGGTTTTTAAATATTGCAAAGAAGTTATATAACTTGAGTAAACCGATGAGCTAGAAAAGACGGTTGGACATGAGTGCACCCACATTATGCCACAAATACGTTGTTTCATCGTGAGGTAACTTGCATCATATAACTTGTTTTTAAAAGACTATAATTGAACAATTGCACTCATGGATTTCCTTTAAACTTCTATAACATGAGTTTGAGAATATTTTGGAATATGTAATGATTATTCAACACATGTCACTCTAAAAGCATAGACATGACTCTTAAGGTTTGCAAGCTAATTCAACAAACCTAAACGTAGCTTGGCTCTAACATTGAAGTTATAGCACTTATATAGAGATTTTAAATATTTAAATGTGAAAACATGGTACAAAAAGCATACTTTCCGCTCTAGCTCTTGACCATGAGATTTTGTAGATGTTGAGCTCATGTTGTCTATTGGATGCTTATGTTTCTTTTCCTTTAAAATGTGCAACAAAAGTCCATCACACATAAGTAATTTAATATTAAAATTATAATTTATTATACAATTGTTCATTTTGCAATAAACATCAATATGCTATTAGAATTGGTCGTGTAAAAAGATAGAAGGCAATTGAAATATACATATAAGTTTTTTTTACAGATAATAGCACCATCCCACTACTTCGTAATTCATCAAGTTTTATTAATTTTCTATAAAAAGGTGGGACTTCTAGAAAGATTTTATTTTTGTTTCCTACAAGAAGCAAAACCCATTCACTAAATAGTTTAAAGCCAAAAGTTCATGATGGGCTTTTTGAAATATCAATAAGAGTTTCAAGCCAATAGTAATTTTATTTATATTTAATAAATCGTTCAGTTATATTATTTTGATTTAATTTGGTCTAAAAAAATCTTTTAGTTAGAAGAAATTATTATGATGTTGTTTAATCATATGTTTCCAAAATGCATGAAATTCTGAAATGGAAGACTTATTTGACTAGATGCAAAGCAAATACATTGAAATATTTTTTTATTCATTGGAATATATTTCAAACACTCTCTTTTTCTCTCTCCAATATGTGGTTGGTAAAGGGTGACAATAAGAGTGAGGCAAGTCATGCGACGCAAGTGAGGGCACAATGTGGCAAGTGCAAGGGGTTGCAAACAACGATTGATATGACTCCATATTTCAAAGTCACCTAATTCAGCCTATTTTCAAATACAAGAAATTTGGGATTTTGGGACATTTCAAATCACTCAATATTTCATTAAACCCTTGGATGATTCCATCCTCATGCCGATGATTCATATAGAATGACAAATATAACCAAAAGGAATGTTAAGATTATATCTTTATGACGAAGGATTGGATATATCTTCTTAAAAGCTTAAGAAAATGTGATTGATAGTATCTTATTTTTAGAGTCTATGGGAACCTATGAAACATGATTTGTTCATATATGTAAGCAAATCTTACTCATGCAAATAAAGTAAATTTTGTCGAATTCAGTACGACCTCCTCAAAAATGGCTATAATAAGGAAATAATATGGTGCCATTCATTCCAATCCATAAGTTGAATAAATTTAAAATGTGCAACATGTATACTTTCCCAGAATATTTGCATAAATAAACAATCAGATGTTACAAAGTTAATGCATTAAGGCTCTATCTACAGTAATAGGTAAAAGTGAATTTTCCCTAAGGTAGGTTTGACCCAAGAAATGTCAAACATCAAGAACATCAACTTCATAAAGGCTCCCATGCTTCACAGTTCTTCCAAGCAAACCCTGCAATATGTGATGCTCAATTTTCCTTAGATGATTCATTTCTACTCTATATTCAACAATTAAAACAAAATATTTGTTCAGGCAATCAGGTTAATCTGTTCAAGAATGAATTAATTCCACAAACTAGCATAAACTCCTACTACACAAATCACATCTAAAAAAGAACCAACAAGTTTGTTTATTGTAGAATCCACTACACCCTCATAGATAACGAGCAAAAATAAAGGAAGACGCATGAACGTTTATTCTAGCTTTTTCCCTTCTATCTTTTTTGGGAAATGCATGAATAAATAGTAATTTTTTTATGTTTCAACTTGTCTTGTGGTTTCACATGGCAAGCTTTCAATTTAATCAAGAAAGCCAACAAATAACAGACAAGTCAATATCGCAAAGGTATATTCTAACACTCCAGGCAGAAGATACTTAACCAGAAAATAAGGCCAAGGCATGAAACAAATTTGAATAAATTACCTTCGACAAGAATGAGTCTTAGACAACGACTTTTGCATTCTATTAATTAAAATTAAGTGCTGACTTGTTTCTAACAGGGGACGAAACAAGCTATCTAAAAACTAAGTACAACGCAGCCTCTTAGGTATGTGATATTTCCAAAAAAAAGGAAGCAAAAAAGACCACATCCAGAGATTAATCAAATGTGAAATATATATATATGAAGCATTACATACCTGGAATTTTTTTGGTTTTCCAATCATACGGTGGCTTTTAGAAACGGGGAACTCAAATAGCTTCCCACAACCAGAGCAGGCGCTGATGCAAGCACAATAAATATAAAAGAAAGCATGAATCAATCCAAAATTTATCACAACATGCATTCATATATAGACCAAGAAAGAACTTCAAAATTGTATAAAATAAATAAGTACATGTAATCAGGTCCCCACGCGACTTGTTGGTCTTCAACGCAGTGACTACACCACATTCTCTCTCTTCAACCTCTGTAAATCCGATCGAACAAGGAATCACTCATATTACTTTGAAAAAAGTTCATGCATTACATCTATTATATATAGGGATTAAAAAGCAAAGCCTAGCAAGGCTGAAACGGAAAAGAGCGCCTTTTAGAAGTTGTTGGATCGAAGAGAGCGAAGATCCGTCGCGCGCGAGTAGGTGCAGTTCGAAGAAGACTTAGACGGCGACAATAAACAACAGTAAGCTTGCAAGATTAAAGCGATTGGAATAATTGGTGGGAAAGGTTAGGGTTTTAAACTTGAAGGAGAATTCCGCGGCCAGGTTGAGAATTCGATTATGGTTGGATTTTATTTCGTTCATATTTTTACACATATAATTAACAAATTTATATTTGAACTATTTTTTTTTTATCTTATTTGTAAAAATACAAAACAGTACAAAATTATATATATATTTCAACTCTATAATTATTTGCTTTGCTTCCAACGAATATTTCTCCAACAAATATTATTATAAATCGAACAAAATAAGAGATTCTTTGTGTAGTTATATAATTATTTGCTTTGCTTCCAACAGCTATTTCTCTAACAAATATTATTATAAATCGAACAAAAAATTATGTTTATTCCTAAATATATATATAAACTTATTGATAATAAATATCTGAAAATAAACTTATTGATAATAAAAAAGGCATAATTAATTACAAATTATAAATTTATACATTAAATATTTTAAAATAACTTATATTTAAAACAACTATGGCCTATATTATATTATTGTTATCTTATCTCTAATTGTATTAAATCATTGGTTATTAATTTCATGTTTGTTTAAAAAATACTCATATGTCATATAAATACAATGCAATGGTGATCTCAAAGTTACTCAAAATATTTGATCAACAATCAAGATGATGATCCATGGAGATTAACATCAGAAGCTCCATGGAGATCCAATATTGTCGCCTCTCCACTTAAGCAATACATATTCTCGCCAGCACTCAATGTATGTATGACCAAGCTTACTGTGTTAATTGGGCCAATGCTTCCATATATAAGAGTCTGTTGATGATTTGGAGACATGCCCTCCATCAATGCAGCATTGGACATCCTTTAGATTACATTGTGGTGCTTTGGGGGATATCAACAAATGATAGTGTTATGTGTGGAATTTGATTGTTTTGATCAATCAGGTTGTCTTTGTAATATCAAAATCTGCTCCAGTATCGTCCAGGACGATCTGGGATCGTCCTGGGACGATCAGTGAAAATTCAGCTCCAGATTTTGCCCAGTTTTGCTCCAGGTGATTTTCTGCATGCATCGGCCAGGCCGATTGGAGACATCGGCCAGGCCGATCGGCACTGTAGAAAATATCGTCCCTGCAATAGCCCTGAAGGGAGACCAGGCCGATCTTCTTGGTCAGATCGTCCCGGGACGATGCTGCGATCGGCCGGGCCGATCTGTGTAGTATAAGGCTGATTTCAGTCGTTTTGAAGAGAGAGAAAAATCAGAAATTAAAAATTAAATATCTGAGGAGAGAGAAAGTCGTGGGATTTTGGAGAAAAGTGGATTTTCGGACGACGCGGAGCCGTTTTCGATCGAAGTGACTGTTGAGGAATTTGCTGTGCTCGAGGTAAGGCACATTCTACCTTTCTCAATTTTCAGTTCCGTCGTGTTTGGCAGTATATTCTGTCCGGGTTTTGTTTCCGTTAGCGAATTTCGTCCGTATCTTTTGATCGGTTCAGTTTTTACCGCGTAACTTTCTGTATATCGTTGCCGTGCCGGGTGTGCACGTTTTGACTATATTTTGAAGATTTTCGTCCGGGTATTTTTGTTTCGACTGTGTTTTTAGTCGACCGGATTTTTCTGTGAAATTGGAATTTATCTGTGCAGTAGAATAAAAGTTCTGAAATGTTGATATCTGTAGTCTGTGCGAATTCGGTAAATTTTCTTTGCAGGAATTTTTGTGTAAATTCCGTATACTGCCGTTGTGCTGCCCGATTTTTGTGTAATTTCTGAATTGTCCGGATTTCTTCTGAATTGAAATGCTATGTGTATAAGCTATAAAAAGGGAGTTATAAGGGGCCTGGATCCTATGAGATTCAGTTAGTGAAACGGGAAATCTGAAATGAGCTCAATCTGAAATCTGATATCTGTTCTGTTCCGGATCCGATGAATTCTGTTTTGGTGCTATAAGCACATCTGTTTTGGTGCCGTGAGCACAAAGGGAGACATAAGGGGCCTGAATCCTATGAGATTCAGTCAGTGTCTGGGAAGGGAGGCATAAGGGGCCGGAATCCGTAGAGATTCCGTCAGTGTCAGGGCATTTAGCTATATGTATCTGTATTACTTTCTGTATCTGTTCTGTTCTGTACGAAATTGTGATTATGATATGATATGATCCGTCCGATTCTGATTTCTGTTTCCGACTCTGCTGAGTTTATTCTGTTCTGTGATCTGATCTGTACGATTCTATTTCTGCTTTGATATCTGTCCGTATAAGTTCTGATTTCCGATTCTGTTCCGACTTCTGATCTGATTTCTGTCTGATAAGTTTGGTTTTGTTTTCTGAGAATTTAGATTGGTGGTTTGTTGCTTTGCTGAGCTGTTGAGCTCACCCTTGCTTTCTGGTGGTTTTCAGGTTCTGGGAAGGGCAAGGAGGTCCAGGATTAGATTTCGGAGTCTGATCAGATTAGGTACTTTTGTACTTTTGATTTTTGTTCAGTCATGGCTTTCCTGTTCTGTCTTTCTTTCTGTTGAAAGCCATGTATTGTTCTGTAGATGATTATTTTGAGGAAATGAAAAGATAGATGTTTTGTTCCGCTGCATTTGATGTTTTTAGTAGCTCTGTTGTTCTGTGCGCTTCTGTTGAGTTAAGAATTTGGAAGATCAGTTCAGTAACCTAATCCAAAGCCAGATCCTGGTTAGCTATTTTTCTCCGTCGCGATCCGGCGCGGGCGGGATCCGTCTCGTCTCGGGCCGGGTCGTGACAAGCTTTTGTGGTATCAGAGCACTGGTTTTGGAAACAGGTTGGATTGTAAAACAGAGCTCTAGGAAGCGATCAGTGAGTCTGTCTGGGAGGTAGTTTTGGGTCGTTTGGCTTTTTATTGTGTTATTTTGTGTTGTTTTGTGATAGTTTTCCGGATTTTCTGGATTTTTCTGTATGGATCAGCCAGACCCAGACATGACAGACGGTCAGAGTGACGATCAGGCAGCACCAGTGGGGAGTACAGCCCCAGTGGTCGGTGCTGATACGCTTTCACAGTTTGCTTCACTTGTTGCTCAGATGATGAGCGAGACTCAGAGCAGAGCTTCGACTGTTAGATCTGAGGACATTGATCGACACCTGCAGTTATTTCTGAGGTTGAAACCTCCGAGGTTTGAGGGCGCTGTTGAGCCCAGAGCAGCCGAGGAGTGGCTGAGGAGATTGGAGAAGACTTTTGACGGGATGCAGTGTCCTGCAGACAGGAAAGTTCCGTTAGCTGTTTTTCTGTTGGACGGAGAGGCTGAGCACTGGTGGGATGGCCAGCAAGCAGCCAGATTTCAGGGCAGATTGAACTCTTTGATTACTTGGGAAGAGTTCACTGAGGTATTCAGAGATTGGTTTGTTCCCCCTTCTGCACGACAGCAGATGCAGGAGAGTTTTCTGAGGCTTGTTCAGGGGAGCAAGACGGTGATGCAGTACGAGGCTGAGTTTACTGCATTAGCCAGGTACGCTCCGCAGCTGGTTAGCACGTCTGCTGAGAGGTGCTACAGATTTCTGAGAGGCTTACGAGACACTTTGAGGCAGCCCCTGATACCGTTCCGGATTACTGATTTCTCTGAGCTTGTAGAGCGAGCTCGTCTGATTGAGAATGACATGACGGCTACTCAGCAGCGGTGGACTGCGAGTAGGAAGAGGTTTGGAGGAGATACATCTGGCAGTGGTTCCTCTGGGAAGAGGAGATTTGTTCCTGGATCTGGATCTGGAGATTCCAGGAAGAGCGGAGGATCGTCTGGTACTGCTACCAGTACGACTGGTTCTGGATCTGTCAGTTCGGCACCTGTGTGCCAGAGTTGTGGACGGCGACACCATGGCCAGTGCTACAGGATAGCTGGTCTTTGTTTCAGATGTGGTCAGTCAGGACATAGGATTGCAGAATGTCCGCAGATGGGATTTGATCAGCGTTCTGAGCAGCGATCTGAGGGCTTTGTCAGACCTGTTGGTTCAGCAGCAGGAAGACCGAGGACTGTTCCTCCACGCCCTGAGGGATTTGCTGGTAGAGGTAGTGGTTCTAGTTCTGCCCCACGGAGACCACCTACGATTCAGAGGGAGCAGAGTAGTTCTGTCGCTTCAGCTCCTGTTCCAGTTCAGCCACGAGTTTACAGTTTGAGTCAGCAGGAGGCTCGTGATGCTCCGGATGTTGTGACAGGTACGATTTACATTTCTGATCAGCCCTGTCGTGTTTTGTTTGATTCTGGAGCGAGTCATTCTTTTCTGTCCGAGCATTGTTTTGAGATTTTACATTTGGATTCGATGGTTTTACCGGTTTCTTTGTCTGTGATTTTACCGGCTGGGAATCCATTGATTGCTCGACAGTTTTGTTTGTGTGAGATCGAGATTTCTGGCAAGAAGTGGAAATCGAGTCTGATTCGATTGCCGATTTCTTCGTATGATGTGATTCTGGGCATGGATTGGTTGAGTCAGTATGAAGCCCAGATTGACTGTCTGAAGAAGCAAGTGAGTTTGCTTGTGGCTGGAGAGAGAGTTGTATTTCAGGGATTACGAGGTGTTCTCTCCAGTCTGATTTCTGCGTTGGAGGTGAGCAGAATGTGGAAGAAAGGATGCCCAGTATTTTTGGCTTCGGTGCGGGATCTGAACCTGGAGGTTGGTTCTGTTTCTGAGATCCCTGTGGTACGGGAGTTTGCTGATGTTTTTCCTGAGGAGTTGGTTGGATTACCTCCGGATAGAGATGTGGAGTTCTCTATCGATGTTTTTCCGGGTACAGCTCCGATATCGAAAGCTCCGTACAGGATGGCACCGAAAGAACTTTCTGAGTTGAAAGTTCAGCTTCAGGAGTTGGTTGACAGAGGGTTTGTACGTCCTAGTGTTTCGCCCTGGGGAGCACCTGTTCTGTTTGTAAAGAAGAAGGACGGTACACTCCGTATGTGTATTGATTACAGAGATTTGAACAAGGTCACGATCAAGAACAAGTACCCTTTGCCTCGGATTGACGACTTGTTTGACCAACTTTCCGGATCTTCGGTATTTTCGAAGATTGATTTGAGATCCGGATATTATCAGGTGAAGGTGAAGGAAACTGATGTGGTGAAGACTGCTTTTAGTACTCGGTACGGGCACTACGAGTTTTTGGTTATGCCTTTTGGGGTAACCAATGCGCCTGCGATTTTCATGGATCTAATGAACCGAGTATTCAGGGAGTATTTGGATCAGTTTGTGATCGTCTTCATTGACGATATTCTGGTATATTCTGTATCTGAGGATGATCATGCCAGACATTTGAGGATTGTGTTGGAGACTTTGAGGAGGCATCAGTTGTATGCCAAGTTCTCCAAGTGTGAATTCTGGCTGAAGAGCATTTCATTTCTGGGGCATGTGATTAGCGGAGAAGGCATTTCTGTAGATCCCCAGAAGATTCAGGCTGTTGCTGATTGGCCAAGGCCGACTACGGTATTTGAGGTACGTAGTTTCTTGGGCATGGCCGGGTATTATAGGAAGTTTGTGAAAGGATTTTCACAGATTTCGACTCCTCTGACGAGACTGACTCAGAAGTCAGTACCTTTTGTTTGGACACCGGAGTGTGAAGCTAGTTTTCAGAGATTGAAGGATTGTCTGACTTCAGCTCCAGTGTTGGCACTTCCGTCAGGTACGGAGGGTTTCCAGGTGTTCAGTGATGCTTCACTGAAAGGATTGGGTTGTGTTCTGATGCAGCATGGTCAGGTAATTGCTTATGCTTCGAGACAGTTGAAACCACATGAGAAGAATTACCCGACGCATGATCTGGAGTTAGCTGCAGTTGTTTTTGCTTTGAAGATTTGGCGTCATTACCTGTATGGCGTCAGATGTGAGATCTTTACTGATCATAAGAGCCTGAAGTACATTTTTACTCAGAAGGATCTGAATCTGAGACAGAGGAGGTGGCTCGAGTTGATCAAGGACTACGATTTGACTATTCAGTATCAGCCTGGGAAGGCGAATGTGGTAGCGGACGCTCTGAGCAGGAAGTCTTCTGGATTCTCAGGTATTCAGCTTACCTGTGATGACTTTCTGATTCGTGATTTGGAGAGATTGCAGTTGGAGGTGGTTTCCTCCAGTGATTTGGAGTTGGCTCAGATGAGTATTCAGTCTTCTTTGGAAGCACGGATTCAAGAAGCCCAGAAGTCAGATTCTGACTATTCGAAGTTGATAGCTCAGATTGGATCTGGTAAGACTCCTGAACTTCGAATTTCTGATTCTGGTGTTATTTTCTGTAAGAACAGGTTGTGGGTACCTGTGTCTGGAGACTTGAGGCAGGAGATTCTGTACGAATCTCATCATTCTGGCTACACTGTTCATCCAGGCAGTGGTAAGATGTACGCTGATATGAAGCTTTTGTTTTGGTGGCCTGGGATGAAGAAAGATGTAGCAGAATTTGTGTCGAGATGCGAAGCCTGTCAGTTGGTGAAGGCAGAGCATCAGCGACCAGGTGGACTGTTGCAGTCGTTGCCTATCCCTGAGTGGAAATGGGAGGAGGTAACAATGGACTTTGCGATGGGTTTTCCTCGATCTAGACAAGGACATGATGCCATTTGGGTGGTTGTAGATCGATTGACCAAGTCAGCCCATTTTCTTCCGATCAGACAGACGGATTCAGTTGATCGCTTGGCACAGATTTATGTGAAGGAGATAGTCAGATTGCACGGTGTGCCTCGTGTGATCGTATCTGATCGAGATGGACGTTTTACTTCCAGACTTTGGAAAGGCATTCAGCAAGGTTTGGGTACGAAACTGCATTTCAGTACAGCCTTTCATCCTCAGACCGACGGACAGTCTGAGAGGACGATTCAGGTACTGGAAGATCTGTTGAGGCTTTGTGTTCTGGACTTTAGCGGAAGTTGGGAGGATCATATTCCGCTGATTGAGTTTGCTTATAACAACAGTTTTCAGTCCAGTATCGGTATGGCACCGTACGAGGCTTTGTATGGCAGGAAGTGTCGTACTCCTTTGACTCCGACCTCCTTCGGAGATAGACAGGCTTTGGGGGTCACTTTTGCTGATGAAACTGCTCAGAAGATTAATTTGATAAGAGAAAGATTGAAAGCTGCTCAAGATCGACAGCAGAAGTATTACAATCAGAAGCACAGATTTGTCGAATTTCAGGTCGGTGACTTTGTGTACGTCAAAGTCAGCCCGATGAAAGGTGTGAGCAGATTTGGTCAGGTAAGCAAGCTTAGTCCAAGGTATGTTGGACCTTTTGAAGTTTTGGAAAGAATTGGAAAAGCTGCTTATAAGTTATTGCTTTCTGAATCTATGCCTGATGTGCATAATGTGTTTCACGTATCCACTCTGAGGAAGTGGGTTTCAGACTCTGGGAAGAAGTTGTCAGCTGATGAGGTGGAGATTCAGGAGAATCTGGCGTACAAGGAAGAGCCAGAGCTTATTTTGGCGTACGACGTCCGAAAGTTAAGAAATAAAGAGATTCCGATGGTTAAAGTCCAGTGGAAGCACCGGACTGCACGGGAAGCAACTTGGGAGAAGGAGTCTGATATGAGACGGTCGTACCCGTACTTGTTTTGACTGAGTTTGGACTGGATAATGTCGAGGACGACATTTTTCTGAGTTGGGGAGATTGTAATATCAAAATCTGCTCCAGTATCGTCCAGGACGATCTGGGATCGTCCTGGGACGATCAGTGAAAATTCAGCTCCAGATTTTGCCCAGTTTTGCTCCAGGTGATTTTCTGCATGCATCGGCCAGGCCGATTGGAGACATCGGCCAGGCCGATCGGCACTGTAGAAAATATCGTCCCTGCAATAGCCCTGAAGGGAGACCAGGCCGATCTTCTTGGTCAGATCGTCCCGGGACGATGCTGCGATCGGCCGGGCCGATCTGTGTAGTATAAGGCTGATTTCAGTCGTTTTGAAGAGAGAGAAAAATCAGAAATTAAAAATTAAATATCTGAGGAGAGAGAAAGTCGTGGGATTTTGGAGAAAAGTGGATTTTCGGACGACGCGGAGCCGTTTTCGATCGAAGTGACTGTTGAGGAATTTGCTGTGCTCGAGGTAAGGCACATTCTACCTTTCTCAATTTTCAGTTCCGTCGTGTTTGGCAGTATATTCTGTCCGGGTTTTGTTTCCGTTAGCGAATTTCGTCCGTATCTTTTGATCGGTTCAGTTTTTACCGCGTAACTTTCTGTATATCGTTGCCGTGCCGGGTGTGCACGTTTTGACTATATTTTGAAGATTTTCGTCCGGGTATTTTTGTTTCGACTGTGTTTTTAGTCGACCGGATTTTTCTGTGAAATTGGAATTTATCTGTGCAGTAGAATAAAAGTTCTGAAATGTTGATATCTGTAGTCTGTGCGAATTCGGTAAATTTTCTTTGCAGGAATTTTTGTGTAAATTCCGTATACTGCCGTTGTGCTGCCCGATTTTTGTGTAATTTCTGAATTGTCCGGATTTCTTCTGAATTGAAATGCTATGTGTATAAGCTATAAAAAGGGAGTTATAAGGGGCCTGGATCCTATGAGATTCAGTTAGTGAAACGGGAAATCTGAAATGAGCTCAATCTGAAATCTGATATCTGTTCTGTTCCGGATCCGATGAATTCTGTTTTGGTGCTATAAGCACATCTGTTTTGGTGCCGTGAGCACAAAGGGAGACATAAGGGGCCTGAATCCTATGAGATTCAGTCAGTGTCTGGGAAGGGAGGCATAAGGGGCCGGAATCCGTAGAGATTCCGTCAGTGTCAGGGCATTTAGCTATATGTATCTGTATTACTTTCTGTATCTGTTCTGTTCTGTACGAAATTGTGATTATGATATGATATGATCCGTACGATTCTGATTTCTGTTTCCGACTCTGCTGAGTTTATTCTGTTCTGTGATCTGATCTGTACGATTCTATTTCTGCTTTGATATCTGTCCGTATAAGTTCTGATTTCCGATTCTGTTCCGACTTCTGATCTGATTTCTGTCTGATAAGTTTGGTTTTGTTTTCTGAGAATTTAGATTGGTGGTTTGTTGCTTTGCTGAGCTGTTGAGCTCACCCTTGCTTTCTGGTGGTTTTCAGGTTCTGGGAAGGGCAAGGAGGTCCAGGATTAGATTTCGGAGTCTGATCAGATTAGGTACTTTTGTACTTTTGATTTTTGTTCAGTCATGGCTTTCCTGTTCTGTCTTTCTTTCTGTTGAAAGCCATGTATTGTTCTGTAGATGATTATTTTGAGGAAATGAAAAGATAGATGTTTTGTTCCGCTGCATTTGATGTTTTTAGTAGCTCTGTTGTTCTGTGCGCTTCTGTTGAGTTAAGAATTTGGAAGATCAGTTCAGTAACCTAATCCAAAGCCAGATCCTGGTTAGCTATTTTTCTCCGTCGCGATCCGGCGCGGGCGGGATCCGTCTCGTCTCGGGCCGGGTCGTGACAGTCTTGTTACCATGAGTTGGGGGTGCAGGGGGTTTACCCATTGCATATCCGAGCGCCACGGTGCTGCGTACCCGAGCGGTCTAGATAAGGTGCCACATCAGATCAAAATAGAGGTATGAATGCCTCAACGCACGAAACTGGCGTGACAACGCTACGAGATAAACTAAACAGTTTTTTTTTTTTTTTTTTTTTTTGAACTAGTAAGTCGGTTGGGGTTAATTAACTTGGCTTTCATTTCCTGTTAGGTTATACATAAAGAACAGTGTATGTGATATGTGAAGCAAGGAGAGAGTAAGAGAGAGAAGAAAGATATGTACTTATTTCTTCCAATTTTCATAGTGAGATTTCTTAGTGTAGTGTGGCTCCATTTTTTTTTTCTATTTTGAATTTTTCCACGTTAAATATTGATGTCCTTTATTTTTCCACTATTTTATACTTCTTGTTTGTTTCTTCATTGTGGTGTTTAATTCGATCATTAGTTGTTTACTCCTCCTAATTGATAGTGTATTAGATTATCAACGGTCAATATATTTATTATCAATTCATTTATAGAAAATAATGGTGAGAGTTGCATGAAACAAAAACAATAGCATTGCCACGCAAGTTTCAAATAATTCCATTTTTGGTATATGTATATATACACTTAATCTCAGCTTTTTAATTTACTAATTGCAAAAACCTCTAAAATAATGAACATATATAATGAATTTTTAATTATTTAAAAGTAAAGATATTTCATCACTCCAACATAAAGATCAAGAATTTCTTCGCTTATAATATTTAAAAATTCGAATGTTAATTTCATTATATATATTTTACATTCATAAATATGATTTCTATGCTTTTTTATTGCTAACAAATAGGAATTAATTTTATAAAAATGAATTTATTTTTATTCATCTAATGGCTGAAAATAGAATAAGAAATATTTTTAAAAGACTTTCTCATTTTGCTAAGGGTGATGAAAGGGAGAGATAAAGAGCATTATAATGCATATATATATATATACACCAAAAATTTCTTCACTGATAATATTTAAAAATTTGAATGTTCATTTCATTATATATATTTTATATTCATAAATATGATTTCTATGCTTTTTTTATTGCTAACAAATAGGAATTAATTTAAAAAAAATGAATTTATTTTTATTCATCTAATGGCTGAAAATAGAATAAGGAATATGTTTTGAAGACTTTTACATTCCGCTAAGGGTGAGAAAAGGGAGAGATACAGAGCATTAATTTCAATTTATAATCAAATAAATACTATCACATTATTTATAGCAAAAAAATTATTATATTTAATTTATATAATATATTCTCATTAATTATTAAGAATATATATTTATCTTTCCTTCATTGCTCTTTTCTCTTCCTATATATTTGTACATATGATTGCATCAATGTATTACTTAATTCAATAATTATTGAAATCATAGCTTTCTGATGTGATATAGTGATATCAAAGCTGAGAAATTTTGCATCATTAGAGGAAGTATAGTATATATGAGGAGTGAGTTTAGGGAGTCTAGCCAGGCCATTCTAGAATTTAGCTAAAAATTTTTCTTCTATATATTTTGATTTTATTCAATTTTGAAACTTGCATTACCACTCAAAGGCATCTGTATTTGCATGACACAAACAATAGCATTGCCACGCAAGTCTCAAATAATTCCATTTTTTGGTATATGTATAAATACGCTTAATCTCAGCTTTTTAATTTACTAATTGCAAAAACCTCTAAAATAATCAACATATATAATGCATTTTTAATTATTTAAAAGTAAAGATATTTCATCTCTTCAACATAAACATCAAGAATACTTCGCTGATAATATTGAAAAATTCGAATGTTCATTTATTATACATATTTTACATTCATAAATATGATTTCTATTTTTTTTATTGCTAACGAATATAAATTAATTTTATAAAAATGAATTTATTTTTATTCATCTAATGGCTGAAAAATAGAATAAGAAATATTTTTGGAAGTCTTTCCCATTTTGCTAAGGGCGATGAATGGGAGAGATAAAGAGCAATATTTTCAATCAATAATTAAATAAATATTATCACATTATTTATAGCAGAAATTTCTTATATTTAATTTATAAAATATATTCTCATTAATTATTACAAATATATATTATCTTTCCTTTATTGCTCTTTTATCTTCCTATATATTTATGCATTTGATTTGTATCAATATATATTACTTGATTCAATAATTATTGAAATCATAGCTTTCTAATGGCGGTAGAGGAACTCCCAAAGCCATCTCTTGAGCATTCCAGTCATCCTGCTGAGTCAGCAATTGGAAGTCATTCGAGCAATCATTCTCATCATCATTGTCACCTGAGTTGCACACGCGCGCATGACTTTTCCTTAGTAAATTTGGTGTCTGGCGCACATTACTATGTTCTATTTCACGAGCAAGCGAGGTGTCTTGATGCTCACGATAAGCGACATTTATATAAAGGTAATTAAACATATTAACATTCAACGTATTTTCAATTCATTTATAGAAAATAATTATGAGAGTTGCATGAAACAAAAGCAATAACATTGCGCTTCAAGTCTCAAATAATTCTATTTTTTTTGTATATGTATATATACGCTTAATCTCAGCTTTTTAATTTACTAATTGCAAAAACTTGCATATAAAATTCATTTTTAATTATTTAAAAGTGTTGCGGGCTAGAATATATGCGGCGGTAGAGTTTACAAATTTGCGTCCGAGCGTTACACGAATATTCAGCACATAAACAGAAAGAGAAATGAACACCAAGGTTTTTACGTGGAAAACCCAAAAGAGGGAAAAAATCACGGGGCCTTGCTCAGTTGTAAAGTTCCACTAGTGTTCTTTTGAAGTACAAAGGTTGATTCGTCTTACAAGTCAAGACGATCAGTTTACAATCAACTTCTCACAAAGTTACAAATTTCTGCAAATTCCCGGCGTTTCCCGAAAATCCGGCAGAGTTTCGGCGTCTTCAGGCAGCATGAAGAGCTCCGGCGGTGGTCGAGGAGGAGCTTCTTCCTTCTCCTTCTTCTTCTCTTCTTCTCTCTCTTCACTTGAGTCCCCTTTGTATAGAATGAGGGCTCTATTTATAGTTTTTCTGGAGTGGCATAGCCTGTAAATAGGCGTGAGATCAGGGGTGAATTGGGAGTGGTTTGAATGGACGGCCGATATTGAACCCTTCGATCGTACACCGTTCGTTGGACATTTGAAGGCCTTAATGATGCCGGAATTCAGCGATCTTGGGCTTGTTAGATTCGTCTCGTCGAGCCGCTCGATTCAAATATAAGCTCATTAAAATCAGAGACCGTTTAGTAACTCAAATTGCAGTTTGAACCTTTCAACAGTGCTTCGGGTCCTGGATTTGGACCCATTGGGGCTCGGATTGGGTCGAATTTGGTGTCGTTGGGTTCATATTTCCGAGACGCTTAGTTTGATTATAAGCTCGCTGAAATCGGAGTTCAAATGCTCTTGATTTAGATTTTTGAAGTTTCCAAATAGCTTTTGCCTCGAGATTCGTGCCCGATCAAGCTAATTTTGTGATGTCGTATCAAAAATTAAAGATATTTCATCACTCCATCATATATATATATATATACACACACACCAAGGAGTTCTGCACTGATAATATTTAAAAAATCGATTATCATTTCATTGTATTTTACATTCATAAACATTTTAGAGTATAGCAGCCTTTACATCTAAGTAGTCGAGTTATATTATTTCTATGATTTGTTATTGCTAACAAATAGGAATTAATTTTATAAAAATCATTTTAATTTTTTTCATATGGCTGAAAAATGAAAATAGAATAAGGAATATTTAAAAATATATAAAAATAAAAAATGAATCAAGTTTTTTAATTATTTTATTTATAAAAAAAAGAAAAAAAAAAAAGAAATGGTTTAATTAAAATTTTTATATATTTATAAAAAAAGAAAAGAAAAAAAAAAGAAGAGTGATGAATTGGAGTAATAAGTGCAGTGAAAGTTATATTTATAATTTTACCACTTTATTCCCAATTTGTTATTTTTATTTTTCATTATTTAAAAAGGATGAAAACTACAACAAGTAAAAAAGACAGATTATGACAATAATTTTCTTTCACAAAATTTGGGCAACAATGTTTAGAATTTTTTGAAATATTATTTACTTATGTCATAAAAATCCTTTAAAACCCTCTTAAATTAATTAAAAATGGGTCAAACCGGGTTGATTTCGGGTTTCCGGGTCAACCCGAACCCAACTCGGTTTTACAAACGGGTCGAAATCCCTAACCCAAACCTGATCCGGTTCGGGTTCAGGTTGACCCGAACCCAAAATTTTCGGGTCGGGTTCGGGTCAGATTTTCGGGTCAGGTCCAATCTTAACAGGTCTACTCCAATTCATCACTCTTCTTCTTTTTTTAAATAAATAGATAAAGATTTTAATTAAACAGTTTCATTTTTTTTTATAAATAAAAGAGAAAAAAACTTGATTTATTTTTTATTTCATTCCATTTTTTATTTTTATATTTTTTAAAATAATTATGTATTTATGCTTTTTTAATTCATTAATTAATTAATTTAAGAGATTCTTATATCTTATCTTAGATTGTGGGCTAATTGGTTTATTAATATACTTATATAATTATTTGCTTTGCTTCCAACGGCTATTTCTCTAACAAATATTATTATAAAATCGAACAAACAATTATGTTTATTTCTAAAAAATATATAAACTTATTGATAATAAAAATCTGAAAATAAGCTTCTTGATAATAAAAAAGGCATAATTAATTACAAATTATAAATTTATACATTAAATATTTTAAATTTGAGTTCCCTGTTAGTTCTTCCATCGTAGAATCATTTGAGACCATATAACTTATATTTAAACCAACTATGGCCTATATTATATTGTTTTTATCTCTATTTGTATTAAATCATTGGTTATTAATTTTATGTTTGTTTAAAAAATATTCATATGTCATAGAAATACAATGCAATGGTGATCTCAAAGTTACTCAAATTTGATCAACAATCAAGATGCATTTGATGATTGACTCAAGATGATCTATGGAGATTAACATCAGAAGCTCCATGGAGATCCAATATTGTCGCCTCTCCACTTAAACAATACATATTCTCGCCAGCACTCAATGTATGTATGGTGAATATGGCAAAAGTAGGTAAGGATAGAGTAAGAGATGCATTTATTTGAACACACATTCCGCAATAGATTGCTTGATATATCATTAGAAAAACCATTCATCATCATTTTGCGAGCCATATCCGAAGAACCAAAGGTTGGATTTATAAATCCATATCCAGTAGTTCCTATAGAGTAATACATGAAGTATTTACCTCATTTTGGACAGCTTCTGTAAATGCTAACATTGATCTAAACATGTCCCAACCCCCAACCCTTCACATCAATTCTACCTGACCTCTTGGTACATCTTTTGCCATTTGCTGCAAATGCCCAAGCTAAAGCCCATTTTCTACAATGTTCAAATACACTACTCCATTCTCTCTCAAATAAATGCATCTCTTTCTCTATCCTTACCTACTTTTTCCATATTCACCAAAAGCTTTTTCATCACTCAGGTTCATATATCATAGATGTTCTAACTACAAATTTATGAAATCTATCATTGAGTCCTCATGATAATATAGGGTGGGTGGATTTCAATAACCATCTAAAGTTAAGAGTATGAAATGGAAAGTTCACAGCAGTCAAAATTGCTAATTAAATGATAAGAAAAGCATAAGTCGGGCCTTGGATTTTTGTTCAATACACACCCATGCCCGGGCTATATATTTGTCTGCCAGGATGACTGGAATGCTCAATCCCTCATTTTCCTCTTGTCGGATCTCCTCCCTGCTTCTAGAATGGAGCTTCCCCCAGGCTTCCGTTTCCATCCCATCGATGAAGAACTCATCACCCACTACCTCTCCAATAAAGTTCTGAACTCCAGCTTCGACGCAATAGCCATAGCCCAAGTCGAACTCAACAAGTGCGAGCCGTGGGACTTACCGAGTAAGAACTTGCATTCTTCTTCTTCTTTTGTCTCCATCTCTGCTTCTTCAATCATATACATATTAATATTATTTCGTTTGAATTCAGAAAGGTCCAAAATTGGCGGCGGCAAAGAATGTTATTTCTTTTGTGAACTGAGGCTAAAGTATTCAACTTGCCTTCGAAGAAACAGGGCCACTGACGCCGGATTCTAGAAATCTACAGGCAAGGATAAGGAGATCCGAAGAGAAAATATACTTCTTGGAATGAAAAAGACACTGGTCTTTTACAAAGGCAGAGCTCCCAAAGGAGAGAGGACAGAGTGGGTAATGCACGAGTATAGATTGGAAGGCAGCTACGATAAGGTACAATTTAAAAAAAAAAAACTCAATTTGTTTCTTCTTCGTTTGTAATGAAAACTCTAATTTTAATTACTTTCGAACATAACAAGTGGATTCTATACAGGGTGTTCGAGAAAGGCTTGCCGGGAAAAGAAAAGAAAGCTTTTGGGCTGGCAAATATTGAAGAAGAGATGGCTCGGGGAGTTCCTCTGCCGCCATTAATGGATGCCCAGGTGACCAGCTTCCCCGACTCACTCTACGAAGGTGGTGCTTTTAATTTTTGTGCAGAAGCATCGAGTTCATTCTACGGCGGCAACAATGATTTGCTTTTTAATTGAAGTGTGGAATTTTCTTAAGCTTTGGAGTAATTAGATGTTTTTTATGTTTGTGTTTGTGTTTGTGCTGTGATGAGATAATTTGGATGATATTGTAATGTGGTTAATTTGTGCACTATATTTGACACTAATTAATGCATGTTCCTTTTACTAATGATTGTATCAATTTCTCTATATTAGCATTATATGGTACCAATTACATAACTTTGATACTTTTTTATTTTTTTGGTAAGGGGCTCGAACGTGTGCCTCCCGGGAGGAGCGAGCTCAACTTTGATAATTAATGACTGTAATTTTGAACCGAGAGGACAACCAGACCTTATCTCTTGTCAAAAGTCAACTATATATAAAATAAAAGAAACTTTTCTAACAATATTAGAACAATAAATTTAATGATAGAGAATCATCATCTCTGGAATTTAATTAGAATATCATTGTACAATATTTTGCAATTAAGTTTTATCATTTCAATGGTTAAAATATCCAAAAAATATTCTTTATACTATTTTCGGCCATAATATGAATACAGATAAAAAATTCTAGATTAAAAATTATTCAAATACAAAATTATTCAGATAAATAGCTCCACCATCAAGCTTCAAAAGTAACACACCAATATTTAATAATATAAAAAACGAGTACCTATACCAAAAAAAAAATTATGAGTAATTTTCTGTAACTCTCATGCAGTAACTAACATTCGACTATAAGCATCTAAGACATACATTAATAAAACTGTAATAGGTCACTAACAGGTAAATTGAAGTAGCCACAACAGTTGGTGAAACTGATTTTATAGTGAGCTCATATGTTAAGAAGATTACTTGTGCTTCCTGGCCTGCCTTTGTTCTCGATCGACCTCAATCTTCTTCAACAAATTTGCATGGAAACCTGGATATGGTTCATATCCAAATAGGATCTGCAGCAGCTAAATCAACACGAATGTGAGCTATTTGTTTTTATAGAACCTATATGAGCAAGTAAGGAGGGGGGCATAAAAAATAGTTCCTCAAGCAAGACAAAGAATGGAGCCATTAGAACAGCTTGAGAAAGGTTGTCAAGAAGTGTTGGAGCTCGCTTCTACAGACAAAAATGTTGTACTATCTATGAGTTTCAAACATTTGACAGTTAGACTTGTTTTTGCTAATGAACTCAGGAATGCTGATGCTTAACCTCAAAGACACCATGGCCTATGAATTGTCCTGTCCAGCAGAACAACTGAGTAGCCATAACAACCTGCAGTGCGATTATAAAAATCTGATTTTTAAGAATTTAACACTCACCAGCTTAGTAATAAAAATATGCATGGCATTTGACTAGTAATCATTACTTAAAACCCTGATTAGCTGAGCTTTAAGCTTTACTTTAGAAAGCTTTTTCTTGATTTTTATGATATGAAAAGATAGTTTCAGTTAGGATGAAAATAAGCTTAAACAAGATCAAGTTCAAAGCAAGATTAATCCAAAACACAATGAAATCCCCACCCCCAAAGTGTTGGGAGAGCAGCTAATAAGACCTCATGTTGGAGAATACTGCATCGGTAATATCGATGTTTTCAAAATGTTACAATGCAATGCATTAAAGTTCCTTTTACTTCAATGCGCATAGCACAAAGTAAAACAACACATTCATTAACTAAACCATTCATGAGTTATATATATATATATATACTAATTTTATTGCACGTGAATTAAATGCACGTGTAAAAAAAATAAAAATAAAAATTTATATTTAAACTATTTTAATTATATTATCAATGGAAAGCCAGTTAATCCAAAATTTCTCACAAGGAACTATCATTTATGCAAGTCTAAGAGAAGATTTTCATATTCCCTTGCTTAAGAGTGGTGCAAGCTATAATAGAGGTTCCAATATGTTTAGCTCCTCAAAATGTAAATTGTGTATTACCATGCTTCTAAATAAAAATATAAGTCATATATAACAATATTTTAGCAATGAGGTCTCATACATAGAGTTCAATAAACTTTCAATCTTGCAAGCGAGGTTAAGGTGAGTAGGAGAAAAATAATCCAACCTCTTGTACTAAATGCTTTCATGAAATTGCTTGTTATTCTATAGCTTGGTGAATTCATCAAATGAACAAAAGAGATGTCAATTGAAGAATGAGATAACATAATGAAAATTCCATAAATATTTGTAGACCTTCGCTGGATTGAGTAGAAGCAAAAGCCTTTGGCTATCGCCCGATATTTAATTGAAGAATGCAAGCCAAATAGTTCCGATCAGACAAGAACTATTTTCTTTACTGACTTCCAATAGAAAAGATGTGAAGAAGCTTTGAATATATAAATCACATTTAGACATTGCATTGTTATAAGTGAATTTTTTTAAAATAAAATTTTATAGCTTTTTTATCCAATATGAACATTCGCCAAAAATTGACTTTCTAAGTTTTTTTTTGTAAGGGATTAAGTGCGGATATGTTTACATAATTATTTAGACTTTTTATTATTTAAAATAAAAAAATGACAAAAATAGCAAATGAAGACCCTTGTATTAATCTTATTATATTAATGATTTATTTAAAGCCTTATTAGCACTAATAGTGTTAGACACCTAAATTACTTTGATAAATAAATAAGACAAATGATTATGATTAACATTTTTAAATAAGCGATCATAAACAGCACCATTAAGCATTTATGTATTCGCATGAAATATGTATATCGTCTAATTTTAAACATTCATCTTTTTATCAAATTTTTTATTTATACAAATCACCCAACGGGCCAACACATTAATTCATAAAAAATTAGTCTTTAAAGGGATCAAATGTTTGCTAATGCCTAAAGAACTACAATTAAAAATTAAAAGAAACCTAAAGAGCTAATGATCCCAACTACAATACATGAAAAAGAGGAAAGAGATTATCATAATTGAGATTATAATAATAAATATTATATAACATTTTATGATAAAATTTTTTGCCTATGATAAACTTTTATAACCTCCAACTAATTAATTAATAAAAAGTGCATATTACTTACCTTTATTCAAAAGTAGATGCAAACAAATAATATTAAAATTCACTATTAATAAATAATATGTTTTTGAAAAAGATTAAAATAAAATAATAGAATTACAATTGTAATATATATTAATGATAATAAAAAAAATCAGTATTCTAAATTAATAACACATATTTCATAAGGTTGACGATTTAAAATAATTACATCAATATGAAAAACTATCATGCAAAATTCAATAAATTCTATCTACATAATTAATTACAACATATACTTGCAGTCAAATAACTTTATGTATACTTGTCCATAAAATAATGATAGGTTTTTTGGCCAATTGAAATAATAGATAATGAAAATAAATTAGTTTCTTTGATATTAACTAGAAAAAATATATTAAAAAATATCAACAATGATTTTCAAATATGAATTATTTAAACATATAAATCAATTATATGTGTTAGAAAGAAAATAAAATAGTATGATATAATTACAAATTAAATACACTAAAAATTAATTTTCTTAATTTAAGTAATATCAAGAATATCTATAGAATTTTAAAAAATAATTAAGTTTTGTTTCATAAAAGTATCTATAGAAAATCAAAAAATTATCAAAAAAGAACCGATATGATCCAATCAACTTCAATGCATGCATATAATTATAATTAAATATCCTTTCTATCAATTTTTCTTAGAATTTAATAGTTATATGTTGAAAAGAAAAATTTTGACAAATAAATATTAGTTTGTTTTCCGTAAAAATAATTGTGTTGTTTCACCAAATAATTTGAATTGTTTTAAGAAATTTGTAATGAAGATGAATACATATTTTGTAATTATAAAATTTTGAGTAATTAGACATGTTTTTAAGTAATATGAAATGTTGATGAAAATATCTTATTTTTTATTTTACATATTTCAATGTATTATTTCAACTTCAATTCTTCTTAAAGTATTTTTTTAATTGATTTAGAGAAGATGAAGAATTCTGACATAATATAACATCATGCATATAATTTTGCATTCAAATAAGATTTTTTTTCTTTTTTCAATGATTTTTTAAGATAAAAAATGCTGAATTTGATTATGAAATCTTTTCTATTGGAAGCATTTGTATAATAATAAAGACAACTATTATTATTTGTTTAGAATGAACATAAGTTGTATTACTTCATAACATATGAGTTAAAACTCATATGCATAGCTAAAAAATGGAAGAGCAATGAAAGTTGTTGACTACTTAACTCATCTCTAATACCAAAAATAAACTCTGATCACCACACTAGAGAAGCTTTTTCTTTCTCCACTGCTGCAGACAAGTTCTGGCAATCCCTTTTCCGGTTTCGACTTTATGAATGAGTTACGCAACGTATTTCAGATATTTAACGTGTGAGAATTAAGTTTCATAAATTAAAGTATAATAATGATTGAGAATACAAATGGTTGCATCGAGACTTTAATTTCTAAAATGAAATACCAAGCATTCATCTAATGCGAGATGGATGGTCATATTTGATATATATGAGTATTAATTACTCATAATTAATTAATGTAAGTTTTACCAATTTTAATTTCAGATAGTTAATGTGAGGAGTTTCACAATTTCATGTATAATAATAACTGAGAATACAAAGGGTTACACTTATTTATTAATTATTTATAATACAATGAAGGGACCAAATAATTTTAGAATAAATAAAATAGATGACTAAGATTTGATGTGAAAGAAAATTTAAGAGGCTTTTATAATAGAAATATTATGTATTATGTTAATTTAAAATTCTATTGGCCATCCGTTTTATACTATGATACTAATAAATACGCGTGTGGCTTAGGAGGTTTATTTTATAAAATAAATTTAGATTTATACTTTAAAATTTTTAAATTATTAATTATTAAAATTATGAATTTTTAACAGTTATTAAAGAATGAATATTAATTAATGAATTATGTTCTTAATTGCTCAGATTGATATAAATTAAAAATATAATGCAAATAAATATATTAGTTAATTATATTTGAATATAGGAATAAATGCAATTAAAATTTTTGGCATTTCAACAATTAGTTCTTATTTAAATGCTATTAAAATTTAAAACGTCATGCATTTAATTAAATAAGTTTTAAAAAAAATTAAATGAACAAATAAAATGAGAATAAATGCAATTAAAACCTTTGGCATTCCAACAATTAGTTCTTACTTAAATGCAATTAAAACGTCATGCAATTATTTTTTTTTATTTTATTTTTTTTTTAAAAAAAAACAAACAATTTCATTAAAAATTGAAAGGGTTACATCAGAAGGTGGCAAAAAACAATAAGTAACAGGAAAAAGATACAACCAAAATACCCCACAAACGAGATAAAGGCAAATCAAAAGAGGGCTCAGTAGAACACCGAGACTACCAGCACCACGAGAACCCTCAAGGACCATCCAGAAGGGTTCCAACGGTTGCCACAGGAGAGTCGACGAAGGTGCGAGCCCCAGCACATCATAGCCCAGTAATTAATCCTCCAAACGAAAAACCAACAGATGAAGACACCAGCAACAAGCAAAAATTAAACAGATTATCTTCTTCTACCACCTCGCTTCCACAATTTCCCACGCACGCTGGCCTTAATAGCTCTATCAGGAACCATTTTAAAATCAAAATCAGGATCTGAAAAGGACTCAGAATCAGAATCAACCTCAGACGAATTATTCAACCAATCACCATGTGACCTAACCTCCTTTCCAGAATTAGATCCCACTACAATATTAGCTGCTGAAAGCTTAACACGTACATTAATAAAATTACCTAGCACTTGGTCCCCCACTGCAGATTGCACCTTTCTACTCTCTGAAACCTCCTCATTGCCCAACACAGCCGAATCACCAGGCAGCCCATCATCAACACCATTAGGATTAGAAACCAATTTCTCACAAACAACCAGATTAGTTTTTGGACTAACAACATTCTCAGCCAAATTGTCACTAACAACCTTCTCAGCCAACAGCCGAGAAACGTCAGACGAAGGAACAAAGGGAAGAGCATTAGGAGAGAGCAAATTCTCAGCCACCCCCATACAACCATCTTCACATAAAACATTGCCATCCTGAACGATTTCCAAAGTCAAATCAACATGAGGATTAGGGGACAGCTCACCACACGGAGCAGCTACATCATTATTCAACCCAACCACATTCGGCACAATCACAACATTATTGTTCACCACATCATCCACAACAGCAGAAACAGTCGGCACCGGCACCCCGCCAAGATCAATCGCAGGTTTAGAAGTAACAAGATTGGGATGTAAGATAGTGCAAGAACCCTTAGAATGGCCTAGAGAGTTACAATGAACACAAAACTTAGGAATATCATCAAAAATAACAGACTGCACATATTCCGACTCCACCGAACCAACCCAAACCTTGTCAGGGTGTTTCACGGTAACATCCATCTCAACTAGAATGCGGGCTACAGAAGGTCGCGAACCAGAAGCCGTCGCCAAATCCGATTTGAGAGGTTTTCCGAAAATGGATCCTAAACCAAAAAGAATTCTAGGAGAAAATAAATGAGGTCTAAGAAGAGGGAAAGAAACCCAAATCGGCACCACCGGCGAATCAACTTCAACATCCAGATGGGGTGACCATTTCACCACTTTCATCAAACAATTTTGAACAAAATAAGATCTATGTGCAAAAATTCTGCAATAGTCAAAATCGTTTACTAGTTTTATCAAAACATTCCGGGCATTAAGGACTGTTACTGAGAAATCCCCAATCAGCTTTAAGTTGAAACAAAATTTTCGAATAGCATCAACAGTCGGCCTCCTCCCCGGAAAACGACCAACCAAAGCAAATTCAAATGGTTTCGCAAGAGCCCTAATTTCCTCTTCAGAATAAGTAAAGCAGGCAAACCATGATGCGAGGAAAAATTAAGATCGGGGAAGGCAGAGGACGAACCAGAAACAGCGTCCTTGAAAGAGAGAGGAGCCGCGACCCCCCCCCCCCCCCCAAAAACCCGAATCTCGCAGACGAGAGGAAGCCATACAAAAAAGCAAGAGAAATCAGAAGAAGAAACTCTCACCAGCGAGAGAACAGGCGCGAAAACGAAACCCTAGCAGAGCAGACGGCGGCATCGCTCTATGTTTTTGCTAAACGTCATGCAATTATTAATTAAATGAAACGGAGGAAAACTCAAGTATGTAGAAAGAATTAAAATCAAATTTGATGAGGTGTATTTAAGGGGCATTAAATTACTTAAGTAATATTTTTTAATTTATTAATGATTTATAATATAATAGATAATTTAAAAAAATAAAATAAAATGAATGACCAAGATTTGCTATGGGTGGAAACTCAATCCCCTAGTAGTATAGATAGTATAGATATATATTATGTGCATACAATAGTTATTTAATTGATAAAATTAGTTAATGATTTTTAAATAAATACTAATAATAATTAGTTCGAACTATTTGAAAGTCCAAAACAAATCAATCATATGAATGATAAAAATTAAGAATATACTTATGAGAATAAGTAACTAACCAAAGATCCATACGACAACATGAAGCAAGAGAAAGTACGAAGAAGAGGCATTGAGAAGCATCAACGAGTAGAAGCTTGTGACTGAAAGCTACTAGCTATAGGGAGAGAATGGAAAACCAATGACCAAGTCAATGATGATGAGAAAAAAAAAGGCAAAGCAAATGAAATTACATAGTTATTGTGTCAAATGTTAAATCAAACCATATAATTTGAACCAGAATTTCACTTTAAGCAAAAGTCTGGTTCACTCTAAACAAAAGTCACACGCACATAATGTACAATATAGTGCTTTAATTATCCATTTTTTTTTATAATTTTTTGACGCTTTTGAAATTATTTAAGAAGTTTGGCACCTCTCGATATGAGTAGAGCTTTTGGAACCATCAAATGTCTATTTAATTTTTCAAATAAAATGAGTTATTTTATGAATGTTTTTCTATAATTTTTGTAATCCCTAAAAGAATTTTTATGAATTTTATAATGAAAATTAATTATAATAATATTATTATTTTATTAAAAAATGTATATATCTAATGCTATTATGGCTTTATTTAAATGGAAATTTCGTTTTGTCAAAGTGGAGAAAGGCATCCCAATTTTCATAGTGAGATTTCTTAGTGTAGCGTGGCTTTGTTTTTTGTTATTTTTTTTTTTTCTAGTTTGAAAATTTTCACGTTAAATCTTGGTGCCATTTACTTGTTTGTTTCTTCATCGTGGTGTTTACTCTTCATCCTAATAGATAGTGTATTAGATTATCAATGGTCAATATATTTATTATCAATTCATTTATAGAAAATAATGGTGAGAGTTGCATGAAGTAATAACAATAGCATTGCCAGGCAAGTCTCAAATAATTCCATTTTTTGGTATATGTATATATACGCTTAATCTCAGCTTTTTAATTTATTAATTGCAAAAACCTCTAAAATAATGAGCATACTGCATATATAATGCATTTTTAATTATTTAAAAGTAAAGATATTTCATCACTCCTACAGAAACACCAAGAATTTCTTCGCTTATAATATTTAAAAATTCGAATGTTAATTTCATTATATATATATTTTTACATTCATAAATATGATTTCTATGCTTTTTTATTGCTAACAAAAAGAAATTAATTTAATAAAAATGAATTTATTTTTATTCATCTAATGGCTGAAAATAGAATAAGAAATATTTTTGGAAGTCTTTCCCATTCTGCTAAGGGCGATGAATTAATGGGAGAGATAAAGAGCAATATTTTCAATCAATAATTAAATAAATATTATCACATTATTTATAACAGAAATTTATTATATTTAATTTATAAAATATATTCTCATTAATTACTACGAATATATATTATCTTTCCTTTATTGCTTATTCTCTTTCCTATATATTTGTACATTTGATTTGCAAGAATATATTACTTGATTCAATAATTATTGAAATCATAGCTTTCTAATGGCGGCAGAGGAACTCCCAAAACCATCTCTTCTTCAAACATAGAAGACAAAGATCCAATCTTTGCCAGTCCAAAAGCTCTATTCTCTTTCTCTGGCATGCTTTTCCCGTACACCTTGCATATCACCCACCTGTTCTTTTCGAAAGCAACTAAACTTAGAGTTTTCATTGCAAATGGAAGAAGAAACAAATTGTGCTTTTTAATTAATTAAACCTTATCATAGCTGCCTTCCAATCTATACTCAGTAGATTATGTTATGTAATTGGTACCATATAATGTTAATATAGAGAAATTGATACAATCATTAGTAAAAGGAACATGCATTAATTAGTGTCAAATATAGTGCACAAATTAACCACATTACAATATCATCCAAATTATCTCATCACAGCACAAACACAAACATAAAAAACATCTAATTACTCCAAAGCTTAAGAAAATTCCACACTTCAATTAAAAAGCAAATCATTGTTGTCACCGTAGAACGAGCTCGATGCTTCTGCACAAAAATTAAAAGCCCCACCTTCGTAGAGTGAGTCGGGGAAGATGGTCACCTGGGCATCCATTAATGGCGGCAGAGGAACTCCCCGAGCCATCTCTTCTTCAATATTTGCCAGCCCAAAAGCTCTCTTTTCTTTTCCCGGCAAGCCTTTCTCGAACACCCTGCATAGAATCCACTTGTTATGTTCGAAAGTAACTAAAATTAGCGTTTTCATTACAAACGAAAGAAGAAACAAATTGAGTTTTTTTTTAATTGTACCTTATCGTAGCTGCCTTCCAATCTATACTCGTGCATTACCCACTCTATCTTCTCTCCTTTGGGAGCTCCACCTCTCTAAAAGACTAGTGTCTTTTTCATTCCAACAAGGATATTCTTCCTTCGGATATCCTTATATGTCCTTGCATAGATTTCTGGTATCCGATGTCAGTCGCTCTATTTGTTTGAAGGCCAGTTGAGTACTTTGAACATCGTTCACAAAAGAAGTAACCTTCTTTGCCGCCAAGTTTGGACCTTTCTGAATTAAAATGAAGGAATATTAATATGTACGTATATGGTTGAAGAAGTAGAGAGGGTGGCAGAAAAAGAGAGTGCATGTTCTTACTCGGTAAGTCGCACGGCTCGCACGTTGAGTTCAACTTGGGCGCTGGCTATTGCGCTATTAGCCATCGCCCAAGTTGAACTCAACAAGTGCGAGCCGTGGGACTTACCGAGTAAGAACTTGCATTCTTCTTCTCATATCTCCCTCTCTGCTTCTTCAATTATATACATATTAATATTCTTTTGTTTCAATTCAGAAAGGTCCAAAATTGGCGGCAGCAAAGAATGTTATTTATTTTGTGAACTAGGGCTAAAGTATTCAACTGGCCTTCGAAGAAACAGGGCCACTAACGTCAAATACTGGAAATCTACCGCAAGGATAAGGAGATCCGAAGGGAAAATATACTTCTTGGAATAAAAAAGACAATAGTCTTTTACAAAGGCAGAGCTCCCAAAGGAGAGAGGACGGAGTGGGTAATGTACGAGTATAGATTGAAAGGCAGCTAAGATAAGGTATAATTAATTAAAAAAAAAACTTAATTTGTTTTTTCTTTCGTTTGTAATGAAAATGCTAATTTTAGTTGCTTTCGAACATAACAAGTGGTTTCTATGCAGGGTGTTCGAGAAAGGCTTGCCGAGAAAAGAGAATAAAGCTTTTGGGCTGGCAAATATTGAAGAAGAGATGACTCAAGGAGTTCCTCTGCCGTCATTAATGGATGCCCAGGTGACCAGCTTCCCCGACTCACTCTACGAAGGTGGGGCTTTTAATTTTTGTTCAGAAGCATCGAGCTCGTTCTACGACGGCAACGATGATTTGCTTTTTAATTGAAGTGTGGAATTTTCTTAAGCTTTGGAGTAATTAGACGTTTTTATGTTTGTGTTTGTGCTGTGCTGAGATAACTTGGATGATATTGTGAAAAAAATTTGTGTATTGTGATTAATTTGTGGTTATAAAAGAATATTGATGATCTTTTTTTTAAATTGAAATTGTGTGAAGATCTTCTAAGAAATGATGCCTAAGAAAAAAAATGCCGATTGATGAGAAGTGAAATGCATGTTTTAAAATTGAATCAAATCAAAATATATGGAGGAAGAAAAATTTTAAGTGATATATTGATGCAAATTAAATGTACAAATATATAGGAAGAGAAAAGATCGGTAAGAAAAGATAATATATATTCTATATAATAAAAGAATATATTATATAAATTAAATATAATAAACTATTGCTATAAATAATGTTATAATATTTATTTGATATAAGATTAAAAATAATGCTCTTTATCTCTAACTTTCAGCACCCTCATCAAGAATGGGAAAGCCTTCTAAAATTTATGGGCCTATATTACTGCTATATTTGACACTAATTAATGTTGACCTTGATTTTGACCAGACATAGGCATAGTGGACTGGGTCGACCAAGTCAACCTTTGACTTGGTCAACCCAAGTCCTAATGGGTCAAAATTGACCCATTTAAATCCAAATCAATTCAAAATTTGCGTGGCCCAATAACTTCTCTCCCTTGACCCCCCTTGACAGGTTCGACCAAGTCAAACGTGGACTTGGTCAACCATGACTCTAAATATGTAATAATCACCTTTTTAAGAGGAATTAAGAGCCATTTAATGCCTTTAACTCCTAATCGTTTTGAAATTCAAAACTACGGCTATCATGAATTAATTTTGCTCCTAATTCGATCTTGATTGAACCCCAACCGTTCAAGAGGGATCTAGGGCTTTAAATATGAGATTTTTAGGTTATTTTTGGACTTTTTTGCTTGGATCTTTTCCCTTAAAGTCTCTTGAGCCCGAAACCTTTATGGTGAGAGCTCTAGAGATCTCCCTCCACCTTTCCCAAGCAAATCCCGCCGCCAAGACCTCGCCGGCGGTGAGATTTCCGGCCACCCGAGGCTTGGGACGTTCCAAAGGAGATACCGTCTGATCCAAGGCGTTTCAAGACTCGAACTCAACTAGAAAAATACTCTTGCACCTTCTACGAGTCTAACAAGCCCAAGAACGCGAAAATCCGACGTTTAGATCTCTCAAAAATCCTTAGAATATGTCACAACACATAGGGTTAAATAACTTTTTGAAAAGCTGATTATTTGCCAAACAAACACTTCCCCATGAATGTTCTTCATCTATAGAGCCTATGTTTCAAATTTCATCGCGTTTCGTTGAGTATTTTGGGAGAACGAGGCAAAAAATCATTCTAGGGTGTCGTCTCGTTCCTTTAGATCAACCTGTGATCTCGATGTTCTGTGTTTTAAGCCAAACAGCGGATCCTGCTGTGTGCCTACGTGGATAAGTGGCATTGATTGCGTCAATCATTGCCGCAATCAGTGGAGGACGCCACGTGTCGCGCCGAGAGCTTTTCTGGAATTTTCTATTATTTTAAATACTTTTTAAACTGTTTTCATTCGAAAAATCATAATAAATTCATTTTTGATCCGTTTTTACGCACAATACCTCATTTTGTTCGTATTTCATCCCTGTTATTTTAAAATTAATTTTATTTAAAAATAGCTTATATTTATTCAATTATTTAAAAAACAGTAAAAATTACTACTTTAAAAATACTATTTTAATTATTTTATTATTATATTATTATAATATTATTATTATTATTTTAATTAAATATTAATAATTATATTATGTTAAACTTTTTCTTCCTGTTTTGTTTTATTATTATTATTATTATTATGTATTTACTTAAATATAAGATGTATTTTTAATTATTAAATATTATCTTAATTATTTTTATTTAGTTTAATTACTTAAAACAGTAATAATAATTAAAATATTACCATTATTATCTATTTTTAAATTACTTTAAGTATCAGAATTATTAAAATATTATTTTATGCTATTTTTAATAATTACTTTTAAATATTATTTATTTTAATTTTTTTGTTAAATCAATTTATTGTATTTAAAACTTCCAAAAATCATATATTTTCCATTTTAAATCATATTTCGACATGCAACCCCTCGTTCTTTTCAAAAAAATACCTACTTTATTTTAAAATTATTTTCAGAACCTAATTCTTGCTGTCTGGACAGATTTTTGTCTTAGATTGCTATTTTGAGTATTTTTCCTATTATTTAAATATTTATTATATATTATTTTGACATTATAAATTATTTTCAAATCGTTTTGAAACCTCGTGAGAGTGGTCAGTGAGTCTCCCTATACTTATGTATTATGAATTGACTTTTTTTATTACTTTATTTTCTAAAAATAGATTTATATTTATAAGTACTTTTAAACTATTTTAAAACTACTTATAATTAAATCTCCTAATCTTGAGAAATCCGCTATTTCATGAAATTTTAGACATAGATTCTAAATGTGAAGAGCAATCATGGGGGAGTGGATTAGTGGATGGTTGGGTTCCAATCATTCACTAATCCCTTCATTACTCGTACTTACTTTTCGTTCGTCGTAGATTGCATGTGTAGGTCGCACCACGAGCACTTAGTTTAGGCTCTCCTAATTCTAAGGACATGGTGTGTTTACTCCTTTTATATGTTTCTCATGCATTATTACCTCGAGGGTTAGTGTAAACTTCAATTTAAACCCATATAACGTAGTGACACCCTAATGACAAAAATTAAAGATCCGTCTAGCGAACTTAGAAATTTTCTAGGGCTTAGGGTAGATCACTGATTGACATGAAAACCTCAAAGATTAAACTTAGTGACATCATAAACCTCCCAGAACTTTCTAGGAATTTTTAGGGCTTGTTAGACCACTTAGTTAACTAACCCTAATTAACTGCTGAATAAGGCCCCAAGACCTTCTAAAAATTATAATAAATATATTTTAGGTCAGAAAATTACCCATAATAACTTGAACTAACCAGAATCTGACCCTTGACCTTAGATAAATAGGGCTCCCTAGTTTGACTTCAGGTTGACCCCTAATTTGACCATAGGTGGAAATTACCGTTTTGCCCCTAACAATTTATTAAAAATTATTAAAAATCTCAAATTTTCCCCAAATATTTGGGATCACTTTCTCAAGTCATCCCTGACTTTTAGGAGTGATTCCAATCAGTTTGGAGCTAATTTGGAGAAAAAACAATAAAAACAGTCCTTTATTAGAAAATTTAGAAATTCTCTTAAATACCCTGAACTTAGAAAATCCATAACTAATTGTAGAAAATTTCAAATTAGGCAAAATCACTTGCATTAGACTCCTATTAGGGTCTAGTATTTATTAAAAATCTTAGAATTCCAGAAAATGACCTAGATTAGAAAGTCAATTTTTTGGTCAATTGTAGTTTATTTAGGGTCCGAAACTTAAGAAATTCATAACTTTGACTAAAAAACTCCAATTTCAGTGCACTACCTGGCTAACTACGCATCTTAGGGTCTAGTATTTTTCTAAAATATTAGGAGACCTAGACTTAGCCTATTTCCCATAGTGACTTTTTGGACCCCCTCAGCCTAGCACCTAGGAGGACCCGGGACTTTCCAAAATTGGCTCATGCAATTTAAACTTCAAAAATGACTACCGTAAGCTTTTAAAAGTGATCAACAAATTAAATTAACTAAAATGGACCCTAATTCATTAATATTTGAATTTCAAGTAAAATTTCCTTTTCTAGCCTTCCACAAACTACAACTTTAGACAATTCTAATTAACTACCCAAATTAGGACCTATCTCAGCCACACCAGCTTTACACACACATAGAATTGTTTGCTATGGCACCTCTTCTAGATCTAGGCTAGGCCGCTATGTTTTTATTTTTTCTACTGTGTGCCGGAGCTTTCCGTGGTTTTCATTGCATGCTGTTTGAAAATGATTGTGTGTTTGCTTACTTTTACTGCACCATGTGGATGATGTGATTAGCGCTAGATCTACCCCTAGGTTAGGAACGTCATATAAATATATATATATATTATATATATATATATATATATAATTTTTCCGTGCAGGTGGTCATGCTCAAGCTAATAAAAGGGGCACCGTTATATTTTCTAATATTGTCTTATGCAGGTGCTTGCTCAGCCCCCCCCCCCCCAAGGGAGAATTGTCTCTTCGTTTGGATATTCAAGCCACGACGGATCCATGGAGTCCAAGGAGAAGAGATCCAAGGAGTCCAAGGAGAAGAAGACACCTAGAAGACTGAAGACCAATATCCCAATCAAAGTCATCTGCGTCTGTCATAGGTTTAGAAATCTGGGTTGTTGGCAGTGGTGCCCCGCCACTTTACTTTTTGCACATCTGAGTTGTAATAAAGGCAGTTTGCCTATGACCATTTAGTTGATTATTCTGGATTTATATTGATGTGTTTACCTGATTGCGCAGTAGAATTACCTACTTTTTCTATGTTTCTTTCTTGCATGCCGCTTTTATTTTCGTCTGGATTCCTTAGGCTCTCTCTTTAAGGACTATAAAATTTTTCTACTCATAACTAACTCCTAAAATTTTAAGTTTTAAATAACATAGAAACTTAACGAACCTAGGGAACTGCCGGAACCGTCCGGGGTTGCATGCATATTACTGCATTATTCTTTCCTTGCTATAAGACATCTCCCTGCCTGCGGGTAGAATCCGGATAATCTGGCCTATGAGGATGAAGTGCCGGTCATAGGGAGACTCAAACTTTTCTAAAAATTTATTTTTTTATAAGCCTATTTTTAAAAAAATTCTATAGCATTCATGAGCTGACATTTCAACTAGCATGCATTGCAATAAGAACCAACTAAATAAAATTTAATTGCATTAGCTAGGAGCATATGACCCACATAAGTCTAGGACAACTTAAGAAATTCTCTAGATGTCGGTCCCTTTTTCAAAGAACTATACCGCCCACGCCATCTTTCATAACTAACTTGATAGCATAGTTTTAAAGCGATTAGGTGGTTAGTTGCTCCCCAATCCAGGCCGGGGTAAGTCCAGATTTTGCACTGCATTAGCTAGGACACGGGTCTTAGTGTTTTGTAGAACACTAAGCCCAACCTAGATTTAAGATTCGAGGCTAATACATTCGATCTCATAATATGTCTTAAATAGTAGGTAGTCGAATTTCTTCCGTATCTTTTGATCGGTTCAGTTTTTAACCGCGTAACTTTCTGTATCGTTGCCGTGCCGGGTGTGCACGTTTTGACTATATTTTGAAGATTTTCGTCCGGGTATTTTTGTTTCGACTGTGTTTTTAGTCGACCGGATTTTCTGTGAAATTGGAATTTATCTGTGCAGTAGAATAAAAGTTCTGAAATGTTGATATCTGTAGTCTGTGCGAATTCGGTAAATTTTCTTTGCAGGAATTTTTGTGTAAATTCCGTATACTGCCGTTGTGCTGCCCGATTTTTGTGTAATTTCTGAATTGTCCGATTTCTTCTGAATGAAATGCTATGTGTATATAAGCTATAAAAAGGGAGTTATAAGGGCCTGGATCCTATGAGATTCAGTTAGTGAAACGGGAAATCTGAAATGAGCTCAATCTGAAATCTGATATCTGTTCTGTTCCGGATCCGATGAATTCTGTTTTGGTGCTATAAGCAACATCTGTTTTGGTGCCGTGAGTCACAAAGGGAGACATAAGGGGCCTGAATCCTATAGATTCAGTCAGTGTCTGGGAAGGGAGCATAAGGGGCCGGAATCCGTAGAGATTCCGTCAGTGTCAGGGCATTTAGCTATATGTATCTGTATTACTTTCTGTATCTGTTCTGTTCTGTACGAAATTGTGATATGATATGATATGATCCGTACGATTCTGATTTCTGTTTCCGACTCTGCTGAGTTTATTCTGTTCTGTGATCTGATCTGACAGATTTATTCTGCTTTGATATCTGTCCGTATAAGTTCTGATTTCCGATTCTGTTTCCGACTTTCTGATCTGATTTCTGTCTGATAAGTTTGGTTTTGTTTTCTGAGAATTTAGATTGGTGGTTTGTTGCTTTGCTGAGCTGTTGAGCTACCCTTGCTTTCTGGGTGGTTTTCAGGTTCTGGGAAGGGCAAGGAGGTCCAGGATTAGATTTCGGAGTCTGATCAGATTAGGTACTTTTGTACTTTTGATTTTTGTTTGTTTCAGTCATGGCTTTCTGTTCTGTCTTTCTTCTGTTGAAAGCCATGTATTGTTCTGTAGATGGTATATTTTGAGGAAATGAAAGATAGATGTTTGTTCCGCTGCATTTGATGTTTTAGTAGCTCTGTTGTTCTGTGCGCTTCTGTTGAGTTTAAGAATTTGGAAGATCAGTTTCAGTAACCTAATCCAAAGCCAGATCCTGGTTAGCTATTTTCTCCGTCGCGATCCGGCGCGGGCGGGATCCCTCTTCCTCCGTCCTTACAGTTCTCTCGGCCGGGTCGTGACATCTGTTACCTTGTTGGGGGTGCAGGGGGGTTTACCCATTGCATATCGGACGCGCCACGGTGCTGCGTACCCGAGCGGTCTAGATAGGTGCCACATCAGATCAAATAGAGGTATGAATGCCCAACGCACGAAACTGCGTGACAACGCACGAGATAAACTAAACAGTTTTTTTTTTTTTTTTTTTTTTGAACTAAGTAAGTCGGTTGGGGTTAATTAACTTGGCTTTCATTTCCTGTTAGGTTATACATAAGAACAGTGTATGTGATATGTGAAGCAAGGAGAGAGTAAGAGAGAGAAGAAAATATGTACTTATTTCTTCCAATTTTCATAGTGAGATTTTGTGTAGTGTGGCTCCATTTTTTTTTCTATTTTGAATTTTTCCACGTTAAATATGATGTCTTATTTTTCCACTATTTTATACTTCTTGTGTTTCTTCATTGTGTGTGTTTAATTCGTTCATTAGTTGTTTTACTCCTCCTAATTGATAGTGTATTAGATTATCAACGGTCAATTATTTATTATCAATTCATTTATAGAAAATAATGGTGAGAGTTGCATGAAACAAAAACAATTAGCATTGCCACGCAAGTTTCAAAAAATTCCATTTTTGGTAATGTTATATATACACTAATCTCAGCTTTTTAATTTACTAATTGCAAAAACCTCTTAAAATAATGAACATATATAATGAATTTATAATTATTTAAAAGTAAAGATATTTCATCACTCCAACATAAAGATCAAGAATTTCTTCGCTTATAATATTTAAAAATTCGAATGTTAATTTCATTATATATATTTTACATTCATAAATATGATTTCTATGCGTTTTTATTGCTAACAAATAGGAATTAATTTTATAAAAATGAATTTATTTTTAATTCATCTAATGGCTGAAATAGAATAAGAAATATTTTTAAAAGACTTTCTCATTTTGCTAAGGTGATGAAGGGAGAGATAAAGAGCATTATAATGCATTATATATATATACACCAAAATTTCTTCACTGATAATATTTAAAAATTTGAATGTTCATTTCATTATATATATTTTATATTCATAAATATGATTTCTATGCCTTTTTTATTGCTAACAAATAGGAATTAATTTAAAAAAAATGAATTTATTTTTATTCATCTAATGGCTGAAATAGAATAAGGAATATGTTTTGAAGACTTTACATTCCGCTAAGGTGAGAAAAGGGAGAGATACAGAGCATTAATTTCAATTTATAATCAAAAAATACTATCTACATTCTATTTATAGCAAAAAAATTATTATATTTAATTTATAAAATATATTCTCATTAATTATTAAGAATATATATTTATCTTTCCTTCATTGCTCTTTTTCTCTTCCTATATAATTTTTGTCATATGATTGCATCAATGTATACTTAATTCAATAATTATTGAAATCATAGCTTTCTGATGTATATAGTGATATCAAAGCTGAGAAATTTTGCTCATTAGAGGAGTATATATATATGAGAGTGTAGATTTAGGGAGTCTAGCCAGGCCATTCTAGAATTTAGCTAAAAATTTTCTTCTATATATTTTGATTTTATTCAATTTTGAAACTTGCATTACCACTCAAAGGCATCTGTATTTGCATGACACAAACAATAGCATTGCCACGCAAGTCTCAAATAATTCCATTTTTTGGTATATGTATAAATACGCTTAATCTCAGCTTTTTAATTTACTAATTGCAAAAACCTCTAAAATAATCAACATATATTAATGCATTTTTAATTATTTAAAAGTAAAGATATTTCATCTCTTCACATAAACCTTCAAGAATACTTCGCTGATAATATTGAAAAATTCGAATGTTCATTTATTATACATATTTTACATTCATAATATGTTTCTATTTTTTTTATTGCTAACGATATAAATTAATTTTATAAAAATGAATTTATTTTATTCAATCTAATGGCTGAAAAATAGAATAAGATAATATTTTGAAGTCTTTCCCATTTTGCAAGGGCGATGAATGGAGAGATAAGAGCAATATTTTCAATCAATAATTAAATAAATATTATCACATTTTTATAGCAATAATTTCTTAATTTATTTATAAAATATATTCTCATTAATTATTCAAATATATATTATCTTTCCTTTATTGCTCTTTATCTTCCTATATATTTATGCATTGATTTGTATCAATATATATTACTTGATTCATAATTATGAAAATCATAGCTTTCTAAGGCGGTAGAGGAACTCCCAAAGCCATCTCTTGAGCATTCCTGTCATCCTGCTGAGTCAGCAATTGGAAGTCATTCGAGCAATCATTCTCATCATCATGTCACCTGAGTTGCACACGCGCGCATGACTTTCTTAGTAAATTTGGTGTCTGGCGCACATTACTATGTTCTATATCACGAGCAAGCGAGGTGTCTTGATGCTCTACGATAAGCGACATTTATATAAAGGTAATTAAACTTTAAAACATTCAACGTATTTTGCAATTCATTTATAGAAAATAATTATGAGAGTTGTGCATGAAACAAAAGCAATAACATTGCGCTTCAAGTCCTCAAATAATTCTTTTTTTTTGTATAAGTATATATACGCTTAATCTCAGCTTTTTAATTTACTAATTGCAAAAACTTGCATATAAAATTCATTTTTTAATTATTTAAAAGTGTTGCGGGCTAGAATATATGCGGCCGGTAGAGTTTACAAATTTGCGTCCGAGCGTTGCACGAATATTCAGCACATAAACAGAAGAGAAATGAACACCAAGTTTTTACGTGGAAAACCCAAAAGAGGGAAAAAATCACGGGGCCTTGCTCAGTTGTTAAAGTTCCACTAAGTGTTCTTTTGAAGTACAAAGTTGATTCGTCTTACAAGTCAAGACGATCAGTTTACAATCAACTTCTCACAAAGTTACAAAATTTGTTTGCAAATTCCCGGCGTTTCCCCGAAATATCCGGCAGAGTTTCGTCGTCTTCAGGCAGCATGAAGAGCTCCGCGGTAGTCGAGGAGGAGCTTCTTCCTTCTCCTTCTTCTTCTCTCTCTCTCTCTTCACTGAGTCCCCTTTGTTAGAATGAGGGCTCTATTTATAGTTTTTTCCCTGGAGTGCATAGCTGTAAATAGGCGTGAGATCAGGGGTAGAATTGGGAGTGGTTTGAATGGACGGCCGATACTTGAACCCTTCGATCGTACACCGATTCGTTGGACATTTGAAGGCCTTAATGATGCCGGAATTCAGCGATCTTGGGCTTGTTAGATTCGTCTCGTCGAGCCGCTCGATTCAAATATAAGCTCGTTAAAATCGGAGACCGTTTAGTAACTCAAATTGCAGTTTGAACCTTTCAACAGTGCTTCGGGTCCTGGATTTGTGACCCATTGGGGCTCGGATTGGGTCGAATTTGGTGTCGTTGGGTTCTATTTTCCGAGACGCTTAGTTTGATTATAAGCTCGCTGAAATCGGAGTTCAAATGCTCTCTTGATTTAGATTTTTGAAGTTTCCAATAGCTTTTGCTCGAGATTCGTGCCCGATCAAGCTAAATTTTGTGATGTCGTATCAAAAATTAAGATATTTCATCACTCCATCATAATATTATATATATACACACACACACCAAGGAGTCTGCACTGATAATATTTAAAAAATCGATTATCATTTCATGTATTTACATTCATAAACATGTTTAGAGTATAGCAGCCTTTACATCTAAGTAGTCGAGTTATATTATTTCTATGATTGTGTATTGCTAACAAATAGGAATTAATTTATAAAAATCATTTTAATTTTTTTCATATGGCTGAAAAATGAAATAGTAATAAGGAATATTTAAAATATATAAAAATAAAAATGAATCAAGTTTTTAATTATTTTATTTATAAAAAAAAGAAAAAAAAAAAAAGAAATGGTTTTAATTAAAATTTTTAATATTTATAAAAAAAGAAAAGAAAAAAAAAAGAAGAGTGATGAATTGATGAGTAATAAGTGCAGTGAAAGTTATATTTATAATTTTTACCACTTTATTCCCAATTTGTTATTTTTATTTTTCATTTAAAAAGGATGAGAAACTACACAAGTAAAAAAGACAGATTATGACAATAATTTTCTTTCACAAATTTGGGCAACAATGTTTTAGAATTTTTGAAATATTATTTACTTATGTCATAAAAATCCTTTAAAACCCTCTTAAATTAATTAAAAATTGGGTCAAACGGGTTGATTTCGGGTTTCCGGTCAACCCGAACCCAACTCGGTTTTTACAAACGGGTCGAAATCCCTAACCCAAACCTGATCCGGTTCGGTTTCAGGTTGACCCGAACCCAAAATTTTCGGTCGGGTTTCGGGTCAGATTTTCGGGTCAGGTCAATCTTTAACAGGTCTACTCCAATTCATCACTCTTCTTCTTTTTTATATAAATAGATAAAGATTTTAATTAAACAGTTTTCATTTTTTTTTATAATAAAAGAAGAAAAAAACTTGATTTATTTTTTATTTCATTCTTTTTTTATTTTATATTTTTTAAAAAAATTATGTATTTATGCTTTTTAATTCATTAATTAATTAATTTAGAGATTCTTATATCTTATCTTAGATTGTGGGCTAATTGGTTTATTAATATACTTATATAATTATTTGCTTTGCTTCCAACGGCTATTTCTCTAACAAATAATTATTTAAAATCGAACAAACAAATATGTTTATTTCTAAAAAATATATAAACTTATTGATAATAAAATCTGAAAATAAGCTTCTTGATAATAAAAAAGGCATAATTAATTACAAATTATAAATTTATACATTAATATTTTAAATTTTGAGTTCCCTGTTAGTTCTTCCATCGTTGAATCATTTGAGACCATATAATTATATTTAAACAACTATGGCCTATATTATATTGTTTTTATCTCTATTGTATTAAATCATTGGTTATTAATTTTATGTTTGTTTAAAAAATATTCATATGTCATAGAAATACAATGCAATGGTGATCTCAAAGTTACTCAAATTTTGTCAACAATCAAGATGCATTTGATGATTGACTCAAGTGATCTATGGAGATTAACATCAGAAGCTCCATGGAGATCCAATATTGTCGCCTCTCCACTTAAACAATACATATTCTCGCCAGCACTCAATGTTGTATGGTGAATATAGGCAAAGTAGGTAAGGATAGAGTAAGAGATGCATTTATTTGAACACACATTCCGCAATAGATTGCTTGATATATCATAGAAAAACCATCATCATCATTTTGCGAGCCATATCCGAAGAACCTCAAAGGTTGGATTTATAAATCCATATCCAGTAGTTTCCTATAGAGTAATACATGAAGTATTTACCTCATTTGGAGCTTCTGTAAATGCTAACATTGATCTAAACATGTCCCAACCCCCAACCCTTCACATCAATTCTACCTGACCTCTTGGTACATCTTTTGCCATTTGCTGCAAATGCCCAAGCTAAAGCCATTTTTCTACAATGTTCAAATACACTACCCATTCTCTCTCAAATAATCACTCTTTCTCTATCCTACCTACTTTTTCCATTCCAAAAAGCTTTTTCATCACTCAGGTTCATATATCATAGATGTTCTAACTACAAATTATGAAATCATTGTAGTCCTCATGATAATATAGGGTGGGTGGATTTCAATAACCATCTAAAGTTAAGAGTATGAAATGGAAAGTTCACAGCAGTTCAAAATTGCTAATTAAATGATAAGAAAAGCATAAGTCGGCCTTGATTTTTGTTCAATACACACCCATGCCCGGGCTATATATTTGTCTGCCAGGATGATGGAATGCTCAATCCCTCATTTTCCTCTTGTCGGATCTCCTCCCCCCTGCTTCTGAATGGAGCTTCCCCCAGGCTTCCGTTTCCATCCCATCGATGAAGAACTCATCACCACACTACCTCTCCAATAAAGTTCTGAACTCCAGCCTTCGACACAATAGCCAATAGCCCAAGTCGAACTCAACAAGTGCGAGCGTGGGACTTACCGAGTAAGAACTTGCATTCTTCTTCTTCTTTGTCTCCATCTACTGCTTCTTCAATATATAACATATTAATATTATTTCGTTTGAATTCAGAAAGGTCCAAAAATTGCGGCGGCAAAGAATGTTATATCTATTTGTGAACTGAGGCTAAAGTATTCAACTTGCCTTCGAAGAAACAGGGCCACTGACGCCGATTATAGAAATCTACAGGCAAGGATAAGGAATCCGAAGAGAAAATAAAACTTCTTGGAATGAAAAAGACACTGGTCTTTTACAAAGGCAGAGCTCCCAAGGAGAGAGGACAGAGTGGGTAAATGCACGAGTATAGATTGGAAGGCAGCTACGATAAGGTACAATTTAAAAAAAAAAAAAAACGTCAATTTGTTTCTTCTTCGTTTGTAATGAAAACTCTAATTTTAATTACTTCGAACATAACAAGTGGATTCTATACAGGGTGTTCGAGAAAGCTTGGGGAAAGAAAAGAAAGCTTTTGGGCTGGCAAATATTGAAGAAGAGATGGCTCGGGGAGTTCCTCTGCCGCAATTAATGGATGCCCAGGTGACCAGCTTCCCCGACTCACTCTACGAAGGTGGTGCTTTAATTTTTGTGCAGAAGCATCGAGTTCATTCTACGGGGCAACAATGATTTGCTTTTAATTGAAGTGTGGAATTTCTTAAGCTTTGGAGTAATTAGATGTTTTTTATGTTTGTGTTTGTGTTTGTGCTGTGATGAGATATAATTTGGATGTATTGTAATGTGGTTTTTTGTGCACTATATTTGACACTATAATTAATGCATGTTCCTTTTACTAATGATTGTATCAATTTCTCTATATTAGCATTATATGTGTACCAATTACATAACTTTGATACTTTTTATTTTTTTGGTAGGGCTAGAACGTGTGCCTCCCGGGAGGAGCGAGCTCAACTTTGATAATTAATGACTGTAATTTTGAACCGAGAGGACAACCAGACCTTATCTCTTGTCAAAAGTCAACTATATATAAAATAAAAGAAACTTTTCTAAAATATTAGAACAATAAAATTTATTGATAGGAATCATCATCTCTGGAATTTAAATTAGAATATACATTGTACAATATTTTGCAATTAAGTTTTATCATTTCAATGGTTAAAATATCCAAAAAATATTCTTTATACTATTTTCGGCCATAATAAGAATACAGATAAAAAATTCTAGATTAAAAATTATTCAAATACAAAATTATTACAGATAAATAGCTCCACCATCAAGCTTCAAAAGTAAACAACCAATTTTATTCTAATATAAAAAACGAGTACCTATACCAAAAAAAAAATTATGAGTAATTTTCTGTAACTCTCATGCAGTAACTAACATTCGACTATAAGCATCTAGACATACATTATAAAACTGTAAATAGGTCACTAACAGGTAAGTGAAGTAGCCACAAACAGTTGGTGAAACTGATTTTATAGTAGACTCATATGTTAAGAAGATTACTTGTGCTTCCTGGCCTGCCTTTGTTCTCGATCGACCTCATCTTCTTCAACAATTTGCATGGAAACCTGGAATTGGTTCATATCCAAATAGGATCTGCAGCAGCTAAATCTACACACGAATGTGAGCTATTTGTTTTTATAGAACCTATATGAGCAAGTAAGGAGGGGGGCTAAAAAATAAGTTCCTCAAGCAAGACAAAGAATGAGCCATTAGAAACAGCTGAGAAAGGTTGTCAAGGAAGTGTTGGAGCTCGCTTCTACAGACAAAATTTGTACTATCTATGAGTTTCAAACTTTGACAGTTAGACTTGTTTTTGCTAATGAACTCAGGAATGCTGAGCTTAACCTCAAAGACACCATGGCCTATGAATTGTCCTGTCCAGCAGAACAACTGAGTAGCCTAACAACCTGCAGTGCGATTATAAAAATCTGATTTTTAAGAATGTAACACTCACCATCAGCTTAGTAATAAAAATATGCATGGCATTTGACTAGTAATCATTACTTAAAACCCTGATTAGCTGAGCTTTATGCTTTACTTTAGAAAGCTTTTTCTTGATTTTTATGATATGAAAAGATAGTTTTCAGTTAGGTGAGAAAATAAGCTTAAACAAGATCAAGTTCAAAGCTAAGATTAATCCGAACACAAATGAAATCCCCACCCCCAAAGTGTTGGGAGAGCAGCTAATAAGACCTCATGTGGAGAATACTGCATCGGTAATACGATGTTTTCAAAATGTTACAATGCAATGCATTAAAGTTCCTTTTACTTCAATGCGCATAGCACAAAGTAAAACAACACATTCATTAACTAAACCATTCATGAGTTATATATATATAATATATAAATTTTAATTGCACGTGAATTAAATGCACGTGTAAAAAAAATAAAAATAAAATTTATATTTTAAACTCTTTTAATTATATATCAATGGAAAGCCAGTAATCCAAAATTTTCTCACAAGGAACTATCATTAATCAAGTATAAGAGAAGATTTTCATATTCCCTTGCTTAAGAGTGGGGCAAGCTATAATGAGGTTCCAATATGTTTAGCCTCCTCAAAATGTATTGTGTATACCATCTTCTAAATAAAAATATAAGTCATTATATAACAATATTTTAGCAATGATAGTCTCTACATAGAGTTCAATAAACTTTCAATCTTGCAGCGAGGTTAAGGTGAGTAGGAGAAAAATAATCCACCTACCTCTTGTCTAAATGCTTTCATGAAAATTGCTTGTTATTCTATAGCTGGTGAATTCATCAAATGAACAAAAAGAGATGATTCAATTGAAGAATGAGATAACATAATGAAAATTCCATAATATCTTGTAGACTTCGCTGGATTGAGTAGAAGCAAAAGCCTTTGGCTATCGCCCGATATTAATTGAAGAATGCAAGCCAAAAATGTTCCGATCAGACAAGAACTATTTTCTTTACTGACTTCCATAGAAAAGATGTGAAAGTCTTTGAATAATACAAATCACATTTAGACATTGCTATTGTTATAAGTGAATTTTTTTAAAATAAAAATATAGCTTTTTTATCACAATATGAACATTCGCCAAAATTGACTTTCGATCAGTTTTTTATTTTGTAAGGATTAAGTGCGGATATGTTTACATAATTATATTTAGACTTTTATTATTTAAAATAAAAAAATGACAAAAATAGCAAATGAAGACCCTTGTATTAATCTTATTATATTATGATTTATTTAAAAGCTTATTAGCTACTAATAGATGTTAGACACCTAAATTACTTTGATAAATAAATAAGACAAATGTTATGATTTAACATTTTTAAATAAGCGATCATAACAGCTACCATTAAGCATTTATGTATTCGCATGTAAATATGTATATCGTCTAATTTTAAACATTCATCTTTTTATCAAATTTTTTTTTTAAAAAATCACCCACACGGGCAACACATTATTCATAAAAAATTAGTCTTTAAAGGGATCAAATGTTTGCTATTGCCTAAAGAACTACAATTAAAAATTAAAAGAAACCTAAAGAGCTAATGATCCCAACTACAATACATGAAAAAAGAGGAAAGAGATTATCATAATTGAGATTTAATAAATAGATATTATATAACATTTTTGATAAATTTTTTGCCTATGATAAACTTTTTAACCTCCAACTAATTAATTAATAAAAAGTGCATATTACTTACCTTTATTCAAAAGTAGATGCAAACAAATAATATTAAAATTCACTATTAATAAATAATATGTTTTTGAAAAAGATTAATTAATAAAATAATGAATACAATTGTAATATATATTAATGATAATAAAAAAAATCAGTATTCTAAATTAATAACACTATTTCATAAGGTTGACGATTTAAAATAATTACATCATTATGAAAAACTATCATGCAAAATTCAATAAATTCTATCTACATATTATATTACAAATATAACTTGCAGTCAAATAACTTTATGTATACTTGTCCATAAAATAATGATAGGTTTTGGCCAATTGAAATAATAGATATATGAAAATAAATTAGTTTCTTTGATATTAACTAGAAAAAAATATATTAAAAAATATCAACAATGATTTTCAAATATGAATTATTTAAAACATATAAATCACTTATATGTGTTAGAAAGAAATAAAATAGTATGATATAATTACAAATTAAATACACTAAAAATTAATTTTCTTAATTTAAGTAATATCAAGAATACTATAGAATTTTAAAAAAATAATTAAGTTTTGTTTCATAAAAGTATCTATAGAAAATCAAAAAATTATCAAAAAAGAACCGATATGATCAATCAACTTCAATGCATGCATATAATTATAATTAAATATCCTTTCTATCAATTTTTCTTATGAATTTATAAGAAAAAAAATTTTGACTCAATAAATCCAAAACAAAAAACATAAATAATAATACAAATCAGTGATTAATTCACCAAAAATGAATTTTATCTAAAAATCTTAAAATTCTTATTTTCTATTTTCAAAATTTATAATTATATGTCAAGTTTAAATTTATAAATCTTAAACATACAATGTAAGCACCCCTAAATATAAGAAGAAAATGAAAATTCTGCTACTAATACATAATACATCTAACATCAGACTATATTAATTGTTCATTCATACAATATAGAATTATTTTTTTCTTTTTTCAATGATTTTTTAAGATAAAAATGCTGAATTTGATTATGAAATCTTTTCTATTGGAAGCATTTGTATAATAATAAAGACAACTATTTTATTTGTTTTAGAATGAACTAAAGTTGTATTACTCATAACATATGAGTAAAACTCATATGCATAGCTAAAAAATGGAAGAGCAATGAAAGTTGTTGACTACTTAACTCATCTCTAATACCAAAAATAAACTCTGATCACCACACTAGAGAGCTTTTTCTTTCTCCACTGCTGCTGCAAGTTCTGGCAATCCCTTTTCCGGTTTCGACTTTATGCTATGAGTTACGCAACGTATTTCAGATATTTTACGTGTGTGTAATTAAGTTCATAAATTAAAGTATAATAATGATTGAGAATACAAATGGCTGCTCGAGACTTTAATTCTAAAATGAACATACCAAGCATTCATCTAAATCTATAATGCCTTAATATAATCACCACACATATACAAAATACACACAAACCAACAATACCTTAAAACCAAAAACCAAACTCACTAACCATCACAATACTCCCCCCCAATATAGATAGATAACTTCTCACTACACCCTTCACTCCAAAACCTCAATTTCAAACACTAACAATCAACCAACAACACACCATAACAATATTTACCCCCACCAAACTAACCCATATAAACACCCCCCTCCAACTCCACTCACATCTCTCACTCACCAAAACACATTAAAACACAAAATCTCTCACACCACCCAACACACCCCCCACATCAACATTACACCCCCCCATAACCTTCAAACATCTCTCTCGCACCAATAAAAACTCCTCCAAAACCTATCCTACAATCATCCAATAGAGATTTCAATAGGAAAAAGATGATAGATCTCAAAAAAAACACCCACCCTACACTCAAAAACCTCATCCAATCTCCCCCCAACAACCAACAACCCCAACATCCCCAAAACCCTAATAGATACTCCACTCTCGTCCACCACAACCAACTCCAACCCTTCTCCCCCTCCCACCAATCCACTCCTCTCCTAACCTCCTCACCTCAACACAACCAACTACCCTATTCCACACACTACCAACCCCTCCCCTCACACTCACAGTACTTCTACACTCCACCGCTCCCACTATCCTCTACCCCCTTCACCCCCCACACTGCGATACCACTGCACATCCATACCAAACCATAATTCCTCCCACCCAATATATACACTCACACCCTCAACCTTGTACACTCACTGTCACATTCGACACTACACCTCAACCCCCACTCCCCTCCCACACTCACACCCCAACCACCTCTACCCTCTACACCACACCTCAAGCCAAACCCTATATATATAGACTACACATCGAACACCACTATTAAAAAAACGCCCCCCCCCCCCCCAGCCCCCCTCCCCCCTCTCTCCCCCCCCCCCGCCCCATATCCTGCATCATTCTATTCATTATACTACCCTGATTACCTTTGTGTATCTAAATAGCCCAAAATTAGTTCTTACCTTAAATGCAACTTTCCACTTACCAGTCAATCAGATAGAGAGAGAGAGAGATATTTTCTTTTTTTTTTTTAAAAAACAACCCCCCCAAACAATTTCATTAAAATTGAAAGGGTTTACATCAGAAGGTGGCAAAAAACATAAGAACAGGAAAAAGATACAACCACAATTCCCCACAAACGTGATAAAGGCAAATCACACTCGCTCGAGAGCTAGTAGATAAACGAGGACTACAGCACCACGAGAACCCGCAAGGACCATCCAGAAGGGTTTCCAACGGTTGCCACAGGAGATGTCGACGAAGGTGCGAGCCCCCGCACATCATAGCCAGTAAATTTAATACTCCAAACGAAAAAACCAACAGATGAAGACACCAGCACATAGCAATAAGTAAACAGAGTATCTTCTTCTACCACCTCGCTTCACAATTTCCCACGCACCTTCATGCTGGCCTAATAGCTCTATCAGGAACCATTTTAAAATCAAAATCAGGATCTGTAAAGGACTCAGAGTAGATACAGAATCCAACTAGACGCAAATTACTCCCCCCTCCCCCCCACCCCCCCCCCCCCCCCCCCCCCCCCCCCCCCACCCCCACCCCCCCCGCTCCCCCCCGACTAACGCTGCTCACTTTCTCTGCATTAATGCGTACTGCTGACTTGTATCAATATTAAGCCTGTTCAGATGACAGTAACTATAACACTAGTTGTACATCAGTGTGACAGATACGAGATTCTACATTCTGCTTATCAGCTTCTTGACTTGTATATCCCCACTCGAATCTCACTCTCTGTGTCCAAGATACTCCCGGCCACTCCTGAGTGACCATCCGTGACTGCTCTCTCCCACTGACTGAACTCCACACCCCAGTCCCCACCCAGTACATATCCCTCCTGCCACCACTCAACCCCTAGCCCCCCCCCCCCCCGACCACTCAACAGGCAGAACCCCCCCCCCACTCATCATCACACCACTTGGATTAGAAACCATTTCTCACAATAACAATCCAGATTAGTTTTTGGACTTACAACATTTCTCAGCCAATTGTCACTAACAACCTTCTCAGCCAACAGCCGAAGAAACGTCAGACGACAGGAACAAAGGGAAGTGCGATTAGGAAGAGAGCAAATATTCTCAGCCACCCCCATACAACCATCTTCACATAAAACATTGCCATCCTGAACGATTTTAACCAAGTCAATATCAACATGGGATAGGGGACATGCTCACCACACGGAGCAGCTTACATCATTATTCAACCCAACACATTCGGCTACAATCACAAACATTATTAGTTCACCACCAGTCATCTACTACAGCAGAATAAAACAGTCGGCACCGGGCACCCGCCAAGATCAATCGCGGTTTGAGTAACAGATTGGATTGGTAAGATAGTTGCAAGAAACCCTTAGAATGGCCTAGAGAGTTACATGGAAACTACAAACTTGGAATATCATCAAAAAGACTAACAGGTGACTGCACATATTCCGGACTCCAACCGAATCAACCCGAACCTTGTCAGGGTGTTTCACCCGGTAACATCCATCTCATACTTGAATGCGGGCTATCAGAAGGTCGACGAACCAGAAGCCGATCGCCAAAATCCGGATTTTGGGGTTTTCCGGTAAATGGATTCCTTAAACAAAAAAGAATTCTAGGAGAAAAATTAAATCGAGGTCTTAAGAAGAGGGAAAGAAACCAAATCGCACCACCGGCGAAATCAACTTTCAAACATCCTGATGGGGTGACCATTTTCACACTTTCATCAAACAATTTTGAACAAAATAAGATCCTTGAAATTCGTATGTGCAAATCTCCTCACCCCCCCAATAGTCTGTTTACTAGTTTTATTCAAAACATTCGGGGCATTTGGGACTGTTACTTGAGAAATCACAGTGAATCAGCTTTAAGTGAAACACAAATTCGGATAGCATCAACAGCGGCCTCCTCCCGGAAAAGGAAAACGACCAATCCAAAGCAATTTCAAATGGTTTCGCAAGAGCCCTAATTTCCTTTCAGAATATAAGTAAAGCAGGCAAACCATGATGCGAGGAAAAAATTAGATCGGGGGGAAGGCACGAGGCAGAACCAGAAACTAGCGTCCTGTGAAAGAGAGAGGAGCCGCGAACCTCCACCCCCCCCCCCCCCCCCCCGAAAAACTCCGACGAATCTCGCAGGACGAGGAGGAAGCCATAACAAAAAAGCAAGAGAAATCAGCGAAGAAGAGAACTCTCTCACAAGCATGAGAGAACAGGGCGCGAAAACGAAACCCTAGCAGAGCAGGCACGGCGGAATCGCTCTATGTTTTTGCCTAAAACGTCATGCAATTATTAATTAAATGAAACGGAGGAAAACTCAAGTTGTAGAATAAAGAATTAAAAATCAAATTTGATGAGGTGTATTAAGGGGCATTTAATTACTTAAGTAATATTTTTTTTAATTTATTAATGATTGTTATATTATAATAGATATTTAAAAAAAAATAAAATAAAATGAATGGACCAAGATTTGCTATGGGTGGGAAACTCAAGCCCCTAGTAGTTATAGATAGTATAGATTATATTAGTGCATACATAGTTATTTTAATTGATAAATATGAGTTGAATGATTTTTAAATAAAATACTGAAATAATATAAGTATCGGAACTGTTATTGAAAGTCCAAACAAATCAATCATATGAATGATAAAAATTAAGAATATACTTATTGAGATATAAGTAAACTAAACCGCAAAGATCCAACGACAACATGAAGCAAGAGAAAGTACGATAGAAGAGGCATGAGAAAGCATCAACGTGTAGAAGCTTGTGACTGAAAGTCTAGCTATAGGATGAGAATGGAAAAACCAATGACCAAGTCAATGATGTGCAGGAAAAAAAATGAGGCAAAGCAATGAAATTACATAGTTATTGTGTCAAATGTTAATCAACCCAATATAATTTGAACCAGAATTTCACTTTAAGCAAAAGTCTGGTTCAACTCTAAAACAAAAGTCCACGCACATAATGTACATTATAGTTGCTTTAATTATCCCATTTTTTTTTATAATTTTTTGACGCTTTTGATATTATTAAGAGTTTGGCCTCTCGATATGAGTAGAGCTTTTTGGAACCATCAAATGTCTATTTAATTTTTTCATAATAAATGAGTTATTTTATGATGTTTTTCTATAATTTTTGTCAGCATACCCAGAGAATTTTTATGATATTTTATAATGAAAATTAATATAATAATATTATTATTTTATTAAAAAATGTTATATATCTAATGCTATTTGGCTTTTATTAAATGGAATTTCGTTTTGTCAAAGTGGAGGAAAGGCATCCAATTTTCATAGTGAGTTTCTTAGTGTAGCGTGGCTTTTTTGTTTTTGTGTTTATTTTTTTTTTTTAGTTTGAAAATTTTCACGTTAAATCTTGGGCCATTTACTTGTTTGTTTCTTCATAGTGGTATGTTTACTTTCTCACTGATTGAAGATAGGGCTAGTGTGTAAGATTGTGATCAATTGGGTCAATTATTATCGCTGTATTATCATATTATTTATAGAAAATATGGTGAGTGTGTTGCATTGAATGTAATACGGAGGAGTATGCATGTCCAGGGCAAGTCTCAAATAGAGTATCCATTTTTTGGACATATGTTTTCTTTACGCGCCTAATCTCAGCGCTAGGTTTTGTGTGTTTATTTAATTGCAAAATCTCTAAATAATGAGCGATTACGCATCTAGTGAAGTGCAATTTTATGTATAAATGTAAAGATATTTCATCACCTCACAGATAACGACCAATGTGATTGTCTGCGGCGCTTATAATATTTAAAAATTTCGAATGTTAATTTCAGTTTACTATATATTTTTACATCTAAATATGATTTCTATGCTTTTTTATTGACTAACAAAAGAAATTTATTTAATAAAAATGAATTTATTTTTTATTCATCCTAATGGCTGAAATAGAATAGAAATATTTTTGGAGTCTTTCCCCTTTCTGCTAGGGCGATGAAATTAATGGGAGAGATAAGAGCAATATTTCAATCAATAATTAAATTATAATATTATCACATTTATTTATAAAACAGAAATTTAGTTAGTATTTAATTTATAAATATATTTCATTATTACTAGAATTTATTATCTTTCTTTATTTGCTTATTTCTTCCTATATTATTTGTACATTTGATTTGCAAGAATATATTACTTGATTCAATAATATTGAAAACTATGAGCTTTCTATGGCAGGCAGAGGAACTCCAAACCACTTTCTTAAATAGATAAAGACGTACGAATGATCCAAATCTTTGCAGTCCGAAAGCTGTCCTATGATCGTCTCTTTTGCATCTGCTATGTGTTCCCGTACACCCTTAGCATATCCACCCACCTGTGTCTTGCGAAAGGCAAACTAGAGTATCTTGTAGGTTTTCATTGCACTCAATGTGACCAAGAAGAAAACAAAGTGTGTCTTGTTTTAATTAATTAAACCTTATCATAGCTGCCTTCCATTCCAACTCAGTAGATCTATGTTATGATAATTGGTTTTAACCACCGCTTTCTTCCGTCCTCTTACTAGTGAATCTTGATAACAATCATTAGTAAAAGGACCATGACATTAAATTAGTGTCAATATATAGTGCACAAAAATTAACCACATTACTATATATCCATATTATCTCATCTACAGCACATACAACAAACATAAAAAACTCTAATTACTCCAAAGTTAAGAAAATTCCACTAACTTTCATTAAAAAGCAATCATTGTTGTCACCGTAGAACGAGCTCGATGCTTCTGCACGAAAGAAGAGTAAAAGCCCCACCTTAGTAGAGATAGGTCGGGGATAGATGGTCATGGGCATCCATTTAATGCGGCAGAGGGATCTCCCGTAGCCATCTCTTCTTTCAATATTTGCCAGCCTCAAAGCTTCTTTTCTTTTCCGGCAAGCCTTTCTCGAACACCCTGCATAGAATCCAATTGTTATTGTTCGAAAGTAACTAAAATTAGCGTTCTCATTACAAACGAAGAAGAAGATAACAAATTGAGTTTTTTTTTAATTGTACCTTATCGTAGTGCTTCCATCTTATACTCGTGCTGTATTACCACTACTTATCTTCTCTCCTTTGGTGAGCTCCACTACTCTAAAAGGCATAGTGTCTTTTTCATTGCACAAGGATATTGCTTCCTTCTGGATTACTTATATGTCCTTGCATTGATTTCTAGGTATCGATGTCAGTCGCTCTATTTGTTTGAAGGCCAGTTGAGTACTTTGAACTCGTTCACAAAGAAGAAGTAAACCTTCTTTGCGCAAAGTTTGGACTTTCTGAATTAAAATGAAGAATATTAATATGTACGTAGTACTGGTGAAGAAAGTAGAGAGGTTGGCAGAAAAAAGAGTGGCTGTTCTTACTCGGAAGTCGCCAGGCTCGCACTCTGTTGAGTTCACACTTGGGCGCTGGCTTATTGCGCTATGTAGCCATCGCCCTAAGTTGGAACTCAACAAGTCGCGAGCCGTGGGACTTTACTGAGTAAGAACTTGCATTCTTCTTCTCATATCTCCCTCTCGCTTCTTCAATTATATACATTTATTAATATTCTTTGTTTCAATTCAGAAGGTCCAAAATTGGCGGCAGCAAATGAATGTTATTTATTTTGTGATAATAGGGCTAAAGTTATCAACTGTGGCCTTCGAAAAGATAACAGGCGCACTATACGGTTCATAATATGGAAATCTACGGCAAGGATAGAGGAGATCGAAGGGAAAATATACTTCTTGGAATAAAAAAGACAATAGTCTGTTTACTAAAGCAGAGCTCCAAGGATGAGAGGACGGAGTAGGGTATATGTTCGTGTATAGATTGAAAAGGCTGCTAATAAGGTCATAATTAATTAAAAAAAAACTTAATTTATTTTTTTCTTTGTTTGTAATGAAATGCTAATTTATAGTTGCTTTCGAACTAACAAGTGGTTTTCTATGCAGGGTGTTCGAGAAAAGGCTTGCCGGAAAAGGGATACAAGCTTTTGGGACTGGCAAAATTGAAGAAGGATGACTCAAGGAGTTCCTCTGCCGTATTATTGGATGCCAGGTGTACAGCTTCCCGTACTCACTCTACGTAGTGGGGCTTTTAATTTTGTTCAGAAGCATCGATGCCGTTTCTTCGACGGTCACACGATTGATTGCCTTTGTATTGATGTGTGGAATTTTCTTAATCTGTTGGAGTAATTAGCGTTTTTATGTTTGTGTTTGTGCTTGTGCTGAGATAACTGGATGATATTGTGATAAAAAATTTGTGTATTGTGATTATAATTTGTGGTTATAAAAGGAATATTGATGATCTTTTTTTTAAATTGGAAATTGTGTGAGATCTTCTAGAAATGTTGCTAAAAAAAAAATGCCGATTGTGAGAAGTGAAATGCTGTTTTAAAAATTGATCAAATCAAAATAATAGGAGGGAAGAAAAATTTTAAGTGATATATTGATGCAAATTAAATGTATCAAATTATATGGAAGAGAAAAAAGATGTGTAAGAAAAGGATATTTATATTTCTAATAATAAAAGAATATATTCATTAAATAAATTTAATAATACTATTGCTATTAAATAACTGTTATAATATTTATTTGATATTAGATTAAAAAATGCATCTTTATCTCTAACTTCGCACACCTCATCAAAGAATGGGAAAGCCTTCTTAAAATTTATGGGCCTATATTATGCTATATTTGTACACTAATTATGTTGACCTGGATTTTGGACCAGACATTGGCATAGTGGGACTGGTGACCAAGTAACCTTTGACTTGGTCAACCCAATCCTAATGGGTCATAAATTGACCCATATTTTAATAACCAATTCAAATTCAAAAATTTTGCGTGGCCCAATAATCTCTTCCCTTGACCCCCTTGGACAGGTTCGACCAAGTCAAAAAAAAAATAAATAAATAAAACGGTTTGGACTTGTCACCATGACTATATAATATGTAATAATCACACTTTTTAGAGGAATTAAGAGCCTTTAATGCCTTCTAACTCCTAATCGTTTTGAAATTACAAAATCTACGGGCTATCATGAATTAATTTTGCTCTATTCGATCTTGATTGAACCCCAACGTTCAGAGGGTATCTTGGGCTTTAATATGAGATTTTTTAGGTTATTTTTGGGACTTTTTTGCTGGATCTTTTCCGTAAGTCTCTTGAGCACCGAAACCTTTATGGTGAGGCACAGCTCGAGATCTCCCTCACACTTTCACAAGCAAAATCCGCGCAAGACCTCGCGGCGGTGAGATTTCCGCGCCACACGGCACGCGGGAGTTCCAAAGGAGCACGTACCCACCTATTCCAAGGCGCGCGCTCAAGAACTCGAACTCAAACTAGAAAAATACTATTGCACCTTCTGACGAGTCTAAACAAGCCCAAGAAACGCGAAAATCGCACGGTTTAGATCTCTCAAAATCCTTAGTAGAATATGTCCTAACACATAGGGTTAAATTACTTTTTGAAAAGCTGATTTATTTGCCAAACAAACACTTCACAGGAATGTTCTTCATCTATAGAGCCTATTTTCAAATTTATCGCGTTTCGTTGAGTATTTTGGGAGGAACGAGGCAAAAATTCATTCTAGGGTGTCGTCTCGTTCCTTTTAGATCAACGGTGTGATCTGATGTCTGTGTTTAAGCCAAACAGCGGATCCTGCTGTGTGCCTACAGTGGATAAGTGGCATTGATTGGTCGCAATTCATTGCCGCAATCAGTGGAGGACGCCACCGTGTCGCGCGAGAGCTTTTCTGGGAATTTTCTATATTGTTAAATACTCTTTTAAATGTTTTCATTTCGAAAACTATTCGCGCTCGCCATCCTTCATCTTCTTGATCCGTGTCCTTCTCACGACACTCTATCCCATCTGTGTTCGTATTTAATCCCTGTTGATTTTAAAATTAATTTTATTTAAAATAGTTATATTTATTCATTATTTAAAAAACAGTAAAAATTAACTTAAAAAACTTTTAAAATTACTTTTTATATTATATTAGTTATAATAATATATATTTTTATTTATAATATTAATTAATTATATTATGTGTAAATCTTTTTCTTCCCTTTTGTTTTATTATTATTATTATTTGTATGTATTTACTTAATATATAGAGTATTTTTATTATTAACTATTATTTATATTATTTTTATTTAGTTTTAAATACTTAAAACAGTAAAATAATTAAAATTTACCATTATTATCTATTTTAAATTCTTTAGTATCAGAATTATTAAAATATTATTTTATGCATTTTTAATTAATTAACTTTTAAATATTTTTATTTTAATTTTTTTGTTAAATCATATTTATTGTATTAAGGATTCCAAAATACTATATTTTCCATTTTATTCATATTCGACATGCAACCCCTGTTCTTTTCAAAAAAATACCTACTTTATTTTAAAATATAATTTTCAGAAACCTAAATTCTTGCTGTCTGGACAGGATTTTTGTCTTAGATTGCTATTTTGTGTATTTTTCCTATTTATTTAATTTTATTTTATAATTTTTTGACATTTTAAATTTTTTCAAAACGTTTTGAAACCTCGTGAGCGTGGGCAGTGAGTCTCCCTATACTTATGTATTATGAATTGCTTTTTTTAATTACTTTTTTTCTAAAAAATAGATTTTATTTTGTAAGTTCTTTTAAACTATTTTAAAACTACTATTATATTAAATCTCCTTATCTTGAGAAATCCGCTTTTCATGAAATTTTGGACATAGATTCTAATATGTGAAGAGCAATCATGGTGGGAGTGGATTGTGGATGGTTGGGTAATCAATCATTTCCACTAATCCCATATCATTACTCGTACTTACTTTTCGTTCAGTCGTTAGATTGAATGTGTAGGTCGACACCCGAGCAATTAGTTTAGGCTCTCTAATTCTAAGGGGACATGGTGGTTTCACTCCTTTTATATGTTTCAGTGTTGGCACTTCCGTCAGGTACGGAGGTTTTCCAGGTGTTCAGTGATGCTTCACTGAAAGGATTGGGCTTTGTGTTCTGATGCAGCATGGTCAGGTAATTGCTTATGCTTCGAGACAGTTGAAAACCACATGAGAAGAATTACCCGACGCATGATCTGGAGTTAGCTGCAGTTGTTTTTTGCTTTGAAGATTTGGCGTCATTACCTGTATGGCGTCAGATGTGAGATCTTACTGATCATAAGAGCCTGAAGTACATTTTTACTCAGAAGGATCTGAATCTGAGACAGAGGAGGTGGCTCGAGTTGATCAAGGATATACGATTTACTATTCAGTATCAGCCTGGGGAAGGCGAATGTGTGGGTAGCGACGCTCTGAGCAGGAAGTCTTCTGGATTCTCAGGTATTCAGCTTACCTGTGATGACTTTCTGATTCGTGATTTGGAGAGATTGCATGGAGGTGGTTTCCTCCAGTGATTTGGAGTTGGCTCAGATGAGTATTCAGTCTTCTTTGGAAGCACGGATTCAAGAAGCCCAGAAGTCAGATTCTGACTATTCGAAGTTGATAGCTCAGATTGGATCTGGTAAGACTCCTGAACTTCGAATTTCTGATTCTGGTGTTATTTTCTGTAAGAACAGGTTGTGGGTACCTGTGTCTGGAGACTTGAGGCAGGAGATTCTGTACGAATCTCATCATTCTGGCTACACTGTTCATCCAGGCAGTGGTAAGATGTACGCTGATATGAAGCTTTGTTTTGGTGGCCTGGGATGAAGAAAGATGTAGCAGAATTTGTGTCGAGATGCGAAGCCTGTCAGTTGGTGAAGGCAGAGCATCAGCGACCAGGTGGACTGTTGCAGTCGTTGCCTATCCCTGAGTGGAAATGGGAGGAGGTAACAATGGACTTTGCGATGGGTTTTCCTCGATCTAGACAAGGACATGATGCCATTTGGGTGGTTGTAGATCGATTGACCAAGTCAGCCCATTTTCTTCCGATCAGACAGACGGATTCAGTTGATCGCTTGGCACAGATTTATGTGAAGGAGATAGTCAGATTGCACGGTGTGCCTCGTGTGATCGTATCTGATCGAGATGGACGTTTTACTTCCAGACTTTGGAAAGGCATTCAGCAAGGTTTGGGTACGAAACTGCATTTCAGTACAGCCTTTCATCCTCAGACCGACGGACAGTCTGAGAGGACGATTCAGGTACTGGAAGATCTGTTGAGGCTTTGTGTTCTGGACTTTAGCGGAAGTTGGGAGGATCATATTCCGCTGATTGAGTTTGCTTATAACAACAGTTTTCAGTCCAGTATCGGTATGGCACCGTACGAGGCTTTGTATGGCAGGAAGTGTCGTACTCCTTTGACTCCGACCTCCTTCGGAGATAGACAGGCTTTGGGGGTCACTTTTGCTGATGAAACTGCTCAGAAGATTAATTTGATAAGAGAAAGATTGAAAGCTGCTCAAGATCGACAGCAGAAGTATTACAATCAGAAGCACAGATTTGTCGAATTTCAGGTCGGTGACTTTGTGTACGTCAAAGTCAGCCCGATGAAAGGTGTGAGCAGATTTGGTCAGGTAAGCAAGCTTAGTCCAAGGTATGTTGGACCTTTTGAAGTTTTGGAAAGAATTGGAAAAGCTGCTTATAAGTTATTGCTTTCTGAATCTATGCCTGATGTGCATAATGTGTTTCACGTATCCACTCTGAGGAAGTGGGTTTCAGACTCTGGGAAGAAGTTGTCAGCTGATGAGGTGGAGATTCAGGAGAATCTGGCGTACAAGGAAGAGCCAGAGCTTATTTTGGCGTACGACGTCCGAAAGTTAAGAAATAAAGAGATTCCGATGGTTAAAGTCCAGTGGAAGCACCGGACTGCACGGGAAGCAACTTGGGAGAAGGAGTCTGATATGAGACGGTCGTACCCGTACTTGTTTTGACTGAGTTTGGACTGGATAATGTCGAGGACGACATTTTTCTGAGTTGGGGAGATTGTAATATCAAAATCTGCTCCAGTATCGTCCAGGACGATCTGGGATCGTCCTGGGACGATCAGTGAAAATTCAGCTCCAGATTTTGCCCAGTTTTGCTCCAGGTGATTTTCTGCATGCATCGGCCAGGCCGATTGGAGACATCGGCCAGGCCGATCGGCACTGTAGAAAATATCGTCCCTGCAATAGCCCTGAAGGGAGACCAGGCCGATCTTCTTGGTCAGATCGTCCCGGGACGATGCTGCGATCGGCCGGGCCGATCTGTGTAGTATAAGGCTGATTTCAGTCGTTTTGAAGAGAGAGAAAAATCAGAAATTAAAAATTAAATATCTGAGGAGAGAGAAAGTCGTGGGATTTTGGAGAAAAGTGGATTTTCGGACGACGCGGAGCCGTTTTCGATCGAAGTGACTGTTGAGGAATTTGCTGTGCTCGAGGTAAGGCACATTCTACCTTTCTCAATTTTCAGTTCCGTCGTGTTTGGCGGTATATTCTGTCCGGGTTTTTGTTTCCGTTAGCGAATTTCGTCCGTATCTTTTGATCGGTTCAGTTTTTACCGCGTAACTTTCTGTATATCGTTGCCGTGCCGGGTGTGCACGTTTTGACTATATTTTGAAGATTTTCGTCCGGGTATTTTTGTTTCGACTGTGTTTTTAGTCGACCGGATTTTTCTGTGAAATTGGAATTTATCTGTGCAGTAGAATAAAAGTTCTGAAATGTTGATATCTGTAGTCTGTGCGAATTCGGTAAATTTTCTTTGCAGGAATTTTTGTGTAAATTCCGTATACTGCCGTTGTGCTGCCCGATTTTTGTGTAATTTCTGAATTGTCCGGATTTCTTCTGAATTGAAATGCTATGTGTATAAGCTATAAAAAGGGAGTTATAAGGGGCCTGGATCCTATGAGATTCAGTTAGTGAAACGGGAAATCTGAAATGAGCTCAATCTGAAATCTGATATCTGTTCTGTTCCGGATCCGATGAATTCTGTTTTGGTGCTATAAGCACATCTGTTTTGGTGCCGTGAGCACAAAGGGAGACATAAGGGGCCTGAATCCTATGAGATTCAGTCAGTGTCTGGGAAGGGAGGCATAAGGGGCCGGAATCCGTAGAGATTCCGTCAGTGTCAGGGCATTTAGCTATATGTATCTGTATTACTTTCTGTATCTGTTCTGTTCTGTACGAAATTGTGATTATGATATGATATGATCCGTACGATTCTGATTTCTGTTTCCGACTCTGCTGAGTTTATTCTGTTCTGTGATCTGATCTGTACGATTCTATTTCTGCTTTGATATCTGTCCGTATAAGTTCTGATTTCCGATTCTGTTCCGACTTCTGATCTGATTTCTGTCTGATAAGTTTGGTTTTGTTTTCTGAGAATTTAGATTGGTGGTTTGTTGCTTTGCTGAGCTGTTGAGCTCACCCTTGCTTTCTGGTGGTTTTCAGGTTCTGGGAAGGGCAAGGAGGTCCAGGATTAGATTTCGGAGTCTGATCAGATTAGGTACTTTTGTACTTTTGATTTTTGTTCAGTCATGGCTTTCCTGTTCTGTCTTTCTTTCTGTTGAAAGCCATGTATTGTTCTGTAGATGATTATTTTGAGGAAATGAAAAGATAGATGTTTTGTTCCGCTGCATTTGATGTTTTTAGTAGCTCTGTTGTTCTGTGCGCTTCTGTTGAGTTAAGAATTTGGAAGATCAGTTCAGTAACCTAATCCAAAGCCAGATCCTGGTTAGCTATTTTTCTCCGTCGCGATCCGGCGCGGGCGGGATCCGTCTCGTCTCGGGCCGGGTCGTGACAGTCTTGTTACCATGAGTTGGGGGTGCAGGGGGTTTACCCATTGCATATCCGAGCGCCACGGTGCTGCGTACCCGAGCGGTCTAGATAAGGTGCCACATCAGATCAAAATAGAGGTATGAATGCCTCAACGCACGAAACTGGCGTGACAACGCTACGAGATAAACTAAACAGTTTTTTTTTTTTTTTTTTTTTGAACTAGTAAGTCGGTTGGGGTTAATTAACTTGGCTTTCATTTCCTGTTAGGTTATACATAAAGAACAGTGTATGTGATATGTGAAGCAAGGAGAGAGTAAGAGAGAGAAGAAAGATATGTACTTATTTCTTCCAATTTTCATAGTGAGATTTCTTAGTGTAGTGTGGCTCCATTTTTTTTTTCTATTTTGAATTTTTCCACGTTAAATATTGATGTCCTTTATTTTTCCACTATTTTATACTTCTTGTTTGTTTCTTCATTGTGGTGTTTAATTCGATCATTAGTTGTTTACTCCTCCTAATTGATAGTGTATTAGATTATCAACGGTCAATATATTTATTATCAATTCATTTATAGAAAATAATGGTGAGAGTTGCATGAAACAAAAACAATAGCATTGCCACGCAAGTTTCAAATAATTCCATTTTTGGTATATGTATATATACACTTAATCTCAGCTTTTTAATTTACTAATTGCAAAAACCTCTAAAATAATGAACATATATAATGAATTTTTAATTATTTAAAAGTAAAGATATTTCATCACTCCAACATAAAGATCAAGAATTTCTTCGCTTATAATATTTAAAAATTCGAATGTTAATTTCATTATATATATTTTACATTCATAAATATGATTTCTATGCTTTTTTATTGCTAACAAATAGGAATTAATTTTATAAAAATGAATTTATTTTTATTCATCTAATGGCTGAAAATAGAATAAGAAATATTTTTAAAAGACTTTCTCATTTTGCTAAGGGTGATGAAAGGGAGAGATAAAGAGCATTATAATGCATATATATATATATACACCAAAAATTTCTTCACTGATAATATTTAAAAATTTGAATGTTCATTTCATTATATATATTTTATATTCATAAATATGATTTCTATGCTTTTTTTATTGCTAACAAATAGGAATTAATTTAAAAAAAATGAATTTATTTTTATTCATCTAATGGCTGAAAATAGAATAAGGAATATGTTTTGAAGACTTTTACATTCCGCTAAGGGTGAGAAAAGGGAGAGATACAGAGCATTAATTTCAATTTATAATCAAATAAATACTATCACATTATTTATAGCAAAAAAATTATTATATTTAATTTATATAATATATTCTCATTAATTATTAAGAATATATATTTATCTTTCCTTCATTGCTCTTTTCTCTTCCTATATATTTGTACATATGATTGCATCAATGTATTACTTAATTCAATAATTATTGAAATCATAGCTTTCTGATGTGATATAGTGATATCAAAGCTGAGAAATTTTGCATCATTAGAGGAAGTATAGTATATATGAGGAGTGAGTTTAGGGAGTCTAGCCAGGCCATTCTAGAATTTAGCTAAAAATTTTTCTTCTATATATTTTGATTTTATTCAATTTTGAAACTTGCATTACCACTCAAAGGCATCTGTATTTGCATGACACAAACAATAGCATTGCCACGCAAGTCTCAAATAATTCCATTTTTTGGTATATGTATAAATACGCTTAATCTCAGCTTTTTAATTTACTAATTGCAAAAACCTCTAAAATAATCAACATATATAATGCATTTTTAATTATTTAAAAGTAAAGATATTTCATCTCTTCAACATAAACATCAAGAATACTTCGCTGATAATATTGAAAAATTCGAATGTTCATTTATTATACATATTTTACATTCATAAATATGATTTCTATTTTTTTTATTGCTAACGAATATAAATTAATTTTATAAAAATGAATTTATTTTTATTCATCTAATGGCTGAAAAATAGAATAAGAAATATTTTTGGAAGTCTTTCCCATTTTGCTAAGGGCGATGAATGGGAGAGATAAAGAGCAATATCTTCAATCAATAATTAAATAAATAAATGTTATCACATTATTTATAGCAGAAATTTCTTATATTTAATTTATAAAATATATTCTCATTAATTATTACAAATATATATTATCTTTCCTTTATTGCTCTTTTCTCAATTCCTATATATTTATACATTTGATTTGCATCAATATATTACTTGATTCAATAATTATTGAAATCATAGCTTTCTAATGGCGGTAGAGGAACTCCCAAAGCCATCTCTTGAGCATTCCAGTCATCCTGCTGAGTCAGCAATTGGAAGTCATTCGAGCAATCATTCTCATCATCATTGTCACCTGAGTTGCACACGCGCGCATGACTTTTCCTTAGTAAATTTGGTGTCTTGCGCACATTACTATGCTCTATTTCACGAGCAAGCGAGGTGTCTTGATGCTCACGATAAGCGACATTTATATAAAGGTAATTAAACATATTAACATTCAACGTATTATCAATTCATTTATAGAAAATAATTATGAGAGTTGCATGAAACAAAAGCAATAACATTGCGCTTCAAGTCTCAAATAATTCTATTTTTTTTGTATATGTATATATACGCTTAATCTCAGCTTTTTAATTTACTAATTGCAAAAACTTGCATATAAAATTCATTTTTAATTATTTAAAAGTGTTGCGGGCTAGAATATATGCGGCGGTAGAGTTTACAAATTTGCGTCCGAGCGTTACACGAATATTCAGCACATAAACAGAAAGAGAAATGAACACCAAGGTTTTTACGTGGAAAACCCAAAAGAGGGAAAAAATCACGGGGCCTTGCTCAGTTGTAAAGTTCCACTAGTGTTCTTTTGAAGTACAAAGGTTGATTCGTCTTACAAGTCAAGACGATCAGTTTACAATCAACTTCTCACAAAGTTACAAATTTCTGCAAATTCCCGGCGTTTCCCGAAAATCCGGCAGAGTTTCGGCGTCTTCAGGCAGCATGAAGAGCTCCGGCGGTGGTCGAGGAGGAGCTTCTTCCTTCTCCTTCTTCTTCTCTTCTTCTCTCTCTTCACTTGAGTCCCCTTTGTATAGAATGAGGGCTCTATTTATAGTTTTTCTGGAGTGGCATAGCCTGTAAATAGGCGTGAGATCAGGGGTGAATTGGGAGTGGTTTGAATGGACGGCCGATATTGAACCCTTCGATCGTACACCGTTCGTTGGACATTTGAAGGCCTTAATGATGCCGGAATTCAGCGATCTTGGGCTTGTTAGATTCGTCTCGTCGAGCCGCTCGATTCAAATATAAGCTCATTAAAATCAGAGACCGTTTAGTAACTCAAATTGCAGTTTGAACCTTTCAACAGTGCTTCGGGTCCTGGATTTGGACCCATTGGGGCTCGGATTGGGTCGAATTTGGTGTCGTTGGGTTCATATTTCCGAGACGCTTAGTTTGATTATAAGCTCGCTGAAATCGGAGTTCAAATGCTCTTGATTTAGATTTTTGAAGTTTCCAAATAGCTTTTGCCTCGAGATTCGTGCCCGATCAAGCTAATTTTGTGATGTCGTATCAAAAATTAAAGATATTTCATCACTCCATCATATATATATATATACACACACACCAAGGAGTTCTGCACTGATAATATTTAAAAAATCGATTATCATTTCATTGTATTTTACATTCATAAACATTTTAGAGTATAGCAGCCTTTACATCTAAGTACTCGACTTATATTATTTCTATGATTTGTTATTGCTAACAAATAGGAATTAATTTTATAAAAATCATTTTAATTTTTTTCATATGGCTGAAAAATGAAAATAGAATAAGGAATATTTAAAAAAATATAAAAATAAAAAATGAATCAAGTTTTTTTTATTATTTTATTTATAAAAAAATGAAAAAAAAAGGAATGGTTTAATTAAATTTTTATATATTTATAAAAAAAGAAAAGAAAAAAAAAAGGAAGAGTGATGAATTGGAGTGATAAGTGCAGTGAAAGTTATATTTATAATTTTACCACTTTATTCCCAATTTGTTATTTTTATTTTTTATTATTTAAAAAGTATGAAAACTACAACAAGTAAAAAAGACAGATTATGACAATAATTTTCTTTCACAAAATTTGGGCAACAATGTTTAGAATTTTTTGAAATATTATTTACTTATGTCATAAAAATCCTTTAAAACCCTCTTAAATTAATTAAAAATGGGTCAAACCGGGTTGATTTCGGGTTTCCGGGTCAACCCGAACCCAACTCGGTTTTACAAACGGGTCGAAATCCCTAACCCAAACCTGATCCGGTTCGGGTTCAGGTTGACCCGAACCCAAAATTTTCGGGTCGGGTTCGGGTCAGATTTTCGGGTCAGGTCCAATCTTAACAGGTCTACTCCAATTCATCACTCTTCTTCTTTTTTTAAATAAATAGATAAAGATTTTAATTAAACAGTTTCATTTTTTTTTATAAATAAAAGAGAAAAAAACTTGATTTATTTTTTATTTCATTCCATTTTTTATTTTTATATTTTTTAAAATAATTATGTATTTATGCTTTTTTAATTCATTAATTAATTAATTTAAGAGATTCTTATATCTTATCTTAGATTGTGGGCTAATTGGTTTATTAATATACTTATATAATTATTTGCTTTGCTTCCAACGGCTATTTCTCTAACAAATATTATTATAAAATCGAACAAACAATTATGTTTATTTCTAAAAAATATATAAACTTATTGATAATAAAAATCTGAAAATAAGCTTCTTGATAATAAAAAAGGCATAATTAATTACAAATTATAAATTTATACATTAAATATTTTAAATTTGAGTTCCCTGTTAGTTCTTCCATCGTAGAATCATTTGAGACCATATAACTTATATTTAAACCAACTATGGCCTATATTATATTGTTTTTATCTCTATTTGTATTAAATCATTGGTTATTAATTTTATGTTTGTTTAAAAAATATTCATATGTCATAGAAATACAATGCAATGGTGATCTCAAAGTTACTCAAATTTGATCAACAATCAAGATGCATTTGATGATTGACTCAAGATGATCTATGGAGATTAACATCAGAAGCTCCATGGAGATCCAATATTGTCGCCTCTCCACTTAAACAATACATATTCTCGCCAGCACTCAATGTATGTATGGTGAATATGGCAAAAGTAGGTAAGGATAGAGTAAGAGATGCATTTATTTGAACACACATTCCGCAATAGATTGCTTGATATATCATTAGAAAAACCATTCATCATCATTTTGCGAGCCATATCCGAAGAACCAAAGGTTGGATTTATAAATCCATATCCAGTAGTTCCTATAGAGTAATACATGAAGTATTTACCTCATTTTGGACAGCTTCTGTAAATGCTAACATTGATCTAAACATGTCCCAACCCCCAACCCTTCACATCAATTCTACCTGACCTCTTGGTACATCTTTTGCCATTTGCTGCAAATGCCCAAGCTAAAGCCCATTTTCTACAATGTTCAAATACACTACTCCATTCTCTCTCAAATAAATGCATCTCTTTCTCTATCCTTACCTACTTTTTCCATATTCACCAAAAGCTTTTTCATCACTCAGGTTCATATATCATAGATGTTCTAACTACAAATTTATGAAATCTATCATTGAGTCCTCATGATAATATAGGGTGGGTGGATTTCAATAACCATCTAAAGTTAAGAGTATGAAATGGAAAGTTCACAGCAGTCAAAATTGCTAATTAAATGATAAGAAAAGCATAAGTCGGGCCTTGGATTTTTGTTCAATACACACCCATGCCCGGGCTATATATTTGTCTGCCAGGATGACTGGAATGCTCAATCCCTCATTTTCCTCTTGTCGGATCTCCTCCCTGCTTCTAGAATGGAGCTTCCCCCAGGCTTCCGTTTCCATCCCATCGATGAAGAACTCATCACCCACTACCTCTCCAATAAAGTTCTGAACTCCAGCTTCGACACAATAGCCATAGCCCAAGTCGAACTCAACAAGTGCGAGCCGTGGGACTTACCGAGTAAGAACTTGCATTCTTCTTCTTCTTTTGTCTCCATCTCTGCTTCTTCAATCATATACATATTAATATTATTTCGTTTGAATTCAGAAGGTCCAAAATTGGCGGCGGCAAAGAATGTTATTTCTTTTGTGAACTGAGGCTAAAGTATTCAACTTGCCTTCGAAGAAACAGGGCCACTGACGCCGGATTCTAGAAATCTACAGGCAAGGATAAGGAGATCCGAAGAGAAAATATACTTCTTGGAATGAAAAAGACACTGGTCTTTTACAAAGGCAGAGCTCCCAAAGGAGAGAGGACAGAGTGGGTAATGCACGAGTATAGATTGGAAGGCAGCTACGATAAGGTACAATTTAAAAAAAAAAAACTCAATTTGTTTCTTCTTCGTTTGTAATGAAAACTCTAATTTTAATTACTTTCGAACATAACAAGTGGATTCTATACAGGGTGTTCGAGAAAGGCTTGCCGGGAAAAGAAAAGAAAGCTTTTGGGCTGGCAAATATTGAAGAAGAGATGGCTCGGGGAGTTCCTCTGCCGCCATTAATGGATGCCCAGGTGACCAGCTTCCCCGACTCACTCTACGAAGGTGGTGCTTTTAATTTTTGTGCAGAAGCATCGAGTTCATTCTACGGCGGCAACAATGATTTGCTTTTTAATTGAAGTGTGGAATTTTCTTAAGCTTTGGAGTAATTAGATGTTTTTTATGTTTGTGTTTGTGTTTGTGCTGTGATGAGATAATTTGGATGATATTGTAATGTGGTTAATTTGTGCACTATATTTGACACTAATTAATGCATGTTCCTTTTACTAATGATTGTATCAATTTCTCTATATTAGCATTATATGGTACCAATTACATAACTTTGATACTTTTTTATTTTTTTGGTAAGGGGCTCGAACGTGTGCCTCCCGGGAGGAGCGAGCTCAACTTTGATAATTAATGACTGTAATTTTGAACCGAGAGGACAACCAGACCTTATCTCTTGTCAAAAGTCAACTATATATAAAATAAAAGAAACTTTTCTAACAATATTAGAACAATAAATTTAATGATAGAGAATCATCATCTCTGGAATTTAATTAGAATATCATTGTACAATATTTTGCAATTAAGTTTTATCATTTCAATGGTTAAAATATCCAAAAAATATTCTTTATACTATTTTCGGCCATAATATGAATACAGATAAAAAATTCTAGATTAAAAATTATTCAAATACAAAATTATTCAGATAAATAGCTCCACCATCAAGCTTCAAAAGTAACACACCAATATTTAATAATATAAAAAACGAGTACCTATACCAAAAAAAAAATTATGAGTAATTTTCTGTAACTCTCATGCAGTAACTAACATTCGACTATAAGCATCTAAGACATACATTAATAAAACTGTAATAGGTCACTAACAGGTAAATTGAAGTAGCCACAACAGTTGGTGAAACTGATTTTATAGTGAGCTCATATGTTAAGAAGATTACTTGTGCTTCCTGGCCTGCCTTTGTTCTCGATCGACCTCAATCTTCTTCAACAAATTTGCATGGAAACCTGGATATGGTTCATATCCAAATAGGATCTGCAGCAGCTAAATCAACACGAATGTGAGCTATTTGTTTTTATAGAACCTATATGAGCAAGTAAGGAGGGGGGCATAAAAAATAGTTCCTCAAGCAAGACAAAGAATGGAGCCATTAGAACAGCTTGAGAAAGGTTGTCAAGAAGTGTTGGAGCTCGCTTCTACAGACAAAAATGTTGTACTATCTATGAGTTTCAAACATTTGACAGTTAGACTTGTTTTTGCTAATGAACTCAGGAATGCTGATGCTTAACCTCAAAGACACCATGGCCTATGAATTGTCCTGTCCAGCAGAACAACTGAGTAGCCATAACAACCTGCAGTGCGATTATAAAAATCTGATTTTTAAGAATTTAACACTCACCAGCTTAGTAATAAAAATATGCATGGCATTTGACTAGTAATCATTACTTAAAACCCTGATTAGCTGAGCTTTAAGCTTTACTTTAGAAAGCTTTTTCTTGATTTTTATGATATGAAAAGATAGTTTCAGTTAGGATGAAAATAAGCTTAAACAAGATCAAGTTCAAAGCAAGATTAATCCAAAACACAATGAAATCCCCACCCCCAAAGTGTTGGGAGAGCAGCTAATAAGACCTCATGTTGGAGAATACTGCATCGGTAATATCGATGTTTTCAAAATGTTACAATGCAATGCATTAAAGTTCCTTTTACTTCAATGCGCATAGCACAAAGTAAAACAACACATTCATTAACTAAACCATTCATGAGTTATATATATATATATATACTATATTTTTATTGCACGTGAATTAAATGCACGTGTAAAAAAAATAAAAATAAAAATTTATATTTAAACTATTTTAATTATATTATCAATGGAAAGCCAGTTAATCCAAAATTTCTCACAAGGAACTATCATTTATGCAAGTCTAAGAGAAGATTTTCATATTCCCTTGCTTAAGAGTGGTGCAAGCTATAATAGAGGTTCCAATATGTTTAGCTCCTCAAAATGTAAATTGTGTATTACCATGCTTCTAAATAAAAATATAAGTCATATATAACAATATTTTAGCAATGAGGTCTCATACATAGAGTTCAATAAACTTTCAATCTTGCAAGCGAGGTTAAGGTGAGTAGGAGAAAAATAATCCAACCTCTTGTACTAAATGCTTTCATGAAATTGCTTGTTATTCTATAGCTTGGTGAATTCATCAAATGAACAAAAGAGATGTCAATTGAAGAATGAGATAACATAATGAAAATTCCATAAATATTTGTAGACCTTCGCTGGATTGAGTAGAAGCAAAAGCCTTTGGCTATCGCCCGATATTTAATTGAAGAATGCAAGCCAAATAGTTCCGATCAGACAAGAACTATTTTCTTTACTGACTTCCAATAGAAAAGATGTGAAGAAGCTTTGAATATATAAATCACATTTAGACATTGCATTGTTATAAGTGAATTTTTTTAAAATAAAATTTTATAGCTTTTTTATCCAATATGAACATTCGCCAAAAATTGACTTTCTAAGTTTTTTTTTGTAAGGGATTAAGTGCGGATATGTTTACATAATTATTTAGACTTTTTATTATTTAAAATAAAAAAATGACAAAAATAGCAAATGAAGACCCTTGTATTAATCTTATTATATTAATGATTTATTTAAAGCCTTATTAGCACTAATAGTGTTAGACACCTAAATTACTTTGATAAATAAATAAGACAAATGATTATGATTAACATTTTTAAATAAGCGATCATAAACAGCACCATTAAGCATTTATGTATTCGCATGAAATATGTATATCGTCTAATTTTAAACATTCATCTTTTTATCAAATTTTTTATTTATACAAATCACCCAACGGGCCAACACATTAATTCATAAAAAATTAGTCTTTAAAGGGATCAAATGTTTGCTAATGCCTAAAGAACTACAATTAAAAATTAAAAGAAACCTAAAGAGCTAATGATCCCAACTACAATACATGAAAAAGAGGAAAGAGATTATCATAATTGAGATTATAATAATAAATATTATATAACATTTTATGATAAAATTTTTTGCCTATGATAAACTTTTATAACCTCCAACTAATTAATTAATAAAAAGTGCATATTACTTACCTTTATTCAAAAGTAGATGCAAACAAATAATATTAAAATTCACTATTAATAAATAATATGTTTTTGAAAAAGATTAAAATAAAATAATAGAATTACAATTGTAATATATATTAATGATAATAAAAAAAATCAGTATTCTAAATTAATAACACATATTTCATAAGGTTGACGATTTAAAATAATTACATCAATATGAAAAACTATCATGCAAAATTCAATAAATTCTATCTACATAATTAATTACAACATATACTTGCAGTCAAATAACTTTATGTATACTTGTCCATAAAATAATGATAGGTTTTTTGGCCAATTGAAATAATAGATAATGAAAATAAATTAGTTTCTTTGATATTAACTAGAAAAAATATATTAAAAAATATCAACAATGATTTTCAAATATGAATTATTTAAACATATAAATCAATTATATGTGTTAGAAAGAAAATAAAATAGTATGATATAATTACAAATTAAATACACTAAAAATTAATTTTCTTAATTTAAGTAATATCAAGAATATCTATAGAATTTTAAAAAATAATTAAGTTTTGTTTCATAAAAGTATCTATAGAAAATCAAAAAATTATCAAAAAAGAACCGATATGATCCAATCAACTTCAATGCATGCATATAATTATAATTAAATATCCTTTCTATCAATTTTTCTTAGAATTTAATAGTTATATGTTGAAAAGAAAAATTTTGACAAATAAATATTAGTTTGTTTTCCGTAAAAATAATTGTGTTGTTTCACCAAATAATTTGAATTGTTTTAAGAAATTTGTAATGAAGATGAATACATATTTTGTAATTATAAAATTTTGAGTAATTAGACATGTTTTTAAGTAATATGAAATGTTGATGAAAATATCTTATTTTTTATTTTACATATTTCAATGTATTATTTCAACTTCAATTCTTCTTAAAGTATTTTTTTAATTGATTTAGAGAAGATGAAGAATTCTGACATAATATAACATCATGCATATAATTTTGCATTCAAATAAGATTTTTTTTCTTTTTTTCAATGATTTTTTAAGATAAAAAATGCTGAATTTGATTATGAAATCTTTTCTATTGGAAGCATTTGTATAATAATAAAGACAACTATTATTATTTGTTTAGAATGAACATAAGTTGTATTACTTCATAACATATGAGTTAAAACTCATATGCATAGCTAAAAAATGGAAGAGCAATGAAAGTTGTTGACTACTTAACTCATCTCTAATACCAAAAATAAACTCTGATCACCACACTAGAGAAGCTTTTTCTTTCTCCACTGCTGCAGACAAGTTCTGGCAATCCCTTTTCCGGTTTCGACTTTATGAATGAGTTACGCAACGTATTTCAGATATTTAACGTGTGAGAATTAAGTTTCATAAATTAAAGTATAATAATGATTGAGAATACAAATGGTTGCATCGAGACTTTAATTTCTAAAATGAAATACCAAGCATTCATCTAATGCGAGATGGATGGTCATATTTGATATATATGAGTATTAATTACTCATAATTAATTAATGTAAGTTTTACCAATTTTAATTTCAGATAGTTAATGTGAGGAGTTTCACAATTTCATGTATAATAATAACTGAGAATACAAAGGGTTACACTTATTTATTAATTATTTATAATACAATGAAGGGACCAAATAATTTTAGAATAAATAAAATAGATGACTAAGATTTGATGTGAAAGAAAATTTAAGAGGCTTTTATAATAGAAATATTATGTATTATGTTAATTTAAAATTCTATTGGCCATCCGTTTTATACTATGATACTAATAAATACGCGTGTGGCTTAGGAGGTTTATTTTATAAAATAAATTTAGATTTATACTTTAAAATTTTTAAATTATTAATTATTAAAATTATGAATTTTTAACAGTTATTAAAGAATGAATATTAATTAATGAATTATGTTCTTAATTGCTCAGATTGATATAAATTAAAAATATAATGCAAATAAATATATTAGTTAATTATATTTGAATATAGGAATAAATGCAATTAAAATTTTTGGCATTTCAACAATTAGTTCTTATTTAAATGCTATTAAAATTTAAAACGTCATGCATTTAATTAAATAAGTTTAAAAAAAAATTAAATGAACAAATAAAATGAGAATAAATGCAATTAAAACCTTTGGCATTCCAACAATTAGTTCTTACTTAAATGCAATTAAAACGTCATGCAATTATTTTTTTTATTTTATTTTTTTAAAAAAAAAAAAACAAACAATTTCATTAAAAATTGAAAGGGTTACATCAGAAGGTGGCAAAAAACAATAAGTAACAGGAAAAAGATACAACCAAAATACCCCACAAACGAGATAAAGGCAAATCAAAAGAGGGCTCAGTAGAACACCGAGACTACCAGCACCACGAGAACCCTCAAGGACCATCCAGAAGGGTTCCAACGGTTGCCACAGGAGAGTCGACGAAGGTGCGAGCCCCAGCACATCATAGCCCAGTAATTAATCCTCCAAACGAAAAACCAACAGATGAAGACACCAGCAACAAGCAAAAATTAAACAGATTATCTTCTTCTACCACCTCGCTTCCACAATTTCCCACGCACGCTGGCCTTAATAGCTCTATCAGGAACCATTTTAAAATCAAAATCAGGATCTGAAAAGGACTCAGAATCAGAATCAACCTCAGACGAATTATTCAACCAATCACCATGTGACCTAACCTCCTTTCCAGAATTAGATCCCACTACAATATTAGCTGCTGAAAGCTTAACACGTACATTAATAAAATTACCTAGCACTTGGTCCCCCACTGCAGATTGCACCTTTCTACTCTCTGAAACCTCCTCATTGCCCAACACAGCCGAATCACCAGGCAGCCCATCATCAACACCATTAGGATTAGAAACCAATTTCTCACAAACAACCAGATTAGTTTTTGGACTAACAACATTCTCAGCCAAATTGTCACTAACAACCTTCTCAGCCAACAGCCGAGAAACGTCAGACGAAGGAACAAAGGGAAGAGCATTAGGAGAGAGCAAATTCTCAGCCACCCCCATACAACCATCTTCACATAAAACATTGCCATCCTGAACGATTTCCAAAGTCAAATCAACATGAGGATTAGGGGACAGCTCACCACACGGAGCAGCTACATCATTATTCAACCCAACCACATTCGGCACAATCACAACATTATTGTTCACCACATCATCCACAACAGCAGAAACAGTCGGCACCGGCACCCCGCCAAGATCAATCGCAGGTTTAGAAGTAACAAGATTGGGATGTAAGATAGTGCAAGAACCCTTAGAATGGCCTAGAGAGTTACAATGAACACAAAACTTAGGAATATCATCAAAAATAACAGACTGCACATATTCCGACTCCACCGAACCAACCCAAACCTTGTCAGGGTGTTTCACGGTAACATCCATCTCAACTAGAATGCGGGCTACAGAAGGTCGCGAACCAGAAGCCGTCGCCAAATCCGATTTGAGAGGTTTTCCGAAAATGGATCCTAAACCAAAAAGAATTCTAGGAGAAAATAAATGAGGTCTAAGAAGAGGGAAAGAAACCCAAATCGGCACCACCGGCGAATCAACTTCAACATCCAGATGGGGTGACCATTTCACCACTTTCATCAAACAATTTTGAACAAAATAAGATCTATGTGCAAAAATTCTGCAATAGTCAAAATCGTTTACTAGTTTTATCAAAACATTCCGGGCATTAAGGACTGTTACTGAGAAATCCCCAATCAGCTTTAAGTTGAAACAAAATTTTCGAATAGCATCAACAGTCGGCCTCCTCCCCGGAAAACGACCAACCAAAGCAAATTCAAATGGTTTCGCAAGAGCCCTAATTTCCTCTTCAGAAATAAGTAAAGCAGGCAAACCATGATGCGAGGAAAAATTAAGATCGGGGAAGGCAGAGGACGAACCAGAAACAGCGTCCTTGAAAGAGAGAGGAGCCGCGACCCCCCCCCCCCCCCCGAAAAACCCGAATCTCGCAGACGAGAGGAAGCCATACAAAAAAGCAAGAGAAATCAGAAGAAGAAACTCTCACCAGCGAGAGAACAGGCGCGAAAACGAAACCCTAGCAGAGCAGACGGCGGCATCGCTCTATGTTTTTGCTAAACGTCATGCAATTATTAATTAAATGAAACGGAGGAAAACTCAAGTATGTAGAAAGAATTAAAATCAAATTTGATGAGGTGTATTTAAGGGGCATTAAATTACTTAAGTAATATTTTTTTAATTTATTAATGATTTATAATATAATAGATAATTTAAAAAAAATAAAATAAAATGAATGACCAAGATTTGCTATGGGTGGAAACTCAAGCCCCTAGTAGTATAGATAGTATAGATATATATTATGTGCATACAATAGTTATTTAATTGATAAAATTAGTTAATGATTTTTAAATAAATACTAATAATAATAAGTTCGAACTATTTGAAAGTCCAAAACAAATCAATCATATGAATGATAAAAATTAAGAATATACTTATGAGAATAAGTAACTAACCAAAGATCCATACGACAACATGAAGCAAGAGAAAGTACGAAGAAGAGGCATTGAGAAGCATCAACGAGTAGAAGCTTGTGACTGAAAGCTACTAGCTATAGGGAGAGAATGGAAAACCAATGACCAAGTCAATGATGATGAGAAAAAAAATGAGGCAAAGCAAATGAAATTACATAGTTATTGTGTCAAATGTTAAATCAAACCATATAATTTGAACCAGAATTTCACTTTAAGCAAAAGTCTGGTTCACTCTAAACAAAAGTCACACGCACATAATGTACAATATAGTGCTTTAATTATCCATTTTTTTTTATAATTTTTTGACGCTTTTGAAATTATTTAAGAAGTTTGGCACCTCTCGATATGAGTAGAGCTTTTGGAACCATCAAATGTCTATTTAATTTTTCAAATAAAATGAGTTATTTTATGAATGTTTTTCTATAATTTTTGTAATCCCTAAAAGAATTTTTATGAATTTTATAATGAAAATTAATTATAATAATATTATTATTTTATTAAAAAATGTATATATCTAATGCTATTATGGCTTTATTTAAATGGAAATTTCGTTTTGTCAAAGTGGAGAAAGGCATCCCAATTTTCATAGTGAGATTTCTTAGTGTAGCGTGGCTTTGTTTTTTGTTATTTTTTTTTTCTAGTTTGAAAATTTTCACGTTAAATCTTGGTGCCATTTACTTGTTTGTTTCTTCATCGTGGTGTTTACTCTTCATCCTAATAGATAGTGTATTAGATTATCAATGGTCAATATATTTATTATCAATTCATTTATAGAAAATAATGGTGAGAGTTGCATGAAGTAATAACAATAGCATTGCCAGGCAAGTCTCAAATAATTCCATTTTTTGGTATATGTATATATACGCTTAATCTCAGCTTTTTAATTTATTAATTGCAAAAACCTCTAAAATAATGAGCATACTGCATATATAATGCATTTTTAATTATTTAAAAGTAAAGATATTTCATCACTCCTACAGAAACACCAAGAATTTCTTCGCTTATAATATTTAAAAATTCGAATGTTAATTTCATTATATATATATTTTTACATTCATAAATATGATTTCTATGCTTTTTTATTGCTAACAAAAAGAAATTAATTTAATAAAAATGAATTTATTTTTATTCATCTAATGGCTGAAAATAGAATAAGAAATATTTTTGGAAGTCTTTCCCATTCTGCTAAGGGCGATGAATTAATGGGAGAGATAAAGAGCAATATTTTCAATCAATAATTAAATAAATATTATCACATTATTTATAACAGAAATTTATTATATTTAATTTATAAAATATATTCTCATTAATTACTACGAATATATATTATCTTTCCTTTATTGCTTATTCTCTTCCTATATATTTGTACATTTGATTTGCAAGAATATATTACTTGATTCAATAATTATTGAAATCATAGCTTTCTAATGGCGGCAGAGGAACTCCCAAAACCATCTCTTCTTCAAACATAGAAGACAAAGATCCAATCTTTGCCAGTCCAAAAGCTCTATTCTCTTTCTCTGGCATGCTTTTCCCGTACACCTTGCATATCACCCACCTGTTCTTTTCGAAAGCAACTAAACTTAGAGTTTTCATTGCAAATGGAAGAAGAAACAAATTGTGCTTTTTAATTAATTAAACCTTATCATAGCTGCCTTCCAATCTATACTCAGTAGATTATGTTATGTAATTGGTACCATATAATGTTAATATAGAGAAATTGATACAATCATTAGTAAAAGGAACATGCATTAATTAGTGTCAAATATAGTGCACAAATTAACCACATTACAATATCATCCAAATTATCTCATCACAGCACAAACACAAACATAAAAAACATCTAATTACTCCAAAGCTTAAGAAAATTCCACACTTCAATTAAAAAGCAAATCATTGTTGTCACCGTAGAACGAGCTCGATGCTTCTGCACAAAAATTAAAAGCCCCACCTTCGTAGAGTGAGTCGGGGAAGATGGTCACCTGGGCATCCATTAATGGCGGCAGAGGAACTCCCCGAGCCATCTCTTCTTCAATATTTGCCAGCCCAAAAGCTCTCTTTTCTTTTCCCGGCAAGCCTTTCTCGAACACCCTGCATAGAATCCACTTGTTATGTTCGAAAGTAACTAAAATTAGCGTTTTCATTACAAACGAAAGAAGAAACAAATTGAGTTTTTTTTTAATTGTACCTTATCGTAGCTGCCTTCCAATCTATACTCGTGCATTACCCACTCTATCTTCTCTCCTTTGGGAGCTCCACCTCTCTAAAAGACTAGTGTCTTTTTCATTCCAACAAGGATATTCTTCCTTCGGATATCCTTATATGTCCTTGCATAGATTTCTGGTATCCGATGTCAGTCGCTCTATTTGTTTGAAGGCCAGTTGAGTACTTTGAACATCGTTCACAAAAGAAGTAACCTTCTTTGCCGCCAAGTTTGGACCTTTCTGAATTAAAATGAAGGAATATTAATATGTACGTATATGGTTGAAGAAGTAGAGAGGGTGGCAGAAAAAGAAGAGTGCATGTTCTTACTCGGTAAGTCGCACGGCTCGCACTTGTTGAGTTCAACTTGGGCGCTGGCTATTGCGCTATTAGCCATCGCCCAAGTTGAACTCAACAAGTGCGAGCCGTGGGACTTACTGAGTAAGAACTTGCATTCTTCTTCTCATATCTCCCTCTCTGCTTCTTCAATTATATACATATTAATATTCTTTTGTTTCAATTCAGAAAGGTCCAAAATTGGCGGCAGCAAAGAATGTTATTTATTTTGTGAACTAGGGCTAAAGTATTCAACTGGCCTTCGAAGAAACAGGGCCACTAACGTCAAATACTGGAAATCTACCGGCAAGGATAAGGAGATCCGAAGGGAAAATATACTTCTTGGAATAAAAAAGACAATAGTCTTTTACAAAGGCAGAGCTCCCAAAGGAGAGAGGACGGAGTGGGTAATGTACGAGTATAGATTGAAAGGCAGCTAAGATAAGGTATAATTAATTAAAAAAAAACTTAATTTGTTTTTTCTTTCGTTTGTAATGAAAATGCTAATTTTAGTTGCTTTCGAACATAACAAGTGGTTTCTATGCAGGGTGTTCGAGAAAGGCTTGCCGAGAAAAGAGAATAAAGCTTTTGGGCTGGCAAATATTGAAGAAGAGATGACTCAAGGAGTTCCTCTGCCGTCATTAATGGATGCCCAGGTGACCAGCTTCCCCGACTCACTCTACGAAGGTGGGGCTTTTAATTTTTGTTCAGAAGCATCGAGCTCGTTCTACGACGGCAACGATGATTTGCTTTTTAATTGAAGTGTGGAATTTTCTTAAGCTTTGGAGTAATTAGACGTTTTTATGTTTGTGTTTGTGCTGTGCTGAGATAACTTGGATGATATTGTGAAAAAAATTTGTGTATTGTGATTAATTTGTGGTTATAAAAGAATATTGATGATCTTTTTTTTAAATTGAAATTGTGTGAAGATCTTCTAAGAAATGATGCCTAAGAAAAAAAATGCCGATTGATGAGAAGTGAAATGCATGTTTTAAAATTGAATCAAATCAAAATATATGGAGGAAGAAAAATTTTAAGTGATATATTGATGCAAATTAAATGTACAAATATATAGGAAGAGAAAAGATCGGTAAGAAAAGATAATATATATTCTATATAATAAAAGAATATATTATATAAATTAAATATAATAAACTATTGCTATAAATAATGTTATAATATTTATTTGATATAAGATTAAAAATAATGCTCTTTATCTCTAACTTTCAGCACCCTCATCAAGAATGGGAAAGCCTTCTAAAATTTATGGGCCTATATTACTGCTATATTTGACACTAATTAATGTTGACCTTGATTTTGACCAGACATAGGCATAGTGGACTGGGTCGACCAAGTCAACCTTTGACTTGGTCAACCCAAGTCCTAATGGGTCAAAATTGACCCATTTAAATCCAAATCAATTCAAAATTTGCGTGGCCCAATAACTTCTCTCCCTTGACCCCCCTTGACAGGTTCGACCAAGTCAAACGTGGACTTGGTCAACCATGACTCTAAATATGTAATAATCACCTTTTTAAGAGGAATTAAGAGCCATTTAATGCCTTTAACTCCTAATCGTTTTGAAATTCAAAACTACGGCTATCATGAATTAATTTTGCTCCTAATTCGATCTTGATTGAACCCCAACCGTTCAAGAGGGATCTAGGGCTTTAAATATGAGATTTTTAGGTTATTTTTGGACTTTTTTGCTTGGATCTTTTCCCTTAAAGTCTCTTGAGCCCGAAACCTTTATGGTGAGAGCTCTAGAGATCTCCCTCCACCTTTCCCAAGCAAATCCCGCCGCCAAGACCTCGCCGGCGGTGAGATTTCCGGCCACCCGAGGCTTGGGACGTTCCAAAGGAGATACCGTCTGATCCAAGGCGTTTCAAGACTCGAACTCAACTAGAAAAATACTCTTGCACCTTCTACGAGTCTAACAAGCCCAAGAACGCGAAAATCCGACGTTTAGATCTCTCAAAAATCCTTAGAATATGTCACAACACATAGGGTTAAATAACTTTTTGAAAAGCTGATTATTTGCCAAACAAACACTTCCCCATGAATGTTCTTCATCTATAGAGCCTATGTTTCAAATTTCATCGCGTTTCGTTGAGTATTTTGGGAGAACGAGGCAAAAAATCATTCTAGGGTGTCGTCTCGTTCCTTTAGATCAACGGCTGTGATCTCGATGTTCTGTGTTTAAGCCAAACAGCGGATCCTGCTGTGTGCCTACGTGGATAAGTGGCATTGATTGCGTCAATCATTGCCGCAATCAGTGGAGGACGCCACGTGTCGCGCCGAGAGCTTTTCTGGAATTTTCTATTATTTTAAATACTTTTTAAACTGTTTTCATTCGAAAAATCATAATAAATTCATTTTTGATCCGTTTTTACGCACAATACCTCATTTTGTTCGTATTTCATCCCTGTTATTTTAAAATTAATTTTATTTAAAAATAGCTTATATTTATTCAATTATTTAAAAAACAGTAAAAATTACTACTTTAAAAATACTATTTTAATTATTTTATTATTATAATATTATAATATTATTATTTTTAATTATAATATTAATAATTATATTATGTTAAACTTTTTCTTCCTGTTTTGTTTTATTATTATTATTATTATTATGTATTTACTTAAATATATAGATGTATTTTTAATTATTAAATATTATCTTAATTATTTTTATTTAGTTTAATTACTTAAAACAGTAATAATAATTAAAATATTACCATTATTATCTATTTTTAAATTACTTTAAGTATCAGAATTATTAAAATATTATTTTATGCTATTTTTAATAATTACTTTTAAATATTATTTATTTTAATTTTTTTGTTAAATCAATTTATTGTATTTAAAACTTCCAAAAATCATATATTTTCCATTTTAAATCATATTTCGACATGCAACCCCTCGTTCTTTTCAAAAAAATACCTACTTTATTTTAAAATTATTTTCAGAACCTAATTCTTGCTGTCTGGACAGATTTTTGTCTTAGATTGCTATTTTGAGTATTTTTCCTATTATTTAAATATTTATTATTATAATTATTTTGACATTATAAATTATTTTCAAATCGTTTTGAAACCTCGTGAGAGTGGTCAGTGAGTCTCCCTATACTTATGTATTATGAATTGACTTTTTTTAATTACTTTATTTTCTAAAAATAGATTTATATTTATAAGTACTTTTAAACTATTTTAAAACTACTTATAATTAAATCTCCTAATCTTGAGAAATCCGCTATTTCATGAAATTTTAGACATAGATTCTAAATGTGAAGAGCAATCATGGGGGAGTGGATTAGTGGATGGTTGGGTTCCAATCATTCACTAATCCCTTCATTACTCGTACTTACTTTTCGTTCGTCGTAGATTGCATGTGTAGGTCGCACCACGAGCACTTAGTTTAGGCTCTCCTAATTCTAAGGACATGGTGTGTTTACTCCTTTTATATGTTTCTCATGCATTATTACCTCGAGGGTTAGTGTAAACTTCAATTTAAACCCATATAACGTAGTGACACCCTAATGACAAAAATTAAAGATCCGTCTAGCGAACTTAGAAATTTTCTAGGGCTTAGGGTAGATCACTGATTGACATGAAAACCTCAAAGATTAAACTTAGTGACATCATAAACCTCCCAGAACTTTCTAGGAATTTTTAGGGCTTGTTAGACCACTTAGTTAACTAACCCTAATTAACTGCTGAATAAGGCCCCAAGACCTTCTAAAAATTATAATAAATATATTTTAGGTCAGAAAATTACCCATAATAACTTGAACTAACCAGAATCTGACCCTTGACCTTAGATAAATAGGGCTCCCTAGTTTGACTTCAGGTTGACCCCTAATTTGACCATAGGTGGAAATTACCGTTTTGCCCCTAACAATTTATTAAAAATTATTAAAAATCTCAAATTTTCCCCAAATATTTGGGATCACTTTCTCAAGTCATCCCTGACTTTTAGGAGTGATTCCAATCAGTTTGGAGCTAATTTGGAGAAAAACAATAAAAACAGTCCTTTATTAGAAAATTTAGAAATTCTCTTAAATACCCTGAACTTAGAAAATCCATAACTAATTGTAGAAAATTTCAAATTAGGCAAAATCACTTGCATTAGACTCCTATTAGGGTCTAGTATTTATTAAAAATCTTAGAATTCCAGAAAATGACCTAGATTAGAAAGTCAATTTTTTGGTCAATTGTAGTTTATTTAGGGTCCGAAACTTAAGAAATTCATAACTTTGACTAAAAAACTCCAATTTCAGTGCACTACCTGGCTAACTACGCATCTTAGGGTCTAGTATTTTTCTAAAATATTAGGAGACCTAGACTTAGCCTATTTCCCATAGTGACTTTTTGGACCCCCTCAGCCTAGCACCTAGGAGGACCCGGGACTTTCCAAAATTGGCTCATGCAATTTAAACTTCAAAAATGACTACCGTAAGCTTTTAAAAGTGATCAACAAATTAAATTAACTAAAATGGACCCTAATTCATTAATATTTGAATTTCAAGTAAAATTTCCTTTTCTAGCCTTCCACAAACTACAACTTTAGACAATTCTAATTAACTACCCAAATTAGGACCTATCTCAGCCACACCAGCTTTACACACACATAGAATTGTTTGCTATGGCACCTCTTCTAGATCTAGGCTAGGCCGCTATGTTTTATTTTTTCTACTGTGTGCCGGAGCTTTCCGTGGTTTTCATTGCATGCTGTTTGAAAATGATTGGTGTGTTTGCTTACTTTTACTGCACCATGTGGATGATGTGATTAGCGCTAGATCTACCCCTAGGTTAGGAACGTCATATATATATATATATAATTTTTCCGTGCAGGTGGTCATGCTCAAGCTAATAAAAGGGGGCACCGTTATATTTTCTAATATTGTCTTATGCAGGTGCTTGCTCAGCCCCCCCCCCCCCAAGGGGAGAATTGTCTCTTCGTTTGGATATTCAAGCCACGACGGATCCATGGAGTCCAAGGAGAAGAGATCCAAGGAGTCCAAGGAGAAGAAGACACCTAGAAGACTGAAGACCAATATCCCAATCAAAGTCATCTGCGTCTGTCATAGGTTTAGAAATCTGGGTTGTTGGCAGTGGTGCCCCGCCACTTTACTTTTTGCACATCTGAGTTGTAATAAAGGCAGTTTGCCTATGACCATTTAGTTGATTATTCTGGATTTATATTGATGTGTTTACCTGATTGCGCAGTAGAATTACCTACTTTTTCTATGTTTCTTTCTTGCATGCCGCTTTTATTTTCGTCTGGATTCCGTTAGGCTCTCTCTTTAAGGACTATAAAATTTTTCTACTCATAACTAACTCCTAAAATTTTAAGTTTTAAATAACATAGAAACTTAACGAACCTAGGGAACTGCCGGAACCGTCCGGGGTTGCATGCATATTACTGCATTATTCTTTCCTTGCTATAAGACATCTCCCTGCCTGCGGGTAGAATCCGGATAATCTGGCCTATGAGGATGAAGTGCCGGTCATAGGGAGACTCAAACTTTTCTAAAAATTTATTTTTTTATAAGCCTATTTTTTAAAAAAATTCTATAGCATTCATGAGCTGACATTTCAACTAGCATGCATTGCAATAAGAACCAACTAAATAAAATTTAATTGCATTAGCTAGGAGCATATGACCCACATAAGTCTAGGACAACTTAAGAAATTCTCTAGATGTCGGTCCCTTTTTCAAAGAACTATACCGCCCACCCATCTTTCATAACTAACTTGATAGCATAGTTTTAAAGCGATTAGGTGGTTAGTTGGCTCCCCAATCCAGGCCGGGGTAAGTCCAGATTTTGCACTGCATTAGCTAGGACACGGGTCTTAGTGTTTTGTAGAACACTAAGCCCAACCTAGATTTAAGATTCGAGGCTAATACATTCGATCTCATAATATGTCTTAAATAGTAGGTAGGTCCCTTCCTTTACGGGACCATAAATCTTACTTATCTGCGTCACAGGATGACGCCACTTCCATCTCTTCTCTCATGCATGTGATTAATTGATTGTCTTTCTTTCTCCAGTTTCTCTTTAGTACCTTGGAGCCTCCGAATGCAGGTATGAGCCATGCATGTTGACTGAGCCTTTTGGGATCTTTCTTCCCTTTGAGTAGGACTTCTTAGTCTATACCCCTGTGCCAATCCCAATTTTGGGAAGGATAATGTATAATTCTTAATCGAGAGTTTTCTTGGGCTCCTGCCTGGAATGTAATTAACCACGGGGGCTTGCGCCCGTGGGAAACTCGGTCCCACATCTACTAAACCCCACTCGAGCTCTTGCATCGGGTGGGAGAAACCCGTGATTAGGTCGTGTATATTACTATCCATCGGGATGTGTTGGCGACAGTCTCTATCATCAATGGTTAGTCTATACCCCTGTGCCAATCCCAATTTTGGGAAGGATAATGTATAATTCTTAATCGAGAGTTTTCTTGCCCTTCCATCGACCTATTCGTGTCAAGTGTAGAGACCTACGATCATTGTCCCACTGGATAGTGCTGCCGTACCCTCTACGTTCGTACTCCACGAACGGTGCTCTTTTAGAGGTCCACAATTAAATCATGTTCCTTTTACTAATGATTGTATCAATTTCTCTATATTAGCATTATATTATACCAGTTACATAACATTGATACTTTTTTTTTTAACTTTTTGGGAGAGAAAAATAAATTTATATTATATAAAATAAAAGAAACATTTCTAACAATATTAGAAAAATAAATTTAATGATAGAGAATCATCATGTCTGGAATTTAATTAGACTATCATTGTATTGTACAATATTTTCCACTTAAGTTTTGTCATTTCCATAGTTAAAATATCCAAAAAAATTCCTTATTCTATTTGCAGCCATAATATGAATAAAAATAAAATCATATTAGCTCTCACCATTAGTTTCCATCAATGAAGAGAATACATTGACAATCTGCTCTATCATTTGTTGTTAATCTAATATAATCAAATCAGATAAAAATTTATTCAAATAAATAGCTCCATCATCGAGCTTCAAAAATAACATACCAATAATTAATAATATAAAAAAAAGTGTAGTTATGCAAACGAAGAAAAAAGGAGTAATATTCTGTAATTCTCATACAGTAACTACCATTCGACTATAAGCATCCAAGGCATACATTAATAAACTTGTAATAGTTCACTAAACAGGTAAATTAAAGTAGCCACAACAGATGGTGAAACTGATTTTATAGTGAGCTCAAATGTTGAGAAGATTACTTGTGCTTCCTGGCCTGCCATTGTTCTCGATCGACCTCAATCTTCTTCAACACATTTGCATGGAAACCTGGATATGGTTCATATCCAAATAGGCTCTGCAGCAGCTGAATCAACAGGAATGTCAGCTATTTGTTTTTATAGATCCTATATGAGCAAATTAGGGGGGGGGGCATAAAAAATAATACCTCAAGCAAGACAAAGAATGGAGCCATTAGAAAAGCTTGAGAAAGGTTGTCAAGAAGTGCTGGAGCTCGCTTCTGCAGAAAAAAATAAAAGTTATGCTATCTATGAGTTTCAAACATCTGACAGTTAGTCCTGTTTCTGCTAATGAACTCAGGAATGCTGATGCTTTACCTCAAAGACCCCATGGCCTATGAATTGTCCTGTCCAACAGAACAGCTGAGTAGCCAGAACAACCTGCAGTGCGATTATAAAAATCTGATTTTTAAGAATTTAACACTCACCAGCTTAGAAATACAAATATGCATGGCATTGGACTAGTAACCATTAGTTAAACTCCTGATTAGCTGAGTTTAAGGCTTTGTTTTAGAAAGCTTTCCCTGATTTTTATGATATGAAAAAAAAGTGTCAGTTCGGATGAAAATAAGCTTAAACAAGATCAAGTTCAAAGGCTCTAATGTTTTTTCTTAGTGTAAGCAAGATTACTCCAAAACACAATAAAACCCCCACCCCCTAGTGTTGGGAGAGCAGGTAATAAGACATCATGTTGGAGAGTACTACATGGGTAATATCAATGTTTTCAAAATGTTACAATGCAATGCGTATGCGCATAGCACAAAACAAAACAACACATTCATTAACTAAAACATTCATGAGTTATATAATGTGCATACAATAGTTATTTAATTAACCAAATTAGTTAATGATTTTTAAATAAATATAATTATATCAATAATAATAACTTCCAATTATTTGAAAGTCGAAAAAGAAATCAAAGATATGAATGATATAAGTAATGAATCAATGTAATATTTAAAAATTAAGAATATGCTTATGAGATTAACTAGCCAGAGATCACGAAGATGAGGCATTAAGAAGCATCAATGAGTAGAAGTTTGTGAGCGAAAGCCACTAGCTCTAGGGAGAGGGAATGGAAAACCAATGACCGACTCAATGATGATGAGAAAAAATGAGGCAAAGCAAATGATAGTGCCAAGTTATTGTGGCAAATGTTAAATTGAACCATATAATTTGAACCAAGATTTTACTTTGAGCAATAAGTCCAGGTCACTCTGAACAAAAGTCACACACATAATGTACAATATGACATGAAAAACAGTGCGACATGTGTGCTTTACTGCAAGCTTCCTCTTGACAAGCGAGTGATGCGCAAGGCTACTGCATCACTTTGCTTCACTCCCAAAGTGTGCTTTTAACAACACTAGGTAATATTTCACATGGGTTCACACTTAACTTTATTCATTGATCCAAGGTCTGAATTTACAACATATGATCATAAACAAGCAGAGGAATTAACAAAATGGAGAAAAAAAAAACTATTGTATATATCAATCTAATTGTACTTGTAACACAAGATATCTATCAAGTTTCAACATTATTCATCCGATCTAGTTTCATCTGGCAAAGGCTCTTTAGTTTAATGTCTATTATGGTGCCTTATTCTGTAGAACGTATCTCTGTGAAATGATACTAAAAAATAGATTGTTTTCTCATGCTTATTTCCTATATGATGTAGTGATGTGATACCACATGCGAAGGAGCTTCTTAAGAAAATTAAAAGTGATTGACAATGGAATTACAATTAAGAGCTTATTGAGATAACAAGTAAAATCATTAAAGGTTCTTAGTTGTTAACTTGCTTAGGCGAAGGAGTACAAGTAGAGTAACCAAAAACTCGTGGATAACCAAAGATAGTAGCAATACCAAAAGCTATTAATCAACAATCCGTACTTTAATAAAGAGAGTTTTCACCTTGGGGATGGATCACTCAACTACACTAGGCTTAGCGGGAGAAGATCTTCAGCACACCAAACGATGCCATGAGGAAGGTTGCAATGCCGATGGTCTTGAGCCACGGAAAGGTCGACGGTGGTAGAGGAGACACGGACGGATAGCCGTTGACGGTCCACGAATAGTCCTCGAGTTGCTCGTCGATGACGTCTACGAGCGTGGGGAGGATGCGATTCAAGTAGTCTTCAACGGTGTCGTCAAAATCAAAGCCCACATCAAAGAACGGCGATTGGTGGATGTCGACTTGACCTCGATCGTCATGCACAAATCCAAAGTTCCATTCGGATTCCGCCATGCATGCTTGGCGTCGGAGAATCTTCCACATGAAGAGAGGAAGAACGTGGTGTTGAAAGAGAGTACTTGTCGTTTGATAAGATGGGAGAGGAGAGGAGAGGGCCGGCGGGAATCTCAAGGAGAGAGGGTGGGGGCCGGCGGGTGCAAGAGGAGGAGGCTAGGGTTTGAGGGAAAATTGGTTTTGGGGAATTATGGAAGGGATTACTCAAATCTGAAATTTAATTTCAGTTTGAGTAATTTAGGAGGGAATAGATTTGAATTTGAACTTCAAATCAATTGGAATTAATGCCTTGATTAGGGAATTAATGGGGGGCTTAAAAGGGGGGGTGGCCGGCGGTTTCAAGAGAGGAGGAGGGATTAATTTAAAACCTGAAATTAATTTCAGGTTTTAAAGGAATTAGGAGGGAAAAGTAATTTGAAATTGATTTCAAATTCAAGCGTCATCAATGCCTTAATGATGGCATTAATGGGGCTCCTCCAAAGATGAGGCCGGCGGCATGCTAAGGGGAGAGAGATGGGAATTCAAGGGAATAAGCTTCCAATTTAGGATGATGACGTGGCAATAGGTTTCATAACTCCAATCTAAATCAAATTGAAATTGAATTCCATCATTAAAACTTTCTGAAATTGGATTTCCAAATTAGGAAAGAATTTGAAATTTGAAATTCAAATTTCAAATTTGAAGCAATCGGAAGGATGGGTTGGACGGGTGGGGGAAGTCGCCGGCAAGGTGGCCGGCCGGGACCGTGGAAGTGGCCGGTGGCGGGCTTCCAAGGGGCGGTGGCAACTTGGGTTATGGAGGGATTTTCTTGTGGTGGAGAAAGAAGATGGAGGTGAATACGAAGGAGAAGATAGAAAACCTAACCACGAGCCGAGGACTCTTCCAACGACTGGTGGGCCTTGCGATTTGCTCCCCTTGAGCTCTCTCCCTTCTCAAGCTCTCATGCAAGAAGAAGAAGTAGAAACACACAAATTTTTCATTCAAATCTTCATTACCTATTACAAGAGAAAAGACCCATATATATAGGTCTCAAGCATACAAGAAGAAAAAAGACTAAATTGCCCTCAGGGCCCCAACATGACTCAACTCAACATAAGGGTACAAAAGGAATACATAAAATAAAATGCATAATAACTAAAAATATAAGCTCTGAATCGTGGCCGTCGATCTGCGATGCTTCCGGCGTTACACCTGTTTGAACCTTGGATCGATGTCCTCATCATGTAGCTTCTTTATTGGACCATTATCTGGATACTCGATAATGATTTTTTAATCAGTCTCTGATGGTTTTTTCTAGAGGGATGCCTTTTATGATTAAAGCTGATTCAAGATTTTTATTTATGATGAATTGACAATCCTTTTGTGGAAAGATTTGAAATTATTTATATGATAAGGCCACCTCGGGGCTATGATATGCTCTCCTCAACCTAACTGTTTGGTACCTTCTCCTTTGTAGATAGATGGCTTCTTATGAGCTATGTTTTTGGCAAGTGCTTCCAGTCATGAGATTGCTATTTTTTTACAGTTTTATCTGAGCTATAATAATCAAATTGCAATTATGTTGCTAGCTCTTTTTTTTCTTTTACCTACAGTACATTAATTTTTTATTATTATCATATTAATTGCGCTATCGTTTTCACCCTTAGGAAACAACAAGGAAAAAACTACAAAAAGTGAAAAATGAAGGTAAACAACACCGCGCTATGGATGTGGAACATCTAATAGATAAGTGTAAAAAATTTTATGTACATCCGTCGAAATGTGCCAGGCATACCATATCGTCTTTACGCCTCAATTATCTTTCACAGAATTATAGTCCAGAATGCATCCAAGCTATCGTACAATTATTGCGCAAGATCTAGGCTTCTCAAAAAACAGATGAATAAATTCATAAATCTCAAAACAACAAATAGCAAAAAGAAAAAAATTCTTTCAAATCAATTAACACTCCAGCTCATTAAGGGAGTTCATTGGAGTCAACAAAGCAATAAAACTGTTTCCAATCAGTTACAACATGCAAAATAAAAGGCATAGAGAAAAAAAAGAGGGATTGACCTTCCATGCAAGAGAAAATCCGAGCTGAGCTGCAAGAGATGTGCTTCCAAACCAGCAAAGAAGGCAGAGGAGAGCGGCCAAAGAACCGGCGTATCTGTCGAGGGAGATGTAGAAGACAGCGTAGAAGAGGGCGAAGAAGAAGGAAAAATTAAGATCGAAACCGCCGAGGAGAGGGACATGGAGGATTGGAGGGCTGAAATCGAAGAGGATCAAAGAGCTGAAGAAGATCGGCCAGACGAAGAAGACATGGATCAGAACGTTGACGGAATTGCTGTGGTACGCACCGTAGAAGGCGAAGTGCTTCTCCAGATCAAGCAATCCTTTTCCCATCTTCGGGCGATTAGGAATTTGTAGATCAGCAACCCTAAACTAATAGAAAAGGTACACATTTTTATTTTGTCGCAACTAAATTTGCCCATTTTGCAAATATAGGTTTTTTATTTTTGTCAAAATATTTGTTGTAATTAATATTATTTTTATCCATGCTTTTAAATAAAGACATAAATATCACTAAACTCTTATCTATTAACATATCAAAACATCATATATTTAAATAATTAATCGAAATAAATTATATTTAATAAAATAAATCATTTCAATTAATCATATTATTTAAAAAAAAAAATCAATTTAGCCCATCAAACTCGCCTTAAAATTGTTGTGTCCAGGAGTATTTGCTGCGGTAGAGAAATATCATATTTAACGTCTTAGCGTTGTACGAAAAACCGACACGCAATCAGATAAGAGAGATGGTCTAGCATTTATGAGATACCAAGATTTTTACATGAAAAAACCCCTAAAAAGGGGGAAAAACCACGATGCTTAGCCCAATTTGAATGAATCCACTAGTATTGTAGTAGATTACAAATGAGGTCCTTCCTTGGGGGGAGGCCTTAGCTTGATGTACATCTTATGGAGTACATTACATGATGTTAATACAAAGAGTCATTGTTGACGTGTTCGTTTGGTCGGAAGGACCGTAGTGGATGGGCGACGGATGTCAGAAAGACTGTAGTTGGTGGGTGACATAAGTTAGGAGGACCGTAGTCGACTGGCGACGGAGGTAGGAAGGACTGTAATCGATGGGCGACGGATGTCGGAAAGACTGTAGTCGGCGGGCGACGTAAGTCAGGAGGGTCGTAGTCGGTTGGCGACAGAGGTCAGAAGAATTGTTGTCTAACGACGAAGATCAGAAGGACGACGTCAGGTAGAAGTCCAACTAAGGAAAGAAATCCATCTTCGCATAGACATCCAGCTAAGTCCGATAACCGGTAGAAGTCTGGCGTCGGGTAGAAACTTGGTGAAGAGTGAAGGTCTGACATCGGGTAGAAGTCCAACGTCTGTTGGTGGCAGAGGAGAACTTCGACTTCACTTGGGAGGAGTTACGGCGTCAAGAGGGAACTTTGTTGTTTATTGGGAAGAATTTTAGCATCACGTGGAAGTTGGGCAGAATTCCGGCGTTCTCCCGAATATCCCGCAGAATCCCGGCGTGTTCGAGTGGAAGGACGAACTCCGACGATGGCCGATGAGGAGCTAATTCTCCTCCTTCTCTTCTACTTCTCTTTTCTTTCTTGCCTCCCCCCATGAGAAATAAGGGATCTATTTATAATTTTTATAGAGTGGCATAGCTCATAAATAAGTGTCGAATGGACGAATAGGGTCGAATGGACAGCCGATATTGAACCCTTCGATCGTGCACCATTCGTTGGACATTTGAAAGCCTTAGTAATGTCGAAATTCGACGATCTTGGGCTCGTTGGATTCATCTTGTCGAGCTGTTCGATTCGAGTATAAGCTCATTAAAATCGAACACCGTTTGGTAACTCAAATTGTGGTTTGAACCTTCCAACAGCGCTTCGAATCCTTGATTTGGACCCATTTAGGCTCGGATTGGGTTGAATTTGGTGTCATTGGGTTCGTGTTTTCGAAACGCTCAGTTTGACTATAAGCTCACTGAAATCGAAGTTCAGATGCTCCCAAATTTAATTTTTGAAGTTTCCAAGTTGATTTTTGCCTCGAGATTCGTGCCCGATCAAGATAATTTTATGATGATGTATCAAAAATGTTTTCAAAGTAATTAATATAAAGGACAAGCTAAATAGCCCATCCAAACCAAAATATTCAGGCACATATTAAAATCCAACAAACTTAACCTACAAATATTTATTTGGCTTTATTAGACTTATTTTTTAGCTATTTAGGTATACAAATGAAAATAAATTAATTAATTAAGATTAATGGTATTCAGTGCGACTGAAAAAAGATGAGGAAGGATCTCAGCAAAATTTGAACTAAAATAATATTTAAAATTTAAAATAATATAAATGTAATTGATAAATAAATAATATTTAGTTAATTTGATCTCAATTTTATTTGACGCACAATACAAATTCTATGATATTCCTATGAAAAAAAAAACCAATTTCATGACAAAACTAATCCATCAACATCAAAAGTGATTTTATTATACAAATTCAAAGGAGTTCAGAATAAAACACTTAAAATATAATTAAAAACTTTAAAACAATAACTAAATTCACAAATACCCCTAAATTTTATTGCATTCTATACTCGAATAACACAACATTCCCAATATCACTTAATTGTGGCATCATTAGACAATTATATATTAAAATAAGCATTTACGATTAAGAGATGCAATATGAGTCCCAACCATTATCATCGAATCACTATCAAATTATCATCCCCAGATCATAACCGCCTAATCAACTTTAGTCCACTGCCACCTTAGAAAAAATATCCATCACACTCATTGAAAGCCAAACTAGCAACTCAATCTTAAACCCCTAAATTAACCTAAATTATTTTTTCTACAGTAATTTTACAATCAATTTTATGAAACTTCACAGCCATCCCAAACAATCCCTTGAGCCAATGAAAAAACTTAGCCGAGCACCTTAATATAAACAATCCCTTGAACCAATGAAAAAACAAGTGCTTTGCGATCTATTAATATAAAACATCTTGATTCCGAATCAATAATTAAAATCCTATGAGATTTTGAAAAGAATTTATATACAATACTAATTGAAAGCTGAAGAAGATGCAAAAACAAAACATAAACATTTATAATAATGCTCCAAATTCTCATGCATTGAATTTTTTTATTTGATTATTTATAATACTTATCATTCACACGAAATTTAGATCTCAAAGCACTTGTCATTGAAGGTCACAGGGCCATTGACCTTGATTGCAAATGCGAGCTTTGTTGGGCAAAGGACACACCAATCCAGATGCACCACATCACCAAAATACACTAATAATTCGCCACTTTGTTGGGCAAAGGACACACTAATAATTCGCCACTTTGTTGGGTCTCAAGCTAGTGCTAAGACAATAAATTAAACTTTTACATGCCCCGTAAGGCTGACTATACAAAGCAAAGGGCTTGTCAAATATCATAACCAACAAATTTGGTTCAAATGCAATCTCAAAAGAACCGCATTTGGACCAATTAAATTGAACCTAATATGAGCTTCTTTACATGCATCATCTCACTGTGTGGTGCATAACAAGCCTCTCCAGATCAACAATTTTATTATTAATTAGTGATAGTAAACTTAGGTTCAAATTTGATTTAAACGTACTCAAATTACTTAAAAAATTAAGACTCGATTATAGATTTGATTTCAAACAAAATTTACTCACAATACTTTAATAAAAATAGCAGACCATCATCAAATACGAGTTTTACAAAATTCAAACACTGAATCTAAAAAGCCATGCTTGTAACAAAGACGCTAGAGCTGCAAGCCTTCATTTCTGTCAATATTGAATCTACATTGGATCACTCTGGAGCTCAGCAGACAAGCTAAGCTTCAACAGATATCACCTGTTCAGATCTCCGTTCTTATAAGCAATCATTAGGCTTGTAAAGCATCATTTAGAGCAGCAAAAGATCAAAGAATCAGACTGTTAAGGTATTTTTCATCTAGAAACTATCATATAATCGGTAAAGCTCTGATGTCATAATTCCATACGAAAAGAAGACAGAGTAATCAAATCGAATTTACAGCCTACAAAATTTTGCTGAATATGAATTTACAGGATTTTTCTAAATCCCGCTGCATCTAAATAAGTCCAAAAGAACACTCTCCAAGATAATTCTAAGAATCACTCTCCCTAAAAATGTCATCAACAGTGAAACTTTATCATCTACTAAACATTTTGACTGACCATTTGTTTATCACCTAATAACTTTTACTCCATATATTTGTATTTCAACACAAACGCTGTTAGTTCTACTATCTAGTTACCACAAATTGCACCCGTGGAGATGCTCAATGCAACAAATTTTGTTGAACAGTACTGTCTGTAATAATAATTGTTAAACAGAACTAAAATATTATATTTTATAAAAACTGTTACAAATATTACAAACTATAATTCTGAAAAAAAAAAATGAAACAAATCTTTTTAGCTGCCAAACTGTCGTAGAGCTTGTTAAAAAAACTTCATCCAATAAATTTCTAAAAATCAAAGAAGAAAAATGTTACCAAAAGAATAATGACAACACCTGAAATGAAAAGCAAAACTGTAAGAGAATGCCCCAAAAAAATAAACTTTAATTGTTATTCATCACAAGAACGCACTACTGCATGTTCATTTGAACCCCAACAACAAATCAAAATGCAGTTCATAGTTCCAAACTAAAATAAGAATAACAAAATTGCAATTAGAGACTCACACTAAGCAAAACTGCCAAAAAATGGACTTTAAAAACTGCATAAAATCCAACAATTTCTTTAGGCATTGCATCAGATAAATATTATTCCCAAGACACTGTCATCAAACTCAATGGGAGTGCAGATGTCCCTGTCTATGTTGTCATCACTTGCAAATCCAAATAATATGAGCAATTAATATATCTTAAGCTTGCACCAAAAACAAAAACATAAAGGTCATCTATGAATAATAAAAAAGATTCAGGAAAAAAGAGACGATACATTTGAGAACTATATCGCAAAGAACACAAAAAAGTAGCACCGCTAGTGGCTGCCTCAGTGGTAGTGACAATTGAAAATCATCATCAAACTCTGATAATACGTGCAAATTATACATCATCGGCAGTAACATAACAGCTACAAATCTCCATAGAAAAAAGAACAATGTACTCTGAGATAAAAGCATACGTCAAAAACATCATAAGAAACTTGAAAGAATCTAGCAGGGCAGACATTTTAAAAGGCTAAAAACATTCAGCTGCATAGACATGAAATTTGAAGAATTGTCATAAAATCAATGGAATAGGAATGCCGAAAGGGAGCATCTATTTGAGAGGGTTAAGGCTTCAGATATGAAGAAATGTGTTAAAAATTTTAATTCAAAATCCTCGATGAAAGCCAAAAATCTTCCGGATTAAAAAATTTAGGGTTGATGTTAATTAGATAGCCAATCATAAAACTTAAACTAAGTATCACAAAAACAATCCAAATTTAAACTTTTATAGTGTTATCTGATAGGAAACACTTGGATTTCCAAGTGTTTCTTACCCAAAAAACAAGAAAAACCAATGCCAAACTGCTGTCCACAGCAGAGATCAGCCAAGAAACAGGAAAAAACAGGAAGAATGAGCAAGAAATCTGAGAAGAAATTGCACAAAACTATTGTATTTCAATAGTAGAAGCAAAAACAATAAGAAAGATACAATGTTCTTAGATTCAAGAGGAAGAACAACTCTCCAACAATCTCCGACAACGCCAAGAGCTCAAACAAGAAAACCTAGATCTCCAAGATAATTCAAATTTTCGATAATCCCCCCTTTCCCTCCTAACCTCCTAATTAACCATAAAGGAGTTTTACAAAATGTCTAAACAGCCCCTCGCATTCAAAATTTCCCTCCCAAAACTCCTCCTTGGCCCCCGTCGGATGAGCTCGGTTCCGCCCGCTGTTCCGCCCGATCCGTGGGTTTCCGCCTCGAGTAGGTGTGGACTGGTCTGGTTTGGACCGGTCCAGCCGGCTCAAGTGCCGGCCTAACATTATCCAACCCACCTTAGCTTATAGGTTTGGAGCTTCTACTTCCAACCAAGAGGCCTTGCATTTGATGTGTATTAGTCTACAAAGCCACTAATTTTTGAACAAAGTTGAGGCACTAACAAATCAGAATTTTCTAACTCAATAGTCTCTTAAATCTTTTAAATTGGAAATTCATATAATGAATAATAACTCACCTATACGACTCCTAAAAATTTATAATTTATTGGCCAATATAACTCACTAAAGTACAAAACCAAAAGAAACTAATAATTTGACTTAGAACGCATTCTACTCAATGAGGCTCACCTATAGCATTCATAACATGGGGAGTTGATTCCTTCACTTACTACAAAATCAACAATAAGACTACAATTAATACGTATAAGTAGTGTTGATCTACATATGGCATGTTAGTAATTTGATGATAATAGATCTTGTGTGATGTCATCTAATGATTTACAAAGTATCTTTTATAAGTTTATCGATATATGCCAACCATTGAGATGATAAAGATCAATGACAAGAAGATGATTCACAAAGCAAGCTTGGAGTGTGCAAAAATTATAAGTCATTGGAAGCTCAAAATGGACCAAATCCTTTCATGATCTAACATATCTATTTAAATTCCAGCTCAATCTCATAGTAAAAAAATGCACTAAACCGGACCCAATTCCTTGTTGCTTGATTCTTCTTAAAAAATAATTAATTGATAGTTTAAATTTTTAAACTATAGATCAAGACATTCTTCTTAATTTTGAGAAAAATAATTATAATCATAATTTATCTTTTTACTTATTGTTGACCAATTTTAAACAAATTATGATGCAATTAATTTTATGCACTTGTTATTTTGATTGTTCTTAAAAAATAAAAAAAACAACAAATTAAGAGTAAAGCGGAAGTTATTTGGCTATTATTTAATAATTGATCTATATTTCTAAAATTACGAGTATAAAATGAAATACAACTACGATAAAATATAATTAATTTTAAAAATTCAATTTTTTTCTTCTTTCGTTAACAGTCAAAACGCTAAGTTTAGTTACTTTCGAACAGAACAAGTGGATGATCTGCAAGAAAACAATTTAAATTTTTAAAATTAATTATACATTATCATAATTATCTTTTAATTAATACCCGTAATTTTAAAAATATAAATCAATTATCAAGTAATAATCAAATAGTTCTCACTTTATTCCCATTTTGTTATTTTTTTTTAGAATCAAAACAAAAAGTGCATAAAAATAATTGCACCATACTTTATCTAAACCTAATCAACAATAAGTAAAAAGATAAATTATGACCATAATTATTATTCTCAAAATTAAAAAGAATGCCTTGATCTATAGGTTAAAAACTTAAATTACTAATTAATTATTTTTTAAGAGAATCAAAACAATAAAGAATTGGGTTGATTCTTATATGTAAATGGAAGTTCAAAATACATTGCATTTTTTAGTGCTACCCTAAATCCTAAACCCTAAAATATCAAATGATAAAAAAAATTATCAACATTAGTATTCAAGAACGCATGAAATGTTTGAGAGTATAACAATTTAAAAAAATAACTTACAAATCAAACAATGAAGTCATGAGAGGTTAATAATAAAAATACTTATATAAAATGCACCAATAAAAGAGAACTAATTAGATTTTATGACACTAAGATGCATTATAGATTAAATTTTTTAGCTAAGTTAATCAATCAAAACAACATAGAAGCAATAAAATGCTCATATGATTTATATTAACCTTCAAGATATATATATATATATATATATATATATATATATATATATATATATATATATATATATATGATCAAAACCACAATAGCTCATATGCTCATATTATACAATCAAGAAGGAATGACTTTCAAAAGTATGCTGAATAAATGCAATTATTAGGAATATGTATGATGAAGCATTGATTAAAATATTATAACCACTTATGGAGTAATACATTAATTTTTTGCTAAATGGATTTACATAAGGATAAATATTATATGTAACCCTTCGCATTATTAATGTAGATGCTTAAGAAAGAATTTCAATGTGAAGTAACTTGATATATCCCTTTGCTCTATTTATAGCATGACTTAACTCAATGAGGCATATGTTGGAATATGTGAAGGTTAAAATAATGAATAAATTGTTTAAAAGATGACTAACTTTGAATTGGTAGTACAAAAAGTGAGCATATTATAGTGGGAATGATGACAACCAAATAATTAAATATAAAATGAATAAGTGCTACTTAAATGTAATAGGTTTAAGTATCTTACCATCAAAATAAAGAGCAAAATTGAGATAAAGTTATAACTCTAAAAAGTCTCAAATAAAGTACATGATAGGATAATAACATGAAAACTATAAGGTAAATATTATCAAAGAAGAATTACTCCACATATGTTGTAAGGATATGATGGTTAGGCAATAAAACAATATTAATAAACACTTAAGCTTGATAAATATAAGAATGTTCATGTAGATGTGCAACAAAAATATGAATAATAGATTAATGAATAGTTAAATTAAAGGCAGATGTGCACATCTGATGTATCAAACTAGCAAGCATTGACTAAATTGGCTTGTGCATTTAAAACATTATGTAGAAGACGCACTACTAAAGATGATGGATAAAATTAAAATGGAAGGACTATGAAAAAGAGAGCTAAAGAACTACTGTAACTTGCATAGAAGTTTGTGCACAAAAACATTTGAGCAAAAAAGTTTTGACCTCATGGATTATTCAACCGGGATGAATAGAGACTACAGGTTCATAATGCCTACCCAGCTAGTTGGGATAAAACCAGTCACATAGGAACATAAGAACATTGTTTATAAAGATTCACCAACAAATATAAGCAGCAGAACAGCAATATAAAACTTGGCCACAAAAATGTGGTGCCTGAAGTAGAATCATGCATCAGAGAGATTCCCAATAGAACGAGTCATCATGCTCAATAACTGTAGCTATGAGTGCTGATGTCCCTGTCTAGTTTCTCATCACCTGCATTTTAACTGAAGAACTTTATTCCAAAAGAAACAGAAAAAAATAAAAAACCTAGAACCTAGCTAACTACTTCTACGAAACTGTAAATTCAACTAGCCGGAGCAACGTCTTTAAGCAAGTAAGTATCAGAAACCAAATCAGTAATTAGGAACCAAACATCCTTCCATTCAAACTTCTTCATATAAGGCCTTAATTCGTAGGGAATTCGTAAGAGCAATGCTAAGTATAAGTTGAAAGATCTGAATTCTAACAGTGCAGAAAAAAAAATCACAAAACGGTAAAAAAGAACTCGAAGCTCCGAAGATTTGTACTTTAGCTACGTTCAGTAACTCAGATTTCTGGATCAATGACAGGATACTAAAAAGAACAAATAGTGGAATAACGAGAAAACTATTCAATCAGAAAACGAAGCAAAAAATGACTTAGATGAATAATTCCTGGCGGACGAAGAGTGTGATCCCAGACGGCTGTGATTCACACAGCAACCTGAAAGAACCCTAGTTGGGAAAACCTCTTCAACTCAAAAAGGAGGCGCCTTAGGGTTAGGGATTTGATTCGAAGTCTAAAGACGGGATTGCTAGTCGTTTTATAGAACGATGTGACACTTCTGCTTCCGACCGGACCGGACCGGACCGGAGTCGACGGGATGAGGTTAAAAATGATTGAAATTAGTTTAATACAAATTACACAACTCTCCTTGGCCTATTGATTGAGAGGTTAGACTTCCAACTAAGAGGTCCAAGGTTCGAATCTATGTGTATGCGTTGTGTGTGTGAATTTGCCTTAAATGACCTAAATGTCTTAAAAAAAAAAAGTTTAATACAAATTACTTTATTAGGGAGTACATTAATCAACGGTTCAAATTATTAATCAGGGGTACGCATTTGATTGATTTGAACGATTTGTATCCGAACCAATTAATTTTGAATTAAAATAAAATAAATCAAATTATCTAACAGTTGTTTAGTTCGATCGATTCAGTTGAATTTTAATATATATATGAATGAATTTGGAAATAAAAAAAAAAATAAAACAAGTAGGATATGATGTTTGTCTTTACTAGCAAATAAGAAAAAAAAAATTAAATACTTTGTAAAGAGATCGAAGTATTCGAGAGATCAATAACAATATCATCAAATCTTTTTCTACTACGTGAAATTTGGATTAAAAAAAAAAAAAGGTTTACCTTGATTTGGGACTTTGCTGTGTGGACCTTACAGATTTTTAGTCCCAAATCAAGGTTATTAGTTGATAATCCTCAATTTTCATCATAAAAGCTGAAATATAAAAAGAATATATTATAATCAACATATTATTCATTTAGTATTATGTTTCTTTATAATTACTAACAATTACTTATGATTCAAATTTAACTAAATTTGTAGTTAAATGTAGTACCTATCACAACTGCATACATGCAGTGCAATATTATCTCTAACTTCAGCCATTTCGTCCACAGCTTTACTATCAAGCAAGTCTACAAACCCATCCATGCTTCCAAATGTTTCAACTTCTTCTCCGACTTTGTACTCATGTGATTCTGGATAAACAAAATTTTCATTGACATCGCGGAGAAACTTCTATTGATCACGTATGTTCAAATTCATAGCAGATCTAAATTTAATAAATAAAGCTTCCTACAATATGAATCAACATATGCAGTTCATCCAATTCATGGTGAAGAAAGGATTTTCGTGTAACACGTGTACAGATATTTAACACATTATACTTCTGATGAAATAGCCCAAATTACTGAAGAACTGCATCTCTCGCTTCATCTTCAATGTTGCACACCTGAAACAAGGAAGACAACGCAAGCAGGAAAGCAGAGAGGAGAAGAGTTGAAGCAGAAGATTGTATATCTCATTCCATCATCCCGCTACTGTAGCTTTTACATTGGTATATAATAAAGTAAAGAAAGAGACTTATACGGTATTGATTGAGTTAGTTAGAGATGGATGGTCATGATGCAAAAGCATAGAAAATGTTCAGCTGTACAGGTGTAGTGGGAGCATAAGCCGAAGTTGATATGTTGGCATAAGCCGAAGTTGATATGTTGGCTTGCTTATCACCTCCCCTCTAGCTAGCATTTTACTCCAAAATGATGAGCTTGCTGCGGAGATCTTGGAAACATTGAAGAGACAATACTTTGATAAATAAATGAGCCAACTGATATGTAGTATGAACATGAGACACTTGCAATAAATTGTTCTTGATGCATTCACGAATGAAATGAAAATCTATTTCAATATGTTTAGTCCTAGCATGAAAAATTGAATTGTTGGCAAGAGCAATTGAAGAAACATTGTCACAAAACAAAGTCTTGGGAGGTGAAGAATCGATTTGGAATTCTTTCAATAGCCTTCTAAGCCAAATAATATCAGCATCATCCATTGCAAGAGCTCAAAACTTCGGTGGAAGAACTTGCAACTGTTTTTTGTTTCTTGACTTGCCAAGAAATAAGGGTGTTTCCTAAAAAAGCACAATAGCCACTTGTAGATTTCCGATCTATGGGATCACCAGCCCAATCGGAATCTGAGTATGCATATAAACGAAGATCAGCTGCAATAATTGGTAAACCAAAGGAAAGTGCACATTTGATATAACGAAGAAGTCTCTTAAGAAGCTTGAAATCATCTTCTGTAGGTGCATATGTTGACATAATATGTTAATTGTGTAAGCAATGTCCGGACGTGTGAGTATTAAATATTGAAGAGAACCAACAATATGCTAACAATATGCTCGAATGAATCGGCTTGAGCAGGTAATATGAGTTGAGATGCAATAGATGCTGATTTGGCAGCAATGGGAGTAGATATTGGTTTACAATCAGCCATACCAGCCTTTTGAAGTAAATCAGTTGCATATTTAGATTGTGAGAGATGAAAACCAGTTTGAGTATGTAACACTTGAATCCCAAGAAAATAAGAAATGCTGCCAAGATTTTTCATATGAAATATGTGATGAAGAGCCGAGAGAAGATGTTGAATTGTAGGTTCATCTTTGTCTGTGAGTAGAATGTCATATACATAAACTAGAATGTAGAGTGCTACCAAATTCTTATTATAAATCAGTAAAAAAGGGTCTGTTGTACTATGATCGAACCCATAGTGAACAAGATATGGGGAAAACGTCTCAAACCATTGTCTTGGTGATTGTTTAAACCATAAATAGACTTTTGTAACAAGCAAGCATAGTTGGGGTGTAAGGAATCTTTGAATTCATGGGTTGAGACAGGTAGACTGTATCAGAAAGATTGTCATGAAGAAAAGCATTCAATACATCAAGTTGAAGAACTTTCTATTTAAATGTACTAGCAACGGCAACTAGAATGCATATAGTTGGAAGTTTAGCCACTGACTAAAGGTTTGAAGGTAATTCAAACCATATTGTTGATTGCAACCTTGTGAGACTAACCATGCCTTATGTCTTCCAATAGACCATCAGAGTTAAATTTAGTTTAAAAATCCATTTGCAGCCCAAAACATTTTGGGTTGGGCAAGGTGGAACCAATTTCCAAGTGCCTTGTTGTTGAAGGGCAACGAACTCGCTGGACATTGCTTACACCACATGAAGTGTTTGATTGCCTATGTATAACATGTCAGATCTGAAGGAACAATGAATAAGTTCATACTGATAATATGCTTGGGTTTAAGTGTCCCAGTCCGAAGACTAGTAAACATTGGGTGAATTGATTGGGGTTGAGGTGGAGCTAATATAATTGGTGAAATTGAAGATGAAACAAAAGTTTGTGAAGTAGCTGAAGAAGAAGTAGGTGTGGTAGGGATGTTGGCATTATCTTGTGGAGGAGGTAAGGGGGACGTCTGGACGGGTCGTGAAGCTATAGGTGAAGACAATTGCTGTGTAAATATTGGAACCAAAAGTGATGGTGGAGTGTAGAAGGAAGAAGTTGATCGTTGCGATGTGGAAGGAGGTAGGGAGGAATTTTGTGAAAAAAGAAAAATATCTTCAAGAAATTTGACATGACGAGAGGTGAAGATTTTTTTCTGAATCAATGTGAAAAAATTGGTATCCTTTTGTGTTAGATGCATACCCAATGAAAACACATGGCAAATATTTAGAATGAAACTTGCTTAGAGAAACAGGAGGAAGGAACGGATAGCAAAGACATCCAAATGTTTTGAGAAAGGAATAATCAGGATCTTTGTGATAAAGTAGTTCAAACGGAGAGGAGAATTATTTAGATAGAGGTGAAAGTCTATTTATCAAATAGACTGCAATTAGAACAGCATGTACCCAAAAATGATGAGGAAGCTTTGCTTCTAGAACTAGGGTACTAATTTTTTCAAGTATGTGATGGTGTTTGCGCTCAACAACATGATAGACCGGTTCATCCTAAACCAGTCCAGGAGCCGGCCCAAAGGTCGGCTCAATACTACAGAAGGCGGAACAAGGGGTTCTGTCCCTTTGATTCCGCCAAAGGTGGGGACCGCAAAAGAGAAATTGGGGAAAGAGGAGTGGGCGGCTAAGGGAGAGGGAAATTTTGAATGAGAGATATTTGAATTAGGGTGGTATTAGGAAACTAATGGTATTATGAGGGGGAGATTGGTCTAGGGTTAGTTTTTCATGCTTTGTTTGTTCTTCTCTTAGTTTTTCTTTGGCGACTTGGGCTCTAGGCATCTTGTCTAGAGATTGGGAGAGAACGATCCTCCTCTCGAATTGAGGATCAATTGTATCTTGCTTTCGTGCTTGTTTGACTTTGTTTTCCTTAGTGAAATCTATCGTTGAGGGCTGATTTCGCCCAAATTTTGCCTATTTCTCGCTGTTTTCCTCCAATTAGTGATAGGTTTGCATGCGAACTCAAGTATTCCCTTAGGGTTACTTGCGAACTCAAGTATTTCCTATCACAACACCATTTGTTCTGGAGTATACGAGCAAGTAATCTGATAAAGAATATCGCATTGAGAAAGGAAGGATTGAAAAGATTTGGAACATTATTCACCACCACCATCGGACCGCAAGCATTTAATATTTTTATTGAATTCTTTTTCAACCAATAGTTTAAATTGATAAAAAAATATGAGCAACATCAGATTTAGCTTTAAAAGAATAAACCTAAGAAAAATGAGAGAAATCATCAAGAAATAATACATAGCATTTAAAACCATTTAAAGATAAAATGGGGGAAGGACCCCATACATCACTATGTATCATTTCTAAAACATGAGTCGATCTAGAAGAAAAAGAAGAAAAAAGGTAGCTTGTGACTCTTAGAAAGAGCACAAATGTTACAATGATAACTAGTAGACATAGACAGAGACAGAGACAGAGCCAGTGTGTTTCGGTAATTGGAGAAGAACAGGATGAGATGGATGACCAAGATGACAATGCTATAGCTGAGTGTCAGAGTTTGTTGCTGAAAAGGCAGAGAGGAATGGGCGGCGAGCTAGATCGGTATGGATTGGGTAGAGTCTTTGACGAGATGGACCATAGCAGAGAGTTCAGTTGATCATCAGATCCTAGATATGGCAGCCACGTGAATAAAAAATCATAGAGCAAGTGTTATCAACAGTGAGACGGTTGACAGAAATCAGATTTTGGGTTAAGTTAGGAACAAGATAAAGAGAATAGAGTTGAAGCTTATTGTTGGGAGTTGGTAATAAACCATTACCGGTATGAGTAATTGGTAAGAGCTCTCCATTGCCAATCATGACTTGTTGAGATCCTTTGTAGGGTTGTGCATTGTAGATTTGATTTGAATCAGCAGTGAGATGCGAGGAAGCGCCCGTGTTAAGCAACCAGTTGGAAGAAGACGAAGTGAGATCTGCTGAGAAGGCCGAAGCTGGTGGCTGATATGAAAAATCCCCATGATACCAGCACTAAACTCAGAGTGTCCTAGCTTGCCACAAATTTGGCATTCCATGGATGAAACAGCATAAGCATAACCGCAATTAAAATTGCTTCGTCCACGAGGAGGACATGAAGAAAAACGATCGCAAAAAGAACGGCCGCGAGCTCTACCATGTTAAACAACAAATGCCTGTATAGGTTCTGATGAAACTGAAAGTTCATGACCGATTCAACTGCTAAATTGAGCTCTTCGCTACAAAAAAGAGCATAGAAATCGTTCAAACTAAAAGGATTTAGATTGGTTCTAATGGCAGATTTAAATGTCAGATAAGAGCTAGGCAAACCATTTAGAGTATATAGAATAATATCGTCCGGTGGTAATGGCGGTTTGAAGGATCCAATAGCATCAAGCTTGCTCTTAATATTGGATAGATATTGCATCATAGTTTTATCTTTCATAGATATATGATGCAGTTCGTTCTTCAACTGAAGAATTCGAGAATGATTCTCAATTGTAAACGACGCTCAATAGTCTGCCAAATTTGATAGCAGGAATCGAGGTTCAAGACATAAGAAAAGAATGTAGGAGAAATTGTCGAATATAAAACAGCTGTAAGGTTTTGATCGATAAGTAACCATGTATAGTAGTCAGGGTTAGAAGTAATTTCGATAGCAGAGGAAAGAAGTTTAGGTGGTTTTGGAGTTGAGCCATCAAGATACCCCTCAAATCCATTTGCAGTGAATAATTTGAGAATTTGAGACTTCCACAATTGGTAGTTTTCAGCTGTAAGATGAATATTGAGCACAGATTTACAGTAGTCATTAGGAATTTTAGCTGATAAGGAATCGAAATGTCAGCCATTTTAACTGATGGAGATTGAGAGGAGGTAAAGGATTGAGAGGGGTTTTCCATGGAGCAAAAGGAGATGCTAAGGTTGGAAAAGAAATATAGAACTTGATATGAAGCCGTAAGGTACTAGGGCTGCTCTGATACCATGAAGAGATGCATTTCTCACTTCATCTTCAATGCTGAACACCTGAAACAAGGAAGAACGCAAGCAGGAAAACAGAGAGGAGGAGTTGAAGCAGAAAACTGTATATCTCAGTCCATCATCCCGTTACTGTAGCATTTACATTGGTATATAATAAAGTAAAGAAAGAGACTTATACGGTATTGATTAAGTTAATTAAAAATGGATGGTCATGATGCAAAAGCAGAGAAAATGTTCTGTTGTACAGGTGTAGTGGGAACATAAGCCGAAGTTGATATGTTGGCTTGCTTATCAATTACTAGTGCATTACCTCTTACGAACAATCATTACAATATAGTATTGAATCTCAGGAGCAAGTTTGTGATTATAACAAAACTGTCGTTTTAATCATTAAAAGGTTAAGGCCTCGTTTGTTTGTATGTTTTTACTCCTTTTTCCATCTGGCAATGATGAAGTAGAAAAAAAAATTTGTTTGATAAAACTGCTTTTTGTAAATACGTTATTAAGTACGTGGTTTTATGCCGAAACGCTAAAGCCATACCTGAGTCACTCTTTTAAAGTTGTCCGTCATCTTAGACAGTGTTTTGTCTATTTTATGCCCGCACGTACCCACAAAATCACGTTGTCTTCTTCCCCACTAACGCCTTCAAGCAAAATGAAGCTGAAAAAAATTGGCATCAAATTCTTTAGCCCAGAAACCGCCTCCAGAAAAAATTAAAGAATCCTCAGTAGCACCTTCCAGCATCTCTTCCCGACCAGTAAGCTCTTTTTCTTCTTCTATCCACCTGCTTAGGCCTGCAAATACAGCCGAACCCCATTCAAATCCATCAATTTTTTGAATCTTTGTTCCTTACAGGTTGCACATCTCCATAAGTTCTTCACGATGTCGTCCCCTCCACCCAAGGGAAGTTAAGACCAGCTTTTCCTTCACAAACCAAGTTTCGGATTTTAAGTTCTTTCAGCAAAGAAAACTGGAAGTTCTTCACTCCGAAATAAAGAGGTTTAAATTTCTTCTATTTTTTTCCCGCTGATCTTGATTCATTTCTATTCTCCTTAATTGGCCAAGAACTCCATTTCCGGTTTGCTCTTTTTCAGAGTTTTTCTTTCAAATATGAAATGAAAAGCCCCAAACATTAGTGACAAATCATCCTCTGAATGATGTTCAATATTGCTATTAAACGTCAAATGGGGTTCGGCTGTATTTGCAAAGGCTTTGGTTTCCTTGTACTTAGTTGAAGGATAGAGATTTTGGTGTAAAAATAATCAATTTTCATTGAATTCCCTTTCTATCTTTCCAATTTATTTGTTCTCTATTTATAAAAATTCAAATAAATATCAAAGAAACATCCAAAGTTCACAATTACTTGAAGATTTTTTTTTTTTAATCAAACAATTACTTGAAGATGGGAAGCTAATTCAACAAAAAAAATTTAAGTAATGGCAGAAAAAAATACGCTAGAAAAAAATAGAATTATCCTCACAAAATATAACATTACAAATTTTGCTTAAACCTACAAGTGCTAAGCACTTGATTGTTAATATTTTGCCAAACTCCACAATGCACCTTTTTTATAGCAAATTGAGAATTATATCACTCTTTATAACTTTCCTAATATGTAGGTCCCTTAATAAACAGAAATGGAAAAGCTGAAAGAAGGAGGTGCCCCAGTAATATGGAAGATGGATACTACACTAATATACTGTGACATCTACATTAAGAAGACAGAATTAGGAAACAGACCAACTACTCACTTTAGAAAAAAATGGTGGCGAAACTTAACAAAAAATTTTAATGAGCGCATAGGTCAAACCTATGATCGTACCTAACTAAAAAATAAATGGGATCAGCTCAAGGAGTGGAAGCTTTGAAAAAATTTAATGCACCGTATAACTAAAATAGGATGGAACCCTTTAAAGAAAACAATTGATGTTTTGAATGAGTGGTGGGCCAAAAAATTACAAGTCAAATAGCAGATATATATTTTTCATAAGTTATATGATTCCATAAAACATAATGCACTTACCAATACACTTGTCTTCCTATATAGTAGGTTTTTCCTTCAGCAAAGAAGTTTCGGTATAATAGAATCATGCCTGAGCTTGAGGAAAAACAAGATATTATGTTTGGTCGTGTTATTGCTAATGTTCTTACGTATGGGTTCCAAGCTCTGGTGTATTACTTCCTGAACTCAGAGATGTAGAAGAACTTGTTTCTTCTAAAGAAGAACACCAAGATGATGGGCAAATACATTATATATGGACAGCCTTGATGATCTTATTATAGGTTATTCACAAATATCACATAATACTCAACCAATTATACATAAAAGAAAAAGAATTAGAACAACTAGGCCAGAGGGAAGACAACTATTCATTGATCATATTGAAGAGCTCGTAAGCACTGCTAAATCTATTAATTTTGTAATATAATAATCAAATATTTCACCGAAATGTCCCACAATTGTAGATGCACTAGAAGAAATATCTCAAGTACCTGAGATATTTGATGATACAAAGTTTTATGAATTTGTCGTTAAGTATATACAATATAAGAATCATAAGGAGGCTTACATGGGCTCCCTACTGAAAGAAAAGTTTGGTTTATAAAAAAACGATACCACAAGAGTTTCACATTTTTACTGTATATCACAAATTGTTGCTAAATTTCAACTTTGTCAAGTGTATTTACTACTTTTAGCAGATTGTTCAAAGATTTGTGTATATTTGTTTTTAGTGTGGACAGCTGTTATTCTTAATCACAACTAGTAACATTAATCAGAGAACTGATGTTTAATGAATTGTTGTTTGTTCAAGATAAAATTGTTGTTGAGTATAATTGTAGTTGGAACTAGACAAATTTGACTTCACAAGATATTTAATATCTAGGTGGATTTCCTTTTACATACAATTAATTGTTTCCAGATTACTGGAAAGTTTTATTGATTTCTTATTGTCTTGCAATTTTTATGATGTGTGCATTTCCTTTTAGATATAATTAATTATTTCCACTGTACTGGAAAGTTGTATTGATTTCTGATTGTCTTGCAATTTTTATGGCCACGTCTTAATCCATATATTGTTAGAAGAGATGGTGGAAATTTGATGTTCTCTTTTCGAGGTTCTTGGAAACATAAAACGACAACAAAAAAATTCTATGTATATTTTCATTTATGTAAGTAGTAAAAAAATTAAGTTTATTTAAGTTTAATATACGGGTAATTTCATCATTTATGATGAAAAAGCTGAAATTATAAATTGTATCAAATACTTATTATCTAATTTAAAGTTTGAATAAGCACATAAAAAGTAATTTAACCAATCAATATTATGTAATAACTCCATTATTTAAAACGTTATTTTTGAAACTCCATTTTCTCCACAACCGCTTTAAAATAAACTTTTACTAGAACATTGACCAACCAGACGAGCCCTAAATAAAGCTAACCTGAGCCTTGCCTCAGCATCTAGAAGTTTAAAATACAAATTGAAGCATTGTCAGCCAAGATTTGACACACATACACCCAATAAACTATTGAACTACAACTAAAACACAAGAAATAGATATCAAACTGCATGTAACAAGAATAAATACTGCTACAATTAAACTGCTGTATGCAGAGGCAGCCATATGTTATATAGAATAGTAGTTCTATGATGTGATAATACTGTGATAATTTTTTTTGTTGGTTTATTGAGCCTTGTAAAGCTAGAGAAGAACAGAGCAATGATTGGAAGTGGTTGCTGGATGAATTCACTTCATAAATTACATTGTATTCATAATCACGTTCAGTTTTCCTTCGCCACTGAGTTATATCATCTTATTAAAACTGTATATTTTCATATTGACACTTAGCTGAAGGTTAAGAATAGTCAATTACAAACCTGCAATACTCAACAAACCCATACATTTGCATTATGTAATACGGTAAACATTACTTGAACGATGCACATGAATAGTTGTGATTAAGCACATCCACACTGCAGACTAAAAAAAAAATACAAAGAATGTCTTTGACCTATCTAACATAATTTGTAAGTCTACTTGTAACAATTGACGTGTAATAAAAAATTATGGCCTATGATAATGAACTGAAGCTCCTATGATATCTTCTACTTAGCCACCAAATTTTCCTATCAGTAGGGACTCTCATAAATATTTCTCTATGATTTCTATCTTGTATATAGTCAGTTGCAAAGTCATTAAATCCTAAATCGTCAAATATCTCTGGAATATGAGATGTTTCTTCCAATGCATCCAAAATTTTGAAACATTTTTGTGATGCATTATTGTTGATATTGCAGAACTAATAGATCCTGCAGCGTTTACAAGCTCCTTAACATGATCGATGAAAAATTATATTCCCCCATAATTAGTTGTTTTAATTTTTTTTCTTTTATGAATAACTGGATGAGTATTATGTCACCTTTGTGAATCAGCTCTACTAGGATTGTCAAATACATGATCATGTAATATATTTGCATCATCGCCTTGATGTTCTTCTTCAAAAGCATATTCTTCTACATCTCTGAATTCAGGGTCTAAGTTTGGGACTCAAACATCATCACCCATAGCAACAATACGACCAAACATAATATATAATTTTTCCTCAAGCGTAGGCATGATTCCATTATACTAAAACTTCTTAGTTAAAGGTAAAACCTATATTACAGGAAAAAGTTTATTGTTAAGTGCAACATGTTTTAATAAATCATGTAACTTAACATATGTTTTTTATTAATGTACCTGTAATTTCTCGATTCAACACTCATTTGAAGCATCAATTTTTTTCTCCAAATGGTTCCAGCCTATTCCCGCCTCGCCATGTAATAAATCTTTTCACAGCATCCACTCCTTCATAAGTTGATCCCATTTATTTTTAAGTTGGATACAATCATAAGTTCTACAATGTGCAAGTTAAAATTTTTTGTTAAAATTCTCCATCGTTCCTCACTAAAATGAGTTGTAGGTCTATTTCCCAACTCTATCTCCTTAATGCACATATCGCGATAGATTAAAGTAGTTTCCATCTCCCACATTGTTGATGCACTCCCTTCTCTTTGCTTTCCCATGTTTTGGTTACAGGGCCTACACACATTAGTATGTTAATAAAGTGTAATATAATATACTGACAACTCAACATTACTATAAAATAAAATGAACATATGAACCTTTACGAAACTTATTGCACCGGATTTTTTACTATTGGAGGTGTTAACTTATTGACGAATTTGCTGATGTTTTTTTTTTTTTTTTTCTCATACAGTTGAGTTGATTTTGTACACTTCGTAATGCATTTTATAGTTCTGCAAATTAAGATATGGAAGTTCTTGTTCTTGAATGTATCCATATTTGCAAGGTACGATATTCTATGGTGTTCTCTGAGCATTTCTGGTTGGTGAGAGCTAAATATTTTGGTGATCCGGAGGGAGTACAGCTTCAGAATGATTGGTTGCAGTCATAGAGGTAGAAGATGAAAGCTTTCAGGTGCTTGTGTTGAATGAACTTAACTTTTTTATTTCTTAATTCTTTGATAGAATCATGCTGTGGAATTGGGAATTGTGTATAGAACATAGCTTTTATTCAATTTATATATCTAAGTTAAATATTCAAGTTAAATTGTGTATAGAACATAGCTTTTGTTGTACTTTGCTTGTATCGTTAAAGATTTATTAAGTTAGCAAAATTGCTTAAATTCGGAGAAGAACGAAGGCGTAACAATAAGATAGATTTAATAAAATTATTTAAATACTCAAAGTACCTGTGATATCTTCTTCTTCTTAGTCTATGTATTGTTGTTCGAAGATGTCTGGACAGGAAATCATTGGTAGATACGTTGCGAATCGAGCAGGAAAAGCTCCGCCCTACTCTTGTTGGGTGAAGGCGACGAACGAAGAAATGCAGTATTTTAAGTACTGCTCCTACTGGAGATGTGCCGAACGAAGAAATGCGGAAGACGAGTACCTGATCCTCCTGTTGCAAAACTCGTGCTGCACCTCCTGTTGCAAAGCTCGGGTCTACTCCTGGAGCCCCTCCAAGCGCGTGGTCGAACTTAGGGCAAAATGCGGGCCGAACGAAGGAGAAAATCTGCAGCCATAAAGGTGAAAGAACACTTGCGCAGATTGTTCTTGTTCCCGAATTGGGGGCACGAGATGATGAGATGAGAAATTTTCTTCGTTCTCTTTAGCTCCAAGGGTCCTGCCGAAGAAGACGATCGAATATTCGTGGCAAGGCTTCGTGCAGATCTGCAAGTAAATTGGAGTTTTCGCAAGAGCAACACGCGAACCGCAAAGAAAGTGGTTGCGGACTCAAGACGTGGTTCAGAAAAGCAGTTCCTCCGAATAATGTTGGCCTCGTTTGGTTAACACACTCCTTTTCTTTAAAGAAACTGAGTTTTAAAAAAAATTATTTTGAAAAACTTGAAGTTGTTTGGTTGATTCGCTGAATCTCCGTTCTCCGCTAAAACGTACCTCCTCGCTGCCGAGAATAGAAGCAGTTGATGGCCGAAAATCTTGCAATGGAGCAGGGCTGAAGTTGCAATGAGAGAATAGCATCCGAAATGATAGAGGGAATGGGGAAATGGCGAAGAGAAATTGGTTCTGGAGGAGGCGAAAGTAAAGGTCTCTCGAGCGGAAAATTATTACTTCTGGTGACATCAATCCAGCCAGGTCATGTCATTCAGATGGCAAATTATTGCGTCAGGTGAGATGCGTTCGGTCTCTCTCTGTCTACAGTAACCTGTGCTTTACTGTCAGGTGACCTGACGCAATAATTTGCCCATTCAGATACATCAAGGTTCAGCATATCTGGATGATGTGGTGCGTCTGAATTAGACGTCCGAACGTCTGGTCAGGCGAATCCAGTCATGCCACGTCATCCAGAACCCCAGTGTATCTGGGTGACGTGGCGCATCTGAATTGATGTCCTGACGAATCCGAACATAGGACCTAATCATTTTCCCTCTCGATGACGTGCGAACGTGGTGAGGGCAAAGTCAGTCTTTTTTTGTTTCGGAACTCAGGTATTAGAAAGGAATAAGCGTTACTTTATCTCATTTCGGATCGGCAAATAAACGGAGGTTTACAAAAATGATTTTTAAAAAAAAAACCGTCTAAACAAACATAAAAAAAAAACAACTGTTTTCCTCGATTCAAATTGGAGGAGTAATTACGCCCAATCAAAGAGGCCGTTATAGGAGATGATGTTATGCAGATTGTAGGGGAGTAATTATTGTGTCCGGACACCGAATGCGTCCAGAGATCAATAACAAAGTGCCACATTACTGTTGGAGAATTTTTGTATCCTCAAACGGATTGCATATTTTGTCATCGAGTACGGCATAAGAACATGATATATTACCCCGAAGGGTAAAAATATCATTTTCTTATGGACTCAATAATAAAATTTACAATTTTAACAGAGATTCCCCCACTCAATGTTTGGTCGAGCGGGGTTTATTTATTTCTGGGGTACAGACATCCCATAGGGGCAAGCCCCTATGGTCAATTACATCCCAACTTTGATTTGAGAAAACTTTTGATTAAACTAGTGATTTTCTTCATTTTGAAGTCATTTAAATGTTGGCTAAAGTTTGATTTTTATTTTAAAATCCATGAAAGTCTTAGTAAAAAGATTTGGCCTTTAGGAATTTCAAGGAGAAGTTGATCAACTAAGGATTAGATTTTGGGAATGAAAGCCAAAGGAGATGAAGTAGGAGCACTTGATTCTGAGGGAAACTCAAAGGTGCTCGGACTATCCTATGTTGAGTTTTACATTTTTGAATCTAAATTTAGTTTGAGTTGATATTTTATTAGAAGATTGGGGCTTACATCCCAACAACACTTGTTGGAGGAATTGCCCGAAAAATGAGGGCTTATAGGGTGATTTGAAATCAACCCTTGCCTCGGACCCTAAGACTAAGGTGAGGACCACCGATAGTGTCACGACCCGACCCGAGACGAGACGGATCCCGCCCGCGCCGGATCGCGACGGAGAATAGCTAACCAGGATCTAGCTTTGGAATTTGGTTCGGAACTGAATCTTCCAATCAATTAATTCAAACAGACAAACAAACACAGAGCTACTAAAAACATCAAATGCAGCGGAAAAAAACGTCTATCTGAATTCATTTCCTCAAAATAATCATCTACAGAACAGTACATGGCCTTCAACAGAAAGAAAGACAGAACAGAAAAGCCATGACTGTACAAAAATCAAAAGTACAAAAGTACCTAATCTGATCAGACTCTGAAATCTAATCCTGGACTTCCTTGCCCTTCCCAGAACCTGAAAACCACCAGAAAGCAAGGGTGAGCTCAACAGCTCAGCAAAGCAACAAACCTCCAATCAAAATCCTCAGAAACTCAAAACCAATACAGCAGACAAATCCGTACAGAAATCAGAACGGAATCGGACAGATATCAAATCAACAGAACAGTACGGAAACAGAAGTCGTATTAAATCAGAAACAGAACAGATCAGACATATCAGATCAACAGAATCAGATTCGTACAGATCATATCAGAACAGAATAAACTCAGCATATATCAGATATCAGATATTTAATTAATAGCTAAATGTGCCCCCGGCACCAGAATAATAGCTGAGTAATTAATAGCTAAGTGTGCCCCCGGCACCAGAACAAATGTGCTTATAGCACCAGAACAGATCAGATGTGCTTCCAGCACCAGAATATATAAATAGTGCATATAGCACCTAAACAGATTTTTCCTCGGATCCGGAACAGAACAAATATCAAAATTTTAGATTGAGCTCATTTCAGATTTCCCGTTTCACTAACTGAATCTCATAGGATCCAGGCCCCTTATAACTCCCTTTCCATAGCATATACAGATAGCATATCAATTCAGAGAAAATCCGGACAAATCAGGAATTACTCAAAAATCGGGCAGCACAACGGCAGTGTACAGAATTTACACAATTTTCCAGAAAATCAAAATTCACCAAATTCGCACAGAATATAGATATCAACATTTCAGAACATTTATTCTACCGCACAGAGAATTTCCAAGTTCACAGAAAAATCCAGTCGACTAAAAACACAGTCGAATCAAAAATATCCGGACAAAAATCTTCAAAATATAGTTAAAACGTGCACACCCGGCACGGCAACGATATACAAAAAGTTACGCGGTAAAAACTGAACCGTTCAAAAGATACGGACGAAAATCGCTAACGGAAACGAAATCCGGACAGAAAATACCGCCAAACACGACGGTTCTGAAAATTTAGAAAGTCGGATTGTGCCTTACCTCGTGCACAGCAATTTCCTCAACAGTCTCCTCTGACGAAAACAGCTCGGCGTCGCCCGAAAATCCGCTTTTCCACTTTTTCCTTCGTTTTTCTCTCTCCTCAGCTTTTTCTCTCTCTTCAAAATATCTCATTTCTATATATATCCAGACTGATCGTCCTGGACGATCGAGCTTCGTACCGGACGATCCATGAAGAGAAAAATTTCGTCCAGACGAAAATTACGTATCGTCCCTGGCGAAGGGTTCTCTGACTTATTTTCGTCCAGACGATCCCGATTTTGTCCAGACGAACCATACAGCCAAACATGATTTCTCTACACAACCTGCACCGATCGTCCCGGACGATCCAACTTCGTCCAGACGAACCTGAAGCAAAAACTGATATTACAGATAGGTAGTGCCTCGAACCTAGATCTAACGAGTGCAAAGAGAAACTTACAAGCTACACCTCATAAGAGGCGTAACCCGCCCGACCTCTGGATTTATTGTCCCGCCTGGAATGGACTACCAGCTAAACTCCCCCTAATCGTTTTTAAAACCATGTTATTCGATCTCAATGCAAATATAGAGTGGTAGAGTTATTTTTTTTTTATTTAGAAGGTAGGTCTTACAACTTGGCTTTGAGGCCAAGATGCTTAAGTATGTGGGTATGCAAATGCTGACTCACAAAGAAAAAGACTTTTGTTATCTAATCCTTATATGAAGGCATTCTATATGCAACATGTTTGGGCTATGCATGATTATTTTAAGCTTTTGGAAAACTTGACCCTTTAAAAGAAAGCCATGCAAATTTTCTTTTGTTAGAAAACCATGAAGCCTAATTTCATTTTAGGTTGCTTACATTTTAAAGGGGTAGAAAACTTAGTTTTTATCCTAAGAGCCTAACGTAGTCAAGTCCAGGCCACGCCCACAGAAACAAAAGAAGAAACCTAGGAAAAACATGCTTTTCTAATGCGTACCCAGTAAACACTTCAACACATGCTTATATATAAATTAAGACAGAAATGTAAATAATATCACTGTTATTACAAACATGTTTGGCAGCTGAGTTGCCTGCCATTATACAACCCAGTTATATTTACAGACTCTACTTGTGGGGGTCTTCAAGCTTTAACCTTCAAGGAGGTCTTTGAACTTCATATCCAAAATAGTACATTCTCCTTCGATCCTCCCTTCTTTTTAATCAAGCCCCATAAGTTTTACATCCTAGATCTAATCAAATACATGATATGAAATAGAAAAAGACTCAAATCTGCAAAACAGAGTTAGTAGGCAGTTTATATAATAAGCATGTAATCATCCCAAAATTGGCCTAACACTTAGAGCGCTAAGTGCTATGCCCCTGCTTCTACCCTATTGGCCACATCTTTAGGGGGGGTTTTAAGCAGTACCTGTTATGCAAGCAGTTTATTATTATTTATGAGCGCCCCCCTTTTAGATATGGCCACCTGCACAGAAAAGCATTTATATTTTTCTACACTAACCACTTAAGGGCAAGTGCCCACAACGCAGACAATCCAAAAGTCAACCACTCCACAACATCAATCACATGCGCACATAAAGAAAAATCCTAATCCTAGCATGCCTAAGGGGTTGTGCATCTAAGTGTGTGAGATCTGTGTGGTATGTCACACTAAGGGTCCTCCTAGAGTTTGGGTCTAAGGAAGAAGTGCCCAACATGTGGCTTTTGGTGCCACTTGTTGAGGGAAATTCTCCTTAGCTTTTGGAGCTAAGAAGAAAAGGTAGGAATCTGACATTTAACTTTTGAGCTAAATGTTGGAGAGTTCTCTTTAGCTTTTGGAGCCAAAGAGAGGAGAAATCTCCTACAACTTTGAAGTTGGAGGAGAATTGGGGGAAAATGCAACTTTTGGGTTGCAAATTCATAAAGATCTTTGGATACTTTGGTATCCAAAAAGAGAGTTGCACCCTTCCAACTTGAGTTTGGAAGGGCAAAGAGAAATAGGACTTGAATCCTAAGCTTGGGGTGAAATTACTTGTTGTTTTTAGTTCAACAAGTAAGATAAATTGGGACAAAATTGGATCACTCGATATAGGTTGAGTGAAAGTGGGCTTCATACAACTTTTGAGTTGTAGGAAAAGTGAAAGAACCTATGACTTTGAGCTAAGGTAAGGAATTCCTTAAGACTTTTGGGATCTATAGGAGTAGAAGAGGATTTGTAACTTTAAGGTTACAAATCAAGAGTGTACCTCCTTGAATTTTTTGTATTCAAGGAGGTGGAGTTTCATTTCCTTAATTTGGGTTAAGAGAAATGAAGAGAATTTTGATGGTTTCCTACAATCTAGATTTGTAGGAAAAGAAGTAGTCTAATGTGCAATCTAGAGATTGCAAATTGGAGGAATTCCTTTGGACATTTGGTGTCCAAAGAAAAGAAAGGTTTCATCCCTCCAATTTTGGGTTGGAGGAGAAAAGGAGATGGGATGTAACTTGGAAGTTACAACTCCAAGAGGATTCTTTGAATATTTGGTGTCCAAAGAAGGGAATAATCATTCTCCTCAATTTAGGCTTAGGAGAATAAAAGGAAAATCCCTTGAACACTTGATATTCAAAGGGAGATAGCCACTCACTTATTTTATATTAAGTGAATGGGGGAAGTTTCTTTGAATATTCGATGTCCAAAGAAAGAGGTAAACATTCACTTAATTTGAAATAAGCAAATGGTTGAGTATTCCTAGGAGTCAGATCATAAAGACTTTGTTTATATTCTTTTGAGCCCTTCTAGAAGTCATTTGAGAACTTCTACATGGGCTTAAAAGACCATTAAAAAAGAAGGCATTTATTGTCTTATGCTCCAAAAATGAAGGAACTCAGACTTCGACTCTGAATTTGTTTGTATCCTTTTAGGCCCCTCTAGAGGTCATTTGGGCACCTCTATATGGGCTTTGAAGGCTACTAGCAAAGGAAACATTGTTGGTTTTGTGTTTCCAACAAATGTAGAGAGGAAACTTAGACTTTGGCTCTAAGTTTTGGAAAGGTCCCTTTGAACATAATGATGTTTAAAGAGCTCAAAGGGAGGTATGCATTCTTCTAGCTTGGAGTCTTGGAAGAATAAGCAGGTCTCCTACAATTTGGATTGTAAAATGTGAGAGAGAGGTAATGCAACCTAGATGTTGCAAGATTGAAAGAGATCATTTGAACTTTTGGTGCTCAAATGAATTTTTCCATTCACTTAATTTATGTTAAGTGAAAGGATGAGGTAGACTAGGATGTAGATCCCAAGTCCAAATGAGATATTCATTTGTTAGCTTTATGTTTAAACAAATGAAAAGGAAGAACTTAGAAATTGGTTCTAAGCTCAAGGATCTCATGTGACAGTAGATGGAAGTTTTGGAAAGCTTCAAGTTGATACACATGAAAGAAAAAATGATGTTGGGTTGTTGATTTTTGTCTCAACAAATGAGAGAAGTGAATTACTTGGAGTTTGGTTCCAAGCTTCTAATGATTCTTGCAACATCTTTGGAGCTTTAGGGAAGCTCCAAGTGTTATGCAAAAAAAGATGATTTATAGTTTGGAACTACAAATCAAGAGACAAATCATCGAGTTTTTGTGCTCAATGATGCAAGGCCTTCTTCTTATGCTAGGTTAGGAAAATGTCATAGGCTAAGGTAATAATCCCAAGCCTAAGGAGAAAACTCATCTGTTGATTTTGTGTCTCAAAGAATGATAGAAGGAACCTTGAATTTGGATCTAAGCCCCAAAAGAAGATTTCATAAAATGGCATGCTAGAATTTTTTTTTTAGAGAATTCTAAGTCGTCATATGAAAAGGAGGGATGGGTGATTATTTGTTGGTTTTGTGTCAACAAATAAATGATCGGTCACTTAGAGTTTAATTCTAAGGCCTCACACCTCACGAAATGATACTATTTTGAGAGCTTTGTACTCATTTCATGTGATGAAAAGAGAACATCGTTTATTGATTTTGTATCAACAAACTACCAAGTATGAATCTAGGATTTTGGATCCTAAGTTAACATGGTTCACGCGGTAAAGTGCTTGAAACTTCAGGACGTTCCAAACTCTTATTCATAAGGAGAGGGAAACTCTACTAGAGAGCTCCCAATGCATTAAAAAAAAGGTTCCTAAATCACTTTTGGCATGATTAGGAAATTGGGCACGAGGGCTCATTTGTTACCTTTATGTCATAACAAATGAAGGTTCGACTTAAGATTTGGTCTTACCGTCTTAAATAGCCCATATAATATAATATTTGGAGTTTAGAGAGGCTCCAAAGCTATTATGGATGATGCTTATTGGCACTCATGCAACATAGAACTTAGGACTTTGAAGAAGTTCCAAGTGTCAAATTTGCAAGGGGACATGCATGAGAAAGAAAATTTCTTCATCATTTCATGAACGTGAGATATTCAATGAAAGAAGGGATTGATTTCTAAAGATTTGAAAGATTTTCTAAATCAATTTTGATATGACCTAGAAGACTTAAAAGATCTTACGGATGCCCCAAAGATGGATTTGATAAGCTCTATCAAGAAATCTAGGAATATGCATGTGAAGTTCGCCATTTTTTGTTTGAGATGTTTGATCGTTTCAATTGCTAATTATTAACCAACTTGCAAACTTTATCGAATATGTTTATCAACTTGACCCCATACTCGTTTCATAAGTATTTGGAGATTTGATAAGCATATTAGTAAGTTTGCAAATCTTTAAATGCATAGTAATATAAAACATTTGATTATATCCTTATTTTGCAAAACATTGTATACAAACTCAATCAATTATGCTCTCTTTGTGGGATTCCAACATGAGAGGCTCACCAAAAAAAGGTTCCATAAGGTTTCGCCTAAGTTTCAAAGGTATACCTTCACCGGTTTGTCCTAGCGCTCCGATTTTCTGTCCAAGCTCCGCTCCAAGCTCCAAGTCGCTGTCCAAGAAGTTCCAGAGGTCGCCGTTGCTGTCCAAGGTGATTTGGAGGATGGATTTGCTGTCTTAAACATTCCAGAATCTCCCAAATGCTGTCTGGAAGCTTCCAACAACACCCAAGTCTTCACGAATCAGCTGGAGTTGAAGGAAGAGGAAGAAGAATCCTCTTCCTGGATGAAACTTCGCAGAAATCCGGATCAAGGAGGAGTCGAAGTTCCGAAACGGACGAAACCTTCGACTGCAGGGATTGCGGCTTCGAAGGATTCGACAAGCGAACAAGGCAGACTCCTTGGAAGACTCGGCCGACGGCTTGGACGGGGTCGGAAGGGATTTCCGCACCTGGGAGGGGTGTCGGCTCGTGAGGCAGTCGCAAGGCAAGGGAGGTGGTCGCGTGAATGAGCCCTGGACGCGGAATAGAGTTCCGCCTGGACCACTCTCTGGATCTCTCTCTCTCTCTCTCTCTGTCAGGATGGGCGACTGGAAGCAACGAAGAGGCCGAATCTTTTGAGTTCGGCTTCTCCCGTGAGAAGTTTCACGCTCTCTTGCGCTCTCCCTCTCCGGATCGGAATGGACAAGCGTCGGGAACCGACTGGAATTCCTCCCTCGATCTCTCGCAGTATATGGGACGATCACGCCCATGCTTACTCGAGTACTTGCCGCAGAATGAGACTTTTGCCGTAGGAGATAATAAGAGATCTCCGCGATCTCTCTGTTGTAGCCGCCCGCGGGAATCGAGTTTGATGAGTAACTAACAGCCGCAAAATTTAAAAATCAAACAAATTTTGGCCGTTGATTTCGATTTCAGATTTGACTATTTGATTTAGCCCAAATCAAACAATTGGGGCTGAAATCGAGCCCGAATTGCACTTGACTCAAACTGATTTGGGTCGATTTGAATCCGAGCGGGTCCGATCAAGCTAAATTTTATGAATTTAAACTTGAATCGACGCCGAATTGTGTCGAAACGCGTCGAATTGAGCTCAACGATGCTCGACGGGGTTTGATTGGTTTTGATTGGATTTTAATTAAATTAAATTGATTTAATTTAATTAAATTGAGGCTTAATTTGAGTCAATTTAGCCTCGACGACGATCAATTGAGTTGATCGAGAGCGATCGAGCTTAGTCGGGCTCGATCGGGGTCGAATCGATGCGAAAATATTCGTCAACAGTTACTTGGGCCACGTTACTTGGGCGCTCGGTACCGTGCTCGATACAGCACTCGTTATTGTCCGAATTTCCATTTTTTTGTCCTAACATAATAACTTTTCATTGCAGGTGAGGCTTCTAGGTGAGGAAAAATTATTCTATGCGGATATCAGATAGAGCCTGGAGATCAATCAGTGCACGTCATGTTTTTTTATTTGATATACTCGATAACATGTGACGTGATGTGTTCTGTTTATTTGTGTACCGTCCGATCTCCCGCATAGAATAATTTCTCCTATGTGAGGCTCCATCAAAAACGACAAAGCAATGTGCCATGTCAGTTCTCCATTTATTCCCTCAGTCTTGGGAGAAACTATTTTGTGCGGATCTGACGTCGTCCGGAGGCCAACCATAACACACCACGTCACCCGGTACCCAGAATAATCTGTCAAATCTTATTGTCGGCTTACTGGCTTGCGATCTGTGAATCTTCCAATGTAGGCTTTATGGATTTTTTGTTGTTGTTCACCTCTTGGACAATTGAACTATACATTTTTAATTATTTATATGTTATGAGTAAAATTAAACAATAAATAAGGAGAGTGGAATATGGATATCTCGATTTTAGTTTTATTGATTTTTTAAAATGAAAATCAAATAAAATATAATAATCGAAACATCTTGAGAAGTTAAAACAATATAGGAATTAATATTTTCCAAAATTTTGTTCTTACTCAATATTTGATTTTAACCGAATAATTTACAACCCTATTACTCATATACATATGTTATATTTTTCCCATAACAATCACACAAATTTTAAAGTAAATTCAATAATTTTTAAACTCACTCGGATAAAATTTATATTCGAGCTCAGTGTAGTAGATATTTATACAATTTCATTTGGTTAGTGGAGAGCTCCATGTCATTCATCTATTCTATTTGAATTCAAATTTGTTCATAAAAATTAGTTGCATATTGACAATATTGGTCGAACAAAAGAGAAAGACAGAGAGAGAGAAAGAGAAAGAGTGATATGAGGAAAGCTCTATAATTTTTATTTTAAGAATGTATATATATATAAGTTGAACTCTCACTTTGACGACTTTAATGTCAAGATGAGTTGAATTCTCTATTAGACATCTTCGTTTACCAAACGAGTTAAACTCTCCCATGGACAACCTAAGTTATTGGACGCATTGAGATCTCCCTTGGACATTTAAATTCCTGCACAAGTAGAAGAACTCTCCCTATAAAACTTCAATCTAAGGCGACTTTGGAATCTCTGAGAACTTTTAAGACTTCATTTGAGGCAGTTTTTTTATTGTTTTTTAAAGCAGTTTTTTAGTCAACCGGTTACTTCACCTCTCGGGAATTATATACGATGCTAGAAATTCCTCAAATTGAGAAGTTGCTACATCAATCCTATAATCATACATACATTTGTGGATTGTATGAATTGAAGACTTTTCATTGGAATCTATGGATATTTGTGGGTTCATTTTCACTTTAAATTTTCCCCTTTTTGCCAGATTACTTTCATGGCAGAAAAGGTTGCTTACAGAAATGTTTTAGAAAAAATAGATACTTTTGTAGCACTACAAAAAAATTGTTATTACATGTCGAATCTTTGATATAATACAACCACACAAACAACAGATGTCCCTATTCATTCACCAAAAAGATCGTTGGGCTGATTAAGAACAAGTGAAAACTTACAACCTCGTCAACAAATTACCTGAATCTAAAAAATACACCATTCTCCATTACAGATCGACTAGTTACAAAAACTGATTTTCCTTCACAAAAACTAAAAATAAAAATGTGGCGCGTCTTTCCCTCTTTCTCAGTCCTGAGTCTCTCCGAGAGTATATCGAATGAACCTCCTAACTTTGATATTTTCACCAAGAGCAGCTACCGTCTGCTTCACTAAATCCTTCACCAGCAAACTGTCATCCTTGATAAATGGTTGTTCCAGGAGAGCAAGCTCTCCTAACCTCTTTGATATCCTTCCTTCAACAATCCTCTCCCTTATGTTCTCAGGTTTAGACAGCAAATCTTCTCTTTGCATCTCTATTTCTTTCTCCTTGTTCACAATGCTCTCAGGTACATCCTCTACTGAAACAAACTCTACCTGTGGGCATGCCACCACCTGCATCGCCAGGTCATCGACCAGCTCAATGAATTTCTCGTTGCGGCCGACAAAGTCAGTCTCGCTGTTAACTTCAATCAAGCAACCAATGCGAGAGTCGTGGATATAGGAGGAGATTCGGCCCTCTGCGGCCAATCTGGAAGATTTCTTGTCGGCTGAGGACAGACCTTTTTTGCGAAGGTACTCCTGAGCCTTCTCAAGGTTGCCGTCGCTTTCTAAAAGAGCTTTCTTACAGTCCATCATGCCAGCACCAGTTTCCTCGCGGAGTTGCTTGACCAGTGCTGCCGAGATGGCAGCATCAGGTGGTCTGAGATATTAGATTTAAGCAACATAAATGTCAACAGGCATCTAATCATCTCAGATTGATTGTAAACTACACAATCAAGTTCTGAAATATAAAATTCTATCCTAGATGATTGGATACATGTGGATGCAGATTTGATAAAAATGCCAAATTAATTGCTTATTATGATTCTAGTGGTTCAATGCAAATATTTAAGTGCATTTATGAAGTTGGTGATTAACAAAAATATCAATATGAACTAACAACTTACTTTTCAACAGTTTCCTTTGCTTCAGCAGACTGATCTTTTGGTAATGATGGTGAAGGTTTTGCTGTTGTTTGGGCAGCAACTTCAGCAGCAAAATCCTGACTCTTCTTTTCCAAGCCTTCACCTAGATTATATCGAAAAAACCTTTTCACTTTGATATTTTCTCCAACCGTGGCAATTGTCTGCTTCACCCAATCCTTGACAATCATTTTATCATTTTTAATATAAGGCTGCTCCAGCAATGCAAATTCTGCAAGCCTCTTTTTGATACGACCATCCACAATTTTGGATCTTATCTGCTCTGGCTTCGTCAGCAGGTCTTCTTTCTGCATTTCTATTTCCCTTTCCTTGTTCACAATTTCATCCGGAACATCTTCAGGGACCAAGTAACGAACTTGAGGACAAGCGGCAACTTGCATTGCCAGGTCATCAACTAGCTGCTGAAAGATCTCTCCTCGAGAGACAAAATCTGTTTCACAATTGACTTCTATGAGGACTCCGATTCGGTTATCATGGATATAAGATCCTATTCTTCCTTCTGCAGTAGCTCTGCTGGCCTTCTTATCCGCACTAGCTAATCCTTTTTTCCTGAGAAAGTTCAGAGCTTCAATAAAGTCACCATCTGTTTCTGCAAGAGCTTTCTTGCAATCCATCATACCAGCTCCAGTTTCTTCCCGCAATTGCTTCACAACAGATGGGGAGATTGTTGCTGCATTTCATTCATCAATAAAACAAATAAGAACAAAAAGCAATATTGGCGTGAGGACATTTCAACTGAACACAGTCTCTAGTGTAACAAGGCCCTCAACAAAAAATTGAACACTATCCATATGCCACAGTATTCAATTTCTTGTAAGAACGGAGATGCAGCTCAAGTTCGAAAGGATTCCCACAAAGAACATGTGAAGATTCAACATATATCACAACCATGAGTTGTGTAGGAAGTTTATTCAAAAGCTGCATATTCTTGATTTGCTAAATGCTAAGAAATTCCTCCTTATTTGTCCTTTATTTTTAAATTAAAAGCAGGTAACATCCTTGATTTTCTACAAAACTAACTCCTATCGTGATTAGAAGAGTACCCTTGCTTATATGATTACCCCTTGATCTACAATACACAATCTGATGGGGACATCAGAGCGTGGAAAGTATATCAGAGACGTGGCCGTCAATCTACGGCCACGATCGAGTCGATGTATTTTTGAGTCATATTAAGTATTTGTCTTTTATTATTTTATATTTGTATTTTTTTTTGTTATTTTCCACTTTTACCCTTTATTAAAGGGAGGTCATACGTAAGCCCTGAAGGCATTGTTATCTTTTACTTTTTTAGTCCTTTGTACGAGGCTATTTATAGCCCTTATGTTTCTCTTTTCATGCATAATGATTGAATTATAAAAAAATTTGTCATTGCTTGAGTTCTTTGTGAGAGTGCTTGGAGAGAGAGATCACTAGGAGAAGAAATTTGATGGGGACATCAGATCTTCATGGAGAGTTTATCAGAGACGCGGCCGACGATCTACGGCCACGATCGAGTCTTTATATTTTTTGAGTCGTTGATGTATTTTTATTTTCATGTAGTTTGTTATTTGCTTATGTGTTGATGTATTTTTATTTTTCATTTGCTTATGTGGTTTTATTTCCCGTTGTACCCCTGTTATGGGAGTTGTCGTATGTAAGCCCAAAGGGCGTTCGTGTCTTTTGTTTCAAGTCATTTGTAGGAGGCTATTTAAAGCCCCACTTTATTCTATTATGGGAATGAATGATTGATTATGAAAATTCCTTCTTGCATGAGCATTGAGAGCTTGAGAGTTCTAATAGAGAGAGCTTCCTAGGAGAGGAAGAAGATTGGCGTAATACCCACCAACCTAGATAAGTCGGGTTCGTGGTTCCTTCTCGTATCTCTTTTCTTTTTCTCGCTCTTTCTCTTTTTTTTTTCTTTCCTCCCACCTAGCCGCCGATTTTCCCCTCTTCACCCGACCCCTCCACCCCTCTCCACACCCCACGGCCAAATTTTCCCCCAACCTCCATAAAGCCGCCGGCCACCATTCCAAGACCACCGGCCATCTCCACTTCATTACCTCCTAGAAGTTTCCTAATTTAGATTTGATCAAAGTTGGTTAAATTTGAAATTCAAATTAAATTGATTTGAAATTCAAAACTTTCCTAATATTCAACTTCTATTTTAGGAAAGTTCATTCATGCAATCCTATTTGAATTTTGAATGAGAGAGGATTTGATTAAAGCTTTCTAATCTCATAAATCTAAATTTGGAAGCTATATTAACTCCCTAAATCCCTTCCTTTTTCCCTTGGATACCGCCGGCCCCGTCATAGCTTGAGATGGGAAATATTTCCTAAACCAATCCTTGGCTTTTGGGAAATAATTTCAAATCTCCCATATCTCTGTCTGGGCCGAATTTTCCTCAAGCCCCATCTCTTTATTATTTCTTAAAATCACATTCTGAACTAGGAAATAAATTCCTGGAATTCCTCTCTCACGTACCCGCCAGCTTCCCTATTGGAATTTCTTTTAGAAATTTATCTCTTAGTGCTTGATCTCCCTATGAGAAGAATTTGGAAATCATTACCTGCTGCTGGACGAGTTTTCCAAGGGCTCATCTTGGATCTCCTCTACTAGCTTCCCATAATCTACTTACAAGAATCTGAAACCGAGTTCAGATTTCAGCTTTTGGTTCCTTCCCCTCCCACAAGGCAAGAGAAGCTTCTTTCTTTTCAAGATATCCGAGTACATCATCAAGGAGAAGGAGATTGACCATACTATTGAAGAGGACGTGGATGGCATCTTGTGCGTTCTAACGGAAGCCATCAACGAGCATGTCGAAGGCCTTGAGTGGAGGATCTCCACGTCTATTTGGCAAATGTTTCTTTTCTCACTTGTATCTTATTTCTTTGAAATCTAAATTCTCTTTGGCTTGATTGTAATCGCAAAGACTCATCCAAGTGCTCTTCCTAGTAATTCGTAGGTTGTTAAGTGTACTTTCTTTGCATCCTAAATCTCGTTGTTAGACTAGGGATTAAATTGAAGACTACTATTTTGCGTTATTTCAATTGTCTTATTTATCTTGAAAATTTCAAAGCTTGGAGCATGTGATTTAACCTACGCAAAGCATCTCTATATTTAAGTAGTCCTGCATCAAAATTTGGATCACCCACCAACCATAGAGACGGCCAGGTTCATGATTCTTCTTCTTTATCGAGTTTTCCTTTCCCTTCATCATCTAGCCGCCGGCCTAAGGTCTCTCCAAGTCCCTAGGCCGTCGACCACTTAATCCCCCACACAACCCGCCGGCTTCATCCACACGCCCACCCCTTCCCCTTGACCTTTGGCTAGTCTCCCTAGCTCCCCACCTCACCCGACCCCATCCCCTTTCACCCAAAATCCGGCGGCAAGCCCATCCAAGCCACCGGCCCCCCTTGTGGTTTCCCCTCTTGGCTTGTGTTCAAACCTTTCCAAATGGGTCTTCCTAGAAAAGGAAACTTCTTTAATTCAAATTCAAATTTAATTTGAATTTAAATATTTTCCTAAATTATCAAACCTATTTTTGAAAAGTTTCCTAAATTAACTCCTATTTGAATTTAAAATTCAATTGGATTTAAATATACCTTTCTCATTATTTAAATCCAAATCAAGCAACATTAAAGGCTCTCCCTAAACTTCTGCTTAAACCTCAAATTTTCAGTCATTGTTTTCTCCAAGGCATATATCAACATCTCATTTGCCAAACGATCCTATTCATCCATCCTTACCTAGTCTTCTTCACTCGTCAGTATAAGCATCTTCAAGCGCCCCATGAGTGCTTCCATTAAATCTTGTTGGACAAGAATTTCATGCATCTTGGTCTTGCAAAACCCAAAACTCTTTGAGACATCAAATTTTTTTAACTCTAACTTTATGGCTATCATTCCAATTTCTAAGAAATAAAAGCATGCATAACTTTACTTAGTTGAAAAGTCCCCCCACGAGCAAAAACAATGAAGCAACTGCAAAAGAAAAGAGGTCGTCAACCAACATTCCTGGCATCAACCATAGAGAAAGTTTTTGACCATCAAGCTCATCATCGAGTCTCATCGACCTTCATCAATTACAGCCTCTAGGGGTTGAATGTCAACAAAACTCACCAAAGGCTGGTAATTCCCAAGAGAGATTTCAAGAGTTGTTTTGTTATCTGTAAAACCCAAAATGTCCAGGTATGAAATTTAATATTTAATTTATTCTAAAAAAAAAGTTTAATTATTTAGTTGAAGTATCATTTAATAAGTTATGGCAATTATATTAATAAAGAAGTACAATTTAAATTAATAAAATCCTAATATTATGAACATATGCTTTTTATAATGTCTGTTGAAGTAGGCAGTTAGAAGATGGGGCCCACTTCTCATTAATTTTAGGTTTAACCGTAGACAATTTTTCCCTATTGCTCAATAAAGGAGTTCGGGACAGAGGAGTTCCGCATGCATGCCAGACATTTCTGAAGAAGGAATTTGGCACAATGCTTCCTGTACTGTGACTTTGTTCGGCCATAGCAGGAATTCTACGGCAAAAACAGGGAAAATTTATGGGAAGCAATCAGCAAAGTGAGGAAAGCACGGTACAGTGCATACTGCATACTAAGGTAATACCATTTTGTTGGAATTCAGTTTTCACGCATGCTAATAGAAAGGAGCGGGTGAAGGAGTGCAGGAAATTGATGTAAATCTGTTTGGATAACAGAATTCTTCCAGCAGGCGGCATAGAAGGATTTCTGTATTGAGATTTTGGCACAATTCACGTAAGGGGGTTCAACACAGTACTTGGGATTCGCAGGAATTACTGTGGCTGTTTGGCACAGGTGAAAGGAGCAGCATTCTAGGCGGCATTACAGTAAAGAAAAGAAAGGAATTTCATCGTGGCATTAAAGGAAATCAGGATTTGGAGGAGTAAGAATCAAAGAGAAGTTTAAAGAAAAAGAAAAAGAAGATTGGAAGGAAAGATTATATAAGTCTTATGCAAAGAGGAGGCTTTGAAGTGACTTATAATAGAAGAAGAATAAGAAGTGAAGATTTAGAAGAAGCAACTTGTCAAGAAGGTAAGTAATGCAAAAATTGATGTTTAAAGAAATTTATGTGTTATGATTAATTTATTTTTCTTTAGAATGTTTTATCTAAGCTTTTAAATACGATCTACTGCTTATACATTTTGCTATCATACAAGTTCAAATAAGGATTGGTGCAGTCATTTAAATGGTTCTATGTAAGAATGTTTAGAAGAATGTAATCATGCATATTAATTCTATACAAGTGGTATTATGAAAGATGATGAAGGCAGATGGGATTGGTAACTATGAAAGAAGGTTGAATATTGAATTAATGTAAAGTTTGGCTATGTATGGTGTATGTCTTACCAATGTAGTTGGGACAAAAGGGTTCCCATATAGAACTACATGGTAAGTGGGACAAAAGGGACCCCAGAAATTATGGTACCTGCATGGCAGGTGGGGCAAAAGGGACCTCTATGAATTCAATGGGGATAATGTCAGGTTTACCTAGGCTTCATTGAATGATGTTATGAAAGTATAGTCAAATCTTTCACAGAAAATTTATATTCAACCAAGTTTCAAAAGAAGTAAAGGAAATGATAATTATAACTTGTAATATTTTTATGATGTTTCCAATATTGTATGTTTCCAATGTTATAATTAATCCTGTTATGTTATTTTCATGGTTAATTAATTTTGCATAACTTGCTGAGTTTCATAACTCACCAGTGTTTTCTTACTGGCTGTTGTTACAGGAAACTGGAAAGAAAAGATTGATGCAAGCTGATTTTTTTGCAAGTGTTTCTTCTTTTCATATTAAAGCTATATTTGTTAGTGAGTTTACTTTTAAGGTATGAAAGAAATTTAGACATGTATTACTTTGGATTTGGTAATAGCTCTGTAAATAACTTATGTTGAACTTTAAATTATTAGTTGCTTCTATGTGACAAGATGAAGAAGAATTGTTGGATATTTTATAATATGATTAAATGATGAATGAAATGGTTATACTTATATTTGTAATACTCCTTGTACTGTTTAGAGCTACTATGGGATGTTACATTATCCACCAGCCAACACCTCCTCAACAGAGCCAACACCAACGACGAAGCTTTCACCTAACTAGTTTTCAGCCACTTCAGCGATGACAACCATGACGATAAATCCTTGCTCTCATATGTACTTGGATCGAGAATCCGTGAAGGATCGCAGACATTTGTTACTATGATATTGTTTTTATAAGGATTTATGGGTGATGGACTAGCAAATCAGTGGAATAAAATTTTATGTTATTTTGATGGATTAATTTTGGCAACAAAATAAAGAGAATATCCAAAAATTCATTCTCAGATTTCCAAAGATTTGCTTAGAGAGAACTTAGGAATTTTAACTCTAAATTATCCAGAAATTATCGAGTGAATTTAATCTCTAAAAAACTAACAGGCTTGGTCGGCACGCCAATTAAATTTCAGATGCCCATTCGGTGACCTTGTGCTGCAAGTTAGCTTTTGGATTCCCAAATATCATGAAATATTAAATTTCAGTTATTTGTCAAACTGAAAGCACAAGCAAAGAAGAACTTTTCTCACAGGTATAGACAAGAATAAAGTTAGCTACAGACCTTTGACAGTGCTTCCTTGTTCAGGATTTCCAGATTGCCCGATTGAAATCTTAGAAGTTCCCAAAGTCGAAGCCTCCATCTTTTTGATATTAAAGTTAGAAGAGGCTATTTCATTCTCAATTAAAGGAGGCTCTTCTGTTTCCATTTTACCATTTATTACGATGGCATCTGAATGTCCGCTAGCAATTTCATCATTAGCAACTTCTAAAACCAAGAGTTCACCTCTAGCTTTTTTAGAAGACTCTTCAGATTTGGCAGGCTCCACATCATTTTCTTTAGCAATTGGGTTACCAACACTTTCAATATCTTCTGAGAAAGTTATAGCAGTGGCATCAGTTTCTTTATCACCATCCGTTCCGGGGAACTCATCAGTAATGGAGCTTTCAGGAGTTAAAGCTTCTTTTTTTTGGCTTTCTTCCATGGTTAAGTTGTTAGAACTTTCCTTATCTTGTGAGAAAGGAACGTCATGGACTTCATTTTTCTTCAATTCATCAATTATGGAACTTCCAGAAGTTATAAATTCTTTAATTCCATTTTTTATGGCATCAGAACTTTGAGAATTCTCCCCACCTCCTGAAACTGAAATGGTAGAGATATTGCTTTCTTCAACCTCATTAGTTATAGGGATGCCATCAGCCACAGAATTTTCAGCATTTGAGTATAGTCCATTCCCGTTTACTTCGGTAGATGGCATTTCAAGTTTATCTTCTGAGGCCAGCCGTCCAGAACCATCACCATGGCTTTCTTTCTCACTTGATGGAGCATCAGCAATAAAAGAATTTTCAGAATTCAAATTTGTTGTAATACCGATGCTTTCATCTTTAGTAATACCTGAGGCAATAGAATCTTCCAATATGTCTGTTTCAGAGGGCCCGTCAGAAACTAGACTGGATGATTCTGTTGGGGTTCCAGAATTATCCTCATCTTCGGTTGAGGTTTCAGGAATATAAATAGCATCCTCAGGTGATTCACTTGCAGGTTCTATATCACTACTAATTTGTTCATCTGGAATAGACTCTGAAGTAGAATTCTCGTCATTAAGCACTTCAGAGGTTGATTTTTCAATCTTGAGCCCCAAACCTGAACTAGAAGAAACACCAACCAAGCCTTCTTCGCTGACTATTGTGGATTCATTGACCTTTTCTTCAATCACCATTGAAGTTTTCTTATGTGTTCTTTCTCTCTCATCCAAAAATGCAGCAATGTCCTTGTTTTGACGGAAAGCTAACTCAAAAGGGTTGGTTGCCACGTGCACTACACCTTGATTAAGCTGCCTATTTATAGATTCAACATCTTCTTCCTTTTTCATTGTTAGAGTAGCCTGTCCTCTTGAAATACGCAACACCCGCACCTTAACTTCCTGACCAACTTGCAGAGAAGAGTTACCCATTACGTTTCCAAACCCTTCAGATTCCTCAGACACTGGTAGAAAACCTTCCTCTCCATCTGGTAGAGATACAAAAGCACCTGATCTGATTGTATTTTTCACTGTGCCATCTAAAATTTGGCCCTTCACAAGTTTTGTACTTTTTTTCCCCTCATCACGTTTCTGATTAGACCTTACAGCATTTTTCCTGGCAGATCTAGGCTTATCATTGCTTCCATTGGCAGAAGTTTCCTTTTTCTGCTGTGTCTTGCCAGTATTATCACCATCTCGCATGGTGAGAGATATTCTACCAGTTTCCTTATTGGCTTCCACCACCATTACTTTCACCTCTTGTCCAACGGAAACAGCAGCTGCAACATCTTTGACATATTCATCGCTTATTCTCGAAACATGAACAAGTCCATCTGTGAATGCTCCAAAGTCTACAAAGGCACCAAAGGGTTGAATTGACCTCACTTTCCCGATAAAGGAAGCACCTGGAATCAATTCTTCATCCTTCACAGCGGGCATTTCACTCTTTCTGACAGATCTTGTACGTTTGACTCTAGCAGTGGGAGTCATGGCAGGATTTGATGGGGCAGTTTTGCTTGTCTCAACAGAACTTGGTGAAGTTCCATCTGCAACATCATTGCCTTCTCCTGAAACAGCAGGATTTGGATCTTCTACTGTTACATCAGTCCCAACAGCTGATATTGTTTGACTTCTTAATCCATGTTTAGGTGTGAAGCTAATTCTATAAATCTGAGGCAGATGTAATGATCGAGGAAAATAATATCCTCTGCTATACAATACCCGCTCTGAATGATTATGTGAAGCATTATATTTGGTAAGCTGTATTCTCTTTGTTTGTACGAAGGTGGCTCCAGGAAAGAGATTGATATTTCCTATTGAACAATGGATCAGTGGAGACATCCTCAATTTACTGATTGGTGTTCGCAACTAATACTTAAATTTTAGAAGCTGGACATTCCTTTTTGGACTGCACAACCCAGAAAGTTTTGGCATAAAGTCAGAAAATTTAAAGGAATGAAGCAACGAATTGAAAAACAAAAAGTTTCCACATTCAAGGGCATTTAGAATGATTTATTAAGAAATTGAACATTTGAACTGGAGATATCAGTCATAAGACAATAACATAAAGGAAGATGGAATTCCATATTAGATAAATGAGTTGTTAAATGATATAAAGCTGAAGAGAAAAAACACCTAAGATTCCATACCCTTCTATCCACTATCCTCTGTATTTTGTTCCCAGGATCGGCCAGAACAAGAAATAAAGGCAGCCAACCCTCCTGCTCCTCTTGTAGCCGTCAACTAAAGTTATCTAAAGAAAGAAACAATGTCTGTATTTGTTGTTCTCATTTACGTTTAGTTGTGAACATTGAATCATCTCATAGTTATTTTCTGGAATTTGATTTTCAAAGGTGGAAAACAAAAACCAAACATAGAGCAAAAGCTACAACAACAACATCCTCAAGTCTTTATCCTACTACATAGGGTTGGCTACATGAATCATTTTTCTGCATTGTGTTATGTTAAGAGTCAAATTTTCATTTAAAATCTAACAAAAAAATGTCATTTCTAATATTTTCTAACCAAGTATTTTCTTGTCTAACTCTACCTTTCTTAACATAGGCTGAAGTTTTATGTAACCAAACCATCTCAGGCAACTCTCTATAAACTTATCTACCAATGGAGTTACTCCAACATTTTCACATACATACTTATTTCATAATCTCTCTAAGAGTAACGCCACTCATTCACCCGAGCATCCTCATCTTTGCAACACTTAATTTTATGCTTGTCATTTAATGGTCAACATTATGCGCCATAAAGCATGCAGGTCTCACCACTATTTTATAGAATTTTCCCTTAAGTTTGAGAAGTAATTTTATATCACACAATAGGCCCAATGAATTCCTCCACTTTAACCATCCAACTTGAATTCTAATAATAATATCCCCATCTATTTCACCATCACTTTGAACAATTGACCCAAGATATTTAAAATGTGTACTATTATTAATGACATGATCATCCAAAGTCACAGTCCATCTACTAGATCTATTACTACTAAAATTATACTCCATGTATTCGATTTTAGATCTTCTCAAAAGAAAACCTTTAAACTCTAAGGTTGACTTACATAGTTCAAATATATCTACATCTCCCTCTCTAGTCTTATCTACAAGAAGAATATCATCAGCAAAAAACATACTCCATGGTACATCCTCTTGAAAAGCTATATAAAAGAAAATTTGAATAGCAAGAAACCTGATCAGAGTTTAAAGATAAATTTCATGGTAAATCTTTTTTTTTTCCTATCTTCTGATCATCATTTGGGAGGATAAATTGTAGTTAATTTCATGGGATAACACCAGATATTCGTAAACCTCTTGAAAATACCTAGAAGCTTATATAAGTTTGATGCAAACTAAATTTTGCAAATATACGCTTCCTTTCTAAATACTTAAAACAAACACAAACTCAAATAAAAATAAGACACAACGACACCTTACAATTTTTATATATTTTAGAGAAGAAAGATACAATGGAATGGTAATTTGTGGAGAGAAGAAATAAGTTAGAAGTTCAAGAAGAATTCATTGAGGGGAAGGGGAAAGAAGCTAGCTTGCAAGCTAAAAAAAAACCCTCAGGTTTCTACTCCAAAAATAATCACATAACCTCCTTTTAGAACAGCCCAAAACTCCTCTATAAATAGGATATAAAAGGGAGGCCAACAGCCATGTTCAGCCGCCCATACAACCAACCAAAAGGCAGCATTTAAGGCACGTTTGGACCCCCACCCGAACAGCCACAGCAAGGGAACCGAGACAGCCAAAAGCAGGAACCGAACAACCAACAAGGGGAACCGGGACAACCAAGTGCAAGAACCGAACAGCCATCAAGGGGAACCGGGAAAGCAGGGAGTAGGAACCAAATAGGCAAAGGCTCAAAAAGACTTCTCCAATTAGCCACAAGGCTCCAAACACCAAACATCCAAAGGAACATGGGCCAAGCCCATTTAGCTAATTTCAACCCACAAGTAAATGCCCAAATATGCATGCCTTGCTTGCATCAAAGTTCCACCGCATTTTGTGAAATCATTTTTGAATAAATTTGATATCATGGTACTATGGTGTCACGTTAATTCTAGATGACAACCCTAAAATGCCATAGAACATTTGGCTAGAATGAAATAAAGAGGTGAGGAAGGTAGGGAAGGGCGTTCTCACTATATCATATACCATAAGAAGAGAAGTAATTGAAAAAAAATATATATATCTTTTGAATCATCTTAAGAAATTATTCATGCCTAACCTTCATTGTACATGCAATTAATTACACACAATTGTTTAAGCTTTTTGTGCCTCATGGTAGCTCATCACCCTCATCCTTAGTCTGACATTTTGTTTCAATTATTGTCAACTTATCCAGCTACAGGCATCACTTTTCTTAATGTGGTTAGGCTAAAGATTGTTTGTGGCACTTAAGTTGTCTTAGACTTTACTTCTGAAGATTGGTAGATCCCTCTATATAATCAATTGTCATTGTTGTCATCCCTTTAATCATTGGCTAGTACCTTTTTGTTGGTCACCATTACAATTTTATTTAAAAAATTATTATTATTATTATTATTACCATCATCATCAACATAATATTTCTGAATTTCTTCTTTTTTTAGGCAAGTTTTATAATACCATTATTGTCGATCCCTAGCCCATATAAGAGGCTTTGAGGGTGGATAATAGGTTAATAGCCAAGTTTAAAACTCGCGTCAAAGATAATGAAATAAATCAAAATTATAATTTTTCTAGTGCTAGACTGTTCCCGCAAAGCAACCATGAGTCGTATAATGAAAAATATAGGAGCACATAATAGAGCATAGTCTTAGAAAAATTGTATCAATTTTAGATGACCAATTTGCTTTCATGGCAGAAAGATCCACAATTGAAGCGATAAGTAAAGAAAATTAATGAAGAAATATAGAGAATATATAAAAGATATTCATACAATCTTTATTGGCCTTGAGAATACATGATCAAATACTATGGGAGTTAATTTGGTGTGCTTTAATAAAATAAAATATGTATTAAATATATGGTAATGTTATTAAAATTATGCATGATGGAAAAGTAAAAATAATTATTAAAGATAATGTGACTGAAAACAGATGTAGATGATTTGTACATGTACAACAAAGGATAAACAATGCGCCCATTAGAAGAGTTAATTAAATTAGTGTCAAAGGATTACTAAATAAAAGGGATAGACATGAGGTTATATAGATAGAAGTTGTTCAAAATGATTACTGAATAATATGTTTAACCTCCTAAAAACACTCAACAAGAACAAAAGAAAATGAGGCTTGCTAAAGCCAAACCCAAATAATGAAGATAAGATTAATAAAGATGATGATGATGATTTGTTTCAAACAATCTACAAGCACACTGCTCTTTCCATATGGAAACCGATGGTGAAAAAAAAATTGCAAGAAACCCTATTGAAACCATAACAAAGCAAGGTGCTACAAGCCTACAACTATACACCAGCTCAACTTCAAAAAGCATGCCTAGCTGCAAGAAACATGCAGAAGGTTCCCTGCATTTTTTTTTTATTTTTTTTTAAGGTTCCCTGCATATACATTCAATATATCAATGGATTGCACATCTAATTAAATAAAACTGCAACTTATCATTATCATGAGTTTTAATTTGATTTGCACCTGATATTCAACTGCAAAGCATATGGTCCACATTGCAATCACCAGTTAAATCTTTGTATTCAAGAATGCTAAATCAAACTAAAAGCCTACAGAATAAGGTTTCAAAGTGTACAATTACATTGTTACTGCCAATATGGCAATCATGCATCACATTGTCAAATTTTATACACCACAGTAGGGAAAAACCAAAATAATAAGTATTTAGTAGTTAAATCAGTTCATACGTATGTCAACTTATTTCACACTAAGCATGCATGCAGTACTATCTAGTACAGGGCAAGGCTAAAATAATCATCCAAATAAATGTACTAACATTTTCCAACCTATTTACAAATCTACAATAGGAGCGGAAATCAAAGATGAAAAGAGAAAAGCCTACAGATTGAGAGACCTCTCTTCAAGAAACTTTCAAGATAAATAAATCAATCAAAAGAATGCTTGAATAGATGCTAGAATAAGCAGGCGTTGTTGTCAATATTGGTACTTACGAATTAAAAATAGCATCAGAATTAAGCAATTTAAAACTAATCATCTTAACCAATTCCAAACAAGAATAAAATTAAAAGTAAAAACATAATTGAAGAAAATGGATAGCGAAATTGCCTCATATTGCTCAACTTAATTTCTAGAAAAATTGATGGAAATGAATATCAACAAGATCTCTATATAGCGTTTACCAAACCGAAAACTAAAAAGATGACCACCACTGCAAAAATGATTTTTAATGCTTTTTGCCTTATATCTGCATAAAGCCTCTGAAAACTACATTATGAAACAGAATGACCAACTAACTATTTAAGACAAGAAAACCAATTTCATGGTACATACCCTCCAAGCATCCTGCCATCCTCAAATACTGGTAAACCAAACCTAAAATAGGGAAAATTTTGCTTTGCCGCACCCCTATGCTCGTTTTTCCTCTATATAACTCAAGTGATCATAGGGAAATACAGGTAATCCCATGATTTCCATCATATATAAAAAAAAACGAGAAACTTTTTGCCCACATTTGCCCACCCAACCTAGAACTGTAAGCAAAGAGGGCCAAAAGAGCTTTAAAAAAGTGAACTTTAGAGAAGGCAAAGAAGAACTTTATTACAGAAAATGAAGGCCGAGCAAAAGAGTTACTTTAAAGTAGAAGAGGAGGAGGTGAGAGCGCACCTTCAAGAGATGTGGAAGCCGGAAGGGCAATTTTACTTTGGCGTCCGTATCTCTCTATTATTGCTGATGCTTCCGTGCGAGGGCGATGAAAACGGAGGGCAGAGAGTAGCTATATATGATTATATCCTTATCCTCGACTTGCTCTGAGGAGGCTAGTGGGTGGGAAGAAGAAGAATGTGCGCCTGTGGCCGCGATCAGTAAAATCTTACAAACTGCCAAAAATAAATATGACTATCCTCCGAGTTACACTTACCACCGCTGAGAGTTGGCCGATCTGGTAAGCAGCTGTCAAATTACTAAGATTAAGGGGCTATATTTTTTTTTTTTTTTTTTTTTGGGGGACATTTAGGTCATTTAAGGCAAACTCACACACACAACGCATACACAAAGACTCGAACCTTGGACCTCTTAGTTGGAAGCCTAAGCTCTCAACCAATAGGCTAAGGAGAGTTGTGTTTAAGGGGCTATTTGACTCGAGCAAAATAAACTTGATAATAACTCACTTAACTTCATATTTCCTAAATATTAAGAGGAGAATATTTTGGACTTGGAATCACAAATACTAAATTTAACGAATTTTTTATAGAATTTTTAATTATTTGTTCTAATATTTACGATTTTATGTGAGAAAATTATTAAAACCCATAAACTCTATAAAAAGTTTAGGATTTAATACATTTTCAAACTAGCCAATAACAGGAAATGAAACAAAATTTAGTGCATGCGAACTTAGTGCCGGCCGAACGTAACTCTACGTACGTTCACCGGACCAAATAAAAGTTCTCGTTTGAGACGACTTTTTACTACTTCTTAAAACATTTTTTTAATAAAACAATTAAATTTTTTTACTAAAAATTCACTTTAAAAAGCAGAAAAAAGCCATCCCTATTAAAACTCCATCAAACGAAATTCTAGCAATCTAGTGTTAGTGTCAATCATCTCATTTTTGTCATTTACCGATTCTCCACGGTAGCCTAATTCAAATTGAATCATGACAAATCTTCTAGATGCCAGGCAGTTTTTTTTTTTTTTTTTTTTCTTCTTTGAAAATATTGGATCTCGATTTTTTATAACTATCATATCCTACTACAGATTATTGTTAAAAAAAAATAATAGCTATAATCAAATAGAATTGAGACATCTGAAAAATAAAATTAACAAAAACTGTCCTAATGCCATTGCTCATCTTGAGACCGACATTTTTCAAAACGAACATTTCAGTTTGGTAATAATTAGTCACACTCAAACATGATAAAGATTATCAGATAGAAGCAACAATATAAACTGGAATAGCTCTTAAACCGGACTTTGCACTGTCCGAGCAAACCAGTTATAACAATACAAGTTTAATCCTCATAAAAATTAAATGCCTTGGTAGAAGCTGGAAGTAAATATATCAATCACTACCAATCTCGATGACGATCGCGTTCTCTTCCGTAATCCCTGCTTCTTTCATAATCGTAATCTCGATCCCTATCTTTATCCCTGCTTCTCTCCTTCTCATGCTCCTTGTTTCTTTCTCTGCTCCTGCTTCTGTGCCTCTCTCTCTCGTAACCCTGTCCTCGTTTGTCCCTTCCCCTGCTCATATCGGAGTCACTATGGTCGCTTGCTCTGTACTTGCTTTTCTCTCGCCCATTTCTTTCAGTCAGTGCTGCAATCGCAAATCAAAATATGAAAACTTCTATCTAGAAAGTTATAAAGAAAACTAAATCACTTATGCTACGCCGAGTGCCCGCATAATAAACTGTAACAGAGATAATTTTTACAGCAAAAAAGCAGAAGTTTGATGCAACCATGAAATTACTATAAAGACAACCAGCATTATTTACGACTGCGAGCTGCAAAGAAGTTTTCCTTCAGTTACAAATGAGATAAATAAATTGCTGGACATATCTATTTAATTTATTATAGAGGGATTTCATTGGTATCACAAAATTCTTATACATTTACATATCTAACATCTAAATTTTTATATTTAGATGCCTGAAATCCAAATCTTCATATCACATCAAAATTCCACTAGTATTAACTTTTTTTAATAGAAATACACATTTTTCAAGTATATATTTTGATGTGATTGAAATAAAGGTATTTTATAAATATTAAATTTAGGTGTTATGTAAAAATTGTGTAGTATGTCAATCTCACTTTATTTTTCTTAATATTTCATTCAAACCAAATGAGAACGGTTAATTACTTTTCCAACAATTTTGTCTTAAAAAAAACAAAGTTAAGTATTTCAGTTCAACTCCTTTTCACCATTAACATTTCCCATTTTATTTGATCCTCTCATTTCACTCAAGCCAAACAAAACCTTGCTATATCTAGAAAGCCACAGGCAAGAATAATCAAAAGCCTAATAACAACATCAAATAAGCCAAATGCTAGAAGTGATTAGTAATGAAATGTTATAGTCGGCAACAATCTGTTAAAGCACCAAACCGAAAAAAAAAAAATTTCAAGTGCAAAGAATGGAAATTATGCACCACATAATATTCTAAATTCTTGGCAAATAATTATGAGTAATGTAATTGTTTCGAGAACAAATGTCATCATCAACATTAGTCTTATCTCAACCATTTTGAGTTAAATTTTATAAGTTTTCAAACATTTATAAAGAGTGATGTTTGTGTGTTAAACTTATTCTTCATAAATTACTTTTAAGTAACTTCTATCCTTGTTAGTTATCTTAATTCTACCCATTTTCCTTCATAACTATCCATCTAATAAGTGCATTTGTAACCCTTCATTGTACACATACAAACCAGCTATATTCAATAGATATCCACGTCAATCATCCCTCTAATTGAATCATCCTTTCATTTATCATTTATACATTTTCCACAAATCCATATAAACATTCTCATTTTTGCCACACTCAACTTAGCTAACAATGATTTTTTTACTGTACAATACATTAGATTCATTAAGCATAACAGGCCTAATTATTATTGTATAAAACATAACTTCAAATCTCTATAATATCCTCTTATTATGTGTGATGAAGTATATGCGACTCAATTTAAAAATATCTCAACCTTCATGAAATTCAACAAATTTAACACCAGTGTTCTACTCATTGAATGGAGCAATTTGATATATAGATCGATATATTGAATTGCGAAGAATTAGGAGATAGGGAATTAAATCTCATTTGCATTTTTTTTCCAATGTTAATAAAATATATTCACGGTTTGATTATACAAATTGTTGTGGCAAGGTTAAACTATTTATCCGCTAAAGCACATATCAAAGCATGGATTGCATGATGGTATGGGTACTAGAGTAAATAGCATTTTTAGTGCTTTTATCAATTCCAGCACTTGTTTAGTGCTTTAGGTAAATCTCTTGCCAACGGAAACTTATTTTTCTCTTTACGGGGAGCTTGTGGAAGGGCTGGAGCAGGAATAGGTCGCTGGAAGGCAATGCGTCAGCTGAGAGTGGATTCTGGAGCTGGCAGTGATAGGTAAGTGGATGGGGGTATTGATCGGGTGATACAGGTGGATGTAGATGCTGGTGGCTGTGTGTGGGGCTGGTCAGTGAGATGAGGAGAGATTAGCGAGACAAGAAGAGGATAGGGAAATGTTTTATTGGCTATTTGAATGGATGGGGGAGTAGAGGTGAAGATAGTGGAGTGAGGATATTTTTATTTATTTCTACTCCATTTTTTGTATACATTGATCATTAGTTGGTTTGTACTCAGGATGTCGTAATTTGGGGAGTTATGGAGGAAAAACTCAAGCTGTACATTCGAAGGCGGAAGGTGTGATTGAGAAATAACTTTATAAAAAGTATCAGTTTAAGGGGCCAACTATCATAAATAACTTAGTATGTCAGACTTCAAAGCATAATGAGAGGCTTTAGTTTGGAAAAGACATCTTCGATTTTAAACGACCTTACATCCAACTGAAGATCTGCCAGAAAGCCATTCTTCTTTTGTATTTCATTGAAAGATCAAGCTTCTGTTCAGGTCAAAGAGTATAGAAAAGAATGTGGCTTACCACGAATAAACCAATATTTTCTGCTGATAGTTACTTTGATGAAGTTCAGTTAGCAAGCAATCAAAGGCGCTAAAATATAATCAAAAACTAAGTTGCGCATGGAGCCTTCAATGAATTCCAATACTAATTACAATATCATTTAGTTAAAAAGGCACAAAAATATAATGGATAATACCTAATTCATCAACCTCCCATCCAGCACGGCCAGAACCTGGAAGGGAATGAGCAGCTTCAGCCTGTTGGGCTTTTGCACGGTATTTCTTTTTGAGGTTTCCAAATTCATCATACATCTCTCCGTCATCCTAGAAGGACACCGTAAAAAAAAAGTTGTATGCAGAAAGAAAACAATTTTAAAATGTTAAATGGGGCAAACCTCAGCTTCTTTACGACGTCTTTTTGTTTCCTCTATTTCCTCTTCATCAAGTTCTTTATAACCACCACCACGCCCCCCTCTGTAAATGCCAAGAAAAGTAAAATTAAGCTTCAATTACAGAAACTAGCCTACAAGTCTACAACTATAATTTCAACTTCCTATGGATAGCAATCCTAAGATTTCTCAATAGCAGACACTCGTGTTGTGCATATAAAAAGCGAGATACAAGCAGTAGCAAGCACATAAATATTGAACTCGGAACTATTTGAGCTTCGATGAATATGCATGGGAGACTCTCAGCATACTCGATCAACATACTATCACAAGTAGAACAATATCGAGAGTCAATTTCTCAACTTGCTTTCTATATCCATAGGCATTCCGAACAAAATGGATAGATATTATGAAGAAATAATTGAGAACATACCCAACTAAGCTACTCATAGAAGTTAACCTACCATGGTTATGAAATTGACAAGGTAACTAAAACTTACAAGATATCCACCTAAATAAATTTATATTTGGTGTATAAGTATGCAAAATTACTAACCGTAATCAGAATTAAGATCCATATTGATTCACCCACTTTGTTTCAAAACAGCTAAAAATCACAAACGGTTCTTACTGAGTCATAAGCAACAAATCCTGTAGTTTAACTAACGCTAGGTAAGATTTCCTTGATATCAATGACAACTGCAAAAGAGAAAATGTCATATGGGAGTAATCACCAAAACATACCTCTAAAAAGTAAAAAAATAACACAAGCAAATAAATCGTTTACAGACCCAATGAACCACTAGAGATTATTTTAGACTAGAAAATCTCAGTTAACCTCGCTGAAAAGAAGCCATGAAACCAAATTACTTAATTCTAGAAACCATTTCAGGTGTTATGATCGCATCTCTTTTATATGATACACTACAATCAGCAAAATAACATATGACAACTGATATTTCGAAAGTGACGACCATGAACCACAACAAACAACATGAGTGAAAATCTATACTAAAATGTAAAAATGCTCATGATACGTTATTACCTCACGCCACCTTCATTGTGACCTGGCTTATTGGTGTTACATATATTACACTTCAAACGTTTTGCCCAGTTGATATTTCCACACCTGTACAATCATAAATCCTTGAGTGCTAAACCAGTTGAACATTATAAAAAAAAATCCATTTAACAATTATTGGCAAGCTAGTCAATGGTAAGAAAAGAAAGGGGTTAAATAAGACAACCTAGCTGCTATTATATATATATATACATTAAAAAACAAAGGAAAATGTGATACTAGATGATCAGTAGGCAGTGATAAATCTCCAGGGTGATGTAGAGTAAATTGGCATACAGCGCCAGTTAAGAATGCATTCAAAGCTGGGACTTTAGATATTGAACTATTTAATCAATCAAGGGTAAACAAGGCCCAAAGCATCGGAGGCCTGAAGAGTGCATTAAAATGCAAAACCTCTTAAATAAGGTTCATCAACACCTTGATTTTAATATGTTTCTATTAGGTAGGCCCAAGCTGAACCGGTCCCTCCTGGACCGGTTCACTTCTATAGGAGGCAGGCCCAAAGAGGGGGGCGGAACCTGGAGGGGGCGGAATAGGGGTGGGGCCCACTCATTGATTGGAGCAAGAGTTTAAGAGGGAAAATTTAAATTTGGGAGCTGTTTAGGGATTACTTAATTATATTTTACTAGTAATTTCCTTTTGACTAGGGATAGGGTTATCTTGAATTTGGAGGCTAAATTTGAGATCTCTAGTGTGGTATTTGGGCTCTAGTCTTTGGCTATAGATTTGGAGAGTTGAATCTTCCTCTCGAATTGAAGATTCTTAAACCGCTTGCTGCTTTTCTTATTCTTTGCTAAATTGGAGATTTTATTTTGCTGTTTCTCTACTAAGTTTGGAATTTCTGCAACAACGTTGCTGAATTTAAGAATGCTGACTATTTTCTATCAGTTTCCTATGAGTTCTGTATCACTACATAAATTAGGGTTCTCTGGCTAAGTGAAATATTCATGCATACTGATTTCCTAATATAATTGATATGATTTCAAATATGCTCACACAAATAACTTAATAGCACACTATCTTTAAATGAAAACAATGCAATGCTAAAATTGAAGATCAAAGTGTAATGAAATGATCAAACATATTTAAGAATGTCAACTAAAAATTGAAAACAATTAAAATAAGTGAATGAATCAATTTCCACAAATCAAATTTATGTCATGTCATGTTCTGATCAAAATCAATAGCACAAAACAAGCGATTACAAATTCTGTAGACAAAATATAATAAAAAACGATTTTACCAAAGTAAGAACAAACCAAGCCTCATGTTAGTACAAGGAAATGACTTCATGGAATTAAATAGCACATTTATATCATGCCCGAAGGAATCATAAATCCAATTTACACTTAGAAGATAGAAACTGAAATGAGAAATTTCATTTAAGCCATAAGTTCACAGTTATATGGCTCATATTGTTATTTAAAACTCCTCATAAAATGGGCTAGGAAATAAGGTCAGCAAATAATCAATAAAAATCTAAATTTAAATTAAATTTCAATTCAATGTTTTTTTAAAAATCTCAATTCAATTATCCTAGCAATCTTCCAATCTTAATTTTCCAAAGCCACCAAACAGCAACAGTTGCAGGTCTCACAGATTACTCCTGTTCAATAAATCATACAATAATTCGGCCAGAAAGAAGCTTATAATAGCACACACAAAAGCACCCAAGAACCCCACGAAAAGGACAAGCTAAGCCTCCGAAGTAAACAAATAGCTCATAAAAGTGAAAACCACAAATCATGCCACTAACTAACACTTTTTTTTGGTATATCTAATGAATAATGACAAAGGCCGCCTCCCAAACAACTATCAAAATGATTGCTACACATATTAAGCAAAATTAGAAGCTGGAAAAAACAAAATAACTAGTAGTTGATAAAAATAAATATCAATAATTGGTAAGTAAACTATCTAATTGCCCACCAAACCAAACATTAGATAACTAGCAGGCATGATTAGTCCATTCATGCCTGATAATAAACTCACATTAGAGTCGACATAGATGCAGACTATGCAAGTTCATTAGTAGATAGAAGATCAACATCAAATTCTTACACAATTCTAGGCAAAAATGTTGTAGCATGAAAGAGCAAAAAAGCATAAAGTTGTGGGGATAGATCTAGGGTTGAATCAAAATTCAGAGCTGTGGCCCGAGGAATTTGTGTTATGACTAAAGATCAATTTAGATGAACAACAAAACAAGTGGGAATAGTCTTGAACTTGTATTGTAACAACAAGTCAACAAAAGTAATTGCTCATAGTCATAACACAACACAACATGACCAAACAAAAAATATTGACATTCACAAATACTTCATCGGGGAAAAGCTAGAAGATGGCTTAATCAGCACGTCTTATGTGCCCTTAAGAAATAAACTAGCATATGTGTTTACAAAAGACTTATCGGAGCAATTTTTCATGAAATCATCTCAAGTTGGGAATGGAAAACAACTATCTCGAATTTGAAAGAGAGTGTTAGAACCTACAAGAACTAAAGAATGAAACCAGAATTGAATGAAGGAATTCGGTGTTATAGAAGGACCAAATATTAAAGAAGAAAATTAGAAGCTTAGACAATACAAAATAACTAGTAGTTGATAAATAAATATATATATATATATATATATATATATATATATATATATATATATATATATATATATATATATCAATACTTGGCAAGTAAACTATCAAATTTGCCCACCGAACCAAACATTAGATAACTAGCAGGCATGATTAGTTGATTCATGCATGCTAATAAATTCACATTAGAGTCGACATGCAGATTATGCAAGTTCATTAAATCTGCAAGTTCATTAGTAGATAGAAGATCAACATCAAATTATTACACAATTCTTAACGAAAATGTTGTAGCACGAAAGAGCAAAAAAGCATAATGTTGTGGGGATAGATATAGGGTTGAATCAAAATTCAGAGCTATGGCCTGAGGAATTTGTGTTATGACTAAAGATCAACTTAGATGAACAACAAAACAAGTGAGAATGTCATTGAACTTGTATAGTAACGACAAGTCAACAAAAGGTTTTGCTCATAGTCATAACACAATACAACATGACCAAACAAAACATATTGACATTCATAAATACTTCATCTGGGAAAAGCTATAAGATGGCTTAATCAGCACGTCTTATGTGCCCTCAAGAAATCAACTGGTATATGTGTTTACAAAAGACTTAACGGAGCAATTTTTTCATGAAATCATCTCAAGTTGGGAATGGAAAACAACTATCTCGAATTCGAAAGAGAGTGTTGGAACCTACAAACGCTAAAGAATGAAACCAAAATTGATTGAAGGAATTTGGTGTTATAGAAGGACCAAATATTAAAGAAGAAAATTCAAGAAGGGTTTTGACATGAAAGGCATGCTACAAAGCTATGTATTTAAATATGACTATATATATTTAAAGTAGGTAGGTTATTCTATATATTTCATGCATTTCAGCTAAAGATGTAAGGATGTAAATAGTTTTCATATCTTTCTATAGACATTTTTCCTAATTTTACTATTAGAATAATCTATATACAGCTTGTATCAAATGCATTGAACAAATAAGAAATAATTCATTCCTACCATTCTTGTTTTCCATGCATAATAATCAAAATAATAAAATTTGAGAAGAAATTGCTAGAAGCATTACTGTAGAAAACACCAAACCAGAGAGAGCTGCTCAATTATCTTTTCATCTTTCCCAGCTTCTCTATTGCCTTCTCTATTTTTTAAGGTTGTCTTGCCTCAGCTAGAAAAATAAAAATGGACAATCCTAGCATTCACCATAGGAACATGTGACAAATTCGTAAATTTTTTTCCAACTATGTTGAATATATTCTAGCAATAAAAAGAACTTTTCAAAATCATTTATAACAACAAACAAATGCCACACAAAAATAAGCAAATTAATACTGTTCAACAAGCTAGATTTTAGTAAAACTCCTAAGTAATTCCACCTTGATTGAGACAAGAGTCTTACATTGGGCATGACCAATCGTTTGGACCAAACAGCCCAGTGGTAGGGCCAGCTACTGCTCGACCACGCCCACCTGCTTCATTGCTACCACGGCCCCTTCCCTGCCCACCACGCCCAGCTCCTATTCCACCAGCACCAGCAGGACGAGCAGTCCCACAGCGATTGCATACGCCACGAAAGGCAAAATTTACATTGGAACAACTGCTAAAATAAAAGATCATGAGGAAATTGTATATCAACACTCAAAACTTATGCAAATGTGGAAAGGTGAAAGAAAGGGCTGCTCACCAATATCACAGCACAGACCTTGTATTTGGGCATAACCAGTCTCCATCCTGCTGCCATGATTTCCCTAAAGCATCAACCTGCCCTCTACCTCTGCCTCCAGAACCATTTATTTCATCTTGCCCTCCTAAATCCCCAGATATATTGAGATCTGCAACAAGGTTAAATTGTTCTCCAGATTCTTTAGACTTTGACTCTGCTATATAAACCTCAATGGTGCTTCCATGAAAATCTTTGTTATGAAACCACTCCACAGCAGCTAAAGCTGCATGAGGATCTTCATATGTAACTGTTGCATCGCCCTTTGGTTCATTAGTAACTTTGTCCCGATACAACCAAATCTTCGGCCGACCACTCCTTTTGTCCTTCTAATAAATAAACAGAGACTAAATTAGGAAAAAAATCACATGACAAATACATTTTCATGAATGCAGAGTAAATACAATAAAAAATAGAGTTGTGGTGATGGTTTTCCATAATACCTTGTGAAACCCATACCTTTAGCAACCCTATGGTGCCAAAATGTTCAGCCAGCATATTCTCATCAGTTCCAGGAGGCAATTTGCAAACATAGACACATCCATTAGAGGTATTTTTTCCCAAGTAACTTGCCATGCCAATAGATGGGTACTGCCTACTGTAAGAAAATAAAAATCCGCAGCATTCAGCATATATGCAAGTCTGGGTACTGTCTTATCAAGACTCAATTGACTACTAGTCAACAAGAATAAATGAAAATATCAGCAAAAGCTGTCAATTTGCAAAGCAAAATTATGTCCAAAATCAGCAACAACAAGGAATCACAACATGTGTGATGCATTGGTCAGCAAAGATAGTTACATGGTGTATGAGAGGGTACATTCATAGAACCAAAATACGGATTAGGCATAAAACATGGAAATTTGAAGTGATTTAGTAATTATTTTACTCCAATTCACCAAAGGAATAACAGTACCAGAAATAATATCCCATTAGTTTTATAGAAAATAAAATGCAATTGCTACAAACTTTAAAATTAAGTTACAAGAGTTTCCAGTGTTCTTTTGGCTATTAGAAAATTTGAAGCTAATAATACCTCAGTAAGCCAACCGAAACAAATGAAGTTCTATCAGCCTATCTCTTCTACTAGCCAGAAAGACAATGTTATAAAGAAATTAATAAATAAATAAAAGTGATGAATGACCATGTAGCAAAAGGGGCGTAAATGTAGTGATGGAACTTCAGAAAGCAAGTTCTATGATGTGAAACCTTTAGATACCTATCAAACAAAGAGTGATAATGGCTGAGCAGTTAAGAGAGCAATGTAATGAAATAACACAGAAGACTCCAAGGGTGATAATAATAATTTATACTCAATGATTCTCAAGATATCTGGCTTATATCATCTCATATGTCCTATTTCATTTTTCATATATAAATAAGGTAGTATTTATTAACTATTTGTTTTCTCAAAAACATGCTTCAGCCTTCTTTGCTTTGTTTTCCTAACATGTTTTCTTGCATAATCTTGATGTTCAGTCTCAAAGATCACTTTTCCTAAGGAAAAAAGCAAGAAAAACAAAATATTACATGGTGCATAAGGCCACCATAAAAAGTTCAAACATTTCATGCGATGCATATGTAAGAAATTAAATATCAATTTACAATTGTAAGCAAGCCCAACACCTCATAATGTAAATTAAACTGAAACAAAAGAAAGAACATAATGCTGAAAAAAAAAACACTATCAACCAATATAACACACACACACACTGATTGAAAAGGATGTAGAAAAAATTCCAGGTTAAACAAGGTATTGTGAAATGGAACAACATAATAGAAACAAAGAAAATTATGACAGATGATCATCCCTCAAGAAATACACAAAGTTCAGTTGTGCTAGCGTAAATTCATGCTTCGATAACGTAATGTTAATTACTTACTTTTCTACCTAACTCCTAGGGTTGTTTCATATCAAGATTTGCAAGGGATTTAAGTTAGAATTACGCCAAACACAGCAAGCAAATTTAAGAGGCTTTCTTAAATCCTGGCTTCATAAATCTATAAGATTCAGCCCAGAGCATGGATTTACTATATCCTGCCAGTAAGGTCTAGATTTTAGTGATTTAGCAAACCCACGTAATGGTTGATTAGAAGCCTTGGCATCCTCTTCGGAGTTCAGCGATAGTAATCGACCAAGAGGCTTGTCGCGGCTTCTCATCTAATGAGATAACACAACTAAGAATCTCACCTCCAGAAACGAAAGAATGAAGATTTCAACTTGAAGAACCGCAAGAAAGGACTCCTTCAGACAGATCGTGCAAAGCAAGAACACGCGAGAGAAGGGATGGCGATTAGGGCGTCTCGTTCGACAAGTCTCGTTCTTGTGTTCTCAGGACGGAACCTCAGGTTGGCACTTTGCTCTATTTACTTAAAAACTACAGGATTCTACTTTACCAATTTGCCCTTATTGATTTACATACAAACCATAAATTAATTAATTATTTATTTATATATATTTAAAAAATACCATCTATATGTTTTTTTCTCAAAACTTTTTTGGCTGAAAGTTTTCTTTTGTCCGAAGTTACTTAAAATAAGGGATAAAATATTATATTCATGAACCATTTTAGAAGTTGAAGCATCTAAAATGGATTCGAACATATTAGAATTTGAACATTGTTTGAACTCAAATTCTTACATAATTAGTAGTATTCGAATCAAGTTCAAATTTGGTTTGAACTTAGAATCAACGAACATGTTAATGTTCGCACGAGAACTCGATAGGAACGTTGTAAATGAGATATTTACGAAAGTGGTGGTGTATTTAAAAGAAGATGGTTTTGCAATGGGAGCTCGTTAGGAGTCACTTGAAACAGCGACATGAGAAAGAGAGACGAATGCAATAAAATAACTTTTGCTAGACGAAGGTGTTGATTACACTAGAGGCGTGAAGGAAAAAGTGTTTTTTGATGGAAATATTTTATTCCCTTAGGAAGATATATCCTTTCTTATTATGACTCTGAATATGAAACTAATGAACTCTTATCCAGACTATCTTCGTTAGATTCTCGATAGAACTTCATGTTGACCCTTTAAGATTCATGTAGTTCTTTTTTTAAATCTAACTATCATAGGCAGGATAAAACTTGCAGTGTCATCATCTGAACCTATTAGAGAATGATATCTTCGCCTCCTAAGGCGATATATCGTTCATAACGACATGTCCGATTTCGAGACCAAAATTTCAGAGATTAAATTTCCCAACGAAGATTAACCTTTTCAAAACCTCTTTTTCAAGCACTTCCAAACACCCAACAAACGTCATCTAGCCCAAATAATTCATAATCTAAATACACAAACTAAATAATGTTAATTTGTGTCATTGCTAAACTCAAATTCATAAATTCATCAATCAATTGGAGTATAGCAGAAGCTTGTCAATTTAAATTTGATTTTTAGATGCCTAGTGACCATGTTTTATGGCATCTTAGATGGATGATAATGAAAATTACAATGTCATGATGTTGCCTCAATAAGCATGCTAATGATTTAAAGAATGCATGCTTATATTGATTAGCAAACTTTTGAAAATTCACTAACATCTCAAAAAGCGTGTTGTCGATTTAATAAGCATGTTATAATCTTAAAAATTATTATTAACTCAAAGTGTGATATATCGAAAAGCTTAAAAATCAAAATGTTCATAAAAGGCTACCACCAAATCCGTAGCACTTGTATAAAAACATCAAGCCTTTATCCCACAATGTGGGGTCAGCTACATGAATCATTTTTCTCCATTTTGTCATGCTAAGAGTTAAATTCTAATCTAAATTCGTAACACTCGTACAAGCTGACAAAATTACACATATGCCACCAGATCTATAATATACATACAAGCACACATAATGTGTTACTTTTAAAATTTAAAATTTGAAATATTACACATACACCATGGTATTCACAACACTCATACAAACGAACATAAGGTATTTCTTGAATTTAAAATCAAATATTGTGCATTTCTAATGATAATAACTTACGCAAAAGAAATATTTAAATATTTTAAAATGTCCCTCCTGCATAGAATAGAATTCTCTGCATTTATATATAAATCATCGAGCAAGGTGTTGATGCCTCTAAGGCGAGTGCAACAATATTGGGAAGCAAGCGACTGCCCCGAGAAGAGTGTTATTGCCTTGAGAAGTAAATCACTAACTCTAGAAGTATGCACATTAACTTATCAATAATTTTAAAACTAATATGTGGTCCCAAAAAATGCATAAACATATAAATATAAAGTCTATAAATGTTGCGCAGGGAGCTTCTTTTCTAAAATGCCCCTAAAACTTAAAAGTAAATTATTTTTGCAACTAAATTTTGATAAAAATGTGGAAACTCAAATTTACAAAAATCAAATATTCATTTAGAATTTATCATTTAAATTTTAAAACAAAAATCCATCTATCATACGCAAATATTTGTTAAAGATGATAAGTTTAAGAATTTAAGAATAGCTTCAGCTCAGAAAAAGCAAAATGTCTAATTAAATGTATCAATATGATTCATTTTCAGATGATTTACTCGCTAGTGAGGATAGTTTTTTTGTTATAAAAGCATCATTATATCACAGTTAGGGACATAGCACGTGCCCTCGGCCTCCCCTCTTTCTGCTAGTTAAGATTGACTAAAATTTATCGCTTTAAACAAACATCAATCCTAAGTTTACAAGGTATCTTTGGACGAAGCAACCCATGGCTGCTAATAAGGATCATTCGGTTAGATTGTGTCAACTATCTCCTCTGACTAAGTAAACAAGGGATCATAACGGCCCGGAATGATGGAACCATAGGATCTTGCTCGGGTTTGTCATTATTCCCCCCCACCATCCGCTTTAAGTATACAAATAATAATTTTAATATTCTAAAAATTCATATGCTGATACGACATGTTAGGTACTACTTACCTGTTTAATGACTAACCTTAATCGAAAGTGCTCTCTCGTCATCGAAATTAATAGTTAACCATAGGTGATTGCGTTTATGGGGAAGTTACAACTAGATTATAAAGTCCTCACAAAAATGAGAGTGAAATTTTTGGGTAGTGCTTTATCCAAGGTTTTGAAAATCGAACCGGACAACGAACCGGAAGAAGGAGAGGTTCACGGTTCTACCGGTTCGACCGGTCTAACCGGGGTCGAACCGGATGACGTAATAAATAATAAGTATTATTTAAATTTAATACAATTAACATAAAAATAATGTTATCATTCAAAGTATGAGATAAAAAATTAAACTAAAAAAAACTATGAAACATAAAAACTTATATAATTAAGTAAAATAATTATTTTAAAATCTCACATAAAAGCTAAAAAAAAATTAAATCTCATAATTATAAGAATTTACACTCATAAAAATATGATATTTTTAAATTTGAATATTTTTCAAATTTTAAATTTAATTTATATATAACTATATAATTTAATATAAATTATTATTAATTTATGTTTCATATTTAATATAAATTTAATTCTAACATAAGTTTATAAATTTAATATAAATTATTCTTATTTTATATTATATGATTAAATATATTTTACATGTTTATGATATATTGTATACAAAAGTTATTTTATAAATTTATATCTAAAATCATTAATAAATAAATAAAATTATTTTTTATTATGTATAAATAAATAAATTTTTATTGTTAACTAATAAATAATTATCACTCACATAAAAAATAATTAATTAAAAAATTTGTTTAAAAATAGGTTTTATACCCATTATATATGTTATGAACTCATACACTTCTCATCTCTTTTTTTTAGTCCCACATCCCTTAGAAACTCTTTCTTGCTATTGTTTATATAGCATATTTAGATTCCTTGCATAAAGAGAGCACATGGGAAGGTGATGTGAAGTTGCTTCATGAAGCTTTGAGGACTAAAGTGCTTAGTATATAGAATGTATTTAACTTTAATTAAATGTTTTTAATATATATTAATTTATTTATTTAAAAAAATACTTAAAATTTGTGAGATTTGAACCAGCCGGTTCAAAAATAACCGGCCCGGTTCACCGGTTGGCCGGTTGAACCGGCGGTTCTGACCGGTTCAGTTCGGTTCGTTGCAGAAGCGGTTTTAGGGCTGAATCGGACCGGCCTTGTGACCGGTTCACGGTTGAACCGGCCGGTCCGGTTTTTAAAGCACTGGCTTTATCTCAAACTCAAATTCAATTTGCCTTCTGAAAATTTTACCTAAAACACAGTTAGAACTCTCCTGAAAGAGGGGAGGTCAAGGCACAAAATTTTGGAACCAGCATTCTCAATTTGTGATAAATATATTATACAATACAAAGAATAGTTTGTACAACATAATTATTTTAATCTAATGAAAACTTGAAAATTCTTCTTTATTTGATTAGAATGTACAATCATATTCGTGATGTATGTTAAGTTCTATTGATCAATTGATCGTACGTACTGTACGAATGAGAATCATATGAACATGCTATATGTTTGTTCATACTTTACAAATATTTTGTAATATATATTATTCAAAAACATTGGTAATTGATGTGATTTCAATTCATATTTGTTTAATTTTAATTTGATTGGTAATTATGTGCCATAAAGTGTTTAATGAATCCTTAGCTTGGTAAGCCAAGAATTAGACTAAGAAAATGAATCTTAAGTTTATCAAAATTTCTCTGGGAGTGTCGTGGCACTGGACGAAGTGGCCCCGTGATATTCAGCTCTCTATTTAAGAGACAATTTTAAGGTGTTGCAACACCAAGATCTCAGCTTAGCATCATTGGGGAGGTGAGGGTCACGGTACCATACCAAAATAATAGTTTTTAAAATAATAAATATTTAAAACCATTTGTTAAATTCACTTCACCCCAGCCCTTTGCCAGGAAAAGAGGAGGATAAGCAAATGAGAAGAGAAGATAGAAAAGAATATGCGATTTAGAGACCAAAGCTCGGGTTTTTTTGTTAGGCATGTTCAAGATATTATAAAGCCCAATGTAAACTCTAAGAACTCCTGAAGAATTATGGTGTCACTGGGCGTCAGGCATAATTCCGGCGTCACTCGGGCATCGAGTAGAATTCCGGCGGTGGTCGTGAAGGAGTTTCTTCCCTCCAATCATTCTCTTTTTCTTCTCTTCTTTTTCTTGCTTGTTCTTGCTTGGGTTCCCTCTCAAGAGAAATGAGAGGTCTATTTATAGATATTCTAGAGTGGCATGAACTGTAGATAGGTGAGAGATCATGGGTAAATAGGGAGTGGTCGGATGGACGGCCAATATTGAATCCCTTGATCGTGCACCGTTTGTTAGACATTTGAAAGTCTTAATGATGTTGGAATTAGACGATCTTGGGCTTGTTGGATTTGTCTCATCGAGCCGTTTGATGTGACTATAAGAACGTCACATTTGGAAATCGTTTGGTAACTTAAATTGTGGTTAGAACTTTCCAATAGTGCTCTGGGTCCTTGATTTGGACTCATTTGGGCTCGGACTGAGTCAATTTTGGTTTCGTTGGGTTTATATTTTAAAGACGCTTAGTTTGACTATAAGTTTGTTGAAATCAGAGTTTAGATGATCCCATATTTAATTTTTGAAGTTTCCAGCTTGATTTTGCCTCGAGATTCGTGCATAATCAATATAATTTTTTGATTATACATCAGCCTTAAATGTTAGAGTAATAAAAATACCATGCACACAAGACTTAAATGTGAATTTGCTTAACCAATAATATATGTGATTGTCAAAATTCTAACATACAATGAGCTTGTGTTCTAACACAATCCTCTAAACTCTATCTCCTGACTATGACTTTGTAGCCACCATAACATGAGATTGGAGGAGTTCTAATATGTGAAAGTGCACTATTAATGTGTAAGGGCCCTATATATTTTTTTATACCCTCGACTGTCTCGTGTGAATGAGAGAGAGATTATGAACCCACTTATTGAAAGCTGGTGTGGGAGGTTATGTTGTATTGTTCTATTGTAAAGGTTGTTTTCCTCCCAGGATCGTCCGGGACGAAGTGGATCGTCCCGGGACGATATGTACAGATTAGATTGTGAAGAAATCTGCATTTTCGTCTGTACGAACCTAGAATAGTGGGGACGAACCAAACAGAGAGTTTCGTCCAGGGACGAAGAAATTGGAATTTATTGTCGTCTGGACGATTTGAGTCCAAAGGAGATCGTCCCGGGACGATCGGGAAATCGTCCGGGATGATCCTGCTTAATAAATATCCGATTAATGTCATTTTGAAGAGAGAGAAAGTACAGGAGAGAGAAAAACGAAGGAAAAAAGAAGAAAAGTGGATTTTTGGGTGACTTCGACTCGTTTTCGTCCGTCACCGTAGTTGAGAAAGTTGACCGACTCGAGGTAAGGCACATTCCGCCTTTCTCAATTTTCAAAAATGTGGATTTTGATGACTTTTCTGTTCCGGGTTTTATTTTCGTTGGCGAATTTCAGATATTATTTTCTTCTGACAAAGGTTTTACTGCGTAACTTTTGGTATATTTCTGAGATGATAATTATGCACATTTTGAGTATTTTCTGAAAGATTTTTACCGAATATTTTGAATTCTGCAGCATTTTAATTGAAATACAAGTTATTAGGATGTTAAAAAATGTTATGTCAGTACAGTAAAGTCTTATAATGTTGTTGTGGATATTCTGTGGTAATTTGGTAAATTTCTGAATCTGTGAATTTTGTGTAAATTCCATATACTGCCGTTATACCGCTTATTTTTCGTACGAATTCTGATATTTCTGAATTGATTCATTAAATGAATTGAAGTATTTGTATGCTATCAGAATGGATTTATAAGGGGCCAGGATCCGTCGAGATTCTGTAAGTGTCAGGGAAGGGAGACATAAGGGGCCAGAATCCGTTGAGATTCTGTAAGTGTCAGGGAAGGGAGACATAAGAGGCCAGAATCCGTCGAGATTCTGTAAGTGTCAGGGAAGGGAGGCATAAGGGGTCAGAATCCATACGATTCTGTAAGGGTCTGGGAATCTGAAATCTGATATGTGATATGTTATCTGAAATCTGATGTTTGATATCTAATAATATTTTTTGTGACTTATCTGATCTGTTTTATGAATTATCCGATATATGATTTCTGATTTTTGTACGACTATTTTTGCTCTGTTGATTTGAAAGCTTTATAATATCTGTTCTGAACTCTGATTTGAAATGACTTCAGTTTTATGTATTCGTAAGCTAAATTCTGATTGAGCAAGTATCTGTTCTGTCTGTTCTACGATTTCTGTACGGCTATTTTCTGATGTGGATTTCTGATGATTTCGATTGGTGAGTGATGTCTTGCTGAGCTGTTAGCTCATCCTTATTTTCTAAATGGTTTTTAGGTTATGGGAAGGGGAAGGAAGTTTTAGATTAGCAATTCATAGTCTGATCAGTGATTATGTATTTTGTACTTTTGATTTTTGTACAGTCGTGGCTTTTCTGTTCTGTTCTGTTCTTTCTGCCTGTAAGCCATGTACTGTATCTGTATATGATTATTTTGATGAAAGAAAAGATAGATGAACTGTTATGTATTTGGATGTTTATAGTAGCTCTGTATTTTTCTGTCTATACGATATTTGGAAGAAAGTTCTGAAGCAAATTCCAAAGCCAGATCCTGGATTTCAATGGTTTCGTCGCGGCCCGATGCAAGCGGGATCCGTCCCGGTCGGGTTGAGTCGTGATAAACTTTAGTAGTATCAGAGCAATGGTTTTGGAATTTGGATTATAAGACAGAGCTGTAGGAAGTAATCTGTGTGAGTCTGTCGGGGTATTTCTGGTTTGTCTGGATTTTTATTCTGTTATTTTGTACCTAGTTTTCTGTGAGCTTATGGATCTGCAAGACCCAGATATAACAGATGGGCAGAGTGCCAGTCAGGCAGCTCCGATGAGTAGTACTGCCCCAGTAGTTAGTTCTGATACACTTTCCCAGTTTGCTACATTGGTTGCTCAGATGATGAGCGAGACTCAGAGTAGAGCCTCTACTGTTCGATCTGAGGATATAGATAAACATCTGCAGATGTTTCTGAGATTGAAACCTTCGAGGTTTGAAAGCACTGTTGAGCCCAGAGCAGCTGAAGAGTGGCTGAGAAGGTTAGAGAAGACTTTTGACGGTATGCAGTGTCCGTCGAATAGGAAGGTGCCGTTGGCATTTTTTTTGTTGGATGGCGAGGCTGAGCACTGGTGGATGGGCCAGCAGGAGGAAAAGTTCTAAGGAAAGCTAAACTCTCTGATATCTTGGGAAGAGTTTTCTGAGGTATTTCGATCATGGTTTGTACCTCCTTCTGCAAGACAGCAGATGCAGGAGACTTTTCTGCGACTAGTTCAGGAGAGCAGGACTGTGATGTAGTATGAGACAGAGTTTACTGCTTTAGCCCGATATGCTCCGCAGTTGGTAAGTACTTCTACTGAGAAGTGCTATAGATTTTTGAGGGGACTACGAGATAGTTTGAGGCAGCCCTTGGTACTATTTCATATTTTTGATTTCTCTGAGCTTGTGGAGAGAGCTCGTCTGATAGAGAACGATTTGATGGCTACTCAGCAGCGATGGACTACGAGTAGGAAGAGGTTCGGGGGTGATGCTTCTAACAGCAGTTCCTCTGGCAAGAGGAGATTTATTTTTGGAGACTCCAGAAGGAGTGGACAGTCGAGATCTACAACAGTTTCTGGTACTGTCGCTACCAGTGTGACCAGTTCGGGATCAGTCAGTGGGGCACCTATGTCCTAAAGTTGTGGACGACGACATTTTGGTCAGTGCTTCAGGACGACTGGTCAATGCTTTAAATGTGGTCAGCCAGGATATCGGATTGCAGAGTGTCCACAAGCTGGATTTGATAGACGATCTGAGTTCCGATCTGATAGTAGACCTGCTAGTTCAGCATGAAGGCCGAGGAATATTCCTCCACGTACTGTGACTGAAGGATCCTCTGGTAGAGGTGGTGGGTCGAGTTCTGTGGCACGGAGACCACCTACTGGTAGTCAGCGGGAGTCTAGTGGTTTAGTAGCTCCAGCTCCAGCTCCAGTTCAGCCACGTGTATACAGTTTGAGTCAGCAGGAGGCTTGAGATGCTCCGGATGTGATGACAGGTACGATTTATATTTCTGAACATCCATATCGTGTTTTGTTTGATTCTGGAGCGAGTCATTCCTTTATTTCTGAGCGCTACTTCGACGTTTTACATTTGGATTCTATGATTTTACCGGTTTCTCTTTCTGTTATTTTGCCGGCTGGAAGTAATTTGATTGCCCAGAAATTTTGTTTCCGTGAGCTTGATATTTCAGGCAAGAAATGGAATTCGAGTTTAATTTTATTGCATATTTCTTCTTACGACGTGATTTTGGGTATGGATTGGCTGAGTCTGTATGAGGCTCAGATTGACTATTTGAAGAAGCAAGTGAGCTTGCTTATGGATGGTGAGAGATGTGTATTTCAAGGATTACGATGTGTTCTATCCTGTTTGATTTCTGTGTTGGAAGTCAGAAGAATGTGGAAGAAGGGTTGCCCGGTATTTTTGGCTTCTGTACGGGATATGAACATAGATGCGGGTTCTATCTGATATACTGGTTGTACGGGAGTTTTCTGATGTATTTCCTGAGAAGTTGGTTGGTTTACCTCTGGATAGAGATGTTGAGTTCTCTATTGATATTTTTTCGGGTACAGCTCCGATATCTAAAGCTTCGTACAGGATGGCACCGAAAGAACTTTATGAGTTGAAAGTTCAGCTTCAGGAGTTGGTGGATAGAGGATTTGTTTGTCCTAGTGTTTCTCCTTGGGGAGCACCTGTACTGTTTGTGAAGAAGAAGGACGGAACACTCCGTATGTGTGTTGATTACAGGGATTTGAATAAGGCCACGATCAAGAACAAGTATCCGTCACCACGGATTGATGACTTGTTTGATCAGCTTTCTGGTTCTTCTGTATTTTCAAAAATTGATTTGAGATCTGGATACTATCAGGTGAAGGTGAAGGAAGCTGATGTGTTGAAGATAGCTTTCAGTACTCGGTATGGGCACTATGAGTTCTTGGTTATGCCTTTTGGGGTAACCAATGCACATGCTATTTTCATGGATCTGATGAACAGAGTATTCAAGGAGTATCTGGATCAGTTTGTGATCGTCTTCATCGATGATATTCTGGTGTATTCTGCTTTTGAGGAAGATCATGCTAGACATTTGAAAATTGTGTTGGAGACTTTGAGCAGCATCAGTTGTATGCTAAGTTCTCCAAGTATGAATTTTGGTTGAAGAGCATTTCTTTTCTGGGGCATGTGGTGAGCGGTGAAGGTATTTCTATTGATCTCCAGAAGATTCAAGCTGTTGCTGATTGGCTAAGGCCTACTACGGTATTTGAGGTACGTAGTTTCTTAGGCATGGCTGGATATTATAGAAAATTTGTGAAGGGATTTTCTCAGATTTTTATGCCTCTGACGAGACTAACTCAGAAGTCAGTAGCTTTTGTTTGGACACCTGAATGTGAAGCCAATTTTCAGAGATTGAAGGATTGTTTAACATCTGCTCCTGTGTTAGCACTTCCGTCAGGTACGAAAGGATTTCAGGTGTTCAGTAATGCTTCACTGAAAAGTTTGGGCTGTGTTCTGATGCAGCATGGTAGGGTAATAACCTATGCTTCGAGACAGTTAAAACCACATGAAAAGAATTACCCAACACATGATTTGGAATTGGCTGCAATTATTTTTGCTTTGAAGATTTGTCGTCATTATTTGTATGACGTTAGATGTGAGATCTTTACGGATCATAAGAGCTTGAAGTACATATTCACTCAGAAGGATCTGAATTTGAGGCAAAGAAGGTGGCTTGAGTTTATTAAGGACTACGACCTGACGATTCAGTATCAACCTGGTAAGGCTAATGTGGTAGCAAACGCTTTGAGCAGGAAGTCTTCTGGATTATCAGGTATTCAACTCACTTTTGATGACTATCTGATACGAGATATGAAAAGATTACAGTTGGAGGTGATTTCCTCTACTGTTCCGGATTCTGTTGTTTTGACTCAGATGAATATTCAGTCTTATATGGAAGAAAGGATTCAGGAAGCTTAGAAGTCAGACTCCGACTATTTGAAGTTAATTACTAAGATTGAATCTGGTAAGAAACCTGAACTAAGAGTTTCTGATTCTGGTGTTATTTTCTGCAAGAATAGACTGTGGATTCCTGTGTTTGGAGATTTAAGGAAAGAGATTCTGTACGAATCTCACCATTCAGGCTATACGATACATCCGGGAAGTGGTAAGATGTACGGAGATATGAAGAGTTTGTTCTGGTGGCATGGAATGAAAAAGGATGTAGCAGATTTTGTTGCGAAATGCGAAGCCTGTCAGTTAGTGAAGGCAGAGCATCAGTGACCAGGAGGTCTTTTGCAGTCGTTGCCAATCCCTGAGTGGAAGTGGGAGGAGGTAACGATGGACTTTGCTATGGGTTTTCCTCGATCTAGGCAAGGACATGATGCCATCTGGGTGATTATGGATCGATTGACGAAGTCTGCACACTTTCTTCCGATCAGGCAGACGGATCCGATGGATAAGCTGGCACAGGTATATGTGAAAGAAATTGTTAGATTTCATGGTGTGCCTAAAGTAATTGTATCTGATCGAGATGGACGGTTTACTTCCAAACTTTGGAAGGGTATTCAGCAATGATTGAGTACGAAGTTGCATTTCAGTATGGCTTTTCATCCGCAGACTAATGGACAGTCTGAGAGGACTATTCAAGTACTAGAAGATCTTCTGCGATTATGTGTTTTGGATTTTGGAGGAAGTTGGGAAGATCATATTCCACTGATAGAATTTGCATATAATAATAGTTTTCAGTCCAGTATTGGTATGGCACCTTATGAAGCTCTGTATGGTCGGAAGTGTAGAACTCCTTTGACTCTGACTGAGGTGGATGATAGACAGGAAATGGGTGTGACATTTGTAGATGAAACTGCTAAGAAAATCAACTTGATTAAAGAAAGATTGAAAGCTGCACAAGACAGGCAACAGAAGTATTACAATCAGAAGCACAGGTTCGTTGAATTTCAGGTTGGTGACTTTGTGTATGTCAAAGTCGGTCCGATGAAAGGTGTGAGCAGATTTGGTAGAATGAGTAAGCTCAGTCCAAGGTATGTCGGCCCTTTTGAGATTATTGAAAGGATTAGAAAGTCTGCTTATAGATTATTGTTATCCGATCAGCTGTCTAATGTGCATAATGTATTTGATGTATCCTCTTTGAGAAAGTGGATATTTGATTCTAACAAGAAGTTGTCTGCTGATGAGGTTGAGATTTAGGAGAATCTGCAGTATAAAGAAGAACCTGAAAAAATTTTGGCCTATGATGTACGCAAGTTAAGAAGTAAACAGATTCCAATGGTAAAAGTGCAGTGGATACACATAACAGCTCGGGAAGCGACTTGGGAGAAGGAGTCGGACATGAGGCGCTCGTATCAGTATCTGTTTTGACTCAAATTGGTTTGGAAATGTCGACGATGATATTTTTCTGAAGTTTGGGAGATTATAAAGGTTGTTTTCCTCCCATGATCATTCGGGACGAAGTGGATCGTCCCGGGACTATCTGTACAGATTATGAAGAAATATGAATTTTCGTCTGTATGAACTTGGAACAGTCGGGACAAACCGTCGGGACGAACCAGACAGAGAGTTTCGTCCAGGGACGAAGAAATTGGAATTTATTTTCGTCTGGACGATTTGAGTTCAGAGGAGATCGTCCCGGGACGATCGGGAAATCGTCCGGGACAATCCTGCTTAATAAATATCCGATTAATGTAAGTGTCAGGGATGGGAGATATAAGGGGCCAGAATCCGTCGAGATTCTGTAAGTGTTAGGGATGGGAGACATAATGGGCCAGAATCCGTCGATATTTTGTAAGTGTCAGGGAAGGGAGGCATAAGGGGTCAGAATCCGTACGATTCTGTAAGGGTCTGGGAATCTGAAATCTGATATGTGATATGTTATCTGAAATCTGATGTTTGATATCTGATAATCTGTTCTGTGACTTATCTGATCTGTTTTATGAATTATCCGATATATGATTTCTGATTTCTGTACGACTATTTCTGCTATGTGATTTGAAAGCTTTATAATATCTGTTCTGAACTCTGATTTGAAATGACTTCAGTTTTCTGTATTCGTAAGCTAAATTCTGATTGAGCAAGTATCTGTTCTTTCTGTTCTACGATTTCCGTACGGTTATTTTTTGATGTGGATTTCTGATGATTTGGATTGGTGAGTGATGTCTTGCTGAGTTGTTAGCTCATCCTTATTTCCTACGTGATTTTTAGGTTCTGGGAAGGGGAAGGAAGTTTTGGATTAGCAGTTCAGAGTCTGATCAGTGATTAGGTATTTTGTACTTTTGATTTTTGTACAGTCATGACTTTTCTGTTCTGTTCTGTTCTTTCTGCTTGTAAGTCATGTACTGTATTTGTATATGATTGTTTTGACGAAAGAAAAGATAGATGAACTGTTCTGTATTTGGATGTTTATAGTAGCTCTGTATTTTTCTGTCTATACGATATTTGGAAGAAAGTTCTGAAGAAAATTCTAAAGCCAGATCCTGGATTTCAATGGTTTTGTCGCGGCCCGATGCGAGCGGGATCCATCCCGGTCGGGTTGGGTTGTGACATCTATTCTAATTCTGGCACCACTTGATATATGCAGGTGTGAGAGGTTAAATAAAGCTATAAGTGGAAGTGGATTTATAAAAAGACATAAGCATATGTGCATTATAATCATGCATTACATATTTTGATGATTGAAATGGATCAATTATAAGTGATATTATGAATTAAATGTTAATAATTTCTAAATCTTTGCACAAACTCTAATAAAATGAGAAGTCTGATGAATGTAACTACATGTGTTGTGTCATATCTAAAACCTTTGTAAATGTATTAATGTAACTTCAAAAATATAAATAATAACTCCAAAATCAAGTATACCCTAAAATCATAAAAAATTACAATCTATCAGTACTTTACTTATCCTTTACAAGTTATTAAGTTATAATTAAATGGTTATTTAATATTTAAATAAATATTGACATCTTTGATGGGTTAGAGAAACAAGTATACTAAGTTGGTTATGATCAATCTATGAATCTTTCTAATATTTCAAGAAAGGGAAAGAGATTTGTGGAATAGGAAAGGGTAGAGGCATATTCTTCTAGGTACGAGTTATTAAGGTATTATTTTGTAATTCAACTTTTTTTATTTACAAATTAAAAGTAAAATCGATTATATATATGTGAATGTGCGCGCACATATTTGTTTAGATGTGATGAAATGAATTGTGATCGCACAGTTGTTATTATTTGAATATTGGAGTAGCTCTGGCTGTTTTTGTTGATGATTGGGTAGTTAATTTAAGTCTAGGCTTTGAATCCTTCCAAGAAATCATATGACATCATATATTTAACTTGATTTGATCTTGATTCGATTCATGGATTTGTTGATTCAAAATAGGAAAAAATTATAAAAGTTCACACAATACAAATCAGTTCATACAATACGATCAGTTCAAATTTATATTTACGTATTTATAAAAATTCAAAATAACAAACGTGTTCTATTATGTCGTGTGGTACGATTAATTCTCTTTTATTTATCTATTTTCATTTTAATTAAGATCATTTGATTTATTATTAATGTCATAAATGATAATACAATACGATCAAGATTGTATAGTATAATTTCTAAGAGAAATAAAGGGATATTTATTAATTTTCAATTTTTCTTATTTTAATTCTCACTTGTGATTGTGTGCTTTATTGTTTAACCAATTTACACCTATAACATAGATTGACTAAAAAAACATGCACTAATAGTTTTTTATGGACTTTTCTTTTGCAATTTTGAGCTGCATTAATTATTCATGCCTCTTGTTAAATATTACTATCTCATGCATTTTACCTTAAATGTTAGAATAAAGAAAATACCATGCACACAAGACTGAAATGTGAATTTGCTTAGCCAATAATATATGTGATTGTCAAAACTATAGCATATAATGAGCTTATGTGTTCTAACACAATCCTCTAAACTCTATCTCCTGACTATAACTTTGTGGCCACCATCTTCTAACTATGATCCGCTACCTCCATCACCCAAGTAAGTTCCTCCAACCAACTTCTACCTGTTATAGCCGACCAATCATGGTCGCTCAACTATAAACTATCGACCACTACCTCTCGATTACAGTTCTCCAACATCCTTCACTTGATAAGGTTATCCAACTTCAATTGCTTAGTTATGGTGATTCAACCTTTACTTAAATATGGTTCTCTAACAATTGTTGTTGTACTACAATCCCCAATCTCTCGTCGCTAGACTGTGATTCTCTAACCATTGTTATTCAATTATGATCCTTTAATCTCTATCACTTGAATACAGTCATTTGACCTCCTTGCAAAACTATGATCTTCCAACCATTATGATCCTCAACCTACATTAATGCCCATTGGCATTGTCACTTGTTGTTGACAATAATGTTAATGTGTGTCATCGACCATAAAATTACTGCAAACCATTAACTTTTGACTCTTGTTGTCAACACCATGATTTATATTAAGCTTCTTAGTATACTCTCCTCCTCAAAGGAATATAACCAAACAAACATGCAAACTCATGCCATTGCTTATAAGGTCTATGTAACCCATAAGATATATTTGTGAAGCTATTTTAATAGGTCCAAACATTTTACTTTTTTTCCTTTAAGGTTTTTAACATATAATATAACCTTAAGTTTCATATGAGTTGGAGTTGTATTCCGACTTCTGTATGCATGTGTTAGTCCTTTATATAATAAAAAAAATAAATTATATTTTTCTTTATTGCCATGAATCTTGTAACACATAATAAATTTTAATAATTAATATTATTTAATTAAAAATATATACTTTTAAGTTAATTAATATTATTTTTATTTATGATTTAGTTTTTCTAAAAATATGTTATTATTTAATTGGCTCAACCAATTACTAATTGATTATATGTTGAGATTTTAGTTAGATTATTTATAATTAACATTTTTGTAATAAAATAAATATAATTAAATACTGCAATCATAAAATTTTAACTTTAAAATACATGGTAAGATAATTTACTATAATTTAATTAAATTTAATATTTATTATATAAGATAGTTTTCTGAATTTATCCCACATGATTCTCTAAATTTGGATTTACAAAATCGTACTTAACTACTTCTTGCAGGCAACACAGCCGAAGCGCACTAAGGATCCTGGTTGGGAGTGCCGGGAAATGTGGCCCGTTGGCGTCGCCTCCGGCGCTGCACCCTTTTACCTTCGTGAGCTTTCCCTTTCGTCGCCTACCTTAACCTCGTCGAAACCCTCGCCGGCAACTTGCCTTCACAAAGAATTGATTACTTCAGAAGAAAAATATGCGGCTATGCACCGCCGCTTGCCTCGCACTAGTAGATGCTGCCCGTGCGGAAGAAGGCATCATATCGGGGATTGCGCGGCGGCTTGGGCAGCTCTGCTTCCTCTTGTTTATGTAAAAGCGGGGAATGGCTTAGCCCTTGACGCGAATGTGAGAAATATTTTTAAGGCTAAAATAGTTCTTATCCATTTGTTTTAATATATATTTTTGGTCCGTGTGCGGAACTTGCTCTAGGGTTCTATGGAGAAGTTTCGTCCAGCGAGGCCAGATTGGTATGAGGAATTATTTGCCAAGGCTATGGAGGAAGGCATGAGGTCTTATGAAGCTGAGGTTAGTTCACTGCTACCCTCTTCTATTTGTTCGTTTTGATACCATGCAATCCATTGCAAGTATAACAGATAGTATCACTTGTATGCCAAAGAAAAATAAAATCGGGAAAATTTTAAGGATAGAAGGATGTCGAGGGATGAATGCTACACCCCAGTCAACAGACATGAGCATTATAATGGGATATGAACTTCTGTGCTGTTTGGGATGGGGTTGAAGAAAGAAGCAGAACAGAAGAATGCATATTCAAAACTGCCTCACTAGAAGCAGAACCGAAGGCAGCCAGATAAGGTGATTTTTGCTATTAATTTTCACCCCGCTATCACATTAACAGTTACTCTTATATAGAGAGAAGGAAGGTGGAGAATCATACCTGAGTTGATTCTGTTATTCCTCTACGGCTCTGATGGAAAAGTTGTAAATAAATGAGTGATGAAAATCACCTTTGTTGCAGGATTAGCATCCTCTTGCAACTCATTTTAATCCCATTTTCTATATTTTAACAGGCCCCCTCAAGTTGATGCAACATTGGCTGTTATCAGCTGGTTTGGTAGAGTCTTAAACCAAGTGATAGGTAGAGACTTAGTAAATGTATCAGCAATCTAGTCTTGAGTAGCAATGTGTCGAACTTGAATTTGCTTGGCTTTGATACAATCACAGATAAACTGACAATCAACTTCTATATGTTTGATTCGAGCATGAAAAACATGATTGTTAGCTAGAGCGATAATGAAAGCATTGTTGCAATTGTACAATACAGTGGAATGTTTGGTGAAATATCAATGCTGAAGTCAATAAGCAATCCTTGTAGCCAGATAATTTTAGAGGAGGTTAAAGCTAAGGCGCGATATTATGCTTTTGTTGATGAGCGAGCTACAGTGGGGCTGCTTCTTAACACTTGAGGAAATAGGGGGGTTGCTTAAAAAGTTGTAGTAGCATGAAATTGATTTTCAATCTTGTGGTTCTCCAGCCTAGTTATAGTCAACATATGTTCTAAGTGAAAGTGAATCACAATATAACAACAGTCCAAAGTTTTGCATACCTTGGATATAGTGAAGTAACTTTTTAAGAGCATAAAAAATCACTATTTAGAAGTCTTATGCATATGTTGACACACTTGATTTATAATAAAGGTAATATCTGACCTCGTGATTATGAGATATTACAATGAACCTACTAAATGTCAATAAAGAGTAGGATTAGGAAACTCAACTTGTGAATTTGCTATTAGGGGTTTAAGTAAGTTGCGTGTTAACACGAATTTGGTATTAGTCATACCAGCCCTAAGTAAAAGATCTTGAGCATATCGTTTTGATGGAGGAACGTACCATAGCTAGATGGCAATGCATGAATTCCTAGTTGATGATGGCAAGACCTAAGGAATCGGTTGCAAGTGATATTGGCAGGTGATGCTTTGGTTTAATTTGGTTTGTTTCAATTTCACTCCACAATTTTTACGCATTGGCTCTAAAGCAGTTCCATCTGATTTGTTTTTGAAGTTATGGCTTAACAACACTGGAATAGAAGCCTTAGTATTGCATATACTGTTGTAGTTTGTTTTGTATTTACTCTATAGTTGAGATGCTTTCTTTCACTTTGGTGAAGGTTGCAGGCTATAAAGAAGACCTTTTTAGGAGTTTTACAGGAACTAGTAAGAAAGTATTGGAGCTTGGTGTAGGCACAGGTCCTAACTTCAAGTACTATGCACATGCTGATGATCTTCATGTTGTTGGCGTTGATCCAAATAAACAAATGGAGAAATATGCTCGAGGCGCAGCTTTAGCGGCTAGTTTACCGCCAACGAGCTTTACTTTTATGCAAGGGGTATGTTGTTTTTCCAAAAGAGAAAAGTCGGGGTATTCTTATTCAAATTTGGTCAGGATGGATTTTCTAGTTATTAAATTGATTTTGAGATGATTGTAATACATGACCAATCAATCAACTCTTGTATTGTGCTCAACTCAAAGCAAATTCAATGATTAGGAAATCCATCATGACTAAATTTGAGTCATAATATCTTGACTGATTTTTTTTTTCAATTCCTACCTAAGAAGTCAGAAACTATCTTTTGAATGAGCTCTGTTGTCTTTTAATTTAGTATGGGGTAAACTTTTGGAATTTTTATGAAATATATTATCATAAAGTGTCATCATTGTGACCCACTTGCCCATAAACATATGAAAAAGATGCATAGACAGGTTGTTACTTTTGTCGATATATCTAGCCACTTTAATTCAGACACTCGGAGTAAATATTTTGTTTATGATAGTTAATTATTAGTTAGATAATAAGATTTGGCATGTTTGTATTTTCTTATTTTCTTGCTGAATATCTTTCAAATTGTAAGAATAATATGCCTTGTTCCATTTTCTTTATTTCTTTAATTAATGAAACAAATCTCCTGGTAACCCAAAAGAAACTTTGTCCAATTCAAATAATTCATTCCTTTTACATGCTTTTTAATTTATAAGAAAAGTTATAAGAGGTATTTATTCGTTAGCTTCAGATTTCTCTTGAGAAATATTGTGGCGTGACTTGTTGTAATTAATCCTATAGATCATAAAGAGAATGGACTTATCATATTTTTTAAGATTATTCTACATTGTCTTGATTAATTTTTTTCATTCCATTTTTGTAGCACTTTATTGAATTAATTATTGCTTTGCTGATCCTTTGCATTACTAAGATTTTTTGTTGGGGTGTCAAGTGTTAGTGAATCAAAACTTTTTAACATAAAACTTCAATCTATGTCCTTTATTTGTTACGGAACCAACCAAACCGGCCCAGGAGGGGCTGGTCCAGTTCTACAAGAGGCGGGCTAAGCCGCCTCCTTGATGTGTTTCCGCCCAGCTTGTGGGCCCCCTTGAGGCTGCAATAGGAGAGAGGGGAAGGAATTTTGAATTTAGTTTATATTAGGGAAGTGGATTTAATTAATTAAAAGATTTGATATCTTTTGTAGTAATTAAATAATATCTTATATTAGGAAGTTTTTAAGGAGGTGGATTTAATTAATTAAAAGATTTGATATATTTTGTATTAATTAAATAATATCTTATATTAGGAAGTTTTTAAGGAGGTGGAGTTTTAAGGAGGTGGAGAGGGCTATTTAAAGGGGATGAAGGGGCTAAGGTAGGTATGCTTGATTATTGTTCTCTTGGAGTCTCTTGGGTGTCTTGGGCTCTAGACTTGGTGTCTAGAGATTGGGAGAGAACGATCCTCCTCTCGAATAGAGGATCAATTGTATCTTGTTTTATGTTTGCTTTGCTTTATCTTACATAATCAAATCTATTATTTTGAGTTGATTTCATTAGTATTATTGTGTTCTTTCTCGCTGTTTTACCAATTCATTGTTAGGGTTGCTTGCGAATTCAAGTATTTTTGATAGGATTACTTGCGAACCCAAGTATTTCCTATCAGTATTTAAATAATAAAACAACATAGTAAAAGGTTCAATTTCTTTTTGATATTTTAAAATTTATTTTAATTGAAATTTACATTGATTATCCTTTTGGATTTTATTAAATATGATTCAAAATGATTTACAGTTAGATAGGATTTTATTTGATTTTAAAATATTTGATCTTTTTTGTATAAATATTTTTCTATTAATTGAGATTTTTGGCTTGTATTTTGAAGTTATTGATTGCTTAGTTAAAAATTAAAGACTTTTCTTATATCCTCTAAGTTTGCGAGCAGCTTTATTGCTACAACTTCATATCCTTGATAGCACCAAACTATGCTCAAGAATCTTGCGCAAAAGTAGTGCTATGGTGGATGAACGCTTACTTTGCTAATCCCACGACATCTATTTGTTGCATCGTTTCTTCACCTCTCATTGTGAATTAATCCAACATGTGCATCTCTTAAACATTAGCGACTCATCTCCTATTTTTTGACTTTATTGTCAGTAAAGAGGGACAACAAAGCATTTTGGTGTCATTCATTTTCTTAAACCTTGAGTTTAAGCTTTTTGAATTTCTTCATCAATTATCATGTCATTAATATAAAAGTTTGATAGAGATGTTAAGCCCAAGTGAACTTGTTCCTAGGCACACTAATACAAAAATAATACTTTCACTTTGATGCGGAATTTAATTCACTTGTAAGCAATTACAATGATGGTGATTATATTCTAATCATCATAATAAAATATTTATCACAGGTTTTTACTAAGCAGTTATCATAAAAATAAAGTACATAAAAAGTAAAATGCGAAAGTAGAAAATCAGAACAAAAATATCAGAGATTTATAGTGGTTCGGTAAAACCATGACCTATTTCCACTCCCCGGAGTCCCCTCCGGGTATTGCACAATCATGACAGTGTCTCTCCTTTAGCCCCTACAGCTAAGCGGAAAAGCCCTTATAAAATATTTTCCACCAACTCGGTGCGGCAGAGGATCGTAATTCTTTTTCACCCTCTTGGTGATGCAGAGAACCTGTAATCCTTTTCACCTTCCTGTTGATGCAGAGAACTTATAATCCTTTTCACCCACAAGGTGAGGTAGATAACTTGGAATCCTTTTCACCAAAGAGATCTTCTTCTCAAAACTTCCCTCAAGAAAACCTTGACGCATGGAGGAACTTAGGTGTAAGTTCGCTGGAGCAACTGTGTGGAACTCCCTCGAACCTACAAACCCTAAAAACTCAATTCTATCTTCTCTGATCGTACTATATGATTTTTTTATCGTACAATATGATTAGTTCAATATATCCTTGTTAGTATTGTATGAGTAGTAAGGAGATGTACGACTAGTTCAAGTATTTGAGCTGATCGTCCTATATGATATGATAATTGTCTGGCACGATTAGTACAATCAAACTGGATTATCGTCCCATATGATTGGCGACGATAATTATCGTCCCATGCAAGGATCTGGTCGTACAATTTGATTTGTTCAATTGTACAATACAATCTTACTGGACTAATTAATCCAAATTCGATCCCTAATTATATGTTGATTCAGACATGATTTAATAAAATCGTACAATAAGATACCCATCATATAGTACGATTAGTATATATTTTGTATTTCAAAATATTACTTAAATTATGATTGGCGACTAAGATCATGATTTCAACTGATCGTAATGTATAATCAAGATCGTCAAGTGCGATTAGTTCAAATAGCTTTAATTACACAATTAGCTGTTTTAATAATTTTATGAGTAGTTGCTCATACAATACGATTAGTTCATTAAATTACTTTTATGATTTTTCTCTCTATCTCATTCCGATGAGTGTGTGTGTGTGCACGGTCACCAAGATAGCATACACCTTTACAGGATATGACTCAAGAAATTGAAAAAAATACATTAATGAATTTTACAATCTCTTTCAGCAAATCCTATTCTACCCAATTTTGAACCATAAATCTTCATTGAATGATGCATGATGTACTTAAAATGTTAGTACACACAAAAGCTCGGGAGCCCGAGTTGCAACATAATACACCAAAGGAAGTTGAATTGTTCAAAATAAATAGCTTATTTTTGGAAGATGCATGACAAATGAAAGACTCACTTGTGGAGGTGCAAAATTATCAATATTCACTACGAAATCAATATTTCATTAAGGCCATAACACCCACTTAAGGAATATTATTTGGAATTGATTTTGATCTTATTTGAGTTGATTGGACAAAATATTGCTTAAAAGTTCTAGATGATGCAAGTATGAAATCATTCAATTATGTGTGATAGCTATGAGAGTGTAATGATTGAAATATCAAATTTCGGGCTTATTGCATGCTATATAATTTCTCATACTTCAATAACTCCATCAATCCCATTGTTGTCTTGTCATTGTATACCCAAGTCTAAGTATGATGGTATGGTTGAACCAGAGCATGATTATGAGCCTGATGATCTTATGCCTAAAGATGAGCTTACCCTAGAGATTGAATAAGAGACATTGACAAAGGTTGGTTTATTATATATACCTAAGGAGTCTCTAGTCACTTTTGTTACTTGCCACACTGATGGTGCTCTAGCATGCAATATAATGATAAGCTCAAATGTAAATTATACTAAGCCTGAATGATATGCAAGTGCACGCACCGATCAAGTAATAAAGTTTAGAGTAAATGTAGATCCAACGAGGAGTTTCAATCCTTAAAAATTCCTTACTACTGTCTAGTAAAATTGCAAGATTTATCTTACCAAATACAATAACAACAACAATATCAAGCCTTTATCCCACTACGTGGGGTCGGCTACATGAATCTTTTTTCTCCATTGTGTCCTATTAAAGGTCAAATTCTCATTTAAATCTAATAAATAAAGGTCATTCCTAATATTTTCTAACCAAATCTTTTTAGGTCTGCCTCTACCTTTCTTAACATAAGTCAAATCTAATACCTCTACTCTCCTAACCGTGTCATTGGAAGGCCGCCGTTTTATGTGACCAAACCATCTAAGGCGACTCTCTCTAATCTTATCTTCTACTGGAGCTACTCCAATCTTTTCATGTATATTCTCATTTCGTATCTCATCTCTAAGGGTAAAGCCACTCATCCACCTTAGCATCCTCATCTCTGCCACACTTAACTTAGTATTATGCTTTTCTTTTAATGGCCAACATTCACCACCATAAAGCATTGCAGGCCTCACTACCAAATCTAAAGAGAAATTATTTTCTAATGAACTATCGCAAATGCTTAAATTTAAAATTTAGTAAATGAAAATGTCTTGAACTTATGATGGTAAATGATGCAATGTTTTTTTAAGCCGACTCTTCTATGTTATCTTGTGAATTAGAGCATATGAACCCTTAGATCTTTGTCGAGCTTGTATGAGTTTGAAGCAAGTTTTTCACCCTACTACAGTTGTTATATCTCCTTAGACTCCAAAACCTTATTCATCTTATGTCTGGGCATGAAAGTTTTCTGCTTCAATTCTCCTATTTGTTCCATCATTCCTCTGTCAAGGCAATGATTCATACTAGGTATTAAGTTCAATCATGACCAATGCAAAAACTAAATTAAGCATGAGAGTAATTAAAAACAACATTCAATCATTATGCAAACTAGAATCTACTTAAGAAAAACATGCATCAATACACGTCACAACTCCAAAACTTAATCAGCCAACCATGAATTCACTCAAAACAACATTCATTTTATAAATAAAAAATGAAATACAAGAGTTTAAATGTGTAAGATTGCACACGGAATAGCTTTTACAAGCAATTACAAATAGTGGCGGTTTCCTGATCGATACAAAAAATGTCTATGGTGCCATGACGCTTGAACAGGTTGCACCGAGGCGTTGAAAAGTGAACTAACGTTTCAACGCAACTTACTTGTCTTGGTCACGGTGATGGGCTGGATCAACGCGACGTTTCCTGAATGAACTCCTCTAATTTCTCCGTCGCAGCATTGTAGCGATTTGGTGTTGTGGCGGTAGTTCAGTGTTTCAGTGTCAGATTGTCTATGAATGTTGCGATGCTTAGTGGCGTTGGGGTGCTCCATGAGGCGGCACAATGGCGTTGAATTAATTCCAATTTTATAGAGAACATCTCCGATGTAGTGCTCGTTTCCTTTCGCCGGGAGTTGGTGGCGCCGCAACGCTTTGGCATGTGACACAGTGGCGCTGATTTGTTTTGGAATTTTTTCGAGGTTATGGGCGCCACGATACTCCGGTATTGGCACTGCGGTGCCATAATCTAGCCTTCAGTGTTGCGGCGCTTGATCTGATGGCGTCGAGGCACTTCCTTGATTTTCATATTTCAGTCTTTTTCATTTTAATTTCTTGCATAACTATAACCAAAACAGAGATTTTCTTTGAGATTATTTTTAAGAAGATGCATGATACATTGGAATATTAGGATCCAAAGCCTCCACACTTTCTTTTTCATGTCTAGCATGTGCGTATTAAATTTTCAAAGATGTTCATGAGTTAGTTCATTTACCTTATCGTCCATGGCCACTAGACTTCCATTCAAATTCATTTTCTGTAACTCTTCAGGTGAAGAGTTTTATCAAGTCCAAGTGGATCGATGCACATAATAAATTAGGGCTAGGTATAAATTAGGACTAGGTTTATATCTATATGTTGGACCTATTTTAACTAAAATTTGCATTATTTATTTTTTACTTGTATTTGGTTTGAGTTTTAAATTATTTAGGATTATATTTGATTTTAAAATATTTGAAATATATGTGTAACGCTATTTATAGGAATAGGGATTCCTAGTTTATATTTTGAATATGTTGATTGATGAATTTTAATTAAAGACTTCTCTCTTATCCACTCCTTTCTTCTACCCCAACGGATTCCGATTTCTTCTTTCACCACCGCTCGCATATCTATTCCTTGTATTCCCTTGTAGGTTGGAGAAGATTTACCTGTGGAAGATGGTACAATGGATGCTGTTATTGGCACACTGGTATTATGTTCTGTTAAGGATGTCAATTTGACGTTACAAGGTAGCAGATTTCCTGTTCTTGTCTTTTCAATAATTCTTATTAGTATTTGGTTCTTTATTTAGATTTATTTTCTGTGCATAACCCGTTTTTTTGATGGGCATGAGAAATCTTGAAATTAGGATGGCTTTAACCATCGGTGAAAGAAAGAAAATTTTAATTAATCATGGACGCCTTCTAATTGATCGCGGAAATTTAACACCACTTGTAATGCATGACCTCATAGATTAATCCATGGTCAAATCACTCAAACCCTTACGTCTCCTCTGAACTTTTGGTTTCCTGGACACTATTGTTTTCATGTTCATGGTAGAAAACACTTTAGTATTTGTGCTTAGAGTTGTTGGCTATATCACATTCAAAATTATAAATTTTAGAAAGGCTTTTTCAGTTGCGTTTATTAGAGAGCTACACATCTTTCTTCAAGCCTGTTGGCTATATATTGAAACTTTGTACTTAATTATGAAGGCTTTATCATATACATTGCAAGTTTAGGATGAACTTCGTAGATTCTGAGCTATGTAGTACTTTCATGACATTCTTATACGGATAAAACTAAAGTTTCGTTTGGTTTTTTCAAAAACAAATTTGATGAATTTGATAAACATGCCTATAAATTTACCTTTAGCACTTATCTATAACTTGATGAATATACGGATTGAGTTACGGAGGAGCTCGCATTTCCGTATAAGAGTATGATAATTTTATCTCACACGCCACTACAAAAGCACAACCTCAGCACAGCTGTACCTACTGGAGCTTAAATACGTTCCTTCAGATGTTGTTTGCCAGTATGTTGTTCTTGGTGATTGTTTTGATTTAACAAGAATGTTTTTGATGTATTCAAAACTGAATAGAAACAAATTTTGTTTAATTATCTTTAGGTTCAAACCTCTTGGAAATGTCAATGCAGCTTTTATTATTCCAACACACAACCCATGCATGTTCTGTTACCTGAATTCACTTTTCCTACTTTTTTAAAGCTGCAAGTTTTCTGGTATATTAAATAGAAGATCCATGTTAAATCTATTATGATTCTTTATGTATGGCAATGCAGAAGTGAAAAGGGTGTTAAAGGTTGGCGGTCTATATTTATTTATAGAACATGTAGCTGCTCAAGGTACTTTGTCTAATCTAATTTCCTTTTGAAATCTTCTAATTGTATTGAGAAGTGGAATCACGGTCCTTGTAAATATAATTCTTTTACTACTGTGAAGATGGGTCTTTTCTCCGTTTCACACAAAGTATTCTTGACCCGCTCCAGCAGTTTTTTGCCGATGGATGTCATCTCACACGAGAAACAGGAGAGCAGATTTCACATGCAGGTTTCTCTGATGTGAATATTAACATGACATCTGTACCCACTATATCTATCATAAGCCCCCATGTATATGGAATAGCCTGTAAATAATTCCAATGCAGCTCACTATTTAATAAACTGTTAATATTATGCTCAATAAATTATCCTTCTATGTGCATCATTTTTAATTAGTTTTGGTGCTCATTGAGAACTTGTCAACTCAGAAGAGAACTTGCATCGATCTTCCTTCCCTGCTTCTCTTTGTCTCTAAGTAGCTGCAAAAAGGAAGCATCCCTTTATCGGGCAAGAGTTCTCATCCACATAGTGGGGGTGTACATCATTTTGAATTAGTTTTAAGAGCTTTCCCATAAGTGCGACCCAGTCATACAAGGGCCGTTTAGGCCTGCTCCCATCACTCTCGTGATTATTAAAACCTTTTTTGTTCCATCCTCCTCAATCGCCATCGAAGCCTCTATGTTCCTAAGGCTACTATGTTCTTCCACGTCCTTGACACCTAGAGACATCGTTCATACCAGCCATCTCTAACTATGGTCCATAGGCTGCCTCTGATGTCAACAACGAGAGGAAGAGTATGTTGTGTGAATGTTTCCTATAATTTATAGTTTCTCTTACTCCTATCACCATGTAGGGGTGTCAAAATGAGTATTCGGGTTCAAGTCGAACCCGAATTTTCTTGGGGTCCAACCAAGTTGACCCTGACCCGATTTTGTAAACGAGTCAGAAATTCCAACTCGGACCCGACCTGCCGGGTTATCAGGTTGGCCCTACCCAAAATACTAAGTTGGAATACTGATGGGGACATCATATCATGGAAAGTATATCAAAGCGTGATCGTCGGTCTACGCCCACGATCATACCAATCTATTTTTTATTCATTATATGTATTTGTTTTATTCGTTTGCATTATGTATTTGTTTTATTCGTTTGCATTATGTATTTGTTTTATTTGCATTTTCCATTTTACCCTTATTTAAGGGTTTGGTCATATGTAAGTCCTAAGGGGCAACATTGTCTTTTAGTTCTCTTACATTGTATGAGGATATTTATAAGCCCCATATGTTTCTTTTCAAGTTAATGAAAGATTATTACAGAAAATTTTTGCTCTTGTGTTCCTTGGAGAGTTGAGAGATGTGAAGCCTAGGAGAGGTGATGTGAAACCAGGAATTGAATTTAGAAGCTTAATAAAATATTGTTTAAGTGGTGAAATTGCAAGCTTAATATTATTCACAATTAAAACTTTTCAGAGATCTTAGAATTCAACTAAGCTTAGGCAAGAGCTTACACCTAAATTAGCAAGATCGGTAAAATAACGACGGTAATAAAAGTAAAGCAAATGAAAAGCCAACTAGAATCCTGCGTTTAACAAAGCGATTGTCTCACCTTGAGGCGGCACTCATTTACCTACTTCTAGGCTTGTTGGGAGAAGAAGAACCACACAAGTGACGAAACCACTCCGAGGGCGATGGTGCCGTAGATCCGTAGGGAAGGAGAGGACGGCGCCGGACGTGGAGGTGGTGTGTAACGACGCCCTTTTATGATCCACGTGTAGATGGAGAAATGATCGTCGATGGACTCCACCAGAGCTGGGAGGATCCGATCCAAATATTCTTCGACGGTGTCGTCGAAGTCAAAGCCGACGTAAAAAAAAGGGAGATCTGAGGATGTTAAATCGTCCACGGTTGTCGTACTCAAACCCGAAGTTCCACTCGGGTTCCTCCATACATCATTGAGGTGAGATAGAACGAGCACCATGAAGAATTCTCCAAGGGAGGAGCTAGTTGGTCGGCGGGTTGGAGAGAAGAGGGGAGGCGGCGGTGGGGTTAGGGTGAGGGGAGAAGTAAAATTTAGAAAACTGAATTTGATTTCAGTTTCATGAATTTGGGAGGGAAATAACAATGGAATTTGAATTTCCTAATTAATGCAATTAAGGCATTAATTAAAAAATTAATTTCGGTGAAGCCAATGGGGAGCCAGCGGTAGGGAGAAAAGGGAGGAGTTTGAATCAAAAAAAAAAAAACTGAAGTTATTTTCAGTTTTAGAAAACTTGGAGGGAGAATTATTTGCATTCAATTTAAGATTGCAAATCACATGAGGGGATTGAATGCAAAAATAATTTGAGGGCTTGATAGGGGGCCGGCGGTATGGCTAGAGAGAGGAGGATTTGGAGAGAGGGAGAAAGGTTTCCAACCTTGACATGATGACTAGGATGAGTTTTAATGAAATCCAAATTGATTTAATTTCAATTTGGATTCACTTCCAAACTTTCCAAATATAGAACTTTTGAATTTGGGAAGAATTTTGGAGCCCAAATTTCAGATTTCAAAACGTCATGTGAGGAAGGGAGGCGGGTGGTGATGGGGCGGCAAGGGGCCGGTCGGAGGTGTGTGTCGTGGCCGGCAACAAGAAACCCCAAAGGAGGAAGTCGGCGGCAACACTAGAGGGAGATGTATGTGGAGCTCTTCTTGCAAAAAAAAAGGGAAAATAATTAAAATAAAAGAAAACTTAGAGAACTCACTAAGAGATCCCAATCGAAGAACTCACAAAGAGATCTCCATGCACTCACAAAGAGAACAAACAAGAAATGTCATTCATTCATCAAATCTCAAGTACAATGACAAAGCCTTTTATATAGGCTATCAAGAAAAAAAATGCATAAAGATGAAAACGCCCTTGGGCTACAATAAGTACTAATTCCTTCATAGGGGTACAAAAGGAAAAACATGAAATAAAAGTCATGAATAAAGTAAAGCATAAAAAATAAAGGCTCTGAATCAAGGCCGTCGATCGGCGTCTCCGGCGATGGTACACGTGTCGAAATCTGATGCCCTCATCAAGAGGCCCAACGAAGTACCCAACAGCCACCCTCGGGCTTGATTTTTCTTTACTATCTTCTATCTTCTCCTCCTCCTGCCGCTGGCCTACATCAACCCCCGCTTCTCCTCCTCTTACCGCCGGCCCACACCCACCCCATTCCTCCTCTTGCCGCCGACCCACCAATCCCACCCCTCCTCCTCCCTCCACATGGCCGAGGGCCCCCATACTCCACCCTATAGCCGTCGGCCTCATCCTTCCCAACCCAAGCCGCCGACCCCCCATCACCCCCTAGTTTCCTAATTTAGTAAACCTCAATTTGGAAGGGAATTGAATTCAAATTTTAAATTATTTTCTAAAAGATTAACTTATTTTTGGAAAGGGATCACAATCAAATCAATTAATTAAATCTGAATTAATTGATTAATTAAAGCTCTAGGTCCAAATACATTGAATCTAGACACCTCTTCCCCTCTCTCTCTCTCTTGGCTAAACCCCCTTGTCCCCACCTAATTAATTTCCTTCCAAAAGGAAGCCTCTCCTATTAAAATTAATTTAAATCCTTTCCCTCTCTCCTACCCCTCTCTCTCTCTCTCTCTCTCTCTCTCTCTCTCCAAATTCTTCATTAATCCTTCCAAATCAAGAGGATTAATTAAGGAAACGCTTACCTAAAAAAAAAACTCTTCCAAGCCTCCTACCTTGGTCGGCCACCTTCCCATCCCTTCTTCTACTTGGATTCCTTGGAGAAACTTCTTTCTCTCAAGGAGAATCCTCAAGGATAGCAAAGAGCGTCTTCCACAATACTTCAACGCCACGTATCTTATGCATGGTGATCCTGAACTAGACTTCGGCTTCGTATACAACGAACAAGGCTTCGTTGACATCCTCCGATCACCCTTCTTCAATGTCAATCCGGAGTTGGATAATTCCGTCGAGGAATACTTGGAGCGCATCATATTCACTCTTTCGGAAGTCATCGAAGAACAACTTTCCACCATTCAGTGGCACATCACCACCACGCCAAGACAAGGGTGAACTCTTTTCCCCTCCTCAATTTCCTTCCTATTCTCCTTTGATTGTGGTTGTGTATCAAGCATAAAGAATATTGCAAAGCTCTCCTTCAAATCTTAGTAAACGTAGGAAATGAGTAATGGACTTCTATGTATTTAATCCCGTTATTTATCTAGGGATGTTATTGGAAATTCTCTATATTTTCTTATGTTGAATTTTCTAAATGTTTTGTGGTCCTAACTATTATTGTGTGACTTGGTCTAAACTAAGGCACCCATTTCTTGTTTTCCATTTTCGTTAAGTGGCTGATGTTGTAATTCTTTTATTGCTCTTACTTGAAAACGTGCAATTCTTATATCCATCATTTAAAGCATTCATAATTCGACGTCAAATACTCCTAATACACATGATGAGGTCGAGCGTGGCCTGCATGAGTGTTGGAGAGCGTTTCGTCAATTGCAAACGATGCTCAATCATCTGCCAGATTTGACAACATGAATTAAGGTTCAAAACATATGGCAAAAAGGTAGGAGAAATTGTGGAATACAACATTGCTGCAAGATTCTGATCAACAAGTAATCAGGTATAGTACTAAGGATTATAAATAATTTCGGTAGCAATGGAGAGAAGTTTAGATGGTTTTGGAGTTGAGCCATCAAGATACCCCTCAAAGCCTGAACTACGATGAATATGCATGGGAGTGTCCTCATCATACTTATCAACATACTAACATAAACAGTAGAACAACTATCTAGAATCCAATTTTCTCAACTTGGCTTTCTATATCCCATAATGCATCCCGAACCAAAATTGGATAGATATTATGAAGACAATAATTGAGAACATACCCAACTAAGCTATCTTATGAAGTTTTAACCTACCATAGGTTTGAAATTGACACGGTAACTATAATACTTACAAGATATCCACCTAATAAATTTATTTTGGTGTATTAAGATGCCAAAATTACTACCGTATATCAGATTAAGATCCATTGGATTACTCCCACTTTGTTTCCAAAAACAGCTAAAAGTCACAAACGTTTCTTACATGAGTCATAAGCGAACAATATCTGTAGTTTAACTAATGCTGTAAGATTTCCTTGATAATCAATGACAACGCAAAGAGAGAAAAGTCATATGGGAGTAATCACCAAAATACCTCTAAAAGTAAAAAAATAACACAATAGCAACTAAATACGTTTCACAGACCCAATGAAACACTAAGAGATTATTTTAGACTAGAAAATGCATCATAAACCTCGCTGAATGGAAGCCATGTGAAACCAAATTACTATTTCAGAAACCATTATAGGTTTATTGAATCGCATCTCTTTTAATGATACACTACAAGCACAAATAACATTATGACAAATGATATTTCGAAAGTGACAACCATGAACCACAACAAACAACATGAGTGAAAATCTATACTAAAATGTAAAAATGCTCATGATTACGTTTATTACCTCACCCACCTTCATTGTGACCTGGCTTATTGGTGTTACATATATTAACTCTACAAACGTTTTGCCATTGATATTTCACACCTGTACAATCATAAATCCTTGAGTGCGAAACCAGTTGAACATTATAAAAAAAAATCCATTAACAATTATTGGCAAGCTAGTCAATGGTAAGAAAAGAAAGGGGTTAAATAAAGAATACATAGTGCTATTATATTTTATATATATACTATAATAAATAACAAAGGAAAATGTGATACTAGATGATCTGTAGGCAGTGATAAATCTCCAGGGTGATGTAGAGTAAAATTGGCATACAGCGCCAGTTAAAATGCATTCAAAGCTGGGGACTTTAGATATTGAATATTTAATCAATCAAGGTAAACAAGGCCCAAAGCATCGGAGCCTGAAGAGTGCATTTAAAATGCAAAACCTCTTAAATAAGGTTCATCAACACCTTGATTTTAATATGTTTCTATTAGGTTGGCCCAAGCTGAACCGGTCCTGACCGGTTCATTCTATAGGAGGCAGGCCAATGAGGGGGGCGGAAAGAGGGGGCGTAATGGGGTGGGGCCCCACTCATTGATTGGAGCAAGGTTTAAGAGGAAAATTAAATTGGGAGCTGTTTAGATTACTTAATTATATTTATCTTTAAGTAATTTCCTTTGACTAGGATAGGGTTATCTTGAATTTGGAGGCTAATTTGAGATCTCTTGTGTGGTATTTGGGCTCAGTCTTTGGCTATGAGATTGGAGAGTTGAATCTTCCTCTCGAATTGAAGATTCTTAAATCGCTTGCTGCTTTTTCTTATTCTTTGCTAAATTGGAGATTTATTTTGCTGTTTCTCTACTAAGTTTGGAATTTTCTGCATACAACGTTGCTGAATTTAGAATGCTGACTATTTTCTACTCATTTTCCTAGTGGATTCTGTATCACTACAAATTAGGGTTCTCTGGCTAAGTGAAATATTCATGCATACTGATTTCCTAATATAATTGATATGATTTAAATATGCTCACACAAATAACTTAATAGCACACTTTCTTTAAATGAAAACAATGCAATGCTAAAATTGAAGATCAAAGTGTAATGAAATGATCAAACATATTTAAGAATGTCAACTAAAATTGAAACAATTAAAATAAGTGAATGAATCAATTTCCACAAATCAAATTTATGTCATGTTCATGTTCTGATCAAATCAATAGCACAAAACAAGCGATTACAAATTCTGTAGACAAAATATAATAAAAACGATTTACCAAATTAAGAACAAACCAAGCCTCATGTTAGTACAAGTAAATGCTTCATGGAATTAAATAGCAACATTTATATCATGCCCGAAGGAATCATAAATCCAATTTACACTTAGAAGTATAAAACTGAAATGAGAAATTCATTTAAGCCATAAGTTCACGAGTTATTGGCTTCATATTGTTATTTAAAACTCCCATAAATGGGCTAGGAAATAAGGTCACAAATAATCAATAAATCTAAATTTAAATTTATTTTCAAATTCAATGTTTTTTTAAAATCTCAATTCATTATCCTAGCAATCTTCCAATCTTAATTTTCAAAGCCCCCAAACAGCCAAACGTTGCAGGTCTCACAGATTACTCCTGTTCAATTAACATACAATAATTCGGCCAGAAAGGAAGCTTATAATAGCACACACAAAAGCACCAAGAACCCCACGAAAAGGGACAAACTAAGCCTCCGAAGTAAACAAAACTCATAAAGTGAAAACCACAAATCATGCCACATACTAACACTTTTTTTTTGGTATAAGCTAATGAATAAAGCCAAAGGCCGCCTCCCAAAACAACTATCAAAATGATTGCTACACATATATGCAAAATTAGAAGCTGGAAAAACAAATAACTTATAGTTGATAAAAATAAATACAATAATTGGTAAGTTAAACTATCTAATTGCCCACGACCAACATTAGATAACTAGCAGCATGATGAGTCCATTCATGCTGATAATTAAACTCACATTAGAGTCGACATAGATGACGACTATGCAAGTTCATTAGTAGATAGAAGATCAACATCAAATTTCTTACACAATTCTAGCAAAAATGTTGTGAGCATGAAAGAGCAAAAAAGCATAAAGTTGTGGGGATAGACTAGGTTGAATCAAAATTCAGAGCTGTGCCCAGGAATTTGTTTATGACTAAAGATCAATTTAGATGAACAACAAACAAGTGGGAAATCTTGAACTTGTATTGTAACAACAATCAACAAAAGTAATTGCACAAGTCATAACACAACACAACATGACAAACAAAAAATATTGACATTTCACAAATACTTCATCGGGGAAAAGCTAGAAGATGGCTTAATCAGCACGTCTTATGTGCCCTTAAGAAATAAACTAGCAATGTGTTTACAAAAACTTATCGAGCAATTTTTCATGAAATCATCTCAAGTTGGGAATGGAAAACAACTATCTCGAATTTGAGAAGAGAGTGTTAGAACCTACAGAACTAAAGAATGAAACCAGAATTGAATTGAAGGAATTCAGTGTTATAGAAGTGAGGCCAATATTAAAGAAGAAAAATTAGAAGCTTAGACAATACAAAATAACTAGTAGTATATATATATAATATTTATATATATCAATTATATGGCAAGTAAACTATCAAATTTGCCCACCGAACCAAACATTAGATAACAGCAGGCATGATTAGTTGATATCATGCATGCTAATAAATTCACATTAGAGTCGACATGCAGATTAACAAGTCATTAGTAGATAGTAAGATCATACATCAAATTAATACACAATTCTTAACGAAATGTTGTAGCTCGAAAGAGCAAAAAAGCTAATGTTGTGGGATAGATATCAGGGTTGAATCAAAATTCAGACTATGGCCTGAGGAATTTGTGTTATGACTAAAGATCAACTTAGATGAACAACAAACAAGTGAGAATGTCATTGAACTTGTTATTGAAACTCAACACAAAAGGTTTTGATATATCATACACAAATACAACATGACCAAACAAAAAATTGACATTCATAAAATACTCCTGGGAAAAGCAAGAAATGGCTTAATCAGCACGTCTTTATGTGCCCTCAGAAATCAAAGGTCAATGTGTTTACAAAAGACTTAACGGAGCAATTTTTTCATGAAATCAACTCAGTTGGGAATGGAAAACAACTATCTCGAATTCGAAAGAGAGTGTTGGAACCTACAAACGCTAAAGAATTGAACCAAAATTATTGAAGGAATTGGTGTTAATAGAAGGGCCATATATTAAAGAAGAAAATTCAAGAAGGGTTTTGACATTGAAAGGTGCTACCAAAGCTATGTATTATAAATATGACTATATATATTTAAAGTAGGTAGGTTATTCTATATATTTCATAGCATTTCAGCTAAAGATGTAAGGTGTAAATAGTTTTCATTTCTTCTATAGAAATTTTTCCTAATTTTTCTATTAAATAATCTATATACAGCTTGTATCAAATGCATTGAACAAATAAGAAAAATTCATTTCCACCATTCATGTTTTCCATGCATAAAATCAAAATAATAAAATTTGAGAAGAATTGCTAGAAGCATTACTGTAGAAAACACCAAACCAGAGAGAGCTAGCTCAAAGTTCTTTTCATCTTTCCCACTTCTCTATGCCTTCTCTATTTTTTTAAGGTTGTCTTCTGCCTCAGCTAGAAAAATAAAAATGGCAATTCCTAGCATTCACCATAGGAACATGTGACAAATTGTAATTTTTTTCCAACTATTGAATATATTTAGCAATAAAAAGAACTTTTCAAAATCATTTATAACAACAAACAAATGCCACACAAAAATAAACAAATTAATACTGTTTCAACAAGCTAGATTTTAGTAATAACTCCTAAGTAATTCACCTTGATTGAGACAAGAGTCTTACATTGGGCATGACCAATCGTTTGGACCAAACAGCCCAGTGGTAGGGCCAGCTAACGCTCGACCACGCCCACCTGCTTCATTGCTACCACGGCCCCTCCCTGCCCACACCGCCCAGCTCCTATTCCTCCAGCAACCAGCAGGACGAGCAGTCCACAGCGATTGCATACGCCACGAAAGGCAAAATTTACATTGGAACAACTGCTAATAAAAATTCAGGAGGAATTGTATATCACCACTCAAAACTTATGCAAAGTGGAAAGGTGAAGAAAGGGCTGCTCACTCAATATTCACAGCACAGACCTTGTATTTGGGCATAACAGTCTCCATCCTGCTGCCATGATTTCCCTAAAGCATCAACCTCCCTGCCATCTACCTCTGCCTCCACTAACCATTTTATTTCATCTTGCCCTCCTAAATCCCCAGATATATTGAGATCTGCAACATAGGTTAAATTGTTTCTCGCAGATTCTTTAGACTTTGACTCTGCTAATAATAAACCTCAATGGTGCTTCCATGAAAATCATTGTTATGAAACCACTCCACAGCAGCTAAAGCTCATAGGATCTCATATGTAACTGTTGCATCGCCCTTTGGTTCATTGTGACTTTGTCCCGATACAACCAAATCTATCGGCCGACCACTCTCCTTTTGTCTTCTATAAATAAACATAGACTAAATTAGGAAAAAAATCACATAAAAATACATTTTCATGAATGCCAGAGTAAATACATAAAAAATAGAGTTGTGGTGATGGTTTTCCAATAATACCTGTGAAAACCATACCATTAGCAACCCTATGTGCCAAAATGTTCAGCCAGCATATTCTTCGATCAGTTCCAGGAGGCAATTTGCAAACTAGACAAATCCATTGAGGTATTTTTTCCCAAAATTGACCATGCCAATAGATGGGTACTAGCCTACTGTATAGAAAGAATAAAAACCCGCAGCATTCATCTATACATCAAGTTGGGTACAGTCTTATCAAGACTCAATTGACTACTAGTCAACAAGAATAATGAAAATATCAGCTAAAAGTTGTCAATTTGCAAAGCAAATTTTGTACCAAAAATCAGCAACAACAGGAAACACAACATGTGTATGCATTGGTCAGCAAAGAAGTTACATGGTGTATGAGAGGACATTCATAGAACCAAAATACGGATAGGCATAAACATGGAAATTTTGAAGTGATTTAGTAATTTTTTACTCCAATTCACAAAAGGAATAACAGTACCAGTAATAATATCCCATTAGTTTTATAGAAAATAAAATGCAATTGCTACAAACTTTAAAATTAAGTTACAAGAGTTTCCAGTGTTCTTTGGCTATTAGAAATTGAAGCTAATAATACCTCATAAGCCAACCGAAATCAAATGAAGTTCTATCAGCCTATCTCATCTACTAGCCATAAAGTAATGTTATAGAGAAATAATAAAAAATAAAAAGTGATGAATGACATGTAGCAAAATGGGCGTAAATTAGTGATGGAACTTCAGAAAGCAAGTTCTATGATGTGAAACCTTTAGATACCTATCAACAAAGAGTGATAATGGCCTGAGCAGTTAAGAAGCCAATGTAATGAAATAACCGAAGACTCCAAGGTGATAATAAATTTTATACTCAATGATTAAGAATTTCTGGCTTATATCATCTCATATGTCCTATTATCATTTTTCATATATTAAATAAGGTAGTATTATTAACTATTTTTTCTCAAAAACATGCTTCAGCTCTTCTTTGCTTTGTTTTCCTAACATGTTTTTTTGCATAATCTTGATGTTCAGTCTCAAAGTATACTTTTCCTAAGGAAAAAGCATAGAAAAACAAAAATATTACATGGTGACATAGGCCACCATAAAAGTTCAAACTTTCATGCGATGGCATATGTAAGAAATTAAATATCAATTTACAATTGTAAGCAAGCCAACACCTCATAATGTAATTAGACTGAAACAAAAGAAAGAACATAATGCTGAAAAAAAAAACATCACTTCAACCAATATAACACACACACACTGATTGAAAAGGATGTAAGAAAAAATTCCCGGTTAAACAAGTATTGTGAAATGGATCAACTAATAGAAACAAAGAAAATTATGTCAGATGATACCTCAAGAAATACACAAAGTTCAGTTGTGCTAGCGTATAATTCAGCTTCGAATAACGTAATGTTAATTACTTACTTTTCTACCTAACTCCTAGGGTTGTTTCATATCAAGATTTGCAAGGGATTTAAGTTAGAATTACGCCAAACACAGCAAGCAAATTTAAGAGGCTTTTCTTAAATCCTGGTCTTCATAAATCTATAAGATTCAGCCCAAGAGCATGGATTTACTATATCCGTTCCAGTAAGGCTAGATTTTTAGTGATTATTAGCAAACCCACGTAATGGTTGATTAGAACCTTGGCATCCTCTTCGGAGTTCACGATAGTATCGACCAAAGGCTGTCGCGGCTTCTCATTATGAGATAACACAACTAAGATCTCACCTCCAGAAACGAAAGATGAAGATTTTCAACTTGAGAGAACCGCAAGAAAGGACTCTTCAGACAGATCGTGCAAAGCAAGAACACGCGAAGAAGGGATGGCGATAGGGCGTCTCGTTCGACAAGTCTCGTTCTTGTGTTCTCAGGACGGAACCTCAGGTTGGCACTTTGCTCTATTTCCTATACTTAAAAACTACAGGATTCTACTTTACCAATTTGCCCTTATTGATTTACATAACAAACCATAATATTAATTAATTATTTATTTATTAAATTAAAAAATTACCATCTATATGTTTTTTTCTCAAAACTTTTTTGGCTGAAAGTTTCTTTTGTCCGAAGTTACTTAAAATAAGGGATAAAATATTAATTCATGAACCATTTTAGAAGTTGAAGCATCTAAAATGGATTCGAACATATTAGAATTTGAACATTGTTTAACTCAAATTCTTACAAATTAGTAGTATTCGAATCAAGTTCAAATTTGGTTTGAACTTAGAATCAACGAACAGTTTATGTTCGCACGAGAACTCGATAGGAACGTTGTAAATGAGAATTACGAAAGTGGTGGTGTATTTAAAAAGAGTTGTTTTGCAATGGGAGCTCGTTAGGAGTCATGAAACAGCGACATGAGGAAGAGAGACGAATGCAATAAAATAACTTTTGCTAGACGAAGGTGTTGATTACACTAGAGCGTTGAAGGAAAAAGTTTTTTGATGGAAATATTTTTATTCCCTTAGGAGATATATCCTTTCGCATATTATACTCTGAATAAAAAATAGAACTCTATCCAACTATCTTCGTTAGATTCTCGATAGAAATCATGTTGACCCTTTAAGATTCATTGTAGTTCTTTTTTTTTAAATCTAACTATCATAGCAGGATAAACTTGCAGTGTCATCATCTGAACCTATTAGAGAATGATATCTTCGCCTCCTAAGGCGATATATCGTTCATAACGACATGTCCGATTTCGAGACCAAAATTTCAGAGATTAAATTTCCCAACGAAGATTAACACTTTTCAAAACCTCTTTTTCAAGCACTTCCAAACACCCAACAAACGTCATCTAGCCCAAATAATTCATAATCTAAATACAAAACTAAATAATGTTTATTTGTGTCATTGCTAAACTCAAATTCAAAATTCATCAATCATATTGGAGTATAGCAGAAGCTTGTCAATTTAAATTTGATTTTTAGATGCTAGTGACCATGTTTTATGGCATCTTTAGATGGTATGATAATGAAAATTACAATGTCATGATGTTGCCTCAATAAGCTATGCTAATGATTTTAAAGAATGATGCTTATATTGATTACAAACTTTTGAAAATTCACTAACATCTCAAAAAGCGTGTTGTCGATTTAATAAGCATGTTATATCTTAAAATTATTATTTAACTCAAAGTGTGATATAACAAAAGCTTAAAAATCAAAATGTTCAGTAAAAGGCTACCACCAAATCCGTAGCACTTGTATAAAAACATCAAGCCTTTATCCCACAATGTGGGGTCAGCTACATGAATCATTTTTCTCCATTTTGTATGCTAAGAGTTAAATTCTAACTAAATTGTAACACTACAACTGTACAATCTGACAAATTACACATATGCCACCGAGATCTATAATATACATACAAGCACACATAATGTGTTACTTTTAAAATTAAATTTGAAATAATACACATACACCATGGTATTCACAACACTCAACAAACGAACATAAGGTTATTTCTGTAGAATTTAAAATCAAATATTGTGCATTTCTAATGTATAATAACTTACGCAAAAGAAATATTAAATATTTTAAATGTCCCTCCTGCATAGAATAAATTCTCTGCATTTATATATAAATCATCGAGCAAGGTGTTGATGCCTACTAAGGCTGAGTCAACAATATTGGGAAGCAAGCGAATGCCCTCGAGAAGTGTTGTTATTGCCGCTTGAGAAGTAAATCACTAACTACTAGACGTAGCACAATACTTATCAATAATTTTTAAACTAATATGTGGTCCCAAAAAATGCTAACATATAAATATAAAGTCTATAAATGATTGCGCAGGGAGCTTTTCTAAAATCCCCAAAAACTAAAAGTAAATTATTTTTGCAACCTAAATTTTGAATAAAAATTTGAAACTCAAATTTTTTTACAAAAATCAAATTTCAATTTAGAATTTATCATTTAAATTTTAAAACCAAAAATCCACTATCATACGCAAATATTGTTAAAGAATGATAATTTAAGAATTATAAGAATACTTCAGCCAGAAAAAAGCAAAATGTCTAATTAAATGTATCAATATGATTCATTTTCAGATGATTTACTCGCTAGTGAGGATAGTTTTTTTGTTATAAAAGCATATTATATCACAGTTAGAGACATAGCACGTGCCCTCGGCCTCCCCTCTTTCTCTGCTAGTTAAGATTGACTAAAATTATCGCTTTAAAAACAAAAGACATCAATCCTAATTTACAAGGTATCTTGGACGAAGCAACCCATGGCTGCTAATAAGGATCATTCGGTTAGATTGTGTCAACTATCTCTCTGACTAAGTAAACAAGGATCATACCCCCGAATGATGGAACCATAGATCTTGCTCGGGTTTGTCATTATTCCCCCCCACCATCCGCTTTAAGTATACAAATAATAATTTAATATTCTAAAAATCATATGCTGATAGACATGTTAGGTACTACTTACCTGTTTAATGACTAACCTTAATCGAAAGTGCTCTCTTCGTCATGAAATTAATAGTTAACCATAGGTGATTGCGTTTATGGGGAAGTTAACACTAGATTATAAAGTCCTCACACAAATGAGAGTGGAAATTTTTGGGTAGTGCTTTATCCAAGGTTTTGAAATCGAAACGGACAACGAACCGGAAGAAGGAGATGGTTCACGGTTCTATACCGGTTCTACGTTAACCGGGTCGAACGGATGACGTAATAAATAATAAGTATTATTAAATTTAATACAATTAACATAAAAATAATGTTATCATAAAGTATGAGATAAAAAATTAAACTAAAAAAAACTATGAAACATAAAAAACTTATATAATTAAGTAAAATAATTATTTTAAAACTCACATAACATCTAAAAAAAAATTAAATCTCATTAATTATAAGAATTTACACTACAAAAAATATGATATTGTTTAAATTTGAATATTTTTCAAATTTTAAATTTAATTTTATATAACTATTATAATTTAATATAAATTAATTAATTTATGTTTCATATTTAATATAAATTTAATTCTAACATATGTTTATAAATTTAATATTAAATTATTCTTATTTTATATTATATGATTATTTAAATTTATTTACATGTTTATGATATATTGTATACAAAGTATTTTATAAATTTATATCTAAAATCATTAATAAATAAATAAAAATATTATTTTTTATTATGTATAAATAATAAAATTTTTATTGTTAACTTAATAAATAAATTATCACTACACATAAAAAATAATTAATTAAAAAATTTTTAAAATTAGGTTTTATTACCCATTATATATGTTATGAACTCATACACTTCTCATCTCTTTTTTTAGTCCTCCCACATCCCTTAGAAACTCTTTCTTCTATTGTTTTATATAGCATATTTAGATTCCTTGCAGTAAAAGAGCACATGGGAAGGTGATGTGAAGTTGCTTCATGAAGCTTGAGGACTAAAGTGCTTTAGTATATAGAATGTCTTTAACTTTAATTAAAGTTTTTAATATATATTAATTTATTTATTAAAAAAATACTTAAAATTTTGTGAGATTTGAAACCAGCGTTCAAAAATAACCGGCCCGGTTCACCGGTTGGCCGGTTGAACCGCGTTCTGACACGTTCAGTTCGTTCGTTGCAGAAGCGGTTTTAGGGCTGTATCGGACCGGACCTTGTGACGGTTTCACGGTTGAACGGCCGGTCCGGTTTTTAAAGCACTGGCTTTATCTCAAACTCAAATTCAATTTGCCTTCTGAAAATTTTACCTAAAACACATTAGAACTCTCCTGAAAGAGGGGAGGTCAAGGACACAAAATTTTGGAACCAGCATTCTCAATTTGGATAAATATTATTTACAATACAAAGAATAGTTTGTACAACATAATTATTTTAATCTAATGAAAACTTGAAAATTCTTTTCTTTATTTGATTGAATGTACAATCATATTCGTGATGTATGTTAAGTTCTATTGATCAATTGATCGTACGTACTGTACGAATGAGAATCATATGAACATGCTAATGTTTGTTCATACTTTACAAATATTTTATAATATATATTATTCAAAAACATTGGTAATGATGTGATTTCAATTCTTATTTGTTTATAATTTTTAATTGATTGGTAATTAGTGCCATAAAGTGTTTAATGAATCCTTAGCTTGGTAAGCCAAGAAATTAAGACTAAGAAAATGAATCTTAAGTTTATCAAAATTTCTCTGGGAGTGTCGTGGCACTGGACGGAAGTGGCCCTGTGATATATCAGCTCTCTATTTAAGAGACAATTTTAAGGTGTTGCAACACCAAGATCTCAGCTTAGCATCATTGGGGAGGTGAGGGTCACGGTTTACATACCAAAATAATAGTTTTTAAAATAATAAATATTTAAAAACCATTTGTAAATTCACATTCACCCCAGACTTTGCAGAGAAAAGAGGAGGATAAGCAATGAGAAGAGAAGAAGAAAAGAATATGCGATTTAGAGACCAAAGATCTGGTTTTTTTTGTTAGGCATGTTAAGATATTATAAGCCCAAGGTAAACTCTAAGAACTCCTGAAGATTTATGGTGTCACTGGGCGTCAGAGCATAATTCGGCGTCACTCGGGCATCGAGTAGAATTACCGGCGGTGGTCGTGAAGGAGTTTTCTCCTCCAATCATTCTCTTTTTCATCTCTTCTTTTTCTTGCTTGTTCTTGCTTGGGGTTCCCTCTCAAGAGAAATGAGAGGTCTATTTTTAGATATTCTAGAGTGGCATGAACTGTAGATAGGTAGAGATCATGGGTAAATAGGGAGTGGTCGGATGGACGGCCATATATTGAATCCCTTGATCGTGCACCGTTTGTTAGACATTTGATAAAGTCTTTAATGATGTTGGAATTAGACGATCTTGGGCTTGTTGGATTTGTACTCATCGAGCCGTTTGATGTGACTATAAGCACGTCACATTGGAAATCGTTTGGTAACTTAATTGTGGTTAGAACTCTTCCAAAGTGCTCTGGGTCTTGATTTGGACTCATTTGGGCTCGACTGAGTCAATTTTGGTTTCGTTGGGTTTATATTTTAAGACGCTTAGTTTGACTATAAGTTTGTTGAAATCAGAGTTTAGATGATCTCATATTAATTTTTGAAGTTTCCAGCTTGATTTTGCCTCGAGATCGTGCATAATCAATATAATTTTTTGATTATACATCAGCCTTAAATGTTAGAGTAATAAAATATACCATGCACACATGACTTAAATGTGAATTTGCTTAACCAATAATATATGTGATTGTCAAAATTCTAACATACAATAGCTTGTGTTCTAACACAATCCTCTAAACTCTATCTACTCCTGACTATGACTTGTAGCCACCATAACATGAGATTGGAGGAGTTACTAATATGTGAAAGTGCACTATTAATGTGTTAAGGCCCTATATATTTTTTTATACCCTCGACTGTCTCGTGTGAATGAGTGAGAGATTATGAACCCACTTATTGAAAGCTGCAGGTGTGGGAGGTTTATGTTGTATTGTTCTATTGTAAAGGTTGTTTTCCCCCTCCCAGGATCTCCGGGACGATAGTGGATCGTCCCGGGACGATATGTACAGATTAGATTGTGAAGAAAATCTGCATTTTCGTCTGTAGAACCTAGAATAGTGGGGACGAAACCAAAACAGAGAGTTTCGTCCAGGGACGAAGAAATTGGAATTTATTGTCGTCTGGACGATTTGAGTCCAAAGAGATCGTCCCGGGACGATCGGGAAATCGTCCGGGATGACCTGCTTAATAAATATCCGATTAATGTCATTTTGAAGAGAGAGAAAGTACAGAGAGAAAAACGAAGGAAAAAAGAAAAAAGTGATTTTGGGTGACTTCGACTCGTTTTCCGTCCGTCACCGTAGTTGAGGAAGTGTCCGACTCGAGGTAAGGCACATTCCGCCTTTCTCAATTTTCAAAAATGTGGATTTTGATGACTTTTCTGTTCTCATTTTATTTCGTTGGCGAATTTCAGATATATTTATTCTGACAAAGGTTTTACTGCGTAACTTTTGGTATATTTCTGAGATGGTTAATTATGCACATTTTGAGTATTTTCTGAAAGATTTTTACCGAATATTTTGAATTCTGACAGCATTTTAATTGTAAATACAAGTTATTAGGATGTTAAAAAATGTTATGTCAGTACAGTAAAGTCTTATAATGTTGTTGTGGATATTCTGTGGTAATTTTGGTAAATTTCTGAATCTGTGAATTTTGTGGAAAATTCCATATACTGCCGTTTATACCCCGCTTATTTTTCGTACGAATTCTGATATTGCTGAATTGATTCATTAAATGAATTGAAGTATTGTATGCTAATCAGAATGGATTTATAAGGGCAGGATCCTCGAGATTTCTGTAAGTGTCAGGGAAGGGAGACATAAGGGCCAGAATCCGTTGAGATTCTGTAAGTGTCAGGGAAGGGAGACATAAGAGGCCAGAATCCGTCGAGATTCTGTAAGTGTCAGGGAAGGGAGGCATAAGGGGTCAGAATCCATACGATTCTGATAGGGCGGAATCTGAAATCTGATATGTGATATGTTATCTGAAATCTGATGTTTGATATCTATATATTTTTTGGTGCTTACGATCTGTTTTATGAATTATCCGATATTATGATTTCTGTTTTCGGACTATTTTTGCTCTGTTGATTTGAAAGCTTTATAATATCTGTTATCTGAACTCTGATTTGAAATACTTCAGTTTTATGTATTCTACGTAACGAATTTGATTGAGCAAGTATCTGTTCTGTCTGTTCTACGATATTCGTACGGCTATTTTCTTTGAGTGATTTCTGATGATTTCGATTGGTGAGTGATGTCTTGCTGAGCTGTTAGCTCATCCTTATTTTCTAAATGGTGTTTTTAGGTTATGGGAAGGGGAAGAAGTTTTAGATTAGCATTCATAGTCTGATCAGTGATTAGTATTTGTAACTTTTGATTTTTGTACAACGTGGCTTTTCTGTTCTGTTCTGTTCTTTCTGCCTGTAAGCCATGTACTGTATCTGTAAGATTATTTTGATGAAAGAAAAGATAGATGAACAGTTTATGTATTTGGATGTTTATAGTAGCTCTGTTTTTTCTGTCTAATACGATATTTGGAGAAAGTTCTGAACAAATTCCAAAGCCAATCCTGGATTTCATGGTTTTCGTCGCGCCCGATGCAAGCGGGATCCGTCCCGGTCGGGTTGAGTCGTGATAAACTTTAGTAGTATCGAGCAATGGTTTTGGAATTTGGATTATAAGACAGAGCTGTAGGAAGTAATTCTGTGTGAGTCTGTCGGGGTTTTCTGGTTTGTCTGGATTTTTATTCTGTTATTTTGTAACCTAGTTTTCTGTAGCTATGGATCTGCAAGACCAGATATAACAGATGGGCAGAGTGCCAGTCAGGCAGCTCCGATGAGTATGACTGCCCAGAGTTATGTTCGATACACTTTCCCAGTTTGCTACATTGGTTGCTCAGATGATGAGCGAGACTTCAGAGTAGAAGCCTTACTGTTCGATCTGAGGATATAGATAAACATCTGCAGATGTTTCAGAGATTGAAACCTTCGAGGTTTGAAAGCACTGTTTGAGGCCCAGAGCAGCTGAAGAGTGGCTGAGAAGGTTTAGAGAAGACTTTTGACGGTATGCAGTGTCCGTCGAATAGGAAGGTGCCGTTGGCATTTTTTTTTGTTGGATGGCGAGGCTGAGCACTGGTGGATGGGCCAGCAGGAGGAAAAGTTCTAAGAATGCTAAACTCTCTAATCTCTTGGGAAAGGTTTCTGATGTATTTCGATATGTTTGTACTCCTTCTGCAAGACAGCTGATGCAGGAGAGCTTTTCTGCGACTAGTTCAGGAGAGCAGGACTTGTGATGTAGTATGAGACAGAGTTTACTGCTTTAGCCCGATATTGCAGTTCCGCGTATTAGTACTTCTACTGAGAAGTGCTATAGATTTTTGAGGGGACTACGAGATAGTTTGAGGCAACCCTTGTACTATTTCATATTTGTGATTTCTCTGAGCTTGTGGAGAGAGCTCGCTGATAGAGAACGATTTGATGGCTACTCAGCAGCGGTGGCTACGAAGAGGAAGAGGTTCGGGGTGATCATTCTAACAGCATTCCTCTGGCAAGAGGATATTTATTTTTGGAGACTCCAGAAGGAGTGGACAGTCGAGATCTACAACAGTTTTCTGGTAGCGTCGCTACCAGTTGTGACCAGTTATCGGGATCAGTCAGTGGGGCACCTATGTCCTAAAGTTGTGGACGACGACATTTTGGTCCAGTGCATCAGGACGACTGGTCAATGCTTTAATGTGGTCAGCCAGGATATCGGATTGCAGAGTGCCCACAGCTGGATTTGATAGACGATCTGAGTTCCGATCTGATAGTAGACCTGCTAGTTCAGCATGAAGGCCGAGGAATATTCCTCCACGTACTGTGACTGAAGGATCCTCTGGTAGAGGTGTGGATCGAGTTCTGTGGCACGGAGCCACTACTGGTAGTACACGGGAGTCAGTGGTTTAGTAGCTCCAGCTCCAGCTCCAGTTCAGCCACGTGTTATACAGTTTGAGTCAGCAGGAGGTTGAGATGCTCGGATGGTGTGACAGGTAGATTTATATTTCTGAACAACATCCATCGTGTTTTGTTTGATTCTGGAGCGAGTCATTCCTTTATTTCTGAGCGCTACTTCGACGTTTACATTTGGATTCTATGATTTTACCGGTTTCTCTTTCTTGTTATTTTGCCGGCTGGAAGTAATTTGATTGCCAGAAATTTTGTTTCCGTGAGCTTGATATTTCAGGCAAGAAATGGAATGTCGATTTAATTTTATTGCATATTTTCTTCTTACGACGTGATTTTGGGTATGGAATGGCTGAGTCTGTATGAGCCAGATTGACTATTTGAAGAAGCAGTGAGCTTGCTTATGGATGGTGAAGATGTGTATTTCAAGGATTACGATGTGTTCTATCCTGTTGATTTCTGTGTTGGAAGTCAGAAGAATGTGGAAGATAGGGTTGCCGGTATTTTTGGCTTCTGTACGGGATAGAACATAGATGCGGGTCTATCTGATATACTGGTTGTACGGGAGTTTTCTGATGTATTTCTGAGAAGTTGGTTGGTTTACTCTCTGGATAGAGATGTTGAGTTCTCTATTGAATATTTTTTCGGGTACAGCTCCGATATCTAAAGCTTCGTACAGGATGGCACCAAAGAACTTTATTAGTTTTGAAAGTTCATCTCAGGAGTTGGTGGATAGAGGATTTGTTTCGTCCTAGTGTTTCTCCTTGGGGAGCACTCTGACTGTTTGTGAAGAAGAAGGACGGAACACTCCGTATGTGTGTTGATTACAGGGATTTGAATTAAGGCCACGATCAAGAACAAGTATCCGCACCCACGGATTGATGACTTTTTGATCAGCTTTCTGGTTCTTCTGTATTTTCAAAATTGATTTGAGATCTGGATCTATCAGGTGAAGTGAAGGAAGCTGATGTGTTGAAGATAGCTTTCAGTACTCGGTATGGGCATAGATGTTTTGGTTATGCTTTTGGGGTAGACCAATGCACATGCTATTTTCATGGATCTGATGAACAGAGTTTCAAGGAGTTTCTGGATCAGTTTGTGATCGTCTTCATCGATGATATTTCTGGTGTATTCTGCTTTGAGGAAGATCTGCTAGACATTTGAAAATGTGTTGGAGACTTTGTGCAGCATCAGTTGTATGCTAAGTTCTCCAAGTATAATTTTGGTTGAAGAGCATTTCTTTTCTGGGGCATGTGTGAGCGTGGAGGTTATTTCTATTGATCTCCAGAAGATTCAAGCTGTTGCTATTGGCTAAGGCCTACATACGGTATTGAGGTACGTAGTTTCTTTGGCATGGCTGGATACTTATAGAAAATTTGTGAAGGGATTTTCACAATTTTTATGCCTCTGACGAACTAACTCAGAGTCATAGCTTTTGTTTGGTCACACTGAATGTGAAGCCAATTTTCAGAGATTGAAGATTGTTTAACATCTTGCTCCTGTGTTAGCACTTCCGTCATGTACGAAGGATTTCAGGTGTTCTGTAATGCTTCACTGAAAGTTTGGGCTGTGTTCTGAAGCAGCATGGTAGGGTAATAACCTATGCTTAGAGACAGTTAAAACCACATGAAAAGAATTACCAACACATGATTTGGAATTGGCTGCAATTATTTTTGCTTTGAAGATTTGTCGTCATTATTTGTATGACGTTAGTGTGAGATCTTTACGGATCATAGAGCTTGAAGTACATATTCACTAAAGGATATGAATTTGAGGCAAAGAAGGTGGCTTGAGTTTATTAAGGACTACGACCTGACGATTCAAGTATCAACCTGGTAAGGCTATTGTGGTAGCAAACGTTTGCGCATGAAGTCTTCTGGATTATCAGGTTTCAAACTCACTTTTTGATGACTATTGATACGAGATATGAAAAGATTACAGTTGGAGGTGATTTCCTCTACTGTTCCGGATTCTGTTGTTTTGACTCAGATGACTATTCAGTCTTATATGGAAGAAAGGATCGGAAGCTTAGAAGTCAACTCCACATTTGAAGTTAATTACTAAGATTGAATCTGGTAAGAAACTGAACTAAGAGTTTCTGTATTCTGGTGTATTTTCTGCAAGAATAACTGTGGATTCCTGTGTTTGGAGATTTAAGGAAGAGATCTTGTACGAATCTCACCATACAGGCTATACGATACATCCGGGAAGTGGTAATTGTACGGAGATATGAAGAGTTTGTTCTGGTGGCATGGAATGAAAAAGGATGTAGCAGATTTTGTTGCGAAATGCGAAGCCTGTCAGTTAGTGAAGGCAGAGCATCAGTGACCAGGAGGTCTTTTGCAGTCGTTGCCAATCCATGAGTGGAAGTGGGAGGAGTAACGATGGACTTTGCTATGGGTTTTCCTCGATCTAGGCAAGGACATGATGCCATCTGGGTGATTATGGATCGATTGACGAAGTCTGCACACTTTCTTCCGATCGATGCAAGGGGGGAAGGGCGATGAATGAAAGCTAGGCACGGAATTTGAAAGAAATGTAGATTTCATGGTGTGCCTAAAGTAATTGTATCTGATCGAGATGGAGGTTTACTTCCAAACTTTGGAAGGGTATTTAGCAATGATTGAGTACGAAGTTGCATTTCAGTATGGCTTTCATCCGCAGACTAATGGGACAGTCTGAGAGGACTATTCAAGTACAGAAGATCTTCTGCGATTATGTGTTTTGGATTTTGGAGGAAGTTGGGAAGTATCATATTCCACTGATAGAATTTAGCATATAATAGATTTTCAGTCCAGTATTGGTATGGCACCTTATGAAGCTCTGTATGGTCGGAAGTGTAGAACTCCTTTGACTCTGACTGAGGTGGATGATAGACAGGAATAGGGTGTGACATTTGTAGATGAAACTGCTAAGAAAATCAACTATGATAAAGAAAGATTGAAAGCTGCACAAGACAGCAACAGAAGTATACAATCAGAAGCACAGGTTCGTTGAATTTTCAGGTTGGTGTCTTTGTGTATGTCAAAGTCGGTCCGATGAAAGGTGTGAGCAGATTGGTAGAATGAGTAAGCTCAGTCCAAGTATGTCGGCCCTTTTGAGATTATTGAAAGATTAGAAAGTCTGCTTATACATATTGTTACTCGATCAGCTGTCTAATGTGCATAATGTATTTGATGTATCCTCTTTGAGAATGTGGATATTTGATTCTAACAGAAGTTGTCTCTGAGGTTGAGATTTTGGAGAATCTGCATATAAGAAGAACCGAAAAAAATTTGGCCTATGAGTACGCTAAGTTAAGAAGTATACAGATTCCAATGGTAAAAGTGCAGTGGATACACAACAGCTGGGGAAGCGACTTGGAGAAGGAGTCGGACATGAGCCTCGTATCATATCTGTTTTGACTCAAATTGGTTTGGAAATGTCGACGATGTATTTTTTCTGAAAGTTTGGGGATTATATAGGTGTTTTTTCCTCCCATGATCATTCGGTGACGAAGTGGATCGTCCCGGACTTCTGTACAGATATGAGAAATATGAATTTTCGTCTGTATGAACTAGACATCGGGAGTTGGGACAACCGTCGGGACGAACCAGACAGAGAGTTTCGTCCAGGGACGAAGAAATTGGAATTTTTTTCGTCTGGACGATTTGAGTTCAGAGGTGATCGACCGGGACGATCGGAGAAATCGTCCGGACATATCCTGCTTTATAAATATTCCGATTAATGTAAGTGTCAGGGATGGAGATATAAGTGGCCAGAATCCGTCGAGATTCTGTAAGTTTAGGATGTGACATAATTGGCAGATCCGACGATATTTTGTAAGTGTCAGGGAAGGGAGGCATAAGGGGTACAGAATCCGTACGATTTGTAAGGGTCTGGGAATCTGAAATCTGATATGTGATAGTGTTATCTGAAATCTGATGTTTGATACTGATAATCTGTTCTGTGACTTATCTGATACTGTTTTATGAAATTCCGAATATGGATTTCTGATTTCTGTACGACTATTTCTGCTAGTGATTTGAAAGCTTTATAATATCTGTTCTGAACTCTGATTTGAAATGACTTCAGTTTTTCTGTATTCGTAAGCTAATTCTGATTGAGCAAGTACTTGTTCTTTCTGTTCTACGATTTCCGTACGGTTATTTTTTGATGTGGATTTTTTCTGATGATGGATTGGTGAGTGAAGTCTTGCTGATTTGTTAGCTACATCCTTATTTCCTACGTGATTTTTAGGTTCTGGGAAGGGAAGGAAGTTTTGGATAGCAGTTCAGAGTCTGATCAGTGATTAGGTATTTTGTACTTTGATTTTTGTACAGTCATGACTTTTCTGTTCTGTTCTGTTCTTTCTGCTTGTAAGGTCATGTACTGTATTTGTATATGATTGTTTTGACGAAAGAAAAGATAGATGAACTGTTCTGTATTGGATGTTTATAGTACTCTGTATTTTTCTGTCATACGATATTTGGAAGAAAGTTCTGAAGAAAATCTAAAGCCAGATCCTGGATTTCAATGGTTTTGTCGCGGCCCCGATGCGAGCGGGATCCTCCCGGTCGGGTTGGGTTGTTGCATCTATTTAATTCTGGCACCACTTGATATGATCGGTGTGAGAGGTTAAATAAAGCTATAAGTGGAAGTGGATTTATAAAAAGACATAAGCATATGTGCATTAAATCATGCATTACATTTTTGATGATTGAAATGGATCAATATAAGTGTTTTTTGAATTAAATGTTATTAATTTCTTTTATCTTGCAACAAACTCTAATAATGAGAAGTCTGATGAATGTAAACTACAGTGATGTGTCATATCTAAAAACCTTTGTAATGTATTAATGTAACTTCAAAATATAAATAATAACTCCAAAATCTCAAGTATAACCAAAATCATAAATAATTACAATCTACAGTACTTACTTATCCTTTATACAGTTATTAAGTTTATAATTAAATGGTTTTCAATATTTAAATTAAATATGACATCTTTATGGGTTAGAGAAACAAGTATACTAAGTTGGTTATGATCAATACTATGAATCTTCTATATTTCAAGAAAGGAAAGAGATTTGTGGAATAGGAAAGGGTGAGGCAATATCTTCTAGGTACGAGTTATTAAGGTATTATTTTGTAATTCAACTTTTTTTTATTTACAAATAAAAGTAAAATCGATATATATATGTGAATGTGCGCGCACATATTTGTTTAGATGTGATGAAATGAAATTGTGATCGCACAGTTGTTATTATTTGAATATTGGAGTAGCTCTGGCTGTTTTTGTTATGTATTGGGTAGTTAATAAGTCTAGGCTTTGAATCCTTCCAAGGAAATACATATGACATCATATATTTAATTGATTTGATCTTGATTCGATTCATGGATTTGTTGATTCAAATAGAAAAAATTATAAAAGTTCACACATACAAACAGTTCATACAATACGATCAGTTCAATTTATATTTACGTATTTATAAAAATTCAAAATAACAAACGTGATTAATTCATTCGTGTGTACGATTAATTCTCTTTATTATCTATTTTCATTTTAATTAAGATCATTTGATTTATATAATGTCATATGATTATACAATACGATCAAGTATTGTAGTGTATAATTTCTAAGAGAAATAGAAGGTATATTTATATAATTTTCAATTTTCTTATTTTAATTCTCACTTTGTGTTGTGTGCTGTTGTTTAAACCAATTCACACCTATACATAGATTGACTAAAAAAACATGCACTAATAGTTTTTTATGGAACTTTTCTTTGCAATTTTGGAGCTGCATTAATTATTCATGCCTCTTGTTAAATATTACTATCTCATGCATTTTACCTTAAAATGTTTAGAATAAAGAAAATACCATGCACACAAGACTGAAATGTGAATTTGCTTAGCCAATAATATATGTGATTGTCGAAAACTAAGCATATGAATGAGCTTATGGTTCTAACACAATCCTCTAAACTATATCCTGACTATAACTTTGTGGCCACCATTCTTCTACTATGATCCCTACCTCCATCACCCAAGTAAGTTCTCCACCATCTTCTACCTGTTATTAGCCGACCAATCATGGTCGCTCAATATAAACTATCGACCACTACCTCTCGATTACAGTTCTCCAACATCCTTCACTTGATAAGGTTATCCAACTTCAATTGCTTAGTATGGTGATTCAACCTTTACTTAAATATGGTTTCTCTAACAATTGTTGTTGTACTACAATCCCAATCTCTCGTCGCTAGACTGTGATTCTCTAACCATTGTTATTCAATTATGATCCTTTAATCTCTATCACTTGAACTACAGTCATTTGACCTCCTTGCAAAACTATGATCTTCCAACCATTATGATCCTACAACCTACATTAATGCCCATTGGCATTGTCACTTGTTGTTGACAATAATGTTAATGTGTGTCATCGACCATAAATTACTGCAAACCATTAACTTTTGACTCTTGTTGTCAAACACCATGATTTATATTATAGTTCTTAGTATACTCTCTCCTCAAAGGAATATAACCAAACAAACATGCAAACTCATGCCATTGCTTATAAGGTCTATGTAACCCATAAGATATATTTGTGAAGCTATTTTATTAGGTCCAAACATTTTACTTTTTTTCCTTAAGTTTTTAACATATAATAACCTTAAGTTTACTATGAGTTGTGAGTTGTATTCCGATCTTTGTATGCATGTGTTAGTCTTTTATATAATAAAAAAAATAATTATATTTTTCTTTATGCCATGAATCATTGTAACACATAATAAATTTTAATTATTAATATTATTTAATTAAAAATATATACTTTTAAGTTAATTAATATTATTTTTATTTATGATTTAGTTTTTCTAAAAATATGTTATTAATTAATTGGCTCAACCAATTACTAATTTGATTATATGTTGAATTTTAGTTATTATTATTTAATTTAACATTTTTGTAATAAAATAAATATAATTAAATACTGCAATCATAAAATTTTAACTTTAAAATACATGTGTAAGATATTTACTATAATTTAATTAAATTTAATATTTATTATATAAGTAGTTTTTGAATTTATCACCACATGATTTCTCTAAATTTGGATTTACAAAATCGTACTAACTACTTCTTGCAAGCAACACAGCCGAAGCGCACTAAGGATCCTGGTTGGGAGAGTGCCGGAAATGTGGCCCGTTGGCGTCGCCTCGCGCGCTGCACACCTTTTACCTTCGTGAGCTTTCCCTTTCGTCGCCTACCTTAACCTCGTCGAAACCCTCGCCGGCACACTTGCCTTCACAAAGAATTGATTACTTCAGAAAGAAAAATATGCGGCTATGCACCGCCGCTTCCTCGCACTAGTAGATGCTTGCCCGTGCGGAAGAAGGCATCATTATCGGGGATTGCGCGGCGGCTTGGGCAGCTCTGCTTCCTCTTGTTATGTAAAAGCGGGGATGGCTTAGCCCTTGACGCGAATGTGAGAAATATTTTTAAGGCTAAAATAGTTCTTATCCATTTGTTTTAATATATATTTTTGGTCCGTGTGCGGAACTTGCTCTAGGGTTCTATGGAGAAGTTTCGTCCAGCGAGGCCATTGGGATGAGGATTATTTGCCAAGGCTATGGAGGAAGGCATGAGGTCTTATGAAGCTGAGGTTAGTTCATGCTACCCTTCTATTTGTTCGTTTTGAACCATGCAACCATTGCCAATATAACAGATAGTATCACTTGTAGCCAAAGAAAATAAAATCGGGAAAATTTTAAGGAATAAGGATGTCGAGGGATGAAGTACACCCCAGTCAACAGACATGAGCATTATAATGGGATATGAACTTCTGTCTGTTTGGGATGGGTTGAAGAAAGAAGTAGAACAGAAGAATGCATATTCAAAACTGACCTCACTAGAAGCAGAACCGAAGGCAGCCAGATATGGTGATTTTGGCTATTAATTTACACCCCGCTATCACATTAACAGTTACTCATTATAAGAGAGATGGAAGGTGGAGAATCATACCTGAGTTGATTCTGTTATTCCTCACGGCTCTGATGGAAAAGTTGTCAAAATTAAATGATATGAAAATCACCTTTGTTGCAGATTACATCCTCTTGCACGACTCATTTTAATCCCATTTTCTATTTTTAACAGGCCCCCTCAAGTTGATGCAAAATTGGCTGTTTTCAGCTGGTTGTGAGCCAAGAGATAGTAGAGACTTGAATAAATGTATCAGCAATCTAGTTTGAGTAGCAATGTGTCGAACTTGAATTTGCTTGGCTTTGATACAATCAAGATAAAACTGACAATCAATTCTATATGTTTGATTCGAGCATGAAAAAACATGATTGTTTGCTAGAGCGATAAGAAAGCATTGTTGCATTTGTACAATACAGTGGAATGTTTGGTGAAATATCATGCTGAATCAATAAGCATCCTTAGTAGCCAGATAATTTTAGAGGGAGTTAAATAAGGCGCGATATTATGCTTTTGTTGATGAGCGAGCTAAGTGGGGCTGCTTCTTAACACTTGAGGAAATAGGGGGGTTGCTTAAAAAGTTTGTAGTAGCATGAAATTGATTTTCAATCTTGTGGTTCCTCAGCCTAGTTTAGTCAACATATTTTCTAATGATAAGAAAGTGAATCACAATATAACAACGTCCAAAGTTTTGCATACCTTGGATATAGTGAAGTAACTTTTTAAGCATAAAAAAACACATTTAGAAGTCTTATGAATATGTTGACACACTTGATTTATAATAAAGGTAATATCTGACCTCGATTTATAGATAAACAATGAACCTACTAAATGTCAATAAAGAGTAGGATTAGGAAACTCACACTTGTGAATTTGCTATCAGGGGTTTAAGTAAGTTGGCGTGTTAACATGGATTTGGTATTAGTCAACCAGTCCTAAGTAAAAAGATTGAGCATATCGGTTTGAAGGAAGTACCATAGCTAGTGGCAATGCATGCATTCCTAGTTGATGATGCAAGACCTAAGGAATCGGTTGCAAGTGATATTGCATGGTGATTGCTTTGGTTTATTTGGTGTTGTTTCAATTTCACTCCACTATTTTACGCATGGCTCTAAAGCAGTTCCATCTGATTTGTTTTTGAAGTTATGGCTTAAACAACCTGGAATAGTAAGCCTTAGTATTGCATATACTGTTGTAGTTTGTGTATGTATTTACTCTATAGTATGAGATGCTTTCTTCACTTTGGTGAAGGTTGCAGGCTATAAAAAAGACCGTTTTAGGAGTTTTAGCAGAACTAGTAAGGAAAGTATTGGAGCTGGTGTAGGCACAGGTCCTAACTTCAAGTACTATGCACATGCTGATGATCTCATGTTGTTGCGTTGATCCAAATAACAAATGGAGAAATATGCTCGAGGCGCAGCTTTTAGCGGCTAGGTTAACGCCAACGAGCTTTACTTTTATGCAAGGGTATGTTGTTTTTCCAAAAGAGAAGTCGGGGTATTCTTATTCAAATTTGGTCAGGATGGATTTTCTAGTTATTAAATTGATTTGATATGATACATGGACCAATCAATTAACTCTTGTATTGTGCCAAATCAAAGCAAATTCAATGATTAGAAATCCATCATGTACTAAATTTTGAGTTCATAATATCTTGACTGATTTTTTTTTTCAATTCCTACTAAGAAGTCAGAACTATCTTTCGAATGAGCTCTGTTGTCTTTTAATTTAGTATGGGGTAAACTTTTGGAATTTTTATGAAATATATTATCATAAAGTGTCATCATTGTGCCCACTTGCCCATAAAACATGAAAAAGATGCATAGACAGGTTGTTACTTTTGTCGATATATTAGCCACTTTATTCAGACACACGAGTAAATATTTTGTTTATGATAGTTATTATTAGTTAGATAATAAGATTTGGCATGTTTGTATTTTCTTATTTTCTTGCTGAATATCTTCAAATTGTAAGAATAATATGCCTTGTTCCATTTTCTTTATTTCTTTAATTAATGAAACAAATCTCCTGTAACCCAAAAGAAACTTTGTCAGCAATTAATAATTCATTCCTTTTACATGCTTTTAATTTATAAAAATAGTATAAGAGGTACTATTTAATCGTAGCTTCAGATTTCTCTTGAGAAATAGTGGCGTGACTTGTTGTAATTAATCCTAATAGATCATAAGAGAATGGACTTATCATATTTTTTAAGATTATTTCTACATTGTCTTGATTAATTTTGTTTCATTCCATTTTGTGCACTATTGAATTAATTATTGCTTTGCTGATCCTTTGCATTACTAAGATTTTTTGTTGGGGTGTCAAGTGTTAGTGAATCATAACTTTTTAACATAAAAACTTCAATCTCATGTCCTTTATTTGTTACGGAACCAACCAAACCGGCCCAGGAGGGGCTGGTCCAGTTCTACAAGTAGGCGGCTAAGCCGCCTCCTTGATGTGTTCCCCGCCCAGCTAGTGGGCCCCCCTTGAGGCGGCAATAGGAGAGAGGGAAGGAATTTTGAATTTAGTTTGTATATTAGGGAAGTGGATTTAATTAATTAAAATAGATTGATTATCTTTTGTAGTAATAAATATTATCTTATATTAGGAAGTTTTTATGGAGGTGGATTTAATTAATTAAAGATTGATATATTTTGTATTAATTAAATAATATCTTATATTAGGAAGTTTTAAGGAGGTGGAGGTTTTTAAGGAGGTGGAGAGGGCTATTTAAAGGGGAATGAAGGGGCTAAGTAGGTATGCTTGATTATTGTTCTCTTGGAGTCTCTTGGGTGTCTTGGGTCTAGACTTGGTGTCTAGAGATTGGGAGAGAACGATCTCCTCTCGAATAGAGGATCAATTGTATCTTGTTTTATGTTTGCTTTGCTTTATCTTCATAATCAAATCTATTATTTGATTGATATCATTAATATTTTGTGTTCTTTCTCGCTGTTTTACCAATTCATTGTTAGGGTTGCTTGCGAATTCAAGTATTTTTGATAGGATTACTTGCGAACCCATAGTATTTCCATCAGTATTTAATAATAATAAAACAACATAGTAAAAGGTTCAATTTCTTTTGATATTTTAAAATTTTTTTAATTGAAATTTACATTGATTATCCTTTTGGTTTTTATTAAATAAGATTCAAAATGATTTACAGTTAGATAGGATTTTATTTGATTTTAAAAATATTGATCTTTTTTGTATAAAAATTTTCTATTAATTGAGATTTTTGGCTTGTTATTTTGAGTTATTGATTGCTTATAAAAATTAAAGACTTTTCTTATATCCTTCTAAGTTGGTGCAGTCAGCTTATTGCTACAACTTCATATCCTTGATAGCACCAAACTATGCTCAGAATCTTGCGCAAAAGTAGTGCTATGGTGGATGAACGCTTACTTGCTAATCCCACGACATCTATTTGTTGCATCGTTTCTTCACCTCTCATTGTGAATTAATCCAACATGTGCATTCTCTTAAACATTAGCGACTCATCTCCTATTTTTTGACTTTATTGTCAGTAAAGAGGGACAACAAAGCATTTTGGTGTCATTCATCTTAAACCTTGAGTTTAAGCTTTTTGAATTTTCTTATCAATTATCATGTCATTAATATAAAAGTTTGATAGAGTTGTTAGCCAATGAACTTGTTCTAGGCACACTAATACAAAAAATAATACTTTCACTTTGATGCGGAATTTAACTTCACATGTAAGCAATACAATGATGGTGATTATATTCTAATCATCATAAAAATATTTATATCACAGGTTTTTACTAAGCAGTTATCATAAAAATAAATACATATAAAGTAAAATGCGAATGTAGAAAATCAGAACAAAAATATCAGAGATTTTATAGTGGTTCGGTAAAACCATGACCTATTTCCACTCCCCGGAGTCCCCTCCGGGTATTGCACAATCATGACAGTGTCTCTCCATTAGCCCATTACAGCTAAGCGGAAAAGCCCTTATAAAATATTTTCCACCAACTCGGTGCGGCAGGGATCGTATTTCTTTTTCAACCCCTTGGTGATGCAGAGAACCTGTAATCCTTTTCACCTTCCTGTTGATGCAGAGAACTTATAATCCTTTTCACCCACAGGTGAGGTAGAACTTGGAATCCTTTTCACCAAAGAGATCTTCTCTCAAAACTTCCCTCAAGAAAACCTGACGCATGGAGGAACTTAGGTGTAAGTCGCTGGAGCAACTGTGTGGAACTCCCTCGAACCTACAAACCCTAAAACCAATTCTATCTTCTCTGATCGTACTATTGATTTTTTTATCGTACAATATGATTAGTTCAATATTCCTTCGTTAGTATTGTATGAGTAGTAGGAGATGTACGACTAGTTCAAGTATTTGAGCTGATCGTCCTATATGATATGATAATTGTCTGGCCACGATTAGTACAATCAAACTGGATATCGTCCCATAATATGGCGACGATAATTATCGTCCATGCAAGGATCTGGTCGTACAATTTGATTTGTTCAATTGTACAATACAATCTTACTGGACATAATTAATCCAAATTCGATCCCTAATTATATGTTGATTCAGACATGATTTAATAAATGTACAAAGATTACCCATCATATATACGATTAGTATATTTTTGTATTTCAAAATATTACTTAAATATGATTGGCGACTAAGATCATGATTTCAACTGATCGTAATGTATAATCAAGCTCGTCAAGTGCGATTAGTTCAAATAGCTTAATATAACAATAGCTGTTTTAATAATTTTATGAGTAGTTGCTCATACAATCGATTAGTTCATTAAATTACTTTTATGATTTTTCTCTCTATCTCATTCCGATGAGTGTGTGTGTGCACGGTCACCAAGATAGCATACACCTATTACAGGATATGAATCAAGAATTGAAAAAATACATTATTGAATTTTACAATCTCTTTCAGCAAATCCTATTCTTCTACCCAATTTTGAACCATAAATCTTCATTGAATGATGCATGATGTACTTAAAATGTTAGTACACACAAAAGCTCGGGAGCCCGAGTTGCAAATAATACACCAAAGGAAGTTGAATTGTTCAAAATAAATAGCTTATTTTTGGAAGATGCATGACAAATGAAAGACTCACTTTGTGGAGGTGCAAAATTATCAATATTCTACTACGAAATCAATATTCATTAAGCACATAACCCCACTTAAGGATATTTATTTGGAATTGATTTATGATCTTATTTGAGTTGATTGGACAAAATATTGTCTATAAAAGTTCTAGATGATGCAAGTATGAAATCATTCAATTATGTGTGATGTATGAGATGTAATGTTGAAATATCATATTTCGGGCTTATTGCATGCTATATAATTTTCTCAACTTCAATAACTCCCATCAATCCCATTGTTGTCTTGTCATTGTATACCCAAGTCTAGTATGATGTATGGTTGAACCAGAGCATGATTATGAGCCTGATGATCTTATGCCAAAAGAGCTACCCTAGAGATTGAATAGAGACATTGACAAAGGTTGGTTTATTATATATACCTAAGGGTCTCTAGTCACTTTTTGTACTTGCCACACTGATGGTGCTCTAGCTTGCAATATATGATAAGCTCAATGTAAATTATACTAAGCCTGAATGATATGCAGTGCACCACCGATCAATGTAATAAAGTTTAGAGTAAATGTAGATCCAACGAGGAGTTTCAATCCTTAAAAATTCCTTTACTACTGTCTAGTAAAATTGCAAGATTTATCTTACCAAATACAATAACAACAACAATATCAAGCCTTTATCCCTACGTGGGGTCGGCTTACATGAATCTTTTTTCTCCATTGTGTCCTATAAAAGGTCAAATTCTCATTTAAATCTAATAAATAAAGGTCATTCCTAATATTCTAACCAAATCTTTTAGTCTGCCTCTACCTTTCTTAACATATAGTCAAATCTAATACCTCTACTCTCCTAACGTGTCATTGGAAGGCCGCCGTTTTATGTGACCAAACCATCTAAAGGCACTCTCTCTAATCTTATCTTCTACTGGAGCTACTCCATCTTTTCATGTATATATCTCATTTCGTATCTCATCTCTAAGGGTAAAGCCACTCATCCACCTTACATCCTCCTCTGCCACACTTATACTTAGTATTATGCTTTTCTTTTAATGGCCAACATTCACCCTATAAAGCATTGCAGGCCTCATACCAAATCTAAAAGATAAATTATTTTCTAATGAATATCGCAAATGCTTAAATTTAAATTTAGTAAATGAAAATGTCTTGACTTATGATGGTAAATGATGCAATGTTTTTTTAAGCCGACTCTTCTATGTTATCTGTGGAATAGAGCATATGAACCTCTAGTCTTTGTCGAGCTTGTATGAGTTTGAAGCAAGTTTTTCACCCTACTACAGTTGTTATATCTCCTTAGCTCCAAAACCTTATTCACTTTATGTCTGGGCAATGAAGTTTTCTGCTTCAATTCTCCTATTTGTTCCATCATTCTCTGTCAAGGCATATGATTCACTAGGTATTAAGTTCAATCATTGACCAATGCAAAACTAATTAAGCATTGAGATAATTAAAAACAACATTCAATCATATGCAAACTAGATCTACTTAAGAAAAACATGCACAATCACACGTCACAATTCTCCAAAACTAATCAGCCAACATGAATTCACTCAAACAACATTCATTTTATAAATAAAAAATGAAATACAGAGTTTAAATGTGTAAGATTGCACCGGAATAGCTTTTACAAGCAATTACAATAGTGGGCGGTTCCTGATCGATACAAAGAAGTCTTATGGTGCCACGACGCTTGAAACAGGTTGCACCGAGGGTTGAAAGTGAACTAACGTTTCAACGCAACTTACTTGTCTTGGTCACGGTGATGGGCTGGAATCAACGCGACGTTTCCTGAATGAACTCCTCTAATTTCTCCGCACCAATTGTAGCGATTTGGTGTCTGTGGCGGTAGTTCATGTTTCAGTGTCAGATTGTCTATGAATGTTGCGATGCTTTAGTGGCGTTGGGGGTGCTCCATGAGGCGGCCAAGGCGTTGAATTAATCCAATTTTATAGAGAACATCTCCGATGTAGTGCTCGTTTCCTTCGCCGGGAGTTGGTGGCGCCGCAACGCTTTGGCATGTGACACAGTGGCGCTGATTTGTTTTGGAATTTTTTCGAGGTTCTATGGGCGCCACGATACTCCGGTATTGGCACTGCGGTGCCATAATCTAGCCTCAGTGTTGCGGCGCTTGATCTGATGGCGTCGAGGCACTTCCTTGATTTTCATATTTCAGTCTTTTTCATTTTAATTTCTTGCATAACTTATAACCAAAACAGAGATTTTCTTGAGATTATTTTTAAGAAGATGCATGATACATTGGAATTTAGGATCCAAAGCCTCCACACTTTCTTTTTCATGTCTAGCATGTGCGTATTAAATTTCAAAGATGTTCATGAGTTAGTTCATTTACCTTATACGTCCATGGCCACTAAGACTTCCATTCAAATCATTTTCTGTAACTTTCAGGTGAAGAGTTTTATCAAGTCCTAGTGGATCGATGCACATAATAAATTAGGGCTAGGTATAAATTAGGACAGGTTTATATCTATATGTTGGACCTATTTTAACTAAAATTGCATTATTTTATTTTTTACTTGTATTTGGTTTGAGTTTTAAATTATTAGGATATATTTGATTTAAAAATTTTAAATATATGTGTTAACGCTATTTATAGGAATAGGGATTCCTATTTATATATTTGAATATGTGATTGATGAATTTTAATTAAAGACTTCTCTCTTATCCACTCCTTCTTCTACCCCCAACGGATTCCGATTTCTTTCTTTCACCACCGCTCGCATATCTATTCCTTGTATTCCTTGTAGGTTGGAGAAGATTTACCAGTGGAAGATGGTACAAATGGATGCTGTTATATGGCACACTGGTATTATGTTCTGTTAAGGATGTCAATTTGACGTTACAAGGCAGATTTCCTGTTCTTGTCTTTTCAATAATTCTTATTAGTATTTGGTTCTTTATTTAGATTATTTTCTGTGGCATAACCCGTTTTTTTGATGGGCATGAGAAATCTTGAAATAGGATGGCTTTAACATCGGTGAAAGAAAGAAATTTTAATTAATCATGGACGCCTTCTAATTGATCGCGGAAATTTTAACACCATTAGTAATGCATGAACTCATAGATTAATCCATGGTCAAATCACTCAAACCCTACGTCTCCTCTGAACTTTTGGTTATCCTGGACACTTATTGTTTTCTGTTCATGGTAAAAACACTTTAGTATTTGTGCTTAGAGTTGTTGGCTATATCACATTCAATATTATAAATTTTAGAAAGGCTTTTTCAGTTGCGTTTATTAGAGGCTACACATTCTTTCTTCAAGCCTGTTGGCTATATATTGAATACTTTGTATCTTAATTATTAAAGCTTTTATCATATACATTGCAAGTTTTAGGATAGACTTCGTAGATTCTGAGCTATGTATTACTTTCATGACATTCTTATACGGATAAAACTAAAGTTTCGTTTGGTTTTTTCAAAAACAAATTTGATGAATTTGATAACACATGCCTATAATTACCTTTAGCACTTATCTATAACTTGATGAAATAACGGATTGAGTTACGGAGGAGCTCGCATTTCCGTTATAAGAGTATGATAAATTTTATCTCACACGCCACTAACAAAAGCACAACCTCAGCACAGCTGTACCTACTGGAGCTTAATACGTTCCTTCAGATGTTGTTTGCCAGTATGTTGTTCTGGTGATTGTTTTTGATTTAACAAGAATGTTTTTGATGTATTCAAAACTGAAATAAACAAATTTTGTTTAATTTATCTTTAGGTTCAAACCCTCTGGAAATTCAATGCAGCTTTTATTATTCCAACACACACCCATGCATGTTTCTGTTACCTGAATCACTTTCCTACATTTTTAAAGCTGCAAGTTTCTGGTATATTAAATAGAGATCCATGTTAATTCTATATGATTACTTTATGTATGCATTGCAGAAGTGAAAAGGGTGTTAAAGGTTGGCGGTCTATATTTATTTATAGAACATGTAGCTGCAAGGTACTTTGTCTAATCTAATTTCCTTTTGAAATCTTCTAATTGTTTTGAGAAGTGGAATCACGGTCCTGTAAATATAATTCTTTTACTACTGTGAAGATGGGTCTTTTCTCCGTTTCACACAAGTATTCTTGACCCGCTCCAGCAGTTTTTGCCGATGGATGTCATCTCACACGAGAACAGGAGAGCAGATTTCGACATGCAGGTTCTCTGATGTGATATATTAACATGACATCTGTACCCATATCTCTATCATAAGCCCCCATGTATATGGATAGCCTGTAAATAATTCCAAGCATGCTCACTATTTAATAAACTGTTAATATTATTCTCAATAAATTATCCTTATGTGCTCATTTTTAATTAGTTTTGGTGCTCATTGAGACTTGTCAACTCAGAAGAGAACTTGCATCGATCTTCCTTCCCTGCTTCTCTTTTGTCTCTAGTAGCTGCAAAAAGGAAGCATCCCTTATCGGGCAAGAGTTCTCATCCACATAGTGGGGTGTATTCATATTTTGATTAGTTTTAGAGCTTTCCCATAAGTGCGACCCAGTCATACAAGGGCCGTTTAGGCCTGCTCCATCACTCTCGTGATTATTAAAACCTTTTTTGTTCCATCCTCCTCATCGCCATCGAAGCCTCTATGTTCCTAAGGCTACTATGTTCTTCCACGTCCTTGACACCTAGAGACATCGTTCATACCAGCCTCTTAACTTTGGTCCTAGGCTGCCTTGATGTCAACAACGTAGAGGAAGAGGTATGTTGTGTGAATGTTTCCTATAATTTATAGTTTCCTCTTCTACCCTATCACCATGTAGGGGTGTCAAAAGAGTATTCGGTTCAAGTCGAACCCGAATTTTCTTGGGGTCCACCAAGTTGACCCTGACCCGATTTTGTAAACGAGTCAGAAATTCCAACTCGGCCCGACCTAGCCGGGTTATCAGGTTGGCCCTACCCAAAATACTAAGTTGGAATACTGATGGGGACATCATATCATGGAAAGTATATCAAAGCGTGATCGTCGGTCTACGCCCACGATCATACCAATCTATTTTTTATTCATTAATGTATTTGTTTTTATTCGTTTGCATTATTGTATTTGTTTTATTCGTTTGCATTATGTATTTGTTTTATTTGCATTTTCCAATTTTACCCTTATTAAGGTTTGGTCAATGTAAGTCAAGGGCAACATTGTCTTTTAGTTCTCTTACATTGTATGAGGATATTTATAAGCCCCATATGTTTCTTTTCAAGTTAATGAAAGATTATTACAGAAAATTTTTGCTCTTGTGTTCTTGGAGGATTGAGAGATGTGAAGCCTAGGAAGGTGATGTGAAACCAGAATTGAATTAGAAAGCTTAAATAAAATATTGTTTAAGTGGTGAATTGCACAGCTTAATAATTATCACAATTAAAACTTTTCAGAGATCTTAGAATTCAACTAAGCTTAGGCAGAGCTTACCCATAAATTAGCAAGATCGGTAAAATAACGACGGTAATAAAAGTAAAGCAAATGAAAAGCCAACTAGAATCCTGCGTTTAACAAACGATTGTCCCCCTTGAGGCGGGGCACTCATTTACCTACTTCTAGGCTTGTTGGAGAAGAGAACCACACAAGACGAAACCACTCGATGGCGATGGTGCCGTTAGATCCGTAGGGAAGGAGAGGCGGCGCCGACGTGGAGGTGGTGTGTAACGACGCCCTTTTATGATCCACGTGTAGATGAGAAATGATCGTCGATGGAACTCCACCAGAGCTGGGTGGATCCGATCCAAATATTCTTCGACGTGTCGTCGAAGTCAAAGCCGACGTAAAAAAAGAGGGAGATCTGAGGATTGTTAAATCGTCCACCGGTTGTCGTACTCAAACCCGAAGTTCCACTCGGGTTCCTCCATACATCATTGGGTGAGATAGAACGAGCACCATGAAGAATTCTCCAAGGAGGAGCTAGTTGGTCGGCGGGTTGGAGAGAAGAGGGGAGGCCGGCGGTGGGGTTAGGGTGAGGGGAGAAGTAAAATTTAGAAAACTGAATTTGATTTAGTTTCATGAATTTGGGAGGAATATAACAATGGAATTTGAATTTCCTAATTATGCAATTAAGGCATTAATTAAAAAATTAATTCGTGAAGCCAATGGGGAGCCAGCGGTAGGGAGAAAAGGGAGGAGTTTGAACAAAAAATATTTCATTCAAACCAAATGAGAACGGTTAATTACTTTTCCAACAATTTTGTCTTAAAAAAAAAAAAACCCCAAAGTTACGTATTTCAGTTCAACTCCTTTTCACCATTAACATTTCCCATTTTATTTTATCCTCTCATTTCACTCAAGCCAAACAAAGCCTTGCTATATCTAGAAGGCCACAGGCAAGAATAATCAAAGCCTAATAACAACATCAAATAAGCCAAAAGTTAGAAGTGATTGGTAATGAAATGCTATAGTCGGCAACAATCTGTTAAAGCACCAAACCCAAAAAAAAAAAAAATTCAAGTGCAAAGAATGGAAATTATGCACCACATAATATTCTAAATTCTTGGCAAATAATTATGAGTAATGTAATAGTTTCGAGAACAAATGTCAACATCAACATTAGTCTTATCTCAACCATTTTGAGTTAAATTTTATAAGTTTTCATTCATTTATAAAGAGTGATGTTTGTGTGTTAAACTTATTCTTCATAAATTACTTTTAAGTAACTTCTATCCTTGTTAGTTAGCTTAAGTTTACCCATTTTCCTTCATAACTATCCATCTAATAAGTGCATTTGTAACCCTTCATTGTACACAAACAAACCAGCTATATTCAATAGATATCCACCTCAATCATCCCTCTAATTGAATCATTTTTTCATTATACATTTTCCATAAATCCATATAAACATTCTCGTTTTTTCCACACTCAACTTAGCTAACAATGATTTTTTTATTGTCCAATACATTAGATCCATTAAGCATAACAGGCCTAATTATTTGCATAAAACATAACTTCAAATCTCTATAATATCCTCTTATTATGTGTGATGAAGTATATGCGACTCAATTTAAAAATATCTCAAAATCTCAACCTTCATGAAATTCAACAAATTTAACACCAGTGTTCTACTCATTGAATGGAGCAATTTGATATATAAATCGATATGTTGAATTGTGAAGAATTAGGAGTTAGGGAATTAAATCTCATTTGCATGTTTTTCCAATGTTAATAAAATATATTCACGGTTTGATTATACAAATTGTTGTGGCAAGGTTAAACTATTTATCCGCTAAAGCACATATCAAAGCATGCATTGCATGATGGTATGGGTACTAGAGTAAATAGCATTTTTAGTGCTTTTATCAATTCCAGCACTTGTTTAGTGCTTTAGGTAAATCTCTTGCCAACGGAAACTTATTTTTCTCTTTACGGGGAGCTTGTGGAAGGGCTGGAGCAGGAATAGGTCGCTGGAAGGCGGTGCGTGTAGGAGCTGAGAATGGATTCTGGAGCTGGCAGTGATAGGTAAGTGGATGGGGGTATTGATCGGGTGATACAGGTGGATGTAGATGCTGGTGGCTGTGTGTGGGGCTGGTCGGTGAGATGAGGAGAGATTAGCGAGACAAGAAGAGGGTAGGGAAATGTTTTATTGGCTATTTGAATGGATGGGGGAGTAGAGGTGAAGATAGTGGAGTGAGGATATTTTTATTTATTTCTACTCCATTTTTTGTATACATTGATCGTTAGTTGGTTTGTATTCAGGATGTCGTAATGTGGGGAGTTAATGAGTTATGGAGGAAAAACTCAAGCTGTACATTCGAAGGCGGAAGGTCTGTGATTGAGAAATAACTTTATAAAAAGTATCAGTTTAAGGGGCCAACTATCATAAATAACTTAGGATGTCAGACTTCAAAGTATAATGAGAGGCTTTAGTTTGGAAAAGACATCTTCGATTCTAAACGACCTTACATCCAACTGAAGCTCTGCCAGAAAGCCATTCTTCTTTTGTATTTCATTGAAAGATCAAGCTTCTGTTCAGGTCAAAGAGAATAGAAAAGAATGTGGCTTACCACGAATAAACCAATATTTTCTGCTGATAGTTACTTTGATGAAGTTCAGTTAGCAAGCAATCAAAGGCGCTAAAAAATAATCAAAAACTAAGTTGCGCATGGCGCCTTCAATGAATTCCAATACTAATTACAATATCATTTAGTTAAAAAGGCACAAAGATATAATGGATAATACCTAATTCATCAACCTCCCATCCAGCACGGCCAGAACCTGGAAGGGAATGAGCAGCTTCAGCCTGTTGGGCTTTTGCACGGTATTTCTTTTTGAGGTTTCCAAATTCATCATACATCTCTCCATCATCCTAGAAGGACAGCGTAAAAAAAAAAAGTTGTATACAGAAAGAAAACAATTTTAAAATATTAAATGGGGCAAACCTCAGCTTCTTTACGACGTCTTTTTGTTTCCTCTATTTCCTCTTCATCAAGTTCTTTATAACCACCACCACGCCCCCCTCTGTAAATGCCAAGAAAAGTAAAATTAAGCTTCAATTACAGAAACTAGCCTACAAGTCTACAACTATAATTTCAACTTCCTAGGGACAGCAATCCTAAGATTTCCCAATAGCAGACACTCGTGTTGTGTATATAAAAAGCGAGATACAAGCAGTAGCAAGCACATATATATTGAACTCGGAACTATTTGAACTTCGATGAATATGCATGGGAGACTCTCAGCATACTTGATCAACATACTATCACAAGTAGAACAATATCGAGAATCAATTTCTCAACTTGCTTTCTATATCCATAGGCATTCCGAACAAAATGGATATTATGAAGAAATAATTGAGAACATACCCAACTAAGCTACTCATGGAAGTTAACCTACCATGGTTATGAAATTGACCAGGTAACTAAAACTTACAAGATATCCACCTAAATAAATTTATATTTGGTGTATGAGCATGCAAAATTACTAACCGTAATCAGCATTAAGATCCTATATTGACTCACCCACTTTGTTTCAAAACAGCTAAAAGTCACAAACGGTTCTAATTGAGTCATAAGCAACAAATCCTGTAGTTTAACTAATGCTAGGTAAGATTTCCTTGATATCAATGACAACTGCAAAAGAGAAAATGTCACATGGGAGTAATCACCAAACATACCTCTAAAAAGTAAAAAAATAACACAAGCAAATAAATCGTTTACAGACCCAATGAATCACTAGAGATTATTTTAGACTAGAAAATCTCAGTAAACCTCGCTGAAAGGAAGCCATGAAACCAAATTACTTAATTCTAGAAACCATATCAGGTGTTTATGATCGCATCTCTTTTATATGATACACTACAATCAGCAAAATAACATATGACAACTGATATTTCGAAAGTGACAACCATGAACCACAACAAACAACATGAGTGAAAATCTATATTAAAACGTAAAAATGCTCATGATACGTTATTACCTCACGCCACCTTCATTGTGACCTGGCTTATTGGTGTTACATATATTACACTTCAAACGTTTTGCCCAGTTGATATTTCCACACCTGTACAATCATAAATCCTTGAGTGCTAAACCAGTTGAACATTATAAAAGAAAATCCATTTAACAATTATTGGCAAGCTAGTCAATGGTAAGAAAAGAAAGGGTTTAAATAAGACAACCTAGCTGCTGTTATATATATATATATATATATATATATATATATATATATATATATATATATATATATAATATAACAAAGGAAAATGTGATACTAGATGATCAGTAGGCAGTGATAAATCTCCAGGGTGATGTAGAGTAAATTGGCATACAGCGCCAGTTAAGAATGCATTCAAAGCTGGGACTTTAGATATTGAACTATTTAATCAATCAAGGGTAAAGAAGGCCCAAAGCATCGGAGGCCTGAAGAGTGCATTAAAATGCAAAACCTCTTAAATAAGGTTCATCAACACCTTGATTTTAATATGTTTCAGTTAGGCCGGCCCAAGCTGAACCAGTCCACTCTTCTATAGGAGGCAGGCCCAAAGAGGGGGGCGTAATAGGGGTGGGGCCCACTCATTGATTGGAGCAAGGGTTTAAGAGGGAAAATTTAAATTTGGGAGCTGTTTAGGGATTACTTAATTATATTTTGCTTTAAGTAATTTTCTTTTGACTAGGGTTAGGGTTATCTTGAATTTGGAGGCTGAATTTGAGATCTCTTGTGTGGTATTTGGGCTCTAGTCTTTGGCTAGAGATTTGGAGAGTTGAATCTTCCTCTCGAATTGAAGATTCTTAAATCGCTTGCTGTTTTTCTTATTCTTTTGCTAAATTGGAGATTTTATTTTGCTGTTTCTCTACTAAGTTTGGAATTTCTGCATCAACGTTGCTGAATTTCAGAATGGTGACTATTTTCTATCAGTTTCCTGTGAGTTCTGTATCACTACATAAATTAGGGCTCCCTGGCTAAGTGAAATATTCATGCATACTGATTTCCTAATATAATTGATATGATTTCAAATATGCTCACACAAATAACTTAATAGCACACTTTCTTTAAATGAAAACAATGCAATGCTAAAATTGAAGATCAAAGTGTAAAGAAATGATCAAACATATTTAAGAATGTCAACTAAAAATTGAAAACAATTAAAATAAGTGAATGAATCAATTTCCACAAATCAAATTTATGTCATGTCATGTTCTGATCAAAATCAATAGCACAAAACAAGCGATTACAAATTCTGTAGACAAAATATAATAAAAAACGAATTTACCAAAGTAAGAACAAACCAAGCCTCATGTTAGTACAAGGAAATGACTTTATGGAATTAAATAGCACATTTATATCATGCCCGAAGGAATCATAAATCCAATTTACACTTAGAAGATAGAAACTGAAATGAGAAATCTCATTTAAGCCATAAGTTCACAGTTATATGGCTCATATTTTTATTAATAACTCCTCATAAAATGGGCTAGGAAATAAGGTCAGCAAATAATCAATCAAAATCTAAATTTAAATTAATTTTCAATTCAATGTTTTTTTAAAAATCTCAATTCAATTATCCTAGCAATCTTCCTATCTTAATTTTTCAAAGCCACCAAACAGCAACAGTTGCAGGTCTCACAGATTACTCCTGTTCAAGAAATCATTCAATAATTCAGCCAGAAGGAAGCTTATAATAGCACACACAAAAGCACCCAAGAACCCCACGAAAAGGACAAACTAAGCCTCCGAAGTTAACAAAAAACTCACTAAAGTGAAAACCACAAATCATGCCACTAACTAACACTTTTTTTTTTGGTATATCTAATGAATAATGCCAAAGGCCGCCTCCCAAACAACAATCAAAATGATTGCTACACATATTAAGCAAAATTAGACGCTGGAAAAACAAATAACTAGTAGTTGATAAAAATAAATATCAATAATTGGTAAGTAAACTATCTAATTGCCCACCGAACCAAACATTAGATAACTAGCAGGCATGATGAGCCGATTCATGTATGATAATAAACTCACATTAGAGTCGACATAGATGCAGACTATGCAAGTTCATTAGTAGATAGAAGATCAACATCAAATTCTTACACAATTCTAGGCAAAAATGTTGTAGCATGAAAGAGCAAAAAAGCATAAAGTTGTGGGGATAGATCTAGGATTGAATCAAAATTCAGAGCTGTGGCCCGAGGAATTTGTGTATGACTAAAGATCAATTTAGATGAACAACAAAACAAGTGGGAATATTCTTGAACTTGTATTGTAACAACAAGTCAACAAAAGGTATTGCTCATAGTCATAACACAACACAACATGACCAAACAAAAAAATATTGACATTCACAAATACTTCATCGGGGAAAAGCTAGAAGATGGCTTAATCAGCAAGTCTTATGTGCCCTTAAGAAATCAACTAGCATATGTGTTTACAAAAGACTTATCGGAGCAATTTTTCATAAAATCATCTCAAGTTGGGAATGGAAAACAACTATCTCGAATTTGAAAGAGAGTGTTAGAACCTACAAGCACTAAAGAATGAAACCAGAATTGATTGAAGGAATTCAGTGTTATAGAAGGGCCAAATATTAAAGAAGAAAATTAGAAGCTAAACAAAACAAAATAACTAGTAGTCGATAAAAATATATATCAATAATTGGTAAGTAAACTATCAAATTTTCCCACCGAACCAAACATTAGATAACAAGCAGGCATGATTAGTCGATTCATGCATGCTAATAAACTCACATTAGAGTCGACATGCAGATTATGCAAGTTCATTAGTAGATAGAAGATCAACATCAAATTATTACACAATTCTTAACGAAAATGTTGTAGCACGAAAGAGCAAAAAAGCATAACGTTGTGGGGATAGATCTAGGGTTGAATCAAAATTCAGATCTATGGCCTGAGGAATTTGTGTTATAACTAAAGATCAACTTAGATGAACAACAAAACAAGTGAGAATGTCCTTGAACTTGTATTGTAACGACAAGTCAACAAAAGGTTTTGATCATAGTCATAACACAATACAACATGACCAAACAAAAAATATTGACATTCATAAATACTTCATCAGGGAAAAGCTAGAAGATGGCTTAATCAGCACGTCTTATGTGCCCTCAAGAAATCAAATGGCATATGTGTTTACAAAAGACTTAACGGAGCAATTTTTCATGAAATCATCTCAAGTTGGGAATGGAAAACAACTATCTCGAATTCGAAAGAGAGTGTTGGAACCTACAAACGCTAAAGAATGAAACCAAAATTGATTGAAGGAATTTGGTGTTATAGAAGGGCCAAATATTAAAGAAGAAAATTCAGGAAGGGTTTTGACATGAAAGGCGTGCTACAAAGCTATGTATTTAAATATGACTATATATATTTAAAGTAGGTAGGTTATTCTATATATTTCATGCATTTCAGCTAAAGATGTAAGGATGTAAATAGTTTTCATATCTTTCTGTAGACTTTTTTCCTAATTTTGCTATTAGAATAATCTATATACAGCTTGTATCAAATGCATTGAACAAATAAGAAATAATTCATTCCCACCATTCTTGTTTTCCATGCATAACAATCAAAATAATAAAATTTGAGAAGAAATTGCTAGAAGCATTACTGTAGAAAACACCAAACCAGAGAGAGCTGCTCAAGTGTCTTTTCATCTTTCCCAGCTTCTCTATTGCCTTCTCTATTTTTTAAGGTTGTCTTGCCTCAGCTAGAAAAATAAAAATGGACAATCCTAGCATTCACCATAGGAACATGTGACAAATTTGTAATTTTTTTTCCAACTACCTTGAATATAGTCTAGCAATAAAAAGAACTTTTCAACATCATTTATAACAACAAACAAATGCCACACAAAAATAAGCAAATTAATACTGTTCAACAAGCTAGATTTTAGTAAAACTCCTAAGTAATTCCACCTTCATTGAGACAAGAGTCTTACATTGGGCATGACCAATCGTTTGGACCAAACAGCCCAGTGGTAGGGCCAGCTACTGCTCGACCACGCCCACCTGCTTCATTGCTACCACGGCCCCTTCCCTGCCCACCTCGCCCAGCTCCTATTCCACCAGCACCAGCAGGACGAGCAGTCCCACAGCGATTGCATACGCCACGAAAGGCAAAATTTACATTGGAACAACTGCTAAAACAAAATATCATGAGGGAATTGTATATCAACACTCAAAAGTTATGCAAATGTGGAAAGGTGAAAGAAAGGGCTGCTCACCAATATCACAGCACAGACCTTGTATTTGGGCATAACCAGTCTCCATCCTGCTGCCATGATTTCCCTAAAGCATCAACCTGCCCTCTACCTCTGCCTCCAGAACCATTTATTTCATCTTGCCCTCCTAAATCCCCAGATATATTGAGATCTGCAACAAGGTTAAATTGTTCTCCAGATTCTTTAGCCTTTGACTCTGCTATATAAACCTCAATGGTGCTTCCATGAAAATCTTTGTTATTAAACCACTCCACAGCAGCCAAAGCTGCATGAGGATCTTCATATGTAACTGTTGCATCGCCCTTTGGTTCATTAGTGACTTTGTCTCGATACAACCAAATCTTCGGCCGACCACTCCTTTTGTCCTTCTAATAAATAAACAGAGACTAAATTAGGAAAAAATCACATAACAAATACATTTTCATGAATGCAGAGTAAATACGATAAAAAATAGAGTTTTGGTGATGGTTTTCCATAATACCTTGTGAAACCCATACCTTTAGCAACCCTATGGTGCCAAAATGTTCAGCCAGCATATTCTCATCAGTTCCAGGAGGCAATTTGCAAACATAGACACATCCATTGGAGGTATTTTTTCCCAAGTAATTTGCCATGCCAATAGATGGGTACTGCCTACAGTAAGAAAATAAAAAACCGCAGCATTCAGCATATATGCAAGTCTGGGTACTGTCTTATCAAGACTCAATTGACTACTAGTAAACAAGAATAAATGAAAATATCAGCAAAAGTTGTCAATTTGCAAAGCAAAATTATGTCCAAAATCAGCAACAACAAGGAATCACAACATGTGTAATGCATTGGTCAGCAAAGATAGTTACATGGTGTATGAGAGGGACATTCATAGAACCAAAATACGGATTAGGCATAAAACATGGAAATTTGAAGTGATTTAGTAATTCTTTTACTCCAATTCACAAAAGGAATAACAGTACCAGAAATAATATCCCATTAATTTTATAGAAAATAAAATGCAATTGCTACAAACTTTAAAATTAAGTTACAAGAGTTTCCAGTGTTCTTTTGGCTATTAGAAAATTTGAAGCTAATAATACCTCACTAAGCCAACCGTATCAAATGAAGCTCTATCAGCCTATCTCTTCTACTAGCCAGAAAGATAATGTTATAGAGAAATGAATAAAGAAAAAAAAGTGATGAATGACCATGTAGCAAAAGGGGCATAAATGTAGTGATGGAACTTCAGAAAGCAAGTTCTATGATGTGAAACCTTTAGATACCTATCAAACGAAGAGTAATAATGGCTGAGCAGTTAAGAAAGCAATGTAATGAAATAACCCAGAAGACTCCAAGGGTGATAATAATAATAATTTATACTCAATGATTATCGAGATATCTGGCTTATATCATCTCATATGTCCTATTCCATTTTTCATATATAAATAAGGTAGTATTTATTAACTCTTTTTTTCTCAAAAGCGTGCTTAAGTCTTCTTTGCTTTGTTTTCCTAACATGTTTTATTGCATAATCTTGATGTTCAGTCTCAAATATCACTTTTCCTAAGGAAAAAAGCAAGAAAAACAAAATATTACATGGTACATAAGGCCACCATAAAAAGTTCAAACATTTCATGCGATGCATATGTAAGAAATTCAATATCAATTTACAATTATAAGCAAGCCCAACAACTCATAATGTCAATTAGACTGAAACAAAAGAAAGAACATAATGCTGAAAAAAAAACACACTATCAACCAATATAACACACACACACTGATTGAAAAGGATGTAGAAAAAATTCCAGGTTAAACAAGGTATTGTGAAATGGATCAACATAATAGAAACAAAGAAAATGATGACAGATGATCAACCCTCAAGAAATACACAAAGTTCAGTTGTGCTAGCGTAAATTCACGCTTCGATAACGTAATGTTAATTACTTACTTTTCTACCTAACTCCTAGGGTTGTTTCATATCAAGATTTGCAAGGGATTTAAGTTAGAATTACGCCAAACACAGCAAGCAAATTTAAGAGGCTTTCTTAAATCCTGGCTTCATAAATCTATAAGATTCAGCCCAGAGCATGGATTTACTATATCCTGCCAGTAAGGTCTAGATTTTAGTGATTTAGCAAACCCACGTAATGGTTGATTAGAAGCCTTGGCATCCTCTTCGGAGTTCAGCGATAGTAATCGACCAAGAGGCTTGTCGCGGCTTCTCATCTAATGAGATAACACAACTAAGAATCTCACCTCCAGAAACGAAAGAATGAAGATTTCAACTTGAAGAACCGCAAGAAAGGACTCCTTCAGACAGATCGTGCAAAGCAAGAACACGCGAGAGAAGGGATGGCGATTAGGGCGTCTCGTTCGACAAGTCTCGTTCTTGTGTTCTCAGGACGGAACCTCAGGTTGGCACTTTGCTCTATTTACTTAAAAACTACAGGATTCTACTTTACCAATTTGCCCTTATTGATTTACATACAAACCATAAATTAATTAATTATTTATTTATATATATTTAAAAAATACCATCTATATGTTTTTTTCTCAAAACTTTTTTGGCTGAAAGTTTTCTTTTGTCCGAAGTTACTTAAAATAAGGGATAAAATATTATATTCATGAACCATTTTAGAAGTTGAAGCATCTAAAATGGATTCGAACATATTAGAATTTGAACATTGTTTGAACTCAAATTCTTACATAATTAGTAGTATTCGAATCAAGTTCAAATTTGGTTTGAACTTAGAATCAACGAACATGTTAATGTTCGCACGAGAACTCGATAGGAACGTTGTAAATGAGATATTTACGAAAGTGGTGGTGTATTTAAAAGAAGATGGTTTTGCAATGGGAGCTCGTTAGGAGTCACTTGAAACAGCGACATGAGAAAGAGAGACAAATGCAATAAAATAACTTGCTAGACGAAGGTGTTGATTACACTAGAGGCGTGAAGGAAAAAGTGTTTTTTGATGGAAATATTTTATTCCCTTAGGAAGATATATCCTTTCTTATTATGACTCTGAATATGAAACTAATGAACTCTTATCCAGACTATCTTCGTTAGATTCTCGATAGAACTTCATGTTGACCCTTTAAGATTCATGTAGTTCTTTTTTTAAATCTAACTATCATAGGCAGGATAAAACTTGCAGTGTCATCATCTGAACCTATTAGAGAATGATATCTTCGCCTCCTAAGGCGATATATCGTTCATAACGACATGTCCGATTTCGAGACCAAAATTTCAGAGATTAAATTTCCCAACGAAGATTAACCTTTTCAAAACCTCTTTTTCAAGCACTTCCAAACACCCAACAAACGTCATCTAGCCCAAATAATTCATAATCTAAATACACAAACTAAATAATGTTAATTTGTGTCATTGCTAAACTCAAATTCATAAATTCATCAATCAATTGGAGTATAGCAGAAGCTTGTCAATTTAAATTTGATTTTTAGATGCCTAGTGACCATGTTTTATGGCATCTTAGATGGATGATAATGAAAATTACAATGTCATGATGTTGCCTCAATAAGCATGCTAATGATTTAAAGAATGCATGCTTATATTGATTAGCAAACTTTTGAAAATTCACTAACATCTCAAAAAGCGTGTTGTCGATTTAATAAGCATGTTATAATCTTAAAAATTATTATTAACTCAAAGTGTGATATATCGAAAAGCTTAAAAATCAAAATGTTCATAAAAGGCTACCACCAAATCCGTAGCACTTGTATAAAAACATCAAGCCTTTATCCCACAATGTGGGGTCAGCTACATGAATCATTTTTCTCCATTTTGTCATGCTAAGAGTTAAATTCTAATCTAAATTCGTAACACTCGTACAAGCTGACAAAATTACACATATGCCACCAGATCTATAATATACATACAAGCACACATAATGTGTTACTTTTAAAATTTAAAATTTGAAATATTACACATACACCATGGTATTCACAACACTCATACAAACGAACATAAGGTATTTCTTGAATTTAAAATCAAATATTGTGCATTTCTAATGATAATAACTTACGCAAAAGAAATATTTAAATATTTTAAAATGTCCCTCCTGCATAGAATAGAATTCTCTGCATTTATATATAAATCATCGAGCAAGGTGTTGATGCCTCTAAGGCGAGTGCAACAATATTGGGAAGCAAGCGATTGCCCCGAGAAGAGTGTTATTGCCTTGAGAAGTAAATCACTAACTCTAGAAGTATGCACATTAACTTATCAATAATTTTAAAACTAATATGTGGTCCCAAAAAATGCATAAACATATAAATATAAAGTCTATAAATATTGCGCAGGGAGCTTCTTTTCTAAAATGCCCCTAAAACTTAAAAGTAAATTATTTTTGCAACTAAATTTTGATAAAAATGTGGAAACTCAAATTTACAAAAATCAAATATTCATTTAGAATTTATCATTTAAATTTTAAAACGAAAATCCATCTATCATACGCAAATATTTGTTAAAGATGATAAGTTTAAGAATTTAAGAATAGCTTCAGCTCAGAAAAAGCAAAATGTCTAATTAAATGTATCAATATGATTCATTTTCAGATGATTTACTCGCTAGTGAGGATAGTTTTTTTGTTATAAAAGCATCATTATATCACAGTTAGGGACATAGCACGTGCCCTCGGCCTCCCCTCTTTCTGCTAGTTAAGATTGACTAAAATTTATCGCTTTAAACAAACATCAATCCTAAGTTTACAAGGTATCTTTGGACGAAGCAACCCATGGCTGCTAATAAGGATCATTCGGTTAGATTGTGTCAACTATCTCCTCTGACTAAGTAAACAAGGGATCATAACGGCCCGGAATGATGGAACCATAGGATCTTGCTCGGGTTTGTCATTATTCCCCCCCACCATCCGCTTTAAGTATACAAATAATAATTTTAATATTCTAAAAATTCATATGCTGATACGACATGTTAGGTACTACTTACCTGTTTAATGACTAACCTTAATCGAAAGTGCTCTCTCGTCATCGAAATTAATAGTTAACCATAGGTGATTGCGTTTATGGGGAAGTTACAACTAGATTATAAAGTCCTCACAAAAATGAGAGTGAAATTTTTGGGTAGTGCTTTATCCAAGGTTTTGAAAATCGAATCGGACAACGAACCGGAAGAAGGAGAGGTTCACGGTTCTACCGGTTCGACCGGTCTAACCGGGGTCGAACCGGATGACGTAATAAATAATAAGTATTATTTAAATTTAATACAATTAACATAAAAATAATGTTATCATTCAAAGTATGAGATAAAAAATTAAACTAAAAAAAACTATGAAACATAAAAACTTATATAATTAAGTAAAATAATTATTTTAAAATCTCACATAAAAGCTAAAAAAAAATTAAATCTCATAATTATAAGAATTTACACTCATAAAAATATGATATTTTTAAATTTGAATATTTTTCAAATTTTAAATTTAATTTATATATAACTATATAATTTAATATAAATTATTATTAATTTATGTTTCATATTTAATATAAATTTAATTCTAACATAAGTTTATAAATTTAATATAAATTATTCTTATTTTATATTATATGATTAAATATATTTTACATGTTTATGATATATTGTATACAAAAGTTATTTTATAAATTTATATCTAAAATCATTAATAAATAAATAAAATTATTAATGATAAATTATTTTTTATTATGTATAAATAAATAAATTTTTATTGTTAACTAATAAATAATTATCACTCACATAAAAAATAATTAATTAAAAAATTTGTTTAAAAATAGGTTTTATACCCATTATATATGCTATGAACTCATACACTTCTCATCTCTTTTTTTTAGTCTCACATCCCTTAGAAACTCTTTCTTGCTATTGTTTATATAGCATATTTAGATTCCTTGCATAAAGAGAGCACATGGGGAGGTGATGTGAAGTTGTTTCATGAAGCTTTGAGGACTAAAGTGCTTAGTATATAGAATGTATTTAACTTTAATTAAATGTTTTTAATATATATTAATTTATTTATTTAAAAAAATACTTAAAATTTGTGAGATTTGAACCAGCCGGTTCAAAAATAACCGGCCCGGTTCACCGGTTGGCCGGTTGAACCGGCGGTTCTGACCGGTTCAGTTCGGTTCGTTGCAGAAGCGGTTTTAGGGCTGAATCGGACCGGCCTTGTGACCGGTTCACGGTTGAATCGGCCGGTCCGGTTTTTAAAGCACTGGCTTTATCTCAAACTCAAATTCAATTTGCCTTCTGAAAATTTTACCTAAAACACAGTTAGAACTCTCCTGAAAGAGGGGAGGTCAAGGCACAAAATTTTGGAACCAGCATTCTCAATTTGTGATAAATATATTATACAATACAAAGAATAGTTTGTACAACATAATTATTTTAATCTAATGAAAACTTGAAAATTCTTCTTTATTTGATTAGAATGTACAATCATATTCGTGATGTATGTTAAGTTCTATTGATCAATTGATCGTACGTACTGTACGAATGAGAATCATATGAACATGCTATATGTTTGTTCATACTTTACAAATATTTTGTAATATATATTATTCAAAAACATTGGTAATTGATGTGATTTCAATTCATATTTGTTTAATTCTAATTTGATTGGTAATTATGTGCCATAAAGTGTTTAATGAATCCTTAGCTTGGTAAGCCAAGAATTAGACTAAGAAAATGAATCTTAAGTTTATCAAAATTTCTCTGGGAGTGTCGTGGCACTGGACGAAGTGGCCCCGTGATATTCAGCTCTCTATTTAAGAGACAATTTTAAGGTGTTGCAACACCAAGATCTCAGCTTAGCATCACTGGGGAGGTGAGGGTCACGGTACCATACCAAAATAATAGTTTTTAAAATAATAAATATTTAAAACCATTTGTTAAATTCACTTCACCCCAGCCCTTTGCCAGGAAAAGAGGAGGATAAGCAAATGAGAAGAGAAGATAGAAAAGAATATGCGATTTAGAGACCAAAGCTCGGGTTTTTTTGTTAGGCATGTTCAAGATATTATAAAGCCCAATGTAAACTCTAAGAACTCCTGAAGAATTATGGTGTCACTGGGCGTCAGGCATAATTTCGGCGTCACTCGGGCATCGAGTAGAATTCCGGCGGTGGTCGTGAAGGAGTTTCTTCCCTCCAATCATTCTCTTTTTCTTCTCTTCTTTTTCTTGCTTGTTCTTGCTTGGGTTCCCTCTCAAGAGAAATGAGAGGTCTATTTATAGATATTCTAGAGTGGCATGAACTGTAGATAGGTGAGAGATCATGGGTAAATAGGGAGTGGTCGGATGGACGGCCAATATTGAATCCCTTGATCGTGCACCGTTTGTTAGACATTTGAAAGTCTTAATGATGTTGGAATTAGACGATCTTGGGCTTGTTGGATTTGTCTCATCGAGCCGTTTGATGTGACTATAAGAACGTCACATTTGGAAATCGTTTGGTAACTTAAATTGTGGTTAGAACTTTCCAACAGTGCTCTGGGTCCTTGATTTGGACTCATTTGGGCTCGGACTGAGTCAATTTTGGTTTCGTTGGGTTTATATTTTAAAGACGCTTAGTTTGACTATAAGTTTGTTGAAATCAGAGTTTAGATGATCCCATATTTAATTTTTGAAGTTTCCAGCTTGATTTTGCCTCGAGATTCGTGCATAATCAATATAATTTTTTGATTATACATCAGCCTTAAATGTTAGAGTAATAAAAATACCATGCACACAAGACTTAAATGTGAATTTGCTTAACCAATAATATATGTGATTGTCAAAATTCTAACATACAATGAGCTTGTGTTCTAACACAATCCTCTAAACTCTATCTCCTGACTATGACTTTGTAGCCACCATAACATGAGATTGGAGGAGTTCTAATATGTGAAAGTGCACTATTAATGTGTAAGGGCCCTATATATTTTTTTATACCCTCGACTGTCTCGTGTGAATGAGAGAGAGATTATGAACCCACTTATTGAAAGCTGGTGTGGGAGGTTATGTTGTATTGTTCTATTGTAAAGGTTGTTTTCCTCCCAGGATCGTCCGGGACGAAGTGGATCGTCCCGGGACGATATGTACAGATTAGATTGTGAAGAAATCTGCATTTTCGTCTGTACGAACCTAGAATAGTGGGGACGAACCAAACAGAGAGTTTCGTCCAGGGACGAAGAAATTGGAATTTATTGTCGTCTGGACGATTTGAGTCCAAAGGAGATCGTCCCGGGACGATCGGGAAATCGTCCGGGATGATCCTGCTTAATAAATATTCGATTAATGTCATTTTGAAGAGAGAGAAAGTCCAGGAGAGAGAAAAACGAATGAAAAAAGAAGAAAAGTGGATTTTTGGGTGACTTCGACTCGTTTTCGTCCGTCACCGTAGTTGGGAAAGTTGACCGACTCGAGGTAAGGCACATTCCGCCTTTCTCAATTTTCAAAAATGTGGATTTTGATGACTTTTCTGTTCCAGATTTTATTTTCGTTAGCGAATTTCAGATATTATTTTCTTCTGACAAAGGTTTTACCGCGTAACTTTTGGTATATTTCTGAGATGATAATTATGCACATTTTGAGTATTTTCTGAAAGATTTTTACCGAATATTTTGAATTCTACAGCATTTTAATTGAAATACAAGTTATTAGGATGTTAAAAAATGTTATGTCAGTACAGTAAAGTCTTATAATGTTGTTGTGGATATTCTGTGGTAATTTGGTAAATTTCTGAATCTGTGAATTTTGTGTAAATTCCATATACTGCCGTTATACCGCTTATTTTTCGTACGAATTCTGATATTTCTGAATTGATTCATTAAATGAATTGAAGTATTTGTATGCTATCAGAATGGATTTATAAGGGGCCAGGATCCGTCGAGATTCTGTAAGTGTCAGGGAAGGGAGACATAAGGGGCCAGAATCCGTTGAGATTCTGTAAGTGTCAGGGAAGGGAGACATAAGAGGCCAGAATCCGTCGAGATTCTGTAAGTGTCAGGGAAGGGAGGCATAAGGGGTCAGAATCCATACGATTCTGTAAGGGTCTGGGAATCTGAAATCTGATATGTGATATGTTATCTGAAATCTGATGTTTGATATCTAATAATATTTTTTGTGACTTACCTGATCTGTTTTATGAATTATCCGATATATGATTTCTGTACGACTATTTTTGCTCTGTTGATTTGAAAGCTTTATAATATCTGTTCTGAACTCTGATTTGAAATGACTTCAGTTTTATGTATTCGTAAGCTAAATTCTGATTGAGCAAGTATCTGTTCTGTCTGTTCTACGATTTCCGTACGGCTATTTTCTGATGTGGATTTCTGATGATTTCGATTGGTGAGTGATGTCTTGCTGAGCTGTTAGCTCATCCTTATTTTCTAAATGGTTTTTAGGTTATGGGAAGGGGAAGGAAGTTTTAGATTAGCAATTCATAGTCTGATCAGTGATTAGGTATTTTGTACTTTTGATTTTTGTACAGTCGTGGCTTTTCTGTTCTGTTCTGTTCTTTCTGCCTGTAAGCCATGTACTGTATCTGTATATGATTATTTTGATGAAAGAAAAGATAGATGAACTGTTATGTATTTGGATGTTTATAGTAGCTCTGTATTTTTCTGTCTATACGATATTTGGAAGAAAGTTCTGAAGCAAATTCCAAAGCCAGATCCTGGATTTCAATGGTTTCGTCGCGGCCCGATGCAAGCGGGATCCGTCCCGGTCGGGTTGAGTCGTGATAAACTTTAGTAGTATCAGAGCAATGGTTTTGGAATTTGGATTATAAGACAGAGCTGTAGGAAGTAATCTGTGTGAGTCTGTCGGGGTATTTCTGGTTTGTCTGGATTTTTATTCTGTTATTTTGTACCTAGTTTTCTGTGAGCTTATGGATCTGCAAGACCCAGATATAACAGATGGGCAGAGTGCCAGTCAGGCAGCTCCGATGAGTAGTACTGCCCCAGTAGTTAGTTCTGATACACTTTCCCAGTTTGCTACATTGGTTGCTCAGATGATGAGCGAGACTCAGAGTAGAGCCTCTACTGTTCGATCTGAGGATATAGATAAACATCTGCAGATGTTTCTGAGATTGAAACCTTCGAGGTTTGAAAGCACTGTTGAGCCCAGAGCAGCTGAAGAGTGGCTGAGAAGGTTAGAGAAGACTTTTGACGGTATGCAGTGTCCGTCGAATAGGAAGGTGCCGTTGGCATTTTTTTTGTTGGATGGCGAGGCTGAGCACTGGTGGATGGGCCAGCAGGAGGAAAAGTTCTAAGGAAAGCTAAACTCTCTGATATCTTGGGAAGAGTTTTCTGAGGTATTTCGATCATGGTTTGTACCTCCTTCTGCAAGACAGCAGATGCAGGAGACTTTTCTGCGACTAGTTCAGGAGAGCAGGACTGTGATGTAGTATGAGACAGAGTTTACTGCTTTAGCCCGATATGCTCCGCAGTTGGTAAGTACTTCTACTGAGAAGTGCTATAGATTTTTGAGGGGACTACGAGATAGTTTGAGGCAGCCCTTGGTACTATTTCATATTTTTGATTTCTCTGAGCTTGTGGAGAGAGCTCGTCTGATAGAGAACGATTTGATGGCTACTCAGCAGCGATGGACTACGAGTAGGAAGAGGTTCGGGGGTGATGCTTCTAACAGCAGTTCCTCTGGCAAGAGGAGATTTATTTTTGGAGACTCCAGAAGGAGTGGACAGTCGAGATCTACAACAGTTTCTGGTACTGTCGCTACCAGTGTGACCAGTTCGGGATCAGTCAGTGGGGCACCTATGTCCTAAAGTTGTGGACGACGACATTTTGGTCAGTGCTTCAGGACGACTGGTCAATGCTTTAAATGTGGTCAGCCAGGATATCGGATTGCAGAGTGTCCACAAGCTGGATTTGATAGACGATCTGAGTTCCGATCTGATAGTAGACCTGCTAGTTCAGCATGAAGGCCGAGGAATATTCCTCCACGTACTGTGACTGAAGGATCCTCTGGTAGAGGTGGTGGGTCGAGTTCTGTGGCACGGAGACCACCTACTGGTAGTCAGCGGGAGTCTAGTGGTTTAGTAGCTCCAGCTCCAGCTCCAGTTCAGCCACGTGTATACAGTTTGAGTCAGCAGGAGGCTTGAGATGCTCCGGATGTGATGACAGGTACGATTTATATTTCTGAACATCCATATCGTGTTTTGTTTGATTCTGGAGCGAGTCATTCCTTTATTTCTGAGCGCTACTTCGACGTTTTACATTTGGATTCTATGATTTTACCGGTTTCTCTTTCTGTTATTTTGCCGGCTGGAAGTAATTTGATTGCCCAGAAATTTTGTTTCCGTGAGCTTGATATTTCAGGCAAGAAATGGAATTCGAGTTTAATTTTATTGCATATTTCTTCTTACGACGTGATTTTGGGTATGGATTGGCTGAGTCTGTATGAGGCTCAGATTGACTATTTGAAGAAGCAAGTGAGCTTGCTTATGGATGGTGAGAGATGTGTATTTCAAGGATTACGATGTGTTCTATCCTGTTTGATTTCTGTGTTGGAAGTCAGAAGAATGTGGAAGAAGGGTTGCCCGGTATTTTTGGCTTCTGTACGGGATATGAACATAGATGCGGGTTCTATCTGATATACTGGTTGTACGGGAGTTTTCTGATGTATTTCCTGAGAAGTTGGTTGGTTTACCTCTGGATAGAGATGTTGAGTTCTCTATTGATATTTTTTCGGGTACAGCTCCGATATCTAAAGCTTCGTACAGGATGGCACCGAAAGAACTTTATGAGTTGAAAGTTCAGCTTCAGGAGTTGGTGGATAGAGGATTTGTTTGTCCTAGTGTTTCTCCTTGGGGAGCACCTGTACTGTTTGTGAAGAAGAAGGACGGAACACTCCGTATGTGTGTTGATTACAGGGATTTGAATAAGGCCACGATCAAGAACAAGTATCCGTCACCACGGATTGATGACTTGTTTGATCAGCTTTCTGGTTCTTCTGTATTTTCAAAAATTGATTTGAGATCTGGATACTATCAGGTGAAGGTGAAGGAAGCTGATGTGTTGAAGATAGCTTTCAGTACTCGGTATGGGCACTATGAGTTCTTGGTTATGCCTTTTGGGGTAACCAATGCACATGCTATTTTCATGGATCTGATGAACAGAGTATTCAAGGAGTATCTGGATCAGTTTGTGATCGTCTTCATCGATGATATTCTGGTGTATTCTGCTTTTGAGGAAGATCATGCTAGACATTTGAAAATTGTGTTGGAGACTTTGAGCAGCATCAGTTGTATGCTAAGTTCTCCAAGTATGAATTTTGGTTGAAGAGCATTTCTTTTCTGGGGCATGTGGTGAGCGGTGAAGGTATTTCTATTGATCTCCAGAAGATTCAAGCTGTTGCTGATTGGCTAAGGCCTACTACGGTATTTGAGGTACGTAGTTTCTTAGGCATGGCTGGATATTATAGAAAATTTGTGAAGGGATTTTCTCAGATTTTTATGCCTCTGACGAGACTAACTCAGAAGTCAGTAGCTTTTGTTTGGACACCTGAATGTGAAGCCAATTTTCAGAGATTGAAGGATTGTTTAACATCTGCTCCTGTGTTAGCACTTCCGTCAGGTACGAAAGGATTTCAGGTGTTCAGTAATGCTTCACTGAAAAGTTTGGGCTGTGTTCTGATGCAGCATGGTAGGGTAATAACCTATGCTTCGAGACAGTTAAAACCACATGAAAAGAATTACCCAACACATGATTTGGAATTGGCTGCAATTATTTTTGCTTTGAAGATTTGTCGTCATTATTTGTATGACGTTAGATGTGAGATCTTTACGGATCATAAGAGCTTGAAGTACATATTCACTCAGAAGGATCTGAATTTGAGGCAAAGAAGGTGGCTTGAGTTTATTAAGGACTACGACCTGACGATTCAGTATCAACCTGGTAAGGCTAATGTGGTAGCAAACGCTTTGAGCAGGAAGTCTTCTGGATTATCAGGTATTCAACTCACTTTTGATGACTATCTGATACGAGATATGAAAAGATTACAGTTGGAGGTGATTTCCTCTACTGTTCCGGATTCTGTTGTTTTGACTCAGATGAATATTCAGTCTTATATGGAAGAAAGGATTCAGGAAGCTTAGAAGTCAGACTCCGACTATTTGAAGTTAATTACTAAGATTGAATCTGGTAAGAAACCTGAACTAAGAGTTTCTGATTCTGGTGTTATTTTCTGCAAGAATAGACTGTGGATTCCTGTGTTTGGAGATTTAAGGAAAGAGATTCTGTACGAATCTCACCATTCAGGCTATACGATACATCCGGGAAGTGGTAAGATGTACGGAGATATGAAGAGTTTGTTCTGGTGGCATGGAATGAAAAAGGATGTAGCAGATTTTGTTGCGAAATGCGAAGCCTGTCAGTTAGTGAAGGCAGAGCATCAGTGACCAGGAGGTCTTTTGCAGTCGTTGCCAATCCCTGAGTGGAAGTGGGAGGAGGTAACGATGGACTTTGCTATGGGTTTTCCTCGATCTAGGCAAGGACATGATGCCATCTGGGTGATTATGGATCGATTGACGAAGTCTGCACACTTTCTTCCGATCAGGCAGACGGATCCGATGGATAAGCTGGCACAGGTATATGTGAAAGAAATTGTTAGATTTCATGGTGTGCCTAAAGTAATTGTATCTGATCGAGATGGACGGTTTACTTCCAAACTTTGGAAGGGTATTCAGCAATGATTGAGTACGAAGTTGCATTTCAGTATGGCTTTTCATCCGCAGACTAATGGACAGTCTGAGAGGACTATTCAAGTACTAGAAGATCTTCTGCGATTATGTGTTTTGGATTTTGGAGGAAGTTGGGAAGATCATATTCCACTGATAGAATTTGCATATAATAATAGTTTTCAGTCCAGTATTGGTATGGCACCTTATGAAGCTCTGTATGGTCGGAAGTGTAGAACTCCTTTGACTCTGACTGAGGTGGATGATAGACAGGAAATGGGTGTGACATTTGTAGATGAAACTGCTAAGAAAATCAACTTGATTAAAGAAAGATTGAAAGCTGCACAAGACAGGCAACAGAAGTATTACAATCAGAAGCACAGGTTCGTTGAATTTCAGGTTGGTGACTTTGTGTATGTCAAAGTCGGTCCGATGAAAGGTGTGAGCAGATTTGGTAGAATGAGTAAGCTCAGTCCAAGGTATGTCGGCCCTTTTGAGATTATTGAAAGGATTAGAAAGTCTGCTTATAGATTATTGTTATCCGATCAGCTGTCTAATGTGCATAATGTATTTGATGTATCCTCTTTGAGAAAGTGGATATTTGATTCTAACAAGAAGTTGTCTGCTGATGAGGTTGAGATTTAGGAGAATCTGCAGTATAAAGAAGAACCTGAAAAAATTTTGGCCTATGATGTACGCAAGTTAAGAAGTAAACAGATTCCAATGGTAAAAGTGCAGTGGATACACATAACAGCTCGGGAAGCGACTTGGGAGAAGGAGTCGGACATGAGGCGCTCGTATCAGTATCTGTTTTGACTCAAATTGGTTTGGAAATGTCGACGATGATATTTTTCTGAAGTTTGGGAGATTATAAAGGTTGTTTTCCTCCCATGATCATTCGGGACGAAGTGGATCGTCCCGGGACTATCTGTACAGATTATGAAGAAATATGAATTTTCGTCTGTATGAACTTGGAACAGTCGGGACAAACCGTCGGGACGAACCAGACAGAGAGTTTCGTCCAGGGACGAAGAAATTGGAATTTATTTTCGTCTGGACGATTTGAGTTCAGAGGAGATCGTCCCGGGACGATCGGGAAATCGTCCGGGACAATCCTGCTTAATAAATATCCGATTAATGTAAGTGTCAGGGATGGGAGATATAAGGGGCCAGAATCCGTCGAGATTCTGTAAGTGTTAGGGATGGGAGACATAATGGGCCAGAATCCGTCGATATTTTGTAAGTGTCAGGGAAGGGAGGCATAAGGGGTCAGAATCCGTACGATTCTGTAAGGGTCTGGGAATCTGAAATCTGATATGTGATATGTTATCTGAAATCTGATGTTTGATATCTGATAATCTGTTCTGTGACTTATCTGATCTGTTTTATGAATTATCCGATATATGATTTCTGATTTCTGTACGACTATTTCTGCTATGTGATTTGAAAGCTTTATAATATCTGTTCTGAACTCTGATTTGAAATGACTTCAGTTTTCTGTATTCGTAAGCTAAATTCTGATTGAGCAAGTATCTGTTCTTTCTGTTCTACGATTTCCGTACGGTTATTTTTTGATGTGGATTTCTGATGATTTGGATTGGTGAGTGATGTCTTGCTGAGTTGTTAGCTCATCCTTATTTCCTACGTGATTTTTAGGTTCTGGGAAGGGGAAGGAAGTTTTGGATTAGCAGTTCAGAGTCTGATCAGTGATTAGGTATTTTGTACTTTTGATTTTTGTACAGTCATGACTTTTCTGTTCTGTTCTGTTCTTTCTGCTTGTAAGTCATGTACTGTATTTGTATATGATTGTTTTGACGAAAGAAAAGATAGATGAACTGTTCTGTATTTGGATGTTTATAGTAGCTCTGTATTTTTCTGTCTATACGATATTTGGAAGAAAGTTCTGAAGAAAATTCTAAAGCCAGATCCTGGATTTCAATGGTTTTGTCGCGGCCCGATGCGAGCGGGATCCATCCCGGTCGGGTTGGGTTGTGACATCTATTCTAATTCTGGCACCACTTGATATATGCAGGTGTGAGAGGTTAAATAAAGCTATAAGTGGAAGTGGATTTATAAAAAGACATAAGCATATGTGCATTATAATCATGCATTACATATTTTGATGATTGAAATGGATCAATTATAAGTGATATTATGAATTAAATGTTAATAATTTCTAAATCTTTGCACAAACTCTAATAAAATGAGAAGTCTGATGAATGTAACTACATGTGTTGTGTCATATCTAAAACCTTTGTAAATGTATTAATGTAACTTCAAAAATATAAATAATAACTCCAAAATCAAGTATACCCTAAAATCATAAAAAATTACAATCTATCAGTACTTTACTTATCCTTTACAAGTTATTAAGTTATAATTAAATGGTTATTTAATATTTAAATAAATATTGACATCTTTGATGGGTTAGAGAAACAAGTATACTAAGTTGGTTATGATCAATCTATGAATCTTTCTAATATTTCAAGAAAGGGAAAGAGATTTGTGGAATAGGAAAGGGTAGAGGCATATTCTTCTAGGTACGAGTTATTAAGGTATTATTTTGTAATTCAACTTTTTTTATTTACAAATTAAAAGTAAAATCGATTATATATATGTGAATGTGCGCGCACATATTTGTTTAGATGTGATGAAATGAATTGTGATCGCACAGTTGTTATTATTTGAATATTGGAGTAGCTCTGGCTGTTTTTGTTGATGATTGGGTAGTTAATTTAAGTCTAGGCTTTGAATCCTTCCAAGAAATCATATGACATCATATATTTAACTTGATTTGATCTTGATTCGATTCATGGATTTGTTGATTCAAAATAGGAAAAAATTATAAAAGTTCACACAATACAAATCAGTTCATACAATACGATCAGTTCAAATTTATATTTACGTATTTATAAAAATTCAAAATAACAAACGTGTTCTATTATGTCGTGTGGTACGATTAATTCTCTTTTATTTATCTATTTTCATTTTAATTAAGATCATTTGATTTATTATTAATGTCATAAATGATAATACAATACGATCAAGATTGTATAGTATAATTTCTAAGAGAAATAAAGGGATATTTATTAATTTTCAATTTTTCTTATTTTAATTCTCACTTGTGATTGTGTGCTTTATTGTTTAACCAATTTACACCTATAACATAGATTGACTAAAAAAACATGCACTAATAGTTTTTTATGGACTTTTCTTTTGCAATTTTGAGCTGCATTAATTATTCATGCCTCTTGTTAAATATTACTATCTCATGCATTTTACCTTAAATGTTAGAATAAAGAAAATACCATGCACACAAGACTGAAATGTGAATTTGCTTAGCCAATAATATATGTGATTGTCAAAACTATAGCATATAATGAGCTTATGTGTTCTAACACAATCCTCTAAACTCTATCTCCTGACTATAACTTTGTGGCCACCATCTTCTAACTATGATCCGCTACCTCCATCACCCAAGTAAGTTCCTCCAACCAACTTCTACCTGTTATAGCCGACCAATCATGGTCGCTCAACTATAAACTATCGACCACTACCTCTCGATTACAGTTCTCCAACATCCTTCACTTGATAAGGTTATCCAACTTCAATTGCTTAGTTATGGTGATTCAACCTTTACTTAAATATGGTTCTCTAACAATTGTTGTTGTACTACAATCCCCAATCTCTCGTCGCTAGACTGTGATTCTCTAACCATTGTTATTCAATTATGATCCTTTAATCTCTATCACTTGAATACAGTCATTTGACCTCCTTGCAAAACTATGATCTTCCAACCATTATGATCCTCAACCTACATTAATGCCCATTGGCATTGTCACTTGTTGTTGACAATAATGTTAATGTGTGTCATCGACCATAAAATTACTGCAAACCATTAACTTTTGACTCTTGTTGTCAACACCATGATTTATATTAAGCTTCTTAGTATACTCTCCTCCTCAAAGGAATATAACCAAACAAACATGCAAACTCATGCCATTGCTTATAAGGTCTATGTAACCCATAAGATATATTTGTGAAGCTATTTTAATAGGTCCAAACATTTTACTTTTTTTCCTTTAAGGTTTTTAACATATAATATAACCTTAAGTTTCATATGAGTTGGAGTTGTATTCCGACTTCTGTATGCATGTGTTAGTCCTTTATATAATAAAAAAAATAAATTATATTTTTCTTTATTGCCATGAATCTTGTAACACATAATAAATTTTAATAATTAATATTATTTAATTAAAAATATATACTTTTAAGTTAATTAATATTATTTTTATTTATGATTTAGTTTTTCTAAAAATATGTTATTATTTAATTGGCTCAACCAATTACTAATTGATTATATGTTGAGATTTTAGTTAGATTATTTATAATTAACATTTTTGTAATAAAATAAATATAATTAAATACTGCAATCATAAAATTTTAACTTTAAAATACATGGTAAGATAATTTACTATAATTTAATTAAATTTAATATTTATTATATAAGATAGTTTTCTGAATTTATCCCACATGATTCTCTAAATTTGGATTTACAAAATCGTACTTAACTACTTCTTGCAGGCAACACAGCCGAAGCGCACTAAGGATCCTGGTTGGGAGTGCCGGGAAATGTGGCCCGTTGGCGTCGCCTCCGGCGCTGCACCCTTTTACCTTCGTGAGCTTTCCCTTTCGTCGCCTACCTTAACCTCGTCGAAACCCTCGCCGGCAACTTGCCTTCACAAAGAATTGATTACTTCAGAAGAAAAATATGCGGCTATGCACCGCCGCTTGCCTCGCACTAGTAGATGCTGCCCGTGCGGAAGAAGGCATCATATCGGGGATTGCGCGGCGGCTTGGGCAGCTCTGCTTCCTCTTGTTTATGTAAAAGCGGGGAATGGCTTAGCCCTTGACGCGAATGTGAGAAATATTTTTAAGGCTAAAATAGTTCTTATCCATTTGTTTTAATATATATTTTTGGTCCGTGTGCGGAACTTGCTCTAGGGTTCTATGGAGAAGTTTCGTCCAGCGAGGCCAGATTGGTATGAGGAATTATTTGCCAAGGCTATGGAGGAAGGCATGAGGTCTTATGAAGCTGAGGTTAGTTCACTGCTACCCTCTTCTATTTGTTCGTTTTGATACCATGCAATCCATTGCAAGTATAACAGATAGTATCACTTGTATGCCAAAGAAAAATAAAATCGGGAAAATTTTAAGGATAGAAGGATGTCGAGGGATGAATGCTACACCCCAGTCAACAGACATGAGCATTATAATGGGATATGAACTTCTGTGCTGTTTGGGATGGGGTTGAAGAAAGAAGCAGAACAGAAGAATGCATATTCAAAACTGCCTCACTAGAAGCAGAACCGAAGGCAGCCAGATAAGGTGATTTTTGCTATTAATTTTCACCCCGCTATCACATTAACAGTTACTCTTATATAGAGAGAAGGAAGGTGGAGAATCATACCTGAGTTGATTCTGTTATTCCTCTACGGCTCTGATGGAAAAGTTGTAAATAAATGAGTGATGAAAATCACCTTTGTTGCAGGATTAGCATCCTCTTGCAACTCATTTTAATCCCATTTTCTATATTTTAACAGGCCCCCTCAAGTTGATGCAACATTGGCTGTTATCAGCTGGTTTGGTAGAGTCTTAAACCAAGTGATAGGTAGAGACTTAGTAAATGTATCAGCAATCTAGTCTTGAGTAGCAATGTGTCGAACTTGAATTTGCTTGGCTTTGATACAATCACAGATAAACTGACAATCAACTTCTATATGTTTGATTCGAGCATGAAAAACATGATTGTTAGCTAGAGCGATAATGAAAGCATTGTTGCAATTGTACAATACAGTGGAATGTTTGGTGAAATATCAATGCTGAAGTCAATAAGCAATCCTTGTAGCCAGATAATTTTAGAGGAGGTTAAAGCTAAGGCGCGATATTATGCTTTTGTTGATGAGCGAGCTACAGTGGGGCTGCTTCTTAACACTTGAGGAAATAGGGGGGTTGCTTAAAAAGTTGTAGTAGCATGAAATTGATTTTCAATCTTGTGGTTCTCCAGCCTAGTTATAGTCAACATATGTTCTAAGTGAAAGTGAATCACAATATAACAACAGTCCAAAGTTTTGCATACCTTGGATATAGTGAAGTAACTTTTTAAGAGCATAAAAAATCACTATTTAGAAGTCTTATGCATATGTTGACACACTTGATTTATAATAAAGGTAATATCTGACCTCATGATTATGAGATATTACAATGAACCTACTAAATGTCAATAAAGAGTAGGATTAGGAAACTCAACTTGTGAATTTGCTATCAGGGGTTTAAGTAAGTTGCGTGTTAACATGGATTTGGTATTAGTCATACCAGTCCTAAGTAAAAGATTTTGAGCATATCGGTTTTGATGGAGGAAAGTACCATAGCTAGTTGGCAATGCATGAATTCCTAGTTGATGATGCCAAGACCTAAGGAATCGGTTGCAAGTGATATTGACAGGTGATGCTTTGGTTTAATTTGGTTTGTTTCAATTTCACTCCACAATTTTTACGCATTGGCTCTAAAGCAGTTCCATCTGATTTGTTTTTGAAGTTATGGCTTAACAACACTGGAATAGAAGCCTTAGTATTGCATATACTGTTGTAGTTTGTTTTGTATTTACTCTATAGTTGAGATGCTTTCTTTCACTTTGGTGAAGGTTGCAGGCTATAAAGAAGACCTTTTTAGGAGTTTTACAGGAACTAGTAAGAAAGTATTGGAGCTTGGTGTAGGCACAGGTCCTAACTTCAAGTACTATGCACATGCTGATGATCTTCATGTTGTTGGCGTTGATCCAAATAAACAAATGGAGAAATATGCTCGAGGCGCAGCTTTAGCGGCTAGTTTACCGCCAACGAGCTTTACTTTTATGCAAGGGGTATGTTGTTTTTCCAAAAGAGAAAAGTCGGGGTATTCTTATTCAAATTTGGTCAGGATGGATTTTCTAGTTATTAAATTGATTTTGAGATGATTGTAATACATGACCAATCAATCAACTCTTGTATTGTGCTCAACTCAAAGCAAATTCAATGATTAGGAAATCCATCATGACTAAATTTGAGTCATAATATCTTGACTGATTTTTTTTTTCAATTCCTACCTAAGAAGTCAGAAACTATCTTTTGAATGAGCTCTGTTGTCTTTTAATTTAGTATGGGGTAAACTTTTGGAATTTTTATGAAATATATTATCATAAAGTGTCATCATTGTGACCCACTTGCCCATAAACATATGAAAAAGATGCATAGACAGGTTGTTACTTTTGTCGATATATCTAGCCACTTTAATTCAGACACTCGGAGTAAATATTTTGTTTATGATAGTTAATTATTAGTTAGATAATAAGATTTGGCATGTTTGTATTTTCTTATTTTCTTGCTGAATATCTTTCAAATTGTAAGAATAATATGCCTTGTTCCATTTTCTTTATTTCTTTAATTAATGAAACAAATCTCCTGGTAACCCAAAAGAAACTTTGTCCAATTGAAATAATTCATTCCTTTTACATGCTTTTTAATTTATAAGAAAAGTTATAAGAGGTATTTATTCGTTAGCTTCAGATTTCTCTTGAGAAATATTGTGGCGTGACTTGTTGTAATTAATCCTATAGATCATAAAGAGAATGGACTTATCATATTTTTTAAGATTATTCTACATTGTCTTGATTAATTTTTTTCATTCCATTTTTGTAGCACTTTATTGAATTAATTATTGCTTTGCTGATCCTTTGCATTACTAAGATTTTTTGTTGGGGTGTCAAGTGTTAGTGAATCAAAACTTTTTAACATAAAACTTCAATCTATGTCCTTTATTTGTTACGGAACCAACCAAACCGGCCCAGGAGGGGCTGGTCCAGTTCTACAAGAGGCGGGCTAAGCCGCCTCCTTGATGTGTTTCCGCCCAGCTTGTGGGCCCCCTTGAGGCTGCAATAGGAGAGAGGGGAAGGAATTTTGAATTTAGTTTATATTAGGGAAGTGGATTTAATTAATTAAAAGATTTGATATCTTTTGTAGTAATTAAATAATATCTTATATTAGGAAGTTTTTAAGGAGGTGGATTTAATTAATTAAAAGATTTGATATATTTTGTATTAATTAAATAATATCTTATATTAGGAAGTTTTTAAGGAGGTGGAGTTTTAAGGAGGTGGAGAGGGCTATTTAAAGGGGATGAAGGGGCTAAGGTAGGTATGCTTGATTATTGTTCTCTTGGAGTCTCTTGGGTGTCTTGGGCTCTAGACTTGGTGTCTAGAGATTGGGAGAGAACGATCCTCCTCTCGAATAGAGGATCAATTGTATCTTGTTTTATGTTTGCTTTGCTTTATCTTACATAATCAAATCTATTATTTTGAGTTGATTTCATTAGTATTATTGTGTTCTTTCTCGCTGTTTTACCAATTCATTGTTAGGGTTGCTTGCGAATTCAAGTATTTTTGATAGGATTACTTGCGAACCCAAGTATTTCCTATCAGTATTTAAATAATAAAACAACATAGTAAAAGGTTCAATTTCTTTTTGATATTTTAAAATTTATTTTAATTGAAATTTACATTGATTATCCTTTTGGATTTTATTAAATATGATTCAAAATGATTTACAGTTAGATAGGATTTTATTTGATTTTAAAATATTTGATCTTTTTTGTATAAATATTTTTCTATTAATTGAGATTTTTGGCTTGTATTTTGAAGTTATTGATTGCTTAGTTAAAAATTAAAGACTTTTCTTATATCCTCTAAGTTTGCGAGCAGCTTTATTGCTACAACTTCATATCCTTGATAGCACCAAACTATGCTCAAGAATCTTGCGCAAAAGTAGTGCTATGGTGGATGAACGCTTACTTTGCTAATCCCACGACATCTATTTGTTGCATCGTTTCTTCACCTCTCATTGTGAATTAATCCAACATGTGCATCTCTTAAACATTAGCGACTCATCTCCTATTTTTTGACTTTATTGTCAGTAAAGAGGGACAACAAAGCATTTTGGTGTCATTCATTTTCTTAAACCTTGAGTTTAAGCTTTTTGAATTTCTTCATCAATTATCATGTCATTAATATAAAAGTTTGATAGAGATGTTAAGCCCAAGTGAACTTGTTCCTAGGCACACTAATACAAAAATAATACTTTCACTTTGATGCGGAATTTAATTCACTTGTAAGCAATTACAATGATGGTGATTATATTCTAATCATCATAATAAAATATTTATCACAGGTTTTTACTAAGCAGTTATCATAAAAATAAAGTACATAAAAAGTAAAATGCGAAAGTAGAAAATCAGAACAAAAATATCAGAGATTTATAGTGGTTCGGTAAAACCATGACCTATTTCCACTCCCCGGAGTCCCCTCCGGGTATTGCACAATCATGACAGTGTCTCTCCTTTAGCCCCTACAGCTAAGCGGAAAAGCCCTTATAAAATATTTTCCACCAACTCGGTGCGGCAGAGGATCGTAATTCTTTTTCACCCTCTTGGTGATGCAGAGAACCTGTAATCCTTTTCACCTTCCTGTTGATGCAGAGAACTTATAATCCTTTTCACCCACAAGGTGAGGTAGATAACTTGGAATCCTTTTCACCAAAGAGATCTTCTTCTCAAAACTTCCCTCAAGAAAACCTTGACGCATGGAGGAACTTAGGTGTAAGTTCGCTGGAGCAACTGTGTGGAACTCCCTCGAACCTACAAACCCTAAAAACTCAATTCTATCTTCTCTGATCGTACTATATGATTTTTTTATCGTACAATATGATTAGTTCAATATATCCTTGTTAGTATTGTATGAGTAGTAAGGAGATGTACGACTAGTTCAAGTATTTGAGCTGATCGTCCTATATGATATGATAATTGTCTGGCACGATTAGTACAATCAAACTGGATTATCGTCCCATATGATTGGCGACGATAATTATCGTCCCATGCAAGGATCTGGTCGTACAATTTGATTTGTTCAATTGTACAATACAATCTTACTGGACTAATTAATCCAAATTCGATCCCTAATTATATGTTGATTCAGACATGATTTAATAAAATCGTACAATAAGATACCCATCATATAGTACGATTAGTATATATTTTGTATTTCAAAATATTACTTAAATTATGATTGGCGACTAAGATCATGATTTCAACTGATCGTAATGTATAATCAAGATCGTCAAGTGCGATTAGTTCAAATAGCTTTAATTACACAATTAGCTGTTTTAATAATTTTATGAGTAGTTGCTCATACAATACGATTAGTTCATTAAATTACTTTTATGATTTTTCTCTCTATCTCATTCCGATGAGTGTGTGTGTGTGCACGGTCACCAAGATAGCATACACCTTTACAGGATATGACTCAAGAAATTGAAAAAAATACATTAATGAATTTTACAATCTCTTTCAGCAAATCCTATTCTACCCAATTTTGAACCATAAATCTTCATTGAATGATGCATGATGTACTTAAAATGTTAGTACACACAAAAGCTCGGGAGCCCGAGTTGCAACATAATACACCAAAGGAAGTTGAATTGTTCAAAATAAATAGCTTATTTTTGGAAGATGCATGACAAATGAAAGACTCACTTGTGGAGGTGCAAAATTATCAATATTCACTACGAAATCAATATTTCATTAAGGCCATAACACCCACTTAAGGAATATTATTTGGAATTGATTTTGATCTTATTTGAGTTGATTGGACAAAATATTGCTTAAAAGTTCTAGATGATGCAAGTATGAAATCATTCAATTATGTGTGATAGCTATGAGAGTGTAATGATTGAAATATCAAATTTCGGGCTTATTGCATGCTATATAATTTCTCATACTTCAATAACTCCATCAATCCCATTGTTGTCTTGTCATTGTATACCCAAGTCTAAGTATGATGGTATGGTTGAACCAGAGCATGATTATGAGCCTGATGATCTTATGCCTAAAGATGAGCTTACCCTAGAGATTGAATAAGAGACATTGACAAAGGTTGGTTTATTATATATACCTAAGGAGTCTCTAGTCACTTTTGTTACTTGCCACACTGATGGTGCTCTAGCATGCAATATAATGATAAGCTCAAATGTAAATTATACTAAGCCTGAATGATATGCAAGTGCACGCACCGATCAAGTAATAAAGTTTAGAGTAAATGTAGATCCAACGAGGAGTTTCAATCCTTAAAAATTCCTTACTACTGTCTAGTAAAATTGCAAGATTTATCTTACCAAATACAATAACAACAACAATATCAAGCCTTTATCCCACTACGTGGGGTCGGCTACATGAATCTTTTTTCTCCATTGTGTCCTATTAAAGGTCAAATTCTCATTTAAATCTAATAAATAAAGGTCATTCCTAATATTTTCTAACCAAATCTTTTTAGGTCTGCCTCTACCTTTCTTAACATAAGTCAAATCTAATACCTCTACTCTCCTAACCGTGTCATTGGAAGGCCGCCGTTTTATGTGACCAAACCATCTAAGGCGACTCTCTCTAATCTTATCTTCTACTGGAGCTACTCCAATCTTTTCATGTATATTCTCATTTCGTATCTCATCTCTAAGGGTAAAGCCACTCATCCACCTTAGCATCCTCATCTCTGCCACACTTAACTTAGTATTATGCTTTTCTTTTAATGGCCAACATTCACCACCATAAAGCATTGCAGGCCTCACTACCAAATCTAAAGAGAAATTATTTTCTAATGAACTATCGCAAATGCTTAAATTTAAAATTTAGTAAATGAAAATGTCTTGAACTTATGATGGTAAATGATGCAATGTTTTTTTAAGCCGACTCTTCTATGTTATCTTGTGAATTAGAGCATATGAACCCTTAGATCTTTGTCGAGCTTGTATGAGTTTGAAGCAAGTTTTTCACCCTACTACAGTTGTTATATCTCCTTAGACTCCAAAACCTTATTCATCTTATGTCTGGGCATGAAAGTTTTCTGCTTCAATTCTCCTATTTGTTCCATCATTCCTCTGTCAAGGCAATGATTCATACTAGGTATTAAGTTCAATCATGACCAATGCAAAAACTAAATTAAGCATGAGAGTAATTAAAAACAACATTCAATCATTATGCAAACTAGAATCTACTTAAGAAAAACATGCATCAATACACGTCACAACTCCAAAACTTAATCAGCCAACCATGAATTCACTCAAAACAACATTCATTTTATAAATAAAAAATGAAATACAAGAGTTTAAATGTGTAAGATTGCACACGGAATAGCTTTTACAAGCAATTACAAATAGTGGCGGTTTCCTGATCGATACAAAAAATGTCTATGGTGCCATGACGCTTGAACAGGTTGCACCGAGGCGTTGAAAAGTGAACTAACGTTTCAACGCAACTTACTTGTCTTGGTCACGGTGATGGGCTGGATCAACGCGACGTTTCCTGAATGAACTCCTCTAATTTCTCCGTCGCAGCATTGTAGCGATTTGGTGTTGTGGCGGTAGTTCAGTGTTTCAGTGTCAGATTGTCTATGAATGTTGCGATGCTTAGTGGCGTTGGGGTGCTCCATGAGGCGGCACAATGGCGTTGAATTAATTCCAATTTTATAGAGAACATCTCCGATGTAGTGCTCGTTTCCTTTCGCCGGGAGTTGGTGGCGCCGCAACGCTTTGGCATGTGACACAGTGGCGCTGATTTGTTTTGGAATTTTTTCGAGGTTATGGGCGCCACGATACTCCGGTATTGGCACTGCGGTGCCATAATCTAGCCTTCAGTGTTGCGGCGCTTGATCTGATGGCGTCGAGGCACTTCCTTGATTTTCATATTTCAGTCTTTTTCATTTTAATTTCTTGCATAACTATAACCAAAACAGAGATTTTCTTTGAGATTATTTTTAAGAAGATGCATGATACATTGGAATATTAGGATCCAAAGCCTCCACACTTTCTTTTTCATGTCTAGCATGTGCGTATTAAATTTTCAAAGATGTTCATGAGTTAGTTCATTTACCTTATCGTCCATGGCCACTAGACTTCCATTCAAATTCATTTTCTGTAACTCTTCAGGTGAAGAGTTTTATCAAGTCCAAGTGGATCGATGCACATAATAAATTAGGGCTAGGTATAAATTAGGACTAGGTTTATATCTATATGTTGGACCTATTTTAACTAAAATTTGCATTATTTATTTTTTACTTGTATTTGGTTTGAGTTTTAAATTATTTAGGATTATATTTGATTTTAAAATATTTGAAATATATGTGTAACGCTATTTATAGGAATAGGGATTCCTAGTTTATATTTTGAATATGTTGATTGATGAATTTTAATTAAAGACTTCTCTCTTATCCACTCCTTTCTTCTACCCCAACGGATTCCGATTTCTTCTTTCACCACCGCTCGCATATCTATTCCTTGTATTCCCTTGTAGGTTGGAGAAGATTTACCTGTGGAAGATGGTACAATGGATGCTGTTATTGGCACACTGGTATTATGTTCTGTTAAGGATGTCAATTTGACGTTACAAGGTAGCAGATTTCCTGTTCTTGTCTTTTCAATAATTCTTATTAGTATTTGGTTCTTTATTTAGATTTATTTTCTGTGCATAACCCGTTTTTTTGATGGGCATGAGAAATCTTGAAATTAGGATGGCTTTAACCATCGGTGAAAGAAAGAAAATTTTAATTAATCATGGACGCCTTCTAATTGATCGCGGAAATTTAACACCACTTGTAATGCATGACCTCATAGATTAATCCATGGTCAAATCACTCAAACCCTTACGTCTCCTCTGAACTTTTGGTTTCCTGGACACTATTGTTTTCATGTTCATGGTAGAAAACACTTTAGTATTTGTGCTTAGAGTTGTTGGCTATATCACATTCAAAATTATAAATTTTAGAAAGGCTTTTTCAGTTGCGTTTATTAGAGAGCTACACATCTTTCTTCAAGCCTGTTGGCTATATATTGAAACTTTGTACTTAATTATGAAGGCTTTATCATATACATTGCAAGTTTAGGATGAACTTCGTAGATTCTGAGCTATGTAGTACTTTCATGACATTCTTATACGGATAAAACTAAAGTTTCGTTTGGTTTTTTCAAAAACAAATTTGATGAATTTGATAAACATGCCTATAAATTTACCTTTAGCACTTATCTATAACTTGATGAATATACGGATTGAGTTACGGAGGAGCTCGCATTTCCGTATAAGAGTATGATAATTTTATCTCACACGCCACTACAAAAGCACAACCTCAGCACAGCTGTACCTACTGGAGCTTAAATACGTTCCTTCAGATGTTGTTTGCCAGTATGTTGTTCTTGGTGATTGTTTTGATTTAACAAGAATGTTTTTGATGTATTCAAAACTGAATAGAAACAAATTTTGTTTAATTATCTTTAGGTTCAAACCTCTTGGAAATGTCAATGCAGCTTTTATTATTCCAACACACAACCCATGCATGTTCTGTTACCTGAATTCACTTTTCCTACTTTTTTAAAGCTGCAAGTTTTCTGGTATATTAAATAGAAGATCCATGTTAAATCTATTATGATTCTTTATGTATGGCAATGCAGAAGTGAAAAGGGTGTTAAAGGTTGGCGGTCTATATTTATTTATAGAACATGTAGCTGCTCAAGGTACTTTGTCTAATCTAATTTCCTTTTGAAATCTTCTAATTGTATTGAGAAGTGGAATCACGGTCCTTGTAAATATAATTCTTTTACTACTGTGAAGATGGGTCTTTTCTCCGTTTCACACAAAGTATTCTTGACCCGCTCCAGCAGTTTTTTGCCGATGGATGTCATCTCACACGAGAAACAGGAGAGCAGATTTCACATGCAGGTTTCTCTGATGTGAATATTAACATGACATCTGTACCCACTATATCTATCATAAGCCCCCATGTATATGGAATAGCCTGTAAATAATTCCAATGCAGCTCACTATTTAATAAACTGTTAATATTATGCTCAATAAATTATCCTTCTATGTGCATCATTTTTAATTAGTTTTGGTGCTCATTGAGAACTTGTCAACTCAGAAGAGAACTTGCATCGATCTTCCTTCCCTGCTTCTCTTTGTCTCTAAGTAGCTGCAAAAAGGAAGCATCCCTTTATCGGGCAAGAGTTCTCATCCACATAGTGGGGTGTACATCATTTTGAATTAGTTTTAAGAGCTTTCCCATAAGTGCGACCCAGTCATACAAGGGCCGTTTAGGCCTGCTCCCATCACTCTCGTGATTATTAAAACCTTTTTTGTTCCATCCTCCTCAATCGCCATCGAAGCCTCTATGTTCCTAAGGCTACTATGTTCTTCCACGTCCTTGACACCTAGAGACATCGTTCATACCAGCCATCTCTAACTATGGTCCATAGGCTGCCTCTGATGTCAACAACGAGAGGAAGAGTATGTTGTGTGAATGTTTCCTATAATTTATAGTTTCTCTTACTCCTATCACCATGTAGGGGTGTCAAAATGAGTATTCGGGTTCAAGTCGAACCCGAATTTTCTTGGGGTCCAACCAAGTTGACCCTGACCCGATTTTGTAAACGAGTCAGAAATTCCAACTCGGACCCGACCTGCCGGGTTATCAGGTTGGCCCTACCCAAAATACTAAGTTGGAATACTGATGGGGACATCATATCATGGAAAGTATATCAAAGCGTGATCGTCGGTCTACGCCCACGATCATACCAATCTATTTTTTATTCATTATATGTATTTGTTTTATTCGTTTGCATTATGTATTTGTTTTATTCGTTTGCATTATGTATTTGTTTTATTTGCATTTTCCATTTTACCCTTATTTAAGGGTTTGGTCATATGTAAGTCCTAAGGGGCAACATTGTCTTTTAGTTCTCTTACATTGTATGAGGATATTTATAAGCCCCATATGTTTCTTTTCAAGTTAATGAAAGATTATTACAGAAAATTTTTGCTCTTGTGTTCCTTGGAGAGTTGAGAGATGTGAAGCCTAGGAGAGGTGATGTGAAACCAGGAATTGAATTTAGAAGCTTAATAAAATATTGTTTAAGTGGTGAAATTGCAAGCTTAATATTATTCACAATTAAAACTTTTCAGAGATCTTAGAATTCAACTAAGCTTAGGCAAGAGCTTACACCTAAATTAGCAAGATCGGTAAAATAACGACGGTAATAAAAGTAAAGCAAATGAAAAGCCAACTAGAATCCTGCGTTTAACAAAGCGATTGTCTCACCTTGAGGCGGCACTCATTTACCTACTTTTAGGCTTGTTGGGAGAAGAAGAACCACACAAGTGACGAAACCACTCCGAGGGCGATGGTGCCGTAGATCCGTAGGGAAGGAGAGGACGGCGCCGGACGTGGAGGTGGTGTGTAACGACGCCCTTTTATGATCCACGTGTAGATGGAGAAATGATCGTCGATGGACTCCACCAGAGCTGGGAGGATCCGGTCCAAATATTCTTCGACGGTGTCGTCGAAGTCAAAGCCGACGTAAAAAAAAGGGAGATCTGAGGATGTTAAATCGTCCACGGTTGTCGTACTCAAACCCGAAGTTCCACTCGGGTTCCTCCATACATCATTGAGGTGAGATAGAACGAGCACCATGAAGAATTCTCCAAGGGAGGAGCTAGTTGGTCGGCGGGTTGGAGAGAAGAGGGGAGGCCGGCGGTGGGGTTAGGGTGAGGGGAGAAGTAAAATTTAGAAAACTGAATTTGATTTTAGTTTCATGAATTTGGGAGGGAAATAACAATGGAATTTGAATTTCCTAATTAATGCAATTAAGGCATTAATTAAAAAATTAATTTCGGTGAAGCCAATGGGGAGCCAGCGGTAGGGAGAAAAGGGAGGAGTTTGAAACAAAAAAAAAAAAAATTGAAGTTATTTTCAGTTTTAGAAAACTTGGAGGGAGAATTATTTGCATTCAATTTAAGATTGCAAATCACATGAGGGGATTGAATGCAAAAATAATTTGAGGGCTTGATAGGGGGCCGGCGGTATGGCTAGAGAGAGGAGGATTTGGAGAGAGGGAGAAAGGTTTCCAACCTTGACATGATGACTAGGATGAGTTTTAATGAAATCCAAATTGATTTAATTTCAATTTGGATTCACTTCCAAACTTTCCAAATATAGAACTTTTGAATTTGGGAAGAATTTTGGAGCCCAAATTTCAGATTTCAAAACGTCATGTGAGGAAGGGAGGCGGGTGGTGATGGGGCGGCAAGGGGGCCGGTCGGAGGTGTGTGTCGTGGCCGGCAACAAGAAACCCCAAAGGAGGAAGTCGGCGGCAACACTAGAGGGAGATGTATGTGGAGCTCTTCTTGCAAAAAAAAAGGGAAAATAATTAAAATAAAAGAAAACTTAGAGAACTCACTAAGAGATCCCAATCGAAGAACTCACAAAGAGATCTCCATGCACTCACAAAGAGAACAAACAAGAAATGTCATTCATTCATCAAATCTCAAGTACAATGACAAAGCCTTTTATATAGGCTATCAAGAAAAAAAATGCATAAAGATGAAAACGCCCTTGGGCTACAATAAGTACTAATTCCTTCATAGGGGTACAAAAGGAAAAACATGAAATAAAAGTCATGAATAAAGTAAAGCATAAAAAATAAAGGCTCTGAATCAAGGCCGTCGATCGGCGTCTCCGGCGATGGTACACGTGTCGAAATCTGATGCCCTCATCAAGAGGCCCAACGAAGTACCCAACAGCCACCCTCGGGTGAGCTCTTGATTTTTCTTTACTATCTTCTATCTTCTCCTCCTCCTGCCGCTGGCCTACACCAACCCCCGCTTCTCCTCCTCTTACCGCCGGCCCACACCCACCCCATTCCTCCTCTTGCCGCCGACCCACCAATCCCACCCCTCCTCCTCCCTCCACATGGCCGAGGGCCCCCATACTCCACCCTATAGCCGTCGGCCTCATCCTTCCCAACCCAAGCCGCCGACCCCCCATCACCCCCTAGTTTCCTAATTTAGTAAACCTCAATTTGGAAGGGAATTGAATTCAAATTTTAAATTATTTTCTAAAAGATTAACTTATTTTTGGAAAGGGATCACAATCAAATCAATTAATTAAATCTGAATTAATTGATTAATTAAAGCTCTAGGTCCAAATACATTGAATCTAGACACCTCTTCCCCTCTCTCTCTCTCTTGGCTAAACCCCCCTTGTCCCCACCTAATTAATTTCCTTCCAAAAGGAAGCCTCTCCTATTAAAATTAATTTAAATCCTTTCCCTCTCTCCTACCCCTCTCTCTCTCTCTCTCTCTCTCTCTCTCTCTCTCTCTCTCTCCAAATTCTTCATTAATCCTTCCAAATCAAGAGGATTAATTAAGGAAACGCTTACCTAAAAAAAAAACTCTTCCAAGCCTCCTACCTTGGTCGGCCACCTTCCCATCCCTTCTTCTACTTGGATTCCTTGGAGAAACTTCTTTCTCTCAAGGAGAATCCTCAAGGATAGCAAAGAGCGTCTTCCACAATACTTCAACGCCACGTATCTTATGCATGGTGATCCTGAACTAGACTTCGGCTTCGTATACAACGAACAAGGCTTCGTTGACATCCTCCGATCACCCTTCTTCAATGTCAATCCGGAGTTGGATAATTCCGTCGAGGAATACTTGGAGCGCATCATATTCACTCTTTCGGAAGTCATCGAAGAACAACTTTCCACCATTCAGTGGCACATCACCACCACGCCAAGACAAGGGTGAACTCTTTTCCCCTCCTCAATTTCCTTCCTATTCTCCTTTGATTGTGGTTGTGTATCAAGCATAAAGAATATTGCAAAGCTCTCCTTCAAATCTTAGTAAACGTAGGAAATGAGTAATGGACTTCTATGTATTTAATCCCGTTATTAATCTAGGGATGTTATTGGAAATTCTCTATATTTTCTTATGTTGAATTTTCTAAATGTTTTGTGGTCCTAACTATTATTGTGTGACTTGGTCTAAACTAAGGCACCCATTTCTTGTTTTCCATTTTCGTTAAGTGGCTGATGTTGTAATTCTTTTATTGCTCTTACTTGAAAACGTGCAATTCTTATATCCATCATTTAAAGCATTCATAATTCGACGTCAAATACTCCTAATACACATGATGAGGTCGAGCGTGGCCTGCATGAGTGTTGGAGAGCGTTTCGTCAATTGCAAACGATGCTCAATCATCTGCCAGATTTGACAACATGAATTAAGGTTCAAAACATATGGCAAAAAGGTAGGAGAAATTGTGGAATACAACATTGCTGCAAGATTCTGATCAACAAGTAATCAGGTATAGTACTAAGGATTATAAATAATTTCGGTAGCAATGGAGAGAAGTTTAGATGGTTTTGGAGTTGAGCCATCAAGATACCCCTCAAAGCCGTTTGCGGTAAATAACTTTAGGATTTGAGATTTTCACAAAGGATAATTTTTGGCTGTAACCTGAATGTTGAGCATAGATTTCACATTAGTCATAAGAAATTTCCGTTGAGATGGAATCAAAATATCAACCATTTTGACAACATGCAGAGAATGAGATGAGATAGAGGACTGAGAGGGCTTTTCAATGAGGAAGAAATAAAACAAAATACAAAACTAGATATCAGGCCATATGGCACTCTCTCTCTGATACCATGTTGAACTGCTTCATCTCAACCAAGGTCTCAGTTGCTCACCTTTTCTTCCTCTGCATCAACAAATTAAAGCTTTCTCCATTCTCATCAAACACGCCAAATGCTTCCTACGCTTCGTCCTAACTCGGTTCTTTCTCCTCAAACATGCCTTCCATCTCATCTTCTCTTATCACCTCCTGCATTTCCTCATCTTCCTTACTGAATAATCCCATCTTCCCAGTCACAGTTTGGGTTCTTCACTCATCATGAGCATCTCTATCTTTTTTTTTCCTCTTACTCTCTCCTTGTGCTCATGGGCTTCTAATTCTTCATTGATCTGCTGATATTTTCTGTTGAGAAAAAGAAATATTTTGTGTGTTATTTAATTATACATAAATGAAAAGGAAGAAAAGAAGAAGGGTGAATATGAAAAGGGAAGAAGTTTGACGGAAAGGAGAGAGTAAGAAGAGGGATGTTTGGAATGTGTCTCTGTCTTTCTGCGACAGAAAGGGAGAAAATATATACAAAAATTATATCAAAATATTTTAATGTTAATTATATTAAAATAGACTTAAAATTTTATTGAGTTAATTTAATATTATATATTACAATTTTATTTTACACTAATCTTAAAATAAATTTAATAGCTTTTAATATTGTTCAGTTATAGTAAACTTCATGATAGGCCCTAGTCCCATCCCTGTGATGTTGTGAACGGCATAGGGACGAGATGGGACTAGGGCCTGTCATGAAGTTTATACTAATCTTAAAATAAATTTAATAGCTTTTAATATTGTTCTGTTATAGTAAACTTCATGACAGGCCCTAGTCCCGTTCCTGTGCCGTTCACAGTATGCTCTTCTTCCTCCCGATCTACCCGATGACCTCCAACCCTCCTCCCTCAAACTGTAAAGCTGACGCCAACTCCAACCTACCTGGCTGAAACCGACTCCCAAAGCTGTTCCTTGCACTCTCACTGACCTCCAATACCCTCCAACCGAACTCCATTCATCTTCCCGATCTCCAATCAGCAAGCCGAACCCAGGCTACCCAGCATTCCGTTTCCTTCCGACTCTTCAACCGGCCCGATCTCATCCCACCTGGCATTGTATAGCCGCAAAAGCCTAAACCCCTCTCTCCCTCACTACTTTATCTATAAAAGCCCTCTCATTCAGGCCAACCCAAAGGCCCACTATCCTATAGATCTTTCAAACCTAAAAGCCCAACCACTTTAGCCCACTTCCAAAATCCAGCCTACCTCACTCACACCTAAGACCAAGCTCTACTTTCAAGCCTCCAAATCAGCCCACATAACAAGCTGCTCAACCCATCTACTGATTACTTCAAGCCCAAACAGTAAACATATATTGGTATTTTGTTATTAGCATGAATCAATGTGCTTAGTATTGTTTTTTTTATCTAATGTTATTGCCTATTATTATTGTCATTATATATATATATATATAATGACAATAATAAGCAAAGTGAAAATTCAAAAAGAAGAGAGAGGAAAGAAAGAGGGGAAGAAAAGAGCTTTAAAAAAGAAAAAGAGAAAGTGAAAATTCAAAAAAAAAAAAAAAAAGAGAGAGGAAAGAAAATAAAATGTGATTTTGTGTATTTCACTATTTTCACTATTATCACAGCCGTCATCGACACCTCACGTTCTCGACACTTGCAGCGTGGAAAACAACCACCTATGCACGCTTTTCTTAATACGGTGGGAGGAAGTTCATCGCGGTGCTTGTGGAGAACATGTAATATCTAAAAAGTCATGTTTCAGTGTTTGCAGCGTGCAAAGGGCCCCCTATGCACATTTTTCTTAGCGTGGTGGGAGGGAACTTGGTGCGTCGCTTACGGTGAGGCGGATGATCATTATGCACACTTTTCTTAGCACGACGGGGCAAAATATAAGTACCCATAAGCACTTGCATAGTGTGGCGGGGAAAAAACTGCTTTTTTCAAACAGGTATCCTTGAAGACCCATGCACGTCATTCTTGGCATGGTGGAGATGAAGAATAAGGCCGCGGTGTCCCCGGACTCTGATCGCACCCTTTCTTGATGTGGCAGGCATGCTATGACTCTTGTAGTTTCCCCTTAACGGGAGGAACACTAGGAGACTGCCGAAATTTTGTCTAAAAAAAAAAAATTGAACAAACATGAGACTTGAAATGAACAACATAGAACTCATATCAGACCCAAATAAATTTGAATTTGAAGTGAATCTTGAACTAAAACTTGAGCAAAATAACATAAGACTTGAACCAAATTAAAGCTTGAATTAAATGGCGAGAAATTGGATTCCGATATATTAAATGCATAATGAACTTGAAATGCTTTGCAATGACTCGATGCATTCAAATGAATATCAATGAATAAACAGGAGACTTGTGGTGGAGGGAACTTCAAGCCAATGAAGGTTTTATGTATACCATAACCCACACATGAGTAACATAGGACTTCCATTGAATGTCAAAGTACGCCATGATGATTGAAGTGCAAACATTAACAAGCAATATGTGTAATGGCCCATAATCTAAATTGGAAGAATTATTTTTATCTTTTAATAAATAATAATCAGAGCTATCTAATATCATATATCAGTAATAAATAGTAAAACATATTCTATAATTCAAAATATCAATTTACACATATGTATTCATTTCCAAAATCATATACACTATTCTATCATTAGTACAAAATAATAACTAAAAATATAATATGAAGAATTCTGATCAGCCTCACACTCCCGCTCCCCTGTCCTAACCTGAAATTATTTAACCACATATAATGAGCTTAAAAAGTCTAATATGTCACCAAAATTCATAACTGAATTCAAAACACGGTAAAAGAGCAATATGCATGTCAATAATCAAATTATTGTAGTAATAATCATATGATCATTTAATTAGTGCATAAATAGAAAATCTCAATTGCAACATACTATCCAGGTATTATGTAGCATGTGCTCAGTATATCACATGCTTAATATCAGTACAGTGAATCAGTAGTATGAAATAATATCAATATCTATATCAGTAATAATAACAATCCAGTGGTAGGAGCAGTAAAATAACACAATAATATTAAATATGTGCAATAATAATAAATTCATACAATGATAAGAATAATGTCTCAAGAACAAGCATTTTAGTAGTTACACTAAACAAGTAAGAAGTCCTAGCTATCACAGTGTTTTTTAGTGTTAGTATCAGTGTTAGTAAACTGTTGGATCAGTAAATAGAGTCATCACTCTTTACCCGTCGGCAAGGTAATGACATTCTTATAACTCCCAATCAGTGTATCACGTGAGTTAGTATAGGATAACACCACACCACAGTATTTAAAGGAAAGCTCGTCGGCCCACCATTTTGTACAAGTCAATTAGTCTCTAACCAATGTGTCAACCAATTTTTACTTATTTGTTTCACATACACATTATTATCACAATATTATAATAGTAATAGCGACCAGTTATTACTCAAGCACATATCCACATCCATTTTTAATGCATTATGATAAATAATGCATAATTTAGCTTAATTGAGAAGATGCCAAAATCTCATAACAGTAAACAACAAAGAATCCTATTAGACAAAAATGCACATTTTTAAAAAATTATCAAAATATGAGAAATTGTATAAAATAGTGTTTTAACTCTTTTATTATACACACCACTATTTTTAGAGGTCAAAATAAATTTTAGAATAAATAAAAATTATTGTATTTTCAAAATCACATGGTGAAAAATATCAAATAAATATTCAAAATGCTCATAATCATGATATCTATAACATACAAAAAATTACGTGATGAAACTTTTGCTAATACAAAGTTATTCACATCTTTTGATAATAGAAATACAAATTTGATCAGAAAAATATCAAAAATATAAAAACTTTGAAATAAAAAATAGGGTAAATGTTCCTTACAGTGAGGTGAGTAAATCTCCCAATAGGCTTGATGGACGAAAATCGCACCGGAGCCTCCAAATCTAAGCTTTTTTTCTCTCTTATATTTTTCTCTCAAATTACTTTGTTTTCTTCCTCTGTTAGCCGAATGCTTAGGGAATAAGAATTTAAAAGCTTTTTGGATTAGTGAAATTAGATATTTTATTAAAATAAATTTTTTATATTATATAATTTATTTAATCAATTTTTTTTAGTTTAAAATTCAAATAAATCATTTTAGGACTTTAAAATTTATAGAAAATTATCCATAAAAGAAAACATATTATTTAAAAATATTCATGAAATTGGTTTGTAAAATGGACACATGACGGTCCTGAAATTCTCACTTATACATATAGGTACGAATTACTATATATGTTATGGCTCGTGAGGTTTTGTGCATTCCTATAAGTATAGTGGCATTATAAAGTGCTTTCACTAATAGCGGTAGAATGCTAGATCAATATCGAAGTGCACTGAATCATGACATTGCTAAGGCATTTGTCTGTTCAAAGTATTCGTTGTATGTAGAACATGATACTTTATTCTTCAACTTTCCCCTATTTATGTTTATAGCACATTTATAAGTTGAGCTCAAATCCTTTCTTTTTGTTGCAGTAGTTCATGACAATGAACTTGATGCTGTTACGGATGATATCCTTGATTTACATGTCAATTAAATTGATGCAGAACTGACTAAAAGTTCAATTATTAGATGATTCTAGTTTAAGATTTTATTTATGTCAATCTAATTAGAAGTTCACTATTGAGTAATATACTTTTAGATTGGCTTGTGTTCTAAGAATATTGGTGCAAGTTTTTATTTGGATATTTGGTTCTCTCTCGATAGAGGTATTTTATTAGGTCTTACACATGTAATGGAGCTGTAATCTTTGACTTTTTTGATATTAGACTGTTAGTACTGGTGTGTTGGACCGGTGGTAGACTGGTAGTGTATGAGCCATGAACTTGCAGTTGCATCTTTGCTGTTTGATTTAGTTGAATCATTTAGAATTTTTATTTGTTGAATCATAAACTTGTTGCTGGAGTTCTTATTTACTCTTTAGTTCACTGAAGTTGATGTTCAATTTCTGCTTTGTAATTCCATTCCTGGGTTTTCTTCTATGGTCTGTTTTTGTTGTTCGGTTGCTGTCTGTTGCTTTCTGTTTTCTGAAGTTGAAATGCAATGAAAAGTATTGAAATGAGGAATTGAGGCTTTATGTGGGTTTACACTTTACAAGCCATGAACTTGCTGTTGCATTTTTGCTTTTTATGTGTTTGTTGCTTTTTGAAGTTCTATTTCATTGATAAGTTGACTTTTGTTATTACACTATTTCTTTATTTGAGGAATTGAGGCTTGGGATTAGTGGGTTGATGATTCATTGATTCTTAGAAGTTCACTATTTCATTGCTATTTGGTCGTTGTTGCTGACTGCTATCATTTACTCATATTCGTATGCTATATGTGGTTTTATGAAGCGATGATGATTAATCTTCTAAAATGAAAGTGGGCATTGGGAGTCGTATAAGTGTAAGTGCTTATTTACTATTACAATTTATAATTAGGTGGCATTATATTATCTTAGAAATTAAAATGAGCAAATACTATCTTACATTCTTATTCAAAGAATAGATATTAAGTTAATACAAATTACCACCTTGGATTAGACTTACTTCTTACACCAAAATGACCTCAGTATGAGATTAATGATTTAGAGGGTTTAATCTCAGCAATATATTCTTATTACTTATTAAAGTTTGCAACCTATATAATTAGTTTTGTTGCTGTTAGATCTATATCATCATTCAAGTTAGAAGACAATAGAGAGTAGACAACCCGATAGGTCATTGGAGATTTGAAGCCGTTATTTTGAGGAGCATTTCATCAAATCATCATAGTATAAATTATTATTTTCAAATTTAGATTTATTGTAAACTCTTTGTAATTTATAAATTGAATTGAGTTTGTAATTGAAATGACCAATTGAGTTGTAACTTATAAGTGATTTGATAGATTTGTAAATGAGTTGAGTTTGTAATTTAGTTATTTAAATAGATAATTTAGTTATTGTTTAATTATTTTCAAATTTACATCTGCTCATATTTTTTTCCTGTAGTTCTAATAAGATTTACTATACATCAGCTTTTATCAGGTCGGGTCGGGTTAACCCAAACTCGAAAATTGTCGGTTTAGTTTCGGGTTTGACTCGAACTTGACTCGTGACCTGAAATTGACACCCCTAGTAAACATAGAACCCTATAATGATTGTTTATACCACCCATGATAATACCATGACAAGCATACATTCTTATTCCCCATAAGCAAAGGTGAAAAATATAGAGTGTACACAAGCGCCTCCAGATCGTTGAAAAAGATCTGTCGTGTATTCAACATGTCACTTACGGGCAAATGATGAAAGACTACTACAAATGTGAACCCCTACGAATGATGTAGATGACTCGTCAAATACTCTAAAAATGCCCTCGTACATGCACTACAAATATATACATATAAACATCAAAAAATAAATGTGCAATCATATACCAGCATGGGCCCCAACAAGTGTGTTATGGGTACACACGTGATATTTAGGAATGCTTTGTCGACCAATAAATGAACTCGAGTTTGAACTCGTTTCTTTTATGCGAGTAGATATGAGTCCACATGGCTCGAACCATCAAGTAAATATACGGTTGCGGCATTGACCAAAATATTTATTTTAATATATTTATATTAAGCCTTTAAGGTCTATAATCAAGAAAATTTACTAACAAAGGTATAAAGCCTACGAAGAACCTAATCTTCTGTCAACAATTAGACATAGTCGATAAGGTTCGATCAATAATTATAAAATGCCCCCAAATATCAACCCGTAAGGGTTAAATCTCGATAGTCTACTAAAGGCATGAAACCAGTGAAAAAATTTGATCCTCTATAGGTAAACAGATAGAGTTGATAAGGTTCAATCAATAAAATATACTACACCCTAGTACACTTCAAAATGTCACCCAAAATGCCCACAAAATCCAAAATTTCAGAAATACCAAAATTCAAAGTATTCAAAGTCAAAATTCAATCATCCAAATACTTAAAAAAATCTATTCATCATCCGCAACAGTTTGCCAAAGTGGATAAATTGAGGAGCACTTTAGCTCACAAAGAGCTAATGAATGGTCGAAAATATACTAGGATTCATTCTCAAACAAACTCATGCCATCAAAGATGTGGCACGTGTTCTCCGGCGATTTTGCCACTAAATAACACCGCTTGTAAACATTTATGACCAGGGCCTTTTGAACCAGGTGGTTTGCCTCCAAATGGCACCACTATTAAGATCATGGACAGAGCTTATATGCTCCTCAATGACACTAAATTCTTGATATATGAATCAATAAGGCACAAAACCATGGTTAGCTAAGCTGGATTCAAATTTATCCCCTTAAACAAATACTCACCCCAAGTTTACAAGACACCATTGGACGACGCTACCCATGGTTGCTGATAAGATTTCTTCTGTCAGGTGGTCGACTTCCTCCTCTGACTAAGTAGACTAGGGACCATGAAAGCCCGGGATGATAAAACCATGATATCTTGATTGGACTTATCATTCATTCCCCAATATCTACTTTAAGTGCAAGATAGTGAAATTTCTATTTTAAATATCAAACTTTCAATACCAAATCAATGCTGCTACTATATGTCATATATCACGTATTTCTACGTATCTGATTGACGACTAGCATTAATCGAAAGTTCTATCTCGTTATCACGAGGGGTAATTAACTATAGAGACTTGTGCCTATAGAAAACCAGAATTCATATTATAAAGTCCTAGCAAAATGAGGGCGAAATCTTGTCTTATCTACAAACCCAATCTGCCTTCCCAAAACTTATCCCATAACTTAATCCGTTAAAACTCCCCAGGTGCGAAATTTCGGAGCCCACAATTTCAAAAAATAATATCCATGCAAATCAGGTTTAAGTCAACTGCAAAATATGCTAAGCCAAGAATTGTAACAAGACAAATAAAATAATTAAGTTTATATCTTGTTTGGAGAATAATTTGGCATATTTGTGAGAAGAAAGCAAAATACTTATAAATGATTATTATTATTTTTATTTGGCTTAAAGTAAAATGCATAGAATGCAAAGCCCAATAATGATGGAGGAATACAGGTGGCGACAAATTGATGGGGTCGGCGATGTAGAGTGGAAGCTGGCAACAAGCGAAACCGATTGACAATTTTTAAATACACTTAAATTATATATAAAATTCAACTAATCAAATATAAGAATTATTAATATGCATTGCATTATATTATAAATGCAACCAATCAAATGACCTCTAAGAGAGCAAATAAAATATTTTATATTTGAAGAAATAAAATATTTACATTTGATATCCTCTGACGAAGCTTCCACGGCCTTCGAATTATTATGAAATATCTCAGATGCTAACAAAATAATGGAAAATATCAACATAGAGGCTTATAATATATTCATATTGAATTAAAATACTGTACTGTACTTAGTCAATTCAGCCTATGCGTTTTAGCTCATACTATTTTTTTTTTACTATACTCAATTACGTAGCAACTGCCACCCATCTTGCAATTTATTCAACTAGTAAAAATGTCCGTGCATTAAATGCACGTGACTAAAAATTTAGTAATAAAGATTCATATTATAAATATTTTAAATATGCTATCATTATTAAGATGAAAAAAAATTATTTTTATAAATAATTATAAACATTATGATAAGTTTTACATGATTAAGTAAATAGTTTTTATTGATATGGATTTTCTATCATTCATGAATTATTTTGGTTTTAAATTCAATTTATTAGTTAATAAACAAACTATTTAATTTTTAAGTAGGATTTTCTTTTAAGTTATAAGTCTTTTAATTGCACGGTAATAAATTTTAAACATTAATAATAAATAAAAAAATTAACAGAATACATGTCAGATAAAATATAATTACTTTTAATTCATTATATTTCATTTTATAAATTTATTGCTACAAATAATTTTAAAATCAAATTAATTACCAATGAGAAAGTTGGTAATATAATATATTCGATAAGAGTAAACTTCATTTGTGATTTTTTTTATCATAATTGTAATCAATATGATACATTATCCTCTTTATATGAGATAGGTTTTGAAAATTTTTATCTTTTATCTCAGAGATTTATATTTAAATTAAAAAATAAAAAAAAATTTATAAATTTTAGTTTTCCAAGTATAATTATAAATTTATACTATTAAATTGTCAAGTAATATAAAAAAGCTTATAAATTTTAGTTTTTCTTTTTAAAATAAAATTAATTACCAATGAGAAAATTGCTAATATAATATATTCGATAAGAGTAAACTTCTTTTGTCGGTTTTTTTATCATAATTGTAATCAATATGATACATTATCCTCTTTATATGAGATAAATTTTGAAAATTTTAATCTTTTGTTCCGACGATTTATATTTAAATTTAAAAAAATAAAAAAGTTTATAAATTTTAGTTTACTTCTTAAATAGAGATGTATAATTATACCCCAATGAATATTTTAATAATTATTATAATAATAAATTTTATAATGTATAGCCCTTCAAGAAAAAAATTGGATAAATATTTTAATTTTCTGCGTTTAAATTTTAAGAGAGAAAAATAAGTTGTGTTTACATATTTGAATAAAAATAAATATTTTAATTAAAATTTAATTGATTGTTAGATTGTAAATGCTCTATGATATTCAATTATTGTAATAATTAATCAAAAAATTTATTTTTCAAAAAGAAGAGATTTTTATAAATAAGTTATTTATGATTCAGTTATTTTTAATCTAATATAAAATATTACCATTTCAGTATATAATTAATCTAAAATTAATTAATAATTTTGAATTATCAAAATTAAATATCACAATCAAGGCATAAACACACCTCCTCTTCATCATTTCATATTTCCTCTTTCGATTCAAATTAGATCAAAGCAACAACTTATCGTTTTTCTCCTCCAAAGTCTAGAAGACAAAGCAACATCAAATAATAATGTCATTCCTAATTTTTGATTGTTTATATGCTTGGGCTATTATTTTGTATATTATGACTTTCCATCAAACTTGAGGATATGTTTGAATTTGAATGATTACAATTTTGTGACATAAAAAGCATGATTTTCATGACCTCCGTCGAAGAAGTCATAATATACAATTTTGTATATCCTCAAGTTTGATGTCATGATTTTCATAAAAAGCAATTTTGCTCCTCATATAATATTTGTATATTCTTTATTGGTTAAAAACCTAAGGAAGAGAGTATGAAGAGAGTTGCGTCATTTTTGTTCTTCGAAACCATGGAAAGCAGCATACCGTGGAAAGTCATAATTATGACTTGGAATAATAAATGCTTTATGACATCAAACATATCCTCAAGTTTGATGGAAAGTCATAATATACAAAATAATAGCCCAAGCATAAAAACAAATGGTTGCCTTCTCAGTAAAACCAATAAAGAAAACTTAAATCATTGTTCCAACAGTTGAAAAAGCCAAACAAGCTAATGAATCAAATGAGTATACCAATTGCCACAATGCGACTTATAGAATCATATAGCAAAATCTATATATTGTATCTTGTACTATAGTAAAAATAGCAAAAGCAATAAAAAATATCAACATGAAAATTAAAAAAAAAAAAAAAGATAGTGCACATATACAAATATAAATTTATTAGATATTTGACAAATATAAATTTATTAAAAATATTGCCTATTTTTAGAAACAAGAAGAGTAGAGAGCTCAATTGAAATAGAAAAAGGGAAATCATAATAGACCAATGAAAGTAGTCACATGGATGAAAATGTCATTTCAAATGTAAGCAATTTAATCATTTTATCAACCACTAATGGAGATTCCAACCAGCATGAAGTTCAAACATTTTTTCGGCTCTGATAGATATTTCAACCAGTTCGACTATGAAATAAAAGATTTAATATCAATGAGAGGCGAAGGAGTATGACATTTAATAGGACGGAGAGAAAAGAAGAATGCTTAAAATGAAGAGATGCAATTGTAGGATAATTGTTATAAACTTTGACGAGGATAAAATAATTGTAGAAGATACCTACCGTAAGAGACAGCGGAGAGGAAGAAGAAAAGTTAGGGCAAGCCGAAGTGACCCGAATATGTAACAACGAATGTAATGCTAGGCAAAATCACTCGTGATAGGAAACAAAGGACTAATAGATCGTGAATAGGAAAGTCGAAACGGAGGCTCAACTGGTCATTTATTTGCTTAAATGAAGTACTATTATTGTGTTTAAACCTATTAAATAGTTTAAATTTTGTAATTAATTGTATTGAAAAGGTTGTGGATTCTCTATGAAATATTTAAATGCAATTAATATGGTATAATTTTTGAAGAAATAAAAAAATATAAATGCAATTTAAAGAGCAATTCAAAGAGCTAGCTGTTTAAAGAGCCATTTAAAATAATAAAATGCAATTTAAATAGCAATTTAAAGTAATAAAATGTAATATAATATAAATGCATTTTAAAGAGCCGTTTGAAGTAATAAAAAAATATAGTACAATTAAATGGATGGCTAGTATAATTTTTGAAGAAATAAAAAGAAAGAACAAGATTTGCTAGAGGTGGAAACTTAAGCCCATTTCATAATAGTAGTATAAATATAGATATAAATCCATTTAATTGTCATCATTATCTTATGAGAATATATCATTGTCGATTTACTTCTTGTCGAAAGTCTACCTACACTTTCCTTAACATAAGTTCGATACAGGAACTTTGCAACGTGCATAGGTTCAAAAATGACTCAAGATGACATACATTTGAGAATAAAATAAGAATAGACAACAAACAGAAATTCAATGCATTAAACTCATAAAATAAATCAATTTACACAATTCTAACAATAGATCACAACCTGCTATAATCCAATGCCTTCTTTATTTCCACAAATCCAACAAAATCATCAAATCGTTCCTCGAATCAACCAAGCTAAGATAGGATATCATCACTCTAAACACCTAACAACAAAGAGTTTTATCCTCGAATTATCATAAAAAAGAATCAAAACTAAGCAACGAAACCCTTAACCCCAAACGGAAATGACAAAAAGCTGCACTTATCAAAATTAGTCAGGATTGCATGTCATATACAAGTTATTTTAAAAGTCTAGTTTTACTCAAAAGTATTTGACCTATCAAAATTTTCTAATACATATAAGATATTAACGACAACCCGTTTATTTGATTTCAATCTTATTTCAAAATCACTATGTTTTAAAAATCACAATTCTCTTATCATGCAACTGGAATGTTCCTGATGCATTAGGTTTATAATAAAGTTATCTAAAAAAGAAAAAAAAAACTTGCAATCATGCTTAAAATAGGCTGTAATGATGTTAAAGAGACGGAGCAATTATGATACTGCATTCAAAGGTGATAATACAAAATTTAATTAGGTGAGAAACGATGATTATCCTTCAATATAATCTGAACCTATAAAGGATAGCAGGAAATTTAGTTAATAATTTATTTTGCCTTTCAACAACAAAATAAATTTGTTTCTGCACAAACATTTTTCTCCTTTGCTGGGAACAAAAGAAAAAAAAAATGAAATGTGAATTTATAGGAAGAATAGCAGCTGGTGTTAATATTGCTTTGCTTTCTTACATGAATAAATGTCGTTCCTGGCTTTGCAATGACATGAGTTGCCAACACCTTCCATCAAATTGGAGTTTGTAGTATCAGTGAGCGAGCTAGGCTTCCCTGGTGAAGGGCGGCTCCGCTAGGAGGTCGAGGCCGACGTCGACGTGGTAGGCCGACTGGAATGAGGCACGGCGGCAGCAGGTCGGACGGGAGAGAGGGAGGTCGGCATGGGGATCTGGCCGGCGGCTAGGAGAGAGGAGGTGGACTACCGCTTACTGGAGTCGCAAGAGAGGAGGGATGGCCGTCGTCGACGAGCTGCTCGTGTGAGACTCCAAGAGTGGGAAGCTTAAAAAACCATGACTCCCATCGTGACTTCCAGGAGAAGAATGCAAAGAAGCTCATTTTAGAGTTTTTTTTTAAATAGACGGTAGCGGAATTGGAAGAGGCGCGAAATCAAGCATCGTGAAGAGGAAGACTTTAGGCTGTTGATGTGTATTACTTCATTATTCATTTCTGAAATAAACGAAGAGTTGGAAGAGGAGGGGCCGACGTCTCATCTTTCGAATGAGCTCAGTTTTTAGTTAAAACAGACGGGAAATTAAAACGTTAAGAATATTTAAAATTAATTTAGAACGAGCTCACTTTTTAATATAATGGATGGAAACTCAAGCGTTAAGAACAATTAAAATTAATTTAATATGAGTTATAAGGGGCATTTATATATCGTATGAAATTGTTATAGAAACGTTAGTGTGAAATTAATTTTTTTAAATGAGTGAATAAATGTTTTGTATGTAGAAGTTATGCAAGTGCGTTTTAAATAAAGAATTTGAGGAGTCATAAATGAACGTTTCAGATCATTTTGAAAATTTATAAATGAACGATCAAGATTTGCTAAGAGTGGAATCCCAAGCCACTTTTATATAGTAGTATAGATAATTAGAAGACGAACGTTTGGATTTTGTAAGTTGAATATTCTGAAAAATTTTCTTGTTCAGAATAGAACAATTTATTAGGCATTATTTGTAATAAGAATCTGGCAAATATAGATCCTAATTGTAATAAGACAAATGGAAAATGAAATGATATTTATATGATGACTTTCAAATTCAACAATATACAAGATTGGTATTGTCTATTTGTTTGTAATTTCTTTCACTTAAATTACATTTTTATCAATATTTTTTTAGGTATATTGTATGAAATTTGAATTCAAATAGAACGACGTTACTAATTGAAAAGTAAGTGCAAGATCACACATTTCACACAAAAGTATCATTTCATTTCCACTATGAAAAACTATCTTTACAGAGCATAAAAACCTCAGAGGGATGAGCAAGCCTCATCTATACGGTTGCTTTCCCACATCTACATTGGTGAGCCTAACCATTATACATAAGAAGAAAATACAACCCTCTGAGCATTTTACCTCAATAAATCTACTGCTAAAAGCCTAAAAATAGCTACCAAATGGGGGAAAAAGAACAAGTTAACCTGAGTGCAATCATCTCTGTCGTCGAATAATGGTCAGACTGTCCTGAATGTTAGTATGCATATGTTGTGAAGATTGAAAACTCGTCGATGAGACTCCTCAATATACAGAAAAGTGATCACAGATCTCTGTACATTGTGAAAATGCTTCTTGGTGATCAGTTCATTCACCGCAACATCTAGGCTGGTTCGTCTCCCGAAGCTTCTGCCAAAGGCACAGCATCTCCCTGGGCTGCTGGTAATGGGCAACTAGGTAACCCTCTTCACATCCTCCAATATGAATCCTGTCATCATTGACATACTTAACATGCATTCCTCTCTTCTTCATATCGTCCGTCCAAATGCCCATTGCCACATCCTCCAGTTTGAACATCTGTGCATGAACATATATCAATTTAGTTTTCATTCAGATAAATATAAAGAATTAACAATTTATTAACTGTCTTGTAATGACAAACAACATAGAAAAAGAAGGTAAAAACTTGGGATAATCTAAAAAGGAAAACCATAAACTGAATGTAGCAGACACAGTTAAATAATAGCGGACATCTAACCTTTAATTGTCCCTTTTTATGTTGCATGTAGACTGCATTTGCTATGTCTTTGGACACCACATAGCCAGGTCCATGTGCCCAAGGAGGATACTTCTGACCAGACCATTCCTTTAAGAAATTAAGCTAGCATTAGAACCTGAATTCTACCTTGTCAGGTAAATTAAAAGACCATCTTTACCAAAAGAGAAGGACCAAGTTTAAAATCAGGTATTTATAGAAGTATACTTTAGCCCCTTTCAACTATCAACTAGATATCTTTGGGTATGGTATATTACAGTGGCCTGGGTAATCAAAAAGCAACTTCCCAGTCACCATAGATTGAGAGTGGCTCTCATCCACCGTAGATTGGGAAAACACTGTGGTTAGTTATATACATTATGAAATTCGTGTACTTAAGTTTTCATGTAACTATTTGTATTATAAACTCTTTTCCCTTCACATTTTTGGGAGTAAATCCTTTCACGCTCTCACATTAGAAATCTGGTTTTGCTATTAAGGCAGGGCCAGGGATGCAAAAGGCCACAGCAGTGAGGAAGAACCACCGCTACAACAAACATAGCATTAGTTGAATGAAGCTAATGCATGGTCTAAAGCCTTCTTAGAGTAAGACACCTAAAATATCTTAAGCCACATACATAGAACACACCAGTGATAGTTTTAGCTTTGGAAAGCCAATCCAAACCTTCTATTATAAGAACTACTATATGAGATTTGTAAAAGGAGAAGTGTATAGCAGATATAGAAAACTACCTCAGGGCTTATATACCACTTGCTGTCAGGGTTTCGATTAGGTAGATCATCATTGCTGATACGCCCATACAGCAACCCATGTGTGACAATTGTCCTATTTAGGGAAGAAAGCATTTCATCTATTCGGACAAAAGCATCATCATCTGTCTTCATAACATACTTGGCTGATACTATGTTTGTCTACAATAAACCAAAAAAAAAAAAGTAAGGAGCCATACAAAATAGTTAGTTTCAACTTTCAAATCAAAATAATAATACTGATGATGATGATGAAAATAATAAATTCACCCCATAGATGCAGATAGCTACAGTCTTCCAAGTAATCAAGCTATAGTAGTCCACAAAAGGCATCAGCTGGATGTCTCCATAAGTCCCTGCCTCATTCCATAGTTCCTCATTCACCAGTTGGTTTTTGTGCTGTAAAAAATTTGATACATTCATAACTAGAAAATTATTTGATCACAGAAATTAAAGTTAATGCAGCTCTTCACATGGTAGATGGTACGACATCAGCATTATTCTTGGTACTGAAAAAGACTTGTAAAAGTTATGCAGTATTTCTGTGAACCAACTACTTCCATAAATGACAGATTTGAGGAACTCAGTTTTGAAGTTTAAGATTAGCAAAGTACCACAATAAGATACTGACTAATTGGAGTGAAAATCAAACTCCAATAAAATTCCACAAGCAGCTAAAGAAAGAACTTGCAAACAATAAAATTTGAGTTCATATCAGGGACAACTGAAAGTTAACATCATCAATAACTTACCAGACCAACAAAAAAGCGCACAGCAACAATTCCAGAACGAACAGCAGGATATTGCATCCAAGTTCTCCTAACAGCCATTCTCTGTTTAAAATTGTTAGCAGTGGAAAATACACCGATGAACAAATCAACATCTTTATGAATGGGCAAAGGAGCAGACTTGAGTAATTCCAAGTCAGTGACATGCTCAGAATCCTCAGAAGTGGGTAAGCCACTAGCAAGGACTGATAACAGTTTAATATCTCCTAAAATCCTTGCTTCATTAACGAGCCATGGCTCCAATGCCTGGTACAGCAAAAGGAAACAGGAAAAATGGACCAAAACAAAAGGAAATAGTTAGGAAGAGTACTTCGAAGGTAATCTCCGAAAATGTTCATTATTCAGTAATGAAGGTACCTCACGGAAAGCAAAGGAAGTTATATGCTTCCCATTGACACTCATCTGTATCCCTTCTGTCCCTATTCTAAGCGTAGAAATTGCAAGATATCCTTGCTTGAAAGGAAAATATCTTCTGGGTTTAATGCCCTCATCTTTAGAAAGGTTCTTTGCTGAAGTATGAGAAGATAGTTTAGAAGTGAAGCTTTGTTTATCATCTCCGCCCACCACTTCACTGCATTGATCTAAATCATCAACTGTGCATGTAGAAATGTATAAAGAGTGAGTACAAGAAAAACCAAAAACTTGAAACAACCTGCTGTGTTAGAAACCATCATATAGTTGTTCTACAAGAATGAAGAACTAAAGAAAGATGAGTAAAGAGAAAAGGCCCCTTTGTAAGCAAATCTAACTTCAAATCAGATGACACTAAGATTACCTTTCTTATTATTATCAGGATCTGGTGAAGGACAACGCTCTTCTGGACCCCAGTCATTAGCTAAAGTCCACGTATTTTGAACAATCACTGGATTTTCCGTTAATTTATCACCAAGAAGCCGGACATTGTAATGCAGGATTATGGGAGGATCTTGTTCACCTGGAAGTGCTGTTCCCATCAAATCAATCTTGAAATTTCCCAGAATTCCTTGAGGAGTACCAATGACAGTCAGGGAAGAGCCCTGAACCAGTCCACAGGGTATCTTTAGCCTGAAATCACCAACAGAAAATTCTGAAGCATTCATTTTTATCACCGAATAAGGACACTGTTTCTCTTTTAGCCTTTTGCTTTTACTTCCATTTCCAGATCTAGCTACCCTTTCATCTTCAATGGACGACATGAGCCCTTCCCATGCAGTTACAGCTTCTTTGACAGCCTCAACTGCCTGAGCTAGGCCTTCGGAATGATTAACCAAGTGAACCATATGTTTCCATGTCTGCAGAGATAGTAGTTCTTCAGCAGAAAGATTCAGTGGAATGGAAAGGTGGGACATTAATGAACCAATTGAGATTATTTCCGATTCATTCTTTGGATTTGGAACTACTACTAGTTCATCTACTCCAGCAGCCACCCAATGCAGATGTTGAGAATTGTTTCGAGAGAAAGGACTAGGCAGTGACATTTCCGCTAATGGATTTTCCACCATGCCATATCTTAGAAGCAGTAACACAAACAAAGACACTAAAATGAGACCTCCAGACAACTTCTTCATGTTTCATGGAACACTTTGTACCAATAGTTTTGAGGTTGTGCTTCATAAGCTGAACATGTGCGCAGTTTTAGAGGGTACTCAATACCCAACAGCTATTGATGTGTTAAGTAGCATGTCAAAGAAAAAAATAGTGTGCGCAGAATTTCCAGAGCTTAGAGAGTGCTATTCCCTGAATGAATGATTAAACCTCATCACCGAATTTCAATCTGCAATTTCAGCAAGCCAACTGTATTAGCAGGTAAGTAAATAAAAATCACTCAACTCAATTTCTCACATGCAATAGTTCAGTGCATTTATAGAAAACCATCCCACCTTCGTTGATAAAAAACTGTCGGTCATAGGGACATTAATACCTTCTATTTGGACGCTTTCATGAATGGAAAACAAACGAAGCACTTGAAGTGTAGTTGTAGGGAAATCTTGCTAGATGAAGGATAATCAACTATCTCAAGAACAGCACAGACACCCTTGGGTCAAGGATTTGCTGAGCCACGAGCTTCAAAATCATTCTATAACTAGTTCAAGCATCCTCTTGGTGACACAAGTTATCCTCCTACGAACTAACTTTGTAGTTTTGAGAAATTGCATGTGTTATAATACTAAGTATAAATCTTACTTCTAGATGTTAGTTTACTTGATATTTTTGAGAAATTAGACTTTATGTTGTAGTCAGCTTTTATTGGAATTGTCATTCGATTATTTAACTTGAAGCCATAATGCTGTCATGAAGTTAGAAGTCACAGTTATAATATGAAGTCTTCCTTGATGATGACGTCGAAATGATGACGAAGTTAGCTTGTGAAGTTTATTCAATATGAAGTCATTGATTGAGTATGACGTATGCATTTGGTGGATCAAAGGTTGCGCAACGCTTAGACTCCAAAATAAGAAAATAATGAATGAAAATCCTGATTCGGATATTTGACAATCACATTAATGACTGTGATGAGAGTTTGAGTGAAATGATCACATTGACATGGCTTATGTCTATTGGAATCTTCCGGAATCTTTCACATTAACTTAGTACTGAGGTTTAAGTAAGAACTAATTCTTGGGCAATCTTTAAGAATATTTGGTCTTAGGTGACTTGAGGATGAAGACTTAAAGCTAAGGTGAGTTTCAAGTCGAAGGTGGTTTAAGATGGTCCACAATCAACACCTTCCAATATCAAGTTTAGGTCTTTATGATGACTTGATTAACATGACTCAAAATGGGCTTACACACCTAATTAATTTGAATGGAAGGAGTTATGGTGGAGAGGAATGAATGCAGTTACAAACCAGCACAAATTTATTTGGACCTCCTGTAATTTTCTCCACACTTCATCTAGCCAAATAAAGTACATGAGTAGAGAACGAATGAGGAAAGATAAAGGAAATGATACTGTTGCAATTAGCAATTCCACAAAAGTAGAGAGCATTATTGAAATTGTTTCATCAAAATAATCACAAAACAAATTTTTACAGCAGAAACAATGGCTCTAAAAGACCAAGTTATAGCACTGCAGAAATCAAATATATAGAGAAATCCATGTAAATAATTAAGTACAGTTGCAAGCTAACTATATAAATCATGAAAATTGTCAAAAAAACCCCTTCAGTCCAGCAGTAACCGCAGGCAATTAAAAACTCCAATTCCCAACTAAATTAAACATAACAAACCCAAAAAAGGAATGAATGCAAGGAATAAAGACACTCCCTAAATGCTTCTGCTCCTTAACCTAACAATCTAAGTTCACCATCCACATAACTAATTAACAAACCACCACTCGAATTGTAAACTCAGAATCAAGCAGATGAACCAGTTCCCTTGCTCCCTAAATCTTTCTAAATTAAACCCTAACTTATCTCTTAAGAAAAATAGAAAGAAAGCCAACATATCATTCAGTAAATCATATACAGATATACTGCATATGCAACATCATCCAAAGTTTCCAACATCAAATTCACAGCGGTTGTCCTCTCCACGAAAGCATAATTTTAAAGCACGCCCAAGAAAACACAATTAAAATTAAAAAAAAAAAACACACACACACAATTTTGCGAATAGAACTCGAAGTGAAAGCAAAATCAGAATTTGTTTTCCTCTGAGACGAAAAGAAGTAATATATGAGCAAACCGCTCGCACGGCCTGCATAATTATTCAAAAATATGTAGATATCTGTACTCGGAGAGAGAGAGAAAGCATAAACAGCACAAAAAGGTGGAAATGCCGAGCGAATATATACCTTCTCATAGCACCGCCATTGAAGACTATAAACAAAGTATCAAGGAGCTAACTAGCCAAGCCACGCTTTTGCAGATCCAAACCGCTCTAATATGCTTGCCCGAAGAAAATGTGTGAGAGAAAGCGAGAAAAAAGAATAAGAAAGTTAGAAGCTTTCTCTGCGACCGAGAGGATCAGAGCTTGGACTCATCAGCATAGTCTCAGAATATCTATATCTACGGAGCGGCGCGTAAGGAGAGACGAAGTAAATTTACTTACTTTATTACTCTAATTTATTTATCTTAAAATGTCATCAATTTTACTATTTTATATGAATTGCTATTATATTTAATTTTTTTTTTTTACTTGTTCAGTTATTTAAAATCAAAATTTTCATATTTATTATTCCCATCATTTCAGTAAATAAGCCTTCTTAACTTATTAGAATTTTTATATTTATTAACATACCATTTATAATTACTAATACGCTATATTTTAACATTTTTTATTTTTTTTAACTTTGTTGCATAAATTTATATTTAAAAAATGATTAAGAATAAAAAATTATGGAAAGTCAATGCGCTGTTTTCAGTCAAATAAATTAATTCACCAGCAGTTGTTGGAACTTTGATTTCGATAATATAATCGTAATTCTTAAATAACTTAATGGGAATCAAATTTCTTTTTTATTAAATTTTTATTACGGCTCCTAAATTTTATGCAAAAAAACAAAAATATTAAAAATTTATTCCAAAATATGCACGTCTTTTTCCGCCGGTTCCACTGGTCGATGCCGTCAGAGACGCGCCTCGTCATAATTACAGCTTTACCCCGAAGAAATAAGAGAGTGACCGAGATAGAACAGACCCACTCCCACCCATGGGCAACTGGTGGGCCTATCTTGCCTTAGATTTTGAGTTTCTTTAGCATCACCAAATAGTTTGGTGGAATCGGGGAGCATTTGACGAAAGAAGTCTGAATAATTGTTGACAAATTATTTTTGCATAAAATGATAAAATGGTTTGGTCAAGTCAAGAAACAACTCGAGCTAATTAATAAAATATTTTAATTTAGATTTGACGAACATAATTTTAATTTATTAGATATTTTTAAAATGGGCATAATATAAATTTTAATTGAAAAATTATTTTTTCAACGATTTTATAGTCAATTCATTAACTTTAAAATTTATCAAGCATAAATTATAAAAAAAAATTCTGATAAAATATTTTTCTTTGATATTGTTTCATTTGGGTAGTTTTTTATTATTTTTTGAAATAATTTTCTAATAAAAAATTATTTTAATAAATTTTTTTATAAAATAATAAAAAAATTTATCTCAAACAAAATCTAGATGATGCAATCTAATGAGAAATTATTACGTGAGGAGACCGGACACAATCAATAGTAAACTACGCTTTTATTGTTCACAGAGATAAAACCGAACAGTTTTATATGTCTGATCTCTGCACATTCAGTTGTTCGGTCCGTATTTGAAAATACTCATTAAATACTCAGTAAATACTCAATTGTGAGTATTACTACGTATTTTATAGTAGTTGTTGAGTATTGTATGAGCATTTGATGAATATTTGCTAATTTATTATGTATTTAATCAATATTTGTTGAATATTTATACAAATACTCATTAAATACGCAGCCTATCCGGACGGTTCCGGAATAATTTCTTAAGAGCAAAACCGTTGCGTTAGCTTTAGTCATACCATTTTGCAAAATAATCCTATAAAAATCTATATTTTGACAAAAATGCTTAGATTAAAAGTTATGGTTAGGTGGGTGATGCGACAAACCAACAACACTGCTGAATAGGTGGTATGTAAGACAGAAAAATCCAATACTTATTTTCCGCATCTTATGAAACACTATTGAATGGGTTGAAATTTCATCCGATTGAGCACTAAAGTTTGACGTTTAGGGTTTATTTCAAAGTGCATTAATATTTAAATTAAAATATGACACATAAAACATTAATTGAGTGATTTAATGATTTGTCCTCACAAAGTACAAATTAATTTTATCATTAATATATGAATATTAACAATTATGCTAATTAATTGCACCTAATTTTAGCTATAATTTATAGATAACATATAATATCAATAAATGCTACTCTTTGAGGAACTTTTATTTGGTCCGGTGAACGGACATAGAGCTACGTTCGGCCGGCACTGAGATCGCACCACGTAGCATTCACAAAACCACATAGTTGTCGATTTTGCTCTGCAATAACGAGAAATATCATTATGTGAAGACAAATACTGAGCAATAAAAAAAAACTCGGTATTACTCGGTATTGCTCTTCACATAGCGATATTTCTTATTATTGCCAAGCAATACTTAGCAATACCGAGCAAATACTGAGTAACTCAGTGGTGACCGGATGTAGAGCTATGTCCGGTCACCGAACATAATAATTGTTCCTCTTTGAGGGCTCATAACTTTTAAATATCTATGCAATACATTTTGGTCTGTTGGTTGAGAGCTCTGGCTGCCAATCAAGAGGTTTTAAGTTCGAGTCTTTGCGTACGCCGTATGTGATGTGTGTGAGTTTGTCTTAATTGGGCTAAATGTCCCAAAAAAAACTTTTAAATATCTCAAGCTGCTCTTTTTGATCTTCTGGTTGGGAGCTTTGCCTATCAATTAAGAGGTTTTGTGTTCGAAACCTACATATCTGATATGTGTTTAAATTTGTTTTAATTGACTCAAAAGTTAAAAAAAAACTATTTTTAAATATCTCGTACTTCTTTTTTACTTCTCATCAAAACTAATAAAATAAAAAAAGGAATCATACAAAATTTTTATTTTCCAATTATAAAACTTTGAACCAAATATCATATTTTATTTATCTTTTATGTACTTTCTATCAAATTAAACGATCCCTTAACAAATACCACATGCAACCAAATTAGTTCATCTATCATACGTTCATATGAAAATTTCAAAGCTATTTATCTTCAATTATATGCAATTTATGATAAGGTTATATAATTATTGGCAATGTCAATATATTATTATTTATTAAAATTACAATTTTAAATAGTATTACTATTTGTAATTTTGTTGATTGTTGTTTTTTTTAAATAAACATGGAATAATAGGGAAGGGGACAAATGAAGTTTTAGGCTTTGTTTGGATAGTTTTTTCACTACTTTCTAAAATAATTTTTTAGTAAAAAATTTTTAATTAAAATTTTTAACTAAAAATAATTTTTAAAATCATTAAGAAAGCCGTCCAAATGAATCATTAATTTTGAATCATTTCAAAAAGCCAAGAGTGAGAATCTACGAGGAAAAAAAAAAAAGAAATCAATCTACTAACCTTAAAAAATATTAAAAATTACTCAAAGAAAATGTCTCCTTTCCTATTCTAGTAACTAGTCTTCACACCATCATTTATCCACATGATTAAAATAAATTTTGATAAGTCCTCATAATGTCTCAATTAGACACGAATCTCGAGGCATATTTAAATTATAAACTTTCTAAATTAAATTTAGGACCATTTCAACTCTGATTTAAGCAAATTTATAGCCTAACAAAATTTCTCGACAAAATGAACCCAACGACACTGAAAAAGGTCCACTCCAAGCACAAACAGATTCAAATCGATGACCTGATACACATTCGAGGCTTCAGAATTTTAATTGAGTGACCAAATGAAATCAAAATATGACATGCTTATAGTCAAATCGAGCGGCTCGGCGAGACAAATACAACGAGCCAAAGCTTGTTTAATTCCAACATCATTAAGGCACTTAAATGCTTGATGAGTGTTTTATGATTGAGAGAATCAATATGGGTCATCTGATGCAGCTTTCCAAATTTGCCCTAGATATTTGCCATATGTACGAAGTATGAAACTCTTAGAATCTATAAATAGCCCCCTCTTTATGCATGAAGGAGACCTTTTGGAGGCTCAAACCTTGAGCTAGAGATTCAAGAGACCTCTGAGACATAAATCCTAGAGCACCACCACTAGCGAACCCTCGCCACTTGCCCACCACTATGGGATTTTGATCTGAAGACCATCCTCGGATGTCCATGCAGCCATTATTGGGCCTTAGCCTCCACTACTTGACCTGCGCGCGAACATCGCCGTTGGACCTTCGTTAGATCACCACTGGAAGGTCTCCACCCAATAATTATTGGTGGACCTATGCCCAACCATCGTCTTCCACTATGGTTCTTCGGATAATCGTTGCCTAACTATGGTCCTTCGACCTCAATCACTTGACTACAATCCTTTCGACATCCATCGTCTGTCAATTACAGACCTTTTAAGCTCCTTCACTAGCAGACTATGATCCCTCTGACCTCCGCCACCAGTCGATTATAGTTCCTCGACCACTATCGCCTGATTATGAACCTACCGATCATCATCGTCGCCTGATTATGATCCCTCCGACCTTAATCGCCCAACTACGATTCCTCTAACATACGTCTCATAACTACGATTCCTGCGACCATAATCGCCCTTTTAATGTCGTCCCTCCGACCACCATTAAATAACTATGGTCATTTCGGCATCTATCACCTGACAATAGTCCCTTTGACCTCAGTCACCCGAGTACGATCTTTTTTTATTAATTTATTTTGTTACACATTGATTATCATATTTTCGACATCTTTCGCTTGCCAAATACCATCCCTCAGACCATAATCTGCTGGCAACAATCCTTCTGATCTTTGTCACCTGATTGCAATCTCTTCAATCAAGATCATCAGTCAACTACGATTTCTCTGACCACCTTCAACTAATTGCGGTCCATCTGACCTTAATAGCCCAACTACGTGTCACGACCCGACCCGATCCGAGACGGATCCCGCTCGCACCGGGCCGCGACACGGAAACGAAACGGACAAACAGACCAGGATCTAGTTTTGGAATTGGTTTCAGAACTGAATCTTCCAAATTAATCAACACAACAGACATACAAATACAGAAACACAGAGCTACTATAAATCACCAAACACAGCGGAACAAACATCTATCTTTTCTTTTTCCTCAAAACAATCATCTACAGATACAGTACATAGCTTTTGAACATAAAGGAAGACAGAACAGAAAAGCCATGACTGTACAAAAATCAAAAGGTACAAACCAATACCTACTGATCAGAACTCAGAAATCTATTCCTGGACTTCCTTCCCTTTCCCAGAACCTGAAAACCACCAGAAAACAAGAGTGAGCTCAACAGCTCAGCAAAGCAACAAACCTTCAATCAAAACTCTCAGAATCTAAAACCAAACTCATCAGACAGAAATCCGATCAGAAATCGGAACAGAATCAGACAAATATCCAAATCGGAACTTATCAGAACGAAACAGAACAAATCAGAACAGATACGGACATATATCAAATCAGAATCAGAGTCGTACAGATCAGATCAAATCAGAATACAAATCAGAACAGATTAAATCAACAGAGTCAGAATCGTACAGAAATCAGAAATTCAGATCATATCAGAACAGAACGAAACAGAACAGATATCAAATCAGACAGAAACGGAACAGATCAGACATCTCAAATCAACAGAATCAGAATCGTATCAGAATCATAATTGCTTACAGAACAGATACGGAAAGCTTACAAAACAGATATAGAAAGCAAAATCAGATCAAATCAGATATCAGATATATATTTAATAGCTAAATTCCCTGACACTGACACAGAATCTCTACGGATTCCGGCCCCTTATGCATCCCTTTGTGCTCACGGCACCAGAATAGATGTGCTTATAGCACCAGAACAGATGTGCTTACAGCACCAGAACAGAATTCATCGGATCCGGAACAGAACAGATATCAGATTTCAGATTGAGCTCATTTCAGATTTCCCTGACACTTACTGAATCTCATAGGATCCAGGCCCCTTATAACTCCCTTTTTTATAGCTTATACAAATAGCATTTCAATTCAGAATAAATCCGGGCAAATCAGAAATCAGACAAAAATCGGGCAGCACAACGACAGTATACGGAATTTACACAATTTTTCCTGAAAATCAAAATTCACCAAATTCGCACAGAATGTAGATAATCACATTTCAGAACATTTATTCTACTGCACAGATAATTTCCAATTTCACAGAAAAATGCAGTCGACTAAAAACACCGCCGAATCAAAAATACCCGGACAAAAATCTTCGGAAAATAACCAAAATGTGCACACCCGGCACGTCAACAATATACAGAAAGTTACGCGGTAAAAACTGAACCAATCAAAAGATACGGACGAAAATCATTAACGGAAACGAAATCCGGACAGAAAATACCGCCAAACACGACGGTTCTGAAAATTGAGAAAGGTGGAATGTTCCTTACCTTGCGTACAGCAATATCTCGAACAGTCTTCTCGGACGAAAACGGCTTCGCGTCGTCCGAAAATCAACTTTTCCAAATTTGCCCTCGACTTTCTCTCTCCTCGGCTGATATTTTCATTTTTATAAAAATTTTCTCTCTCTTCAAATGAGCTGAAATCAGCTTTATAACCTTCAGATCGGCCCGGCCGATCGCCAGATCGTCCCAGGACGATCAGACCAAATTGGATCGTCCTGGACGGTTGTAATATCAGCTTTTGCTTCAGGTTCGTCCGGGACGAAGTTGGATCGTCCGGGACGATCGGTGCTAGTTGTGTAGAAAAATCCTGTTTGGCTGTATAGTTCGTCTGGACGAAATCAGGATCGTCTGGACGAAAATAAGTCAGTGAACCCTTCGCCAGGGACGATGTGTGATTTTTCGTCTGGACGAAATTCTTCTCTTCATGGATCGTCCGGGACGAAGCTCGATCGTCCAGGACGATCAGTCTGGATATATATAGAAATGAGATATTTTGAAGAGAGAGAAATATCTGAGGAGAGAGAAAGAGAAAAGGAAAAAGAGAAAAGCTTGGTTTTGGAGCCCGTGGAGCGCTTTTCGTCCGACGCTGCTGTTGGGAAAAGTGAAGATCTCGTAGTAAGGACTCCGAACCCTGTTTCTGTTTTCAAAGATGTTGTGTTTTGATCGAATTGTGATCTGTTTTGTGTTTTCGTAGTCGACTTTTCGACATGATTTTGACTTGACACAACTTTCACCGCACAACTTTTAGAGTGTTATAGATATGATTATTCTACACGATTTGACTGTATTCTACGAATTTTCTTCCGGTTGGAATTGGTTCTACGTGATTTTAATCGAATAGAAAATTATCAAGATGTTTTCGGACTTGGTTTCTATAGAATAAAAGTCTTGCATTGATGTTATAGATATTCTATTGTAATTTGGTAGATTTGGAATTTGTGTCTTTTGCAGGATTTTTGTATAAATTCGATAGACTACTGTTATTCTGCCCGATTTTCGTATGATTTCTGAATTGTCTGGAATTGATAGATTGAATCGATATGAATATGATTATTGATATGATTGCTTTAATATTGACTATTGGATTGCTTATTGATTGAATTGACTATTGATACTGATCGCAAGTGGAACCTGGTTGAACATTGGTTGAAGATTGATATTGATACCTGTACAGGATGGTGGGCCGACGGGCTTTCCTTTAAACATTGATTATTGATTATTGAAGGGAGACATAAGGAGTTTATTGATATGCCGACGGGCGAAAAGAGTGACGACTCTTATTGATAGAACCAATGTACGAATCTACAACAGCAACATAGCCAGTAGTTTGTACTTGTTCAGTATATAGTATTGAAATGCATGTTTACTGTATTGATTTACGGATTTATTGCTTTATCTATTTCTGCCTTATTGATTGATCGGATTCATTGATTTCATCGATTGATTACCGAGCATTGATTACTGAGCATTGATATGGACATTGATAGATATAGATACTGTATTGATAGCTTGAACATGGACATCGTACTACTGCCTACCGATTCATTGATATTGCTGCCTATAGATTTTATAGACTCGCTGTTGCTACTGTTCTGCACCGTATTGACTGTCGTATAGATTCATTGTTCCGTATTGCTTTTCTCGACTGATTTTATTGATTTGACCGTATTGATTTGATTGACGGATATTGATTGATTGATTGAATTGAAATGATTGATTTGCCTGCCGCTGCATCGACTGGTTTTATTGACTATTGATTTTCGGATTGTATCGATTTCTGATTTGATTTCCACTGCATAGACTCATTGACCATTGATTGATATAGATTGATTGACTGTGATTGACCGACATGCATATCGATAGCATCGCCGTGCTTTGATTCCAGTTATAGGTATTAGGTGACCTGCTGGGCTTTGTAAAGCTCATTATATGTGGTTGATATTTTCAGGTCAGGGCTCGGGAGCAGGAGATAGGAATTGATCCAGATCGACAGGTTTTAGTTCTTTTGATCGATAGATGATTCTTTTGTACTCAGGACAGGATAGATTTCTCTACTTGTATTGATAGTTTAGTTCCTGAGTATTGTACATGATGTTTTGAGATGTGAATCGACTTGTATATTGATGTTTAAATTTTATAGATGTTTGATAGATTGCTTACTGAAGGTTTATAGATAACTCTGGTAAATTGTTGTGAAATCGATTGACATTCTTTCCAAGTTAGATCTTGGGGTCGTCACAAGTTGGTATCAGAGCAGTGTTATTGGAAGAATGGATTGTTACCAGAGTTGTAGGGTTGGATTGAGAGATTGGGTAGATTGGGTAGCTTTAAGAGCTTCATTGGCATACATCGTTGCATGTGTGTATCATTTGTTTTGAATTGTGCAGGTGAAAATGATATGGATCCTCCAGTAGAATCCAGTATACCAAACGAGCAACACAGCGCAGCTCCAGTGCCTTCAGAGAGTATGATGCAGTTGGCTACTGCGATTGCACATGTGATGGGGGACGCTCAGAGCAAGATGAGTGGAAGTAAGGAAGAAGAGGTAGACAGACACTTGCAGATGTTCCACAAGCTGAAGCCTCCGTTGTTCAAAGGGGCTGTAGGACCACAGGCTGCTGAGGATTGGATCATGAGGGTGGAAAAGATTTTTGATAGCATGCAGTGTCCGGGGAATAGAAAAGTACCATTGGCAGTATTCATGTTGGAGAGTGAGGCAGAGAGATGGTGGATCGGACAGCAGAGAGAGAAATTCCAGGGGAAGACCAATGCTGAGATCACCTGGGATGAGTTCACTGCAGTATTCAGGATGTGGTTTGTACCACCGTCAGCTCAGCGACAGATGCAGGAAGCTTTCATGAGATTGGAGCAAGGCCGTAAGTCAGTGATGCAGTACGAGGCCGAGTTTACTGCACTTTCGAGGTACGCTGCTCATTTGATTCCTACGGCCGAGGAAAAATGTTATAGATTCCTGCACGGATTGAACAGAGAGCTGAGGCATCCACTAGTACCTTTCCGGATCCATGAGTTTTCTGAGCTAGTGGAGCGAGCTCGATTGATAGAGATTGATCTGGCGACACCGGTACCGAGGTACGAGGATACCAGAAGGAGGAGAGATGACGTACGACGAGATGATTCTGGTAGAGACAGAGATAGAGAGAAGAGAAGCAGGTATGAGGGTTCGAAGGGATCTGCATCGGGATCTGCATCACGATCAGCATCGATAGTATCGTCTGGTGGTTCTGGCACGTGCATTCACTGTGGTAGACGACATGCAGGTCAGTGCTACCTATTGACGGGACAGTGTTTTCACTGTGGACAGCAAGGACACAGAGCAGCAGATTGTCCTCAGAAAGGACTGGGTGGAAGGACTGATTCTGGCACAGGTACAGGACAGCAGAGGACTGTTGGCTCGAGGGCCTACAGTGAAAGATCAGGAAACCGGATGGATGATAGGACTGACAGAAATCAGAGGGAGACAGTTGCGCCACGACCTCCAGTGGTGCCACGCATCTACAGTTTACAGAGTTTACAGCATCGTGAGGATCAGCAACGACCAGAAGGTTCTACTGGTAAGATTGATTTGACTAACCGATTGATATTGACATATGAACATTGCATATTGACATTTGATTGCTTGCATTGTGTGATTGTATGGATTTCGACGAGTTTTGTTTTGGATTTGGATTTCGATCGATTTGGTTTGCTTCGTGTTTTGCTCCGTACCTTTAGGGAAATGTCGGGACGACATTTTTCTAAGGTGGGGAGATTGTAATATCAGCTTTTGCTTCAGGTTCGTCCGGGACGAAGTTGGATCGTCCGGGACGATCGGTGCTAGTTGTGTAGAAAAATCCTGTTTGGCTGTATAGTTCGTCTGGACGAAATCAGGATCGTCTGGACGAAAATAAGTCAGTGAACCCTTCGCCAGGGACGATGTGTGATTTTTCGTCTGGACGAAATTCTTCTCTTCATGGATCGTCCGGGACGAAGCTCGATCGTCCAGGACGATCAGTCTGGATATATATAGAAATGAGATATTTTGAAGAGAGAGAAATATCTGAGGAGAGAGAAAGAGAAAAGGAAAAAGAGAAAAGCTTGGTTTTGGAGCCCGTGGAGCGCTTTTCGTCCGACGCTGCTGTTGGGAAAAGTGAAGATCTCGTAGTAAGGACTCCGAACCCTGTTTCTGTTTTCAAAGATGTTGTGTTTTGATCGAATTGTGATCTGTTTTGTGTTTTCGTAGTCGACTTTTCGACATGATTTTGACTTGACACAACTTTCACCGCACAACTTTTAGAGTGTTATAGATATGATTATTCTACACGATTTGACTGTATTCTACGAATTTTCTTCCGGTTGGAATTGGTTCTACGTGATTTTAATCGAATAGAAAATTATCAAGATGTTTTCGGACTTGGTTTCTATAGAATAAAAGTCTTGCATTGATGTTATAGATATTCTATTGTAATTTGGTAGATTTGGAATTTGTGTCTTTTGCAGGATTTTTGTATAAATTCGATAGACTACTGTTATTCTGCCCGATTTTCGTATGATTTCTGAATTGTCTGGAATTGATAGATTGAATCGATATGAATATGATTATTGATATGATTGCTTTAATATTGACTATTGGATTGCTTATTGATTGAATTGACTATTGATACTGATCGCAAGTGGAACCTGGTTGAACATTGGTTGAAGATTGATATTGATACCTGTACAGGATGGTGGGCCGACGGGCTTTCCTTTAAACATTGATTATTGATTATTGAAGGGAGACATAAGGAGTTTATTGATATGCCGACGGGCGAAAAGAGTGACGACTCTTATTGATAGAACCAATGTACGAATCTACAACAGCAACATAGCCAGTAGTTTGTACTTGTTCAGTATATAGTATTGAAATGCATGTTTACTGTATTGATTTACGGATTTATTGCTTTATCGATTTCTGCCTTATTGATTGATCGGATTCATTGATTTCATCGATTGATTACCGAGCATTGATTACTGAGCATTGATATGGACATTGATAGATATAGATACTGTATTGATAGCTTGAACATGGACATCGTACTACTGCCTACCGATTCATTGATATTGCTGCCTATAGATTTTATAGACTCGCTGTTGCTACTGTTCTGCACCGTATTGACTGTCGTATAGATTCATTGTTCCGTATTGCTTTTCTCGACTGATTTTATTGATTTGACCGTATTGATTTGATTGACGGATATTGATTGATTGATTGAATTGAAATGATTGATTTGCCTGCCGCTGCATCGACTGGTTTTATTGACTATTGATTTTCGGATTGTATCGATTTCTGATTTGATTTCCACTGCATAGACTCATTGACCATTGATTGATATAGATTGATTGACTGTGATTGACCGACATGCATATCGATAGCATCGCCGTGCTTTGATTCCAGTTATAGGTATTAGGTGACCTGCTGGGCTTTGTAAAGCTCATTATATGTGGTTGATATTTTCAGGTCAGGGCTCGGGAGCAGGAGATAGGAATTGATCCAGATCGACAGGTTTTAGTTCTTTTGATCGATAGATGATTCTTTTGTACTCAGGACAGGATAGATTTCTCTACTTGTATTGATAGTTTAGTTCCTGAGTATTGTACATGATGTTTTGAGATGTGAATCGACTTGTATATTGATGTTTAAATTTTATAGATGTTTGATAGATTGCTTACTGAAGGTTTATAGATAACTCTGGTAAATTGTTGTGAAATCGATTGACATTCTTTCCAAGTTAGATCTTGGGGTCGTCACAACGGTTCCCAGAACTATTCTCAGGCCAATATTTTCTACAGTGCCGATCGGCCTGGACGATGTCCTCAATCGGCCTGGACGATATGTACAGAAAATCACCTGGAGCAAATCTGGGCACATTCTGGAGCAAATTCTCAACTGATCGTCCCAGGACGATCCAGATCGTCCTGGACGATCCTGGATCAGATTTTTGATATTACACTACGGTCCCTACGACCTTAGTCACCCAAGGGTCCCTTTAACCTCCGTCACCCATCGACTATCGCTCGAATAAGGTTTTTCCGACTTTCGTTATCTGCTGACTATAATCCCTCATATCTTAGTTGCCTGACTATACTACCTCATGCCTATACCACCTCACTATGATCCTTCTAACCTGCATTGCCTAATGATGGTCTCACCAACCTCCTTCTTTCGACCATTATCCCTCTAACCTTCATTAAATTACCACGATCCCTTCAATCTCAGCCTCCTAACTATGATCCTATTGACCTTTGTCTCCCGCTGACTATAATCCTTTCTGCCTTTGTCGTTTGCCAACTACGATCCCTCCAACCTCGATCGTCTACCAACTATAATCCCTCCAACCTTGCTCTCTTGCTAACTATGGTCCTTCCAACCTCTGTCGCTTGATGAATATTTACCCTCTAACCTCCGTCTCATGACCACAATCACTTCTACCTCTGTTGTCCGACTATGATCCATCTGGCCTCAATCGCTTGATTATGACCTTTATAACATCTGTCACTTAATTAAGGTCCCTATAACTACAATCATCCACTCAATACAGCCTCTCTGAACTCCATCATTTGATAATGATTTCTTTGACCTCAATCACCCGACTACGATCCCTACGGCTTCAAACACCTGACTACAAGCCCTCCGATCATTATCACCTAACTACTATCCATACAACCTCATTTGTCCAACTATAGTCCCTTTGACCACTATCATCTGACTACGGTTCATACAACCTTAATTACCTGACTACGGTCCCTCCGACCACTATCGCCCAACTACGATCCCTCCAACCTTAGTTGCTCGACTATGATCCCTTCAACCACTATCACCTGACTATGACCCCTTCATCCATTATCACGCGACTACGATCTTACCGGCCAAACAAACATGCCAACATCGTCTTGAAGAATAAATATAATGTAATTGGATTATTCTAACCCCAATCATATAATTTCCTTTATATGATACATATTTGCTAAATTAAGCCAATGATTTCTCCGGAGGAAGAACATCATTCGTAATCAGTGATAAACATTGGTGGACTCATTTTAACTAGGCTAAGCCCCATAATTTTTCCCTTTCATGAGTTTTCGATTTTAAATTTTGGTGTCTTTTATAATTGCCACACTTCTCTCTCTTATATGTATGTATGATAGATCTTCGTTCAAAGCTAAAACATTAAGCTCTTCATCTCCCTCCGCCGTGAATGTTTCAGCACACAACAAATTTGAATTGGCAACGTTGACAATTTGTTAAATTTGATCAATGTATTTATTAAGCACATAGATTGATTAAAAAAATAGATAAATACGATTAACTAAAAACTAATCATGATTAAGAAAAATAATCTTGATGCAAAATATTTCAATATTTATTTCAATTTCATCTAATTTTGTGTTGAATTTTAATTTTGAAATATTATAATTAAATATTGATATATCAAGCATGTTATAAACAATAATAATCTCAACATAAATTAAATTATTTTGCAGTCTTTTCTAATGTATTGTGTCAAGTTTATCGGGGCTTATTTATTGTATAGGCTTTTAAAATTTATATGACTTTGTTGTATTATTAGAGCTATGACCATGGCCATAAATTAGTTATCTTATAATACAAAATATTTTAGTTAGTATAACCTTACTTTAATTTAATTAGAATGAGATTTCTAATTATTAAATTTACTTTTGCAAACTAAATTAAATTAAATTAAATTATGGAATTATGAAATTTATTCTAGTATACGTGTTATTCTATCTTGGAACATTCATAGAGGTAGAGTGATAAATATCTTAACATCTTAATTTTGTACGAAGATCCAACACACAAACATATAAAAGAGAGGGATGCAATATTCATAATGTAACATCTAAAATTTTACATGAAAACCTCTAAAAGGGGAAAAATTATGGGGCCTTGCTTTGTTGAAATAGTTTCAAGTAGTGGTTGATTACACGTGATGCCCTTCATCGAGGGAAGGTGTTGGCTCAGTGTAATAAGCACAATGCATAGTTGGAGTTAGAAGAATTCGTTGACATGAGAGTTGTACTCGAGAGAGTGTTGGCCTGCTTGTTCGGTTGATAGGACTGCACGCAAGCGACGACGGTCGGAGGGACCTTATTTGGAGGTTAGAGGGGCCGTAGTCCAGGGGGGGGGGGGGGGGGGGGGGGTGGAAGTCAAACGGAATAGTCACAGGCAATGGAGGTTAAATTGGAAATTAGTTGGTTAACGACAATGGTCAGAGGGACCATAGTCGGTGGTCAACGGAGGTTGGAGTGGACCATTGTCATAGTTAGCGGGTAACAGTGGTCTGAGGGGGGCGTAGTCGATGGGTGGTGGTGTTCAGAGGGACCATAATTAAAGAGTAACACTGGTTAGAAGGGACTATAATCGAGCGAGCGACAATGGTCGGAAGGATCGTAGTCGACATGCAATAGTAGTCAAACGAGACCAAAGTTGGCGGGCGACAGAAGTTAGAGGAATCATATTCGGTGGGTGACGGAGGTCTTAGTCGACAGAAAAAGGAGGTTAGAGTGAAGCATAGTTGGTGAACGACAGTGGTCGGAGAGTTTGTAGTTGGCGGATGACGGAGGTCAGAGTGGATCATAGTCATAGTCTGCAGGTGACAATGTTCAAAGAGGACTGTAGTCGACGGATGTCAGAGATTGGAGGGACCATAGTAGGTGGGTGACAGTGGTCAGATGGGACAATAATTGGTTGGTGACAGGGGTCGAAGGAACCATAGTCAGCGGGTGACAGTGGTCAAAGATGATCGTAGTTGGCGGGCGACAAAGGTCAGAGTGGACCGTAGTCAGTAGGTGATAATGATCAGAGGGGACTGTACTTGGTGGGCAATGGAGATGGATGGACTGTAGTTGGAGGGTGACAGAGGTAGGAGGGACTGGAATCAGAGGGAGACGAAGGTAGGATGGACTGTAGTCGACAGACGACAAAGATAGGAGTGAAACTAATTGGCGAGCGACAATTGTTGGAGGGAAGGTAGTCATACAATGTTGGTTGGAAGATCATAGTCAGGTGATAGTGATCAGAAGGAAGTCCGGCGGTGGTCTAGGGTTAGATGAAAATCCGACGGTGGTAGGCGGCCATACGGTGCAAGCTTGAGAAGGTAATAAAGATCCTTTGTTTTTCATCTCTTCACCCTCCTTTTTGTGAAAAATGTGAGGGTCTATTTATAATTTTTTGGAAGTGACATGATTAATAAATATGGAGAAGATCAAGGGCATGTTGGGAGTGTTTCAATGGACGACCGATATCAACTCCCTTGATCATGGATTATTTATTGAGCATTTGAGTGTCTTAATGATATCAGAATCAACAATCTTGGGTTTGTTGGATTCGTCTCTTCGAGCCGCTTGATTTGACTATAAGCATGTCACATTTGGATATCATTTAATCATCCAATTAATATCATGAATCTTCCAAATATATTTTAAGCCCTCGATTTGAACCAATTTGGGTTTGGACTGTATCGATTTTGGTGTCGTTAGGTTCGTCTCTTTGAGACATTCAATTTGCCAACAATTTAGCTAAAATCATAGTTCAAATGGTTTTGATTTCAAATTTTAAAGTTTCAACTTTGATATGCTCAAGATTCGTACATGTTGAAGGCAATTTTATGGCGACGTAGCACATGTAATATAATAATTGATTAATTTATCACTCATTACAAAATTTTAAAGCAATATTAATAAACTAAAATTTAGAATAATTAAATTTAAGCTAGAGACCAAATTTTTAATTTTTATTTAATTAATAATAACAGGACTCACTTGAACCGTTTCCTACTTATATGATCAGGGGCCATTGGGTTTTGCCCCTAATTTAATCTTCCAATAATAAAAAAAAAAGCCCACATAGTATATGCTGGTTATTGCTAAAAATCTTGGTGGCCCATGAATGTCCATGGGTGGTTCGACGAAAGTTGGCGGTCAATCCTCGAATCACGGTCTCCCCATTCGGCGACCTTCACTCTGCACCAGCTCCGCTCTCTCTGCGCCCTCTCCGCCTTACTCCGGTGTTTCCTGCCTCACAGCAACGATCGGTTGAGGTCAAGAATATCGGGTGGGGTTTGTTCTTAATATTTTATTTTATTTTCTCATTATATATTGTTTCTTGCATCATACATCAATGGTTTCTCTGCAACTCTGATATAATTCGTCTGGTGGAGTGATTTTAGCACTATTTTATTCCTTATTTTTTTGGGAAAGCCCATACGGGACCTTACTTTCCTTGAAATGCTGTTTTGGTTTAATTCACTTTCATAGAGAACGTCAGGTAGCTGCGTCGATTGATTGAGGAATAATAGGAGGAGATACACCCTTTGAGAGCGAAGGCAGTGAGCCAATATCTGATGGGAGGTTCCCAGGAGTCGCTCCAGTGAGGCTATAATAATTATTTCCACAACCACAAGGCGATTGCATAGATGTTTCAGAGATTGGCCTCTAAGATTGATTACATTCAAGGTTTGAAATTGCGCTTGATTATTAAAGCATTTAATGTCCATGAGTGAGCGTAAGTCTCACAATTAAATAAAAAATATGAAATAATAAGTAAGATGCTAATATTAAAGTAATTTAATAACAAGTCAAAGTAAGATCATAATATAAAATCTCTTTCATTCTCAATTCAATATAAACTAGTTTAAGTTTCAACATAAACAAATAGTTTAAGTCACTAAGCCTATAATGTCACGATCCGGCCCGATGAGCTCGTATAGACGAGGCGGGAATGAATGTTAGACGTTCAAAACATTGAAATTTTATTAAAACATGCATTGAAGAATCTAAAACACTTCAAAAGGAAACTAAAAATGTCTCTAAACAACTTTCCTAATTATATTAAGCATTTCATATCATTGCATAAAAAATTTCAAATATACAAATATGGCTATAATATCTCTTTCATGCCAAACCACCCAAAATCATTTGAACTATAACTAAAAGAAACTTAAGAGGAACTTATCATCCGGTCCTCTACGACTGTAAGTGTACCAAGGTCGGTCAGCCATTTCTAGCAGCGAGGTCTCCTGAAAAATTTTCAAAACGAGGGAGTGAGCTAACGCTCAGTAAATGATAGTTACATCTAAAATTCATATGCAATATAGATGAAAACAATATGCAAGTTGGTAACATATGCTTATATGTCTCAATGTCATATGCTTAGTATATGTTAAATGTTATATGCTAAGTGTCATATGTTTAACATGATGTCTATTGTATCACATGTTTAACATGAGGCCTATTAAATCATATGCTTATCATTTCTTTCATTTCATGTTATATTTTTCAATTCCATGCTTTTTATTAATATGCTTATTATCTTATTCGTATCATATACATTCGTACCAGAGTACTGAAATTGTACTGATCAGGTACACATATTTGATGGTCATATCATTTTCTTTTCTTTCCTTTCTTTCTATATTGACTCAAAGGGCCATATTTGCTCCAAAGAGCTTTATTGTGTCAAGACACCATATTGGTACTCCGCCTCAACATACACAAACTTTGCATTTCAATATCATAATATAAAATGACAATATCGATCATACATATGATGCATTTGATTAAGCATGAAAATGACGCATATGATTAAGCATGAAATTAAACTTTTTAACATATGGAGAGCTTTCTATCTAACATGTCAGGTACAAAGTAACATATAAGCATTTGATTTAAGCAAGTAAGTGAACGAACTTTAACATAGGAAGAGTTTTCTATTTAGCATGCAAAGTACTAAGTGAACTTTTATATACAAATTTTCTATCTAAAATGCCAAGTATAACGTGGCATACAAGCATTTGATTACATATGAAAACTTGCAACGTACTATGTAACTTTTATGTAAAAGCTTTCTATCTAACATGCCAACATGAACATAATAAAATGACATAAGATAATATAAACTTAAGAAAAAGAAAACATGAACTCTAGAATGTAATGTCACTTACCTTAGGCTCTCTTCGCTAAACTTCTTCGCACAATTCCTTTAATCAACCTCGTATTAGGTTCGACCTAAAGAACACAATTACTAACAGTAATTATACATGCCAATCGTCTTAATTTAAAATTCTCATTAATCGCTTATTCTCTAAATTTCCCTTTCTATTTATTTTACCTAAGCCTTTAATTATCTTTTTAACATGAATTTTTAGATTTAATTAAAATTCAAAATTTTGGAACCTAAAATTGTTAATAATCCCTTCCAATTAATATTCAAAACATTTTCCCTAACCTATATCATTCTTAAAACTAATTATTTTTGGATTAAAATAATGTAGAAATTAGAAAAAATATTTTCCTTTCCAAATTTTCATTTTCTCTTATTTAGAGACTTCCCAAGTCTCCTAGGAACAAAATTTGTTAACATGCAAGCTTAAAATCATAAAATTAGGAAAAACCCAAATTTTAAAACTCCAAAAATCTTTAGAAAAAATCAATTTTATTGCTTAATCATGCTTCTAAACATTTCCTAACAACATTCCTAAACAAAATTTAATTTTAAAAGAAACCCTAATTTTTGGATTATAAAGTTTTTCTTAAGAAAAATTCATTTTTATGACTTAGAAGCATGCTCATAAACAAGCCCTATCATTTTTCTAAGAAAGCCCAACAAAAAGCAAAACCCTAAATATTTTTCACCAATAAATCTAAAGAAAAAGATGAATTTCTTGTATGAAAAACCTACCTTCTTCTTCCTTAGCTTTTCCCCTTTGATTTCCCCCCCAAGACCTCGTCGGAAAAGTCGTCGCCGCCGCCGAATTCCCTAGCTCCCACCTCTCATTCCTCTCTTCCGCCCGCCCTCTCCTTCGTTCGGCCGAGAGAAATGAACACGGGACCAAAATAATCGGTCCCTTAAGGCTTTAAGAGGGTTTTAGGGAAAAAGACGCATGTGACTAGGGGTGTCAATTCGGGTCAGCGGGTCGGGTTCGGGTCGAACCCGGAACTGACCCGGCACTGTTCGGGTCAACCCGAACCCGACCCGTTTTTAAAAACGGGTCGGGTTTTTGGACCCGAACCCGACCCGATTCGGGTCCGGGTCAACCCGACCCTACACGAATGACTCGAAGTTTACCTAAAATTGCTAATTTTCGGGTCAAAATCGAGTCAATATTCGATTTTCGGGTCAAAAACTGGTCAATCTCGGGTTCTCGGGTCAAATATGAGTTTTCGTGTCACTTTCGGGTCAATTTCGGGTTGCTGGGTCAACCCGAACCCGACCCGATTTTTAAAACGGGTTGATTTGTTCAACCCGAACTCGGATTTTTCCGGGTTGGTTTCGGGTCGTGTTTCGGGTCGTGTCAAAAATTGACATCCCTACATGTGACCCTCTTCCAATTACTTCCCTGCTAGATCATGAAGGGTAAATTGGGTATAAAGGGTTAAAAATTACTTAAACATCTTCGGCGATTTTTAATTTCCAAATCATGCAAAATTCGGTATACATTCTTTATACCGTTTCGATCGAAATTTTGCATAGAATTTAATAAAATTTATTGTGTCGAATTTCGACGACTTTAAAAATTTGTCTAATTTCGTTGCGGCGCATCAAAATATGTGCGATGCATCCAATCGACAGTTTTCGGGTTTTGCATATAATTTATGAATTCATATGTCTGTCCACTCCATCCTTAAGTGGATCTTTCTTAGAGTCATCACTATGGTGAATTGCTTCCTCTTCTTTCTAATCCTCAATTGTACTAACATCATCCCAATATCCCTTCTCATCTTCCCATCTTCCATCTCAACCATTTTCATCTTCCCTAATAAAAAAACTAATAAGAGTATTCATTAAGCTTTAAAATAAGGAGATTTAGCTTGTGCGCCAATGGCTAAGAGTTGACATGCAAGCAATTTTTGTTTGAATTTGTTTGTTCCAGGTGTATGCATAGATAAATAAAACAAGAAGATTTATTTAATATATTTACATTTTTATACAACAACATCAAGCCTTTATCCCACTATGTGGGGTCGGCAATATATTACATTTATATAAATTTCATAAATCATATTATGGGCTTGCACCTCTTACAAGTTATGCAATGGTGTGCCTCAACTTTACTGAAGTATATTTCTCCTTGGGGCCAAAGTGTGATGGATGACTTATGTCAATTTTTTCAAAATTGAGTTGAGATGCACCTCTTATTGTAAAATTTTAAACAATGGTTATATTTCGACTGGGGGCAGGCCTACATAATTAATGATTGCTAAGAGAGATAATGGGTGTATTCATTCACAAAGACATGTAGTATTTGGCCTCCTGGACGAAGGAGATTAAAGATCAGGTGAACATGGAATTCATGAATTAGCACCAAGTATTGCAATTGGTTATGAATGAATTTTAATCAAGGTTGCAATAAATGTTGGGGAAGATGAGGAGTAAATACCATAATGACGAAACAAGCAAGAAAGTAAAAGCAGTAGAAAAGTCAAGGATACCAGGATTTAATGTTTAAAAATCTAAAATAGGGAAAAAATTACGGAGCCACTCCACACGAAGAAATCCACTGTGAAAATTGGGAGAAATAAGTACAAATATCTTCTCTCTTACTTTCTCCTTCTTTTCTCATATGCATAGTTTTTAATGTCTACACACTCAAAATACAAAAGAAAGTCAAGTAAAATAACCTTAAGAGACGCAGCCCTTTAGAAAAATAAGAAAGAAAACTGTCTAGTCTGTCTCCTAACGCTGCGACGCTCAAACATCTGTCTTGATCTGCTACAGCGCCATATCTATACCGTTTGCGACACTTTGCTCTCTATCGTTCATAGCTGGGGTACTTGGGTATGCAGTGCCGGGGCGTTTTACGAATTTTTTTCTACACCCAAACCCAAGCAGAAAGTAAATCCTCCGCACCCGCCAGCGAACACGGCAAGCTTTGATTTTCGAGACAATAGAATAACCATATTAATTAATACAATTAGATTCTACACATAACAATAAAATAACTACAGCTTCTAGTCACCCACTCATAATCATCCCTACATTCTTTCCCTACCTATGAATAAGGAAGTGGATTTTAGGATCCTTACAACGATGAAGATAGGTGATCTAGCATATCAATTGAATAAAAAAGATTAAGTTCTATGGTATGTGACATGCTAGTAACATAGAGGAGTCATCGTGGTCAAGTACTTCACAGTCTAGTGGTTTTGACAAGGTTGATAAAGAGGAAGTCGATGGAGATAAAAAAAGGTAATGAAGCATTAACACTTTCTTTTACATCATTATTATCTTCTTTTTTTCAAGGTTAGAAATTAGAAAGAGGCCTATATATATATATATATATATATATATATATATATATATATATATATATATATATATATATATATATATATAAACTGTAAAATTATAAAGAGTGCATATATGAGTGTAAGATTTGAATTCTCCTTTTCACTTTAAATAAGATAAATTTTATTAAGTCTCTTATTAATTTTGTATTTTAAATTTAATTATCTTAGTATGGCATTTAACTCTAAGCAATGTTTCTCACATGATTTTATTATTGGTCTCCAAATATTGTTTGCGATTATAAGAGATTATATGTGAAATCTATATAATTGGCCTCCAAAGATAGTATAAAATCTAAGGTTCTGAAAACTGGACCGGACAACGAACCGGAAGAAGGAGAGGTTCACAGTTATATCGGTTCGACCGGTCGAACCTGGGTTGAACCGGATGACGTAATAAATAATAATATGTTTATAAAAATTAATAAAATTAATAAATTAATGAAATATGATAACCCTGTAATTTCATATAAATTATTGTTAATTTATATTATATATTTAGATTTAATTTATAAACATAAATCATTTAAAAGCTCTCAACATAAAATTATAAATATAATTAAATATTTTAATATAAAAATATTTCATTTTGTAATATAAAAATTTTTAGAGTTGAAAAACTAAAACTTTGCAAATTTTTTAACATAAGAGTAATTTATTTGATAAAAATAAAATATTATTAACAAAAAAAAAAGAAAATAAAAATTTTCCAAATAAACCTAAAAAATAAATATTATTCAAATTATAAAAAATAATTTTTATATTATAATTTATATCATTTAATTTTAACTCGAGCATCTTAACAAAAAAATATAATATATATATAAACTTCATAATATATATAATAAAAAATATTAATAAAATAAAAAAATAAATATTATCAACTAAAAAAATTAATATTATTCATATTATAAAAATGAATTAAAAAAATTGTTTAAAAAAATATGTTGTATAGTGTAATGTGTATATGTGAAACTAAAGATGACTTTTTTCTTTGTATGGTTTAGTCTCACATCACTTGGAAAGTTTTATTTTATAAATTTTATATACCATTTTGCTTTCATTCATGCCAAGAGTTCATGTGGAATAATAAAAACATATGAGATGATTAAAATAAATATTTACTCTTCTCTTTAGTATAAAATTAAGAGTTATATATTAATATTTATGTAATATTAAATAATTTATATAATTATTTATATTAAAAATTTTGAACTGGTCGGTTTTAAAAAACCCGGACCGGTTCGCCGGTTCACTGGTTGAACCGGCGGTTCTTGCCAAAATCGGCCGGTTTGAAGCAAGCTGGTTTTCAGGCTGAACCGAACCGACCTTCAAACCGGTTCACAGTTGAACCGGTCGAACCGGCTGGTCTGGTCCGGTTTTTTGAAGCAATGATAAAATCTATATAATTAAATTGATTTAAAATTTTTGTGAGAAGGAATCTTCATAAAATCTTGACCAATAATATTTGATGTATAAAGCATAATTGGGAAGCAAATTGTAGAATCATTGATTGTAAAACATGCATTTTATTGATTGTTGTAATTATTTAATGCAGTAATGTGCAATATATTGAATGTGTGATTGATTCAAATTCCTTTGAATTAAGAATTTTTCTTGGAACACCACATGGAGTGAGAATATCAATACATGATTGAAAAGCTAGGTTGTTTGCGATCTACGATTGGTAGGTTACTCTTTATTGAATAAGGGATAAACGTACTCTTTCTTGTTTGGGGCACATCCCTTATTGCCCTTACTATTTCTTGTATGTTTTAATTATTGAAAATATAAGATATAATGTGCTTATTCATTCACAGTACTTTAAGTAACCATTTTGACATGATCTAATAGTTAACTTTGACATGTTAATTGTTGCACAAATTCTTAAATAGTTCATATATTTCAGTTTGATTATTGTGAATAATTATTATCCATAAAAATCATAAATTGTGTTATATATATATATATATAATTGAGCTTAGTTGTATTATAACATTTATTAAGAACTATTATTGCAATACAAAATATGTGTAATATATGCTTATATGTATGATGCAGGATAGTAAGTAGCCGAACCAACGAGTTTGCTGAGTGATGACTCCATAGGAAATCATTAGATTTCTTTGGGATACCTTTTGTAATGCCCCAATATGTAATTTTAGAAGAATTATCTATTTTATCTCTTAATTAATCTACCATAGCCTTTAATATCAGTAATTTAATAAAAACTAGCAAAAGCAATAATAAATTAAATATATTAAAAAAAATTTATATTCATTTATCAAAATTTTATTTACTAGAAATAGGAAATTAAATCAATATATCATTCTATCTCTCTTTCTTATGACTGCAAAAGAGTAAAATTAAAATACAAAAAATAAAATAAAATATGAGTCTTGATTTGCCTCACTCCATTGAATACTAATCATTTCCTAACAATATGTAAAAATGATAAGACGAGCTAACAACTCAATAGATTATCAAAACTTACAATTGAAATTAATGCACGGTTGTAAAAAATAATATATATGTAGTCATTCAATTCATATCAATAATACATATAAATATGTAACTATAAGTAATGTAGCAGCCAATATCAATAATGAATATTTCCATGTCATATGAGCAGTTTTAATATGTATAAATAATGCAATTCATAATTAGTGATCAATAGTCATATAAAATATTAGTAGATTATGCCATTCCTATAAATTATCAATTTTTATTTCAATTTATATGTCACATACTCACATTATATGTATCAGTATACCTGTCAAATCAAGTAAGTGTTATATATTTGTTCTGTCTATCATATAATATTAAGACATGTGCATCATGTACTATATCATGTATATGAATGTAATGTATTCAATGCAATATATCATGTAGCTTATACCCTTGTAACAATTTTTTTCAGTCTTATCATATTTATATATCGATCATGTCCTGTATCAAGTAGATATCATATTATTTCATGTCACTTATGCAATTTATTATGTTATATATATATATGTATATATATATATATACAAGCAAGATATGACATCAGACTACCTGTGTGATTCCTTAGAATTTAATTTAGAAGAATTATTCATTTATCTTTTAATAAACAAAATAACCAAAACTACTTAATATCTTCAGTAATAAACACCAAAATAGATTTTATAATTCAAAACATATATATATATATATATATATATATATATATATATATATATATATATATATATATATATATATATATCTATATTTATTTTAAAAAATAATGTAAAATACTCAAGATCTTTACAATTATCACATATATATCTTATCATGAGTATAAAAGAATAACTAGAACTTAAAGAATCCTGATCAATCCCACACTCTTGATCATTTACTCTGACTTGAAACATTTAATCACATATAATGACCTAAAAAGCCCAACAAGTCACAAAAACCTACAACTGAAATTAAAACACAATAAATGAGCAATATGTATGTCAGAGATCAAATCATAACAATAATAATATAGCATTCATATGATCATTGAATCAGTACATAAATAGTAAAATTCACATGTAGTACTAGTAAAATCTATAAACAGTAAAACACTATAATATGGAAGCTATTAAAGCAATAAATCAGTACGAATGTCAAATCTATAAAACAATCACCATATCCATAATACCAATTAGTAAAGAAATAAGATAAAACATCAATAAAAATTGTCGAAATTATGTCAACGCAATAAAATCATATAAGAGTGTATACATATTATCCAAGTATTCTATAACACGTGTGTAATGTATCACATGCTTAGTATTAGTGTAGTGAATCAATATCAAATAGTATCAGTATCTAAATCTATAACAATAACAATCCAGTGATAAGAGCAGTAAAATAATACATTAACAGTAAATTCGTGCAGTAACAATAAATCCGTACAATAATAAGAATAATGTCTCAAAACATACATTTTAGTATTCACACTAAATAAGTAAGAAGTCCTGACTATTACGATGTTTTTCAGTATTGTATAAGTATTAGTAAACCATTGTCTCAATAAACAGAGTCAATACTCTTTACATATCGGCATAGTGATCATCTCTTTATAATACCCAATTAGTATTACGTGAATTAGTATATGATAACACCAAACAATGGTATTTAAAGGAAAGCTCGTCGGCTCACCATCCTGTACAGGTCAATCAGTTTCCAACAATATAACAGTAATCTAAGTCACATATCCACATTCATTTTTAATATATTGCAATAAATAATGCACAATTGAGTTTTATTCAGAAAATATCAAAATGTCGTAACGGTAGATAAAAAAATTATACTAAGCAAAAATTCATATTTTTAGAATTTAACCAAATTATCATAATTGCATAAAATAACATTTTGAAGTTTTAGTTGAATTAAATCACTATTTTTATATTTTAAAATAAATTTCGAGTAGCTAAAAATCACAATATTTTCAAAATCATCCGGTGAAAAATCTCAAATAAATACTCAAAACTTTCATAATCTTAATCTCTACAACAACAACAACAACAACAACAACATCAAGCCTTTGTCCCACTACGTGGGGTCAGCTACAAAATCTCAATCTCTATAACATATAACAAGTTACGCGATAAAAATTTTACCAATATGAAATTATTTTAGTTTTTTGGTAACAAAAATATAAATTTGATCAAAAAAATATCAAAAATATAAAATTTTTTAAATAAAAAATAGGGTAATGATTCCTTATAGCGGGACGAGTAAATCTCACAATTGGGCTGACTGTTGCACCACGACCTCCAAAACCTAGCTTTGTCTTTCCTCTCTTTTCTCTTACATTTCTCAAACCAAGTCTCTGTTAGCCGAATATGAAATGAGAAAAGGATTTTTAAAAAATTTCTTATTAATGCTTTAAGATATTTTAATATTATCTTAATATAATATTTAATTTAGTTAATTCTTTAGTATAAAATTCAAATAAATCATTTTAGAATTTCAAAAATTACAGAAAAATATCTATAAAATAAATCATTTTTTTATAAAATATTGGTGAAAGCAGTTTGCTAAACAGACACCTGACGGTTAAAAAATCCCCATTTGTACTGATATGTGCCAATTTTTTAAGGATTTTCACTAGCTCCTAAAAATTATGAAAAAATTCATGCAAGTAAAATACTATAATAACAATGCTATTGCAAAGACGGTTTGCGATGTGGAGTTATATTAAATCTAGAAAAAATTATTTATCTGAGTCAAAATTCAAGTTTTAGAACCTCTAGCATTTTTCCTATATCTAATCTTGTTTGCTAATCCTACAAAAATTAGTTTGAATCACATCAGTCCTATTTCTAGGAATCAATCTCACATCGCATATCACAAGTCAGGTGACTTTTATGTAAGAAGTCATCACTTCCCTAAAAAAAAAGTCATCACTTCTCTCCTGTCGGTGTATTATATTATATTAGACAATCTCCTTATACCTCCCTTTTCATATCACTTAGAATCATACAAAAATTCTTATTTAAAGAAAAGTCCCTTGACCTACTCTCCATTATAAGATAATATGTCTCTAGCCAACTTGAATCGGTCAATAATTTTATTCGCCTTTTCTTGTTTTTACACACATTTCATATCATATAAAGTATAATAACACACATCATATATACCCAATGCAACTATCATTATACTGATCAATATGTTTGTAGTGTGCCAACAATACATAGTTGACTAAATAAATAGTAAATATATGCATATCATATATTTCATATCCAAAAGCAATATTCGAACTGATCATTTTATATTCAATATTATACTACTCATTTTAATTAAAATGATATATATGTAAAACCAACCAGTGAAATTACAATATCAACCAGTCAAAATGTTTAGGGTGACGATATCTACATATCAAAAGTTACACCGTGAAAAATCACTAAAATGAGAGACATTATATTTTTATCAATTTTAGAAGGGAGAATATAGATAAAACACAAAATCATTTACAATAGATGTATGGTTAGGGTTTCCTACCATGATTGAAATACTTTTCTCAACTGAGGTGATAGATGAAAATGACCAAGAGTAAGTTTTCTCTCTCCTCTCTTCTCTCTCTCTCCCCCCCTTTCTTTTCTCTTATTTCTCAGCCAAACAAGGAAATGGGGGAGGGGTGGCTATGGTGAGGTTTTTAGTGTAATAGAATGTGATATTTTATTAAAAAACATAAATTTTTTTAACCCAATGTTTTGGGACCCAGAACCCCAATCTCGCTTGCTTAATTTTTTCTCCAAAAACCCAAGAGCTCAATGTTGTGGTGCCCATAAGCCCGACGCCACAGTGCTATTTTGCCAATATATATATATATATATATATTCATTTATAATTTTTGAAATATTATACCTTTCCCGACTAGGTATTATAATAAATCGACTATAAATGTATATACATTGATATAAAGATAAAAAAATAGTAAATGACTAAGGAGTCATTGGTGATCGTATAAATATAACATGCTCAAGTGAATATTTTTGTATTTGAATGTAATGATTATTAGTTGGCATAAATAATTCTTTATGAACCTTATTATATTAAAGCAATATTATATAAATTCTATCTATACAAATCTCATATTTTATACTTTGTTCATTACTGTAGTAGTGTAATGTTTATCTTGCACTCATGTCCCTTTTTTGCTCGTATTTATGCTCCATGTCTTGACGTTTATACTTAGTAGGGTTTTACCTGTTGAGTTTGTTTCTTGCAAACTCCACATATTACTTTATGATTTCAAGTTGCTAGTTATGCAGCTTCTAGGGGACCTTTTAGGTTCATGCTTTAGGTTCATCTTTGAAAGGTATATAATGTTGAAGTTATGTAATTAATTTGATAGTATGTTTTGATTTCATTCATATTTTGGTGGATATTTAGTAGGTGTCTTGGGTTTAGATATTATGATGATTTTATTAGTGGACAAAATATTTGTAGTAATATATTTCCATTGATTTGAAATTATTTTCTAAATTTTTTTCAGCTTGTACCCTTCCATTGGGTTCTTGTGATTTCCCTCTAGGCCCAATGGCGGAGTATGACACATAGTCTTAGCCACTGCATGGTATTGTTTTTGTCTATCCCCTAGGACAAGGATTATATTGTTTCCTTTGATATGCTTGCTTATTGAGAAATTTCTTCATTTCTGTAACTAAGTTGGTCAGTTGTTGAGCCTCTTTCTTGAAGCTTTTTTTTTTTGTTGATTGCAAAGCTTTATAGATTTTGGAGGACAAGTTTTGAGTCCTCCCTCCCATGCAATATCTCTCTTTGTGTTGTTAAATGCTCATTTTTTGGGTCTTTTTAGCTTTGACATTGGCATTCTCCTCGTCCTCTGTCTGGGAGAGTAGATGGTTTTTGTTACATATCAGGAGGATAGTTATTTGACCAATGTTATCTGTCCTATAATGGCCACTATCGACCAACCACAGACTCCTGCTTTTGCTGATCACTCGTTGACACCAATGTGTATCATTGATGTTGATCGATGCTAACATTCATCACCATCTATGATTTATCTTCCAATGACAACACCCTTCACGCTCTTCTCCATCATTGCAAGTGATAACCCATGTGGCTCGGGCCTTTCTTTCCTCCGCCAAGAAGGGAGAAGGTGGATTGTTATAATCTTCAATTGACATGGTAGAATTGTTTTAATTAGGTGATGCCTTATATTTTTCCTCTTCTTTGTTTTTTCATATTAAAAATCTCGTGTCTCCTGTTTGTTGTGTGTTATTCATTCTGTGTGTGAAAGTTTCCAGTGATACTAAGACAATTATCTCTCTAATTATTGGTGTTTTTATGAGCGATTTTTTTAAGGTTGAATTAAGAAGTCGGCTTAAGAGATCAACCAATTTTTTGTTTAGACCGAGATTTAGTCTGATTTAAATCTATATGACGTTGAGCAAGCTTATAGGGAGGTCTACAGTGGTCTGCACATCGAATTGAATGTGCCTTGTGCTGGATTGAATTTAATCCACTCAAAATTATGTCATTCTCTGCCCTATCTGTAAGGGAAACCTATCAATGTTTTTGGCCATAGAGAGTTGCTGCAATTAAATGTTATGGCTCACGTTGATTTGTCTTGTTTATAAATAATGGTCCTACGGGAGAATATGACATGATGAAACCTTGTAGAAAGCATGCTGGCCATAAGAACATAGCATCTTTTATTAATGCCAGGCCTTCTTGCGGCTCCCTCTTAGCTATAAATAAATACACATCGATGTTCCTCCCCATTCCTCCCAGCAAGTCTCTAAAAATAAGAGGTGGAGAGAGAGAGAGAGAGAGAGAGAGAGAGAGAGAGAGAGAGAGAGAGAGAGAGAGAGAGAGAGAGAGCAAATTGTAAGCTCGCAAACTCAACTACATGGCCACACACCAAATTTTCAGCCTATCTTCCAATGAGGTCCATGACATGGACACAGTTCAAGACTCCAAATATTCGAGATTACTAATTGCTTTCCCTCCATTCCTTCTCAGAAAGGTTAGAATTATGATTCCTTTTAACAATTTGATTTATAAGTATGCTTAAAATAAGTTTGCATGCATGGATTAATATTGAAGCAGGTATTGTCTGAGTTCATATCAACATTTCTGCTTGTGTTTGTTACGTGTGGGGTGGTGGCCCTGCATAGAAATGATGAGAAGAGGGTGTCACGGCTCGGTGCTTCAGTTGCCAGTGGGTTGGTTGTAACTGTGATGATTTATTCTGTTGGGCATATCTCTGGTGCACACATGAACCCGGCGGTGACATTTGCCTTTGCTGTTTCAAAGCACGGCCAGTTCCCTTGGATTCAGGTATGTTCACTTTGGTGCTGCTTCTTTTTCATTAATATATTGACAGTTGCTTTAAAAATTTTTTATTTTGTGCTGAATGAACTAATGAGAGAGTATCTTATATTATAAGTAACTCGCTTGTTTTAAAAAAAATATATGTGGTACCTCCTCCGTCTTTGGAGATAGGCCCATACCTCAAATACTTAAAATACTTTTATTTGCGATACTCATAGTACTGATGACCTTTGAATCAAGAAGATGAAGACGACAAACAAAGGAGTGGATATATGTGATAACCTTAGTTTCTTTTGAATCAACTAGAAAATAGTCTTTAGTAGGAGATAAGACTCCATAACCTTTGCAATGATTGTTCTAACAAAAGTGTGACAGAAAATGGCCTACTTTTTTGAAGGAACTTGGCTCCACTATTCTAAGTAAATTTGTTTATACCCTTTCTTTGTTTTGCAAGCAAATAATTATTATATGAAAAAATAGTTAGCAAAGATTGTTCAGGCAATTGTATTGCGAAATATAAAAAAAACATCTTGCAACGACTTTACTGAAATATCTAGCAGTTTTAGAGGGATTTTTCTTATATCTTGAGCTGAATTTTGCCCAAATAAGATATCGTTTAGGTTTTTTTTCCCAATCGATAAGCAGGTGTATCCCCAAGTGCATAATTTCTTGTTGATTTCTAAATGATATTTACAAGCTAGATTCTCGAATAACAATAGGGGAACCAATTATAGTGATCAGTGGTTTCTCATACAAACATGTATCAAGAGTGCAAGACTTTTATTCAAAGGGAATTACTATTGCTGCTAAACCCATAAGTGTCGAATATTCACACGGGTCATATCTTTATAAAAATTTAGAAATACCCCATTAATGTTCGTCACTTGTCAATTTAAGAAAACATAACAATTATTTTATTTAAAATAAGAAGACATTCGATACTTAGCAATGATTCATTAAACTGTATTAATTTATGCTTACTTGCCAAAGGTAACAAATTCTATTGTATAGTTTGAATGAAAATTTAGCTTTAGCTTATAATTTTATTCATATAACACACCGATCATGACATATTGAAGCTAATCCGATACGCCTTGGAGTCAATTTCAGCAAATCACAATAGGAAATCCACATAAAATAGTAGAAACATAATAGAATTTGGAGGAAATAGTGACTGATTTCTATTTATAACTCAACAAGAAATAAAAGATACAAACGATATACAATTAGAGAGGTAGATCGTCTCTCCAATCAACCTAGACAATCACTAGGAAGCCCTCACAGAAAAAATTACAGCAGAAAACTCATAAAAACACCCTAAAACAAAATAACATCCCTATATATTCCCCCCTTTTCCCTCCAATTCAACCCTAAAATATTTCTTGTCTTAATTAAATTCCCTCTCTAATTTGAATTCAAAATCCTTTCATTAATTCCTCCATTAATCCTCCTCCTCGCATAAGGAATGATTGGCTTACTGGACCCACAAGGGGAGCCGAACCCCATGCTGCCCAGCCTCTTATAGCTAGTTCATTTTCTGGCTGCTGGACCGGCTACAGGGTCGGTCTTGTTAGACCAGTTGTAACAATACTCCCCTCTCCAAAATTCATCTTGTACTCAAGGTGGAAGGTTGAGAAATGTCTTCTAATTGTCTCAAATGACTCCTAAGTGGCATCATGCTCTGACAAGTCCATCCACTTGATTAGCACCTCTTGTATCTCTACCTCCCCCTTGCGTACACCTGCCATTTCCATAGGTTCTAACATAACTTCCATGTCCTCTGTCAAGGTTGGGGGTAGCAATGATGGTGTATGTTTTCCTATCGCCTTCCTCAGTTGAGATAAATGAAAGACTGGTGCAAGGCTGAGGATGGTAGTTTTAGTCGATAGGCTACAACTCCGATACGTTCCAAGACCTCATAAGGCCCAAAATATCGTGGGGATTGTTTTTCATTCCTTCTCTTGGCTAATGTATTCTGCCTGTAGGGCCTCAACTTTAAGTAAACCATATCCCCTGGTTCATAATTTACCTCCCGCCTATGCTCATCTGCCTTCCTCTTCATGATCTGATGGACTCTTAGTAAATGCCATTTGAGCTTAGATAGTACCTTGTCTCTCTCCTCTAAGTACTGCTCTACACTGGACACTGGTGTAGTGCTGCCCCCATAATGAATCAAGTGGGGTGGGTCTCTCCCATATTGAATCAGGAAGGGAGTGGTCTTTGCTGTTGAGTGGTACGAGGAGTTATACAAATTCCGGCCCATGCAACCACCTAGCTTAACTCTTCAGGGTGTTTGATACAAAGCATCTCAAGTATATCTCTACACTCTAATTGACCACTTATGTCTGACCATCTGTTTGAGGGTGGTAGGCTATACTTTGCTTCAACACAGTTCGCTGTAAACGAAATAGCTTCTTCCAACAGTGGCTAAGGAATACCTTGTCTCTGTCTCTCACAATGGATTTTGGGAACCCGCGCAAACGTACCACTTCTTGAACGAAAATAGTATCCACTGTGAATGCGATGTAAGAGTGCTTTAAAGGAACAACATGTGCATGCTTGCTGATGTAGACAAAGGGGGGGGGGTTAACTCATGTTCAAAATAAATCAATTTTGGCCTTCCTCGAGTTTACAAGCTCAATCAAAATTGAGCTGAAATTTTAGCTCATTTATGAGCTGGTCTTTAGTTCACTTATTGAACTAAGGGTTAGCTCATTGTTAGTTAAGTTTTAGTTCATAGTTATCTTTTAATTAATATACTTTTATGATAGTTTTTAATGTCTTCATTTAAGTTGTCTCTTGGGTTTCCAAAAGGGCTTTTGGAATCCCAAGGAAGTTGTTTTGTTTTCCCCATGCCGTGGCCCCTTGGCTTCCACGATGGGCTGCTGTTTTTCGTGCTATTGCCCCTTGGATTTCCGGCTGGCTGCTGGTTTTCCGAGCCTGGAAGTTTTCCCATGGCTTTGGTGCCTTGGTTCCGTGCAGTCCCTTTGGTTCCCGTGGTTGCTCCTTCGGTTTCCTGAGCTGGTCTGTTTTTCCATGAAAAGCAATAGGTTTTTATGGCTTGTAATGTTTGGAATTCCTATGTGAATTCAATGTTTTGTCTTTTGGTATTCCCCTTTCACACCTATAAATATGAGGGGTTTGTTATGTTTTAAAATAGTGAATGATATGTTATTTTTGGAAAAGTAAACTTGCGGGTTTCTTGGAAAAGCTTGCGAGCTTTATCCGTCTTCTTTTCTCATCCCCTCCGGAAATCTTGCGAGTTCTTTCCAACCTTTCGTCTTGGCTTCTAACCTCTTTCGTCTCTCCGCAAGTGCCACTCCATCTGTATCCTTCTTCTCTAAGTGAAGCAAGTTTAAGGTGTCTTTAATTTCGAGTCGAGTTTGTAAGTCGTCTAAATTTCAACTTGTTGTCATAATTTTATTTTTTAATTTCTAAGTCGGTCTTAGATTTGAGATGTTTAAGAGTTTGTTCTTCCGCTTGTCTTCGTATTCCTCTACTTCGTCGTGTTCAGCGTCGTTTGCTGGCGGAGGTCCTCGGGTGCCCCATCCCTCGGATTTTCCGCCCGCATCACTTGCTCAAACGGTCCACTACTAAAAAGATCACTTAAAACCCTTCTAATCATGGCAACCCTTCAATGAAATCCATCATCACTTCCTCTCACACCCTCTCCGGTAGTGTTATGGGTTTTAGTAACCCTATTGGCATCATGGCTAAGTACTTATGCCTTTGGCATACATCGCATTTGGCTACCCAGCTTTCAACATCGCGACACATCCCTACCCAATATAACTCCACTGATAGTCGACTGTATGTCTTCTGAACTCCGGAGTGCTCTCCTATCGCATTGCCATGGAACTCTTGCAGTAGTTTGGGAATATATCCTGAGGTTTGTGATAGCACAAACTTCCCATGGTTCAGTAACTGCCCTCCTTTCATAACATAGCCTGGGTGACTATCTGGATCTTTCAACAGCTCCTGTCAGATCTTCCTCAACTCTTCATCCTGCTTATTCTCATGTTTCAATACCTCCCAATATACCAGCAATGGTACTGACAAGGCCGTCAACTGAGGTCCCTCGACTTTCTGGACAAAGCGTCTACTGCCTTATTTTCTATCCCTGACCAATATTGAATCTCAAAATCATATCCAAGTAATTTAGATTAAGATCTTTGATGCTCCTCTGTGACCATCCAATGTTCCAAAAAAAAATTTAGGCTACTCTGTTCTGTCCTGACTATAAAATATCTCCCCAATAGATAAGGCTGCCACTTTTGAATAATCAAGACGATTTCCATTAGCTCCCGCTCATACACAGACTTGAGTTTTTTCCTGGTTGTAAGCACATGGCTGAAGTATGCAGTAGGTCTCTGATTTTATATGAGTACTACTCCTAGTCCATAACTCGATACATTCATCTTCATCACAAATGGTCTCCTAAAATCTGGAAGCACCAGCATAGATACATTGGTCATCGTTGTCTTAAACTCCTGGAAGGCTCGGGTAGCCTCCTCCCTCCACTTGAAATTATCCTTCTTTAATTGCTCTGTTAAAAGTCTTGCTATGGTACCATATTTCTTTAAAAACTTCCGATAGTAACCGGGGAGCCCTTAGAATTCCCGCAGCTCTCTCAAGTTCTTAGGAAGAGGCCAGTCCACCATGGCTTGAATCTTGGACTGGTCAGCTGACACCCCCTCCATGGACACCACATGCCCTAAGTACTTCATCTGTGATTGCTCAAATGTGCATTTCTTCTAGTTGGCAAATTGATGATGCTCCCTCAATGTCTTCATGATAGTCTTTAAGTGCTCCTAGTGTTCTGCCTCATTACAGCACTATATATCAAATTGTCATAAAAAAAGTACTAAGACTGACCTTCAGAGGTATGGCTAGAACACTAAGTTCATAAGTGATTGGAAGGTGGCAAGGGCGTTGGTGAGGCCGAAAGGCATCACCAGGAACTCATAGTGCCCTTCATGTGTCCTTATGTACATCTGTTGTATTCATCTTGTTTTGATAGTATCCCGACTTCAAATCAATTTTGAAAAATATCACAGCTCCAAATAACTCATCCAAAAGTCCATCTATCATGAGGATTGAGAACTTATCGTACTGTTTCCTTGCTTAGAGCCCTGTAATCTACACAAAACCTCCCGCTGTTATCTTTTTTCTTTACCAATAGTACCAAGCTAGAGAAATGACTTACACTGGGTTTGATGATCCCTGCTTCCATCATTTCCCCGATCAATCTTTTATCTCATCCTTGTGGATTTGGGAGTACTGGTATGGTCTGACATTGATAGAAATAATCCCTTCTTTTAAGTTGATGGCAAGCTCGTGCTCTCGAGGCGGTGTTAACCTGATCGGTGGCTGAAATACATCATGAGTTCCATAACCTGCTGGGCTCCTACTAGAATATCCCTTGCCTCCTGTTCCTGAACCCCTTCTATGCTTTGCAACTCTAACAAATATCTCAAGCATGCATCTTGGATTGTCATGAGCATGATTTTTAAAGAGATTATAGTCCTACATAGGCTGGCATCCCCTTGAATTACTACCTTCTTCCCCTCCACCTATATCTCCATGGTCAATGACTTCTAGTTTGCCCTTATATCCCCCATAGTTTGTAGTCACTTCATCCCCAAAATCACATCCGTACTTCGCAAGTCCAAGGGAAAGAAATCGTCCACCACCTGAATACCCTACAAGGTCATCACCACCCCCTTTACATATCCCTCTGCTCCTCTCTATCTTGCCTATGCCCATCATCAGCCCACATCCTTCCCTTCTTGTTATTCAATCTCAATCGATTCATCACCCAATTTGAGATGAAGTTATATGTGGCTCTGCTATCCACCATAACTACCACAAGTTGATCTCCAATTTTCCCCCTTACTTTCATGATGTGATTTGAAGTAAATTTCACCACAGAGTTCAAGTACACCTCCGCCACATCCAAATGTTACTACTCTATCTCCTCCAATACCTCCTCCGACTCGTCCCCGCTCTCCTCTTCCCCCTCACAGACATCAAGACCTGAAGGGCTCAATTCTTGCACCTATGCCCAAGTGTAATTCTCTAATAACACCTGAAGCATAGCCATTTCGCTTGCCGATCTTGCACTTCTGCTTCTATGAGGCATTTTAAATTGCCTCCAAGATGAACTCTAGTGCTATTCTATTTAGGTGCTTCCCCTTGAAAGGACATCGTATGGGTCCTCGGTGCCAAGGTAGTAGAGGTGTTCCTGGAAACCCCTCCTATGGAATTGCTCCGATTGGTTTTCTCCCTCTAATGTTTCTCCTCCACCCTTTATGCTAGTGCCAAGGTAGTAACCTGAGCTTTGCCCGTATGTCCTCCCTAAGCCCCTTCATAAAATTTCCCTCCAATCCTTCCTCAGAGATTCCCCTCAATCTCCCCGGCAGCAATTCAAACTTCTCCCGGTACTCTATAATTGTCCCCTCCTAAGTTAGGGCATAAAATCGCTCGCGGAGGTCTCTTTCCCGAATGGTACAAAAATATTCTGACAATCCCTCTTTAAATTCTCCCCATGAGTCGATCGGATATCTCACTTTCCTCCATTGGAGCCAAGCTAGGGCTTTTCCTTCCAAACATAGATCTGCCACCATGAGTTTTTCTACTTCCGTCAGCCAATTGATAGCAAAATAACATTCCACCCGGTATGCCCAAACCTAAGCATCCTCTCCTTCAAAGATCGACATCTTTAGCTTCCTCGATCTCTTATCCATACCCCAATAGTTTCTTTTTCCATTAGTTCCTCCCGTGGAGTGGTGATGTGATTCTCTCCCTTCTTCCCTTGCTGGTTCAGCCCAACTGCTTCCCTCTCCGGCCCACCTTCCCTCCTGCGTGGGTGGTTTCCAAATGGCTTCGGCCTCCCCTCTCCTTGCTACCCCTTCTTCGGAATACCTTGAGGCACCTCCCATCGGAACCCGTCGATGGTTATTGAGGAAAAACCATCTCTACTTCATTATTGTGTTCATGAAGTCTCTTTCCTTTCGGATCAACCCTAGGACTAGCAAGCGAAGCCTTCGACTGCATCTCGATTAATTTTCTCATCATGCCTATCATGTTCTTGAATCGGCTTTTCATTCGGGTTTCCATAGACGACAACCTTCCTTCCATTCTGAAATATTTTTCCTCCTTTCCGGCCTTTAGTTATTCCGTCTCTCCTTCCAACTCCTCCATCTTCTTTGCTGTCATTCATGAATTTAGGTTCCAAACTGCAAAAAACAATAATGAATGGTCTTCGATCAACAAAAACAACAAAGGGAAGGAATTATGCAACAGATTTTAGTGAGTAAACGACGAATTTTTTGGTCTAGGGCACGACTCTGATAACAATTTGATAGTTAGTGGATGTAGAATTTTAGAAAATTAGGAAGAAGAACGCACAAGAACTTTTTATTGAAAGATATATGAAAGAAAAAGGAAGATACAATTAGATCTTTAATTTGAGAGGAAGATCCAGCTCTCCCAAATCCCTAGCCGCCAGCAAGAGCCCTTACAACCTAAGAACTTATAATTTCAGCAAACACAAGCATAATATGAAATCTCCCCATAGTTAGCCTTAAATAGGCTCCCCTAATTCCGTCCCAAATCAGCCTCATTTTCCTATATAATTCCATCTCATATTTGAATTCAAATTAGATCTCTTCCCCTAATTATTTTTCTTCCAATTGTAATTAAAACTTTCCTAAACAATTTCCCCTTGATTCCTCCTTACATAATGAATATTAACTCTCCTGAGCTTTTTCTAAATAATTCTCTCAGATTTGAAATTCAAATTAAATTTTGTTCACTAATTAATTCTCTTCCAATTGTAATTTAAACTTTTCTAAACAATTCCCCCTCTCTTTTTACTTGCCACCCACTCTAGTGGGGCCCACTAGCTCAACTGTTAGTCCATCAATACTCCCCTCCCAAAGAGCCACATGGTCCTCAAGGTGGAAAGATGAGAACTTTCTAGTCCTGGTCGATCATATCCAAGTAATTTGGATAACAACCTTTAATGCTCCTTAGTCACCATCTTCTGCTCTAGCAGAAACTTCAGACTCCTTTGTCCTGTCCTGCGGACAAAGTGTCACCCTAACAAATAGGGTCCAATTGTGATTTAATCTTCCATCTCCGGTCACCAACTCCACTTGCCCAAAATGCCTCCTATAGTGATCGGCCACCTCACCACCTCCACCATAAAATTTTCTCATTGCGTCCCACCTTCTAAAAACCCTGATCTGCCCCTTATCGGAACTCTAGGAGGTGGTTCTTGATGAAAGAAACTCTCCTCGTTGAACTCCTCCCGTCCAATCTCTTTTCCCTTAGATTTGGCCAAGGAAATCACAATCAAATCTTGGTTAGGGTTTGCAATCAGAACCGCTAATGGAGTTTTGGATTGCATCTCCACGAGCTTCCCCATCTTCTCCTCCAACCTTCCAAATCGGCTCTCCATCTGATTCTCCATGGTTGAAATTCTTTCTTTGATGGTTGAAAATTTCTCCACCAACTGGGATTTGATTTGCTCCACTTTGCCTTCCAACACATCTACCTTATTTGTCACCATATATCCCAAAAAAGTGCTTTGATACCAATTTGATACGATTTGGAAGTGAAAGCAGCACAATAAACAAGAAGTGCATGAACACAAATATAGGGGCTGATTTTTTATTAATACTTCAATAATAATGAAAAATACAAGTGATCTACTATTTGAGAGGTAGATCGGCTCTCCCAATCAATCTAGACGCTGTTAGAAAGCTCTCACAGAAGAAACTACAACATAAAACTCATAAAAACATAACCCTAATACAAATTAACATCCCTATATATTCCCCCGTTTTCCTTCCAATTCAGACCTAAAATATTTCTCTTGCCTTAATTAAATTCCCTCTAATTGAATTCAGAATCTCTTCATTAATTCCTCCCTTGATCCTCCTCCTCGCATAAGGAATGATTGGCTTAGTGGGTCCCATACCGAACCCCATGCTGTCCTGCCTTCTGTAGCTGCATTTTCTGGCTGCTGGACCGGCTGCTGGGCCGGTCCTGTTGGACCAGTTGTAACCCTAATATAATCATCATTCATTAAGAAGGAAGTTGACTGCTAATCATTCAATTTCTACAACTCATTTGGAAAGAGAGAGCTAATATCTTTGAATCTGTATATGGAATATAAAGAGGATAGTTTCTTTGACAGAAATAGAACATAACTTGTGCTTACTCTATATGACTGGAAGGAGTCTAAACCTTTTAATTCTTTAAATGCTAACACCATGCTTAATTATTGAATTGGTAAGCTCACTTCAGTCAGAACTTCTTCAGGTCCCCTTCTACTGGTTATCACAATTATCTGGTGCGACGTTTGCTTCATTTGTTCTCAAGGCATTGCTGAATCCTATAACAGAATTGGGGACAACAACCCCGGCTGGAACGGCTCTTCAGGCGCTCATCATGGAGATTGTGGTCACCTTTTGCACAATGTTTGTTGCTTCTGCTGTCGCCACTGACACCAGAGCTGTGAGTCATTTATTTATACTCACCATCCTCTTCCTCTTTTTCTTCACTGAAGCTCCAGGCATATGTTACCCCTTCTAGAAAATGAGAATTTTATTTCTTAAGTTTGTATTTGAAAAATGAAAACATTAAATTTTATGAGTCTGCAAACTCATATTGTTTTTAACTAATAAACAACAATAACAACATCGAACCTTTGTCCCACTACGTGGGGTCGGCTATATGAATCCTTTTTCGTTATTATGTCATGTTAAAAGTCAAATTCTTATTTAAATCTAATAAAGAAATATCCTTTCTAATATTTTCTAACCAAATCTTTTTAGGTCAACCTCTACATTTCTTAACCTAAGTCAAATATAATACTTCAACTTTTCTAACCGGGTCATCGAAAGAAAGATTTTTTGAAACTGTTTTCTCTTTACAATCAATTTAATCCTTGTTTGATTCATTGCTCATGTTTATATTTTCTTTTATTTGACAAGCAGGTGGGCGAGTTGGCAGGTCTTGCAGTTGGATCATCAGTTTGCATCACCTCAATTTTGGCCGGGTAATTTAGCACAGAAAGATAGACAGACCAAACCATATTTTTGTTCTCTACATTTCAGACTATGTCATACTTTTTCTCCTTTTGAAAACTTCAAGAAAATGGTTATTCGTTTCATAGGAATCCAATTACGGAGATTAATTGATTCATCATTAAATTAATAGCCAGCAACTACCTTAGCCTTGGATGTGAAGTTACGTTTATAATGCTGAGAAGTAGGCGCCACCTAAATAAAATCATTGAGGAAAATGATAGAAGATTAAATCACAAAACACTTCACTAACTTACTGCTATGTTCCATTGTCGTCAACCATCGTTGTAGCTTTCGGTATAGGTTTTATTTGTAATAACTTTTTTGATGTTTTTTAAAGCAGCTTTTTAGTTAAAAAATTAAAAAAAAAATTGAATTAAAAAGCTGTTCCAAACGAAGCCATAGTTTTAATTGTAGAGTTTTATAGTCCTAACATCCTTAATAAACATAGCATAAATATATTAGACGGCTTTAATACAAAGTTGATCCAAAAAAAGAGAGGAAAAGATTAACAAATGAGGCCTTAGTAGTAGTGACCAAGTTCCACAAATCTCCAACACATGTTATCAATACTAATACATCAAACAAACGAGATGTGTCTCCTTTGGCTTAGTACTGCACTCTTCAATTCCATTGGCAAAGGTAAATTTTAAGTATGACTTGGACTGGAACAGTGGAGTTTATAGTCTGCCTCAAATTTTGGCAATGCAGGCCTATTTCTGGAGGATCAATGAACCCTGCAAGGAGTTTAGGGGCAGCACTAGCAAGCAATAGATATGAGTCTCTATGGGTGTACTTCTTGGGTCCTATCATCGGCACGCTTTCGGGGGCATGGTCTTACAACTTCATACGTTTTGATCCCTCTGAAAAACCCGAACCTTTGAAGATTTCTTCATTCAAACTTCGTCGATCTGAGAGCCAGCAAGCAGCAGATGTGGTTGGTTCAGACATTGCTTAGTTGATTTGCTGCTGGTTTTGCTTAGCTGCAACTTATTGTGTTGTTATGCAAGCAGTTGGTTCTTATTTTCTTTTGAGTTTTGATATGGTGGATATGAATTGTACAAATTTAGAAGGTTTTATTTGCATTCTGGGGATTTTAGAATGGAAGGAGATGAAAAGGGCGTTGAAAATATTAAATTATAGATCATATAAGACTGTTTTTTTATTTTATTTTCTTTTAATTTTTCTTCAATTCTAATGGAGCTTGGAGTTCAGGGCAAGTCGAATACTACTTGATCAAATATAGAGAATTTCCAAAATATATTTGTATTTTTAATAGGTGCTGAATTTTAGTGACGAAATTAGGGTTTTAAATAAGAATATTGAAGGCTTTACTGTAAATTTTAGTAGGGCTAAATTTTTATAATATAAATTACAGGGTTATTAAATTTTTTTTTTTCAAATTTATAAGGATTTAGACACAATTTGTAGGTCCGGTGTAAGGACGTAAAGGAACGTCCGGTTGGACGCAAAATCCCGCCAAAAAACTCGGTATTTGCTCGGTATTGCTAGGTATTATTTGATAATAATGAGGAATACCGCTTTGTGAAGACCAATACCGAGTTATACCGAGCAACAACTCGGTATAGCTCGGTATAACTCGGTATTGGGTCTTCACGTGATGGTATTCCTCATTATTTGGTATTGCTAGGTATTTGCTCTATATTTCTCATTTTTCGGCGCGATTTGGCCTCCGATCGGACATTCCTCTACATCCGGTCGGAGGACGTAATAATTGTTCCTGATTATGACTTCATTTTGAGATAAATTTTTTACTATTTAAAAAAATATTAAAAAGTTGAGAAAATTGTTCTGTAAATGAAGCCTAAGTCTCTCTTTTCTTCTCTTCATGTATGCATTGAAAAGATCTCTCTCTCTCTCTCTCAAAAAAAAAAAAAAAAGGAGAAAAAACTTATGGTTTACATTTGTAAATTGTAACCGCATTCAGTTTTTTAAATAATATCAGGCTTCAAGTTGGGTCCCTTAAATAAGAACTGACTGAATGTATTATTTATCAAAATTTTATATTCAAACTATGACTGATTGTAAAGTCTAAGTGCTGATACAATCAATGAATAATTTGATACTTAATTATATAAGATTTATTTTTTAATTTTATATTGAATAAATATAAATAAAAAATACAAAATGGTCCTATAAATACTTGTTATTTAAATTCATAATCTTTAATTATAAATTATTTGTATATTCACATTTGAATTTTATTTAAATTCTTAATTTTGATAGTGAAAACAAACCATTTAGAAAAAAGACATTTAATTAAAAATGTTTAATGTCAATTTTTAATTAGAAATAAATTTAATTGTTAGTTGTACTAAAATTAAGTTTTATTGTAGCTGTTATAGGAATGATTATTTTAAAAAAAAAATTGAATTGAGATATTACATTAGCATGATCAAATTTTTTGGCCAAGTTGAGCTATAATATTTGAATTTACTTTAAGATGAGAGCAATTTAAATTATCTACGCACAAATTTATCCCTCTCAAAGAGTTATAATTTGGATCTCAATTTTTTATATAAAGGAGATTTTAGATCTAAGAGATCTGAAGAACGATTGTTGTTTATAAGTACCTCTATTTGATTTTTTTTTTTAATTTTACATTTTTAATTTGCAATTAATTATTCTAATTGGATCAAGTTGAGTGATTTTTCCCCACTTAAGTTTCTCCTAATATATATATATATATATATATATATATTTGTATTTTACAGCTTCTATCTAAATAAAATTAAGATATTAAACGCTCTATAACTGGAACTTTTATTTGGTACGTTCACTGGACGTAGAGGAAGGTTCGGTTTTAGGCAAAAAAGTGCCTGTACCGAGTTTTTTAAAAAAATACATAGTTTTTTGAAAAAACTCGGTACAGGTCTTTTTTGCCTAAAACCGAACCTTCCTCTACATCCAGTGAACGTACCTAATAATTACTCCTATAACTGTCGTAAATCTTTTAAGCACCCACTTGATTTCCGAAATTACAGCGTCAATACGATGAAATTTGACGTGGCCCTCTCATCAAATTCCAAATTAATTTGGGTGCATATAGTAAGATCACCGGTAACGCAAAACACCGCGTTGACGTGGCAGAGGCCGTCAATGAAGACTAACCGTCGTTTACTTCTGCATCTGGAAGCGCAGACGTCGTTAAGTGGTCGTCAGGCGGCCGAGAGGTTGGGGACTTCGGAGACTTAATACTTGGTCGTCTTTCGATGTCTATGAAACTAGCAGGCGAGCTTGTCTTCGTTGCCATTGTCGTTTTGAGGAGGCGAGATAGAACGAGATAGCGCGAAGATCTTTTGGTGAGCTGACGTTTACCTACAATATCGCCTTTTTTTTATTATCAATATTTCTGCTAAATCCTTTTGCCCCTAAAATTATTAATTTTGGGTTGCATAGGACCACTTTCCTGTTCTGATTCTGAAATTTGAGTTGGGGAATGCCTGTTTTGCCAATTTCTTTGGTTTTATTTAATATTTTTTTGGTAAATTTAGGGGTTTTGGGAGATGGAGGATCATCTAGTGTTGTATGTGGATCGCTTGATAGCCCCGCAGACGGTGGAAACGGTGGAAGGAGGGGAGTTATCGGCTGCTGGTTTTGTTAAGGAGGGGAACCTAGTTTCTGAGGAAAATGAGCCATTGATTCAGTTGGTAGAATGTCGCATTTGCCAGGAGGAAGATCAGATCAAGAATTTGGAGACCCCCTGTTCTTGTAGCGGCAGCCTCAAGGTTTTATTCTCCATTCTAGTTCTCCTTTTTTTATTGGATTATTCGAGTTTTGTTGATGTATTTGTTAGTCTGAATCTTCTGGATGACATTTTATGTTTGAATGTTTGCTTAATTGATAACATGCTTGTTTCTTGTTGAAGCAAATCTTTCTTGTTTTGATCAGCCTTGTCAAGAAGCCCCTTATCCCTGACGACTTTTTTGAAGTGCTTCCTGGTCCTTTCTGTAAATGTTTCTACTAATGCATCTATGAAGTTATGCATTGTTTCTTGGTATATGAATATGTGCATGCATGTACGTTGGATTAAGAATTTATCTTAATAGATCAAAAATCTAAACGGTTTTAAGCTAATATCTATTTCAATAAGCCTGACCTTGCTTGGCTCAAGATCAATCATCTACAGCCAGGCTTTCCTTGACCTTAGATTGAACTGAATGATTATGAGCTGATCCTAAGTCGGGGTCAGGTCAACTTGAGATTTCTTCTTTAATGGCCCAAATTAAGGAGTCTAATTTTGAAATTTTACGAGTTTATTTTGACTGTCTTTGACTTATCATGTTTCCATGCTTGAATTTGTCATGGCTTCCATATCTGGAGAAGCCATTGAGTTTTTGTACTTTGCTATTTGGACTAGTCTCTCTTATTGTGCAATGTTCGAACTGCTTTATAGATTTAATCGGGAGTTATAGGATTCCATTTGGTGTCACGATGGAAGAAGGTATCGCAATGCCACTTTTGATTAATATATAGTATTTGATTCATTGGGGTTTGGTATTGGAGTGGTTCAACAGTGCATGCTACTTACGTGGAAAGTTATAAACAAATTCATTTAGTTTCCCTACCTGCTATGGTTCGGAATTCGTACTTGCTTGAGTTTATGTCAAAAGCTTGAGTTTTTTCTGATTGAAAATTTAAAGTATACCATGGTTTCTTGTATTCTTCCCTTTCATCTTGGGTATAGTCTATATGCTGTTCTGTTTGCTTGGCAATATTCCGTTTACTGCTTGATATTATTGGCTTTCACTGCCATGTTACAGTATTCTTTGACTTAAAAGTTGTTCTCAATTGTGATATTAAGTCTGTCATGCTTTCTAGAAGTATCTGGAAAATTTTTGTAATAAATCTTGATTTTTGTTGGTTTTCTGGTGCATTTCAACCTGTGGTAGTTTTTGGGATTCAAATGTGTTAATTTAGATTATTTGTTTTCGTGTAAGCTAGATTTGTTCTCACTTTCCTTTTTTGGTGCATGTGCAGTATGCTCATAGGGAATGTGTGCAACGGTGGTGCAATGAGAAGGGGGATATAATTTGCGAAATTTGCCATGAGGTTTGTTGCAAACTTTGTGTTTTTTGGTTTCTAGCTTTTGCTTAACCATAATGCATTTGGAAATTAATTTTTCTATTAGGGTTCAATGTTCATCTTCTTCCCAATGAACATATTAATGCCTCTTTCTTGGTTCAATCAACTTATTTAAAACTATTATTATTGTTATGTGCTATAAAATTTGTGATGGTATAGAGTGTTGAAAATCTTATCTTTATATAAAGAGTGCGCATAGAAAGAAGTTGCATGAAATATAAGAATCCCTTACATCAACTCAAAAAGGGAAAAATCAAATAGTTTGACCCAAATGCAATAATTCACTTTATAATTATATATACAAGAATCCGTTCTTCTTCACAATTAAAGAAGATAGGTTACCCAATTGAGAATAAATGTTGATTTATGTTGTAGGGTTTATAAAAGTTGGGTATCCACATCATGCAATTGAAGTCCAATAAAAGGGTTAGATGTTAGTAGTCACGTGATAATAATCGGATGATAGAAGTCAAGCGATGGTGTGATTGGTGATGGTGGTTAGCGGTGACTGGTGACGGTGGTCATCGGTGACGATCGCCGGAAAATGTAATAATTTTTTTTTAGGTTTCTTGGTTTATAAACCTTTTACTTATAGGAAATAAAGTCATATTTATAGCCTTTTTGAGGGAGTAATTTGTTAAATTTGATCAAAATTCAAAATATTTTATTTAACAATTTATATTGGTTCTCTCTGATTATAGTACATTTATGTAGTATTTGAGTTCCTTAATGAGTTTGGAATTAAATGATCTTAAACTCATTGGATTCATGTCATCAAGCCGTTTGATTTGACTATAAGTATGCAAGATGCGGAGAGACCATTTGGTCATTCAATTAATGTTTTGAAGCTTCCTATGCTTCAAGTGCTTGAGTTGGGTTCATTTAGATTTATATCAAATACCTTATGGTGTTGATGGGTTCATCTCATTGATATGTTTAGTTCGACTTGAAATCGAAGTTCAAATGGTCTCGAATTTAATTCATAAAGTTTCCAATTCAAATATTGCCTTGAGATTCATGCTTATGAAGTGAATTTTTTGGAGATGTATACTTTTCCTCTTATTTTCATATGTTTATAGCAAGTTTTCCACAAAATTTATGATGCAAATTTATAATATTAAAAAAAATATAGTACTAATGCTCTTTGGACATTAATATGAACCTCTCATCAGTGTCGCGAACTAAGTAAATATATTTAATTATAATTTTAACTGTTCATTAAGTCAGCATTTTGATTGTAGCAAAAGATATTGAAAATTTTTACTCTAAAATTTGTAAATTTGCTTGAATTTGATCATAGAGGCATTATTCGACTTCGAAAGTACCAAAATTAAGTTTGAAGCATTGAAAAATAGTTATGGGGACCCAAAATATACTCAAAAAATTATCGTTCGAGGCTAAAATTGGGTCGGGCCTACTAGATCGATCAGTGCCAACGGGAATGGGAGCTTGAGGTTGTGCCTTTAGTGTATCCTATGTTGCCTTTTAATAGAGGCACCTATATGTAAAATTTTTAATGATTTTTTTCTCTTGTTTTTTCTTCTTTTCTATTTTTCATATTTTTTTCATTTTCTTAAATTATTAATTTTGTAATTTTCATCTCCCTCTTCAAATATAAATTATTTTCTTCTTCTTCTCCTTCTTCAAGTTTGAAACATTGAAAAATAGTTATGGGGACCCAAAAAAATGCCAAAAAATTTCTTGTTTAGGACTAAAATTGGGCCTGGAATGGGCCAGGCCTACTAGATCGGTCAGCTAGCCAATGACGACGCCAATGGGAGCTTAAGCTTGTGCCTTTTAATGTATCGTATAGTGCCTTTTAATAGAGTCACCAATATGTAAACTTTTTAATATTTTTCTCTTGTTTTTTCTTCTTTTCTTTTTTTTTTTTTGATTTTTTTTTAAATTACTAATTTTAACACTGCCGTTGCCAGGTTCCAAGTCCTGGATGAGAAAAGTGGAGGGTTGCGTTAGGTAGTCGACAGCCAGCGTAAAATTTGTCGAACAATAATGACATGAATCCTTTAAGAAATTGTGTTAGTGCTAGGGCGTCCCCTGGAAGCGACGCGCTGTATGGTCTGAATACAGTGACAAGTGTGCAAGGGCCGCTGCACCGGCGCCCGGGTGCAGTGTTAAATAGGCAAGGGTTCCCACATCAAGGACGGATGTGGGCAAAGAAGCTAGTCCATGAAACTAAAATTAGGATAGGAACTTGGAATATAGGTTCCCTTACAGGAAAATTAATGGAATTAATAGATATTATGATTCATAGGAAGTTAAATATTTTGTGCATTCAGGAAACTAAATGGGTTGGAGAGAAGGCTAAGGAAATTGATAGTTTAGGATTTAAACTTTGATATTCGGGTAGAAGTCATATTAGTAATTGTGTAGGTGTTATTATAGATAAGAGTTTAAAGGATAATGTTATAAAAATTAATAGGATTGGAGATAGAATTATAGCTTTAAAGATTGTTGTTGATGATAAGATTGTTAATATTATAAGTGCTTATGCTCCTCAAGTAGGTTTGGATATGAGTTCTAAATTAAATTTTTGGAATGACTTAGAAGAATTAATACAAAATATACCTTTTGAAGAAAGAGTTTTTATTGGAGGAGATTTAAATGAATATGTTGGTAGAGAGGTAGATGATTTTAAAAGCATTCATGGTGGCCATGGATTTGGAACGTCGAATGAAGGTGGCAAGACCATATTGGATTTTTATTTAGCTTATGATTTTTCAATTGCTAATACCTTATTTAAGAAAAGGAATGAGCATCTCATCACTTATAAAAATGGATATAATACAACTCAGATTGACTATTTTCTTATTAGAAAATTAAATCGTTTAGATTGCAAAGATTGTAAAGTTATTCCGTGTGAAAATTTATGTACCAAACATCGATTATTAGTTTTGGACTTTAAGATAAAGGGGCATAAAATAAAAAATAAAGTAAAACAATTTTCTAGAATTAGATGGGGGCATTTAAAGAATATACCTCTTGAAGAAAGAGTTTTTATTGGAGGAGATTTAAATGAATATGTTGGTAGAGAGGTAGATGATTTTAAAAGCATTCATGGTGGCCATGGATTTGGAACGTCGAATGAAGGTGGCAAGACCATATTGGATTTTTATTTAGCTTATGATTTTTCAATTGCTAATACCTTATTTAAGAAAAGGAATGAGCATCTCATCACTTATAAAAATGGATATAGTACAACTCAGATTGACTATTTTCTTATTAGAAAATTAAATCGTTTAGATTGCAAAGATTGTAAAGTTATTCCGTGTGAAAATTTATGTACCAAACATCGATTATTAGTTTTGGACTTTAAGATAAAGGGGCATAAAATAAAAAATAAAGTAAAACAATTTTCTAGAATTAGATGGGGGCATTTAAAGAATATTAACAAAAATATTTTTTGAAATAAGATTTTAGATCGTAAGATTTTGTCTGTGCATGAGGATGCTAATATTATGTGGGAAAAAGTGACTAGTGATATTAAGAATATTGCAAAAGATATTCTTGGAGTATCAAAGGGAAAAGCTCCTAATAGTAAAAGTAGTTGGTGGTAGAATCCAAATGTGCTAGAAAAGATTAAAAATAAGAAGCTTTGTTATAAAAATTAGTTTAATTTTAAAAATTCTGATAATTGAGAAATATATAAAGTGGCTCGTAAGGATGCTAAGAAAGCAATATGCGATGCAAAGACATTAGCTTTTAGTGATTTATATAATAGATTAGATACTAAAGAGGGAGAAAGATATATGTATAAGTTAGCCAAAGAAAGAGATAGGAGTAGTAAGGATTTAGTTCAAGTGAAGTGTATTAAAGATGAAGATCAAAAAATACTTTTCTTAGAAGATGATATTCAACAAAGATGGATGAGATATTTTGCTAAACTTTTTAATGAAGATTGTGAATATAAGATTGACTATAATGACCATTAGCACCCTAAATGAAAATAAAGATTTTTGTTTTTATCGGCGTATTAGTAAAACTGAAGTTAGAGAGGCTTTAAAGAAAATGAAGGGTGGAAAAGCTATTGGACCTGATGATATTCCAATAGAGGTGTGGAAATGCTTAGGAGATGAAGGAATTTCATGGCTTACTAAACTTTTTAATACTATTTTGAAGACAAAAGATGCCAGATGAGTGGAGAATGAGTATGTTAATTCCTATTTTTAAGAATAAAGGTGATGCACAAAATTTTGCGAATTATAGAGGTATTAAGTTAATGTGTCATACTTTAAAACTATGGGAGCGAGTTATGGGGCATAGGTTGCAGCGTGATACTAATGTTTCTCAAAATCAATTTGGATTCATGCCGGGTAGGTCGACAATGGAAGCCATACATTTATTAAGAGGTTTAATGGAGAAATATAGAGAAAATAAGGAGGATCTATATATGATATTTATTGATTTAGAAAAAGCATATGATAAAGTTCCAAGAGAAGTGCTATGGAGAGTTCTTGAAAAGAAAGGAGTCAATAATGCTTATATTCAAATCATTAAAGATATGTATGCAGGAGCTATTACTTGTGTTCAAACACAAGGTGGATTGACCAAGTATTTCCCTATTTCGGTTGGGTTACATCAAGGATCAGCCTTAAGCCCATATCTTTTTGCTTTAGTCTTGGATGTTCTCACTAGACATTTGCTAGAGGATGTACCTTGGTGTATGCTTTTTGCTGATGATATTCTTCTTGTTGATAAGACGAGAGAGAGTTGAAGGTAAACTTGAATTATGGAGGTCAACCTTAAAGTCTAAAGGTTTTCGCTTGAGTAGATCTAAAACGGAATATATTGAGTGTAATTTTAGTAGTAATAGACCTAGTGAGGGGATTGTGACTTTGGACGATCAAGTCATTAATAAGAGTACACGTTTTAGATATCTTGGATCAATTGTTCAGAGTGATGGTGAAATAGATGGGGATATTATCAGCAGAATTCAAGTTGGATGGTTGAAGTGGAGGAATGCATCGGGCTTGTTATGTGATAGAAATGTACCCCTCAAACTTAAGGGAAAATTCTATAAGATGATAGTGAAGCCTGCAATGCTTTATGGTGTCGAATGTTGGCCATTAAAAGAGAAGCATAATACTAAGTTAAGTGTGGCAGAGATGAGAATGCTCAGGTGGATGAGTGGCTTTACCCTTAGAGATAGGATACGAAATGAGCATATACGTGAAAAGGTTGGAGTAGCTCCAGTAGAAGAGAAGATTAGAGAGAGTCGCCTTAGATGGTTTGGTCACATAAAACGGCGGCCTTTCAATGACCCGGTTAGGAGAGTATAGGTATTAGATTTGACTTATGTTAAGAAAGGTAGGGGTGGACCTAAAAAGACTTGGTTAGAAAATATTAGGAATGACCTTTCTTTATTAGGTTTAAACGAGAATTTGACTTTTAATAGGACACAATGGAGATAAAGGATTCATGTAGCCGACACCACGTAGTGGGATAAAGTCTTGATGTTGTTGTTGTTTAAATTACTAATTTTGTAATTTTCATCTCCCTCTTCAAATATAAATTCTTTTCTTCTTCTTCTTCAAGTTTGAAACATTGAAAATTAGTTATCGGGACCCAAAAAATGCTTTAAAAAAAAAATCTTATTCAGGCTTAAAATTGGGTCTGGAATGGACCGGGCCTACTAGATCGGTCAGATGGCCAATGCCGGCGCCAATGGGAGCTTGAGATTGTGCCTTTTTATGTCTCTATGGTTCCTTTTAATAGAGGCATCATATGTACATTTTCTTATGATTTTTTCTCTTGTTTTTCTTCTTCATTTCTAGTTTGGAAATTTTTTTCATTTTTTTAAAATTACTAATTTTGTAATTTTCATTTCCCTCTTCAAATATAAATATCCTCTCATAAGGGGAAATTTGCTCCGTTCATTGTAGGCTTCAATTCTTTCTATTAAGAGAGTTTTTTCACAGTCTTATATAGGCTATGCACAATTCTCCCTTTGTAGGCTTTAGCGAAATGTTATCCTAGATAGGCGGTGCATATCCCCTTACATACTCTACTGCTCCTCTATAAAGAGTATTGAATTGTCATTTGGAGTTGAGCAAAAAACCAAATCTCTTAATTCTTTCTATGTAGGCTCTAATTCCATCTCTTAAAAGAGGCTCAATATTGTCTTGCGGTGGTGACACATCTCTCTTTAGAAGCTTCAGTGCTCTATCATGACTCATGATTATTGAACCGCCATATAGGTGAAGTTATAAATGATAACCAAGATTTTCAATCTTTGTGGCGGAGCTTCGGTTTTCTTCTTGAGAGGGGGTTTTGATGATCTCCATTTTTAAGGATTGGGATTCAAAAAGTGTTTTCATCTCATTTTGAATGTTCAATTTTCTCCCCAATGGAGAGGTAATTATTCTCAAAATTACAACTCATGCAAGAGATAGTGCTGAAGAAAGCATTCTAATTTTTGGAGTTTGACGTTCAGTTTAATATCGATGTATAGTATAAATATTGATGATGCCAAGCACCAATATTAACATTGAATTCATTAGAATTATGTGTTGTGTATGAGATAAACTTTGCATCCTTACAATAAACTTCAATAGGGAAGAGGGAGCTCATTGTAAGCTGAGTTTATTGTACTTCAGTTTGATGTTCAGTTTAATTTCCCCCCAAATAGAATTAAGTCATTTATATATTTTTTAGGCATACTTGAAATTTTCAAGATATTGTACTTTAGTTGAAATATAATGAATGACCACAATTTTGCAGGACCTTTTGAGTTTACATCTTCTGAGATTTTTTTAAGAAAATGGACCTTTTGAGGCTTTAGCTTTTTGAGATATTTTGAAAATTGGAAAACCTATACCTTTTGTGGATGTTAATCTTCTGAGGTTTTTAGAGAATCGAAGAAACTTGTATCTTCTAGGGCGTTTAGCTTTTTGAATTTTTTTTTTAAAACAAATAAACCTATATCTTTTTCAGGTTTTTTCGCCTTAAGAGTTTTTATGGAGAATTAGAAGAATGTGTATATTATGAGGCTTTTAGTCTTCTGAAATTCTTAAAGAGTCAGAGACATATTTTATGAGATTTTTAGCTTTCTGAGATCTTTGTTGTTCTTGTACTTTGTAAGAATTTTAGTCTTTTAAGGTTTTTGGAGAACCAGAGAAATCTATATTTTTTTAGATTTTTAAATAAGTGAATATTCTATCAACTACTTGCTCTCATGGAATTAATCTTTATGGTAAGGATTGTCCAATACTAGTTTTCCATTCTAGCAACTACTTGCTCTCATAGAATTAATCTTTTTGGTAAGATTGTCCAATACTAGTTTTCCATTGAGGCCACCTCGTTGGTGTGCCTTCTAGCGGTTGTGAGTCGAAATCTTGTCTACCACTTTCCTTATGGTGTCTTTCTAGCGGAGACTATGTCCACTATATTTTTATTGAGAATGCCTCACTTGCATACCTTCTAAGGATTTTTGTTACATGCAATGTTATTTAAAAAAAAATATTGATAAAATGTGAGGCTCAGGTAGTGTTCACCACTTAGCTTGTAATGTCCTTGATTGAGAAATTGATTGTCAACTATTAATAAAATGTTTGTATTATGTTAAGAATGATTCTCATAGAAGTGCTAAATTGTTATCTGCTAGAAAATTTATTGCTTGTTAAATAGTTTTGCTTTGGACAAATATCTAGCACACTCATCCAGAAGTTGCAAAAAACACTAGAATTTTTTTGCTTGATTGAGAAATTGATTGTCAACTATTAATAAAATGTTTGCATTATGTTAAGAATGATTCTCATAGAAGTGCTAAATTGTTATCTGCTAGAAAATTTATTGCTTGTTAAAATATCTAGCACACTCATCCAGAAGTTGCAAAAAACACTAGAATTTTTTTGCTTGTAAGTTTTAAAAAGGGAAAAAACCATGGGCATTACTCGGCTATAATAATTCATTATATAATTATAAATATAAGGATCCATTCTTTTCCATAGTTGAAGAAGACAGTTTACACAAGTGAGAACAATTGCTTGGTTCTCATTGTGGGAATTACAAATGTTGAGTGACAACAAGTGGACAATTAAAGTTCAATACCAAGGTTGGATGTTAGTAACATATGACAATAGTCAGATGATAGAAGCCAGGTGATACTGGTGGCGATTGCTGATGGTAGTCATTGGTGGCATCTATAGGAAATGTAATAGAGTTCTTTAACTATCTCAATTATGGAACCTCTCATCTGTAGAATATAAAGCTCTCTTTATAACTTTTTCGAGAGAAGTACTTTGGTAAATTTGGCCAAAATTCAAAACTCTTCATCGAACTATCATATAGATCAACTTGTACATTGATCGTTTATTCAATTTTGAGTTTTTTAATGATCTCATAATTGAATCATCTAAGGCTCTTTGAATGTATCTCATCAAGCTGCTTGATTTAACTATAAGCATGCAATATTTAAAGATCGTTTGGTCATTTATTTATTTAATGTTATGAAGCTTCTAAATATGTTTAAAGTGCTTAATTTGGGTTCATTGGGACTTTGATTGGATCACTTGTTTTGTCGATGGATTCGTCTTGTCGAGATGCTCAGTTTGACTATTAGTTTGTTGAAATTGATGTTTGGATGGTCCTGAATTTAATTCTAAAAATTTCCGATTTAAATATTGCCTCGAGATTCATGTTGATCAAGCAAAATTTCTATGGTCATATCAATTACATTTCATGTGGATTGTAGGGTCAATTCTATTGGTCCAAAACTGCAAATACTTAGTTTTTATGTTCTCCAGGTTTATCACTAAAATAAAATTTCTAAATATATAGTTCATCGTAGTGTAACAGCTAGTCCTCAATGAGTTAAAGCTTTGCATTTCTTGAGGTAAGAAATGACAAGCATTTGACTCTAGTGAAGTGAAGTTATGTTTTGGCGAGAGGTGCTATCTACTTTAATCATTGTGAATATAGATTTAGTATTTAGATAATATTACCATTAGTTGAGAATTCACAATCGTGCAAAATGTTCTCAAAATCACTAAACTGCCACTCATCAATACCTCTTGCCATAAGTTGAATTTGAAAACTGTCACCACAGACCTTACACTTTCTAATTTTTGGTTATTGGAAATTACCATTAATCCTTGCCTGAAATATCCTTTAGAGTTTGCGACTCAAATTCTATTACTGTTAGTAGAAAAGCTTGCGGTGTGACATGCAATGCAATTCAATTATGAGAAAATTTAGGGGGATATGTGGCCCAATTCCGGACTTATCTTATTTTTGCACACATATTTATATTTATGTAATTAGGGTTTGCCATTGTGTATTGTGTGAACTGTCACTCTCAACTTATATCATTTTTTTGATATAGTGAATTCTTCTCCTCTGCTTTTGATTTTTTTTTTCCTATCTAGTATTATTTATGTAGATAAGGAAAAATTATTGGAGTGACATCTATTAAAGATAATGTGATTGAAAAAGTAATTGTTGGCTTGGACATGCACACAAAAGACAGAAAATGCACAATTTAGATGAGTAGATAAAAATCATTGTAAAAAATTAGGAAGGAAAAAGTAGTTGATCTAAAATTACATTGATGAAAGTTGTTGGAAAGTTATTTATGAAGAATCGGTTAACTCCTTAGGCAACAATTAATTAGAATGAACGAAAATTGAGAATTCATAACAATGACTTCGAATTGTCATGGTGTTGCATGATCCTCTATACCTTTTTATGCCCTTGGAGAATGACAAATAATGATGAGTATCTTCCCAAGACATACTTATTTTTATATAAATATCATACGACTTTTCTTGGGATTAGGTTGATGTTGATCTGCTTATGATTAAAAGAACTTTAAATATCCAGGATTCGCTGGACTAAAGTCTCGATCAATTTGGATTCTTTGGAAGTTCTAACGAGACATAGATTTGGCTATAGATAATGTGACGTTAGGAAGATAAGGCGGTGATAAGAATTGCTAGTTAAAAAAATCAGTTTCATCACTGGATTTTTTTCTGCCAACTGAATTTAAGACGTTAACAAAGTTCCATAACTTATGGTGCTGCTATACCAATTATCATGAAACGCAGCTTTCAGTATGACTTTAAGATTAATGACAGTGATTAAACATTGCGGCACATAAGTTTTGTTACATAGTGGAGCTGCTCCATAACTTGATTTGCATAGTATGTATTTGAAATTGAGAAAATGATCAAAATAGACTATTGAATTATTATGAAAGATCAAAATGATCTCCAACTATGTTAAATAATCATTTTAGTCTCTCAGCTCTATAAAGAACTAAAATAGTTTGACTATGGCACTATTTTAGTTCCTTTTTAAGGATTTGAGGGATCAAAATGGTTCTTTAATATAGTTTGAGATTATTATGATCTTTCATAAAGAGTTAAGGAATCATTTTATCTTTTTTTTTTTTCATTTGAAATTTTATTGCAGCTATTATTCTATTATAATTTTTTTAATAAAATATATGTTACTTCAATTACTGGCCTTTCCCTTTTTAACCCACAACTATGACCCCAAGGGTGCATAAATTTTTTATTCCGCTCTGTTCAACTTCAAATATGCGTGCACTAAGTTACTCATGCTATTAAAGCATGACCATTACCTTTGATCTATGGACTGAACTTACTACTTGAGCTGATTTATGGGAGTATTCCTCTTGATTTTCAGCCATACAAGCCTGGGTACACTGCACCTCCTCGTCTTCCTCCTGATGAGACTACTATCGATATAAGGCAAGTCATCTCTGTTGACACAAATCTCTCATAAATACATAAATATTAGAAGCAAGTAATTCAATTTCTTAGAAAACTTGACTGTTTGATGTGTTGGTGCATGCTGAGGATTTCGATGAGGGTATATTAAATACGTTTGTTTCTTTTTATTTACGTGAACTTTTTGATATTTAAGTGTTGTGTGTTTTTATCGGTTCTTATTCTATGAAATTACAGTGGGGGCTGGACAATTACTGGTACTTCCATAGACTTGCGAGATCCTCGCATTCTTGCAATGGCGGCAGCTCAGCGCCGCTTCCTTGAAGCACATTATGATGATGATGATGATGCTACTAATGCTAGCGGCGCCAATTTCTGTAGATCTGCTGCTCTAATCGTAGGTTCCATACATTTTGCATGGTTGTTTGTTATCAAATTGGATATCGCTGCAGCGAATAGGAGAAGAATAAGGTTTCGTTTGGGATGGCTTTCTTCCTGCTTCTTAAAGCGGCTTTCTAGTACAAAAATTAAAAAAATTTAACTAAAAAACCGCTTTAAAAAGCAGTAAGAAAGTCATCTCAAACGCGATTCATCTTTAATTAGTTCATGTATTAACATTGCATTTCTGGGTTTTTTTTTGTCTTTAATGGTTGGATTGATATTCCGGCTAGATAATTTTGCTCGTTGTAGTTACATTTGCTCTTCCTGTTTAGTTTCTAATGCGATTTGGTGGGTTTTTTTTTTTAATTTCTGTTGCAGTTGATGGCGCTTTTTCTACTGAGGCATGCATTAAGTATGACTACTGCTGGAGATGATGATGCTTCTAGCTACATTTCTGTAATTGAACTTTTTCTATGCACTCTCTCAGCAACCATGTTTTTTCCCCTTTATTTATTATTATTATTTGTTGTTATTCCAATTTTTTAAGTTTCTTTGATGGTTCACAGATCTTTTTGATGCGGGCTGCTGGAATTCTATTGCCATGTTACATCATGGTTTGGGCCATTAGCATCCTGAATCGGAGAAGGCAAAGACAGGTACTTATTTCATCTTGTTTGCACTATTTTCAGTTGTATCAATGAAGCTTATATCAATCTTTCATTGGCAGAATTTCTTTTCTGCTTCAATTTAGTTCATTTTATTGTATATATATTTAGTATTAAACAGGTTCTTCAAAGGATTTATACTGAGATTTGAAAACTCTTGTTTTGGTTTGGGTTTCTTCACGAAAGTTTCATTTTCAATAGTTTCTTCAGTTTTTGGATTTAGTTTCGGCTATTTTCTATAATTAAATATTTAAAAATATATTTTTTTTTTTATTTTTTTTTTTATTTTTTTTTTTTTAAATATTTAAAAATATATAATTGAGGCTCAAATTACAACACCGAAAATTTGATGTGACCGACCGGAGTGATTAAAAATTGTAACCACTCAAAGGAGAAATTATTCTGTGCGGAGGCCGGACCCTACTCTATGTCTGGAGGTGAATCAGGTGCAGCCATATCAGCGATACCGAGCAAAGGGATGACGTGGCATATTCTGATTGGTGATGGCGTTTGACATCCATGCAGAATAATTTTTCCACTCAAAAGAGTTTTATGAACTTCGTGAGAAAATTTGTTACAGTTTTGACATAAACTCAAAATATCAGCTGAAATGTGTTTACTGTGGCGTCCCATCTGATTCAGCTATCAAATTTTCAGGAAGCAGCAGCCATGGCCGCAGCTGAAGTTGCCTTCATTCTGCAGTCAGGTCAACGAAGGAGCCTGCAGTTTACCATTGCACCTGAATCACCTGCAACTCCTCAGCAAGAACCACATCAATGAACATCGCAGATCAGCCACAGAACTATTTACCTCTAGCAAAGTCTCTTTAAGGCGAAAATTGAAAATGGAAGGTTTTTAAATATATTTACACGTATTCATTGTAACTTTCAGCATTTTGTTCTAAAGTCCTGAATTGTAGAATGTACATTACTGAAATGCTCATGAAATTTTTCTTAGATGAGATGCATTTGTCAATGAATTGTAGCCTGGTTTGGTTGATATTGATCAATTTTGAAAATTTGGCTTCAAGCCTATTATAATATAATGGCTGATTAGCAAACGAAAGACCTTGATAGTTATAGTCAGAAATTTGTGTTGAACTGATGCATGATAATCTGATATAGTTCCTTGTAGACTGATTGTTTTTCCTTTAACTGTACGATGGATGTGAGGAACATCTTGATACAATACAAGTAGCAGAGAGTTGAGCAATACATTTATAATTTATTATGTACAATTTTTGGTAAAAAAAATGTGTTTTAATAGATATATTAATCTCTTATCATATTGTTATTATGCAAATGTTTATTGTTGGGGAAGTGAAGCACAGCGAACACAAACAAGAAAAGAAAATATCACCGAAAAGAAAGAAAACCAAACATTTAACATGGAAATTTTTGAAATCTGGAAAAATTTAGTCACATCATGCTGGTAAGTTCACTATGAAATATTAGGAGAAATTGTAATATCTTTTTCCTTTCATTCTTTGTCTCTTTTCATTTTTGTATCATTCTCTTATAAGAACTCAAAAAGAAAAACTTATAAAAACCTTCAAGGGACTTGCCTTTCATAAAAAACAAGAAAGAAAGGTACCTAGCCCTCCTCGTGGTGTCATGATGCTTCATGTGATGTCTTTAGTTTGTCTAACATAGCCACAACATTAAGGTTTGGAGCAACGTGGTGCTCCGCTCTATTTCTACCTCCAATCATACAATACAATGTCGTAATATTTGGGTACACTACATTGCAGGGGAAGACCCGCTACAACCTTCCAACAAGCTCAACTGATATAATTGAGGTCCGAGACAATAGTACAACTCTATTGAAGAACATAATCAAATTTCATACAAAATTAACAATTATAAATAGAGATAAATTTATATCTATCAAAATACTTTTATGTATTTATGTATGTGATATTTAAATTTTATATTTATTTATATAAAATTTCTATTTATTTATATAAAATTTTAAGTTTAAATGATATCATAGTAGATGCACATAAAAATAAATATTTTTGTATTTTATTTAAATTAATATTATTGATATTTGTGATATGATTTAAATTTGAGTGTTATATAAATAAATATAAATTAAAAATACATAAAAAATTTCTGACGTGTATGTAAATCCCTAAAAATAAAAGAAACTCGATTGCCGGCTTGAAGGAGAGAGAAGGCTTGCATGAATGTAAAACAAAAGTGCCTAAAGAAGTATGAACGGACTGAGAGGCAATAATATTCTGCTATAATACGCTATTTTAGTACCCAATAATAATAAATAATAATAAAGAGCTATCTTTCTTATTCTTTCTGATACCAATTCTTATTGAAATTTTATTATTATTATTATTGTTGCGGGCTAGAAAGTACGCGGCGATAGAGATTTGATTCTACGTCTTAGCGTTATACGTATAACTAGCACACACAGAGAACACAAGATTTTTTACGTGGAAAACCCTTAAAAGGGAAAAAACCACGAGGCCTAGCCCAGTTGAAATGATTCCACTAGATTTTGAGTTGGTTACAAAGGACTGAATCACCTCCAGGGGTGAGCAGATTACAATTAATTACTTAAGTAAGACGTCGGGTCCTCGGCAGGACGTAGGGACTGAATGTCGGGCCCTGAGTAGGACGTTGGGTCTTCAGCAGGACGTAGGGACTTAGTGCCGGGTCTTGAACAAGACGTCGGGTCTTTGGCAGGAAGTAAGGACTGAACGTCGGGCCTTAAAGTGGTGGTCCGGCGAGGTTCCTGCGGTGGTCCGACGAGGTTTCTGCGGTGGTCCGGCGGTGGTCCGACGAGATTCCTGCGGTGGTCCGGCGGTGGTCCGGCGAGGTTCTGCGGTGGTCCGGCGGTGGTCCGGCGAGGTTCTGCGATGGTCCGGCGGTGGTCCGGCGGCTGTCGAGGAGGAACTCCTTCCTTCTCTTCTCTTTTTCTCTCTCTTGCTTAGGATCCTTCTCTTATGAAGAATGAGGGCTCTATTTATAGATTTTCTGGAGTGGCATGGTCCGTAAATAGGTGTGAGATCAAGGGCGAAAAGGGAGTGGTCAAATGGACGGCCGATATTGAATCCTACGATCGTGCACCGTTCGTTGGACATTTGAAGGCCTTAATGATGTCGGAATTTAGTGATCTTGGGCTCGTTGGATTCGTCTCGTCCAGCCGTTCGATTCAAGTATAAGCTCGTCAGAATCGGAGACCGTTTGGTAACTCAAATTGCGGTTTGAACCTTCCGACAGCACTTCGGGTCCATGATTCGGACCCATTTGGGCTCGGATTGGGTCGATCTTGGTGTCGTTGGGTTCGTATTTTCGAGACGCTCAGTTTGACTGTAAGCTCGTTGAAATCGGAGTCTGGATGCTCCCGGATTTAATTTTTGAAGTCTCCAACTAGCTTTTGCTTCGAGATTCGTGCCCAATCAAGCTAATTTTGTGATGACGTATCAGTTGCCCCCCTATTTTCGGACGTCGAAGCCCCAGGAGTCCGAAAATATAAGTGTCGGCATTTTGCGTTGGCCGAATAGCAGAAATTACTTTCCATAAGTTGAAATTTTGCACAAATCAAGCCAAGGAGGCCTCGATGAGCTCTGAAAGTGCCGAAATTGAGTCCGGAACGTCGAAAAACGTGTCCGGGGACCCCAAAAACGTCGAAAACGGAGTTTTCGGGACGAAAACCGGGCCCGAAATGGGCTAGGCAGCCGGACCGGCCGGCCGGCCGCCGCCGCCGCCGGCGGCACCGCCTGCCGGCGCTTGGACACGCGCGCGGCATGCTTGGGCCGCGCGACCCGCCTGCGGCCCGCCTGAGCCAGGGCCTGGCCCGCGCGGCGGCCCGCCTGGGCTGCCTGGGCCGCGCCTGCGGCCCGCGCGGCGGCCCGCCTGGGCCGCCTGGGCCGCGCCTGCGGCCCGCGTACTTGCCCGCCTGGGCCGCGCCTGCGGCCCGCGCGGCGGGCTGCTGGGCCCGCTGTCGGCCCGCGCGGCGGCCCGCCTGGGCCGCTTGAGCCCGCGCGGTCAGCCCGCCTGGAAGGTTCCCACCGCCTTATTTGAACGAACGGGCGGGTCTGTTCAGCCCACCGACCTAGTGGGCCCCACCTGTGCAGAAAAAATGATTTTTTAGGTTTTTTTAGGCCTTTTTTGGCCGTAAAAATGCCTAAAAAATCCGAAAAAATCCCAAAAAATTCCGAAAAAATTCAAAAAAATTTAGAAAAATTTGGGAAATTAAAAACTCTAGAAACTTCCACTCTTTCTCCCAAAAAGCTATAAATAGGGCCTTAAATCCTTAAGAAAATTCATTCCTCTCCTCTTCTTCTTCTCTTTTCTTCTCTTCTCCCTCTGTCCTTTCTATTGAGGCCTTCCCTCAGTTTTCTGAGGCCCCTCTCTTGGCAAGGAAGTTCGGAGATCTTCTCCCTCTGTCCTTTCTATTGAGGCCTTCCCTCAGTTTTCTGAGGCCCCTCTCTTGGCAAGGAAGTTCGGAGATCTTCTCTCCCTAAGAGAAATGTCAGGTGATCGCCCCCCACTGAGAGATTCTGCGATCCGGGGGGACCCCGTTGCGCCGCATGATGGCGAGCAGAGGCCAAATAGGGAGGTGGATGTGTCAGCGTCGACTGTTACAAATGACTTCATATTCCTTTTTCGCAAGAATTATTACTTTCCGAATGATGTGATGACAATGGTCCCGAGGATGTCTGATCGGGCGAATCTTCCTCCTCTTGGGTACGTGACTGTTTCTGAGGCCCACTTGCGGGCTGGTTTACGTTTTCCGCCCCCTACTGAGCTGATTGAAGTCTTGCAATGGTGCGGCGTGAGCATATTCCAACTTTCGTTTAGAGCAATGTCAGTGGCTATGGGATTGATTGCTCTCTTTCGGGATCGAGGAGCTACTATGACCCCGGAGCATCTTTCACGGATGGGTAAGGTCACCAGCGATACATCTGGGCGTGTGACTTTTAGGTCCAAATTGTTGGATGTGCGTACCCGCGATTCTTCAAAGAACTGGGTCAATGCTTTCTTTTTTGTGAAGAATGATTGGGGCTTAATTGAGAAGTGGGGGAAAATGAGAGATCTGCCATCCCCTCTGCACGTCAGCGAGGAAGACATAATAAGAATTTTGAAAGTTTCTGATCTCGAACATCTTCTATTTGAGGTTCGTCATATGAGCAAATACACTGAAGAAGAGTTCTTATTCAAGGTTGGGATTTCATTTCATGCTGGGAGATCTGATGCAAGGAAGTTGAAGCCGACATCCAGGATTCCTGAGCCCCCTGCCCCTACTTCAAAAGTGGCTCCCAAACGACCAGCAAGGGTTGACGACCCCCCGGTTTCGAAGAAAAAGAGGTTGGAAGAAACAAACACTGACAAGACCCTACCTGACTCTTCCCTAGCCAAGCTGCATATCCCTGAGGATGTCATGAATCACCAGTGCCTCGGACATAACAAGACCAGTAGTTTGGTGAGCAATATCTCCCTATATTTTTTATCTAATTTGCTTCTGGGGTGACTTCTAATAAAACTTTTCTTTCTTATTTCAGCTGTCTCGTCTTGGAATCGAAATTAATGATTGGAACAGCGAGTTTGTCAGGATTAAGTATCTTCAGGGGGAGTTCAAACGGAAATATGAGCAGAAGGTTAAGGAGGTGAAGGTGCTTGAAGATGAGTTAAGCGATTGCAGGACTGAGCTGGCCAACACAATGCGCTCTGTATCTCTTCAGAATCGACAGGCAGATCGGCACCAGATAGATCTTGAGGAGGCTCATGCGACGATCACCAGGCTTTTGAGGGAGCAGAAAGTTTCTGAAGAGAAGATTGCGTCGCTGGAGGAGAAGGATAAGGAGTCCCAGGCCGTTATAGCTGAGAAGGAGGCTGCCTTGTCTAGCTCAGAACCTTCAAGAGTTATTGAAGACTTCAAGAAGTCCATAGCATTCAAGACTATCGTCCAAGATCACGTTGAGGAGGCCCGAGATCACATCTATGCTATAGAGGTGAAGGGTTTGGAGCAGCAGTGCACTGAGGATGGATTTATTAGAGGCTTCTTTAAGGGGGTTCGCCTGATGCAGCGAAAGACCGGAGTTTCAGTCGAAGAGGTGACCCCTAGCCAGGCTTCAGCAGACTTTCCTTCAGGCTCTGATGGTGATGAGGTAGAGAGTGATCTTCGGAAGGTCCTCGATCTTGATGCAGATGATGAGATAGTAGATGTTGAGTAGGTTTTCTAGTTCCTGTTGTTTGTATTAGTTTGTCTTTTTAGTTATTGTGATGTACCTGATGTTTTGTACTGTTGTGTGATATCTACTTTGACTTAGTAGTGGATTATCGTTCTGTTGCCATATGACTTAAATATTCCAGTGTATTTATTCATTCTGAGTAAATTTCATTTATGCTTGTTTAAGGTATTTATCTTCCAACCTGTGCTTTAAAGTTTAAAATGATCCTCTAAGGATGTACCGTTTACTCTAAGTTGTACGCCAGAGCCTTGCTTAATGTCGCCAACCTGTATGAAAGAAGTTAAAAGAATCTATAAGAGATGTAAGACCTATCCGAGGTTGTGAGTCAGAGCCCTGCTCAATGACGTTAACCTGTGTGGAAGAGGTCGGGAGAATCCACCAAGGATATGAGACCTATCCGAGGTTGTGAGTCAGAGCCCTGCTCGATGACGTTAACCTGTGTGGAAGAGGTCGGGAGAATCCACCAAGGATGTAAGACCTATCCGAGGTTGTGAGTCAGAGCCCTGCTCGATGACGTTAACCTGTGTGGAAGAGGTCGAGAGAATCCACCAAGGATATAAGACCTATCCGAGGTTGTGAGTCAGAGCCCTGCTCGATGACGTTAACCTGTGTGGAAGAGGTCGGATCGAATCCCCCTGGGATTGATCAACTAACGATTGAACAATAATCATCTACTGCTCAAAATTAAAGTTCAAAACTTAACAAAGTCTTTACTGCCATTAAACGAAGAACATTGCTCCCGAAAACAGTTTAAGGGAGAAGGAAACTAGAAACACCACAAACAAAGTCCGAAATTAAAGACATATACAGTAAGCAAAAGACATACAACATTCTAAAACAAACGACACGATTACGCTCTACTGATAGTATTTGCGGAGGTTCTCGATATTCCAAGTTCGAGGAAGCATCTTCCCTTTAGCATCCTTTAATTTGAAAGTCCCTGGCTTCACCATAGCTGCTACTAGGTACGGACCTTCCCAGAGGGGGGAGAGTTTGTTTCGTTGAGGGCCTTTGCCTGCCGCCTCAATGCTGCGTAGGACCAGATCTCCTACCGATATATGTCGCGGCTTCATCCTTCTGTTATAGTGACGGGCAACTCTCTGGTGGTAGGCAGCAACCTTAAGTATTGTCTCGTTTCTTACTTCTGGAAGGAGGTCTAGGTTGTGTCTGAGTTTTTCGTCGTTGGTATTGGAGTCGAAAGTTTGTACTCTATGACTGGGGACTCCAATGTCGACTGGAATGACAGCCTCTGTACCAAAGCAGAGGTTATACGGTGTCTCTCCTGTTGGAGTCCTTGCTGTCGTACGATAGGCCCAAAGGACGTTTGGGAGCTCGTCAGCCCATTGCCCCCCAGCCTTCTCCAGCCGTGTTTTCAGTCCTCTCAGAATGGTCCGATTAGTGACTTCTGTCTGTCCATTAGTCTGAGGATGAGCCACAGCCGTGTGTACTAGATGAATGTGGAGATCTTTACAAAATGTGGTAAAGACCCTTCCGGTGAACTGTGTCCCATTATCAGTAATAACTTTTGCAGGAATGCCAAAGCGACATATGATGCTCTTCCACAGAAACTGTTTGGCATTTGCTTCAGTGATTTTTGCTAGTGGTTTTGCTTCTACCCATTTCGTGAAATAATCGACAGCCAATATGATGAATTTTCGTTGTCCCGTGGCTATAGGAAATGGTCCCATTATGTCGATCCCCCATTGGGCAAAAGGCCAGGGACTCTGTAATGTCAATATCTCTACGGCGGGTAGATGAGTGAGGTTGGCATGCAACTGGCAGCTGTTACATCTCCGTACAAGTTCTAATGCGTCCTGTTTTATTGTCGGCCAGTAGAACCCTTGTCTCAGGACCTTTTGAGCTAACGCCCTTCCACCCAAATGTTCCCCACAAATGTCCGAATGTACTTCGCGAAGTGCATAGTTTGCCTCCGAAGGAGGAAGACACTTGAGGTATGGCCCTGTGAAAGATCGTTTGTATAACTCTCCGTTAATAAGGGTGAAATTGGCTGCTTGCCTCCGAAGTCGTACTGCCATAGCTGGGTCCTCAGGGAGAGAGCCTTCTTGTAGGAAAGCAAGAATGGGGTCGATCCAAGAAACTTCTTTTGATTCATCTATTGATTGAAGTACCCATGAACCTTGAATGCTCGGGAAGTGGATCTCCTCAATGAATTTCCTTTTAAAAACATCTCCCGTCGTAGAGGTTGCTAGCTTGGAGAGTGAGTCTGCCCTTGCGTTTTGCTCTCGAAGGATATGGATGACCTGATGCTTTGCTATTTGAGCCAACAAGGTTTTAACTATCTGACAGTATTGAGCCAGAAGTGGGTTGTGAGTATCGAATTCCCCTTCTACTTGAGAAGCAACCAGTTGGGAATCAGTGTGAACCACTAAGTCTTGGACTTCGCAATCAATTGCCAATCTTAATCCAGCGATTAGAGCTTCATATTCAGCAACATTGTTTGTTGCCGGGAACTTCAGTCTAAGCCCGTATTCAAATGTGGCTTTCTGCGGGGAGATTAATAGGATTCCAGCACCAGCACCAGAACTCCCAGAAGCTCCGTCTACATATAATGTCCAGCAGGAGGAAGAAGGGGATACATCAGGTAATTCTTCGGAGGTGTAGCTAGTACATTCGACCACAAAATCGGCAAGTACCTGTGACTTGATGTCGGGTCTAGGTAAGAACTGTATATCGAACTCTCCAAGTTCTACTGACCATTTGATCAACCTTCCGGATGCTTCGGGTTTTTGAAGAATATTTTTCAGCGGCAGGTTTGTATAAACCCTGATCGCATGTGCCTGAAAATAAGGTCGTAACTTCCTGGCTGAGAAGACCAATGCTAAGGCTGTTTTGTCTGCCAATGGATAACGCATTTCAACATCTGAAAGTACCTTGCTGATGTAATAGACTGGGCGTTGAGTCGAATCATCCATCCGAACCAAGACCGAACTTATAGCTTGGGAAGAGACGGCCATGTACATATACAAAATTTCCCCTGGAATTGGCTTTGAGAGAAGCGGTGGTGAGGCTAGATAAGTTCGGAGTTGTTCAAAAGCTTCTTGGCATTTATCAGTCCATTGGAATCCTAAGCTACGAGCCCCTCTGAGGATCTTGAAGAAAGGCAAATATTTATCCCCCGAACGAGCCAGAAATCGAGAGAGTGCTGCGATCCTTCCATTCAGTCTCTGAACTTCTTTGATGTTTCTGGGGGGTAGCATGTCCCTTAGGGCCTTGATCTTTTCCGGGTTGGCCTCAATCCCTCGGTGGGTAACCATGAATCCCAGAAACTTTCCTGAGGTGACTCCAAATGCACATTTGGAGGGGTTGAGGCGCATGTTGTAAGATCGGAGAAGGTTAAAACATTCTTCCAAATCTGAGATATGCTGAGATTTCTCGAGGCTCTTCACCAGCATATCGTCCACATAGACTTCCATGGTACGCCCAATAAGGTTCTTAAAAACCTTATTCATAAGTCGTTGGTAAGTTGCCCCTGCATTTTTGAGCCCGAATGGCATTACCAGGTAACAATATAACCCTTTATCCGTTTGAAAAGATGTTGCCTCCTCATCGGCGGGATCCATTTGTATTTGGTTGTATCCGGAGTAGGCATCCATAAAGCTTAACATCTGATGTCCGGATGTGGCGTCGACTAGCTGATCTATTCGGGGGAGCGGGAAGCTGTCTTTAGGGCAAGCTTTATTGAGATCCGTATAGTCCACGCACATTCTCCAAGTCCCGTTTGTTTTCCGAACCATCACGACGTTGGCTAACCAAGATGGGTAGTGCACTTCCCTTATAAATCTTGCTTTTAAAAGCTTATCAACCTCCTGTTCGATTGCCAGCTGACGTTCTAGGGCGAAGTTTCGTTTCTTTTGAATCACTGGCTTACATGCTGGGTTGATCTTCAGGGAGTGCATAATTATTTCAGGATTAATACCGGGCATATCTGCTGAACTCCATGCAAATACGTCTTGGTTTGTACGTAAAAAGTCTACATATTCTTCTTTCTCTGTATCTGAGAGGAGTGATCCGATCTGTACTGTTCTCGAGGGATGTTCTTATGATAGGGAGACACAGGTAAGATCTTCTACAGGGGAGGCCCTTTGAGGGGTATCTTCACTCCGAAGATCGAAGTCTTCGATGCTTAGAGTAACTGGTGAGCGTGGTTGAGCCTGCCTAAGATAGCATGACTGTGCTACTTGTTGATCTCCTCGTACTGTTCCGATCCCTGATGGGGTAGGAAACTTGAGCTTTAAGTGGGGAATTAAAGCAACAGCCCCGAAAATTGTTTGAAGTGGTCTTCCGAAGATCGCATTGTAGGCTGATTCGGACTTCACTACAATGAATAGAATGGGGTGCTCAACTTGACGGGGGAATTCTCCAAGCACAACCGGGAGAGTAATGGTTCCTTCAACTCTTACAGGCCGGTTGTCAAATCCGTACAGTGGACCGGCAGCAGGCTGGAGTTTCTCTCTAGATAAGCCCATGCTAAGAAAAGTGGAGTAAAATAGAACATCTACTGAGCTTCCATTGTCTACCAAGATCCTCTTAACATTGTAGCACGGGTTGCCAATTCCTGCACTAATCACCAGTGGATCTTGATGAGGAGTTTTTACGCCTTCTAGATCAGTCTCCTTAAAAGTGATGGAGTGATCGACATGAAGCTTTTTTGTTGGTGGCTCCTTGTTTTCTGCAACTAGAACTTGACAAGGCGTTGATGGGCCTCCAGCAATAGTTTCAATTTCGCCGACCATCTGGCGGTTGTTCGTCGACTGTTTTTGTTGATCTTGCCCCCCAGTTGGAACAGTTTCTTCTCGAACTGTTGGATTCTTGACGAACTGCCGGAGATATCCTTGTCGGATCAGTCTCTCAATTTCCTCCTTAAGCTGCCTGCATGCTTCAGTGGTGTGTCCCCGACTGCGGTGGAAATGACAATACTGTTCTTGGTTTCCGGTATTAGGCTTTAAAGGGTACGGCCACTTTACACTCTCTTGGTCTCGGATAGCCATTAATACATTTGCTCGGGATGTATTGAGTGGCGTGTACTCTTTTTCTTGTCGGGGCTCTCGTCGTGGCTGTGAGAGTCGAGGAGGAAGATTGTAGTTTCCTTGCTTCTTTCTTTGTGAGGGGGGATTCTCCGTCCCTGGGGGATTTTTTCGCTTCCCGGTTGTTTGCTCGAATTGCTTCCTATGAGCATTGATGGCTTCATCGGCAGTAATTTGGGCCTCTACTCGGTGGATTAAATCCGCATAGGAATGGACCGTTTCTCGCATAAGTGCCGAGTAGAAAGGGCCTGGACGAAGCCCTCCTAGAAATACACCTCGTAGCAATTCGGGATCTACCCCTGGAATTTGTCGGGCTTCTGTAGAAAACCTTTGAAAATACTCTTTGAGAGATTCACCCTCGTTCTGTCGTATCCCCGAAAGGTGGGAGGAGTCTTTAATCATCCTTCGGTTGGCGACAAATTGTTCGACAAATAATTTGGCCAATTTAACGAATAGGGGAATGGACCGAGGGGGTAGGGAGTAGAACCATGTCCGGGCCTGCCCTTTAAGGGTGGCCGGAAAAACTTGACAGAGCAGAGCGTCTGGGGCCTGCTGGATATGCATAATAGTGCGGTAGTGATCGATATGTTCGTAGGGGTCTGAAGTCCCATCATAAGAATCAATATTTGGGAGTTTGAATCTTGCCGGAACGGGATATCGGAGGACAACTTCGGTGAAAGGTGATGACTCCTGAATGTCCCGTTGGTGAAGGGACTGCCTGATACCCCCTGTGGGGAACTCTTCTCGGACTAATCTTCGTAACTCATGCCGTAGAGTATTACGGGGGAGTTCAGCGACGCGCTGTTGGTCTAAGTCCTCGGGGACGTCCGGCGGCATATGCTGTCGGCGACCCGTGCGCGAAGGATGGGTAGAGCTTGCTGTATCGGCAAGCTCATTCTCTGGACGTGTAGGAGGACGCATCCTTGGTGGAGGAAGGGGGACTTCGACATGAAGAATGTCTTCAAATCCTGGCTGATCTTGAGGGAGAAGAGCATCTTCTTGGGGTACTGGCATTGGTCCTCGAGCTCCCCTTAAAAGCTGAAGGATCTCATTCTGAGATTCCTCCATTTTTCTGATACGTTCTTCTAGGGACGGCCCTGAAGTTCCTTCTCCTATAGGGTGTCGGTTATTGGGGTGAAAGGAGGCAGATGCCTGTCGTCCTTGATTCAGGGACTGATTCCTGGATTGGTGTGAATTAGAGCGGGAGGTTCCCATGATGCGATGGCTACGCCTGTTGACCATTGGAGGATTCCTTAGTGTAGTGGGATTAGCTTTCCCACAGACGGCGCCAATCTGTTGCGGGCTAGAAAGTACGCGGCGATAGAGATTTGATTCTACGTCTTAGCGTTATACGTATAACTAGCACACACAGAGAACACAAGATTTTTTACGTGGAAAACCCTTAAAAGGGAAAAAACCACGAGGCCTAGCCCAGTTGAAATGATTCCACTAGATTTTGAGTTGGTTACAAAGGACTGAATCACCTCCAGGGGTGAGCAGATTACAATTAATTACTTAAGTAAGACGTCGGGTCCTCGGCAGGACGTAGGGACTGAATGTCGGGCCCTGAGTAGGACGTTGGGTCTTCAGCAGGACGTAGGGACTTAGTGCCGGGTCTTGAACAAGACGTCGGGTCTTTGGCAGGAAGTAAGGACTGAACGTCGGGCCTTAAAGTGGTGGTCCGGCGAGGTTCCTGCGGTGGTTCGACGAGGTTTCTGCGGTGGTCCGGCGGTGGTCCGACGAGATTCCTGCGGTGGTCCGGCGGTGGTCCGGCGAGGTTCTGCGGTGGTCCGGCGGTGGTCCGGCGAGGTTCTGCGGTGGTCCGGCGGCTGTCGAGGAGGAACTCCTTCCTTCTCTTCTCTTTTTCTCTCTCTTGCTTAGGATCCTTCTCTTGTGAAGAATGAGGGCTCTATTTATAGATTTTCTGGAGTGGCATGGTCCGTAAATAGGTGTGAGATCAAGGGCGAAAAGGGAGTGGTCAAATGGACGGCCGATATTGAATCCTACGATCGTGCACCGTTCGTTGGACATTTGAAGGCCTTAATGATGTCGGAATTTAGTGATCTTGGGCTCGTTGGATTCGTCTCGTCCAGCCGTTCGATTCAAGTATAAGCTCGTCAGAATCGGAGACCGTTTGGTAACTCAAATTGCGGTTTGAACCTTCCGACAGCACTTCGGGTCCATGATTCGGACCCATTTGGGCTCGGATTGGGTCGATCTTGGTGTCGTTGGGTTCGTATTTTCGAGACGCTCAGTTTGACTGTAAGCTCGTTGAAATCGGAGTCTGGATGCTCCCGGATTTAATTTTTGAAGTCTCCAACTAGCTTTTGCTTCGAGATTCGTGCCCAATCAAGCTAATTTTGTGATGACGTATCAATTATTATTTAAATATATGCATTTGTCTTATGGCTTGAACTTTTGTGTTTTTGGGTTTATCTATAATAATTTGATGGAATGATCGTAGATGAGAGTGGGCCTACTATTTTTTAATAAAAGCTTAAATATTATCCTTTCAAAATGGAATGTGAAAACAATTCATTGAATGTTTTTTTTTTTGTACTAACAGGACCATTGGTTCTACCTAAAATATTTTCTTACCTAGGTTAAATTCATTCATTAAATTCTATAAAACTGCTTTATATTGTAATGTAATAATAACCATCATTGCTCACTTTAACCACATAAGAAAATTGATAGGAAATACTTGAGTTCGCAAGTAATCCTATCGGATCTACTTGAGTTCGCAAGCAAACCTAACAATAATTGGTAAAAACAGCGATAAAACGAAGAAATTGTAGTGGAAGAACAATCAAACGATAGCAATTCTTATAGAAAACAAAGGGAAATAAGAACAAAGCAAAGATACAAGAGATCCTCAATTCGAGAGGAGGATCGTCTCTCCCAAATCTCTAGACAAGAGAGTCTAGAGCCCAAGTCGCCAAGAAATCCTAATTCCAATCAATCAAAACATAACCCTTCCCTAAACATCTTTTCTCTCTTAATACAAACACTTTCCTAATCTAATCTCTGCCCACTCCTTTTGAATTTGAAAATTATTTGGCAACTTGGGGCCCACCATGTGGGCGGGCAATACCAAGGGAGGCAGACAAATTCCGCCTCCTATAAACTTGAACCGGCCCTTGGGCTGCTGAGCCAGTTCAGGGTAAACCGGTGGCATATCAAAAATCCATGTAACTCCTTCATGTACGTATCAAAAATTATGCTCTGAATTTTTGTGGAGAAAAAAAAATATTCTATCAAATATCAAATCATAGACTTGATCAAAATTTTCGAAATCATTGTCCAAGCCTCCAAGGGACCTCATTGACTTCAAAATACTTCATAAGCTCATCAAATAAGTCATATAATCAACAATAGATTGAGATCCTTATCAAAGGGGGGTTAATTTACCTAGGAATCTATATGAAAGATTAAAAGGAGATATTTCTATTTTACACTTTCATCTCTTTCAAAGCATTTTAGTTATTATTTGGTGAGCACAAAAGACACACTATAAAACAATCATACTAATTTATAAAAGAAACATTATATATATATAGAGAGAGAGAGAGAGAGAGAGAGAGAGAGAGAGAGAGAGAGAGAGAGAGAGAGAAATTTACAATATTAATGTGAAGCGATGTGATCCCTTGGCCACATGATGAGGAGTCATTTGGCCATTATTGATGGTAACAAATTTACATAAAATGACACCCTTACGTGCTTTATTATCTGATATCCCCTTAACTATTGACTTTTCATCTCATATATATTATTGCATTGACACCTCATTTTCAGAAAAATTGACAAGCTGCACCAATCTTGCCGCACCTTCTTCTTCACGTAAGTTTATTTTTTATAGTACTGAAATTTGGTTTTTTTTTTTCGCCTTGAAAGAGAGGGGAAAAAATATTTTTCATGGTACTGAAATTTGATTTTTTTTTTCCCCTGAAAGAGAGGGAAATGAGTGAAAGAACCTTCAAAGATACTTCTGAAGTAAAAAAAAAAACATAGTATTTTAATTAAAAATGGAAAAAAAAGCAGATTCAGACAAATATGATTTCTACACTTATTATTGTTTCCAAAAGAGAAAATAAAAAAATTGAAGAGAAGCAGGAATTCAAATATGGCATGATAATTTTATTTCAAATATATAAAAAAAATAGCATTAGCTAGCTAACATATATCAGACACAAATGAAACATGATGATTGTACATATTGTATGGCATATGTGGGTGATTTCTGACAAGATTAGTCAAGAAAAAATTAAAAAACAAAGCTGCTTTCTTGCCTTCCACACAGTTACATAGCTGAAGTTGCATAATAATAATAATATAAGAAAGTGCACGTAGTTCTCCTACAGCTGTACAGATGCATACCTTTAATCAAGCTAATATTTTGTCTTTTGGCTTGGAAGTTATGTCCCATCTCTTTCAAATAAAAACTTTTGCATCCCCAAGTGCTTCCAAGGTGGACTATTATGCTCATCATAATAAGGATAAAGATTAGAGCTAGCTATTATTCAGGCTTCATTTGAAACGTCTTTCTTGCTGTTTGTTAAAGTAACTTTCTAATTAATTTTTTAATTAAAAAGCTGCCTTAAAAAACAGTAAGAAAACCGTCCCAAACGAAGTCTCAATTAATGTATTGTATGAAATAAAATTATCATAATCTACTGCTGGGAATAGATTCATGATGTAATTCTAATCATTACAAGTAAACAAATGCAAAAAAAAATTAAACAAGCAGAAAAAATACCAAATATTTTTATACAGATTCATCTACTAAAAGATGGTTTTATGATTCTAATAAAACCATAGAGGAAATATATGTGCAAAATGATAATTTTTTATTTAAGTAATTGAAAAAAAATCCTTGAGTAAAAAATAATAATAATCATAATAATAACTTCTGGTTGAAAAAAAAAACTTGGTTGCTTATTTTAGAAGTAATTTATTGAAGAGTGCGTAAGGTTATTAAATTGTGTGATAAATGGAGATTGGTATTGTTGCCGAATAAAGAAGTTTTTAAAAGTGAAAAGAAGCCCCCAATGAAGTGTTCGAGTGATTTGAAAGCATTCTTGTATTGATTTATGGACTTTAGTGAAACCATGGAGGACATGTGTATTCATTTCCTTTTGTACAATTAATGATAAATAGTCATTAACTCGATCTCTAGTTGATAGAGTTTTGATGACTGTCTTATGGTTAGTGTAAAGTTTAAACACGTGCGTGCCTGTGTGAATTAAGCATATATAATTATGTATATTGTGATTGTTATGTGTGGAATTTGATTGTGTTGATCAATCAGATTATTCTGTTGCCTCGAACTTTAAGTTTCTCGTACTTACTGAGGAGTGCGGGGGATTTACCCCCTGCTTGGGTTCGGGTAAAAAAAAAAAATTCATACAACGTCCAGGCGCTCGGGCAATGTTGCGTACCCGAGTGTCTCGGCGCTATGTACCCGAGAGCCTCAGCGTTGAACAACAAAGAGAGAGCGTTGCAGGGCATAAATACGATGCTACAATGAATCAAGATAGAGGTTCAAGCACCACAGCGCTACGAGACGGACTAGAATGTTTTATTTCTCATTTTTCTGAAGGGTTGCATCCCTTGGAATTATTTACTTTGCTTTCTTCTGTATTTTGATAGTGTTAGACATTGAGAATGATGCATGTAAGAAGAGAAGCAAGGAGAGAGTGAGAGAGAAGAGAGATTTGTACTTATTTCTCTCAATTTTTCAGCTGATTTCTTGGTGTGGTGTGGCTCCGTGATTTTTTTTCTTATTTTGAATTTTTTCACATTAAATCCTGGTATCCTTTATTTTTCTACAGCTTTTATTTTCTTATTGGTTTCATCGTTGTGGTGTTTACTCCTCATCTCCAACAGTAATCAGCATTGATTTGAGAATTAATAATTATTATTCCCTAACCGCTTATATATATATATATATATATATATATATATATAATTTATGAAATTCACCTAATTGCAACTTCGTTCACAAATATAAAAAATTGGTTTAGTATGTGCATGGACAATTCCAATGATCTGGATCAAAGGTGATCAATAAAAAAATAGAAATTGTTGTTAATTTCTACAGAGCTTGAACTAAAAAGGATTAGAGTTTTAGATCATTAATACATTTTTTAGCTATAAATCCACTTCATAAAGGTGTGACTATATAGTCATTCATTAACATAAATTTATTTTGCCCCACAAACATCACACATTTAGTCATTTCTCTCTTTTTTTTTCAAAATTTTGATCACTGGAGAGAGAGAGAGAGAGAGAGAGAGAGAGAGAGAGAGAGAGAGAGAGAGAGAGAGAGAGAGAGAGAGAATTGAAGGAGGGAAAGGAAAGGTTGCATGCTTAACAACCAAGGAAATGAAAATATTTTAGTAATAATGAGAACTGAATTCAAGCTAGTAGAGTAGGTACATAGGAGAACTACATGCTTGGAATGCTTATTCCAACCTTATTGGCCAGTGAAGAGCTTGAGGTGTTCACATATCAAGAAACCGAAGAAGAGGAAGAGAGATCCCCCATGCTGGCGTGAGTTTGAATTGTTTGACCATTTTTAAACTTGGTCTACACGCTAGCTGGGCCCGAGCATTAAGCCAAGGGACAATAAAGAGCCAGAAATCGAGGTCCAAATTTATTTATTTTAATTTTATGTGGTGGGGGAACTCATATAGTTAGGATTAGATTTAGGGTTCCGAAGTTCGAGGGATTATACCTATGGTTTAAATCATTAATTAGAAGGTTCTCAGATTGTTCTCTGTTAGGCCGACATGGCTGAGAAATTTTGGTCATGGCAATTCGTTATGCCATTGCTCACACGCTTGCATCAACACCAAATTGATTTAAATATCATCGATGGGCCCTTTTCCCTTTAAATATTTATAGGAAACTCTCTCAAACTTTCATGTTTGCAAGTGAACTAACATCTTATATTTCGCCAATGATTAGTCTGCTACATGGGATAGAGGCCTAAAACTGGTTCTAACTTGATATAATCGTGTCGTTAACTAGTACAGATAAAGCAACTAAGGCAAAACGGTTCTAGCAAAGATTTCGATCATATTTTTTGTCATTTATCAATCAGAAAACGTGCCATATCAAGAAAACTTCTTGTTCATGTTCAATCACATTTGGCTCGGTTATTTGCTTTAGATCAACTAATTTTACAACCTCATATATTTAATGAGTCAAAACACAAACAATGCCTTATTTGATTATGTTTGGCTCATACCTTGACTGTATATATATTGATGCGGTGCATCAGCCCAGTCATTGATACCTATATGACTATATCCTTATTTGTATTACTTATTATTTTCATATTACTTATTATCCTAATAATCCTAGCACTAGTGCTGCCACTTTATTCCTTTTACAGTTATAGGTACTATTTCACCTTTTTTGCTTGTTAAGCTTATTATAGCCAGAGAAACTCTAAAGCATTTATACACAGAAATGTAATAGAAAAGTATCAATATACGTCTTTTATGCTTTGAAGGTTTCTGCTTCTCTTTCATTTGGGCTTATGATGTTGTGGCCACATCTTTCAAGACTCCTTATGTCAGAGTGGTATCAGAGCTTAGAGTTCGAGTGGGATGGCAGATTGCACTAACTGGTATGGGGTGATGACGGTCGCAACCTAGATAACTTGTGGGCGACCAGCATGGCACAACAACTGGAAGATTTGGCCATAGAGCTTTTAAGGTTTTCAAAAGAAACGCGCAAGGAGCTATAAGATTTAGTCATGGCGCTAGTTTAATTTTAAGTGCAACGGCGCCACCCTGTCAAGTGCAGCGGCACTTGAGCCGTTTCTGTATTTTCCTATAAATAGACGTTCAGTTCTGTTTGCAATGAGTTCAGTCACTTGAGTAAAATTTAATGCATTTTCAATGTACTTCTCTAATACTCTCTTAAAATAAAATCTAAGAGAGACTAGGGAAGTATAAGATACAATCTCTGAGAGAGTTTAGCCTGTGTTGTATAAGCAACTCTATAAATGGAGGAAGGAGTGTAGAGAAGAAACTTTGATCATTCGTAGTGATAAAATTTCATTACTTCTCTTGTATTTAATTCTTTTATGAATATAATGAAAATGAGTTTGCTTGTTATTTCTTTTATATCTAGTTAGATCTCTTATTTTGGATCGACGATGTAAAGAGCATATTAAGTACTAATGTATACTCTTGTACTCTAAAAAATTTATGAATGTTTTTAATATATCATGCTCTTCATTTAATGCATGCAATGGCCATATGTATAATTAAAACTTAATATGATGTATAACCTAGATGGAGGAATGAAAGAACAATCATGAGTATTGAGATAGAATGTTGGCATGCCTAAACAGAGGATGTTTGAATATTCTACGTTCAATAGAGATATTAAAACTGTAGGAGGTCAACAAATACCATTTTCACTCCTACAAGCTCGATAAAGATCTAAGGATGCATATGCTCTGATTCACATTTAAAATTAAGAGTATCATTAGGAAAAATATAATATTTACGTAAATCAATCCAAAATATTTTATTAAATGTGTTTCAATTATTTTACTTATTTTTATTTAGTGGTAGGAACTTAAAAATATCATTTTTATTTCAGTTGTATAACTTATGCAATTAGGTTAACAGTAATAATTTTATTGTAAGCAAGCATAACTCTTCCTCGTGGGTTCGACACTCTACTTCATCACTTTATTACTTAATTTTCACGTATACTTGCGTATATTTAAATGGGATTTAATTATTGATATATCAAATAAAATATAATCATATTTAAATCTTGCATGTCACATCTAGCTAAGCTCAGATAGAGTCAATCTTGATAACCTACACAAGCCCCAACTGCCATAGGATTTGGCGTCATTGTTGGGACAGTAATTTGCATATTATAATTTAACTATGTTGTTGAAATAAGTTCATATTTAGACCTACTTGTATTTGTATTCTATTTTTCTAATTTTTTATATTTTTGTGTTGTTGTTTATTCATTCTTGTAAGCTTTGTGGATCAAGAAAGGAGCCTTTTTTATTTGATTCTGATATAGAAAGGACACTTTCAAAATTTTGAAAAACAAAAAAAAAAATTAAAAGATGTCTAACCCAGTGCTAGATCAAGATCATTTTAGACCTCTCAGGGAGTATACTAACCCTATAGTAGACGAAATCCATCAGAGAATTAGTAGACCAACTATTCAGGCTAATAATTTTGAATTAAAATCGTTCATAATTCAGATAGTTCAAATTTCCCAGTTTGGTGAAACTCCTATTGAAGATCACAATTTACACTTAGTTAGTTTCCTAGAAATATGTACAACATTTAAGTATAATGATATCAGTGATGATGTTATTAGGCTTAAACTATTTTCAATTTCTTTGAAGGGGGGGACAAGGCTAAGATACTCTTCGGATGCTCTTTGGGAGACTTTGAAGGAGAAGACTGTAGGAGGAAGACCTGATATCAGTGATGATGTTATTAGGCTTAAACTATTTTCATTTTCTTTGAAGGGGGGGACAAGGCTAAGATACTCTTCGGATGCTCTTTGGGAGACTTTGAAGGAGAAGACTGTAGGAGGAAGACATGTGGACAAGTTCAAGAAGCTAACATAAACGGCATTACAGGAGAAGAGGGTGAAGGGGCTCTGTTTCAGATGTGACGAGAGGTACATATACACCGGGGCACAGGTGCAAGGACTGAACTCTTTACGTTCTCACCGTTTATGATGATAAAGAAATTGAGGAGAGTGTCATCTTTCCACCTTGGGGACCAGGTGGGTCTTTGGGAGGGGGTATTATTAAACTGGTCTAGCCGGTCCATACAGGACCGGCTCATGGAGACAGACGGAATTCGTCCACCTCCCCTGTGTGCCGCTCAAACCGTGGGCTCCAGTAGTTGGAATAGGAAAGTTTTTAGAGGGATGCAAAAGGGAAATTTGAATATAGGGATTGTTTAGATATTTCTTTTTGGAATGTATGCATTAAATAATTTGTTTGCCTAGGTTTAGGTCATCTTGAATTTGGCTGAAATTTGATATCTCTCCTAAGTTTTGTTTAGGCTCTAGTGGCATCTACCGTCTAGAGAATTGGGAGAGAGAGATCCTCCCCTCGAATAGAGGATCAATTGTATGTTGGTATTTTCTATTTCCCTTTCATCAAATAAAACAAATTATCTACTGCTTTCTTGATTTTGTATGGATTTTTGTGAAGAATTCTCGCTATTTTCCAAAGATTGATAGGAGTTATTTGAGATCTACAAGTGTTTCCTATCATACACTCATGTTAAAACAAATTAAATAAATATAAAATTCATCTTAAATATATTTTGTGATATCCTAATCCAATTTTTCTTTTTAAATGCAAGTCCCAAAGATTGCTATAACATGACAATAGATAGGGGACTTGGTGGACCCTGCTCTTTAACTTTTCTCTCAAACCTACTTTCTTCTCACGTGATATATATTTTCAAAGGTTAATTGGTATTTTATGGAATAGTTTAAGTTCTTTTCTCTCTAGAATTGGAAAATGTATATGCAAACTTCGTTGTATTTTTGAACAGTTCCGAAAATTCCACAGCACAGCAGTTAATATAGATATCTAAAAGAACAAGCGAAGTTCAAAATCAATAATCACAAAAAATGGCCGTATTTAATCCAAATCATTCAAATTAAAAGGAAAAAAACACGAACTTCCTTTGGAAAAAAAGTAGGGAAATGAATTTGCATAGATCAGATAAAACGTGATTGGTGTGAAAACAATTAGGCAATTAGGACAATACTCTCTCCTTTCCCACTGCAAAACGAAGAAAAAGACATTTAAATACTATTATGAGCTGGTGGACTTCGATTGACATTAACTACACAGCTAAATATTCCAAAAATAAATAAGAAATTAACTAATACCAGACATGAATAGTGTCATATTTTGACGGGACATCTTAAAAATCATATTATCCATTAAAAAGTACTGGTGAGATAGATAAATTCATACGGTGAAGTTGATTTCTACAATGACAGTGTAAATTAATTAACAGGTTAAACATCTCATATGATCATATGCCCTCCTGGGGATACATGGAAATATTATTCATATATCATCATTCATTAAACTTAATTATTTATTTTAAAATTTTATAAAATCCTTCTTCTCCAAACATTATCGGACTTGTTAATTATTATATTTTCTAAAGCTTTACCTAAAGAATATTATAGCTCATGTCTAAATTATTTAGCACAACAAAATGTAAATAATTGAAGCTGAATAATTTGGTTGAAGCTATTCTATCTTATCCTACTATTGACTTCAGATGATAAACTAATCAAATAAGCTCCACATTCTGTTACATGCTTACAGGTCTTTCCCAACAAAAAAAGAATGCCGCGTACTTTCTATATGAGGCAAGAAAAATCATCGAAATTTTTTAGAATCACATCTTAATTAAAGAAAACAAGTTGCTGTCGAGCAATTCCATGGCAATCCTTTGAACATGATCGTGTACAAGATATTGCATGTGAGTCCTCGCGCATTGGTGAGGAAAAATATGAGGGTTTTTTTCCTCTCTTTTGAATTTAGTCTTGTGGAATCCACATGATCTAATGTCTTAAACTGGACAAATTATTATGTGCGGAGTCCAGATGTCGTGGGGACAAATAAAAATGTATAACGTCACCCTAAAAGTGTACCGCGCTCGGTACCGAGCACGGTACCGCTCGATACCGAGCTCGGTGCCGGACGGTTAATTCAACCGTCCACGGTGGACGGTTGAACCGTCCGGTGTCCACACAGAATAATCTTTAAACAGACTGAGAGAGGGGCATGTACTAGAAAAGAAAAGGAGAAATTTGCTTTCATTTTTCAACGGATCAAGAGAGTTTCAGAATCTTGAGATTGAATATACATATATTTGACTTATTCGTAGCATTGGAAAGTGTTTAGTTGCCATCCAAATAAAAAAATGTAACGGCCTACCTAGATGCCGGCCTAGAATGGGTTTGCGTTCAAAATTGTTCGAAATATTCCATGGGGTGAATATTATAATACAAGAATGGAAAATGAGTCGGTAACCCCTATATGAAGCTAAACGTGTAGTCTTTTTGAGACTATCCTCACTGGATTTAAAAAATGTTCAATGGTTTCATGCGAAGGGTTAAATAAGTCTTTCTATAAGATTAATAATTCTAACATGCCACCTTGGCAGTCGTCTTAAGCAGTTAGATCATGATTATAAGGAGCAGTGCTCAAGCAAAATATAAGCCAAGCCTTCGGAGGAGGAGCACATGTGAATTGAAGCCATTTATTTACTAGATAATTTGCTGAGTTCCTTACGGAAAAATCTTCCTTTGTAGCAATTTGAGTCTCTTTTTTACAACTTACTACATATTGCATTTTGCAATAATCTTCTGTTTGAGATTCTCCTTAGTCCTGAGTCAATTCATTTTGAGTCTTCTACAAAGATCACCAATTGCTTTTGTGCTTAAAGCTTGAATTCATTATTTGAAGAAAGCTTGTAGTGCTATCTTTAAGGTGAAGAAAGTTCTCACCTAGTTTTTGGATTTTCACAAGTCAGATATTTGTAGTTCAGCTACTAGATTCTCCTAAGCTCAAAGCTTACAGTCCCACCACTAGTTTAAAGCTTCATTGAAACCCAAACAAGCATTTAGAGCTTGTTTGGGTGTTCCTTTGGAGTACATAGTAAAGGTTTAGAAACATGGAGGATAAGAATGATATGGATAAGGTTGATGAGGTTATGCTTCCAGGTTTCCGATTTCATCCAACTGATGAGGAGTTGGTAGGGTTCTATCTGAGGAGAAAGATACAGCAGAAGCCTCTTTCCATTGAGCTCATCAAGCAACTGGATATCTACAAATACGATCCATGGGACCTACCGAGTAAGCCATCACTATTCATTATTGTACAATATTATCAGATAAATTATCACATACCTGTGAAGAAAAAATTAATTTAATCTCCTTTTGAAGCAATTCTTTTATTCCTTCTTTCACAACACTTACCAGTTTAGGGAACTTGTTCAAGCAGTGTTCTCACTCCTTCAAGTTCAAAGTAAATTTTTCTTCTTTTATAAGTTTCTTTCCCTAATCCTTCGCTACCTTTAATCCATTTGTTTGCTCCTTCCGGTTTCACTAGTTTTTGCTTTCATCAATAACTTCTGTTTCTCTTTGTTTTTCATCATCTTTAATGTTTTGTTTTTCTGTTAGGAGTCATCTAGTTCATAGTCTGGCTAGACATGTAAGCAATTGCTGCCAACACTAGCTGTAGCCTGCTCTGTGGGTCACTTTCATATCAGAAAATTTTAAAAGGCCATTTTATCAAAAAAAGGTAGCTAATGATAAGCTTAGAAGATGATGTATGCTTCATGGCTGAACCAAACGAATTAGTGCAGTAAAACTAGTGTCTCCTTAGATAAGTTTAGATGTCTTTCATAACCAATTAAAAAAACTCTATTCACAAAGGTAAAACGTAGACAGTATAAAAAACTGACCAACATGAAGTTTAAAGAAACTAAATAAAATGCATTATATATTAACAGTATTCAAAGCAAATGCATGACATAAAACAGGGTTAATGGAATTAGTATTTCATAAAATTATGTTCACCGTACCTTATCAATAAAAAAAAGGCTAAATGCTAGCTTGCTTGTGAGCAGAGATGGCAACAACGGGTGAGAAGGAATGGTACTTCTACTGTCCGAGGGATAGGAAATACCGCAACAGTGCGAGGCCCAACAGAGTTACCAGCGCAGGATTTTGGAAAGCCACGGGAACAGACAGGCCTATCTATTCATCTGAGGGAGTAAAATGCATAGGCCTGAAGAAATCTCTTGTCTTCTACAAGGGAAGAGCAGCAAAAGGGATCAAAACGGATTGGATGATGCATGAGTTCAGACTACCATCTCTCAATGATCACTCGATTTCAAAAAGATCAATGGATAAGAATTTCATTCCAGCCAATGTAAGTTATAGACCTGATCATCTTCTATATCTGTTAGTCATAGATCAGAGAGAAGGCAAAAACTCACTAATTATTTATTATTCATGATCAGGAAGCATGGGCCATTTGCAGGATCTTCAAGAAGACAAATACCGCAGCACATAGAGCACTCTCTCACTCCTGGGTCTCTTCACTGCCAGAAGCTACAGATTTTCATAAGTTTTCTCTACCGTACGCTATAAATGTTGCACAATTTGGATCAGAGAACATCTCATGCGCAAGAGAAATTGGTTCTTTGATCCAGTTTGGTTGCAGCAGTAGCTTCGAGCAGCATACTAATGCAGTAACTTATCCTTCCTTGGATGTTCCTACCTTCAAGCCAATAAACTGGATCAACTGTTTGTCACCTGAAATGCCCACAACCTTCACGTTCTCCCCTCAAGAAACATCAAATGATTCCAAGCCTTCAATAGATGCGACCTCCATGCTTCCCAACGTATCAGCTGCAGTACTTCGAGATCTGGAGAAACCTTCTCCAAGCATAAACTTTGGGCAGCCGCAGCAGGCTAGTGGATTCACTGCTACTTTTCCTTTAGAAGATTATGGGAACTTGGGAATTGAAGAAGAAGTTATGATGGTCAAGAAGACTACAAGTAGTATGTGCGTTAGCAATAATCAGTTGGGAAATATGAGGACTATGAACTTTCCCTTCAACCTAGAACCAAATCCTTCTGATGAGTGGAAACCGAATCTTCCATGGGATTCTATGTTTTTCCCAAGTGAGATTTCAGCGGGTTATTCTAACAACAAAAGTGATACTTAAATTTGAGGTTATTTTGTTGCCTCCGTCCGTCTGTTAGCATTTCTGTTAGCATGGATAGACATATTGCATGTGGAGACATAGCTATAAATTGATGTATATACTTACTGTAAAGCGTGTTAACAGCAAAGCTAACAGATTGAGAAGGAAATGTATTTCCATTTTATTTCTCAGCACCTTCATTTCTATGTTTCTGAGATACCTCTGCTTTAATTATTTCGTAGTGGTCGGTGGATGTTTGCAGGCTACCAAAACAGAAATGCGTAGAAGACAAAAGCTGATACCAGCTCTCCTTATTCTATTTCTTTGTTATTCTGAATTAAAAAAAAAGTTATTTTTCCGTCAGAAAACACCAAAAACTTTTAGAGATGCAAGTGAGTAAAAGAGGTTATGAGTTTAATAAAAGTTCCAAACTTTTTATTTTCGTCCATGTGAGGAGTTATGAAAATCAATTACCTAGAAATTTATCTGCAAATAAATCCAGTCTTTGTTATACAACAATACTTACCGGAAAAGTTGCATTTCAAGTCCCTGACCAGATAACATAATTTGCCAGGCAATTATAAACATAGATTCTTTTACAGAAATCATATGTCAGTATCCATTTCTTGTCAGATACCGGGATGCTCCTTGGGTATCTTGTTGCATATGTCAAAATGGCAAATCCAGTTTTAAAAAGTTGTAATTACACATGAGAGTTATGTGGGGGCCAAAACCAATAACTGATTCCAAGATCTGACCTCTGTTTTGAGCAAACGTGCAGTCCATATAGCATGGCTCCATGAGATGAACAATGATCGATATAAGTCCAACTAGGTTGAAATCAATCACTAAGAAATACAATAAAAAATTTCTCGAGATTATTACAAGGATTAAATATTTTTTGAATTTTCCGTTCCTATGTCAAATTGAGCATTTCGATGAGACGAAACCAAGGAGCCCGAGATGGCTCGATTTAAGACGCCCAAACAAAAATAAAATGAAGGGGATCAATTTAGACCATCTTATGGAGTATCCTAATTTCTAGCAAAAATGACCAAAATGTTTCTTAAAAAAAATCTATAAATAGACTTTATTTCTATGCATTCAAGGTGGAGTTTAGGTGGAGAGAGTTTTTATGTTTAGAGAATCCTAGAGATTTGCTTGCCACCACTCAATGTTTGTCTTCAATCAATGATTACACCTATTATTGCAACCACCAGACGCTAGACATTGATTAATGTTGACGCCCATCATCACCACAACCATATACATTCATCACCCAACATTGACCCCATCATCACCATCACTTGACGTTAACTAACTATTAAAGTTAGACGTAGTTTGATCACCCCTTCCATAAAGAGAAATTAACATCGAGCCAAATAGCCCAGTTGTACATCCTCCAATTTTTCTCTTCGACCGTCAACTAACACATACAAATGGCTAACATCCGACTTCTGCCAGCCATCGATGTACAACACCCATCTTCCCTATTGTTCAACCACCTCTTCTAAAGCACCAAAGTCCAATGCCCAGCTTCATGGTTTTCAAACGTCCCATTCTATAAGGAGAAATACCAAATCAAAACACCCAACATCGCCCAACCTTTGACGTTTCTTTTAAATCAATGCATAAAGCACACAAAAAAAATAATGCCCAATATCTGTTAGTCAACCATGGACATCCACCACAGGGTTTTCCAATATAAGGAGTGAACCACTGACTCAGATTGCTCAACATCACCTAACTTCTAACATTCCTCATCAAATGTCATCAACGCATACTAAAGAGTGTGTCCAATGTACATCAGCCAATAACGTCCAATGCCAGCCTTCTAGGTTGTCCAATCTCCCCTCCTAAGAAGAACGACCAAGTCAAACTATAATGCAATTCAACATAAAGTCCTAAATGAAGGTTACTACAAAAGCTTAAAAAAGGAGGTTATAAAATTTTTCAATGATATTGACTACTAATGTTAAAAGATGAACTATATGCTATTGTGGGCTCCAAAAATTCAGCCCCATCCTCTCCCGCTGTTTTTCTCGGGGGAGTTTTAACGGATTAAGTTCCGGGGTATATTTTGGGAAGGCAGATGGGTTTGTAGATAAGACACTATCCAGAGATTTTGCCCTCATTTTGCGAGGACTTTATGGTCTGAGTTCTGGTTTCCTATAGGCGCAAGCCTCTATAGTTAATTACCCCTCCCGATAATGAGATAGAACTTTTGATTAAGGCTAGTCGTCAATCATATACGTAGAAAATACGTGATATCTGGCATATAATAGCAGCATGGGCTTGGATTTGAAAGCTTGAAAGATTTGATATTTAAAAGTAGAAATTTCACCATCTTTCACTTCAAGCGGATGGTGGGGGAATGGATGATGGACCCGATCAAGATCTCATGATTTCGTCGTCCCGGGTCATCATGTGATGTACGGGTCAGAGAACACGTACCACGTCCTTACTGACAAGAGATTATTTGAGAGTGGATCCTGTGATATTTTTGGCTAGGCATTAGCTTTATGTGAGTTGAAGTAAATTTCAATTTGTCCACCCCGACAAACTGTTGCAGAGGGTGGGTGGATTTTGTATTAAGTGTTTTGATGGATTATTTCAATTTTAAATATTTTGGATTTTGAGTACTTTTGGAGTTTTGGATTTTATAGGCATTTGGGAATTTGAGTGTCATTTTCAATTATTTGGAATGGACCCCTCCGATTGAGATTTGCATTCAACACGGTCATCATCAGGGTGGCGTTAAAGTCAATTATATTTTCGTAGGAATTTAAACTTTGTGAAAGTTTGGAGGCATTTGAAATGGTTGGAGTTAATCCCTTTGGTTGAGATTTTCATTCAACGCGGCCATCATCGCAGTATTTAGGGTCATTTTAAGAATTTCATTTTGTTGATTGAACCTTGTCGACTCTATTAGTTTGTCCACAGAGGATTAGATTTCATAGGCTTTATGCCTTTGTTAATGAATTTCTCTATTCATATACCTTGAAGGCCTTATACGAATGTATAAAATAGATATTATGATTGACACCTTGACCATATATCTGTTTGATAGTTCGAGCCGTATCAACTCCTATATATCCTTATAGAAGAATCGGGCTAAAACTACGTTCATTTATTGACCCGTGCAGCATCCCTAAATATCATATGTATATCCATGACACGCTCGTCGGGGCCCATACAGATTGTATGGGGGCATTTTATAATTATTTGTTGAACCTTGACAACTCCTATTTATTTGTTTAGGAGGATCGGATTCAAATTTATTAACCAGCGTAGCATCCCTAGACGTTACGTGTGTTCTTACAAAATGCTCGACGGGGCCCATGCGGGTTTTATAGTTATACGTGCATTTTGGTGTGCCTATGTGCATACATATTAAAGGGTATGTGAGGGGGCACTATCCTCTGAATTCCATATTAGATAAATGAGTTGTTAAATGATATAAAGATGAAGAGAAAAAACACCTAAGATTGCATACCCTTCTATCCACTATCCTCTGTATTTTGTTCCCAGGATCGGCCAGAACAAGAAATAAAGGCAGCCAACCCTCCTGCTCCTCTTGTAGCCGTCAACTAAAGTTATCTAAAGAAAGAAGCAATGTCTGTATTTGTTGTTCTCATTTACGTTTAGTTGTGAACATTGAATCATCTCACAGTTATTTTCTGGAATTTGGTTTTCAAAGGTGGAAAACAAAAACCAAACATAGAGCAAAAGCTACAACAACAACATCATCAAGTCTTTATCCTACTACATAAGGTTGGCTACATGAATCATTTTTCTACATTGTGTTATGTTAAGAGTCAAATTTTCATTTAAATCTAACAAAAAAATGTCATTTCTAATATTTTCTAACCAAGTATTTTCAGGTCTAACTCTACCTTTCTTAACATAGGCTGAAGTTTTATGTGACCAAACCATCTTAGGCAACTCTCTATAAACTTATCTACCAATGGAGTTACTCCAACATTTTCACATACATACTTATTTCATATTCTCTCTAAGAGTAATGCCACTCATTCACCCGAGCATCCTCATCTTTGCAACACTTAATTTTATGCTTGTCATTTAATGGCCAACATTATGCGCAATAAAGCATGCAGGTCTCACCACTATTTTATAGAATTTTCCCTTAAGTTTGAGAGGTAATTTTATATCACACAACCAAGGTTTAAAATTGCGTAAATAAGCCTCGAGGCGGTTTTCGTCCGTGAGGCGAGGCGTAAGCCTCACGGACACAGAATTGCGTAAATGAAAAATTAAGGATTTTAGCAGGAAAATAATGGCAATATTGTATCTTACAATAAAAACATCTAAATGATATATGAAAATAGTGGAAAGTAAGAAAGTAGATGTAATAAAATCATGTCCCAATGTACAAAATCACAAAATATTAGTTTAACAAAACTCCCAAAGTACAAAAAACATATAAAATGCAATCATATCCCATCACTAAATGGGTCTTCAAGGGAATCTTCTTCTCCAATTGTATCTATGAATGTCATGTCATCATCATCTTTAATATGACTCACTTTTCTCTTCCCTGTTCAATAAGAGAAAAGATCATTAGCATGTTAATTGCTCATTTGATATAAATATACTGCGATAGCATATAAGAAGTTGTGGAATACCTTTACTTGATTGTTGTGCTGCAGAGCTAGTGGATGTGTGTGGTGTGGTACTAGTAGATGTGCCCATTTGATCTGCTTCGCTTCTCAAGACATCAACATTTAGATCTTCTAGCTGTAAGTCTGATAATGGCAAATCTGTCTCATCATCTATGAACCACTCATTATCAGATGACACATCATCACACACCAATGGGTCCTCATCATCTTTCAACCCCTTATTCCTCAACCTCCTATCTTTTAACCTCTTGTTGTGCATTATATATACGAGGGAGTTCATTCTGAGTGTAGATAGCCGATTTCTTCTCTTTGTTTGCACTTGACTATATGTATTCCAGTTTCGCTCACACCCAGAAGAAGAACAAGTAAGGCCCAACACTCTTACAGCAAAACTCTGTAACTCAGGGGTGGAATCACCAAATTGGATCCACCATTTAACTGTTTTCAAGAAAAAATATAATTAGAACTGAATAAAGTGTCTTGCATTTACCAAAAATAACTATACCTGGAGACCGTTTGGAAATGGTTGCTTTTGCTGTATTCAAACCAAAAAAACCCTCTTTATTCCAAAATAGAACAAGTTGTAAATCTGCAAGCTCCCTATCTTCCTGCTCCGGTATTAGTCTTTCCATACAATGATATAGACCAAGCTTCACCTCCGGATTTGAAGATTTCTTCTCTGAATATTGAAATTGAGGATTGAGATAATATGTCGCTGCATGTAGATGACGGTGTAACTGCACCTCCCACCGAGCATCAATGATATCCCAAATCTCCCTATAACTTGCCTCCTCTCCTCCCAAGTTGTGTGCAATCAACTCCTTGGCCTCATCCATAGCATTATAAATAAAACCCATAGCTGGTTTCTTCTCTGCATCCACTAAGCGTAGTACTTGCACTAAGGGTCTCATGCTCAAAATGGCATAGGTCACAGTAGCCCAAAATTTATCATTCAGAATTATCTTTCTTATTTCCTTCCCCTCACTTTTCTTCCCCCAAGCAGAGTTAAGCCATTCAGTTGATGTAAACATTGCTTCCAAAGGTTGCCTAACCTCCATCAAGCTCTGCAGTGTCAAATAGGATGTGGCAAACCTATAGATTCACAGTGCACAAATGTAAGAACTAAGAACATACAGTATGAATGATTTGCAATATACAAAATTAAGAACATACCTAGTGGTTGCAGGACTAATGATTTCTTTCTTTGAAAACTTTCTCATCAAGCTTAAGACCCAAGAGTGATTGTAGATGAACTTTGTAATCTTCTTCGCCCTAGAAAGAGCACTCTTGTGCTGAAGTAAGTTACCAAGATCCTCCAAAATGAGATCGATACAATGTGCTGCGCAGGGTGTCCAATATAGGTGTGTCCTCTTCTCCATCAACATCTGACCAGCTGCTTTGTATGCACTGGCATTATCAGTCACTACCTGGACAACCAATTGCTCCCCAATCTCCTCAATAACCCCATCAAGTAAATTGAAAATGAATGTAGCATTTTTCACCTCATCTGAAGCTTCAACCGATCGTAAAAACACAGTGCCATAGGGATTGTTCACAAGAATGTTAATCAAGCTCCTGCTCTTCATGTCAGACCATCCATCTGACATAATGGTTACACCAGTCTCAATCCATGTCCTTTTAATCTCATCAATGCTACGCTCTGTGTTCATCAGCTCCTCCTTTAAAATCCATGTTCGCAACCCATACATAGAAGGTGCCTTCAACCCTCTCCCATACAACCCTACAGACCGCAGCATATTGAAGTAGGCAGGCGACGTAGCAACATTAAAAGGTATGGCATTTTCAAAAAAAAATCTCTCAATATCCATGCAAACTTGGCGTCGACCCTCTCTAGTACCGGCCACAGGCATCATTTGTGCTTGTCCTTTATCCTCTTCTGGATTAGTCATATACTGATCCATAGGACCCCGTGCATCTCTGTTATGTATAGTGGAGGAAGAGCCCTTTCCACTCTCGCTCCCAAAATAAGCGCCATGTTCGACCCTATCATCAAATTGCTCCTGTTGCAAGTGTTTTTCCGTGGTACTTTTCTTCATATAAGCAATAATTTCCTCCTTCACCTTTTCCGGCGCATTTGCACATGGTGCTACATTTTTATGCGAGTATGATAAGTGTTCCTTCATGCGGGTAACACCTCCCTTCACCACTTTTTCGCAAAAATTGCATTTCAAATAAACATAGCTCTTCTCTCCACCACCTATGTCAACTTGTATACTATATTTCCAAGAAGGGTCCCTCCGCAATGACGCAGACGCCTTTTCCTTACCTCTAACCATGATCCCTAATTCCTTGTACTAACAATATGACATATTTTTTAACAATTATTTGTACTACCAATAATAAAAAAACATGAATACAAAAATATACCAGTCTGCCGGGGGTCCAAGGGGGCGCTGCCCCCTGGCGGGGTTCGACTTGCCCGGTCAGGTCGCGGGGTCAATGGGCAGCGCCCCTGCGGGGGTTTCCGGGGGCAGTGCCCCCGGAACAAAATTATATTATAAGAGTAATTTTGAAATTCTTTTTATTGTATATGCTCAATACCGAGCATGCCGAGCATGTATCGCTCAGTACCGAGCATGTACCGCTCAGTACCGAGCATGTACTACTCAGTACCGAGCATGTACCGCTCAGTACCGAGCATGTACCGCTCAGTACCGAGCTTGTACCGCTCAGTACCGAGCATGTACCGCTCAGTACCGAGCTTGTACCGCTCAGTACCGAGCGGTACTGGTTCGGTACCGAGCATGTACTGAGCGGTACCGAGCATGTATTGAGCGATACCGAGCTTGTACTGAGCGGACGAATGAAAGAAAGCCGAATCAGGAGTTATTCAAGCTTTCGTTACTGCACGTCAAAGCCAAGGCCACAACACCGCGTACCTGCTCTTCCGACCTAATCGATGCCTGAACGTTTCCTGCACTCACAACTTCGGCTTCGTTTCTTTCCCTGTGTCGTCTCCTTCCGACTTCATCTCCTACACTCACGGCTTCGTCTCCTTCCCTCACAGCTTCGTCTATTTCCCTCACGGCTTCTTCTCTAGTTCGTCTTTCAATTCTCACATGAAGCCCTAATCCTATACGCGAATACACGACTCAATGCGGACGCCTCGTCCGCTTTTTTAATGGTTGATTTTAAGTAGGTAAGACCATTTGGATGAGGCGTACGCCTCACCCATAATTGCGCAATTGCGCAATTGAGGCGCGCCTCACACAGGGTGAGGCGTACGCCTCAATCAGTGTCCAAATTGCGTGCGCCTCGAGGTGCTTTTGGATAGAATTGCGCAAAGGCGCGCCTCTTATTGCGCAATTTTAAACAGAGCACACAACAGGCCCAATGAATTCCTCCACTTTAACCATCCAACTTGAATTCTACTAATAATATCCTCATCTATTTCACCATCACATTGAACAATTGACACAAGATATTTAAAATGTGTACTATTATTAATGACATGATCATCCAAAGTAACAGTCCACCCACTAGATCTATTACTACTAAAATTATACTCCATGTATTCGATTTTAGATCTTCTCAAACGAAAACCTTTAAACTCTAAGGTTGGCCTCCATAGTTCAAATATATCAACATCTCCCTCTCTAGTCTTATCTACAAAAAGAATATCATCAGCAAAAAGCATACTCCATGGTACATCCTCTTGAAAAGCTATACAACAACAACAACAACATCAAGCCTTTATCCCACTACGTGGGGTCGGCTACATGAATCCTTTTTCTCCATTATGTCCTATTAAAAGTCAAATTCTCGTTTAAATCTAATAAAGAAAGGTCATTCCTAATATTTTCTAACCAAGTCTTTTTAGGTCTACCCCTACCTTTCTTAACATAAGTCAAATCTAATACCTCTACTCTCCTAACCGGGTCATCGGAAGGCCGCCGTTTTATGTGACCAAACCATCTAAGGCGACTCTCTCTAATCTTATCTTCTACTGGAGCTACTCGAACCTTTTCACGTATATGCTCATTTCGTATCCTATCTCTAAGGGTAAAGCCACTCATCCACCTGAGCATCCTCATCTCTGCCACACTTAACTTAGTATTATACTTCTCTTTTAATGGCCAACATTCTGCTGATAATATCCCCATCTATTTCACCATCACTCTGAACAATAGATCCAAGATATCTAAAACGTGTACTCTTATTAATGACTTGATCGCCCAAAGTCACAATCCCCTCACTAGGTCTATTACTACTAAAATTACACTCCATATATTCCATTTTAGATCTACTCAAGCGAAAACCTTTAGACTCTAAGGTTGACCTCCATAATTCAAGTTTACCTTCAACTCCCTCTCTAGTCTTATCAACAAGAAGAATATCATCAGCAAAAAGCATACACCAAGTACATCCTCTTGCAAATGTCTAGTGAGAACATCCATGACTAAAGCAAAAAGATATGGGCTTAAGGCTGATCCTTGATGTAACCCAACCGAAATAGGGAAATACTTGATCAATCCACCTTGTGTTTGAACACAAGTAATAGCTCCTGTATACATATCTTTAATGATTTGAATATAAGCATTATTGACTCCTTTCTTTTCAAGAACTCTCCATAGCACTTCTCTTGGAACTTTATCATATGCTTTTTCTGAATCAATAAATATCATATGTAGATCCTCCTTATTTTCTCTATATTTCTCCATCAAACCTCTTAATAAATGTATGGCTTCCATAGTCGACCTACCCGGCATGAATCCAAATTGATTATGAGAAACATTAGTATCACGCCGCAACCTATGCTCCATAACTCGCTCCCAAAGTTTTAAAGTATGACACATTAACTTAATACCTCTATAATTCGCACAATCTTGTGAATAACCTTTATTCTTAAAAATAGGAATTAACACACTCATTCTCCACTCATCTGACATCTTTTTAGTCTTCAAAATAGTATTAAAAAGTTTAGTAAGCTATGAAATTCCTTCATCTCCTAAGCATTTCCACACCTCTATTGGAATATCATCAGGTCCAATAGCTTTTCCACCCTTTATTTTCTTTAAAGCCTCTCTAACTTCAATTTTACTAATACGCCGATAAAAACAAAAATCTTTATTTTCATTTAGGGTGCTAATGGTCATTATAGTCAATCTTATATTCACAATCTTCATTAAAAAGTTTAGCAAAATATCTCATCCATCTTTGTTGAATATCATCTTCTAAGAAAAGTATTTTTTTATCTTCATCTTTAATACACTTCACTTGAACTAAATCCTTACTACTCCTATCTCTTTCTTTGGCTAACTTATACATATATCTTTCTCCATCTTTAGTATCTAATCTATTATATAAATCACTAAAAGCTAATGTCTTTGCATCGCATATTGCTTTCTTAGCATCCTTACGAGCCACTTTATATATTTCCCAATTATCAGAATTTTTAAAATTAAACTAATTTTTATAACAAAGCTTCTTATTTTTAATCTTTTCTTGCACATTTGGATTCTACCACCAACTACTTTTACTATTAGGAGCTTTTCCCTTTGATACTCCAAGGATATCTTTTGCAATATTCTTAATATCAATAGCCACTTTTTCCCACATAATATTAGCATCCTCATGCACAGACAAAATCTTAAGAACTAAGATCTTATTTCCAAAAATATTTGTGTTAATATTCTTTAAATGCCCCATCTAATCCTAGAAAATCGTTTTACTTTATTTTTTATTTTATGCCCCTTTATCTTAAAGTCCAAAACTAATAATCGATGTTGGGTACATAAATTTTCACTCGGAATAACTTTACAATCTTTGCAATCTAAACGATTTAGTTTTCTAATAAGAAAATAGTCAATCTGTGTTGTACTACATCCATTTTTATAAGTGATGAGATGCTCATTTCTTTTCTTAAATAAGGTATTAACAATTGAAAAATCATAAGCTAAACAAAAATCCAATATGGTCTTGCCACCTTCATTCGTCGTTCCAAATTCATGGCCACCATGAATGCTTTTAAAATCATCTACCTCTCTACCAACATATCCATTTAAATCTCCTCCAATCAAAACTCTTTCTTCAAGAGGTATCTTTTGTATTAATTCTTCTAAGTCATTCCAAAAATTTAATTTAGAACTCATATCCAAACCTACTTGAGGAGCATAAGCACTTATAATATTAACAATCTTATCATCAACAACAATTTTTAAAGCTATAATTCTATCTCCAATCCTATTAATTTTTATAACATTATCCTTTAAACTCTTATCTATAATAACACCTACACCATTTCTAGTACGACTCCTACCCGAATACCAAAGTTAAATCCTAAACTATCAATTTCCTTAGCCTTCTCACCAACCCATTTAGTTTCCTGAATGCACAAAATATTTAACTTCCTATGAATCATAATATCTATTAATTCCATTAATTTTCCTGTAAGGGAACCTATATTCCAAATTCCTATCCTAATTTTAGTTTCATGGACTAGCTTCTTTGCCCACATTCGTCCTTGATGTGGGAACCCTTGCCTATTTAACACTGCACCCGGGTGCCGGTGCAGCGGCCCTTGCACACTTGTCACTGTATTCAGGCCATACAGCGCGTCGCTTCCAGGGGACGCCCTAGCATTAACACAATATCTTAAAGGATTCATGTCATTTTTGTTCGACAAGTTTTACGCTGGCTATCGACTACCTAACGCAACCCTCCACTTTTCTCATCCAGGACTTGGGACCTGGCAATGGCAGTGTTTATTTAAGTCTATACAAAACTTTTTTTAATTTACACACTTTATTATTTGTGAAAGAACTACGAAATCTAGGTAGTGGATTTATATAGACTTCTTCTTTAATATTCTCATATAGTAAAGCATTGAATATATCATATTGATGAATGGACCATCTATGATTGATTGTAAGAGAAATTAAAATGTGAATTACATTTATTTTCATAGTAGGGGTAAAATTTCTTGGTAGTCAATTTCATAGAATTGAGTATATCTTTTGGCTACCAATCTCGCTTTATATCATTCCAAGCTTTCATCTGCTTTATATTTTATAGAAAAAAATTATTTATATTTTATAATTTTCTTTCCTTTTGATAGTTCAATGATCTCCCAAGTGAAAAGAAAACATCAGAGCATTAATTTCTCATTTCATTACATCCTTACAATTCTTATTTTCAAGTGTCTCAAATAGAATTAGAGTATTGTAATCAATTAAAGCTAAAATTTCTAAGAAAGGCTTAAGATTTTTTAGCATAATTTTTTTTTTAAACATACATAATAGAAGATGGGATATAAAGGATATTGTGTACTAATAAGTTGATCATTATTACCTGATAATAATTTCTAATCTTGTGCTTGCTAGAGATTTTGATCGAGTCAATTCCTTCATGTATATATTTGAAGGGGTACAATAGAGTTTGTATTATAAGAATGTTAAGATAAGGTTTTATCAAAGTTATCTTCTAATTGAGAGTTCTCCCTCTGAAGATGAGATTGATTGAAAAAACTTCACGCCTCATCAAAGGTGATAGCTTTTGAAGTAAGAATTTTTTGTGTGGTAAGATAATGACACATGTATCCTTCTTTATTAGAAAAGCATCCAATAAATGCACAGTTGAGAGCGCTAGGATCAACTTATGGATGTAGACATGGGCAATGCATTAGAAGATTTTTGGAGAAATCTTTAAGAGAAAGCAATTTATGGGAAAGAATTCAGCAAGATAATTTATAGTACTTTTGACTTCAATTACTCTTTTAGGTGGCCTTCTCTGTTTCCACCAAAATTGGGGCTTTCCATGTAATTTCCAGTATTTTTCTTTGATGAATTTTTTTTCTTTTTAGTAGTTGCATCATAGAATGGCTTTTGAAGAAAACTTTTGCCCTTGTTTAATAAAAGAATTTATAATAGTAAGTCTATCACCTTAAGGTTTGATGGTTATCATGGTAGATATTTGAAAGACCAGGGCATTAAACAATGTTGTTCTTTCTTCGATTGTATGAGAAAATTATCTACATCACTCAACTACATCAATGTCCTTCAACTTCATCGCCCACCATCATCAACAACATCGATACATATCATCGCCTGTAAGGCCAATACATGTCATTGACTGCAACGCTCATGCTTATTGACTTATTCGATCATATGTAGTCGCCAATAACTTTGACCCACGTCATGGCCTTTAAAGCCCTAGCCTCTAATCACCTATATTTAAAGAAGAATGATAGAACATTCAGTAAACAATCTCTTAAAGAAAATTCTAATACTTCAAGACTCTAATAGTTATAGATTTTACTAACAAATTAATGTCATAAAATTAGTTATCAACGCCTTCCTCAATCATAAAGAAGTGCATATTTTCTAATCGACAACATGCATAGAAAGAATTATTTCAACTGAGCGATGCCCGATATTTTTTTACCTTTCTTATTTTTTAGTTTTTCGGTAAAAAATTCTAGTGTCTCTTACAACTACTCTTTTATCAGTCTATATGTCGTACAAATTTAAGATAATAAACACTCTCACTTTACCGCCAAAAAATTTCTAGCTTTCTAGCTGTCTCAAATGTGATTTCATAGAGAGATTTAATACCACATCCAATTGGTGGGAACCGGATTACACACACAAAAGAAAAGCAAACAGATCAAAACGTCAAGCCTGCGGAGAAATAATACTCATAAATCAGGGATTCAAATCAAACCTTCAGGATGGAGTGAAGGAGCTGTAAGTGAAGCTGAACATCGAAACGTTTTAAGCTGGGGAATTCTAGTGGGGAATTTGGTCGAGCACATGGACGCCGTCTTGAAGTTGGCTGGAAGCCTGGGGCAAGTTGATGAGGTGGTGGATTGCGACGGAGGCATTAGTTCTTGAGCGCCGCTGGGACTTTGGATTGCGGAGTTCACTTAACTCGAGCCATTATGTCAGAATCTCCTTTGAATGAATCCCTCGATCTCCGATCAAGCACTATGGCGCAGTCGTACTTGAGGGAAGATGTTTTTAACAGATAAATAACTAGTTGTGCAAAAATATTACGGTTGGTCAAGATGGCCGAGTTGGTCTAAGGCGCCAGTTTCAGGTACTGGTTCGAAAGGGCATGGGTTCGAATCCCATTCTTGACAATCTTTTACAATCCTTTTTAATTATCAAAATAAATAAGTACGTAATGCAGGGAGAAAATCTTTTATAATCATTTTTTTATCACATCACAATAAATAAGTACGTAATATAGGGAGGAAATTCTTTCCAATGTTATAAATTAATAAAACAGTTTCACTTTTCAATGTAAATAGTAGTTCACTTTTATGTGCTTTTAAAGGAAGAAATGAAAATAAAAATGAAAATTAAAAAAAAAACAAACTTTCAAAATAAAAATAGTTATATGTTTTACATAAATTAGATGGATATTTATAAATTGAAATTATTATTTAGGAAGACCTAATAAAATTCATATTAATTTTCTATCTATATAATTTCCATTTTTGAAGGTTTATAATTTAAAATTTTTTTAAGAATTTGTTAGTCATTATGTAATATATAATTCAGTAGTAGTTTTATCTTATTTTATAAATTAGCTTTGATAATTTAGTAATTAAAGATAAAATTCAGTTTGTAATTATAAATTAATCATTAAATTAGGAAATTTTCTCTAGATTTCTAATTTATGTAAAATTTTGAAATAACAATTTAAGACAATATTATTTTGAAGTGGTTATGTCATAAATAGTGTTATTATTGTAATCCATATATTAATTGAATATTGGAGTTAATAATTAGCGAGTTGTCATGGTGAATTTGTTCATTTTTAAGATAAGTGAATGATTTATGTTTGTCCTCCTATTTTGATAGTATGTCGCGATTAATGCTATACTTGGGGGGATTAAAAATTATGGACGAGTTCACACTAAAGTATGTTGGAGGTAAAAACCAGTCACTCCTTATAGAAGACAACGTATCGCTCGCACTATTGAAACTACGAATTATGTGTACACTATAGTTAAATTCAACAATAAACATTGTTAACCTTATGTGTCATTTTTGTGATAATGTTGGATATTATGCCACACATGTCGCCAATGATGAAGTTTGTGAGTTTATGTTAATGAAGGCTAAAACTAATACTTTCATCATTTACGTGAAAGTTGAATCGAAGAAAAAGCACAAGCAAATGTTTCATGCTCGTCTAATCAATTGTATATTTGAGTTCGTATTATTGCTTTCATGTTGCCTTTATTTGCTACTTGTTCACATCTCTGTTAACATATCCCTTCCTAAATAAAAATTGTTTATCGTAGGCCCACAACAACGCATGTTGCATTTCAGGCGAGCGCAAGTGACTACTCAAGAATTATAGAAGCTGAATTTTGTGGCCGACTAAGTTTATGCGAGCGTTTAACTTTCCTACAGCAGGAGTCTCAGTCACGACCTAGTGTTAGTCATCGTTCAACTTAGGAGACACCTCACATTCATCAATTTCAACATCACCACTCCTTCAGGCCATATTTGCAATGTACTTTGCAACTTGAATCTAACATGGTAGGAGGTTGGCAAGTTTCTGAAGATGGAGTAAATACATATGAAATCATGGATGGTGGTACCAGTGATACATCGAGTGGTAGTTCGGGAGGAGACACCCCTATTCTTATGGACGAATATAACAGTACAGAGGTACGAAGTCAAGAGTTCATCGAAGATCATGCTCGACGGAATAGTGATGACTTAGAGGCGATGCATGCTGGTTATGAGTTTGCTAAAGCTATATGTATAACTCAAAAGTGGGATGGTGACAAATAGTTCGATGACCCAACTATGAATGTAATCAGCTTAACATAAGTTGTAATTCCAACAAAATTGTACGAAGGATATATTTTTCATACAAAGAAAGACCTACATATTGTAATTAATGGTCGGTCAATTATTTAAAATGTCCACTATGTCGAATCAACCTCTAACAAGAACATGCTTACTATTACATGTGCCCACATGACAATCCACACCGCCCATGCCTTTGGCGCTTACATGCCGCGTGAAGTAAGCGACTGGGTGGGCTATGAAAAATATCTGTGTCGGCCACAACACACCTTCACCCTCGTTGTAATAACTATTGTCCATCACAATTTTACCTTAAAGTTCATATATACGCACATCATTCCAATAATTTGCCAATAACTGACATGAATCAAGGGAGATTATCATAAGAATGAAGTTAAAGTTTGACATCACGATGTCGTGCACAAAGCCACGGGTCGATATAAGCCGCTTTTAGTAATTATGATAATTTCAACTGCTCTCTTTTTCATTTTATGGAGGCTGTATGTTTATCCTTATTAGGGACCATTTACAACATTCACTTGATATGTGGTTCATGTTTCAAGGGACTATCTTGGGTTTTTTGCCCATCTATTTATGGATGGTGTGAAAGCTCATTTTCAGTTTTTCCTTCCATGATCGTCCGGGACGAAGTGGGATCGTCCGGGACGAAGTGGGATCGTCCGGGACGATCAGTACATAATCTATGAACTAGGAGGTTCATCCTAGGATGAAATTTGGTTCATCCGAGAGAGCAAGTCATCCAGGAACGAATACACTTCGTCTGAAGACGAAGTTCGTCTAGAGGGAAAATCGTCCCGGGATGAATACACTTCGTCCGGTACGATCTGCATGTGTATATATTGGATGGATATCTTTTTGAAGAGAGAGAAAAGCCCAGGAGAGAGAAAATTGAAGGAAAAAGAAGAAAAAGTGATTTTTGGGTGACTTCGGTCCGTTTTTGTCCGTCGTCATAGTTGGAAAAGTTGACCGACTCGAGGTAAGGCACATTCTTCCTTTCTCAATTTTCAGAAATATGGATTTTGACGACTTTTCCGTTTCAAATTTTGTTTCCGTTAGTGAATATCTGGTTTCATTTTGCAATGATAAACTTTTTACCGCATAACTTTTGGTATGTTTCTGAGATTATATTTTTGCACGTTTTGAGTACTTTCTGGAAGATTTTTACCATGTATTTTGAATTCTGTGATGTTTTAATCGAATAACGAATTATCTGGAAGTTGAAATATGTTGCTTCAGTACAATGAAAGTCTTATATTGCTGTTTTACATTATCTGTGATAATTTGATAATTTTTCAAATCTGTGAATTCTGTGGGATTTTCGTATACTGCCCTTATGCCACTGAAAATTTTTCTGATGAAATTCGATTTTCTAATTTGAATGTTTTGATGTGCTGTGATATCAGAAGGGAGTTATAAGGGGTCAGAATCCTTTGTGATTTCATTGTCTAGGTCCAGGAATCTGAAAACAAATTCTGTTCTGAAAATTTTGTATATTTGATCTGTTCTGAAGCTGTAAGTACAAGGGAAACATAAAGGGCCAAAATCCGTTGAGATTCTGTTAGTGTCAAGGAAGGGAGGCATAAGGTGTCAGAATCCATTGAGATTCTGTCAGGGCCCGAGAATTTGATCTGATATGTGATTTTATCTATTTTGAAATCTGATTTGTATGATTCTGTCTGTTCTATGATTTGAAGAATTCTGTTTTGAAATCTGATTTGAATAATTCTGTTTTAGTGGTTTGACTTCTGTTTGATCAAGTATATGTATTCTATCTGAGTATATGATTCGATTTGATTATATGATTTCTGTATGATTATATGAATTATGTACGGCTACTATTCTGATGTGTTTTCTAATGTGAGTTTCTGGATATTTTGATTGGCTAGTGTAGTCTTGCTGAGTTGTTAGCTCATCCTGTTATCTGCATGATTTTTACGTTTTGGGAAATGGAAGGAGGTCTTGGACTAGCCATTCAGTATTTGATCTGTGATTAGGTATTTTGTTCTTTTGATTTTTTGTACAGTCATGACTTTTCTGTGCTGTTCTTTTTGTCGTAGCCATGCACTACATTGTATATTATTATTTTGATGAAAAAAGAAAATATAGATAAACTATTCTGTATATTTGGATGTTTATAGTAACTCTGTGTTTTCTGTGTGTCTGATATTTGGAAGAAAGTTTGAAGCAAATTCCAAAACTAGATCATGAATTTTCAATATTTGTCGTGGCCCGACGTGAAGGGATTCGTTCTGGTCGGGTTGGGTTGTGACAGGTGGTGACACTGCCAAGTTGTCCTTAGCTTTTACTAAACTTTTTTACTTTGAAAGTATCGTAGGACCCTCCTGCTACTATAAAAATAGAAGAAAATGGCAGTCCCCTTCCCCTGCCTTTTGTAGTTGTCAAATCATAGAGTAATAAATCAGGGGTTGGTTTCTACTCAACCTGCATGATTTGGTACATCCGATCACTAAGCATGGGGACCTCTACATAGTCTCTGATATGCATCCAGGCATAGTAAGGAAATGCAGGGAAGTATTTTCCAATGCATTACATAAACACTATTTTCATCACTTACATGAGAACTGTTGCAGCCAGGAATCAAGATTAAGATTATGATTTTTTATGATAGCAAAATATTCTTATTATGTTAAATTTATTATTTCTTCTAGCATGTATTGGTTATTTTTGTTTATTTTTTATGTGTACTAATATTTCAGAGAAATCATAATATATACTGCTTAAGACTTCAAGAAAAAATAAAATATAATTTTATGTAATAAAGTTTGTAAATCTTTTTATTTATTTTCTTGAGTCTGAAAGAGTGTGATTGTAATTAGGTTATTGTACACACACACAGGGGGATAAAGTCAAAACTTAAAATTTTAAAACTAGTAGTATTATACAACTTCCAATCATATTGTTTGATTTGTCATAACTTTTTCTTTAAAATGCAGTTAATCAAATCATGTCTTGTACTTTTGAACTATTCGTAATGTACAATGTTAAATTATACTGACAACTAACAGAGTACAAAAATGAGTTCGTCCAAGATCGTACAAAATGAAGCATGATTTTCTTAATGATTCGTACTATACGATGTCTAGTAGTACAAACAAGTGATAGATTGTGAAATTAAGTTTGTACAAGTTCGTCCCAAAGAAATTCATTCATTTTGACAGAGTGAAAAAGGTTCTTACCATATCGCACTAGACGAACATATTCAATTTTGAATTATTCATACAGTACGATGTTATTTTGTACATATGACTCACAGTGTACGAAATTAGGTTCGTACATGTTTGTACCATGATTTTTTTAACTGTTCGTACAGATGTTTCACGATCGTGCAGTACAATCTGAAGTCGGTTCACTTGTAATTTTCAATTTTTGAATGATTTTTCTTGTGTTTTAAGTTCTAAAAACATATAATCAAGACTTTTGACATAATTTTTTTTAGAGTGTCCATTGAGTGTGAGTGTTTAGGAGAGATTATGAGAGTAAGGTGTGAGAGATCTAGTTAAGAGGAGTTGTGAGGAATTCCCAAGATTTCCCAAAGCGATGATCTCTGTCTTCTTCAACTTTATGCCCAACTCCTCTGAAAATTTTGAGATAAGATTTTCAACATTATATCGAGTTTCTCTGTCTTCACCAAGAGGGTGAAAAAGGATGTGATGGTTCTCTGCCTTCACCAAGAGGGTGAAAAAGGACGTGATGGTGCGCTTTCATCACTTGGAGGGTATAAAAGCACTATAGGAAAAACATTGATTTCTGGTGGAAATAAATCCGTCTGAAATACCGATAGACTTTCCGACAAATTTCTGACAGAATATTTTTGACGGATTTTCCCAGCGGATTTTCGAAGATTTTTTTAAGGTATTTCTGGCAGTTTTTCTGCCGACTTTTCCGGTGAAATTTCTGGCGGATTTCTGACATAATTTTAAATTTTCCAGAAATGTATAAACATAAATATTTAAAATTAATCATTTTGTTAAACTAAATTAAATATTGATAAAATAAAATAAATTTTAAAAGTTTTATAATTTATTATTAAATTAAATATAATAATTATTTTTATCTTAAGAAAAAAATAACTTATCTTTTAAATATATAATTATTTTAAATAAAATATAAATTAAATTAAACTAAATCAGCTTTTATAAATTAAATTAATTATTTTAATTTTTATAGATTTTATATTTTAAATAAAATATAAAATATAAACTTAGTTTTTACATATTTTAAATAAATTATATTAAATATATTAATTATTTTGATCTTTAAAAATATTAATTATTTTAAATAACATATTATGTCCTTTATAATATAAATAAAAAAGAACTCAGCTCTTTTAACAATTTTGTAGTTGTGGCATAGTGGTTCTGGCAGGTAGAAGAGAGCTAAAGGGCGGGGGTTCAAACCCCGCCAGACGTAGGCGTGGTGGGCTCGGGCAGGTCACTCTACGCCAACAGCGGGTCATGGGTAGGCCTAGCGGGTTGGCGTGCCAGCGGGTTACGGAATGAGCCAGAGCTGGTGCACGGGCGGACTAGCGGGTTACGGAATGAGCCAGGGCTGGTTCACGGGCGGGCCAGCAGGTTACGGGGTGAGCCATAGCGGGCCGCTGGGTTACGAGATGAGCCATTGCGGACCAGCAGGTTACGGTGCCCTGCAGGGCAGGAGGCTGGCATGGCTTCGGATGAGCCCAGCTGGGTTTTTTTTTTTCATTTTTTTGTTTTTTCCGCGGAGTTTATATCTAATGGATTTTTCGCCAAATTTCACCGGAAATATTTTCGACGGAATATTTTGCGACGGTTACATATTTCTGACACGTGTTTTACTGTCGAATAATTTTTCATCAGAAATGATTATTTTTGACAGATTTTAGGTAATTTTTGGCTGATATTGCCCACTGGTAACACATTTTTTTCCTGTAATGAAGGTATCAGTACTCTACCGCTCCTGGTTAGTGGAAGAGAGTTTGTTAAGACTTCTTCGCCTTGCTCTGGGGGAAAAATGAGTCACTTTAATTTAGTGTAATACATGGAGAATGAGTCTACAAGGAGTGGACGTATGTAAGGTTTGGACCAAACCAGTATAAATTTCATGTTCTTCTGTTAACTTTAATTTTTCTATTTTTTTTTTATTTTTTGTGCTTTAAAGTTTTATGTTTGAAAAATCTCTTTGAGATAATCATATATTAACAACTGCATATTCAAAGAATTTTTAAAATAATCAATCCATCCCCTAGTGGTTAGCCTTGGGACTGTTCTATAAGATCTAACAACATACACAAATTAACTTTCAAGAACTTCAAAAAGTTTTAATACAGTTGGGGATTATATATAGTGAGGAACTTGGCAATGAGATGTACTTTGTGGGAAACACAGAGGACACAAAATACTTTAATCGCATGTTAAACGCTATAAAAAACTACTAGCACGAGGCATTTGACTGGTTGGTGTAATAATATGTCTAAATGGTCATCTTATTCGATAAAAGGCTACCAGTATAACGTTATGACCACAAATTCATCAAAATGTTTTAAAGGTGTACTTAGGTGGGCTTGTGGGATGCCCAATTTAAGGCTTGCTAATGGCCCTCTACTACAACCTCGTGTCCTTATTCCTAAGCGTTCTACAGAAGCATTAAGAAGGGTAGAGGAAATCCACTCAAACTTTTTTTCATACATGATAATTCTACTACAACGAAGATTGAAATGTGAAGCATGTTGATGTCCCGAGCCAGCTATGATAAATAGTAAAGAATTTCAAGTTCTCATTTTCATGTCGCACTTCAAAGTAAGTAGAGATAATAAGCTCTTGCACGTGCATATACAACAAACCATAGTTATGTCATGTATATTATGAGGACTATGACACTTTCCCTTCAACCTAGAACATAATCTCTTATGATGAGTGGAAACCCGTATCTTCCATGGGATTCTATGTTTTTCCCAAGTGAAGATTTCAGCGGGTTATTCTTTCAACCCAAAAGTGATACTTAAATGGTGAGGTATTTGTTGCCTCGTCGTCTGTGAGCCATTTCTGTTAGCTTGGATAGGACATTTGCACTGTGGAGACTTAGCTTATAAAATTGATGGTAATATATTTCTGTTAAGCGTGTTTGTTAACAGCAAAGCTAAACAGACTGAGTAGCGAGAATGTTTATTTCCATTTTATTTCTCTGCACCTTCATTTCTATGTTTGAGATACCTGAGGCTTTTAATTTTTTCCGTCGTGGTCGGTGAGTTGTTTGCAGGCTACCAAAAAAGAAATGCGGTAGAAGACAAAAGTGATACCAGCTAACTCGCTTATTATATTTCTTTGTTATTCTGATATTAAAAATAAGTTATTTTTCCGTCAGAAAATCACCAACAAATTTTAGAGATTGCAAGTGAGGTAAAAGAGGTTATGAGTTAATAAAGTTCCTCAAAATCTTTTTATTGTCGTCCATGTGAGGAGTTATGAAAATTCACAATTTAATAAGAAATTTATCTGCAAATAAATTCCAGTCTTTGTTATACAACTCAATATTACGGAAAAAGTTGCATTTCAAGTCCCTTGAACAGCATAAAATTTATTTGCCAGGAAATTATAAACATAGATTCTTTTTAAGAGAAATCATAAGTCAGTATACATTTCTTGTAAGATTACCGGGGATGCCCTCCTTGGGTATCTTGTTGATTTGTTCAATGGCAAATCTGTTTTAAAAGTTTTATTTTACATCATGAGAGTTATGTGGGGGCAAAACCTATAAACTGATTCCAAGATCTGACCTCTGTTTTGAGCAAACGTGCTCAAGTCCATATAGCCATGGCTCCATGAGATGAACAATGTTCCGATATAAGTCCAAACTAGGTTGATAAATCAATCACTAAGAAATACAATAAAAAATTTCTCGAGATTATTAAAAGGGGAAATTTAAATATTTTTTGAATTTTCAGTTACTATGTCACAATTGTGCATTTTCGTTTAGGAGACGAAACCAAGGAGCCCGAGATGGCTCGATTTAAGACCCCAAACCAAAAATACAATGAAGGGGATCTATTTAGACATCTTATGGAGTATCCTAATTTCTAGCAAAATTGCACCAAATTGTTTATTAAAAAATAATCTATAAATAGACTTTATTTCTATGCATTCAAGGGTGTGAGTTTAGGTCGGAGAGGTTTTTATGTTTAGAGATTCTCGAGATTTGCTTGCCACCAACTCTATGTTTGTCTTTCTAATCAATGATTACTAACCTATTATTGCAACACCAGACGCTAGACATTGAATTAATGTTGACGACCCCCATCATCACAAGTCAGCATACCTGATACATGTGCATCACCAACATTGGGACTCCAGCACCTCATCACCATCCACTTGACGTTAGAACTAATATTAAAGTTTGACGGTAGTTGATCACCCCTTTCCATAAGAAGAAGAAATTTAAAAATATGAGACTTGTGTGATATAGCACAGTATGATTATACATTCTCATCACGCAGCATTTTTTCTCTTCGCGACCGGCAATATAACTCATTACATTATGGCTAACATCCGACTTCTGCCAGCCCATCGGATTGTTACAACACCCATCTTCCCTATTGCTTCAACCACCTCTTCTAACAGCTCCAAAGTCCATGCCCAGCTTTCCATGGTTTTCAAACTGGTTCCCCATTCTATAAGGAGAAATACCAAATCAAAAACACCCAACATCGCCTACTACCTTTGACGTTTCTTTTAAATCATGCATAAAGCACACAAAAAAAAAATAAAGACCAATATCGGTTAGTCAACCTATGGACTCCACACAGTGGTTTTCCAATATAAGGATAATGTGAACCCTGACTCAGAATTGGCCCTCAATTCACCTAAACTTCTAACATGCCTCATCAAATGTCATCAACGCATACTAAAGAGTGTGTCAATGTACATCAGCCAAATAACGTCCAATGCCAGGCCTTCTAGGTTGTCCAATTCCCCTCTACAGAAGAAGACCAAGTCACAACTTATAATGCAATTCAACATACTGTCATAATTGGAGGTTACTACAAAAGCCTTAAAAAAGGAGGTTATAAAATTTGTCATGTTATTGACTACTACATGTTAAATGATGTAACTATATGCTATTGTGGCTCCAAAAATTCAGCCCCCACATCTCTACCGTGTTTTCTCAGGGGAGTTTTACGGATTAAGTTCGCGGGGGTATATTTTGGGAAGGCAGATGGAGTTGTAGTTAAGGACCTATCAGAGATTTTGCCCTCTTTTTGCGAGGCTTTATGGTCTGAGTTCTGGTTTCCTATAGGCGCCAAGCCTCTATAGTTATTTACCCCTCTGATAATGAGATCTAGAACTTTGAATTAAGGATTAGTGTAAATCATTATACGTAGAATATACGTGTGATATCTGGCATATAATAGCAGCATGGCTTGGGATTTGAATGCTTGAAAGATTTGATATTTAAAAGTAGAAGACATTTCACCATATTTCACTTCAAGCGGATGGTGACGGGTATGGATTGATGGACCCGATCAAGATCTCATGTTTTCGTCGTCACGGGTCATCATGTGATGTACGGGTCAGGAACACGTACACGTCCTTACTGACAAGTGATTATTTGAGAGTGATCCTGTGATATTTTTGAGATAGGCATTAGCTTTATGGTGAGTTGGTAGTAAATTCGTCAATTTGTCCACAACCGTAACATTGTTGACAGAGGCGCAGGGGTGGATTTTGTATTAAAGTGTTTTGATGGAATTATTTCCAATTTTAAATATTTTTGGGTTTGGAGTACTTTGGAGTTTTGGATTTTATGGCATTGGGAATTTGAGTGTCATTTATATTATTTGGTATGGACCCCTCCGATGTGATTCTGCATTCAACCGGGCATCATTTGGGTGGCGGTAAAGTCAATTATATGTTCGTAGGAATTTAAACTTTGTGAAAGTTTGGAGGCATTGTGAAATGGTTGGAGTTAATCACCTTGGTTGAGGATTTTCATGCTACTGCGCAATCATCGCAGTATTTAGGGTAATTTTAAGAATTGCATTTTGCTGTATTGATGATCCTTTCGACGCTATTAGTTTGTCCTCAGAGGATTTGATTTCATAGGCTTTATGCCTTTGTTTATGAATTTCTCTATTCATTATACATTGTAGGGCCTTTTAAGAATGTATATATAAAATTGTTAGTTTGTTTGACACCTTGACACATTTTTTGTTTGATAGTTCGAGCCGTATCAATCCTATATATCCTTAATAGATGAATCGGGCTTAAATACGTTCTTTTATTGCCCGTGCAGCATCCCCTATAATATAATATGTATATCCATGGACTCGCTCGTCGGGGGGCCCATACAGATTGTATGGGGGCTTTTATAATATTTGTTGAACCTTGTCAACTTCCTATTTTTTTGTTTAGGAGGTTCGGCATTATATTTTATTATCCAGCGTAGCATCACTAGACGTTTCGTGTGTTCTTACATAAATGATCGACGGCGGCCCTTCGATGGATGTTTTATAGTTATACGTGAACATTTTGGTTAGCCTGCCTAATGTGCATAACATTTTAAAAGGGTATGAGGGGGCAACTATCCTCTGAAACTTGATAATATTAGATAAAATGAGTGTTACACAACAATATATGATATAAATGATGATAGAGAAATAACACCTAAGATGCATACCCATTATATCCATATATCCTCTGTATTTTGTTCCAAGGATCGGCCACGAACAAGAAAATAAAGGCAGCAAACCCTCCCCCCCTCCCCTTGCTCCTCTTGTTAGCCGTCAATAATAAAGTTATCTAAAGGAAAGAAGCCCATGATCTGTTTTGGTGTTCTCATTAGTTTAGTTCGTGTTCATTGATTCATCTCACGGTTATTTTCTGGGAATTTGGCTTTTCAAGGTGTGGAAAAACAAAAACATAACATAGAGCAAAAGCTACAACAACAAAATCATTACCCAAGGCTTTACATTACACATAAGGTTGGTACTTGAATCATTTTTCTACCATTGTCGTTATGGTATAAGAGTCAAATTTCTTTTTAAATCTAACAAAAATTTTGTTCATTTCTAATATTTTCTAACATGTTTTTTCAGGTCTAACTTACCTTTCTTTTCTTTACATTAGGTGAAGTTTTATGTCGACCAAACCATCTTTGGCAACTCTCTATAAACTTATCACCATTGGAGTAGTTACTCCAACATTTTCACTTCACAATACTTATTTCTTATTCTCTCTAAGTGCTTTATGCCACTTCTTTCTCCCGAGAAAACCTCCTCATCTTTGCAAACACTTTATTTTATGCTTGTCATTTACATGCCTCCAACATTATGCGCATTAAGCTTGCAGGTCTCACCTATATTTTATAGAATTTTCCTTTAAGTGGAGAGGGTTAATTTTATATCACACATTCCAAGGTTTAAAATTGGTAAATAAGCCTCGAGGCGGCGGTTTTCGTCCCGTGGTGGGGAGCGTAAGCCTCACGGTCACGAATTGGCGTAAATGAAAAATTAAGGATTTTTGCAGGAAAAATTAATGGCCAAATATTGTATCCTTACAATAATAAACATCTAAATGATATATGAAATAGTGAGAAAGTATGAAAAGTAGATGTAATAAAAATCATGTCCCATTGTACAATGTCACAATAATATTAGTTTAACAAAACTCCCAAAAAGTACAAAAAAACATATATAATGCCAATCATATTCCCTTCATAAATGGGTCTTCAAAGGGAATCTTTTCTACAATTGTATCTATGAATGTCAATGTCATCATCATCTTTAATATGACTCACTTTTCATCTTCCCTGTTCAATAAGAGGAAAAGATTAATTTGCATGTTGATTGCATCATTTGATATAAATATACTGCGATAGCATATAAGAAGTTGTGGGAATACCTTTATTGATTGGTGTGCCTGAAGAGCTAGTGGTTGTGTGTGGTGTGTGGTAATGTCGTTGTGCCCATTTGATCTGCTTCGCTTATCAAGACATCAACATTTAGTATCTTTAGCTGTAGTCTGATAATGGCAAATCTTGTCTATCATCTATGAACCTCTCATTATCAGATGACACCATATCTCACACCAATGGAGTCCTCATCATCTTTCAACCCCTTATTCCTCAACCTCCCTATATTTTATCCTATTGTTGTGCATTCTATATACGAGGCGAGTCTTTCTGAGGTAGATAGCGATTTACTTTCTCTTTAGTTTGCCTTGACTATATGTATTCCAGTTTTCGCACACCCAGAAGTAGAACAAAGTAAGGCCCCAACACTTTCAGCAAAACTCTGGTAACTCAGGGGTGGATTCACCAAATTGGATCCACCATTTAACTGTTTTCAAGAAAAAATATTATTAGAACTGAATAATAGGACTTGCATTTGACCTCTTAAAAATAATCTATACCTGGAGATCCGTTTGGAATTGGTTGCTCTTTGCTGTATTCTAACCACAAAAAAAACCCTCTTATTCACTATATAGTACAAGTGGTAAATCTCAAGCTCACTATCTTCCTGCTCAGGGATATTAGTCTTTCCATACAATGATATAGACCAGCTTCACCATCCGGATTTGAAGTTTTCTTATCTGAATATTGAAATTGAGGATTGAAGATATTTGTCGCTGCATGTAGATGACGAGTGTAACTGAACCTCCCAAGCCGCACCTGCATCAAATGGATATCCCAAATCTCCCTATTACTTGCTCTCCTCTCCTCCCAAGTTGTGTGCAAACTCATATCCTTGGCCTCATCCCTTAGCATTATAAATATTACCCTTAGCTCGGGTTTTCTTCTTCTGCATCAACTAAGCGTAGTACTTGCACTAAGGGTCTCATGCTCAATATGGCATAGGTCACACGTATTACTAGCCCAAAATTTTATCTTCAGAATTATATTTCTTATTTCCTTCCCCTCACTTTTTCTTCCCCCCAAGCAGAGTTAAGCCCATTCAAGTTGAGTATCACATTGACTTCCAAGGTTGCATAACCTCATTCAAGCTCTGCACGTGTCAAATAGGAGGTGGCAAACATTTAGATTCACAGTGCAAATTGTATGAACTAAGAACATACAGTATGAATGATTTTGCCAATATACAAAATTAAGAACTATACCTCAGATGGTTGCAGGACTATTGATTTCTTTCTTTGAAAACTTTCTCACAAGTTATGATACCATGATGATTGTAGTTGAACTTTGGCATCTTCTTGCATAGAAAAGAGCCTATTGTGCTGTATGTAAGTTACCAAGATCTCCATTAATGTAGATCGTTACAATGTGGCTGGCAGGGTCGGTCCAATTTATTGGTGTGGTTCCTCTTATCCATCAAACATGACCAGTGCTTTGTATGTGCACTGGCATTTATCAGTCACTACCTGGACAACCAATTGCTCCCCAATCTCCTCGATTACCCATCAAAGTAATTGTATAATGAATGTTAGCATTTTTCACTCTCTCTGAAGCATTCAACCGATCGTAAAAACACAAGTGCCATAGGATTGTTCTCAAGAATGTTAAATCAAGCTTGCTCTTCATGTCACGGACATCCATTCTGACATATGTTACACCAGTCTCATTCCAGTCACTTTTAATCTCATTCAATGCTACGATCTGTGTTCATCAGCTCCTCCTTAAAAGCCATGTTCGCAACCCCATACATTAGAAGGTGCTTCAACCTCCTCCCATACAACCCCATACAGAACGCCTTGCATATTGATGTAGGAAGGAGACGTAGCATACATTAAAATGTTTATTGGCATTTTCAAAAAAATCTCTCAATATCCATGCAATCTGGCGTACGACCCTCTCTAGTACCGGACCACAGGGCATTCATTTGTGCTTGTACTTTATACCTCTTCTGGATTAGTCCATATACTGATCCTTAAGGACCCCGTGCATCGTGCGTATGTATAGTGGTGGAAGAGCCCTTTCCACTTCGCGCCAAAATAACGCGCCTTGTTCGACCCTATCATCAAATTGCTCCTGTTGCTAGTGTTTTTCCGTGGTACTTTTCTTCATATTAAGCATTAATTTCTCCTTCACCTTTTCGCGCGCAATTTGCTACTTGGTGGCTTCTTTTTTATGCGCGTATGACTTAAGTGTTCTTCATGCGTCAGTATCTCATCCCTTCATCATTTTTCGCATTTAAATTGAATTTCAAATTTACATAGCTTCTTCTCTCCACCACCTATTGTCAAATTGTATACTATATTTCATGAAGGGTCCCTACCAATGACGCTTGACGCCTATTTCCTTACCTCTAACCTTGATCCCTAATTCCTTTGTACTAACAATATGACATATTTTTTTATTCAAATTTTTTGTACTTCAATAATAAAAAAACATGGAATAACAAAAATATACCTGTCTGGCCGGGGGGGTCAAAGGGGGCCGCTGCCCCATGGCGGGGTTCAGACTTGCTCGGTCAGGTCGCTGGGTGGGTCACATGGGCAGCGGGACCCTGCGGGGATGTTTCCGGGGGCAGTGCCCCGGCACAAATTTATATGATAAAGCAGTTTATTTTGAAATTCCTTTTTATTTTTATTGCTCTAAATACCGAGATGCCGAGATGTGTCATCGCCTCAGTACAGAGCATTTGTTAAACGCTCAGTACCGAGCATGTTACTTCTATGTACCGAGCTTTATGTACGACTACAGAGACGTACCGAGCTTGTTCCGATCAGGTACGAGCTCTGTATCACGCTCAGTACCGAGCGGTGTGATGGGGCGTATATGTACCGCGCAGTACCGAGCTTTGTACGCTCAGTACCGTGCGGTAACGGGTTCGGTACCGGAGCTGGTACTGAGCGGGGTCTAGAGCATGTATTGAGCGATACCGAGCTTTTGTACTGAGACGGAACGAATTGAATGAAAGCCAGAATCAGGAGTTATTCAAGCTTTCGTTTACTGCACTGTCAAAGCCAACGGCACTCTCACAGAGTACCTGCCTCTTACGGACCTTATCGATGCATGAACGTTTCCTGCACTCTCCAACTGCTCGGCTTCGTTTTCTTTCCCTGTGTGCGTATCCTTCCGACTTCATCTCCTACACACTCACGGGCTTCGTACTCCTTCCCTACAGCTTCGTCTATTTCCTCTCGGCTCTCTTCTATAGGTCGTCTTTCAATTCTAACATGAAGCCCGAATCCTATACGCGATATACACAGACTCAATGCCGGACGCCTCGTCGCTTGTTTAATGCGTTTGTTTCTAAGTAGGTAGGGACCATTTTGGATTGGAGGCGTACGCCTCACCAAATAATTGCGCAATTGCGCTATTGATGGCGCGCTCACACAGGGTGGGAGTACGCCTCATTCTTGTGTCCAATTTGCGTGGCGACTCGAGGTGCTTTTGGATAGGAATTGCGCAAAGGAAGCGCATCATTATTGCGCAATTTTAAACAGAGCACACAACAGGCCCTATTGATTCCTACACTTTACCAATCAACTTGAATTCTTCTTATAATATCCTAATCTATTTCACCATTCATCATTGAACAATTCGACACTAGATATTGAAAAGGTGGACTTTTATTTATGACATGATCATCCAAATGTAACTGTCCACCCACTAGATTATTACTACTAAAATTATACTCCATGTATTCGATTTTAGATCCTTATCAACACGTAGAAACTTTAAACTTAGGTTGGCCTCCATAGTTCAATTATATCAACATTCTCCCTCTTCAGTCTTATCTTACAATAGAATATCAACACTCAGCAAAGAGCATACTCCATGGTAACATCCTCTGATATGCTATACAAACATACAAAATCAACATCAAAGCCTTTATCCCACTACGTTGGGGGTCGGCTACATGAATACTTTTTCTCCTTTTGTCCTATTAAAAGTCCAACTTCTCGTTTACATCTAATATAGAATGGTCTCATTCATGATATTTTCTAACCAAGTCTTTTTTAGGTCTACCCCTACCTTTCTTAACATTAAGCTCAAATCTAATACTTACTCTCCTAACAGCGGGGACCATCGGCCAAGGCCGCGTCTTTATATGACCCCAAAACCATCTAAGGCGACCTCTCTCTATTAGTATCTTTAAATGGAGCTACTACGAACTTTTCACGTATATGCTCATTTCGTATCCTTTCTCTAAGGGTAACGCCACTCAATCCACCTGAGCATCCTCATCTCTGCACACCATTAACATTAGTATTATACTTTCTCTTTTTAATGGCCACATTCTGTAGATATTTTCCCCTCATAGTTCACCATCCACTCAGAACAATAGGATCCAAGATATCATAAACGTGTACTCTTATTAATGACTTGATCGCCCAAAGTACAATCCGTCCTGGTCTATTTTCTACTAAAATTAACTCCTTTATTCCATTTTTTGATCTACTCAAGCGAAATACCTTTATGACTCTACGGTTGACCTCCCTTTTTCAGTTTACCTTCAACTCGACCTACTATAGTCTTACATAAACAAGAAGTATTCATCAGACAAAAGCATACACCAAGTAAATCCTATTGCCAAATGTCTAGTGAGAAAATCCTTGATTTAAAGAAAAAGATAAAAGATATGGGCTTAATGGCTGATCTTGATGAACCACCGTAATAGGGTAAATACATTGAATCAATCAACCTATTGTGTTTTGTGAACACAAGTAATAGCTCCTGTATACAATCTTTAAGTTTTGAATATAAGCTTTATTGATCACTTTCTTTTCAGGAACTCTCCATAGCACTTCTCTTGTCGCACTTTATCGCATTGCTTTTTCTGATTCAATAAATATCATATCTAGATCCTCCTTATTTTCTCATATTTCTTCCATCAAACTATCTTTAAAATGTATGGCTGCCATTGTCGACCTACCCAGGCATGAATCCTAATTTGATTATGAGTAGAACATTTGTATACTAGCCGCAACCTATGCTCCATACTCGATCCCAAGAATAGTTTTAATATGTAGGGAAACTTTTAACTTAATAACTCTGATAATTCGCTATTCTTGTGAATAACCTTATATTCTTAAAAATAGGAATTAACACAATCATTCTCACGCTTCTGACATCTTTTTTGTCTTCACATAATAGTTTTAAAAAGTTTAGTACAGCTATGTAACTCCTTCATTCTCCTAAGCATGTCCACACCTCTATTGAGGAATAATCATTCAGGTCCAATAGCTTTTCCACCCCTTTATTTTCTTTAACAGCCTCTCTAAACTTAAATTTTATTATACGCGATAAAAACAAAAATCTTATTTTATTTTCTATTTAGGGTGATTATGGTCTTATTAGTCAATCTTATAATTCACAATCTCATTAAAAAGTTTAGCATAATATCTAATCACATCTTTGTTGATTTCATCTTCTAAGAAAAAGTATTTTTTTATCTTCATCTTTAATACACTTCTACTTGATACTAAATCCTTTCTACTCTCTTCTCTTTCTTTGGCTAACTTATCTATATCTTCTCTACATCTTAGTATTCCTAATTAAGCTATCCTGATGCTATCCCGCCTAAACCACATTATGTAATAAAATCACTAAAAGCTAATGTCTTTGCATCGCATATTTGCTTTCTTAGCATCATTTCGAAGCCACTTTATATATTTCCCTATTGTATTTTCAGAATTTTTAATTTTAAATAATTTTTAATCAACAAACCGCATTTTATTTTTAATCTTTTTTGCCACATTGGATTCTAACTCAAACTAACTTTTACTTTCTGTAGTGATGGCTTTGTCCCTTTGATACTCCAAAGGTTATCTTTTTGCATAATTCTTATTTATCAATATAGCCACTTTTTCCGCCCCCACATTAATATTAGTATCCCTCATGCACAAGTACCAAAAATCTTAAGAACTAAGATCTTATTTTCCAAAAATATTTTTGTTAATTTTCTTTATATAGTGCCCCAATCTAATTCTAGAAAATCGTTTTGCCTTTTACTTTTTATTTATATGCCGCCCTTTATCTTTAAGTCCAAAACTTTTATTCCGATGTTGGGGTACATAAATTTTCACTCCGAATATAAACTTTACAATCGTTGCGCAATATAAACGATTTAGTTTTATAATAAGTATATTGTCAATCCGTGTTGTCACTACATCCATTTTTATATAAGTTGGGGGGGGATGAGATGATCATTTCTTTTCTTAAATAGGGTATAAACTATTGAAAAATCATATAGCTATTACAAAAAATCCTCTATGGTATTGCCTCCTTCATTCGTCGTTTCCAAATTCATGGCCACCAATGAATGCTTTTAAAAATCATATAGCCTCTCTTCCAACACTATCCATTTAAATCTCCTCCAAATCAAAACTCTTCTTCAAGAAGCGACTATCTTTTGTATCTGGTATGCTTCTAAGTCATTCAAAAATTTAATTTAGACTCATATGCCTAACCTAACTGAGGCATCAGAATAAGGCAATTATTATATTATACAATCTATCTTTCATCAAACAATTTTTAAAGCTTAATTCTATCTCACAGAAATCCTATTATTTTTTTAACATTTTAGCCTTTATAATCTTAGCCTATAATAACACCTACACCATTTTCTTAGTACGAGCTTCCTACCAGATACCAAAGTTTAATCCTAAACTATCATTTCTTTGCCTTTCTCCACAAACCCAATTTTAGTTCCTGATATGCACAAAATATTAAATTTCCTGTTAATGAATCTATTATATTTTTTCTATTTATTCCATTAATTTTCCTGTATGGGAACCTATATTACAAATTCCTATCCTAATTTTAGTTCATGGATAGCTTCATTTGCCCACATACGTCAGTTGATGGGGGATCCTTGCTATTTTAATGCCACCAGGGTCTGCCCGGTGCAGCGGCCCTTGCCACTTGTACTGGTATTAAGGCTTATACAGCGACCGTCGATCCAGGGGACGCGATTTCCTAGCTTTATCAATATATCTTAAGGATTCTGTCATTTTTTTTTATGTCGACAAGTTTTCGTGGACTATAGTCTACCTATCGCAACCCTCTACACTTTTCTCATCCAGGAATTGGGTGGACTGGCAATGGCTGGTGTGTATTATGCTCTATTACAAAACTTTTTTTAAGTTTTACACACTGTATTATTTTGTGAAGAACTTAACGAAATTAGGTTGTGGATTTATATAGACTTCTTCGTTAATATTCTCATATAGTATAAAGCAGTGAATATATCATCATGTTGAATGTCCATCTTTGATTGATTGTAGAAGATCTGAAAATTTAATAATGCTGTGACCATTTACATTTATTTTCATAGTTAGGGTAAATAAATTTCTTGGTAGTCAATTTCATAGGATATGGAGTTTATCAGTTTGGCTAACAATCTCGCTTTATATCATTCCAAGCTTTCATTGCTTTATGTTTAATAGAAATATAATTATTTATATTTATTAATTTTCTTTCCTTTTGATAGTTCAAGGATCTCCCTAGTGAAAAGAAAACATAAGAGCATTAAGATTTTCTCATTCTTTACATCCTTACAATTATATGTTCAGTGTCTCAAATAGAATTAGAGTATTGAATCAATTAAAGCTCAAATTTCTAGACAAGGCTTAATATTTTTTGCATAATTTTTTTTTAAACATACATAATAGAAGATGGGATATAATGGATATTGTTGTACTAATAAGTTGTCATTATTACATGATTAATAATTCTAATCTTGTGCTTGCTCAGAGTTTTTGCTCGAGTCAATTCTCTTCATGTATAATTTTGGAAAATAAGGGGGACATAGCGTTGTATTACTAAGAATGTTAAGATATGGTTTTATACAAAGTTTATCTTCTAATTGGAGTTCTCGCTCCTCTGAAGTTGAGATTGATTGAAAAAACTTTCAAGCCTCATCAATGGTGATAGACTTTTGAAGTAAGAAATTTTGTTTGTGTGGTAAGATAATGACACATGTAGCTTCTTTCCTTTATTAGAAAAGCATCAATAAATGCACTGTTTGAGAGCGCTAGGATCAAATTAGGATGTAGACCATGGGCAATGCATTAGAAGATTTTTGGTAGAAATCTTTTAAGAGATAAGCAATTTATTGGGAGAAAAGAAATTCAGCAAGATAACTTTATAGTACTTGTGACTTGCAATTACTCTTTTAGTGTTTTGGACTTCTTGTTTCCACAAAAATTGGCGGTCTTTCCATGTAATTTCCAGCTATTTTTCCTTTTGATGAATTTTTTTTCTTGTTTAGTAGTTGCCGCATAGAATGGCTTTTGAGAAAACTTTAGCCCTTGTTTAATAAAAGAATTTTAATAGTAAGTCTGTCACCTTTAGGTTTGATGGTTATCATGGTGATATTTGAAAGACCAGGGCATTTAACCAATTGTTGTTCTTTCTTCGATTGTATGAGTAATTTATCTACATCACCTTCAACTACATCTATGGTCCTTTCAACTTCTCGCACCTCCTTCCATCAAACACCATCGATACATATCATCGCCTGTACAGGCCAATACATGTCATTGACTGCAACGTCATGCTTATTGACTTATTCGATCCATATGTAGTCGCCAATTACTTTGACCCACGTCATGGCCTTTAAAGCCATAGCCCTCTAATCCCTATATTTAAAGAAGAATGTTTAGAACATTCAGTAAACAATCTCTTAACGAAATTTCTAATACTTCTATAGGGACTATAATAGTTATAGATTTTACTAACAAATTAATGTCTTAAAAATTAGTTATAACGACCTTACCTACATTCTTATAGAAGTGCATATTTTTCTAATCGGACAAACATGCACTTAGAAAGTATTATTTCAACAGGCGAGGCCCGATATTTTGTTACCTTTCTTATTTTTTAGTTTTTCGAGTATTAACAAAAAATTCTAGTGTCTCTTACAACTACTCTTTTATCAGGTCTATACTGTCAGTACCAAATTTAAAGATAATAAACACTCTCAACTTAACTTCCGCCGAAAAAAATTTCTAGCTTTCTACTGTCTCAAATGTGATTTCATGAGAGATTTTATACACATCCAATTGGGTGGGAATCGGATAAACACACTAAAAGAAAAGCAAAACAGATCAAAACGTCAAGCTGCGGGAGAAAGAAGAAAAATAACTATCATAAATCAGGGATTAAATCAAACTTCAGGAGGAGTGAAGGAGCGGTAAGTGAAGTCTGAAATCGAAACGTTTAAGCTGGGGTATTCTAGTGGGAATTGGTCGTAAGCACATGGAGCCCGTCTTGAAGTTGGCTGGATGCCTGGCGGAAAAGTTGATGAGGTGGTGGCATTGCGACGGAGGCTTTAGTTCTTGAGGCACGATGGGACTTTGGATTGCGGAGTTCACTTAACTCGAGCAATTATGTCAGGAATCTCCTCTTTCGATTGAATCCCTCGATCTCTAGATTCAAGCCACTATGGCGCAGCGTACTTGAGGGAGCTGTTTTAACAGATAAAATAAACTAGTTGGCAAAAAATATTTACGGTTGGTCAGATGGCCGAGTTGGTTAAGGCGCCAGTTCAGGTTACTGGTTCGAAAGGGCATGGGTTCGGAGCCCATTTGCTTTGACAAGTATTTTACAATCCTTGTTAATTTATCGCATAATCAAAAAAGTACGTAATGCAGCGGAGAAAATCTTTTTATTAATCATTCTTTTATAATCACATTAAAGTAAGTACGTAATATAGGGAGGAAATTCTTTCCAATGTTATTATAATTAATAAAACAAGTTTAATTTTTCAATGTAAATAGTAGTCACTATTTATGTGCTTTTAAAGGAATGTGGCGAAATGAAAAATAAAAATGAAAATTAAAAAAAACCAAAACTTTCAAAATAAAAATAGTTATATGTTTTACATAACTTAGATGGATATTTATAAAATTGAAATTATTATTTAGAAGAACCTATTAAAATTCATATTAATTTCTCCTATCTATATAATTTCATTTTTTGAAGTTTATAATTTAATTTTTTAGAATTTGTTAGTCATTATGTAATATATAATTCCAGTAGGTAGTTTTATCTTATTTTATAAATTAGCTTTGATAATTTAGTAATTAAGATAAAATTCAGTTTGTAATTTTAAATTATCATAAATTAGGAAATTTTCTCTAGATTTTAATTTATGTAAAATTATGAAATAACAATTTAAGACAATATTATTTTGAAGTGGTTATGTCATAAATAGTGTTATTATTGTAATCCATATATTTAATTGGAATATTGGAGTTCATAATTAGGCGAAGTTGTCAGTGGTGGAATTTGTTCATTTTTAAGATAAGTGAATGATTTATGTTTGTCCTCTATTTTTGATAGTATGTCGCGATTATGCTTACTTGGGGGGAATTAAAAAATATGGGACGGAGTTCACTCTAAAGTATGTTGGGAGTAAAAAACCAGTCACTCCTTATAGAGATCAACGTATCGCTTCGCAAATTGAACTACGAATTATTGTAACACTTTGGTTAAGTCAACAATAAACATTGTTAACCTTTTGTGTATTTTTGTGTTAATGTTGGATATTATGCCACACATTGTCGCCAATGATGAGTTTGTGAGTTTATGTTAATGAAGGCTAAAACTAATACTTTCATCATTTACGTAAAAGTGCGAGAGAAAAAGCACAAGCAAATGTTCTATGCCTCGTCTATCAATTTGCTATATTTGAGTGTCGTTTTATTGATTTCATGTTGCCTTTATTCTACTGTTCACATCTATGTTAACTTATCCCTTCCTAAATAAAAAGTGTTTTCGTAGGCACACAAACAACGATGTCTGCATTTAAGGCGAGCGCATAGTGCTACTCAAGAATTATTTGAAGCTGAATTTGTGCGGACTATTGTTGCCGAGCGTTTAACTTTCATACAGAGGGTCTCAGTCACGACCTAGTGTTAGTCATCGTTCATCTTAGGAGACACCTACATTCATCAATTTCAAATCACCACGCCTTCAGGCATATTTGCATGTACTTTGGCAACTTGAATCTAACATGGTAGGAGGTTGGCAAGTTTCTGAATGATGGGTAAATACATATGAAATCATGGATGGTGGTACCAGTGATACAGTTCGAGTTGAGTTAGGAGGAGACTCCCCTATTCTTATGGGCACACGTTATATAACAGTACAGGGTACGGAGTCAAGTGTTCTCGAAGCTCACATGCTAGACGGATAGTGTGATTTTAGTGGCGATGCATGTGGTTATGAGTTTGCCTAAAGCTTATATGTATAACTCAAAGGGGATGGTGACAAATTAGTCGTTGATGACCAACTATGAATGTAATCAGCTTAAAATAAGTTTGTAAATTCCAAACAATAATTGACGATGGATATTTTTTTATACATGAAATGACCATTCCTTATTGTATTAATGGTCGGTCAATTATTTAATTGTTCCACTATGTCGATTCAAACTCTAAAAGAAAACATGCCTTACTTATTACATGTGCCCACATGACAATTCCAAACCGCCTAATGCCTTTGGCGCTTACATGCCGCGTAATGGTGATCCAGTAAGCGACTGGGTGGGCTATGAATACATTATCTGTGTCGGTGCGGCCCACTAACACACCTTAACCTCTGTTGTTAAACTATTGTCCATCACAATTTTACCTTAATGTTCATATTTACGCACATCTTTCAACTAATTTGCCAATAACTGACAGGAATCAAGGGAGATTATAATATGAATGAAGTTAATGTTTTGACAGCACGATGTCGTTGCCACAAAGCCACGGGTCGATATAAGCCGCTTTTAGTAATTATGATAATTTCAACTGCTCTCTTTTTCATTTTATGGAGGCTGTATGTTTATTCCTTATTTGGGACATTTACAACAATTAACATTGATATGGGTTTCATGTTTCAAGGGAAAACTATCGTGGGTTTTTGCCCAATATTTTTATGGATGGTGTTGAAAGCTCATTTTAAGTTTTTCCTTCCATGATCGTCCGGACGAGTGGGACTAGTCCGGACGAAAGTGGGATCGTCCGGGTACGATCTGTACATAATCGATGAACAGGAAGGTTCATCCTAGGATGAAATGTGGTTAATCCGAGAGAGCAAGTCATCCAGGATCGAATACACTTCGTCTGAAGACGAAGTTCGTCTAGAGGGAAATTCGTCCCGGGATGAATACACTTCGTCCGGAGTACGATCTGCATGTGTACTATATTGGATGGATATGCTTTTTGAAGAGAGAGAAAAGCCCAGGGACGAGAGAAAATTGAAGTGAATTGAAGAAAAAAGTGATATTTTGGTGTGACTCTCGGTCCGTTTTGTCCGTCGTAATAGTTGCGGGAGAAAATGTTGACCCGACTCGAGGTATAGGCACATTCTTCCTTTCTCAATTTTCATGAATTATGGAATTTTGACAGACTCTTTTCCTGTTTCAAATTTTGTTTTCCGTTAGTGAATATCTGGTTTCATTTGGCAATGATAAACTTTTTTTCCGCATAACATTTTGGTATGTTTTGGATTATAATTTTGCAGTTTTGAGTACTTTTGGGAAGATTTTTACACATGGTATTTGAATTCTGTGATGTTTTATCGAATAACGATTTATCTGGGGAAGTTTGAAATATATGTTGCTTCAGTACATGAATGTCTTATTTTGCTGTTTTACATTATCTGTGATAATTTGATTAATTTTTAAATCTGTGGATTTTGTGGATTTTTTTTTCGTATACTGGCCCTTATGCCACTTGAAAATTTTTCTGATGAAATTCGGATTTTCTTAAATTTGAAGGTTTTGTTGTGCTTGATATAATAATGGGAGGTATAAGGGTTCAGTGAATCCTTTGTGATTTCATTGTCTTGGTCAGGAATCTGAAAACAAATTTCTGTTCTAAAATTTTGTATATTTGATCTGTTCTGACAGCTGTAAGTACAAAGGGAAACAATAAAGCGCCATAATCCTGTTGAGATTTTGTTAGTGTCAAGGAAGGAGGCATAAGGTGTCAGAATCCATTGAGATTCTGTCAGGGCCCGAGAATTTGATATGAATATGTGATTTTATCTGTATTTTGAAATCTGATTTGCTATGAATTTGTTGTTCTATGATTGGATGAATTCTGTTTTGAAATCTGTTTGAATCTATTACTGTTTTAGGGTTTGAATTCTGTTTGATCAATGTTTATAGTTATTCTATCTGAGTATATGATTCGATTTTGAGCTATATGCATTTTATTGTATGATTATATGAATTATGTACGGTCACTATTTCTGATGTGTTTTCATAATCGTGAGTTTCTGGATAGTTTGATCTGGATGGTGTTAGTCTTGCTGAAGTATGTTTAGTCCATCATGTTATCATGAATGATTTTTTTTAAACCCGTTTTGGGAAATGGAAGGAGGTCTTGGAATAGAAATTTACAGGTATTGATCTGTCGATTAGGTATTTTTGTTCTTTTGATTTTTTGTAAAGTATGAATTATTTCGTGCTGTTCTTTTTGTGCGTTGCCATATTTTGCTACCTACATTGGATATTATTTTGATTTGGATGAAAAATTCGAAAATTATAGATAACACTATTATGTTTATTTGGAATGTTTTACGAACTATGTGTTTTCTGTATGTGTTCTTGATTTTTGGAAGAAAGTTTGAAGGCAAATTCCAAATAACTAGATCATGAATTTTCAATATTTGTCGTGGCCCGACGTGAAGGGATTCGGTTCTGGTCGGGTTGGTTGTGACAGGTGGTTGAACACTGCCAAGTTGGCCTTAGCTTGTGGCTTTTTACTTAAAACTTTTTTCTTTGAAAGTTTGTTCAGGGACCCTCTGCTATAATAAAAATAGAAGAAAATGGCAGTCCCCTTCCCTGCCTTTTGTAGTTGTCAAATCATAGAGTAATAAATCATGGGTTGGTGTTTACTCAACCTGCATGATTTGGTACCAATCAGATCACTATGCATGGGGACCTCTACATAGTCCTGATATTGCATCCAGGCATAGTAAGAAATGCAGGGAAGTATTTTTCCAATGCATTCATAATAACACATAATTTTAATCACTACTGAGAACTGTTGCAGCCAGGAAAATCAAGTTTATGATTATGATTTTTTATGATAGCAGATTCAAATTATTTCTTATTATCGTTTAAATTTATTATTTTTCTAGCATGTATTGTCTATTTTTGTTTATTTTTCTATGTGTAATAATTTTTCTGAGAATATCATTATATATACTGCTTAAGACTTTCAAGAAAAAATAAAATATATTTTATGTAATAAAGTTTGTAAATCTTTTTATTTATTTTTCTTGAGTCTGAAAGAGTGTGATTGTTAAATTAGTGTTATTGTAAACACACACAGGGGGAATAAAGTCAAAACTTTAAAATTTTAAACTAGTAGTATATTACACTCTTCCAATCATATTGTTTGTTTTTTATAACTTTTTCTTTAAAATGCAGTAATCAAATCATGTCTTGTACTTTTGAAACTATTCGTAATGTACTATGTTAAATTATACTGACACAATACTATACAGAGTTCAAAATGAGTTCGTCTCCAAGATCGTACAAATGAAGCATGATTTTCTTAATGATTCGTATATACGATGTCTCTAGTAGTACAATCAAAGTGATAGATTGTGAAATTAAGTTTGTACAAGTTCGTTCCACAAAAGAAATTCATCATTTTGACAGAGTGAAAAAGGTTATTACCATATCGCACTGCGAACATATTCTAGTTTGAATTATTCATACAGTACGATGTTATTTACGTACATATGACTCACAGTGACGAAATTAGGTTCGTTACAAGTTTGTACCATGACTTTTTTAACTGTTTCTTCGTACAGATGTTTTACGATCGTTGCAGTACAATTTCATGCGAAGGGTTAAATAAGTCTTTCTATAAGATTAAAATTCTAACATGCCACCTTGGCAGTCGTCTTAAGCAGTTAGATCATGATTATAAGGAGCAGTGCTCAAGCAAAATATAAGCCAAGCCTTCGGAGGAGGAGCACATGTGAATTGAAGCCATTTATTTACTAGATAATTTGCTGAGTTCCTTACGGAAAAATCTTCCTTTGTAGCAATTTGAGTCTCTTTTTTACAACTTACTACATATTGCATTTTGCAATAATCTTCTGTTTGAGATTCTCCTTAGTCCTGAGTCAATTCATTTTGAGTCTTCTACAAAGATCACCAATTGCTTTTGTGCTTAAAGCTTGAATTCATTATTTGAAGAAAGCTTGTAGTGCTATCTTTAAGGTGAAGAAAGTTCTCACCTAGTTTTTGGATTTTCACAAGTCAGATATTTGTAGTCCAGCTACTAGATTCTCCTAAGCTCAAAGCTTACAGTCCCACCACTAGTTTAAAGCTTCATTGAAACCCAAACAAGCATTTAGAGCTTGTTTGGGTGTTCCTTTGGAGTACATAGTAAAGGTTTAGAAACATGGAGGATAAGAATGATATGGATAAGGTTGATGAGGTTATGCTTCCAGGTTTCCGATTTCATCCAACTGATGAGGAGTTGGTAGGGTTCTATCTGAGGAGAAAGATACAGCAGAAGCCTCTTTCCATTGAGCTCATCAAGCAACTGGATATCTACAAATACGATCCATGGGACCTACCGAGTAAGCCATCACTATTCATTATTGTACAATATTATCAGATAAATTATCACATACCTGTGAAGAAAAAATTAATTTAATCTCCTTTTGAAGCAATTCTTTTATTCCTTCTTTCACAACACTTACCAGTTTAGGGAACTTGTTCAAGCAGTGTTCTCACTCCTTCAAGTTCAAAGTAAATTTTTCTTCTTTTATAAGTTTCTTTCCCTAATCCTTCGCTACCTTTAATCCATTTGTTTGCTCCTTCCGGTTTCACTAGTTTTTGCTTTCATCAATAACTTCTGTTTCTCTTTGTTTTTCATCATCTTTAATGTTTTGTTTTTCTGTTAGGAGTCATCTAGTTCATAGTCTGGCTAGACATGTAAGCAATTGCTGCCAACACTAGCTGTAGCCTGCTCTGTGGGTCACTTTCATATCAGAAAATTTTAAAAGGCCATTTTATCAAAAAAAGGTAGCTAATGATAAGCTTAGAAGATGATGTATGCTTCATGGCTGAACCAAACGAATTAGTGCAGTAAAACTAGTGTCTCCTTAGATAAGTTTAGATGTCTTTCATAACCAATTAAAAAAACTCTATTCACAAAGGTAAAACGTAGACAGTATAAAAAACTGACCAACATGAAGTTTAAAGAAACTAAATAAAATGCATTATATATTAACAGTATTCAAAGCAAATGCATGACATAAAACAGGGTTAATGGAATTAGTATTTCATAAAATTATGTTCACCGTACCTTATCAATAAAAAAAAGGCTAAATGCTAGCTTGCTTGTGAGCAGAGATGGCAACAACGGGTGAGAAGGAATGGTACTTCTACTGTCCGAGGGATAGGAAATACCGCAACAGTGCGAGGCCCAACAGAGTTACCAGCGCAGGATTTTGGAAAGCCACGGGAACAGACAGGCCTATCTATTCATCTGAGGGAGTAAAATGCATAGGCCTGAAGAAATCTCTTGTCTTCTACAAGGGAAGAGCAGCAAAAGGGATCAAAACGGATTGGATGATGCATGAGTTCAGACTACCATCTCTCAATGATCACTCGATTTCAAAAAGATCAATGGATAAGAATTTCATTCCAGCCAATGTAAGTTATAGACCTGATCATCTTCTATATCTGTTAGTCATAGATCAGAGAGAAGGCAAAAACTCACTAATTATTTATTATTCATGATCAGGAAGCATGGGCCATTTGCAGGATCTTCAAGAAGACAAATACCGCAGCACATAGAGCACTCTCTCACTCCTGGGTCTCTTCACTGCCAGAAGCTACAGATTTTCATAAGTTTTCTCTACCGTACGCTATAAATGTTGCACAATTTGGATCAGAGAACATCTCATGCGCAAGAGAAATTGGTTCTTTGATCCAGTTTGGTTGCAGCAGTAGCTTCGAGCAGCATACTAATGCAGTAACTTATCCTTCCTTGGATGTTCCTACCTTCAAGCCAATAAACTGGATCAACTGTTTGTCACCTGAAATGCCCACAACCTTCACGTTCTCCCCTCAAGAAACATCAAATGATTCCAAGCCTTCAATAGATGCGACCTCCATGCTTCCCAACGTATCAGCTGCAGTACTTCGAGATCTGGAGAAACCTTCTCCAAGCATAAACTTTGGGCAGCCGCAGCAGTCTAGTGGATTCACTGCTACTTTTCCTTTAGAAGATTATGGGAACTTGGGAATTGAAGAAGAAGTTATGATGGTCAAGAAGACTACAAGTAGTATGTGCGTTAGCAATAATCAGTTGGGAAATATGAGGACTATGAACTTTCCCTTCAACCTAGAACCAAATCCTTCTGATGAGTGGAAACCGAATCTTCCATGGGATTCTATGTTTTTCCCAAGTGAGATTTCAGCGGGTTATTCTAACAACAAAAGTGATACTTAAATTTGAGGTTATTTTGTTGCCTCCGTCCGTCTGTTAGCATTTCTGTTAGCATGGATAGACATATTGCATGTGGAGACATAGCTATAAATTGATGTATATACTTACTGTAAAGCGTGTTAACAGCAAAGCTAACAGATTGAGAAGGAAATGTATTTCCATTTTATTTCTCAGCACCTTCATTTCTATGTTTCTGAGATACCTCTGCTTTAATTATTTCGTAGTGGTCGGTGGATGTTTGCAGGCTACCAAAACAGAAATGCGTAGAAGACAAAAGCTGATACCAGCTCTCCTTATTCTATTTCTTTGTTATTCTGAATTAAAAAAAAAGTTATTTTTCCGTCAGAAAACACCAAAAACTTTTAGAGATGCAAGTGAGTAAAAGAGGTTATGAGTTTAATAAAAGTTCCAAACTTTTTATTTTCGTCCATGTGAGGAGTTATGAAAATCAATTACCTAGAAATTTATCTGCAAATAAATCCAGTCTTTGTTATACAACAATACTTACCGGAAAAGTTGCATTTCAAGTCCCTGACCAGATAACATAATTTGCCAGGCAATTATAAACATAGATTCTTTTACAGAAATCACATGTCAGTATCCATTTCTTGTCAGATACCGGGATGCTCCTTGGGTATCTTGTTGCATATGTCAAAATGGCAAATCCAGTTTTAAAAAGTTGTAATTACACATGAGAGTTATGTGGGGGCCAAAACCAATAACTGATTCCAAGATCTGACCTCTGTTTTGAGCAAACGTGCAGTCCATATAGCATGGCTCCATGAGATGAACAATGATCGATATAAGTCCAACTAGGTTGAAATCAATCACTAAGAAATACAATAAAAAATTTCTCGAGATTATTACAAGGATTAAATATTTTTTGAATTTTCCGTTCCTATGTCAAATTGAGCATTTCGATGAGACGAAACCAAGGAGCCCGAGATGGCTCGATTTAAGACGCCCAAACAAAAATAAAATGAAGGGGATCAATTTAGACCATCTTATGGAGTATCCTAATTTCTAGCAAAAATGACCAAAATGTTTCTTAAAAAAAATCTATAAATAGACTTTATTTCTATGCATTCAAGGTGGAGTTTAGGTGGAGAGAGTTTTTATGTTTAGAGAATCCTAGAGATTTGCTTGCCACCACTCAATGTTTGTCTTCAATCAATGATTACACCTATTATTGCAACCACCAGACGCTAGACATTGATTAATGTTGACGCCCATCATCACCACAACCATATACATTCATCACCCAACATTGACCCCATCATCACCATCACTTGACGTTAACTAACTATTAAAGTTAGACGTAGTTTGATCACCCCTTCCATAAAGAGAAATTAACATCGAGCCAAATAGCCCAGTTGTACATCCCCAATTTTTCTCTTCGACCGTCAACTAACACATACAAATGGCTAACATCCGACTTCTGCCAGCCATCGATGTACAACACCCATCTTCCCTATTGTTCAACCACCTCTTCTAAAGCACCAAAGTCCAATGCCCACCTTCATGGTTTTCAAACGTCCCATTCTATAAGGAGAAATACCAAATCAAAACACCCAACATCGCCCAACCTTTGACGTTTCTTTTAAATCAATGCATAAAGCACACAAAAAAAATAATGCCCAATATCTGTTAGTCAACCATGGACATCCACCACAGGGTTTTCCAATATAAGGAGTGAACCACTGACTCAGATTGCTCAACATCACCTAACTTCTAACATTCCTCATCAAATGTCATCAACGCATACTAAAGAGTGTGTCCAATGTACATCAGCCAATAACGTCCAATGCCAGCCTTCTAGGTTGTCCAATCTCCCCTCCTAAGAAGAACGACCAAGTCAAACTATAATGCAATTCAACATAAAGTCCTAAATGAAGGTTACTACAAAAGCTTAAAAAAGGAGGTTATAAAATTTTTCAATGATATTGACTACTAATGTTAAAAGATGAACTATATGCTATTGTGGGCTCCAAAAATTCAGCCCCATCCTCTCCCGCTATTTTTCTCGGGGGAGTTTTAACGGATTAAGTTCCGGGGTATATTTTGGGAAGGCAGATGGGTTTGTAGATAAGACACTATCCAGAGATTTTGCCCTCATTTTGCGAGGACTTTATGGTCTGAGTTCTGGTTTCCTATAGGCGCAAGCCTCTATAGTTAATTACCCCTCCCGATAATGAGATAGAACTTTTGATTAAGGCTAGTCGTCAATCATATACGTAGAAAATACGTGATATCTGGCATATAATAGCAGCATGGGCTTGGATTTGAAAGCTTGAAAGATTTGATATTTAAAAGTAGAAATTTCACCATCTTTCACTTCAAGCGGATGGTGGGGGAATGGATGATGGACCCGATCAAGATCTCATGATTTCGTCGTCCCGGGTCATCATGTGATGTACGGGTCAGAGAACACGTACCACGTCCTTACTGACAAGAGATTATTTGAGAGTGGATCCTGTGATATTTTTGGCTAGGCATTAGCTTTATGTGAGTTGAAGTAAATTTCAATTTGTCCACCCCGACAAACTGTTGCAGAGGGTGGGTGGATTTTGTATTAAGTGTTTTGATGGATTATTTCAATTTTAAATATTTTGGATTTTGAGTACTTTTGGAGTTTTGGATTTTATAGGCATTTGGGAATTTGAGTGTCATTTTCAATTATTTGGAATGGACCCCTCCGATTGAGATTTGCATTCAACACGGTCATCATCAGGGTGGCGTTAAAGTCAATTATATTTTCGTAGGAATTTAAACTTTGTGAAAGTTTGGAGGCATTTGAAATGGTTGGAGTTAATCCCTTTGGTTGAGATTTTCATTCAACGCGGCCATCATCGCAGTATTTAGGGTCATTTTAAGAATTTCATTTTGTTGATTGAACCTTGTCGACTCTATTAGTTTGTCCACAGAGGATTAGATTTCATAGGCTTTATGCCTTTGTTAATGAATTTCTCTATTCATATACCTTGAAGGCCTTATACGAATGTATAAAATAGATATTATGATTAACACCTTGACCATATATCTGTTTGATAGTTCGAGCCGTATCAACTCCTATATATCCTTATAGAAGAATCGGGCTAAAACTACGTTCATTTATTGACAAGTGCAGCATCCCTAAATATCATATGTATATCCATGACACGCTCGCCGGGGCCCATACAGATTGTATGGGGGCATTTTATAATTATTTGTTGAACCTTGACAACTCCTATTTATTTGTTTAGGAGGATCGGATTCAAATTTATTAACCAGCGCAGCATCTCTAGACGTTACGTGTGTTCTTACAAAATGCTCGACGGGGCCCATGCGGGTTTTATAGTTATACGTGCATTTTGGTGTGCCTATGTGCATACATATTAAAGTATATGTGAGGGGGCACTATCCTCTGAATTCCATATTAGATAAATGAGTTGTTAAATGATATAAAGATGAAGAGAAAAAACACCTAAGATTGCATACCCTTCTATCCACTATCCTCTGTATTTTGTTCCCAGGATCGGCCAGAACAAGAAATAAAGGCAGCCAACCCTCCTGCTCCTCTTGTAGCCGTCAACTAAAGTTATCTAAAGAAAGAAGCAATGTCTGTATTTGTTGTTCTCATTTACGTTTAGTTGTGAACATTGAATCATCTCACAGTTATTTTCTGGAATTTGGTTTTCAAAGGTGGAAAACAAAAACCAAACATAGAGCAAAAGCTACAACAACAACATCATCAAGTCTTTATCCTACTACATAAGGTTGGCTACATGAATCATTTTTCTACATTGTGTTATGTTAAGAGTCAAATTTTCATTTAAATCTAACAAAAAAATGTCATTTCTAATATTTTCTAACCAAGTATTTTCAGGTCTAACTCTACCTTTCTTAACATAGGCTGAAGTTTTATGTGACCAAACCATCTTAGGCAACTCTCTATAAACTTATCTACCAATGGAGTTACTCCAACATTTTCACATACATACTTATTTCATATTCTCTCTAAGAGTAATGCCACTCATTCACCCGAGCATCCTCATCTTTGCAACACTTAATTTTATGCTTGTCATTTAATGGCCAACATTATGCGCCATAAAGCATGCAGGTCTCACCACTATTTTATAGAATTTTCCCTTAAGTTTGAGAGGTAATTTTATATCACACAACCAAGGTTTAAAATTGCGTAAATAAGCCTCGAGGCGGTTTTCGTCCGTGAGGCGAGGCGTAAGCCTCACGGACACAGAATTGCGTAAATGAAAAATTAAGGATTTTAGCAGGAAAATAATGGCAATATTGTATCTTACAATAAAAACATCTAAATGATATATGAAAATAGTGGAAAGTAAGAAAGTAGATGTAATAAAATCATGTCCCAATGTACAAAATCACAAAATATTAGTTTAACAAAACTCCCAAAGTACAAAAAACATATAAAATGCAATCATATCCCATCACTAAATGGGTCTTCAAGGGAATCTTCTTCTCCAATTGTATCTATGAATGTCATGTCATCATCATCTTTAATATGACTCACTTTTCTCTTCCCTGTTCAATAAGAGAAAAGATCATTAGCATGTTAATTGCTCATTTGATATAAATATACTGCGATAGCATATAAGAAGTTGTGGAATACCTTTACTTGATTGTTGTGCTGCAGAGCTAGTGGATGTGTGTGGTGTGGTACTAGTAGATGTGCCCATTTGATCTGCTTCGCTTCTCAAGACATCAACATTTAGATCTTCTAGCTGTAAGTCTGATAATGGCAAATCTGTCTCATCATCTATGAACCACTCATTATCAGATGACACATCATCACACACCAATGGGTCCTCATCATCCTTCAACCCCTTATTCCTCAACCTCCTATCTTTTAACCTCTTGTTGTGCATTATATATACGAGGGAGTTCATTCTGAGTGTAGATAGCCGATTTCTTCTCTTTGTTTGCACTTGACTATATGTATTCCAGTTTCGCTCACACCCAGAAGAAGAACAAGTAAGGCCCAACACTCTTACAGCAAAACTCTGTAACTCAGGGGTGGAATCACCAAATTGGATCCACCATTTAACTGTTTTCAAGAAAAAATATAATTAGAACTGAATAAAGTGTCTTGCATTTACCAAAAATAACTATACCTGGAGACCGTTTGGAAATGATTGCTTTTGCTGTATTCAAACCAAAAAAACCCTCTTTATTCCGGAATAGAACAAGTTGTAAATCTGCAAGCTCCCTATCTTCCTGCTCCGGTATTAGTCTTTCCATACAATGATATAGACCAAGCTTCACCTCCAGATTTGAAGATTTCTTCTCTGAATATTGAAATTGAGGATTGAGATAATATGCCGCTGCATGTAGATGACGGTGTAACTGCACCTCCCACCGAGCATCAATGATATCCCAAATCTCCCTATAACTTGCCTCCTCTCCTCCCAAGTTGTGTGCAATCAACTCCTTGGCCTCATCCATAGCATTATAAATAAAACACATAGCTGGTTTCTTCTCTGCATCCACTAAGCGTAGTACTTGCACTAAGGGTCTCATGCTCAAAATGGCATAGGTCACAGTAGCCCAAAATTTATCATTCAGAATTATATTTCTTATTTCCTTCCCCTCACTTTTCTTCCCCCAAGCAGAGTTAAGCCATTCAGTTGATGTAAACATTGCTTCCAAAGGTTGCCTAACCTCCATCAAGCTCTGCAGTGTCAAATAGGATGTGGCAAACCTATAGATTCACAGTGCACAAATGTAAGAACTAAGAACATACAGTATGAATGATTTGCAATATACAAAATTAAGAACATACCTAGTGGTTGCAGGACTAATGATTTCTTTCTTTGAAAACTTTTTCATCAAGCTTAAGACCCAAGAGTGATTGTAGATGAACTTTGTAATCTTCTTCGCCCTAGAAAGAGCACTCTTGTGCTGAAGTAAGTTACCAAGATCCTCCAAAATGAGATCGATACAATGTGCTGCGCAGGGTGTCCAATATAGGTGTGTCCTCTTCTCCATCAACATCTGACCAGCTGCTTTGTATGCACTGGCATTATCAGTCACTACCTGGACAACCAATTGCTCCCCAATCTCCTCAATAACCCCATCAAGTAAATTGAAAATGAATGTAGCATTTTTCACCTCATCTGAAGCTTCAACCGATCGTAAAAACACAGTGCCATAGGGATTGTTCACAAGAATGTTAATCAAGCTCCTGCTCTTCATGTCAGACCATCCATCTGACATAATGGTTACACCAGTCTCAATCCATGTCCTTTTAATCTCATCAATGCTACGCTCTGTGTTCATCAGCTCCTCCTTTAAAATCCATGTTCGCAACCCATACATAGAAGGTGCCTTCAACCCTCTCCCATACAACCCTACAGACCGCAGCATATTGAAGTAGGCAGGCGACGTAGCAACATTAAAAGGTATGGCATTTTCAAAAAAAAATCTCCCAATATCCATGCAAACTTGGCGTCGACCCTCTCTAGTACCGGCCGCAGGCATCATTTGTGCTTGTCCTTTATCCTCTTCTGGATTAGTCATATACTGATCCATAGGACCCCGTGCACCTCTGTTATGTATAGTGGAGGAAGAGCCCTTTCCACTCTCGCTCCCAAAATAAGCGCCATGTTCGACCCTATCATCAAATTGCTCCTGTTGCAAGTGTTTTTCCGTGGTACTTTTCTTCATATAAGCAATAATTTCCTCCTTCACCTTTTCCGGCGCATTTGCACATGGTGCTACATTTTTATGCGAGCATGATAAGTGTTCCTTCATGCGGGTAACACCTCCCTTCACCACTTTTTCGCAAAAATTGCATTTCAAATAAACATAGCTCTTCTCTCCACCACCTATGTCAACTTGTACACTATATTTCCAAGAAGGGTCCCTCCGCAATGACGCAGACGCCTTTTCTTTACCTCTAACCATGATCCCTAATTCCTTGTACTAACAATATGACATATTTTTTAACAATTATTTGTACTACCAATAATAAAAAAACATGAATACAAAAATATACCAGTCTGCCGGGGGTCCAAGGGGGCGCTGCCCCCTGGCGGGGTTCGACTTGCCCGGTCAGGTCGCGGGGTCAATGGGCAGCGCCCCTGCGGGGGTTTCCGGGGGCAGTGCCCCCGGAACAAAATTATATTATAAGAGTAATTTTGAAATTCTTTTTATTGTATATGCTCAATACCGAGCATGCCGAGCATGTATCGCTCAGTACCGAGCATGTACCGCTCAGTACCGAGCATGTACTACTCAGTATCGAGCATGTACCGCTCAGTACCGAGCATGTACCGCTCAGTACCGAGCTTGTACCGCTCAGTACCGAGCATGTACCGCTCAGTACCGAGCATGTACCGCTCAGTACCGAGCTTGTACCGCTCAGTACCGAGCGGTACTGGTTCGGTACCGAGCATGTACTGAGCGGTACCGAGCATGTATTGAGCGATACCGAGCTTGTACTGAGCGGACGAATGAAAGAAAGCCGAATCAGGAGTTATTCAAGCTTTCGTTACTGCACGTCAAAACCAAGGCCACAACACCGCGTACCTGCTCTTCCGACCTAATCGATGCCTGAACGTTTCCTGCACTCACAACTTCGGCTTCGTTTCTTTCCCTGTGTCGTCTCCTTCCGACTTCATCTCCTACACTCACGGCTTCGTCTCCTTCCCTCACAGCTTCGTCTATTTCCCTCACGGCTTCTTCTCTAGTTCGTCTTTCAATTCTCACAGGAAGCCCTAATCCTATACGCGAATACACGACTCAATGCGGACGCCTCGTCCGCTTTTTTAATGGTTGATTTTAAGTAGGTAAGACCATTTGGATGAGGCGTACGCCTCACCCATAATTGCGCAATTGCGCAATTGAGGCGCGCCTCACACAGGGTGAGGCGTACGCCTCAATCAGTGTCCAAATTGCGTGCACCTCGAGGTGCTTTGGGATAGAATTGCGCAAAGGCGCGCCTCAAGGCGCGCCTCTTATTGCGCAATTTTAAACAGAGCACACAACAGGCCCAATGAATTCCTCCACTTTAACCATCCAACTTGAATTCTACTAATAATATCCTCATCTATTTCACCATCACATTGAACAATTGACACAAGATATTTAAAATGTGTACTATTATTAATGACATGATCATCCAAAGTAACAGTCCACCCACTAGATCTATTACTACTAAAATTATACTCCATGTATTCGATTTTAGATCTTCTCAAACGAAAACCTTTAAACTCTAATGTTGGCCTCCATAGTTCAAATATATCAACATCTCCCTCTCTAGTCTTATCTATAAAAAGAATATCATCAGCAAAAAGCATACTCCATGGTACATCCTCTTGAAAAGCTATACAACAATAACAACAACATCAAGCCTTTATCCCACTACGTGGGGTCGGCTACATGAATCCTTTTTCTCCATTATGTCCTATTAAAAGTCAAATTCTCGTTTAAATCTAATAAAGAAAGGTCATTCCTAATATTTTCTAACCAAGTCTTTTTAGGTCTACCCCTACCTTTCTTAACATAAGTCAAATCTAATACCTCTACTCTCCTAACCGGGTCATCGGAAGGCCGCCGTTTTATGTGACCAAACCATCTAAGGCGACTCTCTCTAATCTTATCTTCTACTGGAGCTACTCGAACCTTTTCAAGTATATGCTCATTTCGTATCCTATCTCTAAGGGTAAAGCCACTCATCCACCTGAGCATCCTCATCTCTGCCACACTTAACTTAGTATTATACTTCTCTTTTAATGGCCAACATTCTGCTGATAATATCCCCATCTATTTCACCATCACTCTGAACAATAGATCCAAGATATCTAAAACGTGTACTCTTATTAATGACTTGATCGCCCAAAGTCACAATCCCCTCACTAGGTCTATTACTACTAAAATTACACTCCATATATTCCATTTTAGATCTACTCAAGCGAAAACCTTTAGACTCTAAGGTTGACCTCCATAATTCAAGTTTACCTTCAACTCCCTCTCTAGTCTTATCAACAAGAAGAATATCATCAGCAAAAAGCATACACCAAGTACATCCTCTTGCAAATGTCTAGTGAGAACATCCATGACTAAAGCAAAAAGATATGGGCTTAAGGCTGATCCTTGATGTAACCCAACCGAAATAGGGAAATACTTGGTCAATCCACCTTGTGTTTGAACACAAGTAATAGCTCCTGTATACATATCTTTAATGATTTGAATATAAGCATTATTGACTCCTTTCTTTTCAAGAACTCTCCATAGCACTTCTCTTGGAACTTTATCATATGCTTTTTCTGAATCAATAAATATCATATGTAGATCCTCCTTATTTTCTCTATATTTCTCCATCAAACCTCTTAATAAATGTATGGCTTCCATAGTCGACCTACCCGGCATGAATCCAAATTGATTATGAGAAACATTAGTATCACGCCGCAACCTATGCTCCATAACTCGCTCCCAAAGTTTTAAAGTATGACACATTAACTTAATACCTCTATAATTCGCACAATCTTGTGAATAACCTTTATTCTTAAAAATAGGAATTAACACACTCATTCTCCACTCATCTGACATCTTTTTAGTCTTCAAAATAGTATTAAAAAGTTTAGTAAGCTATGAAATTCCTTCATCTCCTAAGCATTTCCACACCTCTATTGGAATATCATCAGGTCCAATAGCTTTTCCACCCTTCATTTTCTTTAAAGCCTCTCTAACTTCAATTTTACTAATACGCCGATAAAAACAAAAATCTTTATTTTCATTTAGGGTGCTAATGGTCATTATAGTCAATCTTATATTTACAATCTTCATTAAAAAGTTTAGCAAAATATCTCATCCATCTTTGTTGAATATCATCTTCTAAGAAAAGTATTTTTTGATCTTCATCTTTAATACACTTCACTTGAACTAAATCCTTACTACTCCTATCTCTTTCTTTGGCTAACTTATACATATATCTTTCTCCATCTTTAGTATCTAATCTATTATATAAATCACTAAAAGCTAATGTCTTTGCATCGCATATTGCTTTCTTAGCATCCTTACGAGCCACTTTATATATTTCCCAATTATCAGAATTTTTAAAATTAAACTAATTTTTATAACAAAGCTTCTTATTTTTAATCTTTTCTTGCACATTTGGATTCTACCACCAACTACTTTTACTATTAGGAGCTTTTCCCTTTGATACTCCAAGGATATCTTTTGCAATATTCTTAATATCAATAGCCACTTTTTCCCACATAATATTAGCATCCTCATGCACAGACAAAATCTTAAGAACTAAGATCTTATTTCCAAAAATATTTTTGTTAATATTCTTTAAATGCCCCCATCTAATCCTAGAAAATCGTTTTACTTTATTTTTTATTTTATGCCCCTTTATCTTAAAGTCCAAAACTAATAATCGATGTTGGGTACATAAATTTTCACTCGGAATAACTTTACAATCTTTGCAATCTAAACGATTTAGTTTTCTAATAAGAAAATAGTCAATCTGTGTTGTACTACATCCATTTTTATAAGTGATGAGATGCTCATTTCTTTTCTTAAATAAGGTATTAACAATTGAAAAATCATAAGCTAAACAAAAATCCAATATGGTCTTGCCACCTTCATTCGTCGTTCCAAATTCATGGCCACCATGAATGCTTTTAAAATCATCTACCTCTCTACCAACATATCCATTTAAATCTCCTCCAATCAAAACTCTTTCTTCAAGAGGTATCTTTTGTATTAATTCTTCTAAGTCATTCCAAAAATTTAATTTAGAACTCATATCCAAACCTACTTGAGGAGCATAAGCACTTATAATATTAACAATCTTATCATCAACAACAATTTTTAAAGCTATAATTCTATCTCCAATCCTATTAATTTTTATAACATTATCCTTTAAACTCTTATCTATAATAACACCTACACCATTTCTAGTACGACTCCTACCCGAATACCAAAGTTAAATCCTAAACTATCAATTTCCTTAGCCTTCTCACCAACCCATTTAGTTTCCTGAATGCACAAAATATTTAACTTCCTATGAATCATAATATCTATTAATTCCATTAATTTTCCTGTAAGGGAACCTATATTCCAAATTCCTATCCTAATTTTAGTTTCATGGACTAGCTTCTTTGCCCACATTCGTCCTTGATGTGGGAACCCTTGCCTATTTAACACTGCACCCGGGTGCCGGTGCAGCGGCCCTTGCACACTTGTCACTGTATTCAGGCCATACAGCGCGTCGCTTCCAGGGGACGCCCTAGCATTAACACAATATCTTAAAGGATTCATGTCATTTTTGTTCGACAAGTTTTACGCTGGCTATCGACTACCTAACGCAACCCTCCACTTTTCTCATCCAGGACTTGGGACCTGGCAATGGCAGTGTTTATTTAAGTCTATACAAAACTTTTTTTAATTTACACACTTTATTATTTGTGAAAGAACTACGAAATCTAGGTAGTGGATTTATATAGACTTCTTCTTTAATATTCTCATATAGTAAAGCATTGAATATATCATATTGATGAATGGACCATCTATGATTGATTGTAAGAGAAATTAAAATGTGAATTACATTTATTTTCATAGTAGGGGTAAAATTTCTTGGTAGTCAATTTCATAGAATTGAGTATATCTTTTGGCTACCAATCTCGCTTTATATCATTCCAAGCTTTCATCTGCTTTATATTTTATAGAAAAAAATTATTTATATTTTATAATTTTCTTTCCTTTTGATAGTTCAATGATCTCCCAAGTGAAAAGAAAACATCAGAGCATTAATTTCTCATTTCATTACATCCTTACAATTCTTATTTTCAAGTGTCTCAAATAGAATTAGAGTATTGTAATCAATTAAAGCTAAAATTTCTAAGAAAGGCTTAAGATTTTTTAGCATAATTTTTTTTTTAAACATACATAATAGAAGATGGGATATAAAGGATATTGTGTACTAATAAGTTGATCATTATTACCTGATAATAATTTCTAATCTTGTGCTTGCTAGAGATTTTGATCGAGTCAATTCCTTCATGTATATATTTGAAGGGGTACAATAGAGTTTGTATTATAAGAATGTTAAGATAAGGTTTTATCAAAGTTATCTTCTAATTGAGAGTTCTCCCTCTGAAGATGAGATTGATTGAAAAAACTTCACGCCTCATCAAAGGTGATAGCTTTTGAAGTAAGAATTTTTTGTGTGGTAAGATAATGACACATGTATCCTTCTTTATTAGAAAAGCATCCAATAAATGCACAGTTGAGAGCGCTAGGATCAACTTATGGATGTAGACATGGGCAATGCATTAGAAGATTTTTGGAGAAATCTTTAAGAGAAAGCAATTTATGGGAAAGAATTCAGCAAGATAATTTATAGTACTTTTGACTTCAATTACTCTTTTAGGTGGCCTTCTCTGTTTCCACCAAAATTGGGGCTTTCCATGTAATTTCCAGTATTTTTCTTTGATGAATTTTTTTTCTTTTTAGTAGTTGCATCATAGAATGGCTTTTGAAGAAAACTTTTGCCCTTGTTTAATAAAAGAATTTATAATAGTAAGTCTATCACCTTAAGGTTTGATGGTTATCATGGTAGATATTTGAAAGACCAGGGCATTAAACAATGTTGTTCTTTCTTCGATTGTATGAGAAAATTATCTACATCACTCAACTACATCAATGTCCTTCAACTTCATCGCCCACCATCATCAACAACATCGATACATATCATCGCCTGTAAGGCCAATACATGTCATTGACTGCAACGCTCATGCTTATTGACTTATTCGATCATATGTAGTCGCCAATAACTTTGACCCACGTCATGGCCTTTAAAGCCCTAGCCTCTAATCACCTATATTTAAAGAAGAATGATAGAACATTCAGTAAACAATCTCTTAAAGAAAATTCTAATACTTCAAGACTCTAATAGTTATAGATTTTACTAACAAATTAATGTCATAAAATTAGTTATCAACGCCTTCCTCAATCATAAAGAAGTGCATATTTTCTAATCGACAACATGCATAGAAAGAATTATTTCAACTGAGCGATGCCCGATATTTTTTTACCTTTCTTATTTTTTAGTTTTTCGGTAAAAAATTCTAGTGTCTCTTACAACTACTCTTTTATCAGTCTATATGTCGTACAAATTTAAGATAATAAACACTCTCACTTTACCGCCAAAAAATTTCTAGCTTTCTAGCTGTCTCAAATGTGATTTCATAGAGAGATTTAATACCACATCCAATTGGTGGGAACCGGATTACACACACAAAAGAAAAGCAAACAGATCAAAACGTCAAGCCTGCGGAGAAAATAATACTCATAAATCAGGGATTCAAATCAAACCTTCAGGATGGAGTGAAGGAGCTGTAAGTGAAGCTGAACATCGAAACGTTTTAAGCTGGGGAATTCTAGTGGGGAATTTGGTCGAGCACATGGACGCCGTCTTGAAGTTGGCTGGAAGCCTGGGGCAAGTTGATGAGGTGGTGGATTGCGACGGAGGCATTAGTTCTTGAGCGCCGCTGGGACTTTGGATTGCGGAGTTCACTTAACTCGAGCCATTATGTCAGAATCTCCTTTGAATGAATCCCTCGATCTCCGATCAAGCACTATGGCGCAGTCGTACTTGAGGGAAGATGTTTTTAACAGATAAATAACTAGTTGTGCAAAAATATTACGGTTGGTCAAGATGGCCGAGTTGGTCTAAGGCGCCAGTTTCAGGTACTGGTCCGAAAGGGCATGGGTTCGAATCCCATTCTTGACAATCTTTTACAATCCTTTTTAATTATCAAAATAAATAAGTACGTAAAGCAGGGAGAAAATCTTTTATAATCATTTTTTTATCACATCACAATAAATAAGTACGTAATATAGGGAGGAAATTCTTTCCAATGTTATAAATTAATAAAACAGTTTCACTTTTCAATGTAAATAGTAGTTCACTTTTATGTGCTTTTAAAGGAAGAAATGAAAATAAAAATGAAAATTAAAAAAAAAAACAAACTTTCAAAATAAAAATAGTTATATGTTTTACATAAATTAGATGGATATTTATAAATTGAAATTATTATTTAGGAAGACCTAATAAAATTCATATTAATTTTCTATCTATATAATTTCCATTTTTGAAGGTTTATAATTTAAAATTTTTTTAAGAATTTGTTAGTCATTATGTAATATATAATTCAGTAGTAGTTTTATCTTATTTTATAAATTAGCTTTGATAATTTAGTAATTAAAGATAAAATTCAGTTTGTAATTATAAATTAATCATTAAATTAGGAAATTTTCTCTAGATTTCTAATTTATGTAAAATTTTGAAATAACAATTTAAGACAATATTATTTTGAAGTGGTTATGTCATAAATAGTGTTATTATTGTAATCCATATATTAATTGAATATTGGAGTTAATAATTAGCGAGTTGTCATGGTGAATTTGTTCATTTTTAAGATAAGTGGATGATTTATGTTTGTCCTCCTATTTTGATAGTATGTCGCGATTAATGCTATACTTGGGGGGATTAAAAATTATGGACGAGTTCACACTAAAGTATGTTGGAGGTAAAAACCAGTCACTCCTTATAAAAGACAACGTATCGCTCGCACTATTGAAACTACGAATTATGTGTACACTATGGTTAAATTCAACAATAAACATTGTTAACCTTATGTGTCATTTTTGTGATAATGTTGGATATTATGCCACACATGTCGCCAATGATGAAGTTTGTGAGTTTATGTTAATGAAGGCTAAAACTAATACTTTCATCATTTACGTGAAAGTTGAATCGAAGAAAAAGCACAAGCAAATGTTTCATGCTCGTCTAATCAATTGTATATTTGAGTTCGTATTATTGCTTTCATGTTGCCTTTATTTGCTACTTGTTCACATCTCTGTTAACATATCCCTTCCTAAATAAAAATTGTTTATCGTAGGCCCACAACAACGCCTGTTGCATTTCAGGCGAGCGCAAGTGACTACTCAAGAATTATAGAAGCTGAATTTTGTGGCCGACTAAGTTTATGCGAGCGTTTAACTTTCCTACAGCAGGAGTCTCAGTCACGACCTAGTGTTAGTCATCGTTCAACTTAGGAGACACCTCACATTCATCAATTTCAACATCACCACTCCTTCAGGCCATATTTGCAATGTACTTTGCAACTTGAGTCTAACATGGTAGGAGGTTGGCAAGTTGCTGAAGATGGAGTAAATACATATGAAATCATGGATGGTGGTACCAGTGATACATCAAGTGGTAGTTCGGGAGGAGACACCCCTATTCTTATGGACGAATATAACAGTACAGAGGTACGAAGTCAAGAGTTCATCGAAGATCATGCTCGACGGAATAGTGATGACTTAGAGGCGATGCATGCTGGTTATGAGTTTGCTAAAGCTATATGTATAACTCAAAAGTGGGATGGTGACAAATAGTTCGATTACCCAACTATGAATGTAATCAGCTTAACATAAGTTGTAATTCCAACAAAATTGTACGAAGGATATATTTTTCATACAAAGAAAGACCTACATACTGTAATTAATGGTCGGTCAATTATTTAAAATGTCCACTATGTCGAATCAACCTCTAACAAGAACATGCTTACTATTACATGTGCCCACATGACAATCCACACCGCCCATGCCTTTGGCGCTTACATGCCGCGTGAAGTAAGCGACTGGGTGGGCTATGAAAAATATCTGTGTCGGCCACAGCACACCTTCACCCTCGTTGTAATAACTATTGTCCATCACAATTTTACCTTAAAGTTCATATATACGCACATCATTCCAATAATTTGCCAATAACTGACATGAATCAAGGGAGATTATCATAAGAATGAAGTTAAAGTTTGACATCACGATGTCGTGCACAAAGCCACGGGTCGATATAAGCCGCTTTTAGTAATTATGATAATTTCAACTGCTCTCTTTTTCATTTTATGGAGGCTGTATGTTTATCCTTATTAGGGACCATTTACAACATTCACTTGATATGTGGTTCATGTTTCAAGGGACTATCTTGGGTTTTTTGCCCATCTATTTATGGATGGTGTGAAAGCTCATTTTCAGTTTTTCCTTCCATGATCGTCCGGGACGAAGTGGGATCATCTGGGACGAAGTGGGATCGTCCGGGACGAAGTGGGATCGTCCGGGACGATCAGTACATAATCTATGAACTAGGAGGTTCATCCTAGGATGAAATTTGGTTCATCCGAGAGAGCAAGTCATCCAGGAACGAATACACTTCGTCTGAAGACGAAGTTCGTCTAGAGGGAAAATCGTCCCGGGATGAATACACTTCGTCCGGTACGATCTGCATGTGTATATATTGGATGGATATCTTTTTGAAGAGAGAGAAAAGCCTAGGAGAGAGAAAATTGAAGGAAAAAGAAGAAAAAGTGATTTTTGGGTGACTTCGGTCCGTTTTTGTCCGTCGTCATAGTTGGAAAAGTTGACCGACTCGAGGTAAGGCACATTCTTCCTTTCTCAATTTTCAGAAATATGGATTTTGACGACTTTTCCGTTTCAAATTTTGTTTCCGTTAGTGAATATCTGGTTTCATTTTGCAATGATAAACTTTTTACCGCATAACTTTTGGTATGTTTCTGAGATTATATTTTTGCACGTTTTGAGTACTTTCTGGAAGATTTTTACCATGTATTTTGAATTCTGTGATGTTTTAATCGAATAACGAATTATCTGGAAGTTGAAATATGTTGCTTCAGTACAATGAAAGTCTTATATTGCTGTTTTACATTATCTGTGATAATTTGATAATTTTTCAAATCTGTGAATTCTGTGGGATTTTCGTATGCTGCCTTTATGCCACTGAAAATTTTTCTGATGAAATTCGATTTTCTAATTTGAATGTTTTGATGTGCTGTGATATCAGAAGGGAGTTATAAGGGGTCAGAATCCTTTGTGATTTCATTGTCTAGGTCCAGGAATCTGAAAACAAATTCTGTTCTGAAAATTTTGTATATTTGATCTGTTCTGAAGCTGTAAGTACAAGGGAAACATAAAGGGCCAAAATCCGTTGAGATTCTGTTAGTGTCAAGGAAGGGAGGCATAAGGTGTCAGAATCCATTGAGATTCTGTCAGGGCCCGAGAATTTGATCTGATATGTGATTTTATCTATTTTGAAATCTGATTTGTATGATTCTGTCTGTTCTATGATTTGAAGAATTCTGTTTTGAAATCTGATTTGAATAATTCTGTTTTAGTGGTTTGACTTCTGTTTGATCAAGTATATGTATTTTATCTGAGTATATGATTCGATTTGATTATATGATTTCTGTATGATTATATGAATTATGTACGGCTACTATTCTGATGTGTTTTCTGATGTGAGTTTCTGGATATTTTGATTGGCTAGTGTAGTCTTGCTGAGTTGTTAGCTCATCCTGTTATCTGCATGGTTTTTACGTTTTGGGAAATGGAAGGAGGTCTTGGACTAGCCATTCAGTATTTGATCTGTGATTAGGTATTTTGTTCTTTTGATTTTTTGTACAGTCATGACTTTTCTGTGCTGTTCTTTTTGTCGTAGCCATGCACTACATTGTATATTATTATTTTGATGAAAAAAGAAAATATAGATAAACTATTCTGTATATTTGGATGTTTATAGTAACTCTGTGTTTTCTGTGTGTCTGATATTTGGAAGAAAGTTTGAAGCAAATTCCAAAACTAGATCATGAATTTTCAATATTTGTCGTGGCCCGACGTGAAGGGATTCGTTCTGGTCGGGTTGGGTTGTGACAGGTGGTGACACTGCCAAGTTGTCCTTAGCTTTTACTAAACTTTTTTACTTTGAAAGTATCGTAGGACCCTCCTGCTACTATAAAAATAGAAGAAAATGGCAGTCCCCTTCCCCTGCCTTTTGTAGTTGTCAAATCATAGAGTAATAAATCAGGGGTTGGTTTCTACTCAACCTGCATGATTTGGTACATCCGATCACTAAGCATGGGGACCTCTACATAGTCTCTGATATGCATCCAGGCATAGTAAGGAAATGCAGGGAAGTATTTTCCAATGCATTACATAAACACTATTTTCATCACTTACATGAGAACTGTTGCAGCCAGGAATCAAGATTAAGATTATGATTTTTTATGATAGCAAAATATTCTTATTATGTTAAATTTATTATTTCTCCTAGCATGTATTGGTTATTTTTGTTTATTTTTTATGTGTACTAATATTTCAGAGAAATCATAATATATACTGCTTAAGACTTCAAGAAAAAATAAAATATAATTTTATGTAATAAAGTTTGTAAATCTTTTTATTTATTTTCTTGAGTCTGAAAGAGTGTGATTGTAATTAGGTTATTGTACACACACACAGGGGGATAAAGTCGAAACTTAAAATTTTAAAACTAGTAGTATTATACAACTTCCAATCATATTGTTTGATTTGTCATAACTTTTTCTTTAAAATGCAGTTAATCAAATCATGTCTTGTACTTTTGAACTATTCGTAATGTACAATGTTAAATTATACTGACAACTAACAGAGTACAAAAATGAGTTCGTCCAAGATCGTACAAAATGAAGCATGATTTTCTTAATGATTCGTACTATACGATGTCTAGTAGTACAAACAAGTGATAGATTGTGAAATTAAGTTTGTACAAGTTCGTCCCAAAGAAATTCATTCATTTTGACAGAGTGAAAAAGGTTCTTACCATATCGCACTAGACGAACATATTCAATTTTGAATTATTCATACAGTACGATGTTATTTTGTACATATGACTCACAGTGTACGAAATTAGGTTCGTACATGTTTGTACCATGATTTTTTTAACTGTTCGTACAGATGTTCCACGATCGTGCAGTACAATCTGAAGTCGGTTCACTTGTAATTTTCAGTTTTTGAATGATTTTTCTTGTGTTTTAAGTTCTAAAAACATATAATCAAGACTTTTGACATGATTTTTTTTGGAGTGTCCATTGAGTGTGAGTGTTTAGGAGAGATTATGAGAGTAAGGTGTGAGAGATCTAGTGAAGAGGAGTTGTGAGGAATTCCCAAGATTTCCCAAAGCGATGATCTCTGTCTTCTTCAACTTTATGCCCAACTCCTCTGAAAATTTTGAGATAAGATTTTCAACATTATATCGAGTTTCTCTGTCTTCACCAAGAGGGTGAAAAAGGATGTGATGGTTCTCTGCCTTCACCAAGAGGGTGAAAAAGGACGTGATGGTGCGCTTTCATCACTTGGAGGGTATAAAAGCACTATAGGAAAAACATTGATTTCTGGTGGAAATAAATCCGTCTGAAATACCGATAGATTTTCCGACAAATTTTTGACGGATTTTCCCAGCGGATTTTCGAAGATTTTTTTAAGGTATTTCTGGCAGTTTTTCTGCCGACTTTTCCGGTGAAATTTCTGGCGGATTTCTGACATAATTTTAAATTTTCCAGAAATGTATAAACATAAATATTTAAAATTAATCATTTTGTTAAACTAAATTAAATATTGATAAAATAAAATAAATTTTAAAAGTTTTATAATTTATTATTAAATTAAATATAATAATTATTTTTATCTTAAGAAAAAAATAACTTATCTTTTAAATATATAATTATTTTAAATAAAATATAAATTAAATTAAACTAAATCAGCTTTTATAAATTAAATTAATTATTTTAATTTTTATAGATTTTATATTTTAAATAAAATATAAAATATAAACTTAGTTTTTACATATTTTAAATAAATTATATTAAATATATTAATTATTTTGATCTTTAAAAATATTAATTATTTTAAATAACATATTATGTCCTTTATAATATAAATAAAAAAGAACTCAGCTCTTTTAACAATTTTGTAGTTGTGGCATAGTGGTTCTGGCAGGTAGAAGAGAGCTAAAGGGCGGGGGTTCAAACCCCGCCAGACGTAGGCGTGGTGGGCTCGGGCAGGTCACGCTACGCCAACAGCGGGTCATGGGTAGGCCTAGCGGGTCGGCGTGCCAGCGGGTTACGGAATGAGCCAGAGCTGGTGCACGGGCGGACTAGCGGGTTACGGAATGAGCCAGGGCTGGTTCACGGGCGGGCCAGCAGGTTACGGGGTGAGCCATAGCGGGCCGCTGGGTTACGAGATGAGCCATTGCGGACCAGCAGGTTACGGTGCCCTGCGGGGCAGGAGGCTGGCATGGCTTCGGATGAGCCCAGCTGGGTTTTTTTTTTTCATTTTTTTGTTTTTTCCGCGGAGTTTATATCTAATGGATTTTTCGCCAAATTTCACCGGAAATATTTTCGACGGAATATTTTGCGACGGTTACATATTTCTGACACGTGTTTTACTGTCGAATAATTTTTCATCAGAAATGATTATTTTTGACAGATTTTAGGTAATTTTTGGCTGATATTGCCCACTGGTAACACATTTTTTTCCTGTAATGAAGGTATCAGTACTCTACCGCTCCTGGTTAGTGGAAGAGAGTTTGTTAAGACTTCTTCGCCTTGCTCTGGGGGAAAAATGAGTCACTTTAATTTAGTGTAATACATGGAGAATGAGTCTACAAGGAGTGGACGTATGTAAGGTTTGGACCAAACCAGTATAAATTTCATGTTCTTCTGTTAACTTTAATTTTTCTATTTTTTTTTATTTTTTTGTGCTTTAAAGTTTTATGTTTGAAAAATCTTTTGAGATAATCATATATTAACAACTGCATATTCAAAGAATTTTTAAAATAATCAATCCATCCCCTAGTGGTTAGCCTTGGGACTGTTCTATAAGATCTAACAACATACACAAATTAACTTTCAAGAACTTCAAAAAGTTTTAATACAGTTGGGGATTATATATAGTGAGGAACTTGGCAATGAGATGTACTTTGTGGGAAACACAGAGGACACAAAATACTTTAATCGCATGTTAAACGCTATAAAAACTACTAAGCACGAGGCATTTGACTGGTTGGTGCAAGTAATATGTCTAAATGGTCATCTTATTCGATAAAAGGCTACCAGTATAACGTTATGACCACAAATTCATCAAAATGTTTTAAAGGTGTACTTAGGTGGGCTTGTGGGATGCCAATTTAAGGCTTGCTAATGGCCCTCTACTACAACCTCGTGTCCTTATTCCTAAGCGTTCTACAGAAGCATTAAGAAGGGTAGAGGAAATCCACTCAAACTTTTTTTCATACATGATAATTCTACTACAACGATTGAAATGTGAAGCATGTTGATGTCCCGAGCCAGCTATGATAAATAGTAAAGAATTTCAAGTTCTCAATATGTCATGTCGCACTCACAAAGTAGAGATAATAAGCTCTTGCACGTGCACATACAACAAACCATAGTTATGTCATGTATCATATGTGCATGTTCTTATAGTGGCGAGGTGTAAGGCGTTGGGATAATAATACATTTGCATCTCCCTACTTCATGGTTAAATTCTATAAGGTTACATACTATGTATTATCCCATGTTATTCCACATAAAGAATTATAACATGCCTTCAATGATGACTACAAAATAATCCCTTTACTCACCAGTACATTCAGGCGTTGTGTTAATTGACCTCGATCAAATAGATTTTGTAATACTATGGATGAACCTTCATCATCATCACATAGGGCAAGTGATTTTTTCAAACAAGTAGGACACAACAGGACAATTTGTCCACTTAATCCTAGCACTTCCAGGTTTTGTACATATAATAAATTTGTTTAGTATGTCTACTCAATATATGTACTCACAATTAATTTGGTGATTTTATTTTACCTTCATGAAATATATATAGCCAATATATCAAAGCCTAGTCGTTACGGCCGGTGTATAACCCATAATATTGGTGCGGAGAAAAGTTTAACAATCCAAATGAGCATACCATCACTAGAACCTTCGCGTAGAGCTCATGATCTAGAGCCGGTATGAACTTAACTTAAATTTTGACAATTATAATATATGTGCATGAAATGCTCTTCCTAATGTTCTTTTTTTTTTGCGCGGGCATTTGCTTTGGTTGTTGCAACAAATTTACTTATAACTTGTGAATGGCCAGTTGATTGCCCTTACATGATATATATTTTGAGGAATATTGGATTAAACGCCCTATGATATCTACAATTCATTCATCTACATCATAACCTAATTATAACTTTGGTCAAGAGATGGTGTCCCATGATGAACACCTTCCACTTCATGATTGGTTGGATAATGATCACACTTTAGGATGTCTAGGTGATACATGGTCTTCGAGTTGATGGGCCCATCATAGTGGGGTCAAATATTATTGGTGAAGGTTGCCATTGGGCTAGTTGACCGAATTGTTGAGACGATCTTTTTGGTATACATCCAGGATGGGAGATGGTTTACCATGCACGTGGAGATGAGGATGACATAGCTACCTTTAGAATGGGTACCACTCAAGTCAAGTAGATGCTCCTGCATTGATGGCTATACTAGATTTTTTTATAATGACTCATACGATGAATTAGCACTCGGACCTTTTTTGTAGCATGTCCGAACATATATCATATTTATGATGGGATGTTTTCTTATACTGAACACATCACAGTTGCATATATCATTGCAATGGTTTCCCTTGCTTATAAACGTGGCCATGTTTGATAGAATGTCTATTAGTAGTGTGGTCCTAACACATCTGTATAAAGAGATGCATAATACAACTCACCCAACATGCACGTACACCGATGGATGGGTTGCACAACTTCAAGTATGATTTTGGGGGATGTTGCATGTTGGAATACATTTGGTACGAAATAATTGTTAACCTCATATCTAACTAATTATGCATATCTTCTATGCCGACTACTACATACGGTCAAGGGGGTGAACATGGGGAGAATGCTAGTTCTTTGCAGTTGGTCGTTGACCATGTTGGGACCTATCAATAAGAATTTAGAGATCGATTTACATAGATTACAATACTTTTGACACCACCACGGAGGACCATGTATGTTTTAGGAAAGATGATATAGCTTTAAATCAAGTTCAGGATGTCATATGTTCAACCTCTAATGCTCCCTGGAGATCGGCAAGAAACTATCACTGTCAATCGATTCTTCTGAACCTTGGAAGGTCATTCGACACCCCGATCCACAATATGGAGAATGATCCACCTAGACATTCCATTTATATGCCCTCTACCAATAATGACATGATAGTCCCGTAACCTTCCTCATAGCATTATAATCCGTACGATGCGTAGGCTAGTGAGCCAACAAATGTATACTATGACAGTCAATCCCAACAACCTCCTAAGTATTAATTATTTCCCATGGCTATACCAAAGTGGATGTCATCTTCTCCCTTGCAACATGATATACTCTTATTGGGAGGACAAACATCGTAGCAATATGCACATGTTTAGGAGCATGAGGAGGTGGTTGAGGAGTCACAACTTCAAAGATAAAGACGAAAAACCCCAATTTGATATTCCCCAAAGAGTGGTGCTTTTCCACATGTTGGTAGAAGTACAATTATTTTCTAGTTCTAGTATTTACATATGTATGAATGTACCTACACTTATATTTCACTTTAAAATAAAGTTGATTTTGGAACCGCAAGACTCTTAGTTTTTCTGTATGTTTGAAAAAGATTCTATAATTCAAGTAAGGTCTCCAGTAAGATATTAGCTTTACTAAGCATAAAAAATAAAATATAAAATACAACAGAATAAAACATATATAAAAGTACATAACTTTATTATTTCCTAAGCAATATACACAAACATGCTTGGAGTTGCATTTGAGTTGGACAGTACTTGGAGTTAAACTCAAACTCATATTAAAGATGTTGCAAAAATTTTCTTGACTTGTTTTCAGGTAATAGCTCATTCATCCAGTTATGATAGAAATTTAAAATGAACTCATCAAATATAGATTTCCAATAATGATATAAAATTGAATGTTCAATGTCAAAGTTGCTGCTATCAACATCTGGTGAATGATCATCTTCTCTCTCACGTTGCACCTCACAATATTTCATCTAAAAAAATGAGGATTGACGAGATGACCATTTTCTTTCAAAATTTTTATTTGAAGACATTTCTAACATGTGACATTTAGAAAATCGCTAGTCTTATAGAGTTTTACCTTTATTACCCCAGCATGCACATTCCAAAGTGCATCATCCTTCCAACCATTTATGGATGCAACACGTAAACATCTCATTCATATTGTCTTTTACTCCAACGAACAATCACTGACCTGTGCTATACAAGCATGCATTTTTCTAGTTGCATTATCAAACCTTTCTTTATTGGGAATGACTCGAATCCTTTTCATACATTATCAATACATTTTGAATATCTAAACTCAAAGCTTCATAAATATACTTGATATGTGAATGCACCCTTTAAATATCATAAGTTGTACGTATCCTATCTTCACATGCAACTAGAAATTACAATGTTACTTGATTGAACCTTACATCTTTACAAATAATCTGATATGATAAGTTGTTGCAATAAATAATATATTAATGAATAATGAGACAAACTTAAAAGAATCTAATGCTCTGAATAAAATTTAAAAAGAGAAATTCAAAGTCCATAGTAACTAAAACTACTAATAAATATTATTTGATATTATTATTTCAAATTATTTAATATTTTATTTACTAATAAAATATTAAAATATAATTATATGACATCATTAATTAAAATAATTATTTAGGTAAGTTTAAATTAATAATTAAATAATTTATAATTAAATTTCTGATTACATAAGTATAAATTAATTCTCATCTAATTACATACTTAAACTAGGTATTATATAATTATAAATTGAGTAACACATAATTATATATCTAAGTTTTTCATGATATAATTCTTCTTATAACTAATTATCAAATAATTAAAAATTAGCCAACAAACTCAAATTAAAATTATTGTACATTAACCTCTCACATGAAATAATCGCACCGAACAGAATCAATCCTGCATGCGACGATTAATTTGGGGCATTTAAAATATGTCATACTATTCGACGCATTAGCTTCAATCTAAAACTAAAAAACAGACGAATTAGCTTCAATCTAAAGCTCACCTTATTTATACTCCAATTAAAATCTTGAAGTCCAATGCTCTTTAGTAAAATTAACCCTACATATTTTAAGGTAATATACTAATACTAGAATAATTTTAGATCATAAAAAAAGCTGTAAAATATTTTCAAATTGCTAAACTCTGTGAGAAGATTTTTTTTTTTTAAATAAGGATGCTCGGTAACCTCACCGCACATATGGTGGCTCCCACCCTGCAAAGTACAAGAGTGATTATTCCGTCAGGTTACCGAATGCATCCAGAAGCCAATAACAAAACGCAACGTCACTAAAGTGCTCGATACTGTGCTCTCGGTACAGGTAGAAGCTTGGTACAAGATTTTTGCAATAAAAATTCGTACGAGAGAGGATAAAAGCGGCGGTAGAGCCCCACCTTTTCGGCAAATTATTGCATCAGGTGACCGAACAGAGAGGATCCGTTCGGATCATCTCTGTCTACAGTGAAGCGCAGGTCACTGTAGCAGCTGCTACAGTGACCTGCACTTCACTGTAGACAGAGATGACCGAACGTGTTCAGTCACCTGATGCAATAATTTGCCCATCTTTTCTTTCGTTTATGTTCCCGAAAATAATGTTGGAGCTCCTTGCCTCAGGCCCTCACAATCTCTCTCCTCGGCCATTCTTATTACTACCTTTGTTTACGTTAGGTTTGGACATTTGAATGATCGGGGAGTGAGGTGGTGGCGGACGGGGGAAAGAAGTCAAGGTAATAAATGGCCGATGATGGAAAGTCCGATAACGATGACGACGAACTCGTTGAATCAATGGGTAAGTTGCAGGAGATGCAGAGCGAGTTAGAGATGGTAATTGATTCCCTGCTGGTTCTTGGCTTATTTTTTCTTTTGTTTATTTATTATATTGATTTTTATGGGATGTTGGGGGTATCATAGCCTGATGTCTTATTTCTTTGTGCGAGTAAACCGCTTCTCAATAGGCTTGCTGCTCGATTTCATATATGTTATACGGAGACTCGGATGGTTTTGTAGATGTTTTCAAGAAATGGATTCATCTCATGTAGTACCATATTTTTCTAGATTAGCTCTCCGCTCATTCTTTTTGGAATTATTGGGTCTGACGCGGTTCTTGAGGGTATCTAGGCCCTTATGGTCTTTAGGGTTTTGAGAATTGGTAGGGTAAATTATAAATTAGGAAATCAACTAGATTTTTTTTCTTTATTTACGTTAAAGTATATTGCAGTATATGCCACGTATTCCGGAGATCTGTTTTTGTCTGTAATTCTTTATTGGTAATGCAAGATAATTTGTTAAATATTTATAGCAGATAGGTTGGTCACATGTAGCATATTATATATGGTAAGGACAAAACAGGGTGAAAATTTTTCAAGAATCCATGTTTTGTATCGTGCATACGGAAGCTAGTTTTTCTTAAGAACAATGGATTGAAAAATCAAATTTGCGGAGCAAATGAGGAAATGTGAATGGTTGATTCTTTAGATTTTCCATTAAGGAGACAGATATGCGAAAGATTGAAAGAAACTATGTGAAAGTTGTTGTTCAATCTATATAGCTTGGTTACAAGATGTGAAAGCTTCGGAGCAATTTTCTATAACTGTGAGCTAGTTATTTTGATCGTTCTGATATTGCTAAAAAGTCGGCAAAAGGAACATGGTGTGTGTGTATCAGTATGTATATTATAAGCATAAGACCAGCCTGTCTTGCAATGCAGGTAGGAATGCCTGCATTCTTTGACCTTGCAATTGCAAAAGCATCATGCACTTGGTATACAATTTTGCATATATGGCTTGTGAGTTTTATTCTTATAAATTCTTATTTTATTTTAACAAGGATATTTGTTTGATATCACTACACCAGGATATATCTTCAATCAACATTTTTTTTGGTTCAAAGAGTCTAATTTTAGTTATTATTTTCAATATTAAACGACTCTTTTGTATAGCTTTGCCTTAATACGGACTTGCACTACCATAATGTCAAGCAATGTGAACAGACATTAAACAAGCGCTTCTTTGGCGGTCTTCTAAAGTTAACTATGGTCACTTAATAACTGAAAATAACTTAAACGTATCAAGGATAAGCACTGGGATTTTATTGTTTGGACTTGTGATTGCATTTGACTCCCGTTTCCACACATCCCCAATTAAAGTAATAATGTAGAGTGTAAAGTGGAATGTATCATTCTATTTTTGTATTTTTATTCTTAAGATGCTATTGGAAGTGTTGACTTCCATGTTCGTCTTACAACTAATTTGAGCATGTGCGATAAGAAGAACAATCGATTGATGCAACATCACATGAAATAAGTTCGAAGCACCTCAGATACTGTCACGACCAGGCCCGGCTAGCCCGATAAAATCGGGGCGGGAACAGTAGTCGTACGAAAAATACATATAAAATATTTATAGTTCCAATTAAAACTTTAATGTCAAATCACAAATATCGTCCATAAATGAAACAGTCACTAAACAACATCAAATAAAAGAGAGATTCATACTGATCATCATACATGACTACTAAAACTTTCAAACTCATCATCATTACATAAACTCTCACAATTACACAAACTCCAACCTTAAACTTATACTCACAAACTACACAGGCACATAACAAAGACTCAAACTGAAATCATAAAAAGTAACATTTCTTCCTGAGGTCCCCTACGACGATACGTGTACGGTCGTCGTGCAGCAATCACTTATCTCCTGAAAAATATTTCAAACGTGGAATGAGCCAACGCTCAGCAGATAATTCATATCTTTTAAATGAAAATTTACATAAAACTAAAATAAAGCAATATTTCGTATGAAAACATGAAAGGATCGTCAAACTTGTATCAGTACATAAAAAGAAACATTTCTCATCAGTACATAAAAAGAAACATTTTTCTTAACCTCTTTTCTTAATGTAATATCTTTCATTTATCTTTTTTCTTAAACATAAATTTTTCATAATTTGAAGAGAACATATAGGAATCATATTATGCATAATGTTTAATAACACCCGTCTCGGATGTGCCCATAATTTGGTACTGATCAGGTACCCGGTCAAAATTTTGGTCATTTCCTTTACCATTGGCTCTACGAGCCTCCTTTACCATTGACTATACAAGCCTCATTTACCATTGGCTCTACGAGCCTCCTTTGGAATTTTCGGAGCCCACAGATTTCTAGTGACTCCGCTGGGGATTGGTTTTTCTTTCCATCTTTGGCTAGTCATACATAAATTATAATAGCAATAAAATTATTAAAATTCTAATAAATTCATTAAGATTAGGGTTTTAAAATATTGCAATAAGATAAAATTTATTATATATATTATTTCATTATGTGTAGTCTCTGCACTTTGAAAGTGTGGGGTCATGTATCAACTTCCGAATACTGACCATTTCATTTCATTCGTGCAGAATGGAACTACAGAATACTCCCTTCACCGTCCAACTGGGACGAGGCACCAGCATTCAGCTAGCTAATGTTGTCATCAATATTGGAGACTTTGAAGCCACCATCAAATTTGGTAGCTTAGAGTTTTCTGCAGCTACTGCAAAGGTTGTCGTCGTACCTATTCACAACATAACTATTCAAGGCCATTCTACGAGGTCTGATTTTGCTGATACTTATGCACAACGTGCTTATTCTGTGCCACAACCACGAATTGTTAGAACTGCTACTGCTAAAACAGTTCAATAAAACAGGACCTTAGTTTTCGAGAGGCTCTCTCACCTTGAAATTTTAACTGTGAAAATGGCTGATGTCAAATAGAAGACTTTGTCAACTGGGTTATCTGCACCCGGGAAGGATGATGTTAAAGCCTCCTTATCTGGAGGAAGGCTCACAAGAAGGCAAAGGAGAAAGTTGAATACAACTTCAAGGGAGTTAGAAGTGTTAGAGGAATGCATGTGTTATAGAATACAACTTCAAGGGCTAACTTCTTTATGTCTTCTCCTGCATTAGAGCATCACATAATGGGGAATCAGGAGAGAGATAGCTTCCTAGTAGTAGGAAAAGTTTCAGAATAAGTAAAGAACAAGATGTTTGGAAGACTTTAGTTGATTAATTGTATTATATTTAAGTTGCACAATCTGTCTTAGTGTGAGGTCATGCCTTCATAGCATTTCGGGCAAGGATATGACTAATTCAAGGTTACAAAATTTTGCTGATGCATACTACTTCAGAGTGGTATTTTTGTGCCAAAAAGGTCTCTTAGTGGTATTCAGTTTAGGTGTCATCTTGGTTTGATGAGATTTGATGGCGGTAAGACATTTTGGGCTTTGGCTACTTAGATTGCTCCGCTTCGAAAGGGAGAGGAATTCATTTTTTTCCATAATATTGAGTCAACGAGGATAATTGTTATTTTTTTCTCAAATTATAGGAATTTTTTTAATACGGTTGTAGACATTTGGGCCTTCTAGGAATTGCAAATCTTGATTATTGCAGTCCATGTGCTTCAATTTTAAGCCATTTTGGGAATTCATAATGCCTTTCTTTATCAGTTTTTATGTGTGAAGGTCTCATGTGATTATATACAGAGGATGACAACTAGTTTTTGAGAAAAAAAGGGCAATCTAAAGATCTCTCTTTTTCCTCTCATGGCCTTGTTGACCTCTATGCATTATCCAAAAGACAACCAAAATTTTCATGTACCTGTTATACAATGCTGGCCGCTCATCCCGCGAATCCTGCAAGAAATCCTGGAAACCTCTTATGGCTGCCAGCTCTGCCAAGATCCCGGATATCTCGCCGCTTCACGATCATTTCCCGGATATCCTGTAGCTCACGCCTCGATCGAACGATGCCAGACTTCGTTAAATACCAACCCAGAGCCTTTGCTCTTCCACATGCATCTCTTCCTTGCCTGAAGCTCTCACGACTTCCTCTTCTCCAACACACGAGCTCTCCAACCTCTCTTCCCATGCCGGAACTCCACCCAAACCTCCCGAATCCCTCCGATCCTCCACACGACCGAACTCCACCTCCAGTTCTTCTCTTCGACCATGGCCTCATCCACGACCGTATCTCCTCTACCTTCCGACCTCATCTGGCAGAGAGAGAGAGAGAGAGAGAGAGAGAGAGAGAGAGAGAGAGAGAGAGAGAGAGAGAGAGAGAGAGAAGCACTGACCTCTTGAAGCCCTAATCCCGACCGAACTCCTCCCTGCCGTTCAACTCCATACCCGACGCTTCCTTTCTTGTTGGGATCGGAAGTTACAACATCTTGATCGAAGGCAACAAGAAGAGCTTGCTGTGAAGGTAATTTGCTACCTTTCACGCGCGCTTGTTCGGCCAAATCCCGTAAAACTTCCAAGCCGAGAGGGAGAGGGAGAGGGATTAGGCTTTTATTAAAATTATTTTTAATTAATCATAATTATTATGATTAATTATAATTGATTTTAATTGAAATAATTATAATTAACCATATTAATTATAGTTAATTTTAATTAGAATTGATTTTAATTAATTGTAATTTATAATACTTAATTATAATTAATTATTACTTATTAATTACAATTTATTTAAGTTAATTAAAGTTAATTAGTTATAATTAAAGTTAATTATAACTATTTATTTTAATTAATTTTAATATGTAATTAATTATTTTGATTAATTCTAATTAATTATTTAAAAATAATTATGATTAATAATTAATTATAATTGCTTAATGATAATTATAATTAATCCTTTTTTATTAATAAAAACAAAAAATGCTCCCCTCCACTCTCTTTCCTCGGCGTTCGTGTCAGACTGGATAACCGCCCCAAGCACGTCTTTGGTGCGCGTGGTGGGATGGGACCCCGGTGCGACACCTACGACGAGATAGGCGAGTGACCCCTCGATCCACTTGTCAACCACGATGACTCCGCGAAGGTATGAAATTTTCTAAACTCAAAACCCTACTTTAATTTTCGTGGCAAATCGGAGAACTGTCCCATGCACGCATTTATTGCGCGTGGTGGGATGAGACCCCGGTGCGGCACGTACGGCGAAGCGGGGTCACTTATAAGTACCCTCGATCGGGGGGAAAGCAAAAACTGCCCTTTTTCATAAAAAATGCTTTTCAAAACCCCATGCACGCCTTTGTTGCGTGTGGTGGGAGAAAAAAAAAAACCGTCGCGGTGTCTCACCAACACCAACCGTGCACGTCTTTGTTGACGTGGCGGGTAGGCGGCCTCTTGGTTTTTTCCCCTAAACAGAGGAGACGCCTGGAGGTTGTCGAAATTTTGTCTTAAATAAAGACAAGGACTTGGAACTATGCTCAGAACTCAAATCAAATGACTAAAGAAGGGCTTGAACTTAATTAAATGAAATTGAAGCAGTCATAACTTGAACAATTTGGATATGAAATTATACTTGCAAGGACAGCAGGGGATATATGACTTGTACCTACACTTGAACATTTGAACTTCAACAATGATTCAAATTTGATTTGGACTTGAGCTTGTTACTTGAACTCGAACAAGGAAGGTAACTCATCTTGAACTTGAAATGAACCGGCATGTTGAACTCAAGACAAAGCTTGAACCTAAGTGAACTTGGTACAAGAGGTATTAACTTAGACTTGAACTTGTACTCTAAACTCGAGCTAAACACCTGTGGTTTGAGCTTGCGCGTGAAACAAATGATAATGAGCTTAATGTAAATAAATTTGAACTCAAGTGAATGATGAGGCAAGGCACTCCTATGAATATCAATGAATTGAACAATATAAGATTCATGAGGATTAAGTCTTAAGTGCATATAAATGAAGAATAGATGCACATAATGCAACATATGATGTCCCTTCCAATGGTGATGATCAATTAACATATGAAGACTATGGTTTTTCCACAAATGTTGAAGGTCTTCAAGAATGCAAACACCAACATACGACGTGTTGTTTATCAATAGGCATGGCAGATTGATAGGCACATGCAAGCAAAAATCAAATGAAAATGCAGTTAGGTAGGAAATGATCATCCTAATGGGTTCACAAAGGATTGGTGATATCCAAGTATCGATTGACAATCATGATACTACATCAAGATCAAATAGAGAAAGCATGGCAACGAGAAGTGAATATAGCGTCACATTCAAGTGTATGCCAATGGATTTCATGTAAATAAATAGGGATGGCTATAATTATAAACCTTAACATAGTACTCTTTGGATGGGAGCATTCAGCTTATGATAATCACCTAGAATGGAGAGGATTAATGAACACAATCCATCCAATATTCAACGCTGATATACATTCGAATATGCCAAATTTATCTTCAAACAATTATAGAAGAGATACTCCATGAATGTTGGATCCCTTATAAGCAATGAGAATTGATGTACAAGCGGATGCGATAATTCTGCATTAGCAATTAACAAAATCAAATTGGCATGCATGCAATGATCAAAATGGAGAATATGACAACTTACATACGATCCCTTGCAGTAGATTCACTATATGCACCACAGGTCACTTATGGAAAAATACGAAAGGAACTACAACAAACAAAGGCCTCTGCAAATTGACGTAGGAAACCTACCTTATGTACTATATGCCATTCACGAACCGAATGCCAAAGACTACAACAAATGCAAGCTCATACGAGTCATTCTGGGAAATTCGTTGTACACATAGTATATTATCTACAAGCAAATGTCAGAAAATTACAATGAATACAAGCATCAATAAACAACAAAGCAGGAGATTAGTTGGTGTAATACCATCTATCTGCAAAAGACAAGTAGTGCACGACAGTCTACCTGTACGAAGCAGCGAACAACTCTAGTCAAAAGCTGCTACGCCACGCCACCGGATCTGCAACATTCGTACAAGCAGACAGAAGGCGTTTCATAAATATTCCAAAATACCCTCGCACATGCACTGTAGTTTGTACACACTTAGGTACACTAAAAGAGGGTATACAATCGACATTCGCATGGGCCCCGGCGAGCATGTTATTGGTACACACGTGACATCTAGGGACGCTATGCGGGTTATGAAAATTTAAACCCGATCCTCCTTAGCAGGTAAAAAGGAGTCGACAGGGTTTAATTATAAAATGCCCCCAAACCCGCATGGGCCCCGGCGAGCGTGTTATTGGTACACACGTGACGTCTAGGGATGCTGCGCGGGTTGATAAGTGAATTCAGGTTCGAAACCAATCCTTCTATACGGGTCAATAGAAGTCGACAGTGTTCGAACTATTAAGCAAGTATAAAGTTGTGGCGACCGGTATATTTGCTTTAAAACATTCACATTAGGCCTTCAAGGCTTACAACAATATGAATTCACTAATAAAGGCACGAAGCTTACGAAACCCGATCCTCAGTCAATAGCTCGACTGAGTTGATGAGGTTCAAGCTACAAATAGAAATGACCCCAAACACCCCGATGATGGCCGTGTTGAATGCAGATCTCAACCGGAGGGGTTCCCAAATATTTTCAAATGTCACCCAAAATCCAAAATTCCACAAAAATCCCAAAAGTCCAAAAATGTTTAAAATTGAAATAAATCCATAAAAAAACTTAAAGCAAAATACATCCACCCTCTGCAACAGTTTGCCGGGGCGGACAAATTAAAGATTACTTCAGCTCACAAAGAGCTAAATGCCTAGTCAAAAATATCACTAGGATCCATTCTCAAATAATCTCTTGCCAGTAAGGACGTGGTACGTGTCTTCTAACCGGCAGTTTCGCCGCCAAATGGCATTGCAGGTAAACGGTTATGACCCGGGGCCCTCTGAACCGAGTGGTTTTGCTGCCAAATGGCACCACAGATAGCGGTTATGGTCAGAGCCAATACACTCCTTAATGGCGTTAAATCCTTGAGATATGAATCAATAGGATATGATCGATAGGGTACAAAGCCCTTTGTTAGCTAAGGTGGATTCAAATTTGACCCCTCAGACAAACATTCACCCCCGGTCTACAAGGTCTCCTTGGACGAAGCAACCCATGGCTGCCGACAAGGATCCTTCTGTCAGGTTGGGTCGACTACCTCCTCTGACTAAGTAGATCAGGGACCAAGATGGCCCGGGACGATGGAAACATGGGATCTAGATCGGGTCCATCATCCATTCCCCCACCATCCGCTTTAAGTGCAAGATGGTGCAATTTCTATTTTGAATATCAAAATCATTCAAATATCCAAATTCCCAAATCCAAACCCAATTTCCAAATCCAATTTCTACCAATATCAAAAGCCATTGCTGCTACTATATGCCAGATAACACGTATCTCTATGTATCTGATTGACGACTAGCCTTAATCGAAAGTTCTCTCTCGTTATCGGGAGGGGTAATTAACTATAGGGGCTTGCGCCTATAGGAAACCAGAACTCAAATCATAAAGTCCTCTCAAAATGAGGGCGAAATCTCTGGGTAGTGTCTTATCTACAAATCTATCTGCCTTCCAAAATTTACCCCGGAACTTAATCAGTTAAAATTCCCTCGCCGAACGAAATCGAAAAGCGAGCGGAGGCCGGAGCCGAATTTTCGGAGCCCACAGGCCTCTCGGTGTTTAGGTCTTTGGCTGATTGGCAGCTTCAATGGCACATGCTAGATGAAGAAGGCTTGTGGGTAAGGTAATCTATTGGTTTGTGTTCTTGGGTTTCTTCTTTTTCTTATTGAAAGTGGGTAGGCTTGGGATTTGATGTTAAGTGTTTTTATTATTCACATCATGATCGTAGATTCTTTGTTTTGTGGATTAGATCCTCTCTCATCTTCTATGAACACAGTAATGGTCGAAGCATAATTATGTAAATATTGGTCTTTTCTTTTTGTTTCTTTTAACTTTATCTTTTATAATGGTTTGTAGCACAACATGCTCAATATTGGTGATTCTTCTCATTTCAAGTATTTTATTCCCCAGTTGCAATATATATATGTTTACTATAGTTAATTATATATTTATCAAACATGTCAAGTATAGTCATTTGTAGATTGACGAGGAGGAAAGAATCAAAATTATGAAAGTGAAACGCAAATACAACGAGTTTCGCAGAGGATTATACGATAGACGAAATCACATAATTCAATCCATTTCAGGCTTTTGGGTATCAGCGGTTCGTATTCCATTAATCATTCTCTTTTGATTTTAGTGTCTTCAACTAGACCTTTAATAAAACCATACCTCTCTCTCTATATATATATTCCTAATATTATGAATGCTGCAGTTTCTGAATCATCCTGCAATCGCTGGTAAGTTAAGCGAAGAAGATGAGAAGGTATGGCATCATGCTTGAATTTTCTTATGTTAAAGGAAATGTTATGTCTTATCCTGCTTTCTTGGGGAATGATGATTTACATATCGTTCGTTTGCTGGCATTGTCTTTAATTTGCTTCTTTGAGGACCCAAGTCATAATCTGGATGTTCAAGCTGTTGAAGCTTATGAAATTTCATGCGTGCAACATTTTCTGTTGAAGGCCATTAATGCTAAGATTTTGGTTTCTTTCTTTCTGATATAGATATTCAAGTACATGGTTTCATTAGAGGTTGAAGACTTCAATGATGAAGATTCAGGCTACTCCATTACATTTGTAGGTGCCTTCCTTTTTAATTGCTGAAGAAAACTCTATTGTTTAATGCATGCAGTTAACTTCATTTGTGATTTTGATGGTCAGAACTTCTCGCCCAACCCATTTTTTGAAGGCACAAAGCTGACAAGGGCTTACTTTATGCCTGATGATAGAACGACCAATGTAACTAGCACAAAAATAATTTGGAAGGATGGCAAGGCAAGGGCTGTACCTTCTTGGTGTATTGTGGACTTTATTTACAAATATCATGTCTAATGCATGCTTTTAACAATGTTTCAAGAATATTGATAGTGGCTCTGCTCAGGAAAGCAAAGGCGTCAAGCGACGCATTACTGATCGTAGGTATCGTTCTGATTCTCTCTCTCTCTCTCTCTCTCTCTCTCTCTCTCTCTCTCTCTCTCTCCCTCCCACACACACATATGTGTGCACATAATCATTCTTTTGCTCTCTCTCTAGTTTGCTTTTCCCCTGATGTTGGCTGCCTCATGTCCAGCTGATGCTTAATTTCTACTGATTTTAGTTTATGATTATTATGAAATTTTTACCTTTTGTAACTCTGGAAGTTGATTGGGACACAGCTCTTGTTGCAAAAAGTGTGATACCACAACCAACTCATATTCTTCATTCTGTTCATAAATCTGATCTGAAACACTAACTGGAGACGCATTGATTTTCTTTTTCCAAGCAAGAGACATGAATCTATGTGATGAGTAGAAGACAGGAGGAAAAGGCTTCTATTTTAAATGAAAAAAGAAAAAAAGAAAAAGAAATGCAATGCTTCTGTCATAACACAAACACCAAATTTTCTTAGCATGCCTTTTTTGGAAGCCAGTTGCGTGGTAATGCCTTTCACTGCCTGACAGTGAATGTCAGTGAATTCTCCTTTTTAATTGGACAAAATATTTACTGGTTTTCATGCTCTCGATGCAGCAATGACCTACAAGTATTAATCTATTTTTGAAAAACGATTAAGATGAAGTGTAGATTGCCTAAATTTTGTTTTGAACAATCCCACTTAAAAAATAGCGTTGACACCACTGGATGTATATGGAAACATATATAGGTCTTGTTTATGCTTTGTTTTCTTGTTAGTGCAATGTTTGGTATCTACGCCAATCCCAAAAAGCTGGGATAAGGCTTATGATGATGATGATGCACTGTTTGATATCCTTTTTGTTTTGGTCATATAGTGGCTTGATATATAGGCGCTTTTTCCCGCGTTGAAAATTCCGATTTATTTTTTTTTTTTTTTCAACCCGTAGAATTTCACTCTAAAATAGAATTAACTATTCGCAGAAAGTCATTGTTTTGTCCCTTCACATACAATGAATGAGATGCATATACTTGAGATCATCAGTACCAGGATAATGTTTTATTACACATTAAAAAAAATTTATGCATTCTACACCAGCTGTCGCATGTAACTAAGTTTTAGAAGTACTTTTCTGCTTTACAGTCTGAAATTATCTTTCTCTTATACTGGCATTCACGCCACGTGCTATTTGATTTTGCAGTTTCTTTAAATGGTTTGATGAGGAACCGAGAATACTTACAAATGGCGTAATTGATGAGGTTAAATTCAAAATTGTTAGATTTATTTCTGTTTCTTGTCCTCTCTGCAATCTAGCACTTCTAAGGCGATACATGCCACTTCACTGTAGTTTTTTTGCATTCCATCATCATCCAGTGACAAGAATATATGCAGATGGCTAGGGTAATCAGCGAAGAACTGTGGACCGATCCTCTAAAGTATTTAAAAAATGTTGGTTTTCATTATCTTTTCATCCTTCTATTTTCTCTGCAATTATTGGTTTCATATTTTGATATCTTTATTGCCCTTGTAATGTTTGTTGTTCTTTTTATCTTGATTGATGCAGGAAGCTGATGTGGATGTCAATGGGGATGGTATTGATGATGATAATGATCATGATGATAAAGTATATTATTTTTTGTTATTATCAATTTAGAATTTGTTTACAATTATTTTAGGTTGCAGTTGTTATCATACCTAAATTAGTGCATCATTTAAATTATTTATAGTAGTAATGTACACAATTTATTATAATATTAGTTTTTCTTTCTTTAAGAAACTCTTTTATATGTTCATATATCATATTTTTGTTAGCATTGTAATGGTTATATTTTTTTTGGCTTGATTGATACAGAAAGATGATGACAAAAATTTCAATGGGAGTGATGGTAATGATGCTGATAATAATCATAATGATGAGGTATATCATTATTTTTGTCATCAATTTTTAACATTTTTTTAGATCAATGTAGTTTATAGTTGTTACCATATCTAAATGATCACATGACCTAAAACTATTTATAATAGGAATATTCACTATTTATTATTATAATATTTTTCATCACCAAGGATATTTATTTATATTATATTTTTCCTTGCTAATATCTTTGTTGTTGTTGCAATGTTTATTGTACTTTTTGGCTTGATTGATGCAGCATGGTGATGATGAGGTATATCATTGTTTTCGATATAATGTTTAGTTTATTTAGGATTATTGTAGGTTATATCTGTTATCGCAGCTAAATTATCTCATTACATAATTATTTATAATAAAATTTTGTAGTATTTATTATTGTTAATTTTCTCATTATTGCAGAAATTCACCTTTATTAGTTTTCTCTTGTTCTTCTCTCTTAGCTATATATAGGCACATATATATATATATTTGTCCTCTAAAATAATTTAATAAAGATGTTCTTCTTTATAATTTTCTCTCCTTTCTAACATAATATCATAGCCAAAACTTTCTTTTTCTATGTTTCTTGCATCTCTCTTAGCTTTCTCTCATATCGTAAAATAAACTCCTTCAACACTAACCATCATCTGCATTGCCTTTGCTTAACCCATTAAAGAAAATTGTTGGTGTTGACTTCCACTCGCCTCTACTGACTTTATTGATATCTCGGTAAGTATCTTATTCATGCTTTCTCTAGCATGGATCTTGTTGTCGACTCCATATATATATTTGTGACACTTAACCTTTAGATAAAAAATCCTTAATTACATATTTCATCTATTATTTTTAAACTAAAGTTGACATCTATGTTGCACCGATACGGATACGGCGACATGGATACGATACGGATGCGGGACACTTCAATTCTTAAAAATACAGGATACGAGTATGGCGCGGACACGTCATTATAATTTATAAATCGTACATAAAAATTAAGAAAAGAATCAAAGCATAATATTTGAAATTACAAAAAAAAAAAATGAAAGCAACATCATTTGTAGCTTATAATATCAAATTAAAAGTAAGCATTAAATGTCTAGTACAACAACAAAGCATAAACATAAATTGTCTAGCGCATGAAGTTTTAAATATTTAATAGAAGAAATGATATGATTAGTTTCTTCAGTGGTTTGTCTTTGAACTTATATATCATCTTCAATAAATATCATAGCTTCTAATTCAAGTTCATCAAGTATAAGATTAGTAATTTCTAATATTCTCATATCATCAAGAGATTCAAATCCATCTAAAAAATGAGAGAACCTCGCTCGCGGCCGCGGAAGTAAATACGAAGCATCTTTTTTTGCTTTTCAATGGACATGTATCGGATACGCGTATCCTTTTGAAATTAAATAGTATTTTAATTGGATAGGGCAAAGTCGTATCCAACACGTATCGGTGCCGTATCGAAGGTGTATCGGTATATCGGATACAACACGCCTTCATAAATAGGTGTATCGGTGCAACATAGGTTGACATGTCCTATGTTGTCTTGAGTTTGCGAGGTAGTGTTATCATATCTAAATAATTATATGGCTTAAAGCATTTATAGTAGGAATCCACATTATTTATTATTGTAATATTTTTTTCATGATTGAGGATATTCATCTTTATTATATCTTATGTCACGATTTGACCTGATATAACCAGACCACACACAGGTCATATCATGCCCGATCGTGGCAAGAAGCAAAGATTGAACCCAAGACCGAAATCCCATACTCACAACCCTTCAGTGCCGACCTCACCCGCGCAAGCCTAGCAGACGTGTTCTTCTGCTCTGATCGAACCCAACTACTCTCTCTCAACTTAAAGCCCACTTAAGTCAAGCCCGATCTCATATACCTGAACCCACAAAGCCCTAAACCCAACTCTCCTCCAAAAGTATTCTAAAACCAACCCAACAGCTCCCTGACTATCCACTACAAATAAAACCCACTATTCCTACCCATTACAACCCATTAAGCAGCCCACATAGTTTATTATAGGTAAAATTTAGTTAAGGCATTTTTGTAATCACATTTCTTAGTAGATTGTTATTGATGTAATTACTATTAAGTTGGATAATAATAATAACAACAATTATTATTATTATTAATTAGATCTTGTTATTTAATGATAGAATTAAAAAAAAAAAAGAAGAAAAGGGAGCATTTAAAAAAAAAAAAAAAAAGAGAAAACGGAAAATTTCAAAAAAAAAAGTGTATTTTGTGCACTTTGCAAACTTTTATCGTCATCGACCCCGCCAAGCTCGCAAAGGTATAATTTTCTAACCAAAAGTCCTGCACTCGACACTTGCGACGAGCCGGCGAACCTCCCTACCCATTCACGTAGCATGGTGGGAGGGAAACTAGTGCAATACTTGCATCGAGGCGGGTAAGCCTCGGAGCGCTCCCGTAGCATAACATGGATGAAAATTAAATACCCTTAAGCGCTCATGTAGCGTAGCGAGGAAAAGAAATTGTGCTTTTTTAAACAGGTGCTCAGAGACCCTTAAACGCTTATGTAACATTGAGGGGATCAAAGAAAATGCAGCCTCGGTGTTGCCCGACACCTACCTGAAGCGCTCATGTTGCGTGGAGGGGAAGGCTATGTCTCTTGGATTTTCCCCTTAATAGGGAGACACCGGGAGGCTGTCGAAATTCAGAACAAACACAGGAGGCTTGGACTTGAACTTGGACTCAATTTTGAATAAATAAAAATGAAATTCAACTCAATTGACTCAATTTTGAACGAACACTTACAGGAGACTTGATTAAACTCAAAGGATAGGGGACCTGATTGAACTCAAAGGACAACATGGGACTTGAACTTGAACAATGCAAAGGACCTGATTTGGACTCAAGTGAATTTGCATATTGAACTCGAATTGAATCTAAATAATTCAAAATTTGAATTTGAACCAAAGGACATGTAACCTAACTTAAACTTGGACCCAATTGAAATGTATAGAACATAATTTGAAATAAAATTTGATAAAGTGGCAACATGCAGACAAGGAGCAAATGGAGAATACAGTGACATCTTCATGATTAACAATTCAAAATTTTCAATGAACATTAAGGAATTGTCACTCCAATTGGAATGTAAATGTCGTCAAGCAAACTCATAACAAGATTTGAGTCATCCTTATATAATCAAATGTACCTGAGCTTGCAAGCAACGAAATTGATAAGGATAATCATGAATGTGCAACACATCCTTGTGAATAACAAAGCTGAAGAGCACAACAATCATGTAAGAAGATGCAACAAAATCTTTACTACATCCACCTAAGGGCACTAACGAAGGGACATAAATGGTTAATGACTATAGAATATCCATCACGCATAATACTTGCAATAGATCTATGAATGGCAAATGAACATGCCACATTCAAGCAATGATGGTAAGAAAGTTGCAAGTATGGTGGTACCTCTATAAACAAATGCAATGCAAAATACGATAGATTCTTAGCACTTGCTGGCGATGACATAAGATTCTTCATAAGCATAGTAGTGGTAATCAGCAATAGTGATGGATTCTACCACACCCCCGCAATCAACCACCATTCAGTGCCAGGTGAATATATTGGTTTCCCCATAATCAAGGGTGGTCGATATGCAAGATATGCAACTAATATAAATACACGTGAAAATTCGTACAAGCTATTGTAGAAGATCCACCAGATGCCATCTACGAGCAAAATATCTAAGGACTACAACAAGTGCAAACTCCTATGAGCCGCTTTTGGAGGCCTGTCATGTGTACAACATAATATCTACAAGCAAATACAAGAAGGATTGAAGTAGCTACGAATGCCTGTTGGCAATGATGAAAACTTTGCCATATGCGCAATAATTTATACATGGGTGGTGATTAACAATTTGTGGATGTTATAATACCCTTACGATCATCTACTATCCAAATGGCCAGCAAAGACGTTGATCCATTGAAAGCAGGATGATGATATACAACAAATGTAAATACCTACAAGCCACTGTAAGAGATATATCATGTCCGCAAAGTGTCATCTACGAGCAAATATATAAGAACTCTAATAGATGCCAGCACCTACAGGCAATAGCAAAAAAGTCGTTAGTGCACAACAATCTACCTGTAGAAAAGTAATAAGTAGTGCATGACAGTTTACCTGTATGAAACGGGTAAATGACCATAGTGCAATATCATGCCACCGAATCCACAACACTCATACAAGCGGACATAAGGCATGTTCAAATTCTCAAATGGAATATTGCGCACACTCAAACGGCTGTTGTCGTCACAATTGAAGTATTCCAAAATGCCCTCACACTTGCACTGTAATATGTATGCACATAGGTATACAAAAAGGCATGTGTAATCACCCGACCCGCATGGACCCCGGGCCGTGCGGTAAAAGAGTAAGAGCACGTGGCACCATTTTGCTGGCGTCCGAACGTAGAGCTACGTCAGGACACCGGACCTAATAGAAATTCCAAAGCTAGAGAGGGAAATCGGGATGCGCAGAATGCACGAAACGAGCCCTAACTGCCTCTTTTGATTGTGTGAAACGACACCAAGAAAACTATCTTACTTTTTGTTTGATTTTTTTTTTTCAAAATTGAGGAATGGTTATTTTAGCTTTAATTTTGACAAATTGAAAGCCAATTTTTATTTTAATTAAATTTTAGAGATAATAAAACAGATTTTACTAAAATTTGTTCATTGGTTAAACGCATTTACATTTAAATTTCAATTTAAATGGCTTAAATTTATCTATTTAATCTAATTAATGTCAATTCTATTTCAACTGGCTCACAATAAGTCAATTTGGGCTAATCAGAACTGACATTGTTCAAATCGAACTTAATTCAAGTCAATTTGACTCGGCATCGCGTCTATTTGTGTTGATGTGCTCCAATCAACGCCTATTTGACTTCAATTGCTACGAAAAACGTCGATTTGGGCTAATCGAAGGAACCGATATTAAATTGAGTTTGAATCGAGTTGATTTAACTCGATATTGTGCCATTTGCATCAGCGTGCTTCGATCGATGCCGATTTGACTTTAATTAATGTTGTCTTAACAAAATCAGGCTCGATTAGCATCATATTCGATAAATTTAGTTTTGATTTAGTTCATATGGCTTGATTCGACATCCAATTAATTCCAATTAACCCGAGACGGTTATGTTGTGTCAATCATCGAGTTCAAATCGAACTCAAATTTGAACTCAAATTTAGTCTAATTAATTCAATGACGTTCGATCATACTATCATGCTTGGAATCAAATTTTCATTCGATCAAACTGGGTTTGATTTTGTTCAAATTACGAAACCGAGTCGGTGCTACGTCATTGGGTGTTCACTTAAGGGAAATCCTACCAGTAGATGTGACTATGCTAGACTAGGAAGACCTATGTACTAAGGATCGGCTCGGGGAAATCAACCTCGTAGAAAAAATGAGGTCAATTGGCGAATTGGCGAAACGGAAAAGTGGAAAGGATAAGTATCTATAAAAGGATGACCTTTTTTGTAAACAACTCAATCTTTTAAAGAAAGAATTCAAATCACGTAAGCAACTGACCTCGTATTCATCATAATTGAAAGAGATGATCACTCTCTCCTATCAAACCATACATGGTTGGCCAGCATCCTTGAGGGAATCTTGAATTGCTCCTTACCTTTCTTTAATTGTGGCCTTTTGTGTAGACTTTGACGGTCTTGAATTTTTCTTATTCTTCTTTTGAAATTTTGTGTACTTTTAACTTGTCATAAATGAAATATCATTTTTTTTAATCTGTGTTTGAGGCCTCCTAGGTCTCGGTTATGGCTAATCGATGAATGATCTGGGGGTAATATTTTACAAATGTTCTAATGTTCTTATGTTCAGATCCGTTTGCTTTTTTGTCTAACATTATGGAGTTGCATTTGTTATTAGTGGGGTTTTACAAATGACTCTCAACTGCCGTGTACTATATGAGTGGTTAAATTGAAGATGCGTGTACAGAATAGCACAAAAAAAGGCATTAATAAAGCTGTTAGATTGTCGTAGGAAGGAAAAGGGTTATCATTCTATTCTATTATTGCTTTCACAGCAGTATCTGGTTTAATTTAAATTGATAGAACAATATGATGTCGAACCAGATGATGAAGAAGAAATAGAAGACCAAAATGATGAAGAAGAAGAAGAAGAAGAAGCTGGTGAAGAAGATGATGACTAATCATCCTATATGGCTATAAAGTTTGATTCCAAGCAGGAAGTCACAGAAAGCAGCTGTAACTAGCAGCCTTTTTTTTCTGTGAGACATTGTGTTCATTAGACTCTTCTGTTATTATCTTTCTTTTGATTCAAACTAGCTTTTTAGTTCCCCAAAACAATTTGTTTTTTCACTGGTCTCTTTTTTCTGCTTTGATTTGTATGACTTACAAATGCTGGATATTATTAGAGTTTCCATTCTGCTCAATGAAGTCTGTTTTCTGGTTAAAAAAACTAAATATATTTGCCAGCTTCCTGTAACATCACTATATGGAACAATTTTAATGCACGACGAGGATGAGCTGAAGATCACAATCGAAGGCATATTAAGATTTTAGACCGCCACGTTATCAATTCATAGTAGTACGTAGTTTAACTATCAATTCTTGAAACTATCACTTAATTCAGTGTTTAATTTATAACAGTCATGTAAATAATGAAGGTTTTTACGTTGCATGGTTGCAGCTATCGTACCAAAATGGCTATTCAATTTTTTTTTCCCCCTCATATGAGCAAATGTATCTGCAAGCGAATGCTGCTTATAAAAAAAGAGTGAATTTCGCTACCAAAAAAATTCACACGCGCAAGAAAAAAAGAACTGCTCATTGGGTTTATGTGGCTGTATCATAACCTTCTGAGCAAAATAAGTAAAAATAATAATAAAACATCAATTTAAAGATTTAAATAATTTAATTGTAAACTTATATTCATTATAGGAGGGTGACAGAATCTTAATAATATTATAATATTTGAGGAGGAAGTATTCAGTATTTAGAATATATCATCAATCTTATTGCAATTTTAATGATAATTCTCTAAATGCCAAGTCATGTCGAAGTCTTTGGTGGTGTATGAGAACCCCTGTGGGTGCTGAAAATTTGTGCATCAACATATCTACAACCCCTTTCTTTTTTTGGGTCGTCGGGGAGAGTTTTAACGAGTACGTTATGAGTCAAATTTTAAGAAGGCAGATTGTGTTTTAAATAAGACACTACCTAGAATTTTCACCCTGATTTGCGAGGACTTCATGATATGAGCTCTTGTTTCCTATAGGCGCAAGCCCCTATAGTTAATTACACATTCCGACGACAAGAGAGAACTTTCAATTAAGAATAGTCGTTGAACAGATGCATAGTATCCATCATATTGTAGCAACTAAATTTGATATTTAAAAATTGAAATTTATTCTACTGCTCATCTGAATTAGATGTGGGGGGAATGATGATAAACTCAATCAAAATGTCATAGGTTATGTGGTCACGGGCTATCGTGGTCCCTAGTCTTCTTAGTCAGAGGAGGCAATCGACCCAACATAATCGAAGGATCCTTGTCGACAACCATAGGCTGCTTTGTCCAAGGGTACTTTATAGAATTGGGGTGAATGTTTATCTAAGTGGATATATTTTTAAGTTCACCTTAACTAATAAAAGGCTTTATGCCCTATTGATTATACCCTACTGATTCATTTCGCAATGATTTAGCATTGTTGTGGAACATATGGACTCTGATTCATTTCGCAATGATTTAGCATTGTTGTGGAACATATGGACTCTGATCATGACTGTAATTTAATAGTGTATGGCGGCAAAATCACTCGGTCATAACCATTTACCTGTGGTGCTATTTAGTAGCAAAATCACTAGTTAGAGGACATGTGTTACGTCATTACTGACAATATATTATTTAAGAATGAATCACAATAATATTCTTGACTAAACATTTGTTATTTGTGAGCTAAAATGATTTCGGCAAGCTGTTGCGAATGGTTGATGAATTTTACTTTAAGTTATTTAAATGATTGAACTTTAATTTTAAATATTAATTTTATCAATAAATATAGGATTCTGAGTTTTTAATAGGTATTTGTGAATTGATCCTTTCAATTGAGATTTATATTCAACACAGTCATCATCGAGGTGACTTTATTGTCACTCTAGATGCTTGTATTTTATAAGAGTTTGAGAAGCATTTTAAATGTTTGAGGTCCCCTCAGGTTGAGATTTTCTGTCAAGACAGTCATCATCGGGGATTTATGAGTATAATGATTTCATTGTGTCAACTATGCTTGCTTGCAAATAGAGGATCGGGTCAAGCTCCTAATTTTAAAAGTTGTCGTATACATAAAAAGACCTTGAATGTTTCATATGAATGTATAAAATTCAAATATTCTGATTGATTTAACGAGTAACGATCCCAAGAGTTTATGTTTTTTAGTAGTGAATATTTCTTATAATAAACCTCGAAGGCCTAATATGAACGTATAAAATAAAATACTCTAATTGGTGTTACGACTGTGTATTTGTTTGATCGTTCAAGTCGTGTCAACTCCAGTCCATTCATAGAGGAGGATCGTATTTGAACCTAAGTTCACTTTTGATCAGCATAACATTCTCCTTTAAGGGTTTATAAGCATAATGCACTTGTCGGAGCACACGCGGGGATCTTAAATTTTATTTTAAATGATATATGTGAGTATGTCAACATGCTTATATAATGTATTTTGTACGTTTGAAAACTCATTCATTATTTCTTTAGTCCGCGTAGCATCCTTAGATGTCACATGTAAGTGTCACGCTCATCAGGACTCAGGCAGTATTTACTTTTCAGTGCATATTGCACAATTACACATTTGTATGTGCAGTTATATTATTATTTTATTTATGTTTACATGCTTTAAAACTCATTACTTAGATGTCACGTGTATGTGTCACACTCGTCGGGGCCCATGCAATAGCGGGTTTTTCAGAGCATCTTGCATTATTCATTGTTGTGTTAAGTGACATGTACGTCTGATACATCTAGAGGTTTCGTAGTGTATGCATGCGATGCATTTGCATGTAGTGTAGTGACGCATTATATATTTGTATGTTTAACTATAAATATACGTGGTGCATTTACATTTGCATATTTGTATGCATACTTATGCATTAGTATATGCATTTGTATGATTAATATAATGCACCTAGAGAATTGATATGATGTGCATATAAGCAAATCATAATGTATTTGCTTGACAAGCATAATGTGTCTACATGATGATTTGTATGTTTGTAGGATATGCATAATACATTTATAAGATACTTGTAAGGTACATTAACATAATTCACATACATAATTTAATAGTGTATTTGTATGATTATTATATTGTATCCTATGCTTGCACTGTACTGGATGGATTTTATGCTTGTTCAATATACATGTATATTTGCGAGATTCATTTGTATGATCAATGATATACATATATATTATGTAGTACGCATGTATGATTAGTAGTATATATACATGCCACATAGTGTGCTTGTATAGTGCATTTATATGGAACGAAAGCATTTGCACTATACGATCAATAGGTGTGTATGAGATTTTTTTTTTTTTTTTTTTTTTTTTTTTTGCGATTTAACACATCACACACTTGAATGAGAAAGTTGTATCGTCCGTGACTTGCAATTGTGTACTATTTTGTTTCTTTTCAAAGATAAATATTCACGGGGTGTGTGACACATTCATGGGGCGCATATAAGTCTCATGACTTTAACAGCTGGCGTGCACGCTACCTGAAGCACTTGTGTACCCGTGACTTGCAATGTGATTAACTATTCCCATTTTATCATGAAGCGCTTAACCAAAATAATTATCGGGGACATATGGGGAGTCCTACATAGTAACCCTTAATATAAATTTATTTATCTAGAAAAAATAAATAATTTTACTTTTACCCCTTCCCCTTTTTAAGATAATCATCGCCCATATTCAAGTGTATTTATGCTCGTATGCTCTTATTTTACTCGCTGGTGAATACTTGAGGACTCCAAAACCAGAGCCTCGAAATGGCATCTCAACTTTATTTTAAGCAAGGATCCTGTCATGCCCCAAGATCTAACTTGGAAAGAATGTCAATCAATTACTCAAACAATTTACCAGAGTTATCTAAAACCTTCAATTAACAGTCTATCAAACATCTATGAAATTTAAAACATCAATATACAAGTCGATTCAAACTCAAAAGATCATATACAATACTCAGGAACTACACTACAATCACCAGTTTTGAAATCTATCCTGAGTACAAAAGAATCAAAATCAATCAAAAGACAAAAACCTGAAGATCTGGATCAATTCTTATCTTCTGCTCCCTTGCCCTGACCTGAAAATTCAACCACATATAATGAGCTTTACAAAGCCCAGCAGGTCACCTAATACCTATAACTGAAATCAAAGCACGGCTATGCTATCAATATGCATGTCAGTCAATCACAGTCAATCAAATCTATTTCAGTCAATGGTCAATGAATCGATGCAATACGGAAATCTATAGTCAATAAAACCAGTCAATGTAGCAGCAGGCAAATCAATAAATCAAGCTCGATCAATTCAAATCAATCTCGAAGAAATCCGTACACAGAAGAAAATCAGTCAATCCGTCAAATCAATCAAATCGTCGAATCAATCAATCCGATAAATCAATCGCTATCAAATCAAATCAATACGGTCTATCAGTAATATCTATAAGCGAGATCAATAAATCCATAGGCAGTAGTAACAATGAATCTATAAGCAGAAATCAATGAATCTATAAACAACAGTGTCAATGATTCTATACTATTCATGTCCATGCTATCAATACAATATCTATATCAATCCATTTCTATATCAATGCTCAATGTCGATGCACAGCAATCAATCAGTGAAATCAATAAAACCGTACGATCTAGTAAATCCAATCAAAGTCGATAAAGCAGGAATCTATAAAACAATGAATCCATAAATCAATACAGTAAACATGCAATTCAATACTATATACTGGACAAGTAAAATCAACTGGTCATGTTGCTGTTGTAAAATCCGTTGCTGTTGTAGTACGTTGGTCTATCAATAAGAGTCGTCACTCTTTTTGCCCGTCGGCCGCCCGTCGGCATATAAAACTCCTTATAACTCCCAATCGTTATATCAATGATCAATGGTTTAAAGGAAAGCCCGTCGGCCCACCATCCTGTACAGGTCAATATCAATCTTCACCAACGTTCAACCAGGTTCCACTTGGGTTCCAGTATCAATAGTCAATCAATAATCAGTTCAATAATCAATCCATAATCGATGCAATAATCAATATTAAATCAATCCAATACAATCATATCAATGGTCATACACATATCAATTCAATCTATCAATTCCAGAAAATTCGGAAATCATACGAAAATCGGGCAGCGTAACGGCAGTCGGTCAAATTTACACAAAAATCCTACAAAAAGACACGATTTCCAAATTTTACCAAATTACAACAGAATATTCACGACATCAATGCAAGACTATTATTCTATAGAAATCAAATCAAATCAAGTCCTGATATAATTCTATTCGATTAAAATCGCGTAGAATCAATTCCAACCGGTAAAATCGTCGCAGAAAATACTCAAATCGTGTGTAATAATCATATCTATAACATATCAAAAGTTGTGCGGCGAAAGTTGTGTCAAATCAAAATCACGTCGAAAAGTCGACTACGAAAACACAAAACGGATCGTAACTCAGTCAAAACTCAATATCTTTGAAAACAGAAATAGGGTTCGGAGTCCTTACCACGAGATCTTCACTTTTCCCAACAGCGACGTCGGACGAAAAGTGCTCCGCGGCCTCCAAAACCAAGTTTCCTCTTTTTCCTTTTCTCTTTCTCTCTCCTCAAATCAGATATTTTGAGTTTAAAATGATTTTCTCTCTCCTCAAAACGAGCTGATTTACTCATATCATTAAGCTGATCGGCCCGGCCGATCGCCAAATCGTCCCGGGACGATCAGACCAAAAAAATCGTCCTGGACGGTCCCAGGACTATTTTCAGGCCGATATTTTCTACAGTGCAGATCGTCCTGGACGATCCCACTATCGTCCCGGACGATCCTGAGAGGAAAAATCGAAATTAGAGAGGAACAGGAAGGGAACGAGGTCTCACAGATCCTAAGCTGTTAGGATCCGTAGACGTACTTTCCCTTTATTTTAACAAGAGAATCTTATATAGATAGGATTCACAAATGTACATTTCCTATCTTTTAGAAAAAGGATCCTAGTCTAATGGGGCCCGCAAATGATTTAAATTATATGATATAAATATGAGGGATGTTCAGTCCATTTTTCACACTTCATTTCTACAAAGAGTGTTGCTAGGGAGTTTATGTCATAATCCAGGATCTATATTTGAGAAATTACATGTCTTTCATTTTAACTGTTTAATTAAAACTTATCAATAAACAACGAAAAGAAACATGATTGCATTTTTTTGGGTCTGGAGCCTCATATCATATAATATTTATTCTTTCCTTAAAGGATGCAAAATTACGTAATGAGCACATAGCCCATCAAGTAACTAAAATCTTACAATTGAAATCAATTCAAGAGAAAAGAGAACAATATATTATAAATCATATTAAGAAATATATGCATAATATCTATACCAATTATCTGTATCAATTTATCCTTATATAGTTCATTAGATCTCAATCTATTACATCATCAGTAACAGTATCAATAACAGTCAACATTACTAATACAGTAGCAAAATTAGTATAATGATCAATAACGTTAAATAGTGTTAATGATAGTAAACAATTTTAGTGTCAATCACAATATTAATATAGTGTTCGTAACTATGTTAGTATTAGTATTCAGATATTCAATGAGTGTATCTTAAGGGTATCTTGTTCCTACACTTATAACTCTCAATTAGTCTCCATTTATAACTCCTAATTAACGTACTCATTATAACTCTCCTTAAATCACATGAATCAATCACGCTGACTCCTTATAACTCTAAATCAATTTCCAGCTTCTTGTGACTCTCAATTAATAAATCATGTGGATTAATAAGGTATCATGTAGAATTATCTTATCATGTATCTAATATCATTCAGTACTTCATTTAAAATGTAATAAAATCATATCAAATTATTCAGAATGACCTAATATATAACATATCCAAACTTGTATGACGAAAACTTTTAAAATCAAGATAATGCAATTTTTGCAAAGTTGGAAGAGATAAAATTTATAGAAAATAAAAGTATTGAAAATAGAAGTAAGAAAATAGTCACTTAAAAATAATAGAATAAATTTGTAACAAAAATAACTGATAAATATAATTCAAAGACTTTTTTCTCTCCTCTCTTCTTCCCCTCTTTTAATTTCTTCCTAGCCAAACAACCAAGTGAGAAAATCATTGGGATGAGAGATATATATATATATATATACTGGCATTGTACCATTCTACTTTAGAATTTTTTTAGTTTTCAATAAAATTTATTTCACATTGAGTTATTATAGTTTAGGTGTGTGCAAGTCAAGAGCTAAGAGAAGAAAATTTGGTTCCTGCTAATTGGTGAGTAACAAATTCTCCTACGAGTTCTATTTTTGCTAATTTTTTTTATTTTAAATTCATCTTTGCTTTCAGTATTTAGAACCTATGATATCGTGTAATTTATATTTTATTAATTTAGGTTTCTTTAATTTATTTCTAAGTCATATAATTTGCTGTAAATTTTGGCAACGCCCAGGCATCCTCCCTGCGTAAGGGGCTACATTGGGTGTGTAAGGCCTTCCCGTCTGCCAAGAACGACAATCACAATAGATGTCAAGAGACACTGCGGCCAAATTTTATTCCTCGTTCGATAATAAAAGTAATCGTTGGTACTTATGTTTTATGCATACAAATTCTTGAGTCGCTAATAAAAGTGGTCTTGTGTACTTATGTTTCCTCACTGGCTAATAAAAGCGGTCACAAGTACTTATATTTCATGCAAATAAATTATGAAATATTATTATCATTGTATCTGGTTTATACCCTAAGTGCACGGTGACCGAGGGGATGATGGCGAGACTACGACGATGCATAAGAGCCCTGCAATTTACGATGTAATTTTTTGTCATCATTTATGGAGGATGTGTAGGAGTTGTTGGACGAGATATTTGAGGGAAAATTTATGAAATATAGAGAGAAAATTCTCTATATAGGCTAGAGAGAGGAAGTGAGTGATGAGAGGGGTTTTTGGTGGACATATAAGATGTGTAGAGTGTTATTTGTGAAGGGAAATGTAGTACTTGAGGTATAGATAGGGAGAAAAAAATTTAGGGTTATGATTAGATTTAGGTTTGAGAAGGTGATGCTGAGGAAGAGGAAGATGATGATAATGAAGAAGAGAAAGAGGGAAGAAAATGGAAGAAAATGAAGGAAGAAAGAAGAAGAAAGAAAGAAAGAAGTAAAAGGAGATGAAGGATTACCTTGGTGAGCTATGAGGGAGTAGGAGGCCGGCGGCTTGGAGCAGCATGGGAGAGAGGGGATGTGCATGTGTTTGGTTGGGTGAGGGAAAAGTGAGTGGGGTGAGGGAAGAGTGAGTGTTATGTGAGTGGGGATATTATAGTGATTTTTTATTTATGATTTTTTTCTTTTTTTTTTATATTCTCTCTCTTATTATTATTATTAACAGTTATACAAAATTTATTTTTTTAATTAATTGTGCATCACCTCGGCCATTGTCACATCATTGACATCGTTGGAGCACATCATCACCTCATTTCACACGAGTAGAATTTAAATTTTTGTCGATCAACAAGTCCAATCGATATGAGTGTCAATCTTAAATATTTCTGTTGCTTCGAACACATCGGCACAATCTGTTTAATGAATGGAGGTCATTTCGACGATTATAATTTTCAGTTAGCGCACATCGAGTGAGTTATGCATGATGTCACACTTTTTTGCTTTCAAAACTCACTTTGCACACTCACTCAATTTTGACACTAGTATTGAGGTCAACAACCCCAAAGAGGTTTGAGTCATTAAAGTTACAATAAAATGTCTTGGGAGATGAATCATCAGCCATTAACTGAATGCAAGAAGACTTATTGTTGCTTCGAGTTGTTTCTTCCTTAATTATGAATCATCAAACTAATTTCAAGCTCCTGACCAAGGTGACTGCAGCATAATTAGGTAATTAAACGGCACAAATTAAACTAACTTTGATTACTTGGGGTTTAATTAGCCTCTAAAGTCTAAATTAAGGTGGACATCGAATATTAGAGCATTGAATTATACATAGACTTCAAGGTATGGCTGCACAAACTACCACAACGAATGAACAAACAAGACTGTAAAACTTTGAAAAGACCACCTTCCATTTAATAAACATTAAACATCTTTACCTGGTACAACATTCCAAGCCAAATTTTTTTAAAAAAGGAAGAATAACATAGGTTGACATCACCTTAAAAGAAAATAGGGATCAAATTCTTCCCAGCCGGAGTTGTATTCTTTTGGCTCCAAAGACTCTAAACCAAGAGAAACCCCCACCTTTCAGTCAATTTAATTAATTTAAGAAACAATTTTGATATTAGAGGATTTTGGAGAAATGGTCTCATAATTTTCTTAAATTCAGAAAACTTGGATAAATACAGTTCATCTAGATCTCTCACGCCCTCAGATGATAGAAAAAGGACATAAAGGCCAAGTAGAAGGGTATAGAGTGATATAAAAGCATCCTTGTGGTTTCCTATGCCTCCAATCCAGTCCTTATCTCCCTCTGTCACAAGGAAACCATCAGCAAATGATATCAGTTGATCTAAGAATCTTAGTCTCCATCTCCGCAATAATTTCACCCAGAGGCCTTCTAATCCTGGAACTAGTAGTTTTTCTAAATGAAAACAACAGATTTGGCATATCAAGAGCTTTTCTTCATGGTGGTTATCAATCTCTTTTTCAAAAATCTTCCGAACCAGATCGCCATGAAAACTCACAGAACCAGCAGCCATTGAAACATATCTCAATAAATATTCTATGTACTCAAGCCAGTGGCTAAAGATTTTAGATAAGAACCCAAGGATTAATTCAATCACTTGATCCACTTGTCTTGGAACCTCGAAGCCCCTGAAATCGACGTATTTCTGAACATCCATCGCAATATTCTGCCTGATCAAAATATTCTCATCTTCCAAGAGCTGAATACATAGGAACCATAAATCTAGAATTCTGCTAGCATAGAGATTCACGAACTCTGGAATATCAGCTTGAAGCTCTTCTTCTTCGATGACATTAGCTGCATCAGATAGGACACAGTTGTTTGACACATGTGAAGCAACAAAAATGGCTTCTTCAAGCAATCCTGAAGCTACAATGGCTTCTGCAGCAGCTCTCCTCATGTTAACAGGTTCAGAAGGTGCACTGCGCTGTTTAGTTAGTATAATGAAAGAATTAATGCATTTAAAGGCTCTGTTAATCTCTCCTTGTATCTGATGCTCGTCACCTGATGTAATAAAGCTCCTAAGCATTTTCGCAAACCTCTTTGTGCATATAGCCATGCAACAATGTAAAATTTCTCTAGTCTTTGCACGCCTTACTGTATCCTTCAGATGAACTAACGTATCCCAGAAACAGAATGTTGTATTCCAATCCATAAATTCATTGGATTGAAGGGCACTACAAGAGAAGATGATCTTTAACATGTAGTAAATACACTTTGGGTTCTCTTCCTTTGATAATAACTGAATCAGAACAGACTGTAAATTGGTCTTCACCCAGATGCAAATGGCGGTTATCTCATCATCGCTCCGAGAAATCATAAAGTTCACAACTTGGAGAAGCTTTTTAAGCGTTATGATTCTAACTTCATACATAGAATCAGAGATGCAGGAAACTATCCTTTCCTGAAGTTCTGAGACAGGAATATTATTTGAAGGTAGCTTACTCGGGTTAAAGGTAGACTTACTAAAATTCTGCAGCGCAAAACATTTGTTTGGAGCTTCATTTTTTGTACCAAATAGGCAACTGAAATAGGATGCAGCTGCTTGCTTGCGGAGCTCAACCATTGTTGGGTCAGATAAAGCAGGACCAGAAATATTTTTCTCATTCATGCATTCAAATGCTAGATTCATCAACAGGGTTTGAATGACTATAGTATGCTTGCTTGAGTAGGACAATGCAATGCTACTCATCTGATCCAAAACTGTTAGATACAAACTATTCAACAATGGACAAGGACATGACCGGGTGCTACCAATCCATGACCGCCACCTAAGTGCGTCGATGACTTCGCCGATAATGTCATCTTTCTTCATAATATCAGTCAAGTTCATGCAATTGTTATCAAGAAGAGAAGATAGCTGCAAGAGAATTCCATGTATTGAGTTAAAAGAAAAGTTGGTTCTTGCCATCAGATGCCTTTCAAGCGGCAAACTGCAGGCCGCGTCAGTGATGACACCCTGCAGCTTCTCATTAGAAACTAAACCAATCAAAGCCCTTGCTGCAAGAACACGAACGCGGAGGTTGTTTTGGGTTCCGCATCTCCGTATAAAAGGCGTAAGCATAAAGGGATCTAGAAGATCATCAGCTCCACTGCTGATAAGAGATGGATTTAGCCTGGATAGGAGAATGAGGATTGGACACAAGCTTGGATGAACAGATTTAGTGATGTTCAATACTGCATCCATGGAATATTCATCACCAAGTTGTTTTGTGGCGACCTCCAGTTCACTGCACAAAAATGGATGAAGAGCTGGGTACCTTCAAGAGAGAAAAAAAGGGGTCAAATCTTAAATGTAACAGAAAAAAAATATATATATATTTTTTTTGAAGATGAATTTTCTTCCAGATCATGGTCAATAAATCCTCATCAAAACCTTGAAGATTTTATGCTACATACTACATAGTAATATTTCCTTATGATTGAAGATATTTTTCTTTCTTATATTGGCTTTAGATATAGATGTACTATGATTACAATTCAATAAAAATGCAGTCCTTTACAATTATATCTCCCTTTCAAAAACCTTAAAAAATAAAACTTAAAAGTATAAAAGTTCTCCATTTGAGAGAGGGAGAGCTCTATGAGCTGCTACACTCTTCAATAATACATTATTACCGATAAAAAACCTTATTAAAAGCAACTAATAGTTACTTACAAATTAGTAAATCTGTAAGTGATCGATAATGTGCTATACTTGCAATGCCCAACACTGAAATAAGTGTCAAATAATTTATATGCTTAAGGCGTAATACAGAAGTTCACCATAGCAAAGTAGATACCTGTGGAAGAATTCAAGGCCAGTTAATGCCCGTCTTGAAGATTCTCGTTTATGAACATTAAGAAATCCAACCATACGACGAACCAATGAAGTATAAGCAAGACAAGCACTATTCCGGACCTCCCAGTGAGGAGATGAGAAAGAACGTATTGCAACAATCAATGCCTCGGCACAGAAACCAGAAGTGTCCGATGCTAAATTTGTGTCATTGAAAGAAGCTCTGAGCACATTGAAAGCATGAACAGTTGGTATTACACCCTTGTTTCTCATCTTAGAGGCGCTTCCATTTGCTTCATTATGATCCTCTATAAAAATCTTGTGCGGTACTTCTTTATTCTGGTTACTTCCTTCACAATCTTTGCTCAATGACATTTTAGCAACATTGATCAGCCAGCTTAATGCTTTTGGTAGTAGCATTTTTGGAGTTCCCTCTGGCTCTGACAGGAAAAATGCAATAAAGGCAGCAGGAATTCCCGCACTCCGTCTTAATAAATCATCAACAGTTTGCCCTTTAGCTATTGTTCTCTCCATCAGCTGCCCCATCCAAGCGTCTATCATTTTGCAAAGCCTGCAGAACAAAGAAAATGTATCCATCTGTCATTTTCTATTTCAAGTATTGATGCTACTATGGTACTAAACACTTTGTGAAACATCAAAGCGGCTCTAAAAGGAATCAATTGTAAGAAATGAAGGTTAATAAAGTCAACATTAAATGTAACTCCCAGTGATAAATTATTTTGATTTCTCAAAATGGGTACAATTTTATGTAATTCAGTTTGATAATGACATTTTTAAAGTTGTAAATCGCAAGTAGTGCAAGAATCACTGGAGATAATTCCATTTCTAATTTTGGATCTAGTGCAAGTAGAACACCACAAACCATTTCAGAACCAAAGCCAAAAATTCAATCAAGACAAACCAGTAAAACATACCTAGGATCATTTGAGCATAGAAGACGATTGCAAAGGGCAGTGAAGCCAGCCCTGGTCTTATCAATTGCACCATTGTGTTTCATCTTTAACAGAACTTGCAAGAAATGGCTTCCTATTGATTCCAGTTGTTGCAAATCAAGCAATCCATCTTCAGTTACAATCACGTCTGTTTCATCACCATTTCTAACAGGATAATCATGCATAGATGATTCAAATAAAGAGCAGCTTGGCAATGGAACTTTCCTAATGATTGTTCCTAAGAGAAGACTCACCTGAAAAAAAAATAATAATAATAATAATAAACATGGCGATTTTATATACATAGTCCGCACATAATAATTTCTCAATAAATACAAACATGAATAAGAGATGCGCTTCACCTCTTTCATTGCAAGCCAACAACCAACCATAACAGCATGTTCTGCTGGTTTTTCATTATTATCATATTTCTTAACCGTGTACACTTGTTCTAAAGATGTCTCTATTGAATCCATCCCCACCGAGGAATCTGAAACAAAATTAGCCTCATCAATCACATCATCCATGTCATATGGCATATACCATGCATCTGCAGAAACCACCCAAAGGGCCAATGAAGTCACTCTCATAATCAACTCCAAAAGATTCTGAAGTAAGCATCTAAAATCCATGCTACTTGACACTACTTCCTCGGAATTCCAATCCAACTCCTCAAATGTGTACCGCAAAGTAAGCAGTACCCCATGAACAAAACTGTTTCTGCATGCTTCAGAGAGATCTTTTTCACCCTCTTCAACAGAAACACGAAGCCATTCAATAAGTGCGTATATGTAAGCCAAAAGTGGAGCCTTTCTGCTGAAAATGTTTGAACCACTACTCATAAGATGTGACTGGGAATCAATTTGAGCGCTACTAAGAGAAATTTGAATATTCCATCCAAGGTCCATGACATATTTCCTAAATATTAGTCTAAAGGTTAAAGCACCAGCATCACTCTCCCTAACACGTGGACTGCAGACCAGTCTTTTTGCCCAATGAATTGCCATGTTCACAGTATCATGAGAAGAAATACCAGGAAGAGGAGTGGGAAAACATATGAGAATGCGGAAAGAATTTTGTCTTAATTTGTCCCAACTATCAATTATAGATCCAACTAACAACAAAGTTGACTCTGCAGAAATCAATCCTTCACTGTAAGGACAGATATTATGATTGTCTTGCAACATCTTTGGAGGCCAAACATCCATCATTACTATGATTAGCTCCATGGCCATTGTTTTCCTCTCATATGGGGCAGAAGGGTAACATGAATAAAAGAGAAAGCTACTCAACCACTTCATGAACTGGAAAAGATGCTCGGCCCTGTGGATCACAGATACCCCAGACAAATCAGCAGTTGAAATACTCGCACCACCATTGCACGTAACAGGCTTCCATAGACCTTGTTTTACCTGCCTCTCTAAAGCTAGCCTCACCCGAACAAAGAACTTCCTGAACAAGCTTGTCCATTTCATCTGAAAAGCTGTTGAAGAACTGCGCATATTCAAAGGAACAGCCTCTCTCATCAACATAAGCTCTAAAGAGGACGGGAGACTGGCTGATTTGGGATTCAAAAACAGAGACTCTGCCGCATCAATCCGTAAGCATTCATCGGCATGTGTCAAAGCAAGAATTAACCAGTCAACAAGCACTCTAACATTAGTCCCTTTTAAGCAAACAACAGCAAAACCTCTGGAACCGCATGGCTCGTTCAAAGAGTCCGGCTCCAGATCAATATCCCCCTCTATAAGAGCCAGTGTTCTAGACACCTTGAGCAAGGAAACAACAGCAGCTACACATGAATCAAGCTTCAGATCCACATTTAATTCTCCCTTGAAGAAAGGCCCGACGGATATGAAAGAAAACATTGGAAATATGCTATCTGAATCAACCTCAAGCAAGGCAGGGAGAGCATAGGTATTCAAGTTTGTTCGGAGTTTTGAATTTCCAGATACAAGCCCTTGCAACAAGGGTGGAAGACATAATTTTCTGAAAGTTGCATATCCTTCTTCAATACCATCATGGCTCCAGCAGTCATCGCGCAAACATTCAAGAAAGCATTTTAGAAATAATGTGACAGCACAACAAACATCATCGTCAATATAACCATAAATAGTTTCAAAAAGAAGGTTTGGATTTAAATCTAGAAGAGACTTTGACCCCAACCGTTTTCCTAGAGAAGCTAAAGGCACATACTTGCCTTTACAACGAGCTCCCGACCGAAGAAGGTCTAAAGCAATCTTGCACAAGACGGCTCTATTATTTTCATTGCCATCTTTTGATGGAAGAGATGATTTGATATCCAAAAGAAGATCAAATATGAGATGCACCTGCTTTACAGTTTGACTTAGAGGATCTTCAAGATTATTCCAAATAACCCTAAGCAAGCGGCTTGTCATCTCCTCAGGAAGAGGATCATAATCTCCTGAAACATTAGTTAGACCTACCAATATTGATGTTTTCATCTGCTGTAAGCAAATTTGTAAAACCGTCAATGCATGAAAATTGAAATGTCTGTCGATTGGTTTCTCGCAATATTGGCAAAGCTCGGGCAAAATTGCATTATAAAGTAGAGTCCATATACTACCATTTGCTGATTTGAAGTTGACATTGAGCACAGCCCTAGATACAGCAGTTAGTATACCTCTCAGCAAGCAAAGCCTGCTCAAAATTGAGAAGCCTCGTATCTCAAAACACAATTTGCCAGCAAACTCCATGATATCTCTATCTACACCAGAAAAATCAAAGACTGCTTTAGATAGAAAACATGAGACATCCTCGGATCTTACACGAGCCTGAATTGCAGCACAAAAGCTCACACCAGCAGCCACCAAGCAGTCCCTTGAAAAGGCCGATGACTTCAAAACACTCAATATGACATCAATAATCTCTTCAAATGTGTAGAAATCCTCCTCTGGGACCAAGAAGGTGTGTGGGAACTTCTGAAGCAAGTAGTACAAGCAAGACATGGCGTCTTGGCACTGCTCCATCACCAGTGGAGATGGTCTAGATCCACGATCAACGTCCAAAATAACACCGGCCAAACCAGAAGCAATATCAGTTGCCACCAAGATCGAACATTTCTCCACTGCTTCATTTAAAAATCCCAATTTGGGATAACCCATCAAAGATAAAGCTGCTCGGGAAACCAAAAACCTCCTTATCCCTTTTTTACCTAAATCCCCGTACTCCTTGCAAAGAGCAACAAAGCAGCTACAGATCACTGAAAAAATCTTCTTGTTTTTGGAAAGAGGGGAGATAAGGGTTCGGTGGAGAGGGAAGGAGTTCTCAAGAAAGAGTATTTCAAGATAAAGTCGGATGGCGGTGGAGACCACGCCTTCCTGTATATATGGTGAGTTCAGCAATTGGGTAAAAGATGAGGATAGGTCCTTCGCTGCAGAGATTTGCGAGTAAGTGGAGTTCAAGGAAATGAAATCCTTCAATCTAGCGAAGAAATTGAAGGAGGAAAAGGCTTCTTGGGGGAGGAGATTGAGGGTTTCGATGTAGGGTTTTGGAAAAACCACCGAATTGTAGGTGTAACGGTGTCTGTGCTGTATGGCTCGCCATTTAGCCGACATCTTTTTGTGCAAATTATCAGTATCAGAAATCAAAAATCGAGTTTTTATCTTGTTCAGCGTTGGAAGATCGAAGCATTTAGACTGGATTTGGTTAAGGGTCTAAGGAGCTAATAAAGGAATGAAACAAAAGATGAGGACGATGTAGGTGTGTAAAACATCACCTCGGTAATTTGAAGTGATTGTGCAGTTGTACTGATTCCCTTCTGAAAAATTTCTCCCTATTTAAAATCTGCGCAATTTCCCGCCGCGGGAAGGGACGGGAGTAGATATCGGGCCGCTGGAGGTAGTGAGGATCGTTTATAAGATTATGCGAAGCGACTAGGGTTAGAAGATATAAATTTTAAGAATTGTAAGTCGAGCAAGCCAAGACAGGGCGGCAAACGTCACGAGTTGTTTTTCTCTCTAAGGGGCTGTTTGTTGATTTCAGATTTAGTTCAGCAACCTCCTCCTGGCTATTATGTTGATGTGCAATAATTTATGTCTCTTGGCCGTCGGAGACTTCAGAATTTTTTGCCCCATCATATTATGCACAAAAAATCCTCTGTTAGAATCATGGATTGTCCTGCTGATATAAGGGCATCTCCAACCGAAAATCTCATTTTTCACTCCAAAATGCAGGGAAATAAAAAAATGCCGTGTTTCATCTCCAATCCAACGCCATTTTGCCGCTAAAACCGTCGTTTTCTTTCGCGTCTTTCTTCCCAACCTGTTCGGTAGAGAGGAAAAAAATGGCGCACATGAACAGTGCGACGCCAATATTGGCGTCGCACTGTTCATCCGCGATCAAATGGCGTCAAAAATGGCGATCGGTTGGAGCAAAGCAAGAACGGCAAACAAGTGTTTGCCGTTCGGTTGGAGATGCCCTAATTACTTCAAATGGGATTGAAAAGCCATGTTTTAGAACCTTTAGGCTGCATTATTTTTCTGATATGCAGCAAATTCTCTGACACAAACACATTTAGCATAAAAGGTTTGCTCTCAGGTATTCTGCTTTTGCTTGGTTGGCAGCTCGTAGTGGGTTAAAAACTGCTGAGATGTTAAGCAAAAGAAACATTCACATTCATCCCACTTGCCCTATTTTGCCTTTTGGAGAATGAAAGTATCACTCATATTTTGTTTCAGTGCGATTTCTATTTTACTATTTTGTCTACTCTTCTACCGCACTTGAATGGTTTCCTCTTCAGGCCCTCGATGTTGCAGTTCTTTGAATTTTTGGATGATGTGCAGCATTTTAACGCACTTGAGAAGAATTTATGTTTCTGGGTTATTTGCTGCTTGGTTTATTTTATATGGAGGGAAATGAATGATAGACGATATGCTTGAATTCAAAGTGCCCCTTATTCGATTTGACGCAAAATCACTAAGGCAATCCAAGCAAAAGTTTCTCATTGGAAAAATTATGATTTGTTGCTCTCTTCTTTTCCCCTATGTCTTAGCAACAATTTGCATCTGTAATTGTCGGCTAGGAGTTGGTTTTTGACTAGGCTATGATGAATGGAACCAACCGTTTTTGCCCCTCCCCCTGGATGGCCTCGACACTCTATGTCCTTTTGTTCTGCAATTGGCCTGACATCTTCATGTACCCTACCAAATTTTTGTTCCTTTCAGTTTTGATGGCAACCGGGGGTATCTTCATGTTTAGTAGCTGCTCTTATGTGGGATTTTTCTATGCCAGATTTGGTTGGTTCCCCATATACCTGAGCCCATATGCGCCCTCTCTATTGCATTTGACATTTTTTTATGTTTTATGGTGCTTCATTTTTGTTCTTTTTGACTCAGCTCTCTTGGTTGCTAGAGCTTTGAGTTAGGGCTTTCATTTTTAACTGTTTTTTGTAACCCATTCTTTTAATATACTAGCTTAGCCTAAATTTTCCCCAAAAAGGGGCTGTTTGTGTTGCTCAAAAGTTAATATATTAAAAAGAATGCAATGGAAAATTATTGTTTGGAGTTTTTTGGAACTACAATTTCATCAGGTTTCTGTTGGACCGTTGGAATACTTGATACATCGTCAAAAAATTATCTTGATCGGGCACAAATCACAATGCAAAATCAAGTTGGAAACTTCCAAAATTAAAATTGGGACAATCCAAACTCCTATTTCAGCAAACTTATAGTCGAACTGAGCGTCTCTGAAATACGAACCTAACTACACCAAAATCAACTCAATCCGAGCCCAAATAAGTCAAAATCAAGAACCCGAAGCACTGTTGGAAAGTTCGTACCACAGTTTGAGTTACCAAACTGTTTCCAAACATGACGAGTTTATAGTCAAATCGAGTGGCTCGACGAGACGAATCCAACGAGCTCAAGATCCAAGAATTCTAAAATCATTAAGACATCCAAATGTCTGATGAACGGTACATGATCAAGGGATTCAATATCGGCCTTCCATCGTTGACCACTCCACATTTATCCCAGATCTCTCGCCTATTTACGGGCCATGCCACTCCATAAAATCTATAAATAGACCCCTCATTTCTCTTGTGAGGAGATCCAAACAAGAAGATAAGCAATAAGAGAAGAAGAGAAGAAGAGAATGAAGAAGCTTCTCCTCGACCACCGTCTGAGTTCGCTGGGCCACCGCCTGAGTTCGTCGGATCATCGCCTAAGGCCCTCGCCTTCGCCAGACCACCACCTGAGGCCCTCACCTTTGCCATACTACCACCTGAGGCCCTCGCCTTCGATGAACCACCACCTAAGGCCCTCACACTCGTCGGATCACCGCCTGAGACCCTCGCATTCATTGGATCACCTCCTTAGGCCCTCACCCTCATCGGATCCCCGCCAAAAGGCTGAACTCTGTCAGAGCAACACTTGAGGCCCTAAACTCCGCTAGACCATCAATTGTCGCCAGAATTCTGCCAAGTCACTGTTGGAGTACTAATTGACGCCCCAACTTCCAAGTGACGCCATTTGAATCACTGCAATATCTATGTTATGACGAAGACGATTTATGATTTGAACTTATATTGACTCATGTAAAAATTTATTTTACACAATTAAAATATGAGCTATTATAAATATGATGGTTGATAGGATTCAGTATACTGCTACTACATGATAATGCTTCTTTTTTATCACTTTTACTTCATGCATTTGGTTTGAATTTTCAAGTTCACTTGTTATAATACTTTCCTCATTATTGATTATACTTTGTCATTTCTTAGTCCATCACCATATAAGTAGACATCGCAATAATATTATTTAATTCGATATTTTAAAGATTACGTTATGATTTGCATTAATATTTTATTGGCATAGATAGTTTTTGCTTAAGTAGTTATTTCTTAGATTTCTTTTCTATTACTTATTGATTTACTTTTTTGCTTTACTCTTATTGTAGACTATATAAATGAAATAAAATATTATGTACATTATTTTGTTTATTATAACATATTTAGCTTATAATTATATGTATATTAAACTTTGCTCTTATGAGTACAAAACATATTTAATCAATCATACTTTTTTTTTAATTTTATCTTGAAATAAATAATATTAAATCTACTATTGCTTAAAAAAATATTATTAGGCCATACTCCCTAAGTAAAATAATATTTAAAGTGAATTAATTTACGTGATTCACACTCTTATATGTGATCATTTTAATTTCATATGAACTGTATAATGATTAGGGGTGTCAATATTTGACACGACACGAAAATCCGACCAGGAAAATTCGGGTTGAACCCGACCCGATTTCAAAACGGGTCGGGTTCGGGTTCCAGAAATTGACCCGTTTAAAAAACGGGTCGGGTTCGGGTTGACCCAACGGGTTGCCGGGTCAACCCGCGAACCCGTTTAATTCAAAAAAATTCAAATTCCACCTTTGCCCGCTGCCCACCCGCGCTGTCCGCCGCGCGCCCGCGCGCCCGCTGCCGCGGGACCTCGCCCGCCCGCGCCCGCGCTGCTGCCCCGCTTGCGTCCGCCCCGCTCGCCTCCGCACCCGCCCCTGCCGTCTGCCTGCCGTCGTTTCGGCGCCGACAGAACCCAAATCGGGTCGGGTCAACCCAGCAACCCGCCGGGTCGGGTCCTGGTTCGGATTTCCGACCTGTTTGTCCACCCGGGTCGGGTTAGGGTCAACCCGTTTGAACCCGGGTCAGTTCCGGATTCGACCCTAACCCGAACCGTGCCCCAAAATTGACACCTAAGGTATTATAAAATTCTAAATTTGTTGAGATTCTTTCAAGTGGATTTGGCCTTACACACGGGGTGCTATAACATAGCACAAATAATTGAAAAAAGTAAATTATTTTTATAAAAAAATAGAAATAAAATTAAGTATTAATTTAATATTTATTTACATTAGGATTAAATCACATAAAAATATATAAAGTTAATGCTATTAATACATTTAAAAAACTAAATATAATGTAAATTAATTTATAAATTAAAATGTTATGTATATAAATATTTAAAAATTATGACGTGTGTATTTTATTTTGAGAAAATAGTGGCGTATATGTAAATCATCTTTTTTTAATATTTCGATTAATTAAAGTAAACTCACACATATATATAATATATAAATAAGATCTAAATTTAAAATCTTTTGATGGATAACTAAATCCGGCTGTAATTTAATATAGAAGGAAGAATCCAAAACCTTCCAAAATCTCAGCAGTAGCTGACGCAGATCACATTTGAGCTCCAAATCCTGTTTTGAAATTCGCCTTTAATTTCTTCAAAAAGAAAAAGGAGAGCCGGTTGCACATCACCCAACCACCTTCGCTTTTTCATTCTCGCGCTTATATTCGTTAGACAAAACCCTCGATTCTCTCAGCTCGCGCCTCAGAGGAGACTACGGTTGCTTCGCCGACCCTCTTGATCGACACTTCTCTTCTCGCGAATCCGAACGATTCTCGATTCAAACGAAATATCTTCTCATTGCTTGGCTTTCCGCACATTCTCGCAGGCTTTGTAGATTCCGCCCATCATTGCTTCAATCCCGATGGTCGTTGGGGTTGCGATTTACACGGGATATTGTTTTTGAGGTAGCGTGCCGATTCTAGGTGCTTCGGCGCGGTTTGTTTGATCCTTAGGGTTTTTTTATTCTTTGGGTTTGGAGCCATTCTCTTTATTTGTCAATGCAGACGCGTTTCGATTGAAGAGAGTTGCTGATTGCATTGTGATATTGACTTTGCTTTGGCGTTTTCTATGGGTTTTTAACTTTTAGAAGAATTGATTTGCCGGTTTATTGGTTGTTCGAATACCTTACTGTTACTTTGAAACTTAGAAGAATTGATTTCTTTGGTATTTGGGTGGATTGAGCTCGTCTGAGCTTATTTTTGAAGTTTAAGGCATCTTCTTTTCGGACGGTGAATTAGATGGCAATCGCAATCGGTGCTGCCGAGATTTGAGCTTCCAGTGGCTTCTTTTATAAAGCAGAATCAAGAATTTACTATTTGCAAGAAACTACCATCAACGTACCACGTGATTTCAGGATGTGGGTGGTTGATTCCCTGAAGAATGGTCCCATTGAGAGGGACGTTGAGCAGGTAAAAAAACATTATCTGTCTTATTTTTTGTTGACTAGTTTATTAATAGCTTGTGATTCCTTTGGTATAGAGTCTTATGAACTTTTTTGATCATTAATTTGAAAGTTAGCTTCAACAACATCTTTTATCCCACTACGTGTGGTCATCTATATTAATCTTTTTTCTCCATTGTGTACTATTAAGAGTCAAATTCTCTTTTAAATCTAATTAACAACGTCATTTTAATACTTTCTAAAAGCCTTTTTAGGTTTACTTCTATATTTTTTTAACATAGATTGGATTTAATACATCCAATCTTCTAACCAGGTCATTGGAAGACGGATGCTTTATGTGACCAAACCATCTAAGATGACTATCTCTAATCTTATATGTCACTGGAGCTACTCCAACCTTTTCACATATGTACTCATTTCACATTTTGTCTCTAAGTGTAAAGCCACTCATTCACCTGAGCATTCTCATCTTTGTAACACTTAACTTAATTTTAGGGGTGTCAATTATTGACCAGACCTGAAGCTCATCCGAAAAATACAGGTTTGGGTCGACGGGTCTGGTTTGGGTTCCAATTTTTGACCCGTTTGAAAAATCAGGTCAGGTACGTGTGAAACTGTTAACCCGAATTTGACCTGGTTTGACTCGAGTTCATGATGAGGACATCTTCAGCGATTTCGACACATGTACCATCAGGAGACGTCGGAGATCGACGGCCACGAGCATGAGTTGTATTTTTAGTCATTTTATGTAGTAGTTTATTTTTATTTTATATTTTTTTCCGTTTTTGCCCTTATGGGCATTTGGTCGTTATTGTAGCCCAAGGGGTATTTTAGTCTTTTGTTTTTTTTGTCATTTGGAGGCCTATATATATGGCCATTTTCCTATGTAAGAGGAGTTTTTGATGAATGAAAATTTGACATTTCATGTTCTCTTTGTGAGTGCAAACCTCCTCGTTCTCTTAGTGAGTTCGTAGGAGAAGCTAGATCTCTTTGTGAGTTCTAGGTTTTCTTGTTCTTTCGTTTTCTTTTAGTTCTCTTGATCAATTCGTTGTTGTGGAGATTTGGATTGAAGCCACTAGTGGGAGATTGGAGTTTCATGCTTTGGATCCCGATAATTTTCCCCCACAAACTCCCCTCCTTTGCTCTTTGCCGCCGCCCCTCCCTGGATTGCCCAGGCTGCCGCCCTGTAGCCCAACCCGCCTGCCAGCAGCCACCGGCCAGCCCACCAACCGCCGGTCCACTTCCCCTTGCCGCCGACTCCTTTCCCCCCCTCCTTCGGATTTCAAAATTTGAAATTCTAGAGCTTCATGAGGCCATAAATGCTTCCCAAATTAGCTCCTTGATTTAAGGCTCCAATATTATTGGATCTAATTTGAATGATTAATTCAAATTACTTCTAATTGAGAACTCATCATTTTGGAAACGTTTCCTCTCATAAATCTGAAATTATTTTAGAATTTATTCAAATCCAATCAATAGAATAATCAAGTGGGCCTCACCTCATCAAAACCGAAACCCCCCTCTCTCCTCTAGCTTGGCTGGCCACTCCTCTCTCTCTCTCTCTCTCCCCATTTAATTCTCTTATAATACACCTTTAATCCCTTCCCTCCTAGCTTAATTTCAAATTCAAAATTCTGAAATTGAAATTAAGTTCTCTACACTTAAGGAAATCTGAAATAAAATTCAGATTTTGTGTTCTTCCCCCCCATAGCCTCACCCGCCCCCTCTCCCCTCTCAAAACCGTGAACCCCTCTCCTCCCTAGCTCACGGCTAGCTCTCCCTCTATTCCCTTTGGGGTGGTTCGTTCCCTTCCGGCAAGGATGCATGGCGGAACCCGAATGGAACTTTGGATTTGTGTATGACGATCGAGATCAAGTTGATATCCTCCAATCACCGTTATTTGACGTGGGCTTCGATTTCGACGACACTATTGAAGATTACATCGACCATATCCATTACACATTAGTTGATGTGACGACGATCTTAGGCTCCTTCTTCATCGGAGTGATCTCGGTTCTAATGTAGAGACTCTTCTTCCGCTAAAGCCTAGACTAGTTGAGCGTATGAGCTCCAAAGGTGAAAGTTCTCATTATTAAATCATTGATTCTTGTGTATCGTCGTAGTTTTACAATTGCTCTTTGCATTTTCTTGAATTGTTTGGGAATCGGCTTTGCTCTTCTTTGCCTAAGCAAGTTAAAAACCAAGAATTCTTAGGATTAATCATTGTTATAAGTAATAACTTTATTTTGGAATTATTTTGTTAATTTGCTCTCTTTAATTTCTTAAAGTAACTCCCGGATTGTTTCACATCAGTTCACTTCGGACCTTTCCAATTACCCCATGCGGGTGCCTCGCCCCAGACCTGAGTGATCGAGTCCCTTTCGGAGCTCGCGCTCGTTGCGCTCACACCCGTAGTTGCTTAGGCCTGCACGCGTAGACCCTCAAGCAGCCCACCCGCAGGTCCGCTCCCTCCTGCACGGTCACGTCCTTGCTTAGTCGCCAACAATTGAGCTCTCACTCACAAGTCGTGCACTCCCTCCCGTGCTGCCCGCCCTCACCCGCGCCTGCAGTCTCGCTTGCACAGGCACAGCCCTGCACATGGCTTGTGCTCTACTCAAGTGCCGCACTCGCATTTTTCTATTAGGCTGGGTTAACCTGGTAACTCGGCGGGTTGGGTCCGGGTCTGAATTTCTAACCCATTTGTCTAATCGGGTCAGATTAGTTGAAGACGGGCCAGTTTCGGGTTTGACTCGAACCCGACCTAAAAACTCATTTTGACACCCTTAATTTTATACTTCTCTTTTAATGATCAACTTTTTTGCACCATAAGCATTGAAGATCTCACCACTATCTTATAAATCTTTCCTTTAAGTTTGAGGGGTATTTTTCTATTACACAACAAGCCTGATGCATTCCTTCACTTCAACCATCCAACTTGAATTCTACTATTAATATTCACAATCTATTTCACCATCGCTTTGAACAATAGACCCGAGACATCAAACCATGCAGTCTTTTGCCGAAAAAAATGTTAAATTAAAAATTACCTAAATCCAACATCTCATAATTTTTTTAATTTAACATCCATGTAGTTTGTGCATCACCCATAAATGTAAATTTGTCATATTTTTGTGAACAATAGATTGTTGGCTTGTATTCTTCTTTCAAGGTGCAAACAATAAGGACTTTTATTATTGATGATGGAGCCAAGCATTGGATATGCGTGCATGAAGCATGTTTCCTTGCCATAAGAGTTGACTTTCCTTCCAAAAATAGGTGAAATTTTAAATTGGAGTGAGTTTAAAAATTAAATTAGCGTAAGGAGCGTAATTGAGAAATAATTTAAAAAAGAAGTAGAATCGCCAATGTTTGACACATTCTGCATTCTGTGCATTCAACTTGAGAGAGAGAGAGAGAGATGGGAGAGAGTGAGAGAGAGAGAGAGAGAGAAGTGGAAACAATATGAGGGAGAGAGACCGGGAGAGAGAGTGATGAAGTTCAATATTTATGTACTCTTTTATTTTTTGGTTGATTATATTTTGTAATTTTATTTTGGTTACCCTATGATGGAAGGCAACTGATGATCATGCTAGGTTGATGCTCTTAGGTTGTCTCTTCCATTCCATCACTTTGTTGCTTTGGTTTCCCCTTGACAATTGTCTCTTGGCTGCTATATGGATACTTCGGTTTTTCCCTCCTTGGTGCTTCAGTTTTCCCCTCCTTGGCAACTCTGTTGTTTCTTCGTTCTTCCCCCCTTGGTGCTTCGGTTTCCCCCTCCTTGGCAGCTGTGTTGTTGCGTTTTCCCCTTTTATGCTATTTGAATGCTTCGTTTTTCCCCATTGGCAGCTATCCTTTCGGTCCTTGTTTGTTGCAGTTTTGATGAGTTTTTATTGGATGGATATATGGTGTTTTACCTACCTGCAATTTATTTCTCTTTCCCTCTTTTCTTCCATATAAATAAGGGTTGTTTTCCCACTGGTTCTGGGACAATTTTTTTGAAGAATTTGCATACAAACCTGCGGGTTTTTTCTAGCTTGCGAGCTAGCCTCCTTTCTCCTTCCCCTTTATTATTTCTTCTTCGTCTTCAACCTCTTCTTCTCTAGCCACTGTTCTCGCCCCATCTGTATCCTTCTCTTGCGAGCTTGGTGGTGTCTGCTGTCACGTTTTGCCAGAGGAGTGTGGACTTGTGCCAGATTGTTTCAATGGTAGATTCCATGTTAGATATATCCTTTGAGCACCTATCCTTTATATTTCGAGCTTTTCATGTGAGGTGATCGCTTGTTGGTTATTCTAAGGGTCTATTTATATTTTCCTAAGTGTTTTTCCCTTCAGATTTCGTAAGCTACTTTCTAAAATTTGTTTCTACTTTTGGTTTTTTAAAATGTGGATGTTTATGCTTTATTGAAAGGAAGAATTTTCTAATTGCTTTCCTAAGTGTTCTTCATAAAATATTTAGAAACTTATGTTGCATGAGAGAGAGAGAGAGCAGAAAGAAAGAGAGATGGAGAGAGAGAGAGATGATGGAAGAGAGTATTTTTTATATAATATTATACATATTTTTTATATTATATTATTTAAATATTATTTTTATATAATATTTTTACATATTTATATTAAAATAATTTTATTTTTATTAAATTAATTTGAAATGTTAAGTTTTTTTAACATGATGAATATTATTACTATTTTATTTATTTTAAGATATATAAACTTTAATTAACTTTATTATAAATATAATTTAAAATTAATTGATTAATCATAGTTATAATATTTAAATTTAATTGTTATAACTATTAAATTTTAATATTTCAAATTAATTTAATGAAAATAAAATTATTTTTATATAAATGCAATTTAAAATTAATTTATTAATCATATATAATTTACTATACTTGTTTTTCAGTAAACTTAACAATTTAATTTTCATTCTAATATAATTTTGATAAACATATATTAAAAAGTTAATAAAATATTATTTTTATATAATGTTGCATTTATATTAATTTAATAAAAGATTTAAATTAAAATAAATTTATGTATAATTATTTATTTTGTTATTAATTATTTAATAAATGAAATTGCTAATATTTAAAATAATATTTAAATAATTTTATTAAAAATAAGTGTAATATTATATAAAAATACTCTTCCCGTATCTTTCTCTCTGTCTCTTTCCCTCATCTCTCTCTCTCCCTCCCTCTCTCTCTCTCTCTCTCAAGTTGAATGCGTCAAATATTTTGGCAATTCAACTATTTTTAAAATTATTCCCTGATAATGCTCCTTACGCTAATTTAATTTTTAAAGGCACTCCAATTTAAAATTTCACCTCAGAAATATGCTGCCCTCTAAATTTTAATTCATATCATTTGATGTATCAAGTGGCACTTAATTCTCGCTAGATAAATTTATGTTGTCTATCAAATGATTTTACATGTTTGCTGATTTTTCTGTCATCATGTTGATGTTTCTTTTTTACATATTCCCTTAAACTGATTTAAACTTGGATGTATGAATTGTTTAAGCTATTATGTGCATGGGCTGTTATCAGGCAACCTTCAGCTAATATGGAACAGTTTGGAGATGTTGAAGTTGAGTCGGAGAGGCTAAATTAAAGTGTTTTTGCTGGCTTCTTTTCCTTCTATTTCTTAACATCAATTTCCAATAATTCATAGGACTCCATTGCAATTATAGACGACTCCCATTTGTTGGAATTTTTATACCCTGAACATCTTTGCAGTTAGGGAATATGCTTTGAACTAAGTTTGTTTAGACTAGAAATAAAAAAGAACTAGCCGGTTGTTCAGAGCGAACGACAAAGCTGTACATTTTTGGCACAATGTATAATGTCATTGTTAGGAAAATCCTCTGACCATTTTCAGTGTTACTTGTTTAACATGCGCTGGAGAAATCAGTTTGTTTTTTATGCTACTGACCCTTACACGATCTAACTTTATTCGACTATGAACGTTTATTCTCTGCTTGCTTTAGTTGTCAAACCTCCAAAACTTGCAGTTTGCAACACAATATTAAAGCCAAGTAATAGCACCTGCCCTTGGCATGCGGTGTGTTAATGACATCATTTTGTTTTTCCTCAGGCGCTCACAGCACTGAAGAAAGGAGCATATCTACTTAAGTATGGGCGTCGAGGGAAGCCAAAATTCTGCCCATTCAAGCTTTCTACTGTATGCATCTGAATGCTATATGTATTAATTAGAATTTCTTTTGTTAATCTTTTTTAATTATTTACCTCTTTGGCTTCCTAAATTCTATAATATATTTCTTTTAATTATTTCATGCTCATTAAATTAGTTGTAATTTGCCCTTTTCTACAATTTCTGTTTCTCTGTTCTTAAAACTAATTGCTGCAAGAGTAAAGAACTTAATACTAATAGAAGCACCAATAGTAATAACTCAAAATTTTAAAATAATTACCTTTGATAGTTTCATTCATCTTAAGTCCATCTATTTTGAAACTCCGGATATGCCGGCCATCATTTCTCTTTCAATGTTTCAGCAAATGCTGCTAAAGTAGCTTATTGGGAATAATCAATATAACTCTCAAGCTGAAATAAAGGGGCAAGTGTGGATGTTTCTCTTGCCTACAACATGGATACGTTTTTGCATATATTTTGATTAAAATTAGACTATGTGACATTTCATTAGTGGTAATTGCATTTCAGGATTATTTTTAAATATTATAAAAGGGTAGTTATTATATTCTAAAACACTCCTACATTTTAAATGTACTTAACCCTCGCAAGTTATGTTTTGAAATGTTTGAAAAGTTGAACGCCTACTAAAAATCAACAACCTTATAGTCACAATCATCATCATCATTTGCTTCATCTCAAATATTTGGGATTTTAATGAATTCTCCTTTATATTTATTCTTGTTAAGTGTTATTTGGATGCTAACTTGATTTTGAGCATATTATACAACTTCTAAATATCTTTAAATACTTAGTAGTGAGATTTGACGAAGAAATTGCGAAAAACCAGATTTTTACCTCTCAACCCTAGCTTTTCCTTTTTCCTTACCTAGACTTGCTCTCGATTTTTTCGCTTTAGGTCTACACAAGAAAGCTTCCGATTGAAGGAGATTATGTGAAAGGAAGTTACTTAAATACTTAGTAGTGAGATTTGATTATGTTTAATAGAGTAATAAATTCATCTATCATTAAACACACTTCATCACCTTTCATCACAGTCATTTGATTGCATATCCACCGGTACATGCGAAGGCTAGTGAATTTGTCGGAATTAAGTTACTTCAACTAGGGGTAAATGAGCCGAGCTTGTCGTTAGCTGGTTTGAACTCGACTCGTTAACGAGCTCATGAGTCCAATTTATCGAGCCACGAGTTCGAACTCGAGCCTATAGTCGAGCCCGCATATTATGTGAGCTCGAGCTTAGCTAGACTCGGCTCGTAAGCTGGTTGAGCCGCTCATTTAAATTTAAATATATTTAAGTTCTAATTTTAAAATAATATAATTAAATATATACTAAATATTTTTAATTATTTCACAAGTCAAGCTTGAGTAAATGAGCCGAGCTTGAAATTAATAATTTTCGAACAAGCCGAGCCAGAGCTCAGTAAATGAGCTCGAGCTCAGCAAGAGTTAAATAAGCTTAGCTCTATTAGGCAAATACTCGGCTCAAAGACTCATTTACACTCCTAATTACTAATGTAATTTTAATAAAGGAAACTTCATAAACAAATCATTCAAATAAAAATTAATTTTATAACTTTTACATCCTTGCAAATTAACACATATTTTTATATATCAAATTAATTCATTTGATGAGCAGAGCAGAATGTCATGCTTTTTAATGATTTTTGTGAAATTTGGGATTTTAGGGTGTAATTGACTGAGGTGAGTCAAATTAGTTTTCAACCTTAGGAAACATTGAGCATTACAAACTGTGCCCCAACCTAAGGGCAAGGGGTTTTTTATAGAAAGGAGAAACTCGAAATTTAAGACAAAAGTCAGATAGATCCCATCGTAGATGAGCCAAATATTCATAGAGGAATTACATGGTATTGAGCACCCACCAATGCAATTGGATCTCGTTGGAGGCAGCAACATTATGCCGCATGTGAAGGACTGAATGGTCTGGTTCAACCAAGACATCTATACACGAGACATTTTAGCCTTTTTCGCAATCTTTTGGGAACAAAAAGTTGTTTTTTTAAGAGTCGACATATTCATTGTGCTGAGCTGGACCTTTTTTGAGATTTTTGCATTGTTTTGAGCTTGTTCGGTCACTTGATTAATTTTGAGTAAATTGATTGTTGGCTTCGTTCTTTTGAATTGCTTGCGCTTTTCATTAAAGTTGTGCTCTCTTTTTTTTTTAGAAAAAAAAAGCTTTTTTAATAACCCAACAAAATTAATATTTATTTTGGAGGGAAAGAAAAAAAGGCATGTAAATTAAAATTGGAATGTAAGATTGCGCTTGGAAATTTTCTTATAATCTTGACAAAATATGGTTTTTTTTGCTTTATATTATCAACATTATATTTTTGGCATGTCACATTTGCAAAAATGTAATAACCAATAGATTGCAACTTAATATTTGCAATATTGTCGGATAATAAGTGTTATGCCTGATCAACTATAATATATCTCAAGGTATGCAATTTCTATAGCATTTGGCAGAAGGGACTCATCTGTTAAACATGAGAATCGTACTTATCCAGCTGTTTAGAACTTCTACACTAGCTTTACTAGGATCTCTTTAATTTGAAACCTTCTTATGTTTTAGAAAATATTGCTTAAGAGCTTTGGAACTTGGATTCAAAAACTTAGAATTACGAAACTGGAATTGGGCACTAATATATTAGAACTACCACATGAATGGTATGAATTATATTTGAAGATTATTGCGTCAGTCATTGCTGTACACCCCAGTTTTGGTGCTTCTTATGACACTGCAAGTTGCAAAGTATCTAATCGCTATTATCTCTTACACTTTATTGATATTGCTTTATTCCCAAAATGTCATGCATTTCTACTGATATCGTGTTTGGTAAACTGTGTTTGTAGACACGAGCTAGAAATTTCTTTCTATTGCCGGTGGCCAATACTGTTTTGAAGTCATCCAACCCTTTTATTCCATTAGTGATACATATTTTTAGCAGAAAAAAAAAGCCATTGTTTTTAAACTTTATCCAATTTTCTTCAAGTCTTAGATTAAAGTGTTGCCCTGTTCTGTTGGCTAAACTTTAATTATGTATTCTTTAATTTTCAGGACGAAATTTCGTTAATCTGGTATGCTGGAAAAGACGAGAAGCAACTCGTACTTAAATCTGTTTCAAAAATTATACCTGGACAACGTACCGTAAGTATATTTTCCTGCAATTCTAGTAGACACGATTGATTTGACAGTTTTCACCATCTGTTAAGCTTCCGGAAAAGATAATTTTTGTGAAGGCTGAAAATATTATTAGAATTTTTAAATCACCTGCTAATATTTTAAATTGCTTTTGACTTGCCGTATATTGCAGGATCTCTATAAAGGAATTTTGTTTAAAATTTTCCCGGGCTCTATATGCAAATAAAAACTAGCATTGCACATAAACATTATCTTGTTCTCGAGGATATGCTCATTTCATACCAACTCAACTTAAACCCAAAAATGAAAGGAGATTGCAATAACCAAAATCATATTTGCTCTGTCATTGTGTTTCAGGGCTGTTAACTGCATGAACTTGAAATGTTAATTTATTTGATTGTGGCGTAGGCGTAAATGCCATATTAATAAAAAGCTAGGAACCTTTTCATGGAAGCATATAGTTGTACAAGCTATTTAGAAAATCATGTTCATGCTTGCCTTGATCGACTTAAAGAATGTGACACATTTTATCATGTTTATTGGATCCAAAATGTTTGGTGGAAAATAGTTGAAGCCTAGTTGAGATCGCTTGACTATAAAAAAATGCTGTGATCGGTAGAAGATTGAGTCGGATCGCCAAATGTCCTAAGTAAATTTGTACAAAGAACTTGATCGTATTCTTCATAAAAATTGAAAAACTTGACTAAGCAAAAGTTCATGAACTCAAAGAGAGGAAAAGAAAGTAATAACTCTAGATTTGCTGAGAATTTCCTAGAATGTTTTACCTAATGTTGCATACCTGCTCATAATGCTTGATTCCCTATTTACAAAATGAGGCCAAGGTCAACGCTACAAGATGAGTTATATAGGATTCAAATCACCATGAGGGTAGTTAAATATAAGATGTTGCTAGTTGTGCAATGACCGAGTAGTCATCTCATTTGTTTGCAAGTATCTCTATTGAGCACAGCCTAGAGAAGGATAAGGGCAAGCTTTTCGGGTGAGTACTGTGAGTACCATTAGTAGAATGTTTTTTGCACCCTTGAATGGGTATGTAAAGACCTGTTTAGCTGCATTGGCTCCCCCTATTTAATAGAAGCTCGTGGGAGGGAGATCGTAGTCCAGGCGGACCGCAAGCGACGCCGCTTGCGTGCGTAACGCTTCCTGAACGGCTCAGATTGCATCATTGATTGGATTTTCATATAAGGATGAAAAGTAACGACTCCTCTCACGGGATATTGTTAGTTCACTCATTCTGGTAGAAGAAATCGCAAGAGACAAAGTTCCTGTTGAAGAGGAACGACTGAGAGGAAGAAAGAAGAAGAATGTTTGTTTTTTTTCTGTGTATAAATCCTTACTTATTTCTTCATCTAAACAATGAGGGTGTTTCATTAAGGGCAAAGGAAAAGATTTGAAAATTGAGAGAAAGAATTTGGGAAATGAAGAAGAAGAATTTTGGGTTGGAATAATCCTCTTTTTGTAAGTGATTTTCTTATCATACATATTATGTTAGAATTTGTAGAATAAAATTATTAAAATTTATTTTATGACAATTTTAGAACGGAAAGGAAGAAATCAAAAATAGGAGGGAGTCCGACTCAGTAAGAAAGAAAGGTCCTTTGAGGTAAAAGATACGAGTTAAGAATTTTATGTCTTATCTATTTTGGAGAAATTCTTAATGTTAATATCGATTGGATTAGAAAGAATTTAACTAACCTTGTGTGGAGGTGAAGTATCGACACTAATAAGAGAATTTTCCGGGAGATCAAAATTGTAGTAAGAAAGATCGGCACAGGAGTTGAAAGTTGGAAAGTATTGAAGACAAGACCTGCAAGTGGGTAATCATTGTGTTTAGACATTTAATTGTTGCACTTCTATTTATCGTTGAATTTCTTGTTAAAATTTTCTAAGTAATAATTTTACGTATCTTATCATGTTATCATGTGAAAGGATTTAATTGTATATGTCAGTATGAAATTTTGAAATTTAATGAATTTAAATGTATGATATTATGAATATAAATGTATATGTAAAGAAAATGGAAGTGAAGAAAGAATGAGAACAAGAATGACAATATGCATATCATAAATAAAAAGCATAAATGAATGAATGATAAAAGGGAAAATGATATGCAGGCAAATTACAGAAGTCACCCCCGTATGGTACTGGCTGAGGAAGCAATGTACCCGTGCACATTAAATTGAAATGGAAAAGGAAAAGAGAAAAGGAAATGAAAATGATTGTACCTTTGGTTCATTTAGACGGTGCTCCTGTACTACTTAAATAGGAAAATAAATATATGTCAAAGTAAAGTATTTTATGTATGTAAACGAATATGTTATGAGATGTATAAACAACTGGATGAAATAAAATGAATAAAGAAAAAAAAATATATGTCACTTGTTAAATGAATAGACTTACATTAGAAATTGGTTGTCTAGTATTTTATACATGATAATGATTACCTTCTGAGTTTACGCCGTAAGCTCAACCTACTAAATTAATGTTTCAGGTAAATTTCCAAAGAAGAAGAAATGGTTGAAAGGAAATAGTGCGTTTATAGAAGACGACACAACATTGAAAATATGTAAATTATGACTGATGCGAATGCTTAGTTTTGGCATAGATTGATTAGAGTTTTTTTGAGGTTAGTGGCTCTTCAGTTGTTGAAAAGCTTTATGTTAACGTGTTATTAAATAAAACGAAATATTACTACTGTCCGACTTGTCATTCCCGCCTCGTTAGATCGAGCATTCGGGTTGGGTCGTGACAGGGTACAAGTTTTGGATCATTTGGTCAAGTTAGACAACTGTGTGAGAAGTTTTTATATGGTAGCTTGGTGCTTAGTGACCTATGATGACACTTTATGGTTAATTTCTGATTTTAACTTTGCTTAAGTTGATTTAACATTCATTGGTTCCTTAGATCTAGTTTAATTATGTTTTTGACTTAGTTCATCTTTCCCAAATGTATATGGTGTGCAAGGATATAAAACATTTGTCAACATTGAGAAGCTAAAATTAATCAAATATATGTAAGCTTTGACTTGATCATCTCCAAACAAAGGGATGCTTGCCACAACCCATGACCTTCAAATGGTTATAAAAATAAAGTGAAACTCTTTCTTCCTGGTTGGAGCTGTCTTATCCACTAAGGTGTCACACCCAGTCCGGAGGCTCGAATTAACGAGGCGGGAATAAACAGTCGAACGATAAATTAAAATTTTTTATTTTCTAAATCTATCTCCAATACACTAAAAAGAGCAACTAAAACTTCAAAAATAAACTGATACAAAATCATTCAAATATCTTTCTTTCAGTGCACCACGTCTACAGTGTACATTTTCACATTTTCTATTCATTTTGATTATAATAAATTATACTTTAAAATATTAGAGTAACTAAAAGTAAGCTATAACTCAGTGAGTAAAACATACTTCTAAACTACAGTAACTCAAGGCAATCGAAATAATATTCATGATCTTTTTTTTCATTTCATATCATAAAATAATTATATTTAATTATATCATTTATTTCATCTAGACTTTCAATGTTATGCATAAATCATAAATTCATATATATTATATCATATTTGTATTCATATCTTTCTCATTTCTCATAAATAATACAACCGTCACAAGAGCCCCATCTAAATTAGTACCAATGAAGGCACTTCTTTTTCTTTTCCATTAACGTGCACAAGTACATTGCATCCCCATCTATTACCGTAAGGGGGTGGACTCCATTAATCAACATGCACATACAAGCATTTCTATATAATCATTTCATTCATTTATCATTTAATAACTTTATATAGTGCATATGCCGAATAATCTTGCTAACTATCTGTGACGACCCCAAGATCCGTGTAGCGAAAGGATTCATCTAATCGTTCTATTGCCTCTCTTTCTTTTTTTTTTCTTCCTTTCTTTCTATCAATTCCTTATCTGTTGTTCATATCAATCCATGCATACTTATCTATATCCAGAGCCAGAGATAATTACATTACAGAAAAGAAACAGCAGCGGATACTATAATTCACATATAGTACAACAGTCACAGTACAGTCAAAAGAGAAATCTACACTAGCCGTACAGGCTACAAAAGAAAAAAAACCACAGAACTCGGCAGAAAGATCTTCAAGCTGGAGGCCCTGCACCTGAAATTATTAACCACATATAATGAGCTTACAAAGCCCAGCAGGTCACCAAAGCCTACAACTGAAATCAAAGCACGACATTGAAAACAATATGCAGGTTAATCGAATCAAGTCAAATTAATCAATCGCACATGATCAATGAGTCAATGCAATACAGAAATCAATACGGAACAAAAATCACTAAAATCAATAACCAGTAGAAAATCCATCGAATAGTCGAATCAACTCAATAAATCAACACAAATCATGAAATCATCAGGTCAATTGAAATCAATACAATCAGTTCCATAAAGAAATCTATCCTACGATAAATCAAATCCATACGGCAATAATCCATTCAATCAATCAATCGATAATCGGCATGACGAATCAATGTATCAGTATATCAATAACCTATCAGGATCTGTCGTATCAATAGTATCCATATGTCAATATCATATTTATCAATGTCGATATCGGTATTTATCAATCGATACAATCTATATCAATATCAGTGTCAATATCTATGAATCAATACGCAGAATCCATATCAATATCGGTGCCAGTATCTATGAATCAATCAAGTCAAGAAAATCAATCGGAAAAGTAATACGATAAATCCAATCGGAAAAGCAATACGATAAATCAATAAAATCAATAAATCCGTCAAATCATCAATCAATCAAATCCAGTCTATACTATCAAGTCGATCAAATCAATCGGAAATCAATAAATCAATGCAGATCGGGAAATCTATGCGATGCAATATCATATACATGCAATTTCATACCATGGTCTTACTCGACAAGCACAAACACTAGTCATTATCAATAGTGCTGTTGTAGAAATCAACCAGGTTAACTGGCTATTATCAATAGTGCTGTTATAGAAATCAATCAGATTAACTGACTATTATCAATAGTGCTGTTGTATAAATCAACCAGATTAACTGGCTATTATCAATAGTGCTGTTGTAGAAATCAACCAGATTAACTGGCTATTATCAATAGTACTGTTGTAGAAATCCATATTGTTGTTGTAGATATCCATACGTTGGTTTCTATAACCAACGTTCAACTAGGTTTCCACTTGTCTTTCAGAATCAATCAAGTCAATCAATAGTCAATGCAATAATCGATGCAATAAGCAATATTAAAGAAATCTAGAACGATCATATCAATGGTCATGCACATATCAATTCAATCTATCAATTCCGGGAAAATCAGTAATCGTACGAAAATCGGGCAGAGTAACGGCAGTCGGTCAAATTTACACAAAAATCCTGCAAAAAGGCACAAATTCCAAATCTCTCCAAATTACAGAAGAATATCTATGACATCAATACAAGACTATTATTCTATAGAAACCAAATCAAATCATGTCCTGATTATTTTCTATTCGATTAAAATCACGTAGAATCAATTCCGACCGGTAAAATCGTCGTAGAAAATACTCAAATCGTGTGTCGTAATCATATCTATAACATACCAAAAGTTGTGCGGTGAAAGTCGTGTCAAATCAAAATCACGTCGAAAATTCGACTACAAAAACACAAAACGGATCATAACTCAGTCAAAACTCAATATCTTTGAAAACAGAAATAGGGTTCGGAGTCCTTACAGCGAGACAAACAAAATATCCAACAGCAACGAATGACGAAAATCGCTCCGCGGGCCCCGAAATCGGACTTCTTCCTTTGCTTTTCCGCTCTTTCTCTCTCCTCAAAATATCTGATTTTATAAAATGTTTTCTCTCTCCTCAAAACGAGCTCATTTTCATATATCCTTAGTCTGATCGGCCCGGCCGATCGCCAAATCGTCCCGGGACGATCAGACCAAAATCAATCGTCCTGGACGACTCCCAGAACTATATTCAGGACGATATTTTGAACAGTGCAGATCGGCCTGGACGATCTCACTATCGTCCCGGACGATTCGGTCCAGAAATCACTCCAGAAAACATTCCAGAAACCAACTGTTTTCAATGCACTGATCGGCCTGGACGATCTCACCATCGTCCCGGCCGATTCTGGGGAAAAATCACTTTTCCCAGCAGCTACAGCAAAGGAACGAGGTCTCACACTATCAAATAATTCAATATGACCATTCAAAAAGAAGAAATGCTAGAATTTTACAATAATCATTGACTAGCTAATATCAATTAATTTAATAAACTTGAAATAAAGAAAACAACAACATCAAGCCTTTATTCCACTACGTGGGGTCAGCTACATGAATCCTTTTTCTCCATTGTGTTCTATTAAAAGTCAAATTCTCGTTTAAATCTAATAAAGAAAGGTCATTCCTAATATTTTCTAACCAAGTCTTTTTAGGTCTACCCCTACCTTTCTTAACATAAGTCAAATCTAATACCTCTACTCTCCTAACCGGGTCATCAGAAGGCCGCCGTTTTATGTGACCAAACCATCTAAGGAGACTCTCTCTAATCTTAAAGAAAACAACATCATTGCTATAAAATAAAATGCACGAGTACTCACCTTTAACCTAAGGAAATGCGTTGCTTCACTTTTACTCTTTATTCCAATGACGGTAGATTTAAAGCCTATAAAAGATCATTTCACTTTTTTAAATTTCTCTAACTTGTTATTTATAATTAATTATTATAAATTTTAATTTTAAATTAACATCTTAAATATTATTGATTAAAACTTCTCTCACCTTCTTAATTAACTATTTATTAAATATATCCAATTAGTCCTTGAATTTAAATTTAGTAATAAAATTTATTTTCTTTCTTTTTATATCTGATAAAATATCTCTATTTCTATACAATTTATCTCATTCATTATTCTTCTCAATCAAGTTTATATAAAACTTAATTTATACATTTCCTAACTTAAAAATATCATATTACCATATATACATATCATCATTAATTAATTTTCTAAACAAATTTTCTTATCATCATCTTTTACTAAAAAAAAAAAAACTTCCCTTCTTCCCTTACTCGAGACCCTCGCATGCCCTACTCATCGAGTTGGCTTCCTTCATTCTCTCTTTCTCTCGATCTCCCATTAATATAACTTATCTTTTCTTAGGATTAATCACAGTAGAAAATGCCAAAAGAAATGAATTTGAAAAACACTTATATCTTTTTCCTCTCAATTGTTTCTCACGACAGAACCTTCTCGCATGCAATTTGCTCCTACCAAAATAAGCGAATAGAAGTTATGACTCACGAGTTGTTACTTTTCATTCTCATACGCGAATATTCGCTTAGAATCGTGAATCTAATCCTCCAGCCTTGGTCCGTGCTCTTGCGGGTTCAGCCTGGGTTGCGGCTGTTGTTCCGCTCGCTTCTATTTCACCAGCTGTTAAAAGATATTCGGTTTTGATGAACCAGATAGGTCCGGTTCTTACCCCCTTTGACTGTCATGGTTGATCGGGTAATGCAAGCAAGTTCATATATCTATTTCATGTGTCGTCGACACTAGAGGAAGAAAAGCTATGAGTAAAGTATGAAAGTGGAAAAAAGTTTTGTACCAGCTAGTGTAGACAATGTTTGTTTTGATTATCATACTGATGTTTTGCTATACCATATCTCTATAAGTTTAAAAAGTCCTAAACATAGGAACCTTACATAGGTTTTTGAGGCAATCAACTTTGCCCTAAAAAATTGAATGACGAGTTTGATTATCGCAAGGGTTGCTCTCTAAAATGAAACTCTTGATCATAAAAACAGAAACTTCAAGCCATTTGATACATTGGTGGGCCCACAGTCAGGAAGGGGGAGCTATTTAGGAAGGTTCATAACCAAGATGGAATTGTTAAGAAAAGTTTTTAATTAAGAAAAAATATTTAGGAATGTTTCTAATCAAGGGGGAGTTGTTTAGGAAGGTTTCTTAAATTATGTTTATGCTGATTAGGAAGGTTCTAATTATATTAGTTTTCTAGGGCTATTTAAGGGGGAGTTTGTCTATAGTTTAGGGTATGATATTATTGAGTTTATTTTCCTAGTGTTTGTTGTGAGTTCTTAGGATTTGTGGGAGAGTTGATGATGAGGGCATCGACAGGCACTACAGACATGTTATCGACGAAGGAATCGCAGGTCTACGGCCACGATTCAGTGCCTCTACTTTTGACTCATCTTTTATGATATGTTGTTTAGTTTGACCGTTTTTCCATCTTTACCCCTTTGGGGAGTTGTCATTTTATTGTAGCCCGTAGGGCAATTTAGTACTTTTCATGTTGTTTAGTATTTTTTCGTTTTCCATTTTTATCCCTTTCGGGAGTTGTCATGTTATTGTAGCCCAGAGGGTAGTTTGGTACTTTTCTTTTCATGAGTGGAGACCTATATAGAGTGGTCTCATATGTTGTAATTTTTTTGATGAATGATTAATGAAAATTTGATTTGTTTCTTCTTCTTCTTGCATGAGAGCTAGAGAGAAGGGAGAGAGAGCTCGAGGTGAGCAAGTGCAAGGCCCACCAGTCGTTGGAAGAGTCCGCGGCTCGTGTTAATTTCTTCTTCTATATTTGTTTTTCCCTCATCCTCCTTTCCCCTCACCACCCACCGTCTGCTTCCAAGCCCATCCCCAACCGTGGCTTAATCCCTCACACCATTTCATCCACTAGCTTCCCCACTTCAAGTCCAACCACCATCAAGGCCCACCTCAATCCGACGGCAAAACCTTCTCTTCCCTTTGGCTGTCAGCCATCCTCTTAATCCAAGCTGTTATGATGATTTCAATCATCATAATGACTCCTTAATTTAGATCTAGCATTAAAGAAAGGAATTAGTGAGTTTTGAAATTCAAATTTTGAAATTAAAAAACTTTCCTTATTTGCGAAATTTGAAAAAGGAAAGTTTTCAAATTCGAAATCCAACGAAATTTAATTTGAGGAGGAATCATTATTTTCCCCCCAAATTACCCGAGCTTGTTTGGAAAGAATTTAAATCCTCCCTCCTCCCTTTCTCTCCATGCCGCCGGCACTACTAGGGCTCATCTCCATTAATACTCATTGAAGGCATTAATTGCAATTAATTTGAAATCAAAATTCAAATTAGTTTCCCTTCAAATTTAATCAAAATCTGAAATTAATTTCAGATTTGGATTAAATCCCACCACCACCCTAACCTAACCTAATCTCCTTCAAGCCCTAGCCACCTTCCCCATCTCTTCTAGCCGACCCCACCCCTCTTCCTCTTACTCAAGCCGCCACCCCCTCTCCAGCACACTTTGCTCTCCTTTGTCTACTCACTTGTGCTCTTTCCTTCTCATGTCAATAATGCATGGCCGGTCCTGAGATCGACCACAGTTTCATCTTCGACGAACAAGGACGGACAAACATTCTTGCATCCCCGTTCTTTGACGTACAACTTGGACACGACGAAACTGTGGAGGACACATAGACCACATCCAATATCAACTTGTATTATCAATCGAAGAGCACCATCCACCAAGTCGTTGGCTCATCATCGACCATCCGACTTCTCCTCCACCGTCGGCCTCCCTCCCAACAACGAAGGTTCTTGGCGTCACCTCCTTCATGGTAATATCTTTCATCACGTGGCTCGCTATTCTCCACTAAAAGCCTACTAATAATTGTGAGTGAAGGTCTTCAAGGTGAACCTCTCGTTGTTAAGCGTTGGGTTATGTTATGAGTACCTAGCATCTACTTTTGTCTTGAACTTGGATTGAATTATTTGGTTAATCTCAATTGCATGTCTTTGGCCTATGCAAGTTGATTACTTTAGATTCATAATATTCTTTTATGTGCTAGTAATAAATTTTCATTGGCTAAGTTTTAATCGATTGTTCCTTTTGATTTCGCCCACATAACTTCTAGTAGTTTCACATCAGTTGATCTATCTCTAGAATAGTAAATCATTTGTATCTTGCTTTATTATTGAAGAAGAAATAAGAAAATCACCCATATCTTGGTGTTCCTTTACTGTTCTTCTCTTTTATTTGTTGTTTTTACGTCTAAGGCTTATCTACTTTTTTTGGGACCTATGATTGTTCATATATATAATAATAATAATAATAATAAACAAAACAAACAGAACAAAAGCTAAATCACGTCGCTCATGTCATTCACGTTGTGGTCAAATCAATTGGTTATTCAGTTTGTATAAGACAGGGAGAAAATGGAAAGATGAAGTTACGCTCACTTACGTTATGGCCTACTTGATTGAATCTTGCAAAAAGTGCTACTGTTCATGCAATTACGGCAGAATCTTGCTCCGACGTTCGTGACTCCCATCTATCTTTGACCCGAAGCCTCACTTGCTCGCAAACGTGCGAGCAGCCTGTACAATTCTGATCGACACATACGATTCTTGAAGACTGCCCATCTGTTTACAACCCGAAGTTGATCACAACATCCACACGAAGCCACATTGCACGTAACCTGTACAAAGCCTCATTACATGCGATTATTCTTGTGCGAGCAACCCACGCCTCTGCTCCCCGCACAAGCTTCTGAATCCAAACCTACGCATGTCGGCGACATCTCCGTCCCGTTCCAATTTCCTCCATTTTGCACCGTCTGTACACCCATAAACGAATTCGTTCGTCCGTCTCCCTCTGCGATCAAGCCTCACGCAAGCTTGCCTCTTCCCAGTCTTTCGATCAGAACCCACGCTCGATCCACCTCAGTTCTTCGAAATAGTGAGTGAGAAAAAGTGGTCTATTATTATTATTAATGATATACATATTATAATTCATAATAATTACTAATAATTAATAATAATAATGATTATTATAACTATTTTAAAAAAAGTATATGCCGCAAATCGTTGAATTGGAGAATCAAAGACATATTTGATATGCCCCCCGAAGTCCTAAGCTGTCGATCTGATCCAGCCAAGTAGACCAAAAGGGCAAGTTCCCTCCTCTAAACTCCAATTGCAGGGAAAGGACATCAAAACGCTGTCAAAAATCCAGAAAGCACTAAAATATCGTAAGCATCAAATTGGAGCATCGAAGAGTAATTCCGGAGTCGATGTTAATGTGACGCCCCAAGATCTAACTTGGAAGAATTATTCAGTCAATTCTTTAAACCGTCAACTAGCAGAGTTATCTATAATCATCAATCAATGATAAACAATCTAACAAAATCTATAATTTAAAACATCAAGTAAACATTTCTATACATTCCCAAAAGTTTATTTATAATACTCAGGATTTACACATTAATCACGATTACATCCAGTCCTGAGTACAAAAGAATAACTATAACAATAAGGAACAAAAACCTGAAGAACTCAGATCAACCTCACACTCATGCTCCCTTGCCCTGACCTGAAAATATTAACCACATATAATGAGCTTCAAAAAGCCCAGCAGGTCACCAAAAACCTACAACTGAAATCAAAGCACAGTACGGAAATAATATACATGTCAATCGTCAAATAAAAAACAGTCACTTGCACATGATCATTGAATCTATGCAGATACGAAAATTAGTAATAAATGCATAATCAATAAAAACCACAGTCATCAGTAGGAGAATCAATAAACAGTAGAAAAATCCATAATGCTCAATAAATCAATACATATGTCAATTCCATCATATCTTAAAACAGCGGTTAAATCCATAGAGAAAATCGTCGTATCAGTAATATTAATCAAATCAATATCGTATCAATAACATCAATCAATCGTATCATTAGGATCAATCAAATCATTGAATAATGAAATCATCTCCAGTCAATAATATCAATCGGTATGAAATCATATAAATAATCAAATCAATACATCGTGAAAAACTGTTGAAATCAAATCAATATAGTAAAAGCATATTTTATATCACGTGTTCAGTGTATCACATGTAGCAGATCAATATTCGGTGTATCAATGAATCCATAATATCGATGAATCAATAATATCGGTATCCGTAGTATCAATGAATCAATGCAATATCAATAAAATCATACAGTAACAGTAAATCCATTGAATATCAATAAATCAATTCAATATCAATAAATCCGTCGATATCCGTAAATTCGTACGGTAATCAATAAATCAATCGGTAACAATAGATCAATTCAATATCAGTAAATCCATAGAGAAATCATAAGAACAATACTTTAAACATGCAATTCAATACAATAGTCTTACTCAACAAGTACAATCACTGGCTATTAAGGCATTTTTCAGTCTTGGAATATCGATGTATCGTTGTATTCGTTGGCTCAATAATAGAGTCGTCACTCTTCGCCCGTCGGCATAATCTCCTTATGACTCCTAATCATTATATCACGTGATCAATAGAGGATAAAACCAAACCCTTTTTAAAAGAAAGCCCGTCGGCCCACCATCCTGTACAGGTCAATCAATCTCCAACCAACGGTTCAACCAGTCTTTACTTGTCTTTCAGTAATATAACAGTATTTCAATCATATATCCACATTCGTATACATCTCATTAATACATGGTAATCGACAAACACAATTTAACTCAATTGAATAAAATCCTTAAAATATCGTACAGTCGACAGAAATCCCAAACAGAGTCAAAATACACAGTTTCAAAAATTTATCAAATTACCAGAAATCGAATAAAACATAATTTCAAAACTTTTCTTGTACTGAAGCAATATTTTTCGACATCCAGATAATTTCATATTCGATAAAAATCTAACAGAATTCAAAATATTCGGTAAAAACTTTACAGAAAATACTCAAATCGTGCAAAATCATCATTTCAACAACATACCAAAAGTTACGCGGTAAAAGTTTCTTCAAGACAAAGATATGTAAGAATTTCGGTAACGGAAATATAAAATTGAGCAGAAAAATACCAAAACACGAAATCTTTGAAATCAGAAATAGGATTCAGATTCCGTACAGCGAGACAAACAATTCTTCCAACAGCGGCGTCGGACGAAAATCGCACCGCGGCCTCCAAAACCAAGCTTTCCTCTTCTCTTTCCTTCTTTTCTCTCTCTTGCTTTCTCTCTTTAAAAATATCTCAAATCATCTATTTAATGAACTCGATCGTCCAGACGATGTTTTCCATTCGTCTCGGGACGAAGCTCTCTGGACACGAGCGTATAAACGATAATTAATTTTGTCCCTGGACGATGGTCTCGGGTAAAAATTTTGTTCAGTTCGTCCCGGATGAACTCAAGTTCGTACAGACGAACCTGCACTCAAAAATATGAAATCTGGAGGGGTTTTACAGTTAATTCCCTGATGCCCTCGGCCGTTGAATTATATTCAGCTGGGCAGATTATAAAGGGCAAGTGCCCTCCCGACCTCCCTTCACTGTCAGGGGACGTCGGTAGGCTGTCGAAATTACTCCGCAAAATTATCCTGGAGTTAATAATCTAATTTTAACTAATTTATTCCTTTATTCTGAAAATTGAATTTAAAACAACGTTAATTTAAATTGACCTAATTAACCTAAAGCTTTGTAACTAAATTTAATTGGTTAATTAATTAAAATAGAAATCTAAATAAACATTAAGTAATTAATTAAATTTAAGAATTTTAATCAAATTAAGATTTAATAATTAATTTATTAAAATAACTTGAGGATTCATTTATTTAATGAAATTTAATTAAAAATTAAAATCTTATAATTAATAAATCAATTTGTTAAAGTCTAAACCTTTAAAATTAATTAACTAATAATAGCAACTAATTTAATTAATAACTAAATTAAACTACTTTAAAATTTAAAATGATTAAATGGACTGAGCAATCAATTTTAAATTAAAAATTAATTAATTGAGCAAATAAAATTTAAATTTAATTAATAATTAAATTAAACATAAATTGAATAAATGTAAAATACATTGAATTTAATTAACAAGCTAAGTGATTAATTAAAATTAACTTTAATTAAAAATTCATTTAATTAATTAACACAATTAATTCAAAATTAAACAAAATGCATTAAAAAAATAAAAGAGTAATGTTCACATCATCAGACTTTGGATACAACTTACACTAAAACTCAAACTCCTAAAAAAAAACTAATCAAAGCATAAAACAAAAAGAAAGCTGTAAAAATCCTAAACTAAACACCTTCAACTCCTATGCAAAGCTCTCCAAGCCCAGCTCCTAGTAAACCCTGCAGTTGCAAGCTCCAACTCCAACAATTACTAGCCACAACATACCTACAAATAAACAAACGAAGCATTAGTACAATGTACTAAAGCGAACTAGTAATAGTAAAACAAAACTTTGGTGGTGATTATGAGTAAACTCTTGGAGATGCAATCAAAAACTCCATCGGTGGTTCCGATGGCCAACCCTAACTAAGTTTTGATTGGGATTTCCTTGGCTGAATCGAAAGGAAATGAGATTAGACAGGAGTTCGATGAGAGTTTCTTTCATTAAGAGCCACCTCTTAGGGCTCCGATAAGGGGCGAATCAGGGTTTCCGAATGAGGGGACAATAATGAGGGGCTTTTTTGGTGTATGTGTTAGGGTTGCCGACCACTATGGAAGACATTTCGGGCAAGGGGATTGGGTGATCGGAGAAGGAGGGGGTCAAGAACCACCTCCTAGGGCTCCGATAAGGGGCCGAATAAGATTTTTGGAGGGGGGGGGGGGACAACAGGAGGGGAGTTTTGTGGTGAAGGTGGTGGGGTGGTCGACCATGATGGGAGGTCTTTTGGGCAAGAGGAGTGGACGACTAGAGATGGAGGGGGATGGGCCGAACCATGGGGATTGAGTCATGTAAGATGGAGGGAAGAAATGTGAGATTCTCACCCTCGATATACAGGGGAAATATGGAGGGATCATGACAGGAGGAAGAATCTATTGGGGCGGTGATATCTTACGGTGGCAATCCTAGGGCCGTTGCATCCTAGCCTTGATGTGAAACAAGCTGAATATCTTGCAGCAAGACTTGCACTTATTCATCCCAGTTCTCAAGAATTTAGTTCGTATGGCGGAAGAATAGATGTAGACCCATATGTTTTACCCATTCCTAGACATTTCATGACTTTTATGCAATCTAGAGATGCCAGATAGCTCTGTTACAACTTCCATTGAGAAAATGCCCCAACCGAGTTTGTTATGCATAAGCACGTCTTACCTTTTGTTCCCCTTAACCAAAGCTGCCAATTTGTTCTCAACATCATGGGTTTATTATTCAGAAGGTACTTATCAAGTAGAAGGATTTATTAGAGCATGAAGCCACATGGGAACCTTATGAGTTGATTAGGAGACAGTTCTCTTCCTTTCACCTTGAGGACAATGTGCATTTTTGAGGGACTATTGATACGCTGGGGGGCTCATAGCTAGAAGGGGGAGCTATTTTGGAAGGTTTATAATCAAGAGGGAGTTGTTAAGAAAAGTTCCTAATTAAGGAAAATTGTTTATGATGGTTTCTAATCAAAGGGGGAGTTGTTTAGGAAAGTTTCTTAATTGTGTTTATACTATTTTGAAAGTGTTTAATTGTTTGTGAAGGTTTTTTAAAATATGTTTAATTGTTTAGGAAAGTTTGTTAAATCATATTTAATTTTTTAGGAAGGTTTTCTGAATCTTGTTTAATTATTTAGGAAGGTTTCCTAAATTATGTTTATGTTGATTAGAAAGATTTTATTTATTTAGAAATGTTTCCTAAATTATGTTTGTGCTGATTAGGAATGTTCTAATTGTATTAGTGTTCTAGGGCTATTTAAGGCGGAGTTTATCTATAGTTTAGGGTATGATATTGTTGAGTTTATTTTCCTAGTGTTTGTTATGAGTTCTTAGCAACGTCTAGGGTTTGTGGGAGAGTTGATCTACCTCTCAAATGGTAGATCAATTGTATCTTGCTTTATTATTGAAGAAAAAGAAAGAAAGAAAATCAACCCTATCTTGGTGTTCTTACGCTGTTCTTATCTTTTATTTGTTATTTTACGTCCAAGGCATATCACCATTCTACTATGATGGATATAGTCATTAATCTTAATTGAGGGGACCCTCACCATAAAAAATGCTCTCTTAAATAAAAAAATAATATAGGCCCTATGTATTTATGTTGGACATAATTCTAGCAAATTATAAAAAAGAGAATTCCATCATACTCTAGCTCCTATATACATATAAGTCAAGCAATAGCTGTTTGTTTCACACTCATAGCAGCCCTACATCAATTTGTTAAGGTTATCAAATTTAAATTTGGCTTACACTCACTAAATATAGATATAATATCAAGTATGTCCATAAAAATTTTGTTCTAATAAGTACGTGACTTGTATTTACTGATCGGTTGATTAGTCTGATTGCAATAATATCATTATATTGTAGTTATAACCTAAGCTTGAATGTTCCTCAATCGTTAGCCTATGAATTATGAGCAATAAAGCACACTCGATAGGGAGACTTGTTGTTCGTCGAGGTCTGCTATTAAATTGACCAATTTGAGAAAGCTTTCACCCGGTATCTATGAAGTCCTTATGAATGAGGTAACCTATGATTGCTGACAAGGATTCTTTAGTCAAGTTGGATTGAGTATCTTTGTTAAGTAGATTAGGGTCATGACAACTTTGTACAACAAAATCATTAGGTCTTGGTTGGGTTCTTTGTCATTCTCGCACCATCCACTTTGAGCGATTAGCGGTATATTCCTTACTCTAATTCAAATTTCTTCTGCTAAAATAAAATATCATAGAGTCCCTAGCATAGCTTTAATCAAAAGTTCTCTATTTTGTTTGAGAAAGGTGATTAATCATAGGAACTTGGATTTATTGAAAACCTTGAATTAGATTACAAAATCCTCATATATGGGTGAAACCATAGTGTGGCGTTGTATTTAATATCCAACATTCCTTATGAAAAGTCAACTTGGAATCACTCGGGTATCTAAGATCATAGATTTTCAATTCTATAATTGGATTGAATGACTTCTTACAAATCGAACTAGGGTTGAATTGGCTCAGATCGGATTGTTAGCCACCCTACTTTCCAATACACCTAAATAGTTTCTTTTGTATGTTTTAGCATGTAGTATAATGCAGACGTATGCAATTGCTTAAATAAAAAAAAAATGCAATTGCTTAAATAATCTTACCTTCCTTGGATGAAGAAATTGTAGTCTGATGCATTTTTTGCAACAATAAATCTTCAAATCATGGACTACAAAGGTTTATGGAATTGTTTTCGTCTGTCTCTGCCCAAGGAAAGTGTTGTTTTTCAAGTTTATGATGTGTTTTTGAATTGTATAATTTGGCGAAAAATCCAAATTGCATGGGTGCCAAGTACTTGATTTAATTTTTTTACTCCACCCATGATAGCTTAATTAAATGCGTTTATTCAATAGAAAATGTTATAGCACGCACACACAGACACAAGTTCTCTATGCTTAGCATGTTATGCTTTTCTTTTAGCCACCAATTGTTTTACGTATGCTTGTTGATAATACCAATCAGCTGATTATATTTTGCACAGATAGTTTAGTTGTGTGAAATTTATTCTTAAGTAGATTCTTCATGATCAATTTTAGCATATTTGTAACGTTTTTAAATTAAAAACTCCCAAGTATTTCCCCTCCTCTTAATGATTAGCATACTCATACTTTTGTGCTTCTTTTTTGTGTTATAAGCTGTAGGCTGCATAAGGTTCAGATAAGTGTTTTCTTTCTTGAATTTATGAGTCTTACTTTTTTTGCCGTCTTTTTGAAGCTATTTAATATATTCTATGTTATCTTTCTTATTTCAGGCAATTTTTAAAAGATTTCCCCGGCCAAATAAGGAATATCAGTCATTTTCTTTAATATATGGGGATAGATCTTTAGATCTGGTTGGTATTCTTCCATATTATCTTTTCCCCTTCGTTTTTTTTTCTTTTCCTCCTTTGGAGTATCAAAGCAGTATTTAGCATCAAATGTGGCAGCATGCAACGATTTTGTTTGTTGAGCATATTATAATCATAGAAATAAAACCAACCCTATATAAGGTCATTAAACAGATATGCAAGGACAAGGATGAAGCTGAAGTTTGGTTTGTTGGCCTGAAGGCATTAATTTCTCAAGGAAATCGTCAAAATTGGAGATCAGAATCAAAAAATGAAAGATCTTCAACTGACACTAATAGTCAAAGTACAGATAGTAGAAGAGATTCTCCCTTGATTCATCCACTAGTTGCCAGTGATTCCTTGAACAAGGTCGTAATTGTATTTCCGGAACAAAGTACTACAAACCTCTTTTCATTAAGTGTTTTCTTAGCCTATCTTTCTAATGTTTACTTTAGGGTTCTAGAGGTGCTAAAATGAACCACATGTCATTTGAAGATCATTCTATTATTGGTCTTGGAAAGGTGTTCTCTGATGTTATATTAAATTCTTCATCAACAAAGTGTTCCCTAAATTCAAATTCATTTATAAATTCTGTTGGTTCATTCTCATCTGGAGCTGGGGATATTTTAAATTCACAGAGCTCCTCTGCTGATGCTCTCAGAGTAAGTTTATCTAGTGGTGTAAGTTCATCCAGTCATGGCTCCGGGCATGTTGATTTTGATGCATTGGGTGGTGTTTACATTTGGGGAGAAGGTATAGGTGGCGGGGTACTTGGTGGTGGCACACACAGGATCGGAACTCTTTCAGAAGCTAAATTTGATGCTTTTTTGCCAAAAGCGCTGGAATCAGCTGTAGTTCTTGATGTTCACAGTATTAGCTGCGGCAGCCATCATGCAGCCATAGTAACTAAACATGGGGAGCTCTTTAGTTGGGGAGAAGAATCTGGAGGTAGACTTGGTCATGGAGTTGATGCTGATGCTTCCTACCCAAAGCTTATTGATTCTCTCAATGGCGTAAATATTGAACTCGTGGCATGTGGTAAATTTCACTCCTGTGCTGTTACTTTCTCTGGTGATCTGTACACATGGGGGGACATCAGTTATAGTTGCTGTCTTCTTGGGCATGGAAGTGTAGCCAGTCATTGGATTCCAAAAAAAATTGGCGGTCCCCTTGAAGATCTACATGTATCGTCGGTATCTTGTGGTCCATGGCATACAGCTGTAGTAACTTCTATGGGTCAATTATTTACGTTTGGTGATGGAACATTTGGTGCTTTGGGACATGGAGACCGCAGAGGCACCAATGCTCCGAGAGAAGTTGAGGTTTTAAAGGGAATGCGTACTGTGCAGGCAGCTTGTGGTGTCTGGCACACTGCCGCTGTTGTTGAAATTTTGGATGATAATTCAGATTCTGGTAGCTCCTTATCCTGCAAAATTTTTACTTGGGGAGATGCAGATAATGGTAGACTTGGACATGGTGATAATGAACACAGACTTATCCCGGCTTGTGTAACTTCTCTTTCTGAGCCAAACTTTCGTCAGGTTGTTTGTGGGAATGACATAACTGTTGCTCTTACTTCTACGGGAATGATTTTCACAATGGGAAGTACACTTTTTGGACAGTTGGGAAATGTTGAGGCCGATGGAAATAGCCCTGCTTGTGTTGCTGGAAAGATCTGCACCAGTTTTGTTGAAGAGATAGCTTGTGGTTCCTATCATGTTGCAGCTTTAACGTCGAAAACCGAAGTCTACACTTGGGGTAAGGGTGCAAATGGCCGTTTAGGCCATGGAGATAATGATGATCGTGTTTTACCAACACTAGTGGAAGCTTTGAAGGACAAGCACGTTAAGAGTGTTCAGTGTGGTTCAAATTTTACCGCTGTCATCTGCTTGCATAAAACAGTATGTGGCGCTTATCAGGCTGTATGCTCTGGCTGTCATCTTACATTTTGCTTCAGAAGAAAGCGACACAATTGTTACAACTGCGGCTATGTATTCTGCAAAGCATGCAGTAGCAAAAAGTCTGTAAGGGCATCTATGGCACCTAACTGTAACAAGCCATATCGTGTCTGTAATGACTGCTATGATAAGCTGAGGAGCACTATAGGAAATGGCTTAGGTACAAGAGTTACCACACGTCAAAATGGAATGGTATATGAAATGTCTAATGAACTGGTTGAGAAGGATGCTGTCGATTCTAAGACTCAGGGACAGGGATATTTTTCCAGTCTTTCTTCCGTTCAATCATTCAAGGGTGAAGGCGGACATTCTAAGCATGACTTTAAATCTAGATCAAATAATGGAAGGGTTCCTCCAACTCTTCATGAAAACTATGAATGGGGAAGTGCTCATTCAGTAAGCTTCTCGAATCTTCTATGCATGTCTCCTAAGAAGGTTCTATCTGCATCTCTTCCAAATTCAAGAGCAGCAACTACCTCAATCTCTACATCTTCCAATTGGACGTACTCATCTTATTTGACTGTCACTCCAACTTTGACTGATTTTGCTTCCGGTTCCCCTGAGGTGATGGCTAATAATCCCAAGCTGACAAATGACAGTCTAAGCCAAGAAGTTGTTACTTTGAAGCTAAAGGTAACTTCTTCATCATTGCTATGCAAGCCTTGGTGTTACAAATTTACACTTTTTTTTAAATGAAAAAATTTTAATTGCAATTCTCTTGTCATTGCAATCAAGGTTTAGAGCAACTCTTGTAGTTTTTTCAGACAACTTTTTTTTTTTAGCAAAATTGAAGTTTAGTGACTCTCCTTTTCATATCCAAACTTCAGCTGCAGACTTATATTGGCTAGGAAGATGCTTTATCGCCAAGTTACCGGAAGCTATGTTAGGCATCTTTTGTCACGATCCTTTAGTTTATCATGTCGGAACTGATTGATTTATTATCAATATACATCTCAAGCCTTTTATATTTGCATTGAAGTTTTATTGTGGAGTTAAATATTGTACCTCATTGTTATGAACTTACCTTTCTAGTAATTAGCTCCACTAAAGATATGAAGTTACAAAAACATTATCTTTATTTAGCTTATCCCAACATGGAAAATTGATCATATTAAAATTTCATTATTTTCTACAAGAGAAAAGGGCCAAGATGGTCCCTTGAAAGGCCGAAATGGTCCCCAATTATATTAATGGGCTATTTTGGTCTCTCAAATCTTTAAAGAGGAATCAAAATAGTCTCACCATGAGATTATTTTTATTCCTTTTTAAAAACTTGAGCCAAAATAATCATTTAATATAGTTGGGGTCCATTTTTGTCCTTCATAAAGAGCCAAGGTCCATTTTGATCATTTTCTCTTTTTTTTTTTATAAATATCATATGATATATCAGCTATAATCTTTTGGGATTGTGAACCAATCTTTAAAAAATTCTCTTGATTTATGTTTTGCATGTCCTAAGAGGGCTTGGGGCAATGGATTATATTTCTTCCTTTCTAAACTGAAGGTTATATATTCAAATTAAAAAACAACCTCATTTTAATAAAGAATTATAGATTTATGCATTTACCCTCCTTGGATCCTACATGAACATGGGCCTCATGCATTTGGATCACCCACACAAACATGTATGTAAAGGTTTTTGATGAAGGTGGCATCTCATCAATGGGGTCCTCGGTAGGGGTTTATTCATGTAGCCTTTTCTTATAAAAATCATTCTTGGCCCATGAATGAAACATTTGCAAGGATCTTGGTTTCACTAAGTGTGTCATATTGATTTAGTGTGAACAAGCACCAGTAAAGAGTTCTAAAATGGCCATGATGATGTTTGGTTGGAAGGTTTCAAAATACATGCATTTTATAAATGCAAAATAATTGGAATACTTGAGTTATAACACATAGGAGTTGTTTGGTTGGATGCAAATCAAATGCATTAAAAATCAAATAAGAAAGATTGCACAATTCATTTATTTTTTTATAGCTTTAGACCAATAATTAAAAATAAGAGACCAAGAGAGTATTTTACATGTATCCTAATATATAATATATATATATATATATATATATATGAATTGTTCGATCTTTTTTACTTGATTTTCTAATTAATAATCTAAATCTATTAGAAAAAACTTAGCTCACGCCTCACAGAATAAAACTGAGTGCTAGAAAAACTTAAGACAAGTAGAAAATATATTAAAGATACATTATTCATTTATTTCAATATGACAACTAAGTCGCCTAAATTTTGCCTTTCCTAGATGCATAATTCATCAATGTGAATAGTAAATAAATTTATATGTCATTTTAGAATGAAAAAATATTCAAGAATCAATCAAGGAAACTTATTTGAAGCATACAATATTACGTACCTGTAGTAGATCGCTTCCCTTGAGCATCCTTCAATCCCTTCGAGATCAGAGAATGTTGTATTGTCAATCCCAGGTTAGATGCCTGCACCAAATTCTCATGTGGTGGTGGAGTATCCTATTCATCCCTTTTATCACTCCCCCCCCCCTCTCTCTCCCCCCCTTATCCAGATTACCTCTCTATCCTCCATATCAGTTGCGGAACCATTGGCATATCATCAACATTGTCCGTTAATAGATATTTTCCTCCAAAAATAGATGAGGAGATAAGCAGCACGGAAAATCGATCAAGGGGGCAACGTAGATACAAATGAACATGGGCAAGGGGCGACGGGGTGAGCGGGCAATTGCTTCAATAATCATGTTTGAAAATCGATCGATTTGGGTGAATTTCAAATGTAAGGAAAATAAAGGGGGTAAAGTATTTCAAATCCCTCAAAAGTTACTTCAAATTTCGTTTGTTTTAAATCAAACTAAAATGGTTTAAAATGTAGGTAAATGGAGTGCACACTCTTGTTGCTTCAAACCAAATATCCCTATGCAAGTTTTATATGCATTAAACTCAATGGAGCTATGTTTAATGTTTGAAGTCCCATGCCCCATGTTTGTCTTAATTTTCCTCTAAGATTGGTCTATTCCGCTCCCATCTTTGAGTTGAAGTGGAAAATGTAACCATCTACTTTATCAGTGCCACTTAAATGAATGATAGATGTAACTTGGAGATCGATGATGAAACACTATGAATGTGGTTTCAAAATATTCCATCTAGGATACAGCTTACTCCTAAGGCACATCCTAGGCCATTCAATTAACCTCTCTTCACCTTAGTGAGAGGTTATTAGAGATGCGTACTACCTATCAAGCTAGTTATTATTTATACTTGTTTTGGTGAGATGCATTTATTGTGGATGGACACATTTTTTATAGATAGACCCTTGTTCCATGATCAAAATGTGCTTCATAATGGAAGAGATAATATTTATGTGTTTAAGTATAATGGATCAATAGTAAGTTATTTTCAACAAATTCTCTCTATACTGCCTAGAAACTAGTTATTAAATCTGAAGTTGAATCTAAAAAGTACTGCTCACTTGATTGTTTGTAGATTCTATAGGGATTTTGATGTGATACCAGGAATTGAATCTTAGAAAATTTAATAGAAGTTGTTAAAATAATGAAAGTTCAATCTTGATGCTTTTCTTAAGTGAAAATTCAAAAGAGATCTTAGAATTTTAACCAAGTCTAGGCAAGTTATTACCGCTAAATTAGCAAGATCTATAAAATAACGACAACAATAAATAGTAAAGCAAATGAAAAGCCAACTAGAATCCGGCGGTTAACAAAGCGATTGTCTCACCTTGAGGCTACGCTCATTTGTCTACTTCTAGGGTTGTCGGACGAAGAAGAACCACACAAGAGATGAAACCACTCCGAGGGCGACGGTGCCGGAGATCCGTAGTGAAGGAGAGGAAGGCGTAGGATGTGGAGGTGGCGTGGAAGGTCGGCCGTCGATGGTCCACTCGTAGTCCGGACGTTGTCTATCAATGACTTGGATGAGGGTCGGGAGGATCCGATTCAAGTAATCTCCCACGGTGTCTTTGTCAGATTCAAATCCCGCGTCAAAGAACGACGATTGTAGGACGTCGAGATTACCTTGGCCATCGAACACAAGCCCCCATTCTAGCTTGGGATCCGCCATGCGACATGGAGATGAAGATGGGTGGTCGCCATAAGGTGCTCTCCAATGGGGAAGATGGAGAGGTCGGCGGGTTGTAGAGAGGAGGGGGAGGCCGGCGGTAGAACTAGGGAGAGAGGAGGGATTAAGCTTTAGAAAACTGAAATTGATTTCAGTTTTAGGGATTTAGGAGGGAAAATTTTGGGATTTGAATTTTGAAAACCGAAATTAAGGAGAGGAGTTATGGCTCCATAAATGGGGAGAGCCAAGGGGGGGGGGGCCGGCGGTGGAGAGAGGGAAGGGAGAGGGAAAATAAAAACTGAAATAAATTTCAGTTTTTGTGTAATTGGGGGGGAAAGTTTGAAATCAATTTGAGAATTCAATTTAGGGAAGAGGAGTTAATTAGCTCCTTAATGGGGAGCCCAAAAAGGGGGGAGGCCGGCGGCAGCTAGAGAGAGAGAGAGACTTGGGGAGAGAGGGAATTGGGTTTCCAAATTGGGTTGATGATGTGGAAAAGGACTTTAAAAAGCTCCAAATCAAATTAATTTGAAATTGGATTCAATCATGGGAACTTTCCTAATTTGGAATTCCAAATTAGGAAATAATTCAAAATTTGAATTCCAAATTTCAATTTGAAATTGGCGGAGAGAGGGAATTGGTCGGGTGGGGGAGGGGCGTCGGTGAGGTGGGCGGCCGGAGTTGTGAAGGTGGCCGGCGGCGGGAAACCCAAGAGGGGTGGCGGCTAGGGTTTCGGCCTTTCAGGTGAAGCTCGGTGGGGTTTCTTGTGGTGGGAAAGAGGATGTAGACAAAAGGGGGGTCAACCCATGTCCAAAATAATATGAATTTTGGCTTCCCTTGAGTCTACTAGCTTAATCAAAATTGAGCTGAAATTTTAGCTCATTTATGAACTGGTCTTTAGTTCACTTATTGAACTAAGGGTTAGCTCATTATTAGCTATGATTTTAGCTCATAGTTATCTTTTTATTAAATGTATTTCTATGTTTTAATGTTTTAAGTTTTAATATCTTAAAGTTGTCTCTTGGGTTTCCAAAAAGGGCTTTTTGGAATCCCAAGTTATTTGTTTAGTCTTCCCATGGTGGCTCCTTGAATTCCACCATGGCTTTATGTGCTTTTGCCCCCTTGGATTCCGGCCGGCTGCTGGTTTCCCGTGCCTGTGCTCCCTCCCGTGACCGTACCCCCTTGGTTCCCGCTCGGCCTCCTTGGCTCCCGCGGCTACCTCTTCGGTTTCTTGGCTTGGGCTGTTTTTGCGTGAAAAGCATTTGGGTTTAATGCTTTTGATGCTTAATTTCTTGTGATAATTAATGTATGTGTCCTTTTGTATTCCCCTTTCATACCTATAAATATGAGGGGTTGTTTATGTTTGAAGTTAGTAAAGTGAAAGTTATGAAATGTGATTTTTGGAAAAGTTATAACCTGCGGGTTTGCTTGGAAATCCTGCGGGCTCTTTTCACCCTTCTTTCTCATCCCCTCCGGAAATCCTGCGGGCTCTTTCCAACCTTTCTTCTCGGGCTTCTAACCTCTTTCGTCTCTCCGCATGTGCCACTCCACCTGTATCCTTCTTCTCTAAGTGAAGCAACTTTAGGGTGTCTTTGAGATCGAGTCGAGTTTGTGTTTTTAATTTCTTTAATTTGAAATGTAAGAGTTTGTTCTTTCTTTTCTCGTCCTACTTTCTAGTTATTTCTTTTTCGTTGGAAGTCCTTTTTGTCGTGTCGTCTAAGTGTTCTTTTTGCGATCAAGAGATATAGGGTCCCCTGTATTTTTTGACTGCATCAAGAGGGAGGTGGAAGAATGAAATACAAGGATTGCAATTATCTAGAGAATTCACTAAGAGATCTCAAACGAAGAACTCACCAAGAGATCTTCAAGCACTCACAAAGAGAACATAAAGTAGAAAATTTCATTCATCCAATAATCCATAAAATACAATGACAAAGCCTTTATATAGGCTATCCGGAAATAAAAACATAAAGACGACATTGCCCTTGGGCTACAACAAGCACTAATTCCCTCATAGGGGTACAAAAGGAAAAACATGAAATATAAATGACATAAAATAAAACATCAAAAATAAAGACTCTGAATCATGGCCGTCGATCGGCATCTCCGGCGATGGTACACGTGTCGAAATCTGATGTCCCCATCAGCTAAGCGAAGGACAATAATTTGGCGGTATCTTAGCTTTGGCACCCCAATGAATTTTTTCTTGAGAAAGGTTGAAAAGCTTATACATGTTGAAGTTGTTATACTTCTTAAAAGTTTTCATGATTTGACTTCTGAAGAATTATCTAATGAAATGCTTTTATTGTGATACCTTCAACATATAGTGGATCTTGTTTCTAGTTCATAACTATCTAATATACCACACAGTGAACTCGATAGAACCATAACTTGCCAAGTTGAGAAGTCAAAGACATACTTGTCAATCTGAAATAAACCTAGGGATGTCAAAATTAGGTTGCAGGTCGGGTTCGGGTCGAACTCGACGTTGACTCGCTTCTGTTCGAAAGGACTCGAACCCGACCTATTTTTTCAAATGGGTCAAATTTTAATACCCGGTCTTGACCCACAAAAGAGATGGGTCAACTCGACTCGACATGGTTGACCCGGGACCGGGTAGAAATCACAAGCAATGGCGCATGTTGCGCAGGTTGGAGTCGTTGGACTCTCGCTTAACGAGCTGAGGAGGGACGTTGGACGCGCACATTATGCAATGCATGAATAGCAGGCGACTAGGCGAGTCACATGGTAGCGATGGTGCGACTGGACTGGAGTACCAGACCGTGCGAGCAACGAAGCAGCGGGACAGGTTGGACACTTGTACTCGCGCATTTAGGGCTTGTGGGTGGGAGCAGGAGTTTGGCCTCTAAGGCTATGTCGCTGTGTGCGGTGCGCCTACGCGGGATGTGGGTGCTGCTTGAGCGAGTCAAGTGACAAAATCGGGTCAAATACGGGTCATTCTCGGTTTTCCGGGTCAACTCAAACCGACACAATTTTTGAAACGGGTCGATTTATTGAACTTGAATCCGACCCGTTTGACAAACGGGTTGACCCTAACTCAAAATTTTATTGTCGGATTTTCGAGTCGTGTCAAATATTGACACCCCTTAATAACCACCAACGTAAAAGTTATATGGAGCCATAGTTATGACATAAGACATGTTGTTTTAAACATTCCACAAAATATTAAAAAAAGTATAGATAATTTATTTGTAATTTAATAATATCAGAGAAAATATACTAATACAAAAAGCCACAGTTAATGCCATATAGAAAAAAAATGATCAAAATTGTTCCTGGATTATTTATGAGAGGATGTTTTAATCCTAGACTATTTCATGTATTTAATTTTGTCAAGAAACTCTACAAATTTTGATCTAAAATATTCCATTGATTCTTTAATTATGATTTAAAATAATCCAATAGAGTTCTTTTGCAGATCATATTTGATAAGTCAATAGACTAAATTAAACGTATTAGATAGTTGGGATTAAAATGGCCCGATATAAATGGATTAGGGATCATTTTGACATATAGAATATGAAAATGCATTAACATACACGAGCAATTATAAAAGACAACTAGATTGAAAAATAAATTTTCATGATAATGATGACAACATGTGCCCTTGCTATGCTTTGTGCTTTAACATTCATTAATTTTATGATATTTTTATGTATGGTCGACAAAGTTATAATTAAGATATTTTAATGGGAAAGTTTGATCCCCTGTCCGCTACATGTTTTATTGACCTCTAAGAAAGATGATTATTAGAGAATATGTGTTGATGGTGAATATATTAGCAAGATTACTAATAAGTGTGATTTTTATACCCTATATCTATGTTGCACCAATACATCTATTTATGAATGCATGCTATATTAGATACTGGTCAGACACAGATATGCGTCTGATATGACACCGATATGTATCGAATATGACAAAGTCATATCTAATTAAAATAATATTTAATTTCAAAAGGACACGCGTAGCAGATACGCGTGTCCCGTTGAAAAATGAAAAAAAAGATGCGTATTTCGTATTTACTTCCGCGGCTGCGAGTGAGGTTCTCTCATTTTTTTAACCCGCGAGACGAGGCTTTAGGGCTTCTTCATTTCTATGACTGTGAGTGTGCATCTAGGGTTTCTACTTCATTTCGTCAAAGGAGCAGGAGAGGAGAGCCGGCCGACGACGAGCAGGTGAGACGAGGTCGTATGTGAGACGAGGAGAGACGATACGTGAGATGAGGACATACGCGAGATGAGGCGACGCAAGACGAGCGTTTGTTTACGCGAGACGAGGCCAAGCGACCACAAGCTTCGTTTCCATCGTCGATTACGTGAGACGAGGCCACATGAATGTTCGGTTCGTTTTTGTTGTCTTCTAATCTTGCCTTATTTAATTTCTTTTCATGAGGGAAATTCATCCAGGAAACTCACAATTTATATTAATATTTATTCTATAAGTCCCTTTACATATCATCAATTTATATTGGCAATGAATCTTTTTTTTTTTGAAATGTTATTTATATTATTTTGAACTGCAATGTTCCATGTAAGCTAATTTGCATGCCAGAAGCTATGTAGCAATTCTTGGATCTAGACTGGTGCTTTAAACTACAGATGGCTTTGATAGTTTTTATATCTCTAACCATATTTATTCTCGTAGCTTAATATAAAATTTTATCAATTTGATTACGAAGTTATCACCTATTTCACATGGAAGTCGAGCTGTCTATTTTAAGATTGGTTTTTTCTATCCTGTTTTGGTGTTTGATGCCTAGAGCATGACAAGTGAATGAATATTTTTTGCTAATTTACTTGAGCAAAATTAGGTTTTGTTCTCTAAATTTTATCATCATGATTTCATGCCCTAACTTCTGAACTTCTATTGATGTAGTTCTAGTGCTATGAAAGTGATTACCTCTTGATGATATGTGAATATTAGAAATTGCTAATCTTTCACTTAAGGAGCCTGAATTGAAAGCTATGATATTTATTGAAGATGATATAGAAGTTCAAAGACAAACCACAGTATCATTCCTTCTATTGAATAGTTGAAACTTCATGTGCTAGATAATTTATGTTTATGTTTTTGTTGTCGTACTTGACTTTTAATACTTTTAATTTGATATTATAAGCTACAAGGCTGCAAATGATGTTGCTTTCATTTTTTTTGTCATTTTTATGTATGATTTATAAATTATAATGTTGTGTCCGCGCCGTACCCATATCATGTATTTTTAAGATTTTACATGTCCTGTATCCATATTGTATCGTATCGTTGTTGTCGTATCCTTATCGATGCAACATAGCCATGTATAGATGATTTACATTACTTGAAGATTAGTAAAATATTGCTTTTAATACATCTAATGGTTTTTTTGAATGGTTAGTGATGTTATTCGGGTTATCTTAAGCTACTAGTATTTTCATGAGGGTGATGATTAAGTGTTAAGGTCATTCATTAAAAAATCCTTAGTACTTTACTTTATCATATAATTATATGTAATGTTACCTTTAAAGAAGATCATTTGAGGTTCGTTTTGGAGGCTCTTTGAATCGAATAGTTATATGTTAATCTTATGAAGTGTACCTTTCTTCAACACTTGTTATTTTCCTTGATTCATTATTTTTGTTAGGGGATGAGAAGCTGTCGCTGCTCAAATCAAAGAAATACTCGGTTTATCCGTTTTTTAGTTTGTAGTTTTCATGAACTAACCATATTTTACATTAGATTTATTGTAAAGTTTAATTCCATTACTGCTCCATTAATAAATATTTTGAATGACATCCATTTGGCTTGTGATGCATCTGGTGTAGTTTTCAAGATAACTCTCATTTGGCCTCAAATGCTTTAACGACATCCAACCGCTTAAAATAATAGATGGGCAAAGCTAATGTGCTCAAGTTACTTAGTTTCAATAAAGTACTTACAGATGCTTGTGATGCATCTGGTGTAGGCACTAGTAGTGTCTTGAGTTAATGAAGTCATCTTTTTACTTATTTTTTGTGAAAGCTTAATTATACATGCAAAAATTCTTTATTTATGATAAAGAGTTTTATGTTGTAATTTAAGCATTGAGATCTTGTTACTTATTTCAGGGAATGCTAAATTATTACCTCTCCCTCAAGAATTTGTGTTACCATGAAGCACTTACTTATCTTCAATTGAGGTGCAATTTCATTCAAGCTTTTGAAATTGAATCTATCCTAGACTTGTACTAGGAAAAATAGCGAAATCTCACTCATGCTTGTTATATATGTTGAGAATGTCAAACCAGTAAACAAAATGCTATTATACAACTGAAAATTACAATCTTGTATCAAGCTAACAAACAACTGTTATCCATTCAAACAAACAAACAATTAAATCGTTGGACATCCTAGTCTATAGGACTAGATTGTAAAACCCACTATCAGGTCACTTCTAAGTGAAGTAATAAGACCCATATTTTAGGGAATCTCTAAATAAAATGTAATATCCATAAAATTTCAACCAAATTCAAATTGTGGACCGTTTAACCTATAGGGTTAATTAGTTAATTGTAAAACTCACCAATGCACTACATCCAATGGGAAGCAGTAAGACTCGTCCTACCCAATAGTTAGGCAACTTCTAATGGGAGTCGTGAGATTTGTTATTTGAAAAAAAATTAAATGAAATATCAAACCCTCAAACAAAATTTAACGGACATTTTAATATAAAGGATTAGGTTGTAAAACGCACTTTTAGGAAACTTCTAAAAGGAAAGCTATAAAACCTATCCAAATAATTAAACCCTTGGGCAATCTTACTGTAGAGCTAGGTTGTAAGAGCTGCTAACGGGCAACTCCTAAATAGAGTCGTAAGCCTTACTCCAAATTAAACATACAAGCAACTTTTATGGGAGTTGTAAGACCTATTAACCAAATTCAAAACTAATGGGTAGCATTTCCATAGAGCTTGGTTGTAAAACCCACTAGTGAGTTACTTCTAATAAGAGCCGTAAGATCCGCTATACGGGCTACTTTCAATAAAAGGCGTAAGTCCCGACCCAAATTTAAATACCCGGATTACTTCTAAGAGAAATCGTAAGACCCTATTTAAATCAAACTTCTGTATAACTTCTAAAAGAAGTTATAAATCCCCAAACCAAATCAACTACTTGGCATTCTAATAGATGTAATCCCCGACACCTAATAAAACTAAAACTCACATCTAACCACCTCAGTCTATTTGGGATTCCTGAGAGGAGGCAACCCATGACTGCTAATTAGATTCTCTAGACACAACGGTCAATGATTGTTAGTATTGGTAGACTAAAACCTACATTATATTCGGGACAACGAAACCATGGAATCTTGATCGGATTTACCTTTATTTTCCCCACAATCAAGACTAAAATACCTAAAATTTATTCACCCTTAATCGATAGTTCTCACTTACATGTTAAAAGGGGTAATTAACTATGAGTGCTTGTGCTCATTGGAAGTAAAGTCCTAGATCTAATTAAACCCTGATACTACCCTCAGGGAAAATCTGTTTAACTACAATCTGACTCAAGGAATATGGAATCCTATGTCTGTAAAGTGGGATATGTGCCGACGTGCCATTTTTCTTGAGCCAGCAATGCCAATTGGTTTTGAGATTGAGATTGAACTTGCTTCAAGAGAGGACGTCGGATGACAAACTGTCGTCTTTATACTTGAGATCTTTATGATATAATTCTCTTTCAAAATTAGGCTACTTGATTGCAATATATCATATCAATTTGTCTACAAATATCATCGAACAACTATTAAATCACAGAAGGCTAAATAGTTCATAAGCGAATAGCTTAAGTGGCTCTTCTGTTGGATTTTCAAGAATTCTCTTATCAAGATTTCTTAATGTTTTAAAGACCAAAATGCCCATTCCAATATAGACACCAGCAATTGGACTTGTAATCCAAACTTGAAAAGGCTAGAACAATTATGTATTTCTTTATATAGAGTGTACATTTTGAGCTTAATAATATTATTTATTAAGTCAAAAAAGAAAAAATCCAACCTAATAGTGGTCGAACAACCTAAATTAAATTCTATCAATCATTCAGTTCAAGTTTCACACAATGCCAATAAAAATCCAAATTGATTTAAAACCCTAGAGGCTAACAATCAAGTAAGATCCAAGCATCTATCGGGTCAATGATCTAATCAAAAGTTGAAACTCTTCATATAAACCTTCAACGTGAATTCATTCAAGCGCAGAGGTCGTCTTAAACTCTGTTTGTAAATCACACTACAATTTTATTTCTTAAAAATGGTTTAAGAAAACTAATCTTAACCTGAATTACTTGATTTATCTGCCCCTCCCTAAGTACAAACCCACAAGTTTATCCTTGAGAGGAATTGTAAGTTTTAGTTCAGTTTATATTGAGCTAATGGGAATTCATAAAATGTTACTTTACTTATCCCCACATGAATATGAATAAATTTGATTCCTTCCCAGGAATTGCGTTCCAGCCAGTCCTTACTTCATTTGCGTGTGCTTCTGCATCCTAGGTGGGCCTACCAGCTACCTACTAGCTAAGAAATTGTTAGTTTAGCCCATTCCATGAGTTAGCTGTGAATGCTCGTACAGGGTGACATCCTAACTAGGCCTACTAGCTATACAGCCTAAACATCTGGCACCTAATTAGTCGGCAGAAAATTTTGTTTTATGCAACAGTTCCAGAGCTGCCTCGATTGGCCAAATATGTGCCATTAATGAAAATATCTTGCCACAACAAATAGTTTCACCGCACTACTGTTAAAATTCTTTGTGGCTGAGAAGGTCTTCCTTGGCAAATGCATATGCATTTTCCCCCACCATTTTTCGTTTTCCTAAAGCATTTCCTGTTGGGTGCGTAGGTCTTGAAAGCAGCTGTAAGCTGTATCTATTATTCATCACGTTCTTGCAAATACTTGAGCTGATGCCATCCTCATGATATTGATCTTTGACATATACTACGCCTGTTTGGTTATGGCATCTCAGACTATATCAGAATTTATTTGGCTATTAGTCATCTAATTTTCCCATATTTGGACCTTTTTTCCATCTTTTAGCTTTGCAGTGTTCTGCATGAATGCTATCTATTTTTTATTCATTTATTGGACCTTTATTTTGTTTTGCAGTTAGAAGAGTTAACGAAAAAATCTCAACTTCTAGAAGCAGAATTAGAATCAAGCAGACGGCAATTGAAGGAAGCTACAGCAACTGCCGCAGAAGAAACTTCAAAATGCAAGGCCGCAAAAGAAGTGATCAAATCTCTTACCGTTCAGGTATTCTTCGTTCAAATCAGGCTAGCTCTACATTTTATTTTTTTATGTTGAACTATTTTATTTATTTATTTATTTATGATTTGCAATGAATGGAATATCACTAATGCTTATGCATTTGTAAAGCTAGACTTGCGCGATTATGCCAAATATCACTTGAACTGTTTTTTGTTTCATACTTCTGTTGACCTCCACGAAATAAAATAAAAATAATATACCTGTCCGGCGCCGAATTCAGCACGTCGTCGACATGTCCGCGTCATTTCTCCCACGTTCACCTCTCTATCGCATTAAGTGTCGAAGAAACGAGATTGCCCGCTCTCATTCGACTCCTACTCTCTTCCCTCACTCTCTCACGATCCCGCTCTCATTCTCTCTCGCTCCCGCTCTCGTTTCTTCTCCGACTCCTGCGTAGCTGTGCGACTTCGCTTCTTCGACGACGCCTCCAGTTGGATCGGAAGTTGCGAACTTCGATCGGAAGCAAGAAGCAGAGCTTGCTTCTCCGGCTCCTCTGTTGTTATTCGAATTCAGCTCCTTCGAGGACGTTCGACTGCTCCTTCGACGACTTTCCTTTCCCTGTTGGATCGGAAGTTACGGAACTTTGATCGGAAGCAATAACTGGAGCTCGCGGCTGTGAAGACAACTTCCTCCCTTCCCCGTGGCCTCTCCGACACCTCCGGTTCCTTCAGAGTTGGTCGACTTCGTTCCTTCAACGACTTTCTCTGCCTGTCGGATCGGAGATTCCGACATTTTGATCGGAAGCAAGAGCGGAACTCGCTCGCTGTAGCGTGGCCTCTCCGGCTCCTTTGTCGTCGTTCGACTTCGCACCTTCCACGACATTCCCTTCTTGTTTTGGATCGGAAGTCACAGCACCTTGATCGGAAGCAACAACTGGGGCTCGGTTGCTGTGAAGGACCGAAAATTACGACAATTTGATCGGAAAGCAACAACGGGAAGCTCGCTTGCAGTGAAGTTAACTTTCTCCCTTTCGTGGCTGGTCGACTTGGCTCCGGCGACGACTTGCCCTGCCTGTAGGATCGGAAGTTTCAACATTTTGATCGGAAGCTTCAACATTTTGATCGGAAGCAGGGAGGAGAGCTCGCCGGCCGTGAAGGTAACCTTCTCCTTCTCGCGTGCTTCCACGGCCAAATCCCGCAAATCTGCCGAACCGAGAGATTGGGGAGGGAGAGATTTTTATTATTAATTAAAATTAATTTCTTTTAATTATAATTAACTTATTTTAAAAAGGATTAATTATAATTAATAATTAATTACAATTAAATATTTTAATTATACTTAATTATTTTTAATAATAATTATTTAAAGTTAATTAAGTTAATTCTAATTAATTATTTTAATTATGGTTAATTATTATGATTAATAATTAATTATAATTAATTAAAATTAATTAAAATTAATTATTTTAATTTTAATTAGTTATTATTAATTAAAATGAGGCATAATTAATTATTGTAATTAAAATTAATTATTATAATTATAATTAATTATTTTAAAAGGGTAATTAGTTATAATTAATTAAAATTAATTTAAAATAATGATAAGAAGGAAGCTTTCTTCCCTTGCCTCGATCCACGAGCCACCGCCAGAGTCGCCGACAACCCCCGCCGGACTTTAAGGTATAAGTTTTGAAACCTTGGCTCTATCTCTTACCTCGTCCCGCGTGTCGAGTCGGCGGTCTGCCTATACACGCTCTTGTAGCGTGGTGGGAGGGGCAACCGGCGTGACACCTACGACAAGGTAGGTGAGCGACCTTTGGTTCCGGATCTTGCCTCGACTTCCGTGCCCACCTCCGCCGGACTTCAAGGTATAAGTTTTGAAACCTTGGCTCTATCTCTTACCTCGTCCCGCGTGTCGAGTCGGCGGTCTGCCTATACACGCTCTTGTAGCGTGGTGGGAGGGGCAACCGGCGCGACACCTACGACAAGGTAGGCGAGCGACCTTTGGTTCCGGATCTTGCCTCGACTTCCGTGCCCACCTCCGCCGGACTTCAAGGTATAAGTTTTGAAACCTTGGCTCTATCTCTTACCTCGTCCCGCGTGTCGAGTCGGCGGTCTGCCTATACACGCTCTTGTAGCGTGGTGGGAGGGGCAACCGGCGCGACACCTACGACAAGGTAGGCGAGTGACCCTCGGTTCCAAATCTTGTCCTCGAGCCTCTTCCACCTCCGCCGGACTTCAAGGTATAAATTTCTAACTCCGATCCCTTTCTCGACGTTTGCAGCGGACCGGGGAACCACCTATACGCGCTCTTGTAGCACGGTAGGAGGGAGCCCGGTGCGAAGCATACGACGAGGTGGGAGAGCCCTATACACGCTCTTGTAGCGTGGTGGGGAGTCACTGCTGTTCTGGTACGTCACTGCTGTTCTGGTACGGGTACTGCTGAAGGCCCCATACACGCTCTTGTAGCGTGGTGGGATGAAACTTTGTACGGCCGTGGTGTCCAAGGACACCTACCATACACGCTCTAGTAGCGTGGTGGGAAGGCCCAGCTCCCCTATTTTCCCCCAAACGGGGGATATACCGGGGTGCTGCCGAAATTTTCACTGAAATATACACAAAGACTTAAACAATTCGAACACCTTCTTGGACAATAATATAGAAGACCTGTACTCGAACAAAAATACACAGAACTTGAACTAAAATGAGCAGAGGACCTATACGATGAACAGTGGACTCGTGGACCTGAACCTGAACAAACTCCAAATGATTTCTAAAAAGTTCAAATTCAAACTCAAATAAAATGAAATCATACTTGAACCAAACTCAAGTCAACTTGAACATTCAATTGAACTTGCAAAGACTTCAGAAGACTCTGAACAATCAACTTGAACTCGTACTCTGAAATCAAAATTGGAACGAGATGTGGAGAGCAAGGAACACAAACTGAACTCAAGCTAGACCGAAACTTGATATGAATGATAAAGGACCTGCATTCAAAAGGACAAAAGATCAAATCACACACGAGGGAATTCAAACTACAAGGACATTCGTACGTTCAGTAGTGACACAAAGTATGTTGTAAGACCTCGATGCAAGAATTCCTACAACAATTCCTACAATGCCTGTTGATCGAGAAGGCAATATGGGAGACCAATAATAAAAAGACTCGTACTCTACAAACAAATCCAGACATCAAACCACCTGAGATTGGTGACAGGTGGGCATGATGTAGGCAACAATGGGTCTCCTACGAACAATTCCAGGAGCTCGTAGTGGATACAACGGGTCTCCGCAAATATATACAAGCCACTCGTGGATAACAACAGTGGGTACCTCGTAGACACAATGAACCGCTGTGGGCACAAGTACAAATATCTCCTACAACAATCCCTGCATGTGCCTGTTGATTGAGAAGGCAATATGGGAGACCAATAATAAAAAGACTCGTACTCTACAAACAAATCCAGACATCAAACCACCTGAGATTGGTGACAGGTGGGCATGATGTAGGCAACAATGGGTCTCCTACGAACAATTCCAGGAGCTCGTAGTGGATACAACGGGTCTCCGCAAATATATACAAGCCACTCGTGGATAACAACAGTGGGTACCTCGTAGACACAATGAGCCACTGTGGGCACAAGTACAATCAACAACCACCTCAGATTGGTGACAGGTGGGCATGATGTAGGAAACAATGGGTCTCCTACGAACAGTTCCAGGAGCTCGTAGTGGATACAACAGGTCCCTGCAAATGACTACAAACCACTTGTGGATAACAACAGTGTATTGAAAGTACAATGGATCACTGTGGACACAAGTACGGATATCACCTACGACAGTGGTGATCAAGATCTACAAGTACACAGGGTACAAAGGAAACCCGATGTACGAATAAAGACATCCCCTGGCAAAAGGAAGGACATGTTTGAACAAATTAGAACCAAACTTCCTGGTGTTCCAAAGTCTCTTTTTGGTTCTATAATAAAGAAGAGAACAGTTCGGGTGTCCACAAACACCGGAAATAGCAAGTTCACTATGCCGAAAAGCCTAAAAGGAGTTCTCCCCAAATCAGCAGTCATTGACTCCAAAGTCCAGAAAGATCCTTCCCCGGTGATTGAGAAAGGGGAAGTCAACATCAAAATCAAACGCCACCGGATCTGCAACACTTATGAAAGCAGACAGAAGGCGTCTCCAATCTACAACGCAACGCCACCGGATCTGCAACACTCATGCAAGCAGACAGAAGGCATCTATAACCTACAATCCAACGCCACCGGATCCGCAACACTCGTACTAGCGGACAGAAGGCGTGTATAAGCTCTGAAATCAAATATTGTGTATTCAAATGACAAATACATGCACAACTACAAAATATTTCAAAGTACCCCTACACGTGCACTATAAATTGTATACACATAGGTACACTAAAGGGGATAAAAATAAATACAATTAAAACCCGCATGGGCCCCGGCGAGCGTGTTATTGGTACACACGTGACGTCTAGGGATGCTGCGCGGGTTGACAAGTGAATTCAGGCTCGAACCCGATCCTCCTATACGAATTAATAGGAGTCGACAATGTTCGAACCAACAAATAAATATGTGGCCGTGACGACCAGAATATTTATTTTAATACATTCATATTAGGCCTTCAATGCCTAAAATCAAAAGAATTCACTTTCAAAGGCACAAAACCTACAAGATACCCGATCCTCGATCAACAGCTTGGTCGAGTCGACAAGGTTCAATCAAATGGAAATGACCCCAAACACCCCGATGATGGCCGTGTTGAACGAAGATCTCAACCGGAGGGGTTCTCAAATATTTTCAAATGCCATCCCAAATGTCCCTAAAATCCAAGCTCTACCCAAAAATCCAAAATTCCAAAAATCCCAAATTCTAAGATATTTAAATATGAAATAAATCCGTCAATCACTTAAAGCAAAATCCATCCACCCTCCGCAACGGTTTGCCGAGGTGGACAAATCTAAAAATTACTTCAGCTCACAAAGAGCCAAATGCCTAGTCGAAAATATCACTAGGATCCATTCTCAAACAATCTCTTGCTAGTAAGGACGTGGTACGTGTCCTCTAGCCGGCAGTTTCGCCGCCAAATGGCACTGCAGGTAAACGGTTATGACCCGGGGCCCTCTGAACCGAGTGGTTTTGCCGCCAAATGGCACCACGAAATACCGGTTATGGCCAGAGCCAATACGCTCCTTATTGGCATCAAATCATTGAGATATGAATCAATAGGATATGATCGATAGGGCACAAAGCCCTCTGTCAGCTAAGGTGGATTTAAATTTGTCCCCTTAGACAAACATCCAACCCAGGTCTACAAGGTCCCCTTGGACGAAGCAACCCATGGCTGCCGACAAGGATCCTTCTGTCAGGTTGGGTCGACTACCTCCTCTGACTAAGTAGACCAGGGACCACGATGGCCCGGGACGACGGAACCATGGGATCTTGATCGGGTCTATCATCCATTCCCCCATCATCCGCTTTAAGTGCAAGATAGTGAAATTTCTTATTTTAAATATCCAATCTTTCCAATCTCAAATCCAATTCCCAAACTTCCAAACATTTCAAATATCCAAACCATTGCTGCTACTATATGCCAGATACACGTATTCTATACGTATCTGATCGACGACTAGCCTTAATCGAAAGTTCTCTCTCGTGATCGGGAGGGGTAATTAACTATAGGGGCTTGCGCCTATAGGAAACCAGAACTCAGATCATAAAGTCCTCGCAAAATGAGGGCGAAATCTCTGGGTAGTGTCTTATCTACAAACCCATCTGCCTTCCAAAATTTACCCCGGAACTTAGTTCGTTAAAACTCCCTCGCCGAATAAGAAAAGCGAGCGGAGGCCGGGGCCGAATTTTCGGAGCCCACAGATTTCTGGCGACTCCGCTGGGGACTGGTTTCTCTTTCCATCTCTAGCTGGTTGTCTAAATGCTATAGTAGCAGTAAAAAAAAAATGATGATATTGAGCTATGTACGGTGAACATTAGGATGTGACATTTGGTCCTTATGTCCAAAAATCCATCACTAAAAGGTCCCGACAGTAACAAGCAAATCAAATTTTAAATTTCCTGAAAATGAATCTTTTAAATAAGATCAATGGAAATTCGTTTAGCAGGGTTTTTAATTCCATGCTAACTCTCCTGTTTCTATTATTTGTTCTGCGTTATTTCTTTGTTATGAAAGCGTGGGGTGATGTATCAATTCTGATCACTAACCCCTGCCTTTCATTTTTACAGAATGGAAATGCAGGACACATCGATGACCGTCCAACTGGGACGAGGAGCCAGGATTCAACTGGCAAATGCTGTCATTGAAACTGGAAATACTGGAGCCACTATCCACTTTGGTGGGCTCGAATTTTCAGCAGCTACTGCAAGGGCTGCAGCCGTTCCTGTGTACGGCGTAAACTCTGATGAATTTTCTGGAAGATCCTATTCTGCAAGGACTGCTGTCAGCAATACTGCTCAAGGAAGAACTTCCGTATTTGAAAGATTGTCCCAACCTGAAACCCTTACTGCAAAAAGGGTTGTCAATGGAAGGAAAGTTTCTGTGGTGACTGCCAACACCACTAACCTGCCCAGAGAGACTATTGCATCTGGGAGATATGATGCTGAGGCTTCCTCATCTGGAGGAAGGCTTACTAGAAGGCAAAGGAGGAAGAGAAATGCAGAGCTGCGTGCTCAGCAGCTGCCAGTACCAACTCACCCCTCCAATTTGCCAGCACAAGAACCAGAAGTCAATATTCCCACTCATAACAGGTTTTCTAACTTGAAGTGGATCAAAAGAAATAGCTCTTCTGCTGAGCTCAAAAAATCTTTCTGGGAGCGTCGACCTGAAGCTCCAACCCCTCAGAATATACGAGAGCCCGAATGTCTGTCTGCCCGGGTACACCGAGTTTTAAAGACAGTCAAGGAGAAGGGCTTAATGAAAAAGAAGTTCCAGAGGCCGCTGATCGTTGAGGCCCGAAGAACTCCTCCCAGAGAGAGGCTATCATCTACTATGATAACTGAAAAGAGAGGTTATCGACGACAGGCACCACGCGGTGAGCATCGGGGCGTGACACCTGAACCATATGTTCGGGGATCCGCCGCCGAAAGGTCCCGGTGGAAGGGGAAGCAAGTTTGGAGGCCTAAGCTTCGAAGGGAAAATATCCTGGAAGAAAGGATTAGATCGGGAGTGACATCCGGAGCAGCCTCCCGGAGATCCGCCCCTGCTAACAAAACTCGTCAGAAATGGGTACAAAAGGAGGCCCATAATGACGACAACTATAATGACAGTCGACATCCTGTAGAGTCTTCCAGGAGATCCTGTCATTCTCCTACTTCAGCCAAAGAGGAAGTTCATTTCGATCGTAGTCCGCAGATCGAAGAAGTAATCATTCCAAGTCAAGAGCCTGAAATTCAGTGGCGACGCCGCTCAGAAATTCAGATACAAGAAGATGAAGAAGAATATGGGGATGAAGACACTATGGAGCTCGAAGTGGTTCATATGGTCAGCCACGTTGATGTTGAAGATGATGATGGTGATGAAGAAGACCAGCAATCACAGCCGCGCGTACGTGTTTATCGACGTCGCCACAGGGCCAGATCCATTGCCAGCCGAAGTGCTCGCTCCTCAGAAGAAGGAGATGAGGAAGAAGAAGAGGTCGGAGAAAACCCCTTCGCTGGAGAAGATATTACACTCGCTGAAATGAGAAATCAAATGAGGCGACAAATGCGGAAGAAAGATAGAGAAATATCTCAGTTGAATGATAAGATGACTGAGATGATGACTCAGATGACGGCGATGATGGAGATGATGCAGAAGACCACTTCTGTAGGTCCTGCCCCAGCTCAACCCGTCAATCAAGCTACAAATCTTCAATATCCTCAAGCGCCACAAGCTTCAGGAGTGAAAGGTGTACTTGAAGGTGGCAAAGAAAATGATGATCCAACCCGCCAGCGCACTCCACAAGATGTGGCGACTGCCTCTGAGCCTGTAACTGCGTCACAGCTGGAAGGCTTGATTAGTAAAAAGATCAAGGCCATTATAGCTGCTGAACAAGCGGAGAAGTTGGTAGGAAAAGGTCGCCCGTACCCAGCAGAGTACGATCAGGTGCCATATCCAAAGGGATATTCTGTACCGAAGTTCAACATCTTTGATGGCAATAAAAATCCCAGACAACATCTGGCGCAGTTCAAAGCAACCTGTGGAAACACAGGGGGCAATGATGCTCTGTTATTCAGGCAATTCGTGAGCAGCTTGAGTGGAACTGCTTTCGAATGGTATGCCGAACTACCGAATGATTCTCTGAAGACATTTGCGGAGCTGGAGGCCTTGTTCGTGAAAAGGTTTGCCAGTGCAACAGAGAAGACTACCATTGCTGATCTCGCCCTTGATAAAAGGAGGAAAGATGAATCAGTAACGAGGTATATAACACGCTGGCGCAATCTCAGCATGAAGTGCGAACAGCAACTAGAAGAAGAACATGCAGTCCAATTGTTGATGGGGAACATCGATGATAAAATGCAACCATTTCTATGCATGGCTTCAATCACCACCTTTCAAGATCTGCTCGATAGGGTGGCGAAGTTTGAAAAGTTATACTTATCAAAATCTGAAAGCCTCCCTGATAAACCCAAAAAGGCTAAAGCTCCTGATGCCAGAAAGAACGAGGTTTACTCCGCATTCCCTCCCAGACCTGATAAAGGTAAACGGGTAGTGTATAATGTGGATAAAGGAAAGCAGCCTATGCTATATGAAGAAAAACCAAAACAGGCTTACAACCCTAATCCTCAACCAAAACTAGTTCTTGGAGGAAACGACAAACCTCGAGCCTTTCCTAGTGGAGGAGAGCGCCAGAGGCAGACTGCAGGAGCTGGTGATAGAACGTTCCCTTCTCTGAAGGAGAAAATGAATAAAGAATATTCATTTAAAAGGGAGAGTGTCGCTAAACTATTTCGACAAGCACTCAAGAACGGTCTAGAATTGCCAGAATGCAAAAGACCTGAAGAGTCCAAACATAGTGGCGACCCAAACTACTGTCCATATCATCGGGTAGTTAGCCATCCAATTGAAGATTGTTATGTCTTCAAAGATTGGTTGGAAAAGATGTACAAAAGGGGAGAGTTAACATTATCAGATAATGTATTAGTTCGTCCCAGAAAGGAATCCATCCGGGTAGTCACGTCCTCTTCCGTACTCCCGCCTAAAGGAAAAATGCAAGAACCTGTCCAAGAGAAACAATGGGAGACTGTGGTCTCCAAGAAGACAACTAAAATATTGAAACAGCTGGAAAGAGTTCCGGGTGTCAAGTGGAAGTCTCCTACTGAGCCGGTACTGAACTTAAAATGGTTGCCTCTGTCACAAGCATCCACCTCTAAACAGCAACCTGGCCAGGCTAGCTCGTCAAAGTCTGGCAAATTAAAATCAAAGTCTTCTAAGAAGAAAGCCAAGTTGAAGAAGCCTATAACGAAGAAGACTACAACTCAAAAGGCTATTGATAGTTTGGGCGAATATTACCAGACTGTCAGGAGGCCTATTAAGCTCGGTGATTTTATGAAAGAGCTTAAAATAGATGAAAAGGAAGAAGAAGCTGAGGCCGAATCTCTTCCTACGGAGATATGCCGAGTCATCTCAACAACATCAGAGATATCAGATAGGGAGAAATACGCTGAAGAAGCGGCCCCTGAGTTCTGTTTAATGGTATCATCGATGGAATTCAGTTCAGATGAGTTGTGTTTTCCAGATGATGAAGATTCAGACCCAAGCATAGAATCACAAATGAAACAAGTAAAGTTGGGAGACGATTCCGAGTATACAGATGAATCCCCAGACGCAACAATGGCTGACTCCGAGGAGAATGCTTCACCAAATAAGTCTGAATCAGATGAGGTGGCCCAAGTACAATTGAGAAGTGGCAAGGCATTGCCATCTCCACCAAAGAAAAAAGTTCCTAACAAAGATAAGGGAAAGGAGATAATTATCAATGAAGATATTATCCCTGAAGATCCCAAGAAAAATAATACTTCTTCTAAGGGGATAGATTACAATATCTTATCCCACTTGAGGAAGATCCCAGCGCAACTCAGCATATATGATGCTCTCTTGATGTCTAAAGACCTTCGAGAAACTTTGATTCAAGCTCTCAGGGATCCCGAAAGATATGAGGCATATTTTGCTGAACGTAACTTGACGGAAGTCTTGCAAGCTCGAAATGAGCCCCTCATCACCTTTGCTGAGGATGATATGATGCTTGGGACGGCAGATCACAATCGCCCATTGTATGTTACGGCAGAGAGCGACGATATGATGATCAGCCGAATTTTGATCGATCCTGGATCTTCCGTAAATCTCATGAGTCTTAAAGCGCTGAGATCCCTCTGCCTCGATGTGGAGCATCTTGGCCAAGATAAGTTGATGGTACACGGCTTCAATGAGAAAGGGCAGAAAACCCTTGGTTCGTTTATGCTTCCTCTTGTATTTGGGGAACTCCATACAGAAGCCAAATTTCATGTGATTGATGCGGACACCTCATTTAAGGCGCTACTAGGTCGTCCCTGGTTGCACGAATATGGCGTTGTCCCTTCGACATTACACCAGTGTATGAAATATCTGAAAGAAGGAGAAGAATTCAGAATTTCTGGTGATATTCAGCCCTTTGCAGTACATGAAGTAACAGTTTATGAAGATGCTAAGTACTTCATGCCAAAGAAGCAAAAGTCGTCAAGTTCTCTTGAGGCTAGAGCATCAAATTCAAAGGCTGCAAAGAAACCTAAACAAGAAGGTGAGAAGAAGCGTGTAGGGAGAAAGAAGGCGACGCCGACTCTTCCTAAATCACCGATCATTCCCAAGGAAAAGAAACATGTACCTCATCTGGGGAGTGACACGGATGAAGATGATGTTACTCCTGCCAAATCTCGAAAAATATGCCGATCCACGGATGAATGGAGTAGGCAGATTGAATTTTCAAATGATGATTATGACTACGACTCAATCTACATGAACTCAGTGCAGAGTGTGTTCTCCAGAAGAATAGACAGTCTGTCAATTTCAGACAGCGTACTCGTAGTCACTCGTGTTCCCATACAACATTTCAAAGAACTCATTTCGCGCGAGGTTCATAAAGTAGAAGAACTCTCCACTCTTTATCTGCCTCCTCTGAAGAAGGGGACTGCACCTGGAAATGTATTGTATTCCACAGGAGTTCGTGAAGAGGAGAATCATGACTGGGATTGCATGCTCCTCGACTCCGAGGAATTATTTCCTACGAGGTTACCCAAGTTCAATACCAAGAATATTCAAAGAATGCTACGAAAGCAAATCAATATTCCTACTACCAAACGACAGCTCCGTACAAGCTTGGGCCTCTGGTATGGGAGAAGTCCGCGTCCATTACGACGAAAGGATATAGATGCATATAGAGGCATTGGATTCATCAAACGAAAATTCCTCCGGAAAGAAACTTGTCAAGCAATTACATGCGGAGAAATCAAATCTGATAATGATGAAGATGAGGTATATGAAGCCAAAGCTTACGATGATCAACCAGTAGAGGCTAAACCTGCACCAGAAGAACTGGAAGATGGCGGACAAGCTGCTACGATGGACGAGCTCAAAGAAGTTAACTTGGGAACTGAGGAAGACCCTCGCCCAACCTTTATTAGCTCTCTTTTGCCAGAAGATCAAGTAAAAGAAGTGAAGAAGCTCCTCTGTGAATTCAGAGACTGTTTTGCTTGGACATATGCTGAGATGCCCGGCTTATCCCCTGACGTAGCAGTTCACAGATTAGCCATCAAACCTGATGCAGCACCTATCAAACAAGCTCCAAGGAGAATGAGATTGGAGATTGAAGAGCAGGTGATTGCAGAAACAAAGAAACTCATAGAAGCAGGCTTCATTCGTGAAGAAAAATATGCTGACTGGATTGCCAATATCGTTCCTGTTAAGAAGAAGAACGGTCAGATTCGTATCTGCATTGACTTCAGGGACCTCAACAAAGCATGCCCAAAAGACGATTTTCCACTCCCAGTATCAGAACTTCTCGTTGACAATACTTCCAACTACGACATATTCTCTTTCATGGATGGATCGTCTGGATACAATCAAATTAAGATGGCGCCTGAGGATGAAAAGCACACATCATTCAGAACACCCATCGGCATTTTCTGCTACACAGTTATGCCCTTTGGCCTGAAGAATGCCGGTGCCACCTATCAACGGGCGATGACTCGTATATTTGATGATTTGATCCATCAAAAGGTCGAATGCTATGTAGATGACTTGGTCATTAAGAGCATGGACCGAAAAGACCATCTAGATGATTTGAGAATTGTGTTCGAGAGGATCAGAAAGTACGATCTGAAGATGAACCCTCTCAAGTGTGCATTTGGGGTATCCTCAGGAAAATTTCTGGGATATGTTGTTCGACATCGGGGCATTGAAGTCGACCCCAACAAGATCAAGGCAATCATGGAGATGCCACCTCCAAAGAACCTTCGTCAACTCCGTTCCTTACAAGGACAACTGGCTTTCATTCGGAGATTCATATCGAATTTGTCGGGTAGATGCCAGCCATTTTCAAAGCTGATGAAGAAAGATGTCCGATTCAAATGGGACGAAGAGTGCCAAGAAGCGTTTGACAGCATTAAAAGATATCTGTTAAGCCCTCCTATTCTCGCGGCGCCAATCCCGGAGAAGCCTCTTATACTGTATACGGCAGCATTAGAAGAGTCCCTCGGAGCATTATTGGCCCAGCATAATGAAGAAGGCAAGGAGAATGCACTATATTATATCAGTCGTAGGCTGATAGGAGCAGAAATTCGCTATTCTTCAATTGAGAAGCATTGCTTAGCCCTAATTTTCGCAGTTCAGAAGCTCCGCCATTATATGCTATCTCACAAAATCACTTTGATATCAAAGATCGATCCGCTGAAGTTCTTGATGACAAGACCAGCGTTGACAGGTCGTTTGGCAAGGTGGGCAGTGATACTCCTGCAGTTTGATATCACATATGTCCCTCAAAAGGCAGTAAAAGGACAGGTGTTGGCAGATTTTCTCGCTGCACATCCTATTCCTGCAGATTCTCCGCTTAACGACGATCTACCTGACGAGCAGATCATGAATGTTGAAGAAGAGGAGACGCTACGAGTATGGGAAATGTACTTTGATGGAGCATCGTCAATCAAGCGTGCTCGGCCTCCAAATCTAGAGAAAGCCCAAGCCGGAATCGGTCTCATTTTCGTGGCGCCCGAGGGAGGCATAATGAGATTCTCATTCAGCTTGACTGAACCTCGGACCAACAATGAGGCTGAATATGAAGCCTTAATAGCCGGATTGGAGATTGCAATCGATGTCCGAATCCGAAATCTCCATATTTTTGGTGATTCTCAACTTGTTGTAAATCAAGTACTGAAAATTTACAAAATCACCAAATTCGAGTTGGCCTGTTATCACCGGCGAGTTCTTGAGCTTATGAAACAAATTCCAATTGTCAAGTTAACTCAAGTTCCTCGAGGTCAAAATGGCAAAGCTGATTCCCTTGCCAAATTGGCTAAAGAAATGGCGAATATGGACGACGAATGGCCTATAATAATTATGGTGCACAATCGGCGGATCTTAGAGCCAGCATTATTACAATTCCCGCAGGCAGAGGGAATACCAAATTCAAGCCAGCAGGATGCGACTCCGGTTGATCCTCAAACTCCCCAATCAGTTGATCTTGAAGATCAGTCTGAAGAACAGCAAGTTCCTAAGAAAAGGCGCAAGGCCAGTCAAGCTTCAGAATCATGGTGGCATTGCCTAGATGTCGAGGAAGGAGATGACTGGAGACTGTCTTTCATTGACTACTTTAAAGAAAGTAAATTGCCAACAGACAAATCACTAGCTGCTCAAATCAGAAAGAGAGCACTACGATATGCATTTGTCAATAACACATTGTATCGACGTGCTTTCGATCAAATGTGGCTAAGATGCCTAGGGACTCGAGAAGCTGACAAGGTGGTAGCAGAAGTTCACGAAGGACTTTGTGGAGCGCACCAATCAGGTCCCAAGATGGCAGTAAAAATTAAAAGAATGGGTTACTATTGGCCGACCATGGTCAGAGATTGTATCAATCATGCCAAGAGGTGTCACGAGTGCCAAATCCACGGTGATGTTATACATCAGCCGCCAAATCCAATGCACCCTACAATAGCATCCTGGCCATTTGAATGTTGGGGTACTGATATTATCGGGCCAATAGATCCACCGTCATCAGCAGGACACCGCTTTATCTTGGCAGCGACAGACTATTTTTCTAAGTGGGCAGAAGCGGCTCCATTCAAAGAAGTTACGTCTGAGCACGTGATCAACTTCTTCACCCACAATGTTGTTTACAGATTCGGTGTGCCACGCCGCATAATCTCAGACAACGGAACTACTTTTAAGAGTACAAAAATCTATAAGTTCGTTGATCGACACAAAATTGATTGGCGGTACTCTTCCATTTACTATCCAAGAGCAAATGGCTTAGCTGAGGCCTTCAACAAAACGCTGGTGAAATTGCTAAAGAAGATTCTCACCAAGAACAAAAGAGAGTGGCATACGAAAATGACAGAAGCGTTGTGGGCATATCGCACAACATACAAAACACCAACCAAGGCCACTCCTTACTCACTGGTGTTTGGAGTTGAAGCCGTACTGCCACTAGAAGTTGAACTTCCATCCCTTCGAATTGCCGTCCAGAATGAGCTAACTCAAGAACAAAATGCTCGTCTAAGAATGGAGGAACTCGATGCGCTCGATGAAATCAGGTTGCAAGCTCAGCAGAACTTGGAAATCTACCGAGCAAGAATGACAAAGTCTTTTGATCGAATGGTTCGTCCTCGATCATTCCAAGAAGGAGAATTGGTCCTGGTGCAGAGAAGGCCAATCATCCCACACAGAAAAATTGGTGGCAAATTCGTTTCCAACTGGGAAGGACCTTTCGTCATCGAGAAGGTATTTCAAGGAGGAGCTTATCAACTGATAGATCTGAATGGTCAAAGGCCCATGCCGCCGATCAATGGCCGATACCTGAAGAAATACTATGCATGAATTGCCTAAGCAGATGTCATGTTTAATACGCTGTGTTTTCATACATGTTTATTAGCGTATATATTCTATATTTTGAAATTCTCTTGTGTTATGAGAATACATCTCAAAATTCCCTATCAGACTGGGGGCATTTTAAATATTTGTTTGGGTCGACATCGCGCTGCGTGCCGAGATCCCCAAACAAATATTTAAAATCTCAAAATTCCAATTCTATTCTGCTCTAAAATGTCCCTGCAAGACAGGGGGCATTTTAAATATTTATTCGGGTCGACATCGCGCTGCATGCCGAGATCCCCGAATAAATATTTAAAATTATCAATCCAAATATTCTTTTGTGATAAAGAATACAAATACTTGTTTTCTAAAGTATATGCAGGTGATCTTTCAAAAGATCGAGGCCATCTTCTCCAACAAACCAAGACTCAAAGGTCAAGAAAGAGGCTTTTGAAACTACACACTCTTACAAATTGAGCCGGAAAAGCTTGAAGTCTTTCAACAGTCTGAAGCTTAAGGTTCGAATGGGTGTAAAAGGTCAGATCCAACAAGCCCAAATATGGCCGGATCGCTGGCAGCTCCGTCTACTCAACAAGCCATAAGAACGGCCGTAGTAGCGGAACCCCCACTTCGTCAACCCGTCAGTAGGGACTGAAGAAAGTACGAAGGCTAATTTGACTCGACCAGTTCAAGTGATCGTAGTCTACAAAGTTCTCCAAAATGACCGGAGAATCAAAGTTCCAGTGGAAGGATGAGTCTCGAGCAACTACTGAATCTTCGTAGGCTCCAAAATCTAAAACCATGAAGGATGACTCAAAATCTGTCAAGTTCAGCAAAATCAGCATTGGGAAGCGCAATTCCCATAGCTCAAGTCTGAAGCCTGAATGGGTGTAAAAGGTCGGATCCAATAAGCCCAAATATGGCCGGATCGCTGGCAGCTCCACCTACTCAACAAGCCATAAGAAAGGCCGCAGTAGAGGAACCCCCATCTCAGCAACCAGAGAACGAAGAGCTGTCAAATCCCAGCTCTCCCGATCTGATGAACTCAAGTGATTCAGATTAAAGTCTTCTCAAGTGGTTAAAGATCAAGATACTACCTACATTCGGTATTATCAACTGAATCTGAAACCTGCAAGTCCTTCAACAAATCCGTCAAGCACAAAGCAAGGATCGAAGGAACTTTTCTTCAACAAGTCCGCCAAAGCACAGAGCAAAGGACCGAAGAAAACTATCCCAAAGTTCATGAAAAGCCTTAGGCTGAACTAAATGGATTCTGTCATCAACAAGTCCGCTATGCACAAAGCTCAGGACCGATGACTTTTCGCCATCGACCTAATGCAAACCTAAGGGTTTAGGTCACCGGCATCTACTCCTTCATCAAGCCCGTCAAAGCTAGAAGCAGAGGGCAGAAGGAAAACAAATCTTCTGACAAGTCATCAAAGACAAATCAGACAACCCTTCACCAAGTCCGCAGCACAAAGCACAGGACAGAAGAATCAAAATCTCAGGGCTCTAGCTAAAGTTGCAGAATGAGTTCCCTGAATGACATCTACAAATATCCTTAAAGACTGGGGGCATTTTAAATATTTATTTGGGTCGACATCGCGTTGCATGCCGAGATCCCCAAATAAATATTTAAAATTTCAATAAAATATCAACCATCTATGGATACATTCAAGAGAGCAGTGGAGAAAGAAATTTAGTGTGACATCCAAATAAAATTTTGGAGATCCACTAAAAAAGACTAGTGTGACATCCAAATAAAATTTTGGAGATCCACTAAAAAAAGACTAGTGTGACATCCAAATAAAATTTTGGAGATCCACTAAAAGAAAATTTAGTGTGACATCCAAATGAATTCTTGGAGATCCACTAAATGAAAAAAGACTAGTGTGACATCCAAATAAAATTTTGGAGATCCACTAAAAGAAAATTTAGTGTGACATCCAAATGAATTCTTGGAGATCCACTAAATGAAAAATCCTAGTGTGACATCTAGATCAAATATCTAAAGATCCACAGGGTCAATCAGCTTACAACAAACGTGGCCCGCTCCAGACGCATACCACATTCGTTGGGGGGCATTTGTTGACCTCCACGAAATAAAATAAAAATAATATACCTGTCCGGCGCCGAATTCAGCACGTCGTCGACATGTCCGCGTCATTTCTCCCACGTTCACCTCTCTATCGCATTAAGTGTCGAAGAAACGAGATTGCCCGCTCTCATTCGACTCCTACTCTCTTCCCTCACTCTCTCACGATCCCGCTCTCATTCTCTCTCGCTCCCGCTCTCGTTTCTTCTCCGACTCCTGCGTAGCTGTGCGACTTCGCTTCTTCGACGACGCCTCCAGTTGGATCGGAAGTTGCGAACTTCGATCGGAAGCAAGAAGCAGAGCTTGCTTCTCCGGCTCCTCTGTTGTTATTCGAATTCAGCTCCTTCGAGGACGTTCGACTGCTCCTTCGACGACTTTCCTTTCCCTGTTGGATCGGAAGTTACGGAACTTTGATCGGAAGCAATAACTGGAGCTCGCGGCTGTGAAGACAACTTCCTCCCTTCCCCGTGGCCTCTCCGACACCTCCGGTTCCTTCAGAGTTGGTCGACTTCGTTCCTTCAACGACTTTCTCTGCCTGTCGGATCGGAGATTCCGACATTTTGATCGGAAGCAAGAGCGGAACTCGCTCGCTGTAGCGTGGCCTCTCCGGCTCCTTTGTCGTCGTTCGACTTCGCACCTTCCACGACATTCCCTTCTTGTTTTGGATCGGAAGTCACAGCACCTTGATCGGAAGCAACAACTGGGGCTCGGTTGCTGTGAAGGACCGAAAATTACGACAATTTGATCGGAAAGCAACAACGGGAAGCTCGCTTGCAGTGAAGTTAACTTTCTCCCTTTCGTGGCTGGTCGACTTGGCTCCGGCGACGACTTGCCCTGCCTGTAGGATCGGAAGTTTCAACATTTTGATCGGAAGCTTCAACATTTTGATCGGAAGCAGGGAGGAGAGCTCGCCGGCCGTGAAGGTAACCTTCTCCTTCTCGCGTGCTTCCACGGCCAAATCCCGCAAATCTGCCGAACCGAGAGATTGGGGAGGGAGAGATTTTTATTATTAATTAAAATTAATTTCTTTTAATTATAATTAACTTATTTTAAAAAGGATTAATTATAATTAATAATTAATTACAATTAAATATTTTAATTATACTTAATTATTTTTAATAATAATTATTTAAAGTTAATTAAGTTAATTCTAATTAATTATTTTAATTATGGTTAATTATTATGATTAATAATTAATTATAATTAATTAAAATTAATTAAAATTAATTATTTTAATTTTAATTAGTTATTATTAATTAAAATGAGGCATAATTAATTATTGTAATTAAAATTAATTATTATAATTATAATTAATTATTTTAAAAGGGTAATTAGTTATAATTAATTAAAATTAATTTAAAATAATGATAAGAAGGAAGCTTTCTTCCCTTGCCTCGATCCACGAGCCACCGCCAGAGTCGCCGACAACCCCCGCCGGACTTTAAGGTATAAGTTTTGAAACCTTGGCTCTATCTCTTACCTCGTCCCGCGTGTCGAGTCGGCGGTCTGCCTATACACGCTCTTGTAGCGTGGTGGGAGGGGCAACCGGCGTGACACCTACGACAAGGTAGGTGAGCGACCTTTGGTTCCGGATCTTGCCTCGACTTCCGTGCCCACCTCCGCCGGACTTCAAGGTATAAGTTTTGAAACCTTGGCTCTATCTCTTACCTCGTCCCGCGTGTCGAGTCGGCGGTCTGCCTATACACGCTCTTGTAGCGTGGTGGGAGGGGCAACCGGCGCGACACCTACGACAAGGTAGGCGAGCGACCTTTGGTTCCGGATCTTGCCTCGACTTCCGTGCCCACCTCCGCCGGACTTCAAGGTATAAGTTTTGAAACCTTGGCTCTATCTCTTACCTCGTCCCGCGTGTCGAGTCGGCGGTCTGCCTATACACGCTCTTGTAGCGTGGTGGGAGGGGCAACCGGCGCGACACCTACGACAAGGTAGGCGAGTGACCCTCGGTTCCAAATCTTGTCCTCGAGCCTCTTCCACCTCCGCCGGACTTCAAGGTATAAATTTCTAACTCCGATCCCTTTCTCGACGTTTGCAGCGGACCGGGGAACCACCTATACGCGCTCTTGTAGCACGGTAGGAGGGAGCCCGGTGCGAAGCATACGACGAGGTGGGAGAGCCCTATACACGCTCTTGTAGCGTGGTGGGGAGTCACTGCTGTTCTGGTACGTCACTGCTGTTCTGGTACGGGTACTGCTGAAGGCCCCATACACGCTCTTGTAGCGTGGTGGGATGAAACTTTGTACGGCCGTGGTGTCCAAGGACACCTACCATACACGCTCTAGTAGCGTGGTGGGAAGGCCCAGCTCCCCTATTTTCCCCCAAACGGGGGATATACCGGGGTGCTGCCGAAATTTTCACTGAAATATACACAAAGACTTAAACAATTCGAACACCTTCTTGGACAATAATATAGAAGACCTGTACTCGAACAAAAATACACAGAACTTGAACTAAAATGAGCAGAGGACCTATACGATGAACAGTGGACTCGTGGACCTGAACCTGAACAAACTCCAAATGATTTCTAAAAAGTTCAAATTCAAACTCAAATAAAATGAAATCATACTTGAACCAAACTCAAGTCAACTTGAACATTCAATTGAACTTGCAAAGACTTCAGAAGACTCTGAACAATCAACTTGAACTCGTACTCTGAAATCAAAATTGGAACGAGATGTGGAGAGCAAGGAACACAAACTGAACTCAAGCTAGACCGAAACTTGATATGAATGATAAAGGACCTGCATTCAAAAGGACAAAAGATCAAATCACACACGAGGGAATTCAAACTACAAGGACATTCGTACGTTCAGTAGTGACACAAAGTATGTTGTAAGACCTCGATGCAAGAATTCCTACAACAATTCCTACAATGCCTGTTGATCGAGAAGGCAATATGGGAGACCAATAATAAAAAGACTCGTACTCTACAAACAAATCCAGACATCAAACCACCTGAGATTGGTGACAGGTGGGCATGATGTAGGCAACAATGGGTCTCCTACGAACAATTCCAGGAGCTCGTAGTGGATACAACGGGTCTCCGCAAATATATACAAGCCACTCGTGGATAACAACAGTGGGTACCTCGTAGACACAATGAACCGCTGTGGGCACAAGTACAAATATCTCCTACAACAATCCCTGCATGTGCCTGTTGATTGAGAAGGCAATATGGGAGACCAATAATAAAAAGACTCGTACTCTACAAACAAATCCAGACATCAAACCACCTGAGATTGGTGACAGGTGGGCATGATGTAGGCAACAATGGGTCTCCTACGAACAATTCCAGGAGCTCGTAGTGGATACAACGGGTCTCCGCAAATATATACAAGCCACTCGTGGATAACAACAGTGGGTACCTCGTAGACACAATGAGCCACTGTGGGCACAAGTACAATCAACAACCACCTCAGATTGGTGACAGGTGGGCATGATGTAGGAAACAATGGGTCTCCTACGAACAGTTCCAGGAGCTCGTAGTGGATACAACAGGTCCCTGCAAATGACTACAAACCACTTGTGGATAACAACAGTGTATTGAAAGTACAATGGATCACTGTGGACACAAGTACGGATATCACCTACGACAGTGGTGATCAAGATCTACAAGTACACAGGGTACAAAGGAAACCCGATGTACGAATAAAGACATCCCCTGGCAAAAGGAAGGACATGTTTGAACAAATTAGAACCAAACTTCCTGGTGTTCCAAAGTCTCTTTTTGGTTCTATAATAAAGAAGAGAACAGTTCGGGTGTCCACAAACACCGGAAATAGCAAGTTCACTATGCCGAAAAGCCTAAAAGGAGTTCTCCCCAAATCAGCAGTCATTGACTCCAAAGTCCAGAAAGATCCTTCCCCGGTGATTGAGAAAGGGGAAGTCAACATCAAAATCAAACGCCACCGGATCTGCAACACTTATGAAAGCAGACAGAAGGCGTCTCCAATCTACAACGCAACGCCACCGGATCTGCAACACTCATGCAAGCAGACAGAAGGCATCTATAACCTACAATCCAACGCCACCGGATCCGCAACACTCGTACTAGCGGACAGAAGGCGTGTATAAGCTCTGAAATCAAATATTGTGTATTCAAATGACAAATACATGCACAACTACAAAATATTTCAAAGTACCCCTACACGTGCACTATAAATTGTATACACATAGGTACACTAAAGGGGATAAAAATAAATACAATTAAAACCCGCATGGGCCCCGGCGAGCGTGTTATTGGTACACACGTGACGTCTAGGGATGCTGCGCGGGTTGACAAGTGAATTCAGGCTCGAACCCGATCCTCCTATACGAATTAATAGGAGTCGACAATGTTCGAACCAACAAATAAATATGTGGCCGTGACGACCAGAATATTTATTTTAATACATTCATATTAGGCCTTCAATGCCTAAAATCAAAAGAATTCACTTTCAAAGGCACAAAACCTACAAGATACCCGATCCTCGATCAACAGCTTGGTCGAGTCGACAAGGTTCAATCAAATGGAAATGACCCCAAACACCCCGATGATGGCCGTGTTGAACGAAGATCTCAACCGGAGGGGTTCTCAAATATTTTCAAATGCCATCCCAAATGTCCCTAAAATCCAAGCTCTACCCAAAAATCCAAAATTCCAAAAATCCCAAATTCTAAGATATTTAAATATGAAATAAATCCGTCAATCACTTAAAGCAAAATCCATCCACCCTCCGCAACGGTTTGCCGAGGTGGACAAATCTAAAAATTACTTCAGCTCACAAAGAGCCAAATGCCTAGTCGAAAATATCACTAGGATCCATTCTCAAACAATCTCTTGCTAGTAAGGACGTGGTACGTGTCCTCTAGCCGGCAGTTTCGCCGCCAAATGGCACTGCAGGTAAACGGTTATGACCCGGGGCCCTCTGAACCGAGTGGTTTTGCCGCCAAATGGCACCACGAAATACCGGTTATGGTCAGAGCCAATACGCTCCTTATTGGCATCAAATCATTGAGATATGAATCAATAGGATATGATCGATAGGGCACAAAGCCCTCTGTCAGCTAAGGTGGATTTAAATTTGTCCCCTTAGACAAACATCCAACCCAGGTCTACAAGGTCCCCTTGGACGAAGCAACCCATGGCTGCCGACAAGGATCCTTCTGTCAGGTTGGGTCGACTACCTCCTCTGACTAAGTAGACCAGGGACCACGATGGCCCGGGACGACGGAACCATGGGATCTTGATCGGGTCTATCATCCATTCCCCCATCATCCGCTTTAAGTGCAAGATAGTGAAATTTCTTATTTTAAATATCCAATCTTTCCAATCTCAAATCCAATTCCCAAACTTCCAAACATTTCAAATATCCAAACCATTGCTGCTACTATATGCCAGATACACGTATTCTATACGTATCTGATCGACGACTAGCCTTAATCGAAAGTTCTCTCTCGTGATCGGGAGGGGTAATTAACTATAGGGGCTTGCGCCTATAGGAAACCAGAACTCAGATCATAAAGTCCTCGCAAAATGAGGGCGAAATCTCTGGGTAGTGTCTTATCTACAAACCCATCTGCCTTCCAAAATTTACCCCGGAACTTAGTTCGTTAAAACTCCCTCGCCGAATAAGAAAAGCGAGCGGAGGCCGGGGCCGAATTTTCGGAGCCCACAACTTCGAGTTTCAGTATTTTATTGCCTGTATGAAGTATATCATTAGGCAATAAATTGTGCTTTTGCATGCTTGCTTTGCGGATTATGTCGTTAGTAACTTTTTTGTTTTCTATTTGTTGAAATCATTGTTAAATAATAACACTACTAAATTTGTTTGGGCGATTTTTTTTGTTTGGCTATAATAGAAGATGCCGTCATTCTTTATTTAATTAAAAAGAACCCATTTAATTTAGCCATGCTTGCTACTATTTTTTATTTTGTTTCCTTTAACTTAAAACCAACCCAATTAAGCCATATTTGCTATTGTTTTATATTTTTCCTTGATGTTTTTCATTTTATTTTTGTTTGGTTTTAGAGATAACAAAATCAATGTGTACAAAACGAATCTGAAATGACAAGACTCGAACGACATGACAGATGTCCACGCGATGAACCCAAACATTGCGTTTGTAATAGGCCTTTAATGCCTCTTACGAGGGAAATTAATTTTAAAGTACAACTCTTAATGCTATTCCTCCTGTATGGTAACTCGTAAAAGCTAATTTATGAACCTGATCCTCTGGCAAAAATGGGCAAAGTGAATAAGATTCAAATAACAAAATAAAATCATTCAAAATCCTTGATGTTGAAAGTAAACATCAATTGGAAGTGACCATATCTCTCAGAATACCCCAAATCCTAGTATAGATCATTTCGAGGCCACAATTAGATGAAAATATGAAAAATACAAATAAAATAAAATATTTTGATTGAGATCTAACGTCCACAAACTTAAAACAAAAATTCATCCATTATTCGTGATCGTTGCCTCGTTGGTCAACGATGATAAATTAAGACTAATCTTAACTCACAATGAGTCGATGTCTTTCTGAGCATATAGCTATAATTCACTCTCAATTGATGTCTCACCGGTAAGGATGTGGTATGTGCCCCCTAGTTAGTGGCTTTGCTGCAGATGCGACAGATAAAAGGTTATGACTAGGGCCCTATAACAGGGTATTTTTACTATAAAATGACACCATTAAATTACAGTCATCATGACCAATTCTAACAAGTTCCCCAATGACTAAAAAATATTTCACTTTATAGGGAAAAAGCTCTCTGTTTGCTAATATTCACCATAGGCCTATAAGATTCCCTTGGATGAAACAATCTATAATTTTCGATAAGGATCATTTTTTCATGTACAGTTGGTAACTTCTACTAAGTAGACCAGAGTTCATGACAACCTGAAGCAACGAAATCATGGATCTTGAATGATTTTTTTATCATCTCTCCCATCATCCGCTTCAAGTTGAAGGCGATAAATTTCTCAATCTTAAATCAAATTTGTGGCTGCTATATGTTATGCATTTAGTCTCTAAGAACTAGCTTTAATTAAATTCTCTTATCATTGGGTGATGTAATTAATCGTAGGAGTTTATGCTCAAACAATCTCCTGCCAGTAAGGACGTTGTACGTGTCCTCTGACCGGCGGTTTTGCCACCAAATGGCACCGCAGGATAAACGGTTATGACTTGGGGCCCTCTGAACAGAGTAGTTTTGCCGCCAAATGGCACCACGAAATACCGGTTTTGGTCAGTGCCAATACGCTTCTTAGTGGCATCAAATCCTTGAGATATGAATCAATAGGATATGATTGATATGGCACAAAGCTTTCTGTTTGCTAAGGTGCATTCAAACTTGTCCCCTTAGACAAGTATTCACCCCAGGTCTACAAGGTACCCTTGGACGAAGCAACCCATGGCTGCCGGCAAGGATCCTTTTGTTAGGTTGGGTCGACTACCTCCTCTGACTAAGTAGACCAGGGATCACGATGGCCCGGGACGACGGAATCATGGGATCTTGATCGGGTCCATCATCCATTCACACACCATCCGCTTTAAGTGTAAGATGGTGAAAAATTCTATTTTAAATATCAAACTTTCTCAAATATCTCTACCTAAATTCCAAATATTCAAACTTTCCAAATACTTAAACCCAATGCTGCTATTATATGCCAGATAACACGTATTTATACGCATCTGATTGACGACTATCCTTAATCGAAAGTTCTCTCTCATTATCGGGAGAGGTAATTAACTATAGGGGCTTGCGCCTATAGGAAACCAGAACTCAAATCATAAAGTCCTCGCAAAATGAGGGCGAAATCTCTTGGTAGTGTCTTATCTAAAAACCCATCTGCCTTCCAAAATTTATCCCGGAACTTGATCCGTTAAAACTCCCTTGCCAAATAAAAACACAGTGCGGGCGGAGGCTGGGGTCGAATTTTTGGAGCCCACAATTGGAACATGAAATGAAACCCTCAAGCTATCTCCCGACCCAACATCTCAAGATAGGATCTTGATTGCTAGAGAAATAGTTCCCCTTTTGCATAAGTTGGTGGTCGGGGGAGGTGATAAAAAGTTAGTGATTTTATTCCTTCTCCAAGATAATGGAAGGTATCAATCATTCAATCACATGGCAGGGGATGGTATGGTATTGATACTTGTGAGACTTGATTGCGAATTGAAAACTAAGACAACTATCAACTTTTGTGTGGAAGGAGATAATATGATGTGCTCTACATGGGGAGATGATGTCAACTCACGATATGCCATAAAGTTGGTCAAGGAAGCTAAGCTAACAATTCAAGGATTTTGAGTTGATGGAGAGGCTATTGACCATTGACCCCACCTCACGTATGATTCTATCTCAAACAACACAACTTTTTGCTTCCAAATGACGCACCCTCTCATTTCCTCAAAATTGCACGCAAAAGTGGTTGGAGGATTTATTCAACTCTCTTACACGCAAGGAAGGCTAAAGCCATCTTTTCTCCCTCTCGTCTCCCCCAGCTGCACGAACAACCTCGATCTCACTTTGCCGCACTCGCCTGAGCCCTCCTCTCTCGGTTTCACTGTGCCGCACTCCCTCTCCCACTCATCTCTTTCTATGCATGCGCAAGACCTGAGCCGATTGCTCCCGATGTCCCATCTCCAGCCTGTAAACGCATGTAAGCAGTCCCCTGCCGACCCGACCCAACCTCTCGACTCCCTTTGTGTCGTACGCAGAAGTTGAAGACTCAACCTCTCTCGCTCTTTGGTTGTCGCATATAAGAGTCGAAGCCCTTTAGTGACGTGATTCCTACACTACTCGACAGAAACAACCCTTCGATCCTCCAATCTCTATATTATTACTATTATTTCGATTATTACGTTTTTTAAAACTATCACTTCCGTTGTCGTCGTTCGTCGTACACTAGAGGTATAAATCTCTTTCTCGTTTGCTTAAACAACAGGTATCGAAGACTCGCTGTTGTATCTTTGATTTGGTTGAGAGAAGAACGAGATATGACGACCCGCACCTTTTTATCTTTGATTTGGTCAGAAGAAATGAATATACAAAGACCTCGTGCCGTCGTATATTTGATCCGGCCAGGAAGATTGAAATACAAGTGTCTATCCGACACCTCCTACACAGGGGGTGGGATGTCGGGAGGTTGCTAAAAATTTAAATGACAAAGAACTCTCACATAATTAATTTCAAACAATTTTTTGTCATTTTAAATAAATAAAAAATGTAAAAAATGTCATTTCAATTGAATTAAAAAATAACAATAATAAAAAAAATTGAAAGAAACCGCATTGTCTCCTATGTCAAGCAACATATTGCTAGGAGAGGCAAGGATCTTGTTGATTTAGAGAGCCAAAAGCTATGCCATGATGGCAAGGAGCTTGATGATCACTTGTTGATTCAAGATATTTATAAATATAATGATGTTGTGATCCATTTGATTGTGCACAAGTGTGCTAAAGTAAGGAATGAACCGATCGATAAGGATTTAAATCTTTCAATATTAGCTCCAACTGCACCTGATAAGGAAGAAGGTAAGAAACAATTGAAAAGGGGGGTTTGGATTGAGCCATTTGTTGTCAACCCTGAGATTATATTATCACCAATAATTAAGAACCTTATTTAATTTGCTTTAATTGGATTAGAGAAAGAGAATCCTCCAGTCATGTCCTTTGAAGGCACTGGCGGCGCATATTTTATGCAAGATGTTTCGGGGTAAATATCATTGCTTCTTTGAATAGAAGACCTTAGATAATTTATTATGCTTGCTTTGGAATAACAGAAGGGGCTATGCCGACATATAATGTGAATGAAATAGTGAATTGGGCCTATCAGATTGTTTATTGATTTTATTTATTATATCATGTAGTTTAGGTTTTGTGGACACACCACTTAGAGCTACGTAGAATACAACGTGTAGTAAACATTAAAAAGACTTCACAAATGACGATAAAGAAAATTTTAAACAATTAATTGGGTTTCCTTGTCGATTCACCTAAAAAAGGAGTGTCAAATGATTTTAATATCCTTAAATAGGCGTGCTTTCTATCCTTCCATCCATATTTGGAAGTTCAAATCTAAATTGCTAAATTTGATAACAAGGAATGCCTTATCACACTTAGAAAAGCATTCCGCATGTGCTCCAATCTTTACATCATGTTTCTAATTAAATGCGAGATCTGATAATGCTTTATAGATTTGCTAAAAACGCTCAATTTCGATGATGGCCGTGTTGATTGGAAATTTTAACTGGAAAGAGCTTTTGAATTTTAAAAATGCCCTCAAAACTCTAAAATCATTCATTCAAAACCTATACTCAAATCGTACTAAAAGTCTAAATCCTTAAAATAAAATGCCACCAAAAACTTAAAATCAAAATTCATTTACACTTCGCATTAGTTTAACAAAGATAATGAATTTAAGAATAACTTCAGCTTACAAATAGTAGATGTTTTGTGGAATATAGTAATACGATTTATTCTTAATTAATTTCTCACCAGCAAGGACGTGGTGTACGTGTTTTCTAACTCGGTGGTTTTATCTCAAAATGGCACCACTATATTATGGTCTAGGTCAAAGCCCGTATGCTCCCTAGTGGTTAAAAGTCCCTTTAGTAATGACTTATAGGGTGCGCTAGCTTTTCCTTGATATGATATAAATGATCTATTAACAAAGGTTGACTTAAATTGAATATATTAGGCAAACATCCACCCCAAGTATACAAGATATTTTTGGACGAAGCAACCCTAAATTGCTGATAAGGTTGGGTCGACTATCTTCTCTGATTAAGTAGACCATAGACTATGACAGCTTGGGATGACGGAACCATGGGAACTTGATTGGGCCCGTCATCATTACCCCATCACCCGCTTTAATGTATGGTGATAAATTTCAATTTTCTAGTCATAAACTCTAAAAGTTAAAATCGAATTCAAATCCTAAAATTGTTAATATTATACATTAGGTATTGCGACCTATTTAACGACTAACCTTAATCGAATGTTCTCTCTTGTTATCGGATGGGGAAATTAACAATAGGAGTTTGCGCCATGATAAACTAGAACTCAGATCATAAAGTCCTCACAAAATGAGAGCAAAAACTCTTGGTAATGTCTTATCTAAAACCTAATTTTCCTTATGAATATTTATCTTAGAAACTAAATTCGTTAAAACTCTTCCCATCAATAAAGAGGCACGAATAGGCAGGGGCCTGAATTTTTGGAGCCCACATTAGCAAGACGACACGTGCTTGTAGGTTGGCATAAACAGCGAGAAGTCCGTCTTCTCATTATGACTTGTTGTGATTGCAGAGAGTAACTTTAGAATGAGCCAACAACTTTAAGGTGTTGAGTTATCGGTAAAATGCTAAGAAGGTGAGTTATCAAAAAGGATTGCACCAAGATGATAACTCTAGCATGATGAGCTGTTAGCAAGTGCCCAGAAGTCAAGTTACTAAGGAAGAAGGCGCCAAATTGATAACTCTAGCATGTGAAGTTCTCGACATGTGTTGGTAAGGCGAGTTGCCGAGAAGGTGAACTACCAAGAAGGAAGATGCAAAGCTGATTTCTCTAGGATGCTGAGTTGTCATGAAAGTGAGTTGCCTCGGAGGATGGCGTTAAGCCGATAGCTTAAGGATGTCAGTTGTCGGCAAGTCTAAAGAAAGAGAGAAGTTGTCAACTTGTCGAGAAGGCGAGAAGTCATTAAAAAGTGATCAAATTTATGATGCGAAGTTGTCAGCAAGTGCTGAAAATGAGGGTTGTTGAGTAGGCAAATTCACGGGATTGGGTTTCGTGAAAATTATTGCATGCTGAGCTATCAACAAGTGGAAATAGAGGTCAACAGTAGAGACAAAAGCACAAGATAGGATGACAATTGCAGGAGAATAGAAATTGAATGGTTAAACCGAAAGATTAGAAGATGTAAACAACAGTGCAGTAGGCGGAAGTTCTGGCATGTTAAAAAAATTTAACTGATAGGAAGAAATCTGAATCAGAGGAAGATGAAAAAAAAGGGAAGGAAAGGAAAATATGGAGCAATCCTAAGATATTTACTTAAGAGTGCACAAGCCAAATCAATACCACAAGCCTTTAGCAAAGCCTCATAGAATCTTCCTTCAGCATCCTCAATCTAATGTAGGAACATGAAGCTTGGAGTTCATGACATCGCCTTGTCTCTTTTCCTTAAAAGGATGGGCCATCAAGGAGCATCTGCTGCGTTTGGCCTTGAATGATTGACCTTGATGTGAAACAATCCGGAGTTACTTAGGAAATTAAAGATAGCGAATTAACAAAGTGTTTTCACAATAAATTTATTACTTATAACAATGATTGATCCTTAGAATTCTTGGTTTTTAACTTGCTTAGGCAAAGAAGAGCGAAATCGATTAACCAAACAATTCAAGAAACGCAAAGAGTAATTGTACGCTACGGCGATAAACAAGAATCCGCCATTTAATAATGAGAACTTTCACCTTTGGAGCCCATACGCTCAAATAGTTTAGGCTTTAGCGGAAGAAGAGTCTCCGCATTAGAACCGAGGTCACTCCGAGGAAGGAGCCTAAGATTGTCGTTCTTGGATAGGTGGCCGGAGTGGTGGAGGACGATGGTCGTCCAATGATGATCCAACGTCCCTTTGTCCTTTGCTCGTCGATCACGTCAACTAAGGTGTATTGGATACGGTCGATGTAATCTTCAATGGTGTCGTCCAAATCAAAGCCCACGTCAAAGAACGGTGATTGGAGGATGTCAACTTGATCTCTATCGTCATGCACAAATCCGAAGTTCCATTCGGGTTCCGCCATACATCCTTGACGAGAGATGAAGGAGCACTGTTGGAAACAAGGGGAAAAGGAGGGGTGGAGGTGGCGGCTAGGTTGAGAGATCAAGAGAGAAAATTTCAGGAATTCTGAAATTATTTCAGGTTTTGGGTGAGAGGGAAGCGATTAATTGTGAATTTCAAATTGAATCCCATTAAGGAGGGGGGCGGCAATGAGGGGAGGGATTTGGGGCTGAATTTGTGGAGAATTGGGATTAATTATGGAGAGAGAAGGAGCCCATGAAGGGTCCGGCCGAACTAGAGGAGGAAGGAAAGAGAATTTGGTAAAGTGGGGACAACGTGTTTAAATGATAGATTTTGTTTAAAATCTGTAATAATTCAGATTTTTAACAAAAGGAAATTTTCCTTTAATTGATTGTGGAAAGTAGGCAACGTATGAATTTCAAATAGGCTTTAAAACTCAATTAAAACTCTTGCCTAAATTCTAGGAGTCAATTAAGGAAGGTAATCAAAGGCTCATGATGATTTTGAATTTCGAATTCAAAATTCCAAAGGGGGGCGGCGAGATGGAGCTGCGGGGCTGGCTGCCGGGAGGCTGGCTGGCGGGTGGCTGGGTTGTGGCCGGCTGGAGGCTGGCCGGCTGGTGGCGGTACTGCTGGCCGGCGGGAGGCTGCAGCCAGTGGGCCGACAGCTTTGGCTGTTTGGAGTAGGCGGCGGCAAGAGCAAGGGGAAAAAGAATTGGAATTTTCTAGGGATTCGACGACGACGGATTTACTAACCTCAATTGTCTTCAATTTGAATTTCCACAAGATTAGCTAGTACGAAAACTAGAACTCACAAAGAGATCTAAATTTCTCCGGCGAACTCACTAAGAGATCGTGGAGGAGTGAACTCACAAAGAGAACAAGGAGCAAATTTCATTTCATCAAAACTTCTATTACATAAGAAAAGGGCCATATATATTGGCCTCAAAATGACAAAGAAAACAAAAGACTAAAATGCCCATTGGGCTACAATAACGACCAAATGCCATAAGGGCAAAAATGGAAAAAAATATAAAATAAAAATAAACTACTACATAAAATGACTAAAAATACAACTCATGATCGTGGCCGTCGATCTCCGGCGTCTCCTGATGGAACATGAAGATGTCCTCATCAGACCTCTTGTAACTAATTGCTCCAATTTTATTCAAGGCAATTGACAAGTTAAAGGCTTAACATCTGCTAATTCAGTATAAACAATAAAGTACAATTAACATGGTTCAAGGAGTTTTTTCGGCCTTGTCCTATATTAAAAATAAAAAATAAAAAGGACCCAATTTTAAGCATCTTGGACTTGTGTTGGAGAGCGTCTGAGGCATGCTTGTCTGGCAGGGGACCTTAAACTCTGTTTGCGTCATTGAAAAATTGTGAAGACCAAATTTGTTATGCAAACAAATGAGAATGAACATGATGGAACTTTATATTGAATTTATGTTTGTAAAGTAAATTTGACGTGTAAATTTGTACTACATATTACTTAATTTCTGATTTATGTGCATTTGCACTGTGTTATCGGTAGCTTTATCCATATAAATGTTTGCATGAATTGGCCGATGAAGTTATGAACAGCATTATGACTGTTTGGTTGATAAATTTTTCATCTGATCTTTTTGGTAGTTGAAGGATATGGTTGGAACAATGCCAGAAGAATTTAAAGGAGAAAACAATTACGGCTACAACATTTCAATCATCTGATTCTAAGCATTCTGATGAAAGCAATGCAGATGTAGACTTTTGATCTTAGGGTCATTGCTGACTGTAGCAGATCAAGGTCATGCAATGGAACCAGGACATCAACTGAAGAATTAATGGGTTAAAACGTTGAACCAAAAATTTGAACCTGCAGTATATATTGCCTTTTCCTCCCTTCTTAATGGAGTTGAGAAGCATCGCAAGGAAGTTTAATTCAGGTATGATGCAGTTTTTTTGTCATCAACGTGTATTTTTCTTGAAACTTCTTTTGAATGAAAACGAGATATAGTTGTGTATAAGCGCTCTTTCATTTATGGATTAGATAGTTGCCATTTCTAGAAGTAGGTTATATCCAATATTATAGGTAATTTGGTTGTAGTAATTTACTTCTATAAAAGTCAAGTTTTATCATCGTTTTTTTTATAAGAACCTACAATGGGCACTGTACTTTAGAAAAGGAAAGGAAAAGGCAGCATACAGCTGGGTAAATGCCTAACCCTAGGATAATGCAACATAAAACCATATCTGAATTTAGTTAATTTTGTTTTGGTGATTTGTTTCTATAAAAGTAAAGTTTTATTATTGCTTTTTCGAGGCACTTACTATCCTACTTCCTATATTTAAGAATAGAATAGGAACATGTAGCATAAAACTGGAAATGCCTAAGCCTAGCATGTTTTCTGAGGTATTGTCTAACTTCCATCTGTTATATTTTGACTTCAAATTCAATTGCATATTTCGAGTTTTTTTTTCCCCTCTTTTTTCCCTGTTTATAAGTGGCATCTTCTTCTTGGAAGTTATATCAAATAAGGTTGCTTTCATTTATAGTGAATTATAATTAGCTGAGATTTATATTAATCCGAGATTTTAGCCGGTAGAGATTTGAGATTAATCCCGTTTAGTGTGACTATTCAAGAACATGCAGTGCATTGTAAACTGTGACATGCCTGATTTTCTAAAGTTTGGTTTCAACTTAATGTGCCAATGGAAGCGAAGGAAGAAAAGTAGTTATTGCTGGGTGCCTTAAATGAGAAAATTTGAGGCAATTGGCAGCTACTTAGGGTAAATAATTTTCTCACTTTGTGCTTTTTGGGATGATACCCAAAGATATTTAGAGCTATAAATGTGATATAAATCGTTCTAAAACAATATTTGGAAACTGTTTTAAAACTTGATATTATTATGGGTGGCAATGTTTAACCTTAGTTATTTGTGACTTCAATCATATTGTAATGATTTCATAACTATATATGGTTTATTGTCATAAGTTGTAGACGGTTTTCATTCAAGGACCCACGTGAAAATTATCTATGAAGAAGAAGAATAGTGATACTATTCTCGTAATGCTATGATAGAATCCTCAAGTGATGCATCACAACTTGGTCTGATTGCGATGAGTTAAATAAGTGATGCTCCACAAGTTAACTCGATTTTTGTGAAAAAAAAGCAATATTGATTTGGTCGAAATCTAAGATTAGATTTGCCACATGAAATTTGAGAACTTTGAAGCTGAGAGAGTTGGTGAATATCATGTAAGAAAGAGAACATATATTGTTTATTTATTTGAAACTAAATGGAAAGGAAAAAATTGGATGTTGGGGAAAGTTTGAAGTTATAGTATGTTGGAAAGGTTAATGATAAGAATGAGACTGGTATCACTAGTTTCATAAATACTAATCAGATACAACTAGTTGCACACCAAAATATTTTTTCTCTCTTAATTTTGTTTCACTAGTATTCTTTCTGCTTATCCCCTCACTTTGCTTTTCTTTTCTTCTCTATTCATGACAACCATCTCTAATTTTAAAGCACGTAGTCAATAAAAATGCAAAACTTATATTATTTATAACAGCTGTCATAATAGGAATCCTCATTGTTGGCATGAATTAGGCATTGGCCACACCGGTGTCAACTGTTTTCCTTCTTGCCAAACCAGAACCACCGGCCACCAGGACTTGACGTCTAAGCCAAGAGGTGCATTGCAGCCATAGTTTTGATATGAGCAAAATCTTTGCCAAATTGTCTTCCAAATCTTATAAAAAAAATTAAGGAATTCAAGCTCTCTCTCTCTCTCTCTCTCTGTCTCTCTCTCTCTCTCTTTCTGTATAGCCAGCTTGTAGTTGTCTATTAAAGTGTTATGGTGCAGACTTTTCGTTGAAGCAAGTTTACTGTTTAATGTTAATATTGCTGGATGGAGGCAAAGCCCAATGCAGTTTTAATTAGGGTGAGTGGAGGGCTCATGATACCAAATAGTTGGAGTTGTTCTCATGGTGATAAAGATTGTGACATTGTGTGTTTGATTGGTGATTTGGATTTTTGTTTAGTGGCTTTGGATACTTCTGATAAAAAAGAAGATTAAACATTGCTTGCAAATGTATTTACTGCTGCCCTAATTGGGACAAAGATCTTTTGGATTTATCATTGATGCATTTTTAGGTTATAATCTGGATTTCAGAGTTAAACTACCCATCTTGACAGTCCGTATGCATTCCACGGGTATGCTTGCATTTTTATCTGATAAAACATCAGGTAAATTTTTTTTTTTTTTTTTTGGAATGGGGTATCCACCCGCTGCCACCTCTGAAAGAGACCTTGGCAGCATGACTAATCCTCGGATGACCTAGAAGAGGCACCCACCTTAGAAACCTCCTGCCCGTACTTGATTGAGCTCCACTTAAGAGGCACTGCCGCTCGAGGGGAATCGAGCACGGGTTGGAGGGTTCCCAATCGTACTCACCCACCAACCAAGCTAAGCAACGATGGGTAACAGCAGGTAATATGATGTGATTAATTTATTTTTAACTGCATAAAAAATTTAATTGGAGATGGAAAATTTTGGGGATTATCAAGTTAGTTTTGATTAAGAGACATTTAACTTAGCTTGATTATTATCCCTTGTGCTGCTTTTAATTGTCAGATATTGAGAAAGTCTTGTTCATGAAACTAAAACAATCATATATATAGAATACTCTGATTTACCTGCATCTTCTTTGCAAACTATTTCCATAGAATACAGATGCCTTTATACGTCTTATAGCAGGAAATTAATCATTTTCTCCCACCTTGCTACGGATCATCCTGATTGTCGCTTTCACAAATGGAAGCTATTGAAGTGTCTAGTTCTTTACTTGCTCAATTCATAATTCCTATACAAAGTCGGATTAGCAGCTAGCAGGTCATCTTGCGATAATAACAGGTCCAGTACTTGACGAAAATTTCTGTAATTTTGTCTGAAGATCAAGTCCATTGACAGCTCCACGCCAGAATTTAACAGGAAATTCATAGCCTAATGATTGATTCTTTCTATGCCATCTTCCCACCAGTAAATGTGTGAATTTTTCTACTTCAGCTGGCTGATTGATGCTGCTCATAATTGAAATTTTGTGGTATAAATGAAGAAACTATATACCAAAATATCTGGCATATTCCAGTGAATGTGCCTAAATATCTGACGCATTTGACTAATCATTATGCTGCATTATAGATTTTCATATATATAATATTTTTTTGCAGTATATTGTCAGCTTACGTTGATGAGGTTTTTGGCAGTCTTTTGTCTCCCTCAAGTCGGAATCCAATGTAAATAATTAGTACAAAAATAAGTTTATAATCATGCTAGTAATAATGTGGAGGACAAGATGTTTTACTTAAGTAAATCATTGACAACTAATTAATTTTCTTTAACAAACCTAGACATAATGGTACAAATACGAGAGATTACAAACACATCTTCTGACACAATGACAAAAATATGTAGTTTGCGATTTAGGCTTCGTTTGGGACGACTTTTTCATTGCTTCTTAAAGCAACTTGCTAGTACAAAATTTTTAATTTTTGTATTAGAAAGCTGGTTTAAGAAGCAATAAAAAAACCGTCCCAAACGAAGCCTTAGACAAAGTTTAAACCACAGTTTAATTGTTTGTTGGTTCCTCAAGTAAGTAACAAATGCGTGCCTCGAACAGCACAATATGTAGTATTCTAACAATCACTGTAGTTATTGCCAATCGTCTCTAGAGAAAATGCTCTCTTTTACCCTTTGAAGAAGTTTGCATCATTTTATCATACTTATGTAACATGAAAGAATCATACCAACCAGTTGCAATACTTTATAACTTTAGACAATTATGTATTTAACTTTAAGCTCATAGTTAAGATAGAAAATTGATACGTTATTATGAAATTATATTGATCGTGCACAAATCTCGAAGCAAAACCCAACTCGGAAACTTCAAAAATTAAATCCGGGAGCAGCGAGCTTATAGTCAAACTGAGCGTCTCCGAAATACGAACCCAACGACACCAAATTCAACTCAATCCAAGTCCAAATGAGTCAGAATCGAAGACTCGAAGCGCTGTTGGAAGGTTCGAATCACAATTTGAGTTACCAAACGGTTCCCGATTTTAACGAGCTTATACTTGAATCGAGCGGCTCGACGAGACGAATCCAACGAGCCCAAGATAGCCGAATTCCGACATCACTAAGGCCTTCAAATGTCCAACGAATGGTGCACGATCAAAGGATTCAACATCAATCGTCCATTCGACCACTCCCTATTCGCCCCTGATCTCACACCTATTTACAAGTCATACCACTCCAAAAAAATTATAAATAGAGCTCTCATTCTTCACAAGAGGACCCAAGGAAGAAGCAAGAAGAAGAAGGGAAGAAGAAGGGAAGAAGAAGAGAAGGGGAAGGAGAATCAGCTCCTCCTCGACCACCGTCGGAGTTCTTCCCGCCACCCGAACACGTCGGGATTCTGCCGGATATTCGGGAGAACGCCAAAATTCTGCCCACGAGATGCGGAAATTCTTCTCAATTAACGACAGAGTTCCCTCCTGACGTCGAAACTCCGCCCAAGTGATGCCGGAGTTATCCTCGTCCACCAACAGACGTCGGACTTCTACCCGACACCTGACCTTCACTCTTCGCAAAGTTTCTACCCGACGCCGGACTTCTACCGGTTATCGGACTTTCGCTGGACGTATATCCGAAGATGGATTTCTTTCCATTGTTGGACTTCTACCTGACGCCGTCCTTCTGACCTTCATCGTCAGACACAGTCTCCAGCCTCCGTCGCAAGGCAACTGTCCTTCTGACCTCCGTCGCCAGCTGATTACGTTCTTCCTGACTTATGTCGCCTGCCGACTACGGTCCTTCTGACTTACGTCGCCCACCGACTACAGTCTTTCCGACCTCCGTCGCTCGCCGACTACAGTCCTCCTGACTTATGTCGCCCGCCGACTACAGTCTTTCCGACCTCTGTTGCCCGCCGACTACGGTCCTCCTGACTTACGTTGTCTGCCAACTACAGTCTTTCCGACCTCTGTTGCCCGCCGACTACGGTCCTCCTGACTTACGTTGTCTGCCAACTACAGTCTTTCCGACCTCTGTTGCCCGCCGACTACGATCCTTCTGACTTACGTCGCCCGCTGACTACAGTCCTTCCGACCTCCGTCACCAGCCGACTACGGTCCTCCTGACTTACGTCGCCCACCGACTACAAGCCTTCCAACCTCCGTCGCTCGCCGACTACGATCCTCCCGACCAAACGAACATGTCAATAGTGATTCTTTGTATTCACATCATGTAATGTACTCTATAAAATGTACATCAAGCTAAGGCCTTCTCCTAAGGAAGGGCCTCATTTGTAATCGACTGCAATACCAGTGGATTCATTCAAACTGGGCTATGCCCCGTGGTTTTTCCCCCTTTTTAGGGGTTTTCCACGTAAAAATCTTGGTGTCTCATAAATGTTAGACCCTCTCTCTTATCTGATTGCGTGCCGGATTTTCGTGCAACGTTAAGACGATAAACTTTATATTTCTCTACCGCCGCGAATACTTCTTGACGCAACAGTTTGGCGCCGTCTGTGGGAACATGGTTCCCGCTGGGGGGCAACTTTTGCTCCATTCTTAAAAGTTGCATCAGATGCGGACTGGGGGGCAACTTTGACCCCAATTCTGGTCAATAAGATCCTCCGATGCTTTCTATATCAAGATGATATTTCAGGAAAATCCTAGCGACAACAAGGATACTTCCAATCAATTACAAGCTTTATACAGTCCATTACTGGACTTTTACTCCTTAGGCAAGGTCTTAATCTCGACATTAAAAAGGTAGTAACGGTCTAAAAATAGATCATTATTCACCTTTGATTCGGGATACACGCGGCGTTCGCCCCCTCCCAATCAAGGTAAAATCGATCCTAGGGGGATCCGATTCGACCTCTTCCACACAAGTTAACGTCGTCGAGCAGGGCTCCGATATACAATCTCGGATAGGTCTCACATCCTTGGTGGATTCTCTCGACCTCTTCCACACATGTTAATGTCGTCGAGCAAAGGCTCTGACATACAACCTCGGATAGGTCTCACATCCTTGGTGGATTCTCTCGACCTCATCCATACAGGTTAACGTCGTCGAGCAAAGGCTCCGACATACAACCTCAGATAGGTCTCATATCCTTGGTGGATTCTCTCGACCTCTTCCACACAGGTTAACGTCATCGAGTAGGGCTCTGACATACAACCTCGGATAGGTCTTACATCATTGGTGGATTTTCTTGACCTCTTCCACACAGGTTAACATCGTCGAGCAAAGACTCTGACATATAACCTCGAAAAGGTCTCACATTTTTTATGGATTCTCTTGACCTCTTCCACACAGGTTAACGTCGTCGAGCAAAGACTACGACATACAATCTCAGAAAGTTCTCACATCCTTGGTAGATTCTCTCGACCTCTTCCACATAGGTTAACGTCATCGAGCGGGGCTCTGACATACAACCTCGGATAGGTCTTACAGCCTTGGTGGATTCTCTCGACTTCTTCCACAGAGGTCAGCATCATCGAACAATATTCTGAGCTAACAAAATTCTTTCTATAAAGATTCCACGAAATATCATTGGAGTTATATTGCAAAAATTGTACATCAAGTTCATTTTTGCAAGAATCTGAAAGTAAAAAGTACATCGCCATCAACCATACAAGTTACTATCATATCTTTAATGGATTCGAAAGACTTCTTCTCTATTACACATAAGCATCTCATACAACTTTTTCTTCAAAGAAACATTACAGTTTGGTCTTCATCAGGCCTCAACTCAATTAACACTATATATCTGTCGCCAGAATGTCGGCATAACACACTGCGCCGGCCCCTTGAATCAGGGATATCTGATGTCGACAAACTTACGTATGGATGTTTACTATCTTTGCAAAATCCAACTAGACCACCGTCATCATCGGCTCTTTGCCTGATGTTCGTCGTCGGTCCTTTACTTCGTATAAGCCATCATCGGCTTCTCACTCGACTGCTACTTGCAACACACCCTCGAACTCTCTCCTTTGGCTCTACACTCGGTCGTTGACTGATAATGAGCTTCAACTCGATCGTCTATCGCCGACAAACTTTCACTCAAATGGCGTTGAAATTTGCCCCGTCTACTCATCACTTCTGGTTCTCCTCTAGGACACTATCACCGCCAGATCCTCTCAAATCACCCTCGCATACATCTTCTTCCGTCAAGGGTTGTCTTTTAAGAAGATAGCCTCTCGTCGCGACTTCTTCTTCACAATAGATGGGCACTGAAGCTTGATAGGGGAATGCCGCCTATCTACGACAGCGGAAAGCCTCAACTGTCAGAAAGCCAGGGGGGGGGGGGGCGAAGAAATCTCCTAACAGAACACAAGATGAGGGGCGCTAAGTCGAGCAGGGAAAATTTTTCACTCAAAAATAGTGGAAAGGCTCCACTGTGAGAAAGCTAGAGGGAGGAAGAAATCCCCTAACTTCTGCACAAGGGAGGGGCGCTAAGTCGAGCAGGAAAAATTTTCCACTCAAAAATAGCGAAAAGCCTCCACTGTCAGAAAGCTAGAGGGGGGGGGGGAAGAAATCCTCTAACTTCTGCACAAGAGGAGGGACGCTAAGTCGAGCAGGGAAAATTTCCCACTCAAAAATAGCAGAAAGCCTCCACTGTCAGAAAGCCAAAGGGGGGGGGGGAAGAAATCTCTTAACTTCTGCACAAGAGGAGGGGCGCTAAGTCGAATAGGAAAAATTTCCCACTCAAAAATAGCGGAAAGCATCCACTGTCAGAAAGCCAGAGGGGGGGGGGAGAAATCTCCTAACTTCTGCACAAGAGGAGGGGTGCTAAGTCGAGCAGGGAAAATTTCTCACTCAAAAATAGCGAAAAGCCTCCACTGTCAGAAAGCAGAGGGGGAGAAGAGGAGAAGAAATCCCCTAACTTCTGTGCAAGAGGAGGGGCGCTAATTCGAGCAGGGGAAATTTCCCACTCGAAATTAGCGGAAAGCCTCAACTGTCAGAGAGTTAGAGGGAGAAGAAATGAATGGACAATTTTTTTAAAGGCCTTAGATACCTATTTATACTTTTTTGGAGAGAGAAAGGGACGTTTCTAGAGTTCTCTAGAAAATTTAAATTTTTCTAAATTTTTTGGGATTTTTTCAGAATATTTTGGGCCCCACATGAATTAAAAAAAATTTAAAATCTGCATAACCGTGCGGTCACGCACGCGATCGCATCTTTTTGCGCGCGGCGGCCCCACATGAACGGTTCGGTCGCCTAAGCTTGTCCGGGCCCGATTTTCGGCTCAGACGGTCCAAATCGGACATTTTTGGGGTCCCCAAACACATTTTTCGACGTTCTGGACCCGATTTCAACACTTTCGGAGATCAACGGGGCCTCTACAATCAAGTTTGTGCAAGTGTTCAACTTTTGGAACGCAATTTTTTGCGATTCGTTCAAAGCAAAATGTCAACACTTATATTTTCGGACTTCTGGAGCTTCGACGTCCCAAAATAGGGGGGCAACGCACGAATCTTGAAGCAAAACCCAACTCGAAAACTTCAAAAATTAAATCCGGGAGCACCCGAACTTCGATTTCAACGAGCTTACAGTTAAACTAAGCATCTCGAAAATACGAACCCAACAACACCAAATTCAACTCAATCCGAGTCCAAATGAGTCTGAATCGAAGACTCGAAGCGCTGTTGAAAGGTTCGAATCACAATTTGAGTTACCAAAAGGTCTTCGATTTTAACGAGCTTATACTCGAATTGAGCGGCTCGACGAGACGAATCCAACGAGCCCAAGATCGCCGAATTCCGACATCACTAATGCCTTCAAATGTCCAACGAACGGTGCACGATCAAAAGATTCAACATCAACCGTCCATTCGACCACTCCTTATTTGCCTCTGATCTCACACCTATTTACAAGGCATGTCACTCCAAAAAACTTATAAATAGAGCCCTCATTCTTCACAAGAGGACCCAATGAAGAAGCAAGAAGAAGAAGGGAAGAAGAAGAGAAGGGGAAGGAGAATCAGCTCCTCCTCGACCACCGCCCGAGTTCTTCCCGCCACCCGAACACGTCGGTATTTTGCCGGATATTCGGGAGAACACCATAATTCTGTCCAACTTCCACAGGATGCGGAAATTCTTCTCAATTAACGACAGAGTCTCCTACTGACGCCGAAACTTCGCCCAAGTGATGCCGGAGTTCTCCTCGTCCACCAACAGACGTCGGACTTCTACCCGTCACCCGACCTTCACTCTTCGTCATGTTTCTACCCGACGCCGGACTTTTACCGGTTATCGGACTTTCGCTGGACGTATATCCGAAGATGGATTTCTTTCCATTGTTGGATTTCAACTTGACGCCATCCTTCTGACCTTCATCGTCAGACACGGTCCTTCCAGCCTCCGTCGCCAGTCGATTATGGTCTTCCTGACTTATGTCGTCAGCCAACTACGGTCCTTCTGACTTACGTCGCCCATCGACTACAGTCTTTCCAACCTCCGTCGCCCGCCGACTACGGTCCTTCTGACTTATGTCGCCCGCCGACTACAGTCTTTCTGACCTCTGTTGCCCGCCGACTATAGTCCTCCTGACTTACGTCGTTCGCTAACTACAGTCTTTCTGACCTCTGTCGCCCGCCGACTACAGTCCTTCCGACCTCCGTCGTCAGCCGACTACGGTCCTCTTGACTTACGTCGCCCATCGACTACAAGCCTTCCGACCTCCGTCGCTCGCCGACTACGGTCCTCCCGACCAAACGAACATATTAATAGTGATTCTTTGTATTCACATCATGTAATGTACTCTATAAAATGTACATCAAGCGAAGGCCTTCTCCCAACGAAGGGCCTCATTTGTAATCGACTGCAATACTAGTGGATTCATTCAAACTGGGCTAGGCCCCGTGGTTTTTCCCCCTTTTCAGGGGTTTTCCACGTAAAAATCTTGGTGTCTCATAAATGCTAGACCCTCTCTCTTATCTGATTGCGTGTCGGATTTTCTTACAACGCTAAGACGATAAACTTTATATTTCTCTAGCGCCGCGAATACTCCTGGATGCAACAAAAATTATATGGATATTATAATAAGAATATAGGGTTATATATAGGAGTTATAGTTGATTATTGTATTCTAGAAATTAATCAAGATGAATACAATAATCAACTCTAAAATTTTAAATTTAATGGTAAATTTGTTTTTAAAGTATAATATGTTTATATAATTAAGGTAAAAATCTTTTTTTTTTTAATTATATTTACAAATTATCTCTAATGTAACAAGAATTTAAAAAAGATTTCTTATTTATTATTGAACATTATATATGTAATAGTTTGATAATGAATTAAAGAAGTTTAAAATTTTCAATAAAATTTTATTTAACTATTTAATAATATATCTATTTTTAATTTAAAATTTTAGTTGTAATGCAGTAAATATAAAATTTTAAGTATTAGATATGTCAATGGATAAAGAACTATGTAGTATTATGTAAATTGTCTTAAAAATATCTTAATGATAGTTATGACAATGATTTGGATAATCTCCATTTATAATAGTTATTTTTTATGTATATTTAGAAATGAGGCTTTCAATTTATATTATATGTTTGGAATTAAATTTATTTCATTGTTAAAGTAGTTTAATGTATTTATTAGAATATGATTTTTTATTTAATGACAACTTCTAAAATTCATAATAATAATAAAAAAAATCTAAAATTCATAAGGTTTTTTTTTTTTTTTACATTTGGGTCAATTAAGATAAATTTACACGCACATGACATATGCAAACTTTGAGTCCAAGATCTCTTAGTTGATAGTCTAAGCTCCCAACCGACGAACCAAGTTGAGCTACGTATATGATTTCTAATAAAAATATTTATGATATTAGCATGTAAAGGAGATAATCCATAAAATCTTAAATTTCTAATTTAATATTTTAAACAATTCATATGTATCTCTTTTATGATTTTAGTAAGCCATAGGATAATTACTATATTAATATTGCACGAATATCAATGACATTGAGATTTCTTCGATTGGTTTTCTGCTTTGCAGATTAAAGTTGGCTGATAACCTTGCTCGGAGAAACATTTTTATTGATACTAATTGCCCCCTTTGCCGGACGGGGGATGAATCTGCTTCTCATGTTTTTTTTCCAATGCAATTTCTCTTTTGCTGTTATCACCCATCTTCTACCGGTGTTAGAATCCTTTCTGTTTAGGCTTACTCTTTTGCAATTATTTGAATTCTTTGATGAGTTGAGCATTTATAACAAGATGGAAAATGATTTTTGTTATTTTGTTATTTGTGCTGCTGTTTACTTTATATGGAGGGAGAGGAACAACAGGAGATTCTCGGATTGTCTCTCCTCCTCTCAGGCTCTGTGCCGTAATTTAGTCTTGGCTATCACTAAAAAATGGTATGGGAGGAAAAACTCGGGATATTCTTAACATTTATTTTCCCCAAATGTTTCATTTAATTTCTGGGAGTTCGCATTTTGGTTGTTGGGCTTGCTGGAGGTTATCGGGTGGCTGTTTTGAGATTGAGCTATTCTTCATGTCCGATATGAATTCTGGAAGTTGGCTCTTGCTGTTCTGTTGCTGGGGATTGATCCGTGCCTTTCCCCATTTGAATTATGGGTGTTTGGTTTCTCTGTTGCTGGGATGACTGGTGGCTTGTCTGGGCCTGTTTCGAGAATGCCTTGCCTCATGGGTTTTTGAGGATTGGTTTCTGATTGGTTACCTTCGTCGGAGGTTGATTAGTGGCTTTTTTGCGACCGATTTTTGTGATTGGACAATGATGACTGGAGCTGCCTTGATGCCTCTCCCTCTGGACGGCCTTTGGAGTCCACCTGTGGTTCCTATTTTGGCCTGTCAGTTTGTTCGTGCACCCCCTCAGGTGTCTTTCTTCATGGGCAACCACGGAGTCTTTTAGTTGGATTTTGCTGGCACTGGATCTTTGAGCTTGTTTGCTATGATAATTTTGTCCTGGACAGTCTCCGGATTACCTGAGTCCATTTTTGTTTATTTTACAAATGTATTTCCTTTTCCTTTTTAGTTTCTTTCCATTGGGGTTTCAGGTTTAGGTTTTGGCTAGCTTTTCTAGCTTTTTTTTTTCTGTAACTCTGTATTTTTAGTATATTTAATTTACGGGCTTTGCCCCAAATTTCACAAAAAAAAAAAAAAAGTTTTTCTGCTTTTATCTCGTATAAAAGCAACATTAGCGTTGCCCTACTTTCTCGTCTGATCTTGGCTGAGGGACAAGACGGCGACGTAGGGCAACGCGACGTAGAGCCCCGTGGGCTTTTGCACTAATTCAAACCAGGAAGACTACTATCGAGTGTCTTCATGCCTCAACTGTCTCTAGCAGCTCGAGAGGCGTTTGAATGCCTCGGATCTTCCCCCGTCAGCTCAATAGAGGCGTGGTTTCTTAGCATCGGAGCCTCCGGCAATATTTCATCCGCGAGCATCTCTTTAGGGCCCGCATGTAGCTCTTTAGGTCGTCAACTCGTCTGCCGGAAACCTTTTATGCCTTATTTTCATCACACGCCTCCTTTGCAGGCCGCTCAATCCGACTTCTTTCATCCGCCACCTCGGACGGCGAATTTAGGTAACCATTAATTTTTATTCTTTAAATCCTCGAAAGGACTATTTAATTTCCTTTTCGTGTTATGTTGAAGGAAGCTATTGTGTTAAAGATCTAATCCCTGAAATTTCTCGATTATTGCTGAGGTTTAGACAAGGCCAAATTTCAAGATTAAACGGATTTGTAATATCTGGCAAGTATGTTATGTGGTTTCTCCATAAATCTCAAAGCAGCCTAGCATCTACTTTTTACATCGACAATATGGTTTCGATTTCTCTGTTCACTCTCACAAGACCGGATGCAGTTATAAGGTCTCCGGCGGCACATGAAGGAGCGATGAGGGAGTTCGATCATTTTGGCACGATTTAGAAAGGAAAAAAGTGATAGGTGTGGAAAAACTGATGCTATGAGCCTATGATGATGAATTGTCAAACTCCTAGGCATTGCTATTAGGGTTAACGATAGGGTCTTAATGATATGACATAAATATGACATTCTCAATGTATTACAGTTGTTGTGCTGCGGGGATCAAGATACTCTCTTGGGATTGATAGGTGAATAGAATCCTGCCAGGCTCCCAAGAGATACACTATGGTGGCGGTGATGCACCGCGTCTGATCATGTAGCCCTTGAGGATTCTCAAAACAAAGTGGATAGAGAAGGCAAAGGTAAAATTGTGCAAATAGCCATAACTAAAGATTTTAAGAATTGCTTGCACATTTTGCATACATCAAAATTGATGCATGAGATATGTTAATGCTTGCATCAAGAGGATAAATAAGTTGAGGGATGCTGAAATTATTGAAGGAGGAATGCACTTTGAGATGCTACTGGAGGTGGTTCTTTAGATAATGCTAAGGGACAAATGTTTCTTGAGGATGCATGAGGAGGCATGGAGAGTGAATGATAACATGGATTTAGATTGGGTCAATCATCGAGTTTATTTCATGCCCTTGAAGAGTGTTTTAAAGTAGATTGAACCTAGCAAGTGGGGTGTTGCGCAAGGGTGATTAAAATACCTAAATTTTGGGGAAAATATTTTTGAGTCTGATAAAAGTTTACTTGAACAGGTTTAGTCAAAATTTGAGCAAGGGTATTTACATCAACATCTATTTCGAATCAATCTCGAGTATAGAATTGCTTGTTAGAGATTTGATTTGATTTGACTCCAAATCATTATATATAATATATATTTTAAATGTCTCTCATATTTAATAATTGATAATTCTTGTGATTGGTGTTTTGTTGCTGATGTAAGAGGTCCTAGGTTCGACCTATTCCTTTAATTTTATTTTCTTACAATTTCAAGTTGTCTTAAAATTGAGTAATTTTCAATCGTTCTAGCTTAGCTATAAATTAAATCAATTTTGAGCCTAAATCTGCGTTTGTGTTCTCTTGGAGTTCTTTGGTGTTTGGGCTCTAGACTCTCGTCTAGAGATTTTTGGAGAGATGATCCTCCTCTCGAATTGAGGATCAATTGTATTTTTGCTTTGTGTTTGATTTGCTTTGATTTCCCTAATAAAAATTTGTTGTTTGGAGCATAATTTCTTGAAGTTCTCACATTATTCTTGCTGATTTTTCACCGATTATTGATAGGGTTGCTTGCGAACTCAAGTATTTCCAATAGGATTACTTGAGAACTCAAGTATTTCCTATCAAAGTTACTTTGCTTTATACTTGTAAGACTTATCACAATACCATGAGGATCAATATAGGTGAGATCTTCCAAAGGATGGAGTGCCTTCAAAAAATGGCCATTGGTGGAGGAAGATTATCATAATGGTTATGTGATATTTAAGCTTGATCATCATGCATCGAGGGTAATGTATATTGCTAGTGACATGAATTTTTAGGGGAAAATGAAAATTGATGCAATGAAGAGAACACTTATGGCAATGACTTCGATGTATTACAACAAAAATTTTCCCTCAATAATTTGACCTTCACTTAATGTGTTATACTCGTTTTGATGAGATTAGTCATTAGTTTCCATGATTTCATCTGATTAGAAATAATTCTTATGCTTTAAATTTAGAGTGTTAATAATTCTTAGTATTAAGCTTGTAGTGTTGATAGCATAGGAGTCCATACTATGGGAAGAGTGTTAAGAGAAGCTTTAGTTGACCATTGAAGGGAGGCTTTCCCTAGGTAGAAAGAATGTGAGGTTTGTGGGTGCTAGAAAGCTTTATACTTGAGTTGTTGACTAGATGCTTGTTGGGTAAAAAGGGTCTAGGTAATCTCTTAAACTGAGTGCCAAGTCCTATCTCGAAGGGTTCTAAAGGATATTTGTAGAAACTCTAGGTTGTTCTGAGGAGGAAGTTGACCCTTCCTTGCCTCCTTACGCGTTATTGGTTAGGAAGGGTCTACTAGGTTGAGATACCTGTGACGACAATGGAAGGGCTTGAAATGCACACTCAAGGAGAGATGGGAGAGTGGTAAAAGGATTATATCTGTTGTGTGTGTTTGCGGATGTCCAAAGGAGCCAAAGCTTCTATTCCTAGAGTTGGTGGGTTTTAAGTCGATGGAAGAGGGAAGGTAACGTGGGAGATGTCAAGAATCCAACCAGAAAATGGTTCAGTAGCTTTATGATGGAAGAGGGCAGGTAACATGGGAGATGTCAAGAATCCAACCAGAAGATGGTTCACTAGCTTTATGCTGTGTTGATGGATCCTGTAAGATGAGAAGAATAAGCACCAAAATTAAGAGACAAACCCCAATGAGACAAAAAAAAGGTTGCACTTGAATACATGAGAATACTCCTTAAGAAGGATGCTCGAGTGGAGCATAAAGTGAAACCACCCTCTAGTTATCTCCTAACCTCAAGTCGGTGGTTAGGGGAGTGATAAAGAAAAGTCGTGACTTTATTGCTTATCCAAGATGGTGGTGGGCATCAATAACACAAGCACATGGAGGATGACAGTGTGCATACTCATGAGAGATAATTTAGAGGTGAAACCTAAGAGAACAATCAACTTCGACATGGGAGGAGAAAACATGATGTGTTGTACATAGGAAGATGTGAAGTCATGACATGTGCCATAAAGTTGGTCAAGGAAGTTGAGCCAGAATCTTTCGGATGTTGAGTTGATGGGGAGGCAAGATGATGGGTGTTGAGAGGTCAGCATAGGTGTTGATAAGTCGTTCTTCCCGCGATGACTTACTTGCTAAGATGGAAAGGAGTAAATTTACCTCAAGTTGACGACTCTAAATGTTGGGCTATTGACAAATACCAGGAAGGTGAGTCATTGAAAAGGATTGAACCGAGATAATAACTCTAGTGTGATGAGCTTATTAGTATGTGTAAAGAAGTCAAGTTATCGAGGAGGTAGATGCCAAGCCAATAACTCTAGCTTGCAAAGTTGTTGGCTAGTGTTAGGAAGGTGAGTTGTGAGAAGGTGAGTTATTGAGGAGGAATTTATCGATGTTGAGCTTTTGTGAATGTGAGTTTCCTAAGAGGAAGATGCCAAGCTGATGGTTTAGGATGTTGAGTTGTTGGTAAGTGTCGGGTAAGAAGCTGACGATCGATGGCAAGGCAGAAGTCTGGTGACTACTGGTGACCGAGCATAAGTATGACGATAGTCGGTGGTCGGGTAGTGATTGAGGAGGAGCTTGGTGGCCAGAGAGATCTCAGATTTCTCTTTCTTTTTTTCTCTTCTTTTCTCCCTCCCCTCTTGTGAAGAATGAGGGGTCTATTTATAATTTTTTTGGGAGTGACATGATTAGTAAATAGGGAGAAGATCAAAGGCATGTTGGGAGTGTTTTTAATGTAGGGCCGATATTGATTCACTTGATCATAACCGTTATCGAGCATTTGAGTGCCTTAATGATGTCAGAATACGATGATCTTGGGCTCGTTGGATTCGTTTGATTGAGCCAGTGGATTCAACTATAATAATGTTATATTTGAATATCATTTAATCATCCAATTTATGTTTTAAAGCTTCCAAATATGCTTTGGATCCTTAATTCAAAGTCATTTGGGTTCAGATTGGACTGATTTTTGTGTCGTTAGAGACGATCAATTTGACTATAAGTTTGCTGAAATTGGAGTTTGGATGGCTCCAAATTTAATTTCGGAAGTTTCCAATTAGAATTTGCCTCAAGATTCATGCCTAATCAGAATAATTTTTTGATGATATATCACCAATGAAATTAACTTTCTCAGAATTCTTCTTTATTTAGAATCTTCCACCTAAAGAAAGCTTAAAGCCATGACAGTACCCGTCATTCTGAAAAACCATATAATTACTCTCCATATGATTGAGGGCGAGTGATTTTGACTGATTGCAATGTCAATTATCTTACTGCATTTAATCCCTTAGGACTCATGCCTTGTAAAAACGTGATTGAAAAAAAAAATTAAGCATCCTTACAATGCTGCATCCATGTGAAAAAAAAAGTTATGCCCATTTTTTCATTTGGGGTTCTTATAAGTAAAATATGTATTAGTAAAGTATGGGCTGTGTATTAAACTGACAGTGGTATGCGCTTGAGTTATTTTGATTTTTCCCTAGCTGTGTATTGAACTGACTGCGAAGATATTTTGGCGTCTAGTAGGATGCGTAGGTATGGGTGGCGCTTCACTGACCTCAATATCGCTAGCTTATTTTTGGGCTTTTCGCCTTTTGATGTTTGCCGCATCCTGTAAAAATCAAGTAATTGGAGTATTATTTCATTATTTATGTTTTAAAATCTTTTTCTTAAAATCTTTTTTCATTGACATACGGAATTCTTGTTTGAGCACGAATTTTCTTGGTAGGATAAAAAAATGCTTTAATTATACTGATTTTCTCCAGGTTGTATCCGACATGTATTGTTGGATGGCGGGTATTTCTGTTTTCCACTGCCATTTTTTACCTGCCTTTTTGAGATTTTTATTTTTGCGCTTATTATTATTATTTTCTTAATATTTTACATGGCACAATGAGGAATATATATTATTAACAATCTGGAAGATTCTTTGAATCTTTGATTGACATATTATTAGTCCTTTTCATTCTGAGTGCCCATTGATCTTTCACTTCTGAGTTCATATATTTGATACATTTCTGACCTTTTTCATTTTGAGTGCCCATTTTTAGTAGAGGTATTACTATTTTGAGATATTTGATACATTTTGATAAGATTTACAATGCTTCTATGTTTTCATGATTCTTACGTTATAAAAGATAATTTTTTATATGAAAATCATCATTTAATATCATCATCATCTTCGTCATTATCAATCTTATCCAAAAAAATGTGTAGGGTGGGCTTAAGAAATTCTGATTTTTCATAATTTATGCGAGTATTATATGACATATTAAACACGCATATTAAATAGATACTATATGTATTTCTTCTAGGTGATTCCTTTTATTTCTAATACTTTACCAGTAGTTTTATTTATTTATCTAATGAATGATTTTTTAAAGGAGTGTGGGCTTAATGGCTGTAGTTGGCAGGTGATTGGAGGCTTCAAGGAGTAACTAGAGTTCTCTAAGGTCCAGAATATCTATAGAGTAACTTTATAAAACAAAAAATATAGTCTACTTATTAGGGGTGTCAATATTTGACACGACCCGAAAACTCGACCCGGACCCGACCTAGAAAATCCGGGTTGGACCCAACTCGTTTGATAAACGGGTCGGATTCAGGTTCGCAGATTCGACCCGTTTGATAAAACGGGTCAGGTTCGGGTTGACCTGGCGGGTTGCCGGGTCAACCCGAAAACCCATTTATTTTAAAAATTTTTGAACTTCCCGCTGCCCCCGCCCGCGCTGCCTGCCAGCCCCGAGCGTGCGTGCTGCAGCCCGCGCTGCCCCGCAGCAACCCATGCCGAATCCATCCCGCGCTGTCGCGCTGCCGCGCCGTCGCCGCTGCTGAACTCGCGTGCCGCACTCGCCCACTGCCAGGTCGGGTTGGGTCAACCCGACCGGGTCGGGTCCGGGTTGAAATTTTTGACCCGTTTGCAAAAACGGGTCGGGTTCGGGTTGACCCGTTTAGAATCGGGTCGGGTCGGGTTCGACCCGAACCCGACAGGTTGACGCAAATTGACACCCCTACTACTTATATGTTTTAAGTAGGGGTGTCAATTTTGGGTCACGGGTCAGGTTCTGGTGGAACCCGAAACAGACCTGATACTTTTCAGGTCAACCTGAATCCGACCTGTTTTTACAAATGGATCAGTTTTTTGAACCTGAACCCAACCCGCTTCGGGCCCGGGTCAACCCGACACGACTCGAATGACTCCGGGGCCAACAAAAAGTTACTAGTTTTCATGTCAAAAAACGGGTTAATCTCAGCTTTTCTAGTCAAAACAAGTCGAAAACGGGTCAATTTCGGGTCTAAAATGGGGTTTCGGGTCAATTTCAAGCCAAAGGGTCAACCCGAAACCGACCTGATTTTTGAAACAGGTCAAATTGTTGAACATGAACCCAACCCGTTTCGGGTCTGGGTTGACCCTAACCCGGAATTATCGGGTCGGATTCGAGTCAGTTTTTCGATCGTGTCAAATATTTACACCCATAGTTTTAAGAGGAATATTTTCATCTTTATTTAGTATATATCAAAATAGTTTTAGTGCTTTAAGATCAACAATCCAGCGTCAAAATTTGTGCTCCGTTAGATCAAAATTTAAAACCCTAAAAAATAATATGATATGCTAAACAGGTCCCATAGGACTAATGTTTCAATATATAGTCTAAATAATTGAAATGAGATTTGTTGCGTGCGAGAATATACGCGGCAGTAGAGTTTGTAAATTCGCGTCCTAGAGTTGCACGAGTATTTCACACACAAACAGAAAAGAGAAAGTGAACACCAAGGTTTTACGTGGAAAACCCAAAAAGGGAAAAAACCACGGGGCCTCGCCCAGTTGTAAAGTTCCACTAGTGATTTTGCATATTACAGATGGCTAATTCGTCCCACAAGTTGGGATAATCAGAATACAATTTGTTTCTCCCAGGAAGTTTACAAAATTCTACGAATTTCTGGCGTTTCTCGAAAATCCGGCAGAGTTCCGGCGTCTTCAGGCGGCAGGAAGAGTTTCGGCGGTGGTCGAGGAGGTGAGGAATCTCTTTTTCCCCTTTCTCCTCTTCTTCTTCTCTCTTCTGCGAATTCCTGGCGTTTCCTGAAAATCCGGCAGAGTTCCGGCGTCTTCAGGCGGCAGGAAGAGCTCCGGCGGCGGTGGTCGAGGAGGTGAGGAATCTCCTTTTCCCCTTTCTCCTTCTCCTTCTCTTCTTCTTCTCTCTCTTCACTTGAGCCCCTTTGGTGTAGAATGAGGGCTCTATTTATAGTTTTTCTGGAGTGACATAGCTCGTAAATAGGCGTGAGATCATGGGCGAATTGGGAGTGGTTTGAATGGACGGCCGATATCGAATCCTTTGATCATGCATCGTTCGTTGGACATTTGAAGGCCTTAATGATGTCAGAATTCGGTGATCTTGGGCTCGTTGGATTCGTCTCGTCGAGTCGCTCGATTCGAGTATTAGCTCGTCAAAATCGGAGATCGTTTGGTAACTCAAATTACGGTTTGAACCTTCCAACAGCGCTTTGAGCCCTTGATTCGGACTCATTTGGGCTCGGATTGGGTTGATCTTGGTGTCATTGGGTTCGTATTTCCGAGACGCTCAGTTTGACTGTAAGCTCGCTGAAATCGGAGTTCATATGCTCCCGAAATTAATTTTTGAAGTTCTTGAACTGAGTTTGCCTCGAGATTCGTGCCCAATCAAGATAATTATGAGATAACGTATCAGTTGCCCCCCTATTTTCGGACGTCGAAGCTCCAGGAGTCCGAAAATATGCGTTACAAATTTTAAAGAATTTTCTCGAGCGAGTCGGAATTATTCTTGCATGTGGGGGCCTCGAATGGCCTTGAAAGTATCAAAATTGAGTCCGGGATGTTGAAAAACGTGTCCGGGGACTAAAAACATTGAATTTGGACTTGTCGGGCGAAAAAATGGGCCCGGAATGGGCTGGTCAGCCGACCCAGCCGGCCGGCCGCCGCCGGCGGAGTGGAGCAGTGGCCGCGCCTGGGGCTTGCCGCGCGGAACTCCGGCCGCCTGGGCTTGCCGCGCGGAACACCGGCGCTTGGGGCCTGCTGCGCGGAACACTGGCCGCTCAGGCTTGCCGCGCGGAACGCGCTTGCGATTGGTCTTCCGCGCCCGAACCGGGCTGCACCCGCGCGCGATTGGGGTTGCCGCGCCTGGCTTGCCTTGCTGGCTGCCGTGGCCGGCCGCAATCCGCGCCTTCGGGCCGCGGATTGGTGAGCTGGCTGCGCCGTTTCGCTTGGCCGGTTGGCTGCACCGCCATTGTGGGTCCCATATATGCTAAAATAGTATTTTTGCTATTTTTAGGCCCAAAAAATTCCAAAAAATTCAGAAAAATTTTAGAAAAATTGAGAATTCCGAAATTTGTAATAACTCCCCCCTATTCTCTCCAAAACCTATAAATAGGCCTCCTAGGCTTTTAGAAAATTTGCAACTTCTCTTTCTTTCTTCCTCTGGTTCTCTGGCGGCTGAGGCTTCCGCTATTTTTTAGTAGGAAATTTCATCTACTCGAATTAGCGCCCCTCCTCGCGTGCAGAAGCCTACGGGATTTCTTCCTCCCCCTCCGGCTTACTGACGGTTGAGGCTTCCGTTATTTGCGAGTTGGAATTTTTTCCTACTCGAATAGCGCCCCTCCTCGCGTGCAGAAGCCTACGGGATTTCTTCCTCCCCCTCCGGCTTACTGACGGTTGAGGCTTCCGTTATTTGCGAGTTGGAATTTTTCCTACTCGAATAGCGCCCCTCCTCGCGTGCAGAAGCCTACGGGATTTCTTCCTCCCCCTCCGGCTTACTGACGGTTGAGGCTTCCGTTATTTGCGAGTTTGAATTTTTCCTACTCGAATAGCGCCCCTCCTCGTGTGCAGAAGCCTACGGGATTTCTTCCTCTCCCTCCGGCTTACTGACGGTTGAGGCTTCCGTTATTTGCGAGTTGGAATTTTTCCTACTCGAATAGCGCCCCTCCTCGCGTGTAGAAGCCTACGGGATTTCTTCCTCCCCCTCCGGCTTACTGACGGTTGAGGCTTCCGTTATTTGTGAGTTGGAATTTTTCCTACTCGAATAGCGCCCTTCCTCGCGTGCAGAAGCCTACGGGATTTCTTCCTCTCCCTCCGGCATATTGGCGGTTGAGGCTTCCGCTATTTGCGAGTTGGAATTTTTTCCTGCTCGACTTAGCGCCCCTCCTCGCGTGCAGAAGCCTACGGGATTTCTTCCTCTCCCTCCGGCTTACTGGCGGTTGAGGCTTCCGCTATTTACGAGTTGGAATTTTTTCCTGCTCGAATTAGCGCTCCTCCTCGCGTGCAAAAGCCTACGGGATTTCTTCGAAAGATTTGTTGAACTGCTGAAATACGGCGTCAGGTAGAAATACGGCATTGGGCAGAAGACCGACGAAATTTCTACGACAGTCAGAATTCCGACGATGAGTAGAAGTACGGCGTCGGGCAGAAGACCAACGAAATTTCTACGACAGTCAGAATTCCGACGACGAGTAGAAGTACGGCGTCGGGCAGAAGACCAACGAAATTCCATCAACTGTCAGAATTCCGACGACGAGTAGAAGTATGATAGAAGTCCGACTGCGAGGAGAAGTCCGTCGTCTGGTAGAAGACCGACGAAAGTTCGTCGACGAGCAAAAGTCCGACGACAGGGAGAAGTCCGACGTCGGGTAGAAGTCCGCTGACGAGCAGAAGTCCGACGACAGGGAGAAGTCCGTCGTCGGGTAGAAAACTGACGAAAGTTTGTCGACGAGCAGAAGTCCGACGACAAGTAGGAGTCCGCTGATGAGCAGAAGTCCGACGGCGAGTAGGAGTCTTCTGACGAGCAGAAGTCCGACGACAGGGAGAACTCCGACGTCGGGTAGATGTTCGATGTCGGGTAGAAGTCCTATCCAAGATTGTATGTCAGAACATTTGTTTGATCACATTAATCTGTGTGGAAGAGGTCGAGAGAATCCACCAAGGATGTAAGACCTATTCGAGGTTGTATGTCGGAGCCCTGCTCGACGACGTTAACCTGTGTGGATGAGTTCTGGAGAATCCACCAAGGATGTAAGACCTATCCGAGGTTGTATGTCAGAACATTTGTTCGATGACATTAACCTGTGTGGAAGAGGTCGAGAGAATCCACCAATGATGTAAGACCTATCTGAGGTTGTATGTCAGAACATTTGTTTGTTGAAATTAACCTGTGTGGAAGAGGTCGAGAGAATCCACCAAGGATGTAAGACCTATCCGAGGTTGTATGTCGGAGCCCTGCTCGACGACGTTAACCTGTGTGGATGAGGCCAGGATCAAATCCCCCTGGGATTGATCGTTCGGTGATTGAGATACAATATGGTTTGTGTATTTCTCGAATCACGGAGAAAGAGTTTGAGAAATTTTTTCTTATCTTTCATAAGAGGAAAAATCATATTACAATAACATGAATATTCTATTACTGCATTACGTAAGATAGTACAATAGTTCCCTAGTACGACTTACAAATTACAAAGTACCCAACACACAAGATCTACGCACGGTGACAATACGACAACATTTAACTTGGAAGAAGATATTAGAGATATCAAAGTGACACTCAACTCAACATAAAAGCGACAACAAGACAAGTAATATTTGCTAATACAAATACACGAAGTGCGTGATCATTCAATCTCTCCAACTATTTGAACAGTATTCAATGGTTGTCTTTGTTGTTGCTTCTGCCCCCCAATCGGACCAACTTCATCTCGGGTTGGTGTATTCTTGATGAATTGTCGAAGATATCCCTGTCGGATCAGCCTCTCAACTTCTTCCTTGAGGTGCCAACATGCTTCAGTAGTGTGCCCACGTCTACGGTGGAAGTGGCAATATTGCTCCTGGTTTCCGACATTGGGCTTCAAAGGGTGTGGCCATTTCACATTCTCCTGATCCCGGATGGCCATTAATACATTTGCTTGGGATGTATTAAGTGGTTTGTACTCCTTTTCTTGGCGAGGTTCTCGTCGTGGTGACGGAGACTTATAAGGTAGATTATTCTTCCCATGCTTTTTCTGCTGTGAGAAAGAATTATCCATCCCAGGTGCACCTTTGCGCTTCCCGCTGATTTGCTCAAACTGCTTCCTGTGAGCATTTATAGCTTCATCCGCAGAGATTTGTGCCTCCACGCGATGGATCAAGTCAGCGTACGAATGGACGGTGTCTCGCATAAGGGCCGAATAGAAGGGGCCAAGACGAAGACCTCCAAGAAAGACCCCTCTGAGTAATTCAGGGTCTACTCCTGGAATCTGTCGTGTTTCAGTGGAAAATCGTTGAAAATACTCCTTCAACGATTCTCCCTCATTTTGGCGAATCCCGGAGAGGTGGGAAGAATCATTAGCAATTCTTCGATTGGCCACAAATTGTTCGACGAATACTTTGGCCAATTTGACAAAAGAGGGGATCGTTCCAGGTGGAAGCGAGTAGAACCATGTTCGGGCATGTCCTTTAAGGGTGGCGGGAAAGACCTGGCAGAGGAGCGCGTCTGATGCTCGTTGAATATGCATGATGGTTCTATAGTAGTCGATATACTCATATGGGTCGGTCGTCCCGTCGTAGGACTCAACGTTTGGCACTTTGAATCCTACCGGAATGGGGTGCTGAAGAATGGCTTCCGTTAGAGGTGATGATTCCTCGAAATTCCTCTGTCGGAGAGCATGCCTCACATCTCCTCGGGGGAACTCTTCCCGTACCAATTTTCGCAGTTCGCGACGTATGACATTGTGAGGGAGTCCCGCAATGTGTGGTTGTGGAGAGCCTTCTGGGAGTTCCGAAAAAATGCGAGGATGTGTTGAACTCGCTGTATCGGCGAGTTCATCTTCCTGTTGTGATTGAGGATGTCCCCTAGGTGGAGGAAGGTGAATTTCTTCTTGACGCTGCTCGAATTGAACATCTTCAACCCTTGGTGGATCCCGAGGGCGAAGGATCTCTTCCAACGTCGGCTGTCGATCGTCTCGTAGGAGTTGAAGGATCTCGTTATGAGATTCTTCCATCTTCCGAATCCTTTCTTCCAAAGAAGGCCCAGAGGTCCTTTCACCGACAGCATTTTGCCCCCCGGGGTGCAAAGATACTGAGATTGGTCGTCTATGGTTAATAGACGAGTTTCTGGACTGACGAGAGTTAGAGCGAGAAGCTCCAATCAAACGACTGCTGCGCCTATTCACCATCGTAGCAGTACTCGAAGTAGTGGGATAGTTGTTTCCCACAGACGGCGCCAAACTGTTGCGTGCGAGAATATACGCGGCGGTAGAGTTTGTAAATTTGCGTCCTAGAGTTGCACGAGTATTTCACACACAAACAGAAAAGAGAAAGTGAACACCAAGGTTTTTACGTGGAAAACCCAAAAAGGGAAAAAACCACGGGGCCTCGCCCAGTTGTAAAGTTCCACTAGTGATTTTGCAGATTACAGATGGCTGATTCGTCCCACAAGTTGGGATAATCAGAATACAATTTGTTTCTCCCAGGAAGTTTACAAAATTCTGCGAATTCCTGGCGTTTCTCGAAAATCCGGCAGAGTTCCGGCGTCTTCAGGCGGCAGGAAGAGTTTCGGCGGTGGCCGAGGAGGTGAGGAATCTCCTTTTCCCCTTTCTCCTCTTCTTCTTCTCTCTTCTGCGAATTCCTGGCGTTTCCTGAAAATCCGGCAGAGTTCCGGCGTCTTCAGGCGGCAGGAAGAGCTCCGGCGGCGGTGGTCGAGGAGGTGAGGAATCTCCTTTTACCCTTTCTCCTTCTCCTTCTCTTCTTCTTCTCTCTCTTCACTTGAGCCCCTTTGGTGTAGAATGAGGGCTCTATTTATAGTTTTTCTGGAGTGACATAGCTCGTAAATAGGCGTGAGATCATGGGCGAATTGGGAGTGGTTTGAATGGACGGCCGATATCGAATCCTTTGATCATGCACCGTTCGTTGGACATTTGAAGGCCTTAATGATGTCAGAATTCGGTGATCTTGGACTCGTTGGATTCGTCTCGTCGAGCCGCTCGATTCGAGTATAAGCTCGTCAAAATCGGAGACTGTTTGGTAACTCAAATTGCGATTTGAACCTTCCAACAGCGCTTTGAGCCCTTGATTCGGACTCATTTGGGCTCGGATTGGGTTGATCTTGGTGTCGTTGGGTTCGTATTTCCGAGACGCTCAGTTTGACTATAAGCTCGCTGAAATCGGAGTTCATATGCTCCCGAAATTAATTTTTGAAGTTTCCGAACTGATTTTGCCTCGAGATTCGTGCCCAATCAAGATAATTTTGAGATGAGGTATCAAGATTAATGATTTAACAAAAAATAGTTAAATAAATAATTATTAAAGAGTAATATTGTAAGTTCAAATATGAATATTTCAATCTGAAACAGTTCGAGTTCTATGATTATTTAAAAATATCGCTATTTTTCATTTAATTACTCTGCACTGCTTTGGAACGAATATCATTTCTCTTTCAGAAGAAAAAAAAAATATTGAAGTCAAGAAAGCAAAAGGTCTGAATAGGGATTTTCTCCAATTGGAAAATATAAAAATTTTAAATCAAACACCGTTTGCTGGATTATACTTTATATCACGTCAAAAATTTGTAGATAGAAAGAACATTCTAGCAGAATGGATAGTATTAAACTTAATGGTTTTAAAAATTGGACTGGATCAGCAGTTCAATAGGGAAATGATCGGCCGGCCAGTTCGGTTCTCTCATAGAACCGGATTCAAAGGAAACCGGCTAAAATCTCCTCGAATTGCCGTTCAGAACCGTTGGACCGAAAATCTGTTTTGTTTTTAAAAAATTGGATGGTTCAAATAGGATGCAGCCATTGATTTTAGAATCAAGCGCTTCATAAGAAATACTAACAATATTAAGAAACTTAACCTCTTTTTCTCTTACCGATATTTCGTTCGCATGAACGTGTTTTGTCTCCGTCTGGCATCTCCATCCTCGTTGCGAACTCGACGTACCTGTAAGAGCTACAACCGTGATATCGTGACAAAGGTACCTCCTCAACATAGGTAGTCTTCCTTTCCGGCATTTCACTCCCTTGTTATATTCGAACAATGTTGGTCTCACTATGAGATGTAAGATTTTTTGAAACCCCTAATTTTTTAGGTATTATTTTTTATAATGAATATATTTCTAATGTATAATTGTTTGTGTATGACGAACAATAAAGTTTTATGAACTTATCTTAATTGGTTTGTTTCTCTTGATTTACTGTTTACAAAAAAAATTGGAGAAACCCTACTTTTTAACCTGTTATTTGCTTTGAGTTTCATTGAAAATTTAACTGATTGACCAAACATTAAGTAATTTCATTTCAACTGCAGCTGATTGATTTTTTGTTCGAAATGTACGCGTATATTGTTATCTCGAGTTCCTGTAAATATTTTAATGAAACTTGTATCATATTATGTTTAGTTTCTTTTTCTTTCCAGCATTATTAATTATTGGTTAATTATACTTCTTTTTTTTCAATTTTCTTTGCAAATGTAATTGATTGTCCAAATATTGTAAAGAGTTCATAAATATTGGGGACGTCGTCCTCAAAATTTTCAATATTACGTCATTCGGTTCAACCCCGTGGAACATCGAATCGTGAACTTCTCCTTTTCCGGTATTTTGTCCGGTCTAATTTTCATAACCTTAATTAAACTTTTATTATATGATAATTTATCATAGAATTGACGGACTTAATGTATTGTCATTAATCCCTTAATGACTTGCTATTGACTTGCAATAGTTTCAAAAATTTAATGCAGCTTAATTGAAGAAAGCTAGCTTAATTATTTTTCTATGAGATTAGCGAATCGTTAAGATTTCATGATGATCGTTAAGTTAACGGCTTGATGTTTAAGTATGAAAAGGGGAAGACTTCTAGAAAGGGGATGTGCCAACCAAATCAAGCAATAATTTTTTAAGGACCCCATCAATTATAACAAAAAAAAAAGTTGCAGTAAAGCTAAACAACTTGTTCTTAAACTTGGATCAGCAGACTTTGTTTTCTTATTGTTTCTAAAGTTGGATTCAGCTCCTTCAAACAATTACCTAATCAATAGTAATAGTAAAAAGATGGCACATTATTAGTAAATATTTTAAATTCATGCCAATGATTATGCAATCTATATTAAAATTTTTTTAGAATAATCTTCATAGCCTAAAGTCTAAAATACATCTCTTCACCTCATGTTTATAAGATTAAGAGGATTACAAAAAATGGTACATCTAGAGTAAACAGAAAAAAAAAAAGTATACGGTGTGACTAATATAGATTAACTCAAACAAGTGAATTAGTTAGATGGTGTACATGTAAATCTCTATCTCTGGCATGACCCCCTCCTTTTGGCAAGTATCCTAGGTGAGTCTTTAGGAGCGAGCGCTTTGGGAGAGTCGTGGGGACCTGGCTTATAGAGCGAGTTTGTCAAAGTGAGTCAAATGGGCAAAAGTTGTTGCTAGCCTGGGATGAGTAAGGTCCTTGGAGTTATGGTTATAGAATTCATAAATGGGCACTTCCTATACAATTTTACCATTAGTTCAATATTCTAGGGCAAGTTTGTATATTGTGAACTTTGTGGGAGTGATGGTCACTTGCCCATAGGCTGATGATGATGCTAGCAATGGCTCTACAAGACAAAAAAGCTTCATTTGGGCTAATGGTGTTATGACCATGTGTATATATTTAATTCCCTGATGCATTTGCTCATTTTGGGGGGGTGAGTTATGAAAAAAAGATAAGTGAATTAAGGTGAGAAGCATTTACTATCTTTATCAAATGACAAAAGGGTCCGTGAATAAGAGTTACCACCCCATTATTACTACTGCCACCAAAGTATGTATAGGAGCAAGTGCAGAGTCATTCGCTACCTAAGAATTCCACACTGCTCTGCCTTTGATTATTCCATCAACATTCGAGCCCTCTCCTCATACTGTTGCCCAAGGTGTCAAGGGTCCTTGCTTTAGGCTCGTCTCGTCTTCTCTGGATGCTCTTACCAAGCAAATTTGCACCTTGGAGAAGGAACTTGCCCATGCACATGCCAAGTTTGACAGAATAATTGGAGCCTTAATGTCATGAGTAAAGGTGATGTTGACTCATCAACTTCTAAAATCATTGTAGTTTAGTCAATTCCTGGCTTGCAGACACTTCATCCAACGATACTTAGTAGGAATGGGAGTGTTACCTACCAAGTTATTATTAGACCCATCGTATAGGTTGTTTTCAAGTTATTATTAGACCAAATTATTCTCGTGGTAGCTATTTAATTTTCTCTATACAATGAATGCCTTACCTTTTGTTTCTACTGTTTTATAGACTGAAGATGAGGTTGTGATTTTAGTTAAGGAGCTGAGCTACTCTTCAATAATTGGCTTTGAAGTACTCTTCATATGGGGAGGATAACTCTTTATTTGGTGAGGTAAGGATGACTTCTCGATTTGTCAATTGTATATGTCCCCTTATTCTTCCTATAAGAATGGATACAAATAAGGCAAATGAAATCAAAGAAAATTGATCTTTTCCTAGTGATAAAGATGTGTACAAGATTTGGCTTATTAATGATGAATTTGACTTGAGCATCAAAATTCGGGTCACTAACTTTTCTATAAATGCCCCCTCACCTTACAAAGAGCGTCATTTCCTTCACATTTTCTCTCTTTGGTGCTCCTCGTTTCCTTGCTTTTTTCTTGTCTTTTGGTGGTACGAGTCTTTGTGTTTGGGAGGGTAACATTGTGGATTGAAGAAGAAAAAAAAAACTAATAAAGAAATTCTATTATCTCAAAATATTTATATACAAAAACTAAAGAGTGTCAATACTTGACCCGACCCAAAACTTGACCTAAACCCGACCCAAAAAATTATGAGTTTGAGTCAACTTGTTTGCCATATGGGTCGAACTCATTTGTCATATGGGTCGGGTTCGGGTTTCATTTTATGATATTTTCTAAAATCATTTTGGGTTGACCCGAAAACCCGAAAATGACTCAGGTCACCACTTGTTTGTAAAGTTCTTGGTGCCTGCGCTCTTGCCCGCACTTTACAGCGAGCCCTCCTGCACTCATGTCTGCGCTCGAATTTGCACCTATGCCAGCACTTGCACCAGCGCATGCCACACTCGTCGCCTCACCTGCTTGCACCCCCTTTGCTCATGTCTGGCTGTATTTAGGGTTAGCGGGTCGGGTTGGGTTAACATGATAACCCTATGGGTCGGGTTCTGGTCTGAAATTTGACCCGTTTATAAAATTGGGGTGGAAATTGGTCAGTTGAATTGGACCCGGGTCAATTCCAGGTTCGACCTGAACTCGACCCGAATACCCATTTTGACACCCCTAATAAAAAATTAAAAATCAATCAAAATCCAATATACAGTAATCTTAAGCTCAACTTAGCACAGTGATCTATCTATATACTTATGATTACAAAAGAATCACTAAAAATAAAATGGTAACATGAGAAATCCTAAAGATAATCAATTTCACACTCTTGAGCCCAAACCTCTTCTTCGACTTGAAATTAATTAACCTCATATAATAAGCTTACAAAGCCCAACAACTTACTAGCACCTGCAACTAAACTCAAAGGATGGAAACAAAATAATATGCATGAAATCATTCGTTTATAACAATACTCATTCATATGGCCATGAATATGTGCAAAAGCAGTAAAAACATATGTTGAATCAGTAAAATTGTATAAATTGTAATTAATTGATCATAAACCAAAAGTCATATTAGTACTTGTCAAATCAATAAGGAAATCATATCAAGGTATCTATACAACACAGCTAGAAATCTGAACACATGATGTTAAAGTTTCAATCATACAAAAATACTATCAATTATCGTACATGGTTCACATAAATTGTATCTTGAAGTATTTAACACGCTTATATTTGTAAGTATAAGCAATGCAACATATAATCATCATAGTTCATAGAAACCGTAAATCTATAATTCAAGAAAATTATATCTATATAGTTATCAAAAATCCGTAACAGTGAAAAAGTATTATAATTCATGCAATATACATAAGTAATCCACACTTGTTGATTTATTAGTATCGTGTAATTGCCTTACTTATACATCTTAAGCCTCGTTTGGGATGACTTTCATGTTGCTTCTTAAAGCAGCTTTTCAGTATTTGTTGTACTAAAAAGCTGCTTTAAAAAGCAGTAACAAAGCTGTCCCAAACGAAGCCTTAATCTTGAAATCAGAACATATCAATAATAATACTTGTATGTGTGTATAAGTAATTATACTTAAACAAGTAGAGAGTTTTGACTTGTGTGATATTTTTACAGAAATAGCACCTATCATGTTTATTAATCATTATCTTAATCTTAATTTAATAGTCAAGTGACTCGGTAATAAGGGTCATCACTCTTACCCCATTGACATGTAAATTTCTTATAACTCTCTCTTGAATCTTAATCTTGATATTAATAATCTTATAAGATATCAACACATACCTCTTAATTAAGAAAAGCATGTCAACTCACCCTCATGTCCAGGGAAAAATCCTCTCCTATCGGTCATATTTTAATAACCAGTCTTTACTTGTTACACACATTATCAACATAAATAAATTACAAAAATTAACATTTATACATTCACGTGCTTGTAATCATTCACATTATTTATCTCACCAAAAGGATTGGATCAAAAAGTCAAAATCATCATTCTTACTCAATTAATATTGATACATACTCCAAAAATTATCTTGGTCGGGTACGAATCTCGAGGCAAAAGCTAGTTGGAACTTCAAAAATTAATTTTGGGAGCACCCGAACTGCGATTTCAGCGAGCTTATAGTCAAACTGAGCGTCTCGGAAATACGAACCCAACGACACCAAATTCAACTCAATTCGAGTCCGAATGAGTCCAAATCAAGGACCCGAAGCGATGTTGGAAGGTTCAAACCGCAATTTGAGTTACCAAGCGGTCTCCGATTTTGACGAGCTTATACTCGAATCGAACGGCTCGACGAGCGGAATCCAACGAGCCCAAGATCGCCGAATTCCGACATCATTAAGGTCTCCAAATGTCCAACGAACGGTGCACGATTGAAGGGTTCAACATCGGCCGTCCATTCAAACCACTCCCTATTCGCCCGTGATCTCACACATATTTACAAGTCATGCCACTCCAGAAAAATTATAAATAGAGCCCTCATTCTACACAAAGGATATTCAAGTGAAGAGAGAGAAGAAGAAGAGAAGAAGGAGGAGAAGGAAGAAGCTCCTCCTCGACCACCGCCGGAGCTCTTCCTGCCACCTGAAGACGTCGGAACTCTGCTGAATTTTCGGGAAACGCCGGGAATTTGCATAACTTTGTAACTTTGTGAGAAGTTGATTGTAAACTGATCGTCTTGATTTGTAAGACGGATCAAACTTTGTACTTCATAAAAACACTAGTAGAACTTTACAACTGGGCGAGGCCCCGTAGTTTTTACCCTTTTTGGGTTTTCCATATAAAAACTGGTGTTCATTTCTCTTTTCTGTTTGTGTGCGGAATACTCGTGCAACGCTAAGATGAATATTTTCTAACTCTACTGTCGCGTATATTCTAGCACGCAACAGTTTGGCGCCGTCTGTGGGAAAATGGTTCCCGATTGGGGGGGCAACTTTTTCTCCAATCTCAAAAGATCGCTCTTATCAACTTCTTGACTTTAGTCATTGTTGCATCAGATGCGGACTGGGGGGCAACTTTGACCCCAATTCTGATCAAAAAGATCCTCCGATGCTTTCTATATCAAGATGATATTTCAGGAAAATCCCAGCGATAGCAAGGATACTTCTAATCAATTACAAGTTTTATACAGTCCCTTGCTGGACTTCTGCTCCTTGGACAAGGTCTTGATCTTGATCTTAAAAAGGCAGAAATGGTCTAAAGATTGACCCTTTTTATCTTTGATTCGGGATACACGCGGCATTCGCCCCCTTCCAATCAAAGCAAAATCAATTCCAGGGGGATTCGACTTGATCTCTTCCACACAGGTTAACGTCGTCGAGCAAAGACTCCGACATACAACCTCGGAAAGGTCTCATATCCTTGGTGGATTCTCCCGACCTCTTCCATACAAGTTAATGTCGTCGAGCAAAGACTCCGACATACAACCTCGGAAATGTCTCACATCATTGGTGGATTCTCTCGAACTCTTCCACACAGGTTGACGTCGTCGAGCAAAGGCTTCGACATACAACCTCGGATAGGTCTTACATCATTAGTGGATTCTCTCGACCTCTTCCACACAGGTTAACGTCGTCGAGCAAAAGGCTCCGACATACAATCTCGGAAACTAGCAATTTTCTACAATTAGTTATGAATTTTCTAAGTTCAGGGTATTAAGGGAATTTCTAAATTTTTTAATAAATGGCTTATTTTATGATTTTGATCCAAATCAGTTCTAAATAGACTGGAATCACCCCCAAAGGTCAGGGATAACCTGAGAAGGTGTTCCCAAGTGTTTGGGGAAAATTTGGGATTTTTAATAATTTTTAATGAATTATTAGGGGCAAAATAGTAATTTCCACCTATGGTCAAATTAAGGGTCAACCTAAAGTCAAACTGAGGAGCCCTATTTATCTAAGATCAAGGGTCAGATTATGAACAATTCAAGGTATTATGGGTAATTTTCTGATCTAAAATATATTTATTGTAATTTTTAGAAGGTCTCGGGGCCTTATTTAAGAGGTTAATTAGGGTTGGTTAATTAAGGGGTCTAACAAGCCCTAAAAATTCCTAGAAAAATCTGGGAGGTTTATGATGTCTCTAAGTTCAAGTATTGAAGTTTTCATGTCAATCAGTGATCTATCCTAGGCCCTAGAAAATTTCTAAGTTCGCTAGACGAGTCCTTAATTTTTGTCCTTAAGGTGTCAATACATTATATGGGTTTAAATGGAGTTTTACACTAACCCTCAAGGTATTAATGTATGGGAAACATATAAAAGCAGTAAACACACTTGTCCTTAAATTTATGAGAGCCTAAACTAAGTGCTCATGGTGCGACCTACACATGCAATCTACGATAAACGGAAAGTAAATAAAACTACTAAAGGGATTAGTGAATGATTGGAACTCAACCATCCACTAATCCACTCCCCCATGATTTGCTCTTTATGCATAGAAGCTATGTTTAAAATTTCATGGAAGTAAATCTCTCAAAAATTAGGATTTAAAATAATAGTAGTTTCAAAGTAATTTTAAAATACTTTATAAATACATACTTATATAGATTTTTGAAAAATACGATAATTTAAAATAAATCACATTTGTATCTACATAAGTATAGGAGAGATTCACTGGCCACTCGATCGAGCTTTCAAAAAGATTTGAAAATAATTTGTAATTTCAAAATAATTATAATAATAAATATTTAAATAATAGTAAAAATACTCAAAATACCCATCTAAGACAGAAATCTATCCAGACAGCAAGAATCAGCTTATGCAAATAATTTTAAATTAAAATTCATAATTTTTCGAAGAGAACGAGGGGTCGCACGCCGAAATCCGATTTAAAATGAGAAAGTTATGAATTTTATAAGTTTAAATACAATAATAGAATATTTTTAAAATAGTGTCCTTTAATTGTTTTCAAAATAACTGTAGATATACCTAAAATTTTCAAACATTAATGGTCTCAAATAATACAGAATTCAAATACGAACAAAATAAGGTGTTGTGCATCAAAAACGGATTTAAAATGAGAAAGTTTTAAATACGATAATAGAATATTTTTAAAATAGTGCTCTTTTGCTGTTTTCAAAATAACTACAGGTATACCTAATATTTTGAAACAAATATGATCTCAAATCGTGAAGAATTCAAATACGATCAAAACAAGGTATTGTGAGTCGAAAATGGATTTAAAACGAGAAAGGTATGAATTTTTAAAGTTTAAAGTAATAAAGGGATTTAAAAATAATTTAAAATAGCAAAAATTTAAAAATAATTATTAAAATAGAATAAAATAATATTTTTATGAAAGTAATTAAGGGATGTTTGAATTTTGAAATTCGAAATTCATTGAGGGAATTAAGGATTTCAAAATCAAAATTCATGGAGGGAACTAAGGAGGCTTTAATGCTTCCTTAATTTTGGAGGTTGGATTTAGAATGAATTAAGTCATCCTAATTAATTCAAAATCCAATGGAGGAAAAATTTAAAAACTTTCATAAAAATAAATTTTATAATTTATGAAAGAATTTGAATTTTGAATTCAAAGCAGAGCCCTACACGGGGTCCTGGTTGGGTACCCATTGGGTACCCACATTCTGCGCCAGCGGGCTTTGCCCACCCATGCCCATCTATGGTGACTTTCGGAATGTCACACCCACCCACACCCACCCACTTTTCACGCTTCTTGAATGCAGTCTGCCACAGATTAATGGCCTTTCATTTTTTGTCATTTTCTCTAACTACAAACTTTCAAGCCACATATCAAAATTTATCGTGGTCACGACGCGGTTCAGTGTTGCGCACTGCGTAGTAAGGATTACTGTAATATATTGCATGCATGTAGTTAATTAATAATGTAAATTAGTTTGTCCTCTAATGTTGAGTACCCACCCATACCCACTCACGAGGCCATGGGCGTACCCATACCCACCCATGCCCATTGGGTATGGGTGGGTACGTGGGTGGGTGTGGGTATGGGCACCCACTGCAGGGCTCTGATTCAAAGACAAACTAAATTATGACAATCAAAAATTAGGAATTACTTAAAATAATAATAATATTAAACATAATAAATATAATTTTTAAATAAATAATAAAAATAATAATAATAAAAAGATTTTTTTTAAATGAAGAAAAGAAAAAAAAAGAACTAAAAAAAAAACTTCATTCTCTCGATCGAGATATCTAAATTTAATGAAATTTTAAATATAGAATAGTATCATGAAGAGAAAGCATGGGGTGATATTTGAAAGATCTAAAAAGCACTTTTAAAAAAAATTTATATAGATCTAAGTGTAGTGACCTAGATCTAAAGTTTTGAGGAATCTCACCGTTGGATCTTGAAGTTCTTTATACGGTTGAGCTTGTAGATTGTCCTCGTATATTTCTCTAGTTGAAATCACGATCAAACAAGCTCTGGATCAACCGGATCGAGGCCTTGGATGGATCTAGCCTTAATCTCGTCGGAGGATCGCCGCCGACGGAGTTTGACCGGTGGATTTGAGTGGAAGAAGGTGAGAGAAGTTGGAAGAGCTCTCACACCAAGAAGTGAGGGTTGAGAGTGGCTAGGGAGAGAATAGAAGCCAACCCCTCTCATGAAGCTCTAAAAGAGTATTTAAATTATCAAGGCCTTAGATCTACGGCTAGGATTCATCCTAAGATTAATTAGAAGGGAATTGAGGTGATTTAACCGTCGGTTTGATTGCTTGATTTAGGAACAAATTTAAGCTCATAAAAAAATTAAACATATTAAATTAAAATCAAGCTCAAAATTAGATCTGATTTGGGTCAATTTAGAATTTAATTTGATTTGCTCAAATTAACCCAATTAAAAATGACGACCCGAATCATAACAAACTCGATGCGGCTAAGGTAGACTAATCAGGCTTAATCAAACCCGATCGAGCCTAATTCGGTTCAATTCGAGCTGATTCGAGCTCAAATTGGATTTGACAAGCCTTAATTAAATCGATTAAAGGCCCTCGAGGGCACTCGAATAAAAATCGAGATCAACATAAAGTATAAGATGTGACAAATGCAAATTAAAACAGATACAGGGACTAGCTAGATGATGACACATGAACTCTATCTCTAACGGATACTTTGGGTAAGCTTTTAAGGGTGAGTGATTTAGACAAATCTTTATGATGTAGAATATAATGTTAGTCCGTGAAGGCGAGTTATTGGGAATAGATGAGACATTCCCAAAAACAAACAATGAATCCCATGAGTGGGCAAAAGCCACTGCTAGCCTAAGATGAGTTTGATCTGAGTTATGATTATCGAGTTTGTATGTGGGTGCATCTTATGGTCTGATGTGAGACACCCATGGGAGGAGGGTGCCTTTGATTGTGACCATTTGTTGTGGGAGAGAAAATTCTATCTGGGCTAGTGCCCTTTGGGGCAAAACTCTATCTGGTAGAGTCATTTGGAGGAGCCTATTGAGGACTGTTGCACATTTGATTTGATCTTCTAAGATAAGTCTGTATATTGTGATCTACGTAAGGGTGAATGGTCATTAACTCACAAGTTAATACTTGTGATAACTCTGCAAGGCAAAGTTTCGTTCTGATTAGTGTTGTTTTAACTTTATGTTCTCCCAAGCCTTCCTATGAATTGAAACTCAAGGAAATATATATAAATTAGAGCATAGATGTACATAATATGATATTTTGAATTCTATTATTTTAATGTAGTGTATATCAAATAATAAATATGACAATTTATAGTTTTTATTTCAAGCAATTAAATAAGCTTCATAAAATATGCATAGAACTAAAAATATATATTTAAAAAAATGAAAAATTACAGGTGCTGACATTTGGTTGGCTGTTGACAGTAACATTTGATTTTTTTTTTTTTTTTTTTTTGTGGCGTTTCCTTTGATAGAAAGCTTTGATGATTGGTTCTGACATCCACTTCACCTCTCATCATTTTGTAAATCAAGCCCATATCCTGACAGGACATCTCATAGAGGAAAGAGATACCCCAACTAACAATTCAGAGAACATCTCCAACACATAAAGATAAAATTTGGAAAAAATAAAATAATAAACAGGTTAGCATCATGAAAAAGAAAAAAAAAAAAAGGAGAATCTCATTGATTGATTGCTATGTTCAATTGATTACTGAAAAAAAAAGGGGACATATTCACATGGCTTCATATTAACTACTTTTAGCATATATGGAGAAACATGTACTTTTATTTTGCATTTCTCCAGCACCAACTGACACTTTGTAGCCTATTATAATCATTCATCTTAACCCAACTATTTCTCAGTACTATTAAATTTTTTTTCACATGGTCATTCATACACACTTTTCGTTTATATGTTTGGAGCAGCTTCTTCCCTATTTTACTTCATAAATCTGTTACGCCGGTCCAAACCGGCCCAGCCGGTCCAGTTTTACCGAAGGCGGACACGCCAGGCGGAAGAGAGAGGGAGCCAGGGAGTGGGGTCCACGTGCAATTCAAACTTGGATTAAGTATTTTTGGAGGGAGAAGGAAGGGTAGAGTAGTCCTTTTGCTTTTAATTTGAATTAGATTGTATTAATAGGGAGTTATGAGGGAATTAGGTTTTCATCTTGATTTTGAAAAGGGATTCGTCTTCTAGGTTTTCTTGTTTGGGCTCTTGGCGTTGCCGGAGATTGTTGGAGAGTTTTTCCTTCCTCTCGGATTGAAGGAAACTTGTATCTTTATTGTCTTTTGCATCGACTAGTGAAATCTCCATCGTTTGCAATTGTTTCTCCTATTCTCTCTACGATTCTTCTCAGATTTTTCACTGTTTTGTTGTGCGTGGTGGCTGTTTTTTTATAGAAAACAGCGGATTATTAGTGATTTGGCTTAGATCCGATAGGAATCACTTGAAATACTCAAGTGGTACCTATCAAATTGGTATCAGAGCACAGATCCGGACGGTGGGGGGCTGTTTTCCACTGTTTCGCAGCAGATTTTTGCTTTTCGGAAGAGATCCGGAGACCATTTCGTGGTTCCCATGGCATCTAAACGTGTAGAAGTCTTGGAGACCGAAGTGGGTCAATTTAAGGCGGATCTGGAGGAGAAGATGGCGACGTTGAGTGAGAATATGGAAGGGAAATTTATGGCATTAGAAGAGATGATGAAAAAGTTGTTGGAAGGGCAAGCAAGAGCTGTGCCAGCGGAGGAAAGAGGAGAAGGTAGTGGGAGCAAGGGCAAGGAGAAGGCAAAGCCGGAAGGGGAAGAGGAGGTGGAACTGCTGGGTAGCAACGGAAGAATGCTGCATCGGGAGTCCATCAGGCGGGAAGAAAGAGAGGATGATTGGCATCGTCGGAGGCCCGACCCAGTGGACCGGCCATGGGGGATCCATAACCACCATGGCGGGGCGCGAGGGGAAGATGGCTATCGACGGCCGAGGAGGGATGATGAGCCCCGATATGGAGAGAGAGGAACTTGGGAAGATCCCATTGCCTGGGACAGAGGAGGCCATGGGGGGAATAGGGCATACGGGGTGGACACGAGGGCCAGAAAGCTGAAAATGCCAGTTTTCGAAGAGGGGAATGTGGATGAGTGGATCCACAAGGTGGAGAGGTATTTTGCAGTGAATGGCCTGATGGAGGAGGAGAGATTGATGGCGGCTAGTATGTGCTTGGAAGGGGCGGCTTTTGCCTGGTTCAAGTACATGGATAAGTGGGATCCGGTGAGGACTTGGAGGGACTTCAAGGAAGCTATCAGGGAAAGATTCAGGGGGAGCAGCCCATGGGAGATCTCCGAGCAGTTCTATGCCCTCACCCAGGAGGGAACAGTGGAGGAATACAGAAAGAAATTTGAGAGTCTGGTGGGAGATATGGAGGGCTTATCGAACAGCACGTTGGGGGGAAACTTCATGAAGGGGCTCAAGCCAGAAATTAGAGATGCTGTGAAGGTCATGAGACCTAGAGACCTGAGGGAAGCAATGGAGTTGGCTCAGCTGGTGGAGAACCAGAAGACCAACGCACGAAGTTGGAGGAACAACCACTCAGGAGGTCCCACTAGGACCACTACCACTTACTTGGCTCCAAAAGGGCCAAGCCCTAATGTCCCTAGAGAGAGTGGAAAGGAGAAGAGCGGGGTGACCAGATCTGCTGGAAGCTTCAAAAAATTGACTGAGGAAGAGATGCAGGAGAAGAGGGCCAAGGGCCTTTGTTTCAGATGTGAGGAGAAGTTTGTTCCAGGACATAGATGCAAGGATCGCGCTCTTCGGGCTCTCACCGTCTATATAGACGAGGCGCCTGAAGAGGGTGATGATTCTGATGAGGAGCAGATTGATCCACAGTTGGAGGTAGCCGAAGTCTCCCTCAATTCTGTGATGGGGTTCACTCCTAGCCATACAATGAAGGTGAAGGGGGAGATTCGGGGGAGAGAGGTTGTGGTTCTGATTGACAGCGGGGCAACCCACAATTTCATATCCACCCAGGTGGCGGAGGAGCTAGGGATGGAGCCTACTGAGACAGGCAGCTACGGGGTGATGATGGGGACAGGGAAGATTGAGTCCAGCACCGGGATCTGCAAAGGGGTGGAGATGAGATTACAGGAGATCAGGGTGGTAGAGGATTTTCTACCCCTGAAGTTGGGTAGCACAGATGTCATTTTGGGCATGAAGTGGCTACAGACCTTGGGTGAAACCAAGGTGAATTGGGGGACCATGGTGATGGAGCTGAGCGTAGAGGGGAAGCAGGTGAAGCTGAGAGGAGAACCAGGATTGTCCAGAGCTGGAGTGTCACTCCGATCCATGGTGAAAATCATACAGGAGGAAGGAGGAGGATTCCTGGTGGAGTTGCAGAGCTTGGAGGAGCAGGAGGAGGGGGAGGGAAGACCCATCCCCGCGTTGGTTCAACCCCTGTTACAGGAATTTAAGGATGTGTTCCAACCTCCAGTTGGACTACCACCTGACAGAGAGCAGGAGCACCAGATTATCCTGAAAGAAGGAGTATCTCCTATCAGTGTGAGACCTTACAGATATCCTCAGGTGCAGAAAGATGAGATTGAAAGGTTGGTGGGAGAAATGCTAGAAGGAGGGATCATTCAGCCCAGTGTGAGTCCTTTCTCTAGTCCAGTTCTGCTTGTGAAGAAGAAGGATGGGAGTTGGAGGTTCTGTGTTGATTATAGAGCGCTCAACAAGGAAACGGTGCCTGATAAGTTTCCTATCCCTGTGATTGATGAGTTGATGGATGAGCTACATGGAGCCGCCTTGTTCACCAAGGTCGATCTGAAGTCAGGCTATCACCAGATCAGGATGAAGAAGGAAGATGTGCAGAAAACGGCCTTCAGGACTCATGAGGGTCACTACGAGTTTCTGGTGATGCCTTTTGGCCTCACCAACGCTCCGGCAACATTCCAAGCTTTGATGAACCGGATCTTCAAGCCACACCTCCGCAGGTTTGTGTTGGTATTTTTTGATGACATCCTAATTTATAGCAGGACTGAGGAGGAACACCTAGAACACCTGAGAGTGGTGTTGGGTGTACTGAAGGAGCATCAGTTGAAGGCCAACTTCAAGAAGTGTGACTTCGCTCAGGCACGGGTGGAGTACCTGGGGCACGTGATATCCCAGGAGGGAGTGGCTGCAGATCAATCCAAGATAGAGGCAATGCTGGCGTGGCCTCAACCCAAGACTTTGAAGGGACTCAGAGGGTTTTTGGGACTGACAGGCTATTACAGAAGGTTCGTGAGAGGATACAGCACCATAGCATGGCCTCTGACAGAGCAGTTGAAGAAGGACGGATTTTTATGGGGAGAAGCAGCTTCAGAGGCCTTTGAGAAGCTGAAGAAGGCCATGACGACGGTGCCAGTGCTTGCTCTGCCAGACTTCAGTCAGGTGTTTGTGGTAGAGACAGATGCTTCAGGCTATGGATTGGGAGCAGTGTTGATGTAGAGGCACAGGCCCATAGCTTACTTCAGTCAAGTCCTATCATCCCGGGCTAGACTGAAGTCAGTCTACGAGAGAGAGTTGATGGCGATTGTACTGGCCATCCAGAAGTGGAGACCTTACTTATTGGGCAGACACTTTATTGTCAGAACTGATCAGAGGAGCCTGAAGTACTTGTTAGAGCAGAGGATGGTCACAGAGGAGCACCAGAGGTGGTTGTCCAAGCTGTTGGGATATGATTTCGAGATACACTACCGACCAGGGCTAGAGAATAAGGCAGCGGATGCCTTATCACGCTGTATGGGGGAACTCCAGGGGATCGCTGTATCAGTACCAGTATTGATAGATTGGGGAGCCATTAAAGAGGAGAGCATTCAGAATGAGGAGTTGAGGAAGATCAAAGAAGAGGTGTTAGCAGATGAGAACAGCCACCCGGGCTATTCAGTTGTGGGAGAAAGACTGTTCTATCAGGGAAGGAGTGTGATTCCTAGGTCTTCCATCCATATTCCTCAGCTGTTACAGGAGTTTCATGAGAGTGCCATAGGAGGGCATTCAGGAGTGCAGAAAACTTACAGCCGGTTAGCTGCTGAATTGTACTGGAGGGGGATGAGGAAAGACATAGAGGAGATGGTGGCTAAGTGTGATACTTGCCAGCGGAGCAAGTACATGACAATGGCACCAGGGGGATTGCTGCAGCCCCTGGCCCTACCAGAGAAAGTTTGGGAGGAGATTACTATGGACTTCATTGATGGGCTCCCAAAATCAGAAGGCTACACAGTTATACTGGTGGTGGTCGACAGGCTGAGCAAATATGCTCATTTCATTCCTTTGAGACACCCGTACACAGCAGTGTCGGTAGCAGCAGCGTTTGTGAGGGAGATAGTCCGCCTGCATGGGGTACCAGAGTCCATTGTTTCTGATAGGGACAAGGTGTTCCTGAGTCATTTTTGGAGGGAACTGTTTAGGATGCAGGGCACCGTATTGAAGAGGAGCACAGCCTATCATCCACAGACTGATGGTCAGACGGAGGTGGTGAATAGGAGCTTGGAGACATACTTGAGGTGCTTCGTGTCAGATACACCAAAGCAGTGGGCCAAATGGCTAGCCTGGGCAGAATACTGGTACAATACCTCGTCTCATTCGGCTACTAAGATGACACCTTTCAAGGTGTTATATGGTAGGGATCCCCCACATCTGGTACACTACAGCCATCAGAGCACGCCAGTATCTGCAGTGGATCAGCATTTGAAGGAAAGAGATCAGGTGTTGGCCGAGCTCAAGAGGCACTTACTTAGAGCCCAACAGATTATGAAGAAGCAGGCCGACAGCAAAAGGAGAGATATACAGTTTGGAGTCGGGGACAAGGTCTATTTGAAGCTCCGACCATACCGACAGAGGACTATGGCCCAAAGGAGAAATGAGAAACTCACAGCGAGATATTTTGGCCCTTTTGAAGTGGAGGAGAAAATTGGGGAGGTGGCATATAGATTGAGGCTTCCTCCAACAGCCAGAATACACCCCGTTTTTCATGTCTCACAGTTGAGGAAAGTGGTGGGGGAGCATGCAGTAAGCCCAGAGTTGCCCAGCACATTGAGGGAAGACATGGAAGTGACACTGGAGCCTATAGAAGTAGAAGGAGTGCGCATCAATGCGAAGGGGGAAAAGGAAGTGAAGATTAGGTGGAGCGGCCTTCCAGACTATGAGGCCACATGGGAGCCACTGGAGAGGATTGCTGAGCAGTTTCCGACCTTCCACCTTGAGGACAAGGTGGTACTTTGGGAGGGGGGTAATGTTACGCCGGTCCAGCTTGGACCGGCTCATCCTGGACCGGCCCAGCCGGTCCAGTTTTACCGAAGGCGGACACGCCAGGCGGAAGAGAGAGGGAGCCAGGGAGTGGGGTCCACGTGCAATTCAAACTTGGATTAAGTATTTTTGGAGGGAGAAGGAAGGGTAGAGTAGTCCTTTTGCTTTTAATTTGAATTAGATTGTATTAATAGGGAGTTATGAGGGAATTAGGTTTTCATCTTGATTTTGAAAAGGGATTCGTCTTCTAGGTTTTCTTGTTTGGGCTCTTGGCGTTGCCGGAGATTGTTGGAGAGTTTTTCCTTCCTCTCGGATTGAAGGAAACTTGTATCTTTATTGTCTTTTGCATCGACTAGTGAAATCTCCATCGTTTGCAATTGTTTCTCCTATTCTCTCTACGATTCTTCTCAGATTTTTCACTGTTTTGTTGTGCGTGGTGGCTGTTTTTTTATAGAAAACAGCGGATTATTAGTGATTTGGCTTAGATCCGATAGGAATCACTTGAAATACTCAAGTGGTACCTATCAAAATCCTTGCTAAATTTGTATTTTATTATATTTTTTGTGCTGCTTATTAAAAATGTTTATTTTCAAAAAGAGCTTTTACAATCAAATTTATTAATGTAAGAGTCGCATTAAATTTTTATACCAAAAAATATTTCAGAAAGCAAGAAGAAAACTATCTCAAACGAAGCCGAAATCTTAATTATCATAACATACAACATATATATAGCCTATCAATGTAGGACTTGAATGAATTTGATAAACAAAACTTTACAACAACAACAATAACATCAAACCTTTGTCCCCCTACGTGGGGTCAGCTATATGAACCCTTTTCTCTATTGTGTCCTGTTAAAAGTCAAATTTTCATTTAAATCTAATAAAGAAAGACAATTTCTAATATTTTCAAACGAAGTTTTTTTACATTTACTTCTACCTTTCTTAACATAAGTCAAATCTAATACCTCTACTTTCCTAACCGGGTCATCAGAAGGCCGCCGTTTTATGTGACCAAACCATCTAAGGCAATTACTCTATCTAATCTTATCTTCCATTGGAGCTACTCCAAACTTTTCACGTATATGCACATTTCGTATCCTATCTCTAAGGATAAAGTCACTCATCCTTAACTTAGTATTATGCTCTCTTATAATGACCAACATTCGGCACCATAAAGCATTGATAAACAAAACTTTATAAAGAAAAAAATATTTTCATGATTTGAATTCATCTAACTCTGAATTACAATAAAAACAACTCAAACAATACTTTATGCAAACATAAAAATTCTAGAAATGATTTATGTAGTTTATAGCTCTCAAGAATGTTGATGTCTTACATAATGGGTCAGTGTTTAATAAGTAAAAAAAATTCCTTCATCTCTTGAATATTCTCACACTTCTATTAAAATATCAACAAACTCTACTATTTTTTTCGCACATCATTTTCTTTGAAACCTCTCTATCTTCCATTTTTATTAATATGTTGAAGTTGAGGAATGCTTTTTTGAGTCTTTTCATCCATTATTCCAATATATGAAAAGGAGCATATGACTAGACTTTACATGATAGTACAGTTCAGTGGCTTTCCAGTCTCTATATCTAATCACATCCTTTCACCTGCTTCTAAGAGCGTTTGTAGGGCATGCAGAAACACTGTAATAGCTTACCTTCTAATTGAGAAGAACAAATCCTACCAACTTCACTATCAGAATATTCTGAATATGTAGTTTTTAGAACTTTAGAAGAATCAGCAATTTAAAATAGAAAAAATTCTTATCCATGAGAAAGTCACTGAAACAACACTACATGTACAGAATCCAAATAGCAGAAGCAGATGATTCAAACGAATTGTTTGGTTAATATCATATTATTATTTATTTAAAACTGTTTTATTGACTGATATTTTGACATAAATAAATTCATAAATTATATCCGTTTCATATTATTAGAACATCAAAATTTGACATCAACTAGATGTCAGATCCTATACCGAAGAAAATCAAAATCATATTTGATCTTTTTAGATAAAATTAAACACTATTAAGGAAGATAATATACGACCAAACACGGCATTTTGAAAGATAACATTGTTATCTAAATAGTAATGTTATCAAATATAAGAAATTAAGACTTAGGATATGTTTGGGACGGCTTTCTTACTGGATTATAAAGTAACTTTTTAGTAAAAAATTAGTCCTTGTAGTTTGGCTCTAGTTTCATTTTCATCCATACAGTTTCAATTGTTTCAATCAAATCAAGCTTAATTAAAATTGTTGAAATCTAATCCAAAACACAAATAACAGAACAAAAGAAACCAAATTCCATCCAAATGAAATGATATAATACTAAACATCTTATGTGACCCACCACTCAACTTAAGGCAACAATCACAAATATAGATACTTCGATTTGCATTTGATTGCTTTGATGACACTAGTTCTTCACTTTCCATCTAATTTGAAACTTGGCTTCGCTGAAGAAAACATGAAATAAAGTCGATTGAAGGAAATGGTATTTTGGAGAATGAATCTCCAGCTAATAAGTCAACAGTTTGTCATTTCATTTGGATAGAATCTGATATCTTTTGTAATGTGACTTATCCCATTTAAGTTATGAATGTGATTGCAACTATTTTAAATTATAGGGATTTGATAAAAACAATTAAAATGGTAGGTACCAAAGCATAAACTTACCGGGTAGCTGCCATTTAAATTTATTTCAACAGTAGTCAAAGCATAAACAAATAAAAATCCAGATCCAGGACAACAGTGTCAAGGAAAAGACTCATATAGAATAGAATAGTATTGAGTTAAACACACCAGTAAATGGTACACTACACCATTATTCCACTAGCTTACTAAACGCCGAGAGAAAACAATTAACAAATCAAATAATTTAAGAGAGAATCAACACATATCCAGGATGAATAGCATAAAAAAGCACAACTTGAGTATAGTGTATATGGCCAGTTCTCCAACACGTTTTGCCTTGTCGTTTTCACACTTTGTCTTTAATTGATTCAAGAGAATCATCTTTTTTGAAGCCCGAACATTCAATCAGCAATGGCAAGATTTTCAAAAAAACATGCCATGAACAGATACAAGTATAGTGCTTGTGCTACAAACATAATATTTAATTATGTTAGTTGACTAATCTTTGGATCAAAGAGAAAGAAAATATAATAATATAGTTATAAACAGCAAGATGATTTCTAATCCCCTGTTGAATCTTGGTCTTATATCAAGCTATATAAAACAAGGACTTAAGCCTTATGATACTATACAAAACAATAGAATTAAACCAGGATCCACTTGCAATAAGCAGATAAGTCTAGGAAAACGAAAGTATTAGAGCTCTATCCCACTTCCAGATGCAACAGAATCAACCAGTAGTTGCTACTTGTCCAGTTTTTAATTCCTTTTCATTTTAGAATAGCTTTGTGTATAGTTATGACATTCAAGTGTGTAATGTAGTTCATCAATTCTTTTCTGAACTATACTGACATCATTTTGCTAATTTAGGCGACTTTCTTGTCTTTTTCTATTATTTTTTCAGTTTAACATAGTGATGAATAAGCATTGAGGATTTAACTTTTGCCACAGTTAGCATGTAGAAGGCACTGTGGTAGCCCAGTTGTACAGTGTGCTGAAACAGCAGCATCACCAAAAAAAAATTTAATTCACTTCGCAGTTTCAGCAAAGTCATGACAAAAATCAACCAGATTTAGATCAGCAAATAATACATTTTTTATTCAAAGAACTAAGAATGGGTGGGTGGGGAAGAGAGAGAGAGAGAGAGAGAGAGAGAGAGAGAGAGAGAGATGTGGGAAGAAGGTAAAACCAGCCTTCTTTCACAGTTTAACCTCTACAAACTGGACTTTAGCTGGTTAGTGCACCTCTGGCCAAAGTTGGTTATTATAAGGCAAACAGGTTGGCTGTGCTACAACCCCATCCATCACCCCCAAAAGAAGCACAAAAAACAATGGTCTCGAGAAAAGAGCAATATCATGCAAATCTACCATGGAAACAAGAAATACAATGAATTAGAATTAATTTAATTGATCACATTGCAAATCTAGGAGTTTAGATTTGTATCATAGAATGTTAAGGGCAGGGTAATAAAGAATAAATTGCGATAATTCATGTCTAATTTCATCTAGACAAATACATTGTATGACAGCAGCTACAACTTCTTTGAGATAAGTATAATACCTGACAAATCAAACAATTTTTATATAATACTAATCTCAAAATAAATAAAATAAATAAACAACTCATCATGATCAAATTTAGTTCAGAATATACTGACTCAAAAATTCTCCTTTCCATGAGAAGGAACTTGAGTACCATACAAATTTCCAATTCAAGAGGAACATAAATCTAAAAAGTGGAAACTCATTTAGAAATAAATATTGCATCAAATTCTATAATACTGACTAGTGATCTAACCAAAAATAACGATTACAAAAAAAATTAGTTTTAATAAATCCAATAAGACTATTTCTCTTAGCTTTAATGATCTATGGGCCAAAATTTGAATTAGGAGAAGCATCTTTAGAACTTAAAATATCTTCCACAGTCTCAGCATATACAAATAAGTCCAAGACAACAAGATTCTAAATCAAAAAAAGTATACACAGTAGATTTGCTGAGAAGCATAAGAGCCAAAAAAAGAAATGAGCATCAACTAATAAATGGTTAAAAGGTAGGATAATTAGATTTTGAATCAATGGGAAAAGAATATATAAACAAGCCCACCTTTAACACAATCATGACAATGTTCATTAGCGAAACAAAACATAGAAACCAAATAAAGAGCCCTCTAAATTTTCCTCAACATGGACATTCGATAAAAATAAGATAACTCTTAAAAGATAGCAAATTTCAACGGAAACTCAATGGTCAAAGGAAACTAGCAACTGCATTGAATTATTAATCTGCCACTGCATTGCATAATCCCAAGACCTCCAAAATCCTCTATCCTAAAAGAAACTGGGGCAGAATAATTTCTTTGAGCACAAATTACCAATGGAGATGAAAAAGTAAATAAAAAAAAAAAAAAAAAAAAACTGAAGTTGAAAAGCTACACTGAGGAAAGAGTTCTTCTAAATCTTGATTTCCAAAATAGGCAGAGATTACCCATTAAGAAGAATCAGTGTCCACTATCCAATGTCCTGAGCATAACAATCTTGCTTTATATGTTTCGCGCATCTGTAGAAAGAATTCAATAAATCAGCAGATCATCACTGCACAGTTATAGACAAAGCTCCCCGATTGCTTCCTTGCGATCATCTTCCATTCAGGCGGCTCCCCATCTTTAGGAACCCATGAATGAAGCTCAATCACCCCGCCACCCAATGCCCTCGGTCCACCTATTACAATGAGTTGTTCCCCACATGCCCTGAATGCAAGTCCCCATCCATTCATTGATGCAGGCCTTTCAGGCAGTCTCCCCAAAGTGATCCATACATTGTTTTTCTTATCATATTTCCTCACTTCTTCATCTCCATAATGAGCAGCATATAGCTCATTATTGACAACCGCAACGAGCGGAGGCGCCCCGCTCGCGCCATTGAGACCTAACGACATATTAGGAATGATCCTCCATGTTCCTTTCTCTATATCAAACTCCTCTCCACATGTAAGCAACTCAGTATGACTAGCCATACCTCCAACGACATAGAACTTTCCATCCATAAAAACACCCGAGCACATCTTCCGCGGCCTGTTCATACTTGGCAGTGTTGTCCAAGTTTTTGTCTCTGAACTATACAGCTCTGCAGAGTTTAATATAGCTCCACGAGCATCACAACCTCCTGCAAAAATAGCCTTCTCTCCAAAGCTTGCAGAACCAAACAAGCATCGAGGTAAATTCATCACAACTCCAGGAGACCACGAATTTGTGAGAATGCTATATCTCAGTACAATGTGGGAATACACGACTTTCCCAAAGACAAGAAGCTCAGTGCCCACAGCAAGGGACTCCTTATCTGAGCTCATAAAACATTCATTATGAGGCATCTTAGGTAAATTAATCCATCGAGCTCGGTAAGGATCATATGCCTCCCATTCTTCAACAGTGCAAGAAAAGTATACCCATGGCTCAGCAATTCCATGCATCCTTCGAAGACGATATAGCTCTCCACTTCTAATCAACGAGCGAAATCCGCGATTGACAGAGGCCAATGAGCCATAGTCAGAGGGCGAGCATCGAAGGAGGCAGCTAATCGAATTGTCTCGGCCAATTGAACTGATTAGGTTATTGGAGTCTGAGGAGTCAGATTTGGAGGTGGAGGATTCTGTTAACTTGATGGATTTGGTTCTTATTTCCATATCCTTGCCCAACAAATCTCCTTGATCTCCAGATGAAACATCTAAGGGTCTTTTGTTGCAGGTTCTCTCAAGAAGGTGGTGGGTCATATATGCCCACTTGGATTCTTGTTCGCAGGAGCTCGGCAACGCCCTTGAGATCAAGCAAGCCCTGCCTTCCAACATCTTGAAGGATACTGTGGCCTCAGGAAGATTTTGTTTTTCTTACCCAATCTCAAAATCAAAACTCTGGTTTCCTCTTTCAAAATATGTTCATAGGTTGACCTAGATTGACCAAGAGAATAGTTATTTTAGAATGGAAAGAAAAGAACTGCAACATTAAAAAAAGAAACGAAAGAAATCAAACAAGAATCGACAGAGAAGCCCTTCTTTAATATAAAATACATCGATCAACAGAATTTACAAGCAACGGAGAAGAACTGAACAGAAAAATAAAATCTTTCGCAGAGCAAAACATCGAATGATTACTGACCGAGTTATTTCTAGCAAGCCGAACAGGAAAAAAAATTTAAAAAAAAAAAAGGAAAGAAGGGCCAAAAAGCTTAACATAGATTTGAAGGATGCAGATCTTACGATTTCTTAGAAACGAAGTGAATCTACCAGCGACTCATCGACAAAGCAACCATTCCTCACCCACATAGCCGCATGCCGATCCAACAACACAGTTATAAACTTTTCTAAACACCTACCGATTAACCTAAAAAATCCCCCAAAACTTCACAAAATTGAATTTTTCCTGCTCTACTTTCGTCGTTCTTCGATCGGAAAAGAAGATCAAGTATAAACAAGAAACAAACAAGAACTTACAAGCAGGAAATCAATGGTAGCGAACAGAATTCCTCGGCTTATTTCTATCATCACTCTTTAATCTGTTCTAATCTCCCCCTAACTCTGTCTCTCTGAACTCTGAACTCTTTATCCAATACCCCCTTCTCCCTTGGGATTCTTCTCCAAAAATCTTGCTTCAGGCATGGATTACGAGTCCCATTTAATCACTCCATCCTCATCCCTTCCTCTTTAATTTCCATTTTTTAATCTCCCAATTCACCTTTGGACGACACCATTTCTAATTTTCTATTCATATTTTTATTAGAACATTTCCATCAACGATATAAAATTCTTTGTATATTTCAAAATGGGACCCACTTCGGTATAGCATACCATTTTTTTCCTTTGTTAAGAAAATCATTTTTGTAGAGATACATAGAAATGTCAAAGAACAAAAAAAAAACATTTATTCCCAACCGAAAATCTTTTTCATAAATACTGCAAATTTATTAATTGCAACGAAATTTTCTATATTTATTCGTTTTAATTTAATATCCAAAGGCGTTTCCCAAAACTATAAAATAGCGGAAATGCTATTTTTATTGTATTTATTTATGATATTTAAGTCGGACTTTCTATGGAATATAAAAGACAATTTTATTTTAAAAGCTTTGGAAAATTAATTATATGTTCCCTCAATTACCTCTTATGAGCTGTTTTTTTTTTTATTTTTTTTTAAAGAAGATTCCACAAATAATTAAACTTTGTGATCTCAGCATTTTAAGAAAAAAAAATTTTTTTGTCATTGATAGGAAATTAATATAATAATAATAATTAAAGCTTTCAGTCTTAGATTTAAATTTATTCGGGTAATCAAAAAAGATAAGAAGTGACTCGAGTTTGAGCTTGTTTAATTAATCGAGTTCGATCCGATTTCTTTATTTTGAAAGAGAAAAAATGTTTTCGTTTCAAGCAATCATTATAGGAAAATGATAAAAAGAATTTGAAATTAGAAGAAAAATGATAAAAAATCACTTATATAAGAAAGTGCAGTTTATATTCATGTATTTTAAATGAGCCAGGTTGCAAGCTAATAAGTCAAATCGGGGCTTGCTCACAACCCATTTATCGAGTCGAGCTCATGAGATGGCTTGACTCACTTACACCCCTAGCTTGGAAAAATTATTCTGTGCTAACGTCAAATACCATGCAGAGACCAACCAGAATGAGCCACCTCGACCCTTTGTTCGATGCCACGACTCGATATCGCTAACGTGGCTGCACCTAATTTGCCTCTGGATGTAGAGCTACGTCCGGTGTCTGCACAGAATAATTTCTCCCTAGCTTGAAGCGAGTATAAAAATTCGTCTCCATACTTATTTTAGGTTCTCAAATTCTTTGTTTTGAGATTATGATTTCTTTTGGGAAGATTTTTTTACTGTTTATTAAAATAAATTTATAGTACAAAAATTAATAAATGTGAACATTATAGGGTGTAATGTTTGAAAATATTTGGTAATGTGTGGAGAAAAAATTATTTTTAAAAAAAAAAATATCATTTTTCTTACAGTGTGTTCATATATGTACCTTTTGTTTGTCAATAAAGTAAGTAAGGTTGAAAGGGAAAGTGTTTAGTAGAGGTTATTGTAGCAAATTTGTTTTTAGTAAGTAGGCTGAGTTGTTTGAGAGCACGTGATTTAGATGCTATATAAAAATTAGTAAAATAAATTATTTTATTCGAACAAAATATTAGAATACTATATAAATAATATTATCACGATAAATATAAAATTTAAAATAGATGATTTTGAAATCAGTAAAACGGCAGCATTTAATTTCTGATATGAACGCTAGCTCTTCAATTTTTATTATAAAATTTATTTGCGACATTTTAAAATTTTAAAAATGGTTACATTTAAAATTTATTTCACTAACCTTAAAAACGAAAAAGAAAAAGAGCAGCTGAGTGCATTACATTGGGCTTGGGCCGAAAGCTTGTCATGTTGTATATTTCCTTTGGGCTTGGGCCGAAAGCCCGTAGTGTTATATTTGCACATTGGTAGCCGAAGGATTGGGCTATTATAATTTTTGCACACATATTTATATGCATATTATTCATATTTTGTATTTATACTATATGAGCCTCTACTCCGTCTTAAACTTATTTTTTTGGTATAGTTTGTTGTTCTTATCGCTCTTGGTTTCGCAATGAACGTTGATTTCGAATGTTTGATAGAGATTTAGAATTCTTTAGATCTCTGAGCTCTTTCGAATCTCAAATCTAAGCCCTCAAAACATGGAGAATAGACTTTATAGTATTTCGGAGCAACGTTTTCTAAAACTTCATTGAACGGCCCATATTAACTTCTTTGAACATTCAGCATTAAAGTGCCTTCATGATCCTAAAAAGATGCTACAAATTGTCTTCTTTTGAGGGAACTTTGTCTTAGTTATCAAAGATGCTCTTGTCCTTACATTAAATAGAATTATACTAATGAGAACAGATAATTTAAAATTTTAGTTTTGATTGGTTCAACTCAAGAGGAAGTCATAAAGAATAATAACTTTGAAAATGCATAAAATCTTATTAAGTTGAGAAAACAAAATGCCAGCAAAAAAGGCAAAGAATTCATTGAGAGTATGGACAAAGGAAATGAGATAGATCAGTAGAGGAGTTGCAACTTGTAATTAGCAAACGCAGACTGAAAAACAAAAGAAAGAAGACAATTTTTTCCTGTTGAAAAAGTAACAAATCCAACATAAACTTTTACAAGGTGAGCATTTGATTTCACAACCTCTATAATTAATGTACAATAAATTTAAAATATTAATGAGGATTATGATTTTTTTAACCTTTTTTGGCTCTCTAATCAAATTATTATCTTTAACTTTATCTCATTAGCCACTTTTGGATATTTTCTTATCAAAGAGGTAAACTGGTTTAAAGTATATAGGTCATCCACGTAGGGCATCATTGTTCTTAACTAAGGATCTATTTGAAACGGCTGCAGCTTTTAATGAAGTTAGTTGTGAAGTTATTATGAAGAAAACAGGTTATTTCGTATATATAGTTGTTAAAAACAGTTTTTTACTATATGAACTTTTGAAAAAATAGTATGCAAATGATCAAAATTTAATTTTGATTTAAAATTTAAAAATAAATAGAAGATTAAAAATCTTAGAACTAAAATAATCCTAACTATTCTCCCAACTCAGGACTCACCCCTCCAATAAATCTCTAATTCATTGATAATATTCAAACCAAAATCCTTATGAGATAAATCAAACATGCCAAAAAATTGCTTAATTTTGAGATTACTAAGGTATGTAAATTCATTAGACTAGTCGTATTAATTCCCTCAATTATAGGAGAGATTATTATGTGCGGAATCCGGAAGAAAAAATTCAGAACACTTCGTAATCTCAATTTTTGTTGCGAGAGGGGCATATTTTGATGTTCTGAATTTTTTCTACATCCACATAGCTTGTCACTCTTAAAAACATCAAAATATTCCCCTCTGGCAACAAAAAGGGGACTAAAATCTTGGATTGAGATTCAAAATAACTTAGAAGCCTAACAAATCATGAAGATGCATCAAAGCACCATTAAATCATAATTTCTCTCCATCGAAGCACCTGCCTAATTAATTAGTGAATAACTGTCACCTCAAAATAGTCAAGAAGAAATAATGTATAGAATTAGTCTTAGCTTCTCCTCCATTTTCAACTCCTGGGCAAAAAAGAGAACTCTTGCTTACCCTTCCTAATATATATATATATATATACACACACACACTATAACGAGCCGTTATTACGTCCTCCGACCGGATGCAGAGGAACATCCGGTCGTAGGCAAAAAAACGCCTGTACCGAGGTGTACCGAGTTTTTTGACAGGCGTTTTTTTGCCTACGATCGGATGTTTCTTGCATCCGGTCAATCGAACCAAATAAAAGCGCCACTATAACACACGCACACACAATGAAGTAATAAGATTTTATTATCTCAAACTGCAACTACAATATTTATTTGGCTACAACTTTTTGTTACATTCAAGAATTTTTTACGTTAAGAATCTGCTTTATGCAGTAGCTTTTAAAAAAATTATTTACTCATAATAATTTTACAACCAACTCTATAAAAAGCTGTAGTTGTCCTAAACGAATTATTAATCTCTCATATTTATTTACTCAAAATTTACTCAATCGCAAAAAAATAAAAAATAAAAAACTTTTTTTTTATTTTGCACAAAAATATTAAAGTTGAACACTGAAATTCACACGAAAATACATAGACTTAAGTTGAGCAATATTTTATTAATCGATAATTACCATTCAACTGATAAAAGTTAAAAAACAAAGCTTATACATCAATCAAAGTGGTAATGATGATGAACACAAGATCCTCATCCTTATCCGTATCACAACTAAACAAATTTTTAATATTTTTTATCTGATCTAAGTTCATATCCCAACACAATTGCTTGATTTTTTTAGTAATTGACTATCTATCAGAATCTACTGTAAGATCAATGCCATGTCATTTTAAGGAATATAGGGAGCTTTTTGCTAAATCTTTATGGCTAAATTACAAAAATTTTGACTAAGAAAATAAATAAATTTTTGTACATTTTATTTCTGATTGCACTAATAATTAATTGATAAAATATTGATATGAATTAACAATATTTTTTATGATGATTTTAAGATTGTGGCATTTATGTGTTTGTAATTTATCTATCTCTCTAAATTTTAATTATTTTTCATATTTTATTTTAATAAATATTTCAATTCTTGATGATTAAATATAAATAATTTGAGGTGCAAATTGAGTCACCCAATCAGACAATAAAGACAATAAAATAAATTTTAGCTAATGGGGCACCCTTATAAAATACAAGGCATAATTGAGTTGCTTTGGGCTGGGTTCGCTTGGAATGGGCCGCAATTTAGCTATTAAAGCCCATAAAAATCCATCAACCGAAACTATTTGAGTGGGCCATTTTAATCGAATTAACAGATAAATGATATAGGATTCAAAATATTGCAGATACAATAAAAATATATTTACGGAAATTTAATTATTATTTTATGCTTAAATCCACACGTTGGCGGTTGGCGGTTGGCGTCAGCGGTAACTCAACCGTGAGGTGACCGCAGTCCCTTCTCCTCCACAAAAATGAGCTCAAATAAATCTCTACTCCCCTGATCTTAACCTACTCCACCTACGTGGTACCCCTCCTCCCTCACATTTTCCCTTGACCCCTATCACAAATATGCGCAACCTCGGCCACAACAGACCGGTGGGGAGCCAGAGAGAAGGCTATAAAAGGAGAACAAACCAGAGCTCCGGCACCGCCATCACCTTTGTGTCCGGCGACGTTAATTGGCTATCGGAATATAAAAATAAAGAGAGAATCGAAACGAGTACCAAAATGGTGTCAGAAAATGGAGTGCAGGATCCGGAAATAAGCTTAGTGCGACTTATCCTCTCTTGTATGGTCGCCGGAGGAGTGCAATATGGCTGGGCGCTTCAGCTCTCTCTCCTTACACCTTATGTACAGGTAAAGATCTCATCTTTTTCCTTCTTCATTCCTTCATTTGAACAAAACAAAGCATTTGTGATAAAAGATGGAATTTTAACTTGCATTTTGCATGTACTTTCGAGAAAGATAGCTAGGAGAAGAAAAAAATTGGCTTTTTTATATATTGCAAAGCAATCTTTTCTGTCTTGTATGTAATCTGATTAATCGATGCAGACACTTGGGCTTCCTCATGCTCTGGCTTCTATAATGTGGCTTTGTGGCCCCATTGCAGGTCTTGTTGTAAGTGCTCGGATTGATAAGATTTCCTTCTGTTTTCTTACAATGGACAGTCATTTGCTCATTAACTAAGCTCATTTATATATCTTATTTTATTTGATGAGGATAGGTTGGGCCTACAATTGGTATGTGGAGCGACAGATGTGGTTCAAGATTTGGAAGGAGAAAGCCATTCATTCTTGCTGGATGCTTTATTATATGTTGTGCTGTAAGTGAGATAGTCTGTTTTCTTTCTCTTCATTCTATTCATTTTGCCTTATTGAAGGTAACATATAAATTTGATATTTATTTGTTTAGGTAATGGTAATTGGTTTCTCATCTGACATTGGCTCTGCACTTGGTGACACAAAGGAAAATTGCAGGTATATATTAAAGGTTGTTTTATATATTTTATTTTTATTTATTTATATTTTTAACATGAAATAAAATATATTTCATATTTTAATTTTTTATTAATTTATTTTTTATTGAATGTTGAATAAGTTGATGTAAGCGGTGGTGAGAGCGGTCATCACTAGTGGCAGCCAGTGAAACGATGGCGGTAAATATGGTTACCCACCGCAATGATCACCGATTGCGATAGCTATTTTTAAAAATAGTCAAAACACTTGATCAACATGTCTTTAAGTGTTTAAAAATAACTTTTTTGTGCATCAGTACTATTGTGATAGTATAGAGATAGAGAATTTAACATCTTAGCACTTGTACGAAGATTCAATACACACACATATTTAAGAATTGCAAGATATACCAAAGTTGATACCCTTCCACGAGAAAATGCAATGATTCAATGAAGTAAATATGCAATGTATATAACATATTATGCCATTGAAGTTGGGAGAGTCCTGTGGCATAAGTGTCATCTTTAAGAGATTGATTGTTGGATTCTTTAGTCATAATCTTTTGAGAAGAGAAGACCAGAGACCAAGAAGTCTAGCATAAATCCCAACATTGACGTTGGGCGATGGTGATAAAAACTTAGAGGATCATAATTAGGCAATGGAGGTCAAAGGACCTTAGCTAGGAGATTGCAGTGGGAGGATCATAGTTGGATGACGGTGGTTAAACAATTATGATTAGGTGATGGAGGTTGGGAGATCATAGTTAGGCAATGAAGATCAAAAAATCATAATCCGACAATGGTGGTTGAAGGATTGTATTCAGATTATGGTGGTCGAAGGCCCATAGTCAGACGATGGTCATAAAAAGGTCATAGAACCATAGTTCAATGATGGAGTTCAAAGGATAGTAGTTGGGTGATGATGTTCGAAGCATTATAGTTGGGAGATTATGATTAGGGTACCATAGCCAAATGATGAAGGTTGGCAAGGCGTAGTAGGGTGAATGAGATCAAGGGACTGTAGTCAAACAATGATGGTCGAAAGAGTAACTAAGCAAAGGTGGTTGGATAACCGTAGTCGAGAGAAGGCGGTTGGAGGATCATTGTTCGAGGATAGTGTTTGGATGACTTTAGTCTTGTGATGGTGGTTGGATGATTACAGTTAGGCAATTGATCAGTTGGAGGACCATGGTTGAGCAATAACGGACGAATGATTGTATTCAAAGGATCAAAGGACTATAGTGTGGTGATGGAGGTCAAGGGGCCTTAATCTGGCAAAAAAGGTCAAGGGGTGTAGTCAGACAATGGTGATTAAAGGATTATAGTTAGGTGAAGATGGTCAAAGGATTATAGTTAGGAAATGATGGTCAAAGGACCGTGGTTGGAGATTATTATGTGATGATGGTGGTACGACAATGTTCCGATGGTAGTGGTTTGACAGTGTTCCATAGTGACAGTCGAATGGTGGTTCAACAACAGTGGTTGGGCAGTTGTCCATTGGTGAAGATCGGATGGTGTTTTGGAAGGTGATGGTTTAATGCTAGCAATTTGGAGGTTGTGTGGAAATGTCGATCTTGTATGATCTTAATGCGCCGATCAAGGTTTGATCTGATAACAACGATCGGCCAATGCTTGGGTTGTGGCGGTCATGCAGTGGTGCTCGAGTGGAGCTCTTAGATTCTTGTAGTCTCTATGTTCTCTTGAATTCAAATGCAAAGTCTAAGCTACAAATCCCCTTTGATATAAAAATTGGAGGCATATTTATAAATTTTATTGGTGTTGCATACTCCATTACAACAACAACAACATCAAGCCTTTGTCCCACTACTTGGGGTGCATACCCCATTAATATAGAAAAAAATATGTCATATGCCAACAGATAACCTTTATTAATTCTCATGATCATAAGTGTTTTTTTAGCTTTCAAGTGACTTAATAATGTCAGAATTAAACAATCTTGAGCTCGATGGATTTGTCTCATTGAGACGCTTGATTCAAATATAAGCATTCAAGATTTGGAGATCATACATTCTCTAATTAATATCTTAAAGTTTCATTTGTGATTCAAGTGCTTAAAAGGGTCATTTGGACTCTAATTTAACTACTTTTCGTATTGTTGGTTTCACCTTGTCGAGACTTTCAGTTCAACTATAAGTTGTTGAAATCAATGTTTGGATGCTCATAAATAATTTAAATTTAAAAATTTTCAATTCAAATATATATCGAGACATCGTCTGATCAAAACGATTTGTTATGACATATTAAACTTGATTTATTTTTAAAATAAGAAATAAAATAGTGAAAACTTATGATAAACAGTTATATTTTTAAAATAAAAAAATAGAAGTGCTCCTAAATTGGCCCTAATTGTTCTATAAATATGTGATTATATATGACTGAAAACTGATAATTTGGATGATGAGTACAGCACCTATGTTGGTCCTCGATGGAAAGCAGCTCTTATTTATGTGGTTGGATTTTGGGTGCTGGATTTCTCTAACAATGCTGTTCAAGTAAGTTGCTCAATGGCTTCTTTTTCTTTCTTTCTTATTTCTTTATTTTTGCACACTAAGAATGATATTTCCTTCTATTTGAAATCCTGATTACAGGGTCCAGCTCGAGCGATGATGGCTGATCTCTCTGGTGATTAGTTCTTCACTTCTTTAAGCCTCAGTTGACTACCATTTTCATGTGATCTGATAAGCTTTTCCTATGATAGGCAGCCATGGATGCAGCACAGGAAATATAATCTATGCATTTTGGATGGCTTTTGGAAACATCCTCGGTTATGCTTCTGGTGCCAGTGGAAGTTGGCACAAGTATGCTTCATATTTCTTCTTGTTTAAACAAGTGTGTCCATAACAAGATTCAATTAACAGATTAAAAGTTTTTCTTTTTATCCTCTTTCAGGTGGTTCCCATTCTTGATGACAAATTCTTGTTGTGAAGCATGCGCGAATCTGAAGGGTGCATTCTTCGTTGCAGTGGTAAGCTTCATAGGTCTCAGAATTCTCGCTTACAATGTTGGAATCAAAGATTTTCAATACTCCATGATCTAGATGATAGAGAAATGCTCGTTCTGATGAGTTTTTTTTTCCCCCGCTTGCAGATATTCCTTGGAATTTGTTTAACAATTACTCTCATCTCTGCAAAAGAAGTTCAGCTGTCGGAGTTGGATGCAGAGGCATCAAAGGAGAATTCTGGATTCTTTTTTGTTTTCAAAGCTTTCAAGAACTTGCCTTCTGGAATGCTCTCTGTTCTTCTTATGACATCTCTCACATGGGTATGTTAAATCATTTTCTTTTAGTCGTTTTGATCATGGAGAGTTTTTCAACTGATTAATAATATTAATTGCAGATGGCATGGTTCCCTTTCATCCTCTATGACACTGACTGGATGGGCCGTGAGATCTACCATGGCGATCCTAATGGCACGAAAGAAGAAATTGAAGCTTTTAATAAAGGAGTTCAACAAGGTGCATTTGGGCTGCTTCTGAATTCGGTAATCAACAACAAATTGTTGTTCAAATCCTCTGAGAAATCCATGGCAGCTTAACATCATCTGATACATTTTGTTTCCCATTGTAAGATTGTTCTTGGTATCACTGCAACGTTGCTCGAGCCAATGTGCCGAAAGTTGTCTTCGAGAGTCGTGTGGGTCATCGGCAACTTCACTCTGTTCCTCGCCATGGTTGCCATCACTGTCCTAAGTGTTATTTCCAATAAAAGCTTCACAGGAAGCATCAGCACCGCCGTCCGGGGACCTGATGGCATAAAAATTGGAGCTTTGGCCATTTTCACAGCCCTTGGGTTTCCTCTAGCTGTTAGTATTCACCCTCTAATGCCATCTCATTTACCTGACAAAAGTAATTTTCATATAATTTTGACTTCTTCTCGCAGATTCTATATAGCATTCCTTTTGCAACTGCTGCACAGCTTGTTGCGAACGAAGGAAGCACTCAACAAGGTTTGATTGGTTTCATCTCATATTTGTAGACTCTTTTCTCATTAAGGTTTCTAATTCTGAAGAACAGCTTCTATTATGATGAAATTGCAGGGTTATGCACAGGAGTTCTGAATGTCTCCATTGTGGTTCCTCAGGTATGCTTCTTAGCGCATCTCCTACCGAACTCCAAACGCTTGAATGGCGTCGCTCGTGAGCTCCAGCCGAATGGTAAAACTTCCGCTATTTGCTTGCGGGTGAACAGTGGAACGCCAATATTGGTGTTGCACTATTCATCTTCGATATTTTTTTATCTCTACAGAAATTGTCGAAGAAATGTGAGAAAGAAGAAAACGACCGTTATCTTTGTAAAAGAGGGCAAAATAAAATTCGATTGGACATGAATCACGGTACTTTTTAGTTTCACGATATTTTGGAGTGAAAAATGAGATTTTCATAGGGCATCTCCAACCGAAAATCTCCACTCCAAAATGCAATGTAACAAAGAAAATGGCGCGATTCATCTCCAATCGAACTCAATTTTGCGCCCAGGTAACCGTCTCTCCTTTATGCGTCTCTTCGGCAAATTCAGTAGAGATAGAAAAATAACTCAGGTGAACGTTGCAACGCCAATATTGATATCATACTGTTCACCCGCAATCAAATATCGGAAGTTTTGCCGTTCTGCTGGAACTCGTGAGCGAGGTCATTCATGCATTTAGAGTTCAGTTGGACAAGGCCTTAGCACGCATGTTGGCAGCATGTTCATGAGTGATGACATGGTGAAACTAAACTTGTAGGTGATCATTGCACTCAGTGCTGGTCCTTGGGATTCACTATTTGGCAAGGGAAATGTGCCAGCTTTCGGGCTCGCTGCAGCTCTTGCCTTTGTTGGTGGCTTTGTAGGTCTGGCTTTATTGCCAAAGCTCTCTCGCAACACATTGATGAGTAGCAGTTTCGGATCAATGCACTGATGAATGTGAAGCCTGCCTTCGAAGTTTGAAGGGTGGGGAATGGGAGTCCTAAATCTCTTATGTAATTTTTCAAATGTGTTGAATTTATTTCTGATAACTTTTAATTCGATAATCTATGTCTAACCTTCCTAAATCTCTTATGTAATTTTCATGATAAAATTATGCATTTTATAATAATTTAAAATTTATTAGTTTTTTGTACCAATATTGATGTAGAACGGGAGACAGCTTTGCTAGGGAGAGGATTTCTTTTCCAAAATCTGAGAACAATTTCTGCTTTTGTTTTTTAATATTTGCAACAAGGGAATTTAGCATGGAAGATCCACTATGGCCCATGGAGGAATCGGCAAGCAGCAGGTAAGGCTTCAAACTTTTCTCACAGGGAAATTAAACACTCAGGTGGGATTTCTAAAAGAAAACCTAATAGAGAGGCTGACGGGTTGGGAGTGAGAGGAAATCTAGGGAGTTATTTCCTAACTCAGGGGGTGATTTTAGGAAATAATCCAGAGACGGGATCTGAGGTGAATTCGGCCCATAAAGATATTTAGTTTGAATTATTTCCACATGAGCCTATGAGGGGATTAGGAAATAAATCCACATTTACTCACATGGGGGGCAGGCTGCATGCATGGCTTAGGGGATTGATTTGTGAGAGTAAATAAGGATTCCTAATTTAGGTTTTAGATTTAGGAAAGAATTAATTTAAATCCTTTTGAATTTAAAATTCAAAATAGATGTAAATCAATTACTTTCCTAAAATAGAATAGCTAATTTAGGAAATATTTTGAATTCAAATTTGAGTGAATTTGAATTTCAAATTACTTCCAATTAATACCAACCAAATTAGGAAATAAAACTTAGGGGGACAAAAGGGGGGGTGGCCGGAAGCCAAAGCTTTGGCCGGCGGCAATGGACTTGGAGGTATGAAGGCCGTGGGGTTTGGACTTGGACGGGGAGGCGGGCTCGGGGAATGTGGCCGGCGGTTTGTAGGGGTCGGGTGGGATGCTTGGCCGTGGGTGTTGGATGGGGAAAAAGAGGGGTTTTTGGGTGAGGCTAGAATCCGGCGGCCAAACGAAGATGGGGAGGAGGAGGAAGATGAATATAACGACGAAGAGCAATAAGAAGGAACAAAAGCAAATAAACAAAATATCAAAGATACAACCGCGAGCCCGGACACATCCTGCGGCTGACGGGTACTACGTTGCCCTTCTCCAAGGGACTTCACGCCACGAGCCCGGACCCATCCTGCGGCTGGTGGAAACTCTGACTCCCTCCCATAGGGATTTCGCTAATGTTCTGTAACGACCCCAAGATCCGTGTAGCGAAAGGATTCGTCTGATCGTTCTGATCGAACTCCATTCCAGTTGCCTTGCTCGGACCTGAAATTTTTAAACCACATATAATGAGCTACAATAGCCCAGCAGGTCACCAAAGCCTACAACTGAAATCAAAGCAAGGCGATGCTATCAATATGCATGTCAATCTATCAATCCGAATCAGTCAATGGTCAATGAGTCTATGCAGCGGAAATCAATGAATCAATAGTCAATGCGGTACGAAAATCAATAGTCAATAAAACCAGTCAATGCAGCGGCAGGCAAATCGATAAATCAATTCAATCAATCAATGTCGTCAATCAAATCGATACGGTCAAATCAGTACGATCTAATCAATGAAGTCAATCGAGAAGAGCGATCTATAAAACAATCCATACGGTGTAGAACAGTAGCAACAGTGAATCTATAAAATCTATAGGCAGTAGAATCTATAAGCAAATAAGCAGTAGTACGATATCCATGTTCATGCTATCAATGCAGTATCTATATCTATCAATGTCTATATCAATGCTCAGTAATCAATGCTCGATAATCAATCAATGAAATCAATGAAATCGTACGATACAGTAAATCCGATCAATCAATAAAGTAGAAATCGATAAAGCAATAGATCCGTGAGTCAATACAGTAAACATGCATTTCAATACTATATACTGAACAAGTGCAAACTACTGGCTATGTTGCTGTTGTAGATTCTATATTGCTGTTGTAGATCCGTACATTGGTTCTATCAATAAGAGTCGTCACTCTTTTCGCCCGTCGGCATATCAATAAACTCCTTATGTCTCCCTTCAATAATCAATAATCAATGTTTAAAGGAAAGCCCGTCGGCCCACCATCCTGTACAGGTATCAATCAATCTTCTACCAATGTTCAACCAGGTTCCACTTGCGATCAGTATCAATAGTCAATTCAATCAATAAACAATTCAATAGTCGATATTAAAGCAATCATATCAATAATCAATGCATATCAGTTCAATCTATCAATTTCAGACAATTCAGGAATCGTACAAAAATCGGGCAGCGTAACGGCAGTCGGTCAAATTTACACAAAAATCCTGCAAAAAGACACAATATCCAAATCTTTCCAAATTACAATAGAATATCTATAACATCAATACAATACTATCGATCTATAGAATCCAAATCAAATCAGGTCCCGATTATTTTCTATTCGAGTAAAAGCGCGTAGAATCAATTCCGACCGGTAAAATCTTCGTAGAATACAGTCAAATCGTGTACAATAATCATATCTATAACATACTAAAAGTTGTGCGGTGAAAGTTGTGTCAAATCAAAACCATGTCGAAAAGTCGACTACGAAGACACAAAACAGATCACAACTAGGTCAAAACACAACATCTCTGAAAACAGAAACAGGGTTCGGAGTCCTTACCACGAGATCTTCACTTTTCCCAACAGCAGCGTCGGACGAAAAGCGATCCGCGGCCTCCAAAACCAAGCTTTTCTCTTTTTCCCTTTCTCTTTCTCTCTCCTCAGATATTTTCGTTTTATAAAAATGATTTTCTCTCTCCTCAAAACGAGCTGATTTTCTTATATTTGTGAACTGATCGGCCAGGCCGATGTTCACATCGTCCCGGGACGATCAGACCAAATCCTGATCGTCCTGGACCTCACCCAGGGCTATTGTCTGGCCGATCATTTCTACAGTACGATCGTCCTGGACGATCTCACGATCGGCCTGGACGATCTGTGCAGAAATTCTTCCAGAAAACACACCAGAAATCAGCTGTTCAATGCACTGATCGGCCTGGACGATCCAAACTTCGTCCTGGCCGATTCTGGGAGGAAAATCCAAATCAGAGAGGAACAGTAAGGGAACGAGATATTACAATCTCCCCACCTTAGAAAAATGTCGTCCCGACATTTCCCTACAGGTACGAAGCAAAAACGACAATGCAAAACAAATCGATCGAAAACCAAATCTAAATCAAAACTCGTCGAAATCCATACAGAACACACAATGCAATCAATCAAATGTCAATCACTATGTATGCAAAATGAATAGAATGGATTCATTCTATCAAACTATCAATCAAATCCTTTCACTACACTTGCTCTGATACCAATTGTAACGACCCCAAGATCCGTGTAGCGAAAGGATTCGTCTGATCGTTCTGATCGAACTCCATTCCAGTTGCCTTGCTCGGACCTGAAATTTTTAAACCACATATAATGAGCTACAATAGCCCAGCAGGTCACCAAAGCCTACAACTGAAATCAAAGCAAGGCGATGCTATCAATATGCATGTCAATCTATCAATCCGAATCAGTCAATGGTCAATGAGTCTATGCAGCGGAAATCAATGAATCAATAGTCAATGCGGTACGAAAATCAATAGTCAATAAAACCAGTCAATGCAGCGGCAGGCAAATCGATAAATCAATTCAATCAATCAATGTCGTCAATCAAATCGATACGGTCAAATCAGTACGATCTAATCAATGAAGTCAATCGAGAAGAGCGATCTATAAAACAATCCATACGGTGTAGAACAGTAGCAACAGTGAATCTATAAAATCTATAGGCAGTAGAATCTATAAGCAAATAAGCAGTAGTACGATATCCATGTTCATGCTATCAATGCAGTATCTATATCTATCAATGTCTATATCAATGCTCAGTAATCAATGCTCGATAATCAATCAATGAAATCAATGAAATCGTACGATACAGTAAATCCGATCAATCAATAAAGTAGAAATCGATAAAGCAATAGATCCGTGAGTCAATACAGTAAACATGCATTTCAATACTATATACTGAACAAGTGCAAACTACTGGCTATGTTGCTGTTGTAGATTCTATATTGCTGTTGTAGATCCGTACATTGGTTCTATCAATAAGAGTCGTCACTCTTTTCGCCCGTCGGCATATCAATAAACTCCTTATGTCTCCCTTCAATAATCAATAATCAATGTTTAAAGGAAAGCCCGTCGGCCCACCATCCTGTACAGGTATCAATCAATCTTCTACCAATGTTCAACCAGGTTCCACTTGCGATCAGTATCAATAGTCAATTCAATCAATAAACAATTCAATAGTCGATATTAAAGCAATCATATCAATAATCAATGCATATCAGTTCAATCTATCAATTTCAGACAATTCAGGAATCGTACAAAAATCGGGCAGCGTAACGGCAGTCGGTCAAATTTACACAAAAATCCTGCAAAAAGACACAATATCCAAATCTTTCCAAATTACAATAGAATATCTATAACATCAATACAATACTATCGATCTATAGAATCCAAATCAAATCAGGTCCCGATTATTTTCTATTCGAGTAAAAGCGCGTAGAATCAATTCCGACCGGTAAAATCTTCGTAGAATACAGTCAAATCGTGTACAATAATCATATCTATAACATACTAAAAGTTGTGCGGTGAAAGTTGTGTCAAATCAAAACCATGTCGAAAAGTCGACTACGAAGACACAAAACAGATCACAACTAGGTCAAAACACAACATCTCTGAAAACAGAAACAGGGTTCGGAGTCCTTACCACGAGATCTTCACTTTTCCCAACAGCAGCGTCGGACGAAAAGCGATCCGCGGCCTCCAAAACCAAGCTTTTCTCTTTTTCCCTTTCTCTTTCTCTCTCCTCAGATATTTTCGTTTTATAAAAATGATTTTCTCTCTCCTCAAAACGAGCTGATTTTCTTATATTTGTGAACTGATCGGCCAGGCCGATGTTCACATCGTCCCGGGACGATCAGACCAAATCCTGATCGTCCTGGACCTCACCCAGGGCTATTGTCTGGCCGATCATTTCTACAGTACGATCGTCCTGGACGATCTCACGATCGGCCTGGACGATCTGTGCAGAAATTCTTCCAGAAAACACACCAGAAATCAGCTGTTCAATGCACTGATCGGCCTGGACGATCCAAACTTCGTCCTGGCCGATTCTGGGAGGAAAATCCAAATCAGAGAGGAACAGTAAGGGAACGAGATATTACAATCTCCCCACCTTAGAAAAATGTCGTCCCGACATTTCCCTACAGGTACGAAGCAAAAACGACAATGCAAAACAAATCGATCGAAAACCAAATCTAAATCAAAACTCGTCGAAATCCATACAGAACACACAATGCAATCAATCAAATGTCAATCACTATGTATGCAAAATGAATAGAATGGATTCATTCTATCAAACTATCAATCAAATCCTTTCACTACACTTGCTCTGATACCAATTGTAACGACCCCAAGATCCGTGTAGCGAAAGGATTCGTCTGATCGTTCTGATCGAACTCCATTCCAGTTGCCTTGCTCGGACCTGAAATTTTTAAACCACATATAATGAGCTACAATAGCCCAGCAGGTCACCAAAGCCTACAACTGAAATCAAAGCAAGGCGATGCTATCAATATGCATGTCAATCTATCAATCCGAATCAGTCAATGGTCAATGAGTCTATGCAGCGGAAATCAATGAATCAATAGTCAATGCGGTACGAAAATCAATAGTCAATAAAACCAGTCAATGCAGCGGCAGGCAAATCGATAAATCAATTCAATCAATCAATGTCGTCAATCAAATCGATACGGTCAAATCAGTACGATCTAATCAATGAAGTCAATCGAGAAGAGCGATCTATAAAACAATCCATACGGTGTAGAACAGTAGCAACAGTGAATCTATAAAATCTATAGGCAGTAGAATCTATAAGCAAATAAGCAGTAGTACGATATCCATGTTCATGCTATCAATGCAGTATCTATATCTATCAATGTCTATATCAATGCTCAGTAATCAATGCTCGATAATCAATCAATGAAATCAATGAAATCGTACGATACAGTAAATCCGATCAATCAATAAAGTAGAAATCGATAAAGCAATAGATCCGTGAGTCAATACAGTAAACATGCATTTCAATACTATATACTGAACAAGTGCAAACTACTGGCTATGTTGCTGTTGTAGATTCTATATTGCTGTTGTAGATCCGTACATTGGTTCTATCAATAAGAGTCGTCACTCTTTTCGCCCGTCGGCATATCAATAAACTCCTTATGTCTCCCTTCAATAATCAATAATCAATGTTTAAAGGAAAGCCCGTCGGCCCACCATCCTGTACAGGTATCAATCAATCTTCTACCAATGTTCAACCAGGTTCCACTTGCGATCAGTATCAATAGTCAATTCAATCAATAAACAATTCAATAGTCGATATTAAAGCAATCATATCAATAATCAATGCATATCAGTTCAATCTATCAATTTCAGACAATTCAGGAATCGTACAAAAATCGGGCAGCGTAACGGCAGTCGGTCAAATTTACACAAAAATCCTGCAAAAAGACACAATATCCAAATCTTTCCAAATTACAATAGAATATCTATAACATCAATACAATACTATCGATCTATAGAATCCAAATCAAATCAGGTCCCGATTATTTTCTATTCGAGTAAAAGCGCGTAGAATCAATTCCGACCGGTAAAATCTTCGTAGAATACAGTCAAATCGTGTACAATAATCATATCTATAACATACTAAAAGTTGTGCGGTGAAAGTTGTGTCAAATCAAAACCATGTCGAAAAGTCGACTACGAAGACACAAAACAGATCACAACTAGGTCAAAACACAACATCTCTGAAAACAGAAACAGGGTTCGGAGTCCTTACCACGAGATCTTCACTTTTCCCAACAGCAGCGTCGGACGAAAAGCGATCCGCGGCCTCCAAAACCAAGCTTTTCTCTTTTTCCCTTTCTCTTTCTCTCTCCTCAGATATTTTCGTTTTATAAAAATGATTTTCTCTCTCCTCAAAACGAGCTGATTTTCTTATATTTGTGAACTGATCGGCCAGGCCGATGTTCACATCGTCCCGGGACGATCAGACCAAATCCTGATCGTCCTGGACCTCACCCAGGGCTATTGTCTGGCCGATCATTTCTACAGTACGATCGTCCTGGACGATCTCACGATCGGCCTGGACGATCTGTGCAGAAATTCTTCCAGAAAACACACCAGAAATCAGCTGTTCAATGCACTGATCGGCCTGGACGATCCAAACTTCGTCCTGGCCGATTCTGGGAGGAAAATCCAAATCAGAGAGGAACAGTAAGGGAACGAGATATTACATGTTCTTCCCAAAGAACCCAAGTGCAAAACACAAATTTTTTTATTAATAATCCATCATCCTAATACAAGAGCAAATGCCTATATATATAGGCCTTAAAAGAAACTAAAAGATAATTTTGCCCCTTGGGCTTACATAAAACAAATCCCTTAAGTAAGGGTAAAAAGGAAAAATGCATAATTAAATAAAAATTACAATTAATAAAATAAGATAAAATGAAGGGATCTCGAACGTCGATCTTCAGCTCCTCCTCGGATAGCCATGGACGGTTGGATGTCCGCATCAAATATATTTTTGAAAGATTAATAGCTTCTCATTGATGGTTTTGTAATAAATTAAGAAGTTTTTCCAATTATATCTCACCAATTGAGAGTACTTATTAATGCTTAGATCCGCCATTTATTATTTAAACATTAATATGCTGAACCTGTCAAAAAATATTTACACGTCTTTCACTTCAGAATCTTCAGAGATCTTGAATTTCAAAATATTCAAAAGAACTGCGAAATGTAACTGCTACTTTTGAAATTTCAAACGTTACAGTTAACTAATCTCCTTCCTTTATGACTTTTCAAAAATGTATTGGGTCGATTCAAATTAGAAATTTGCTAGCCCATGTTATATTTCTGATTAGGAGTTTTAAAAAATTACCTCCATTGCTCAATCTGTGTGTAAGAACTAAAAGCATTGCTGCATAATGAAAATTTCTGGAAAATAAATGTAAATATTCAAATTAGGAGAGAAGATAAGGAGGTAGATTGGAAGAAGAGATCATAGCAAAACTGAGAAAACCAGAAACAATTTTGAATGTTTCTGCAAATTCTTAATCGAGAATTAAAAAAAAAAAAATCAAATCTGTATTTTGCTCCAAATCCTGAAGTTCTCACTGTACAGTCTGCTAGAATCCAAGCTCAAGAACAAAGAGGGCATCGAACTAAGCCATTCTCATTACAATCCACACATCTTCTGAACCCACCAATGTCATATTCTTCCTCCTCCACAAACACCTTACAGCTCCCCGAACAGATCTTACATGGCAGAAACCTGTAATCACCACAACCCTCACAATCCACTCTATTGCTGCCTTTCAAACACGCCGCCATCTCACAGTCTTTCAGAGCTTCTCTCAATTCTCCATTCTCATGCATTTTCACCACCTCTTCTGCTCCTCCCAAAAATCTTCCGTTAGAAAAAATCTTGGGAAGTTTGGTTCCAGCTCCAAGAATTTCGTTCAATTCATCTCTGAATCCTCCGTGCATAGAAACATCTCTTTCGTCTATTCGAACTCCATAGCTTTCAAGAATAACTTTGGCATTCCAGCAATCTTCGTATGTCTTCCTCACTCCCCTGAGGCTTGTGGAGTAGAGAACCAGTTTTCCTTTTCCGTCGGGCGGAGGCTTTTCCGAAAGTGCGATTTTTAAGTTGGCTGTGGACTTGAAGCTGCCTCTTCTCGCGTCGATTTTCTCCTCGAAAGCGGCGACCCTTGCTTTTACGATTCCGGGAAATTTTGGGATTTCTTCGGGGCGGTACCTCACCGTACAGAGGCGGCGGAGGAGAGTTGGGTGTTGAGGGGATAGCTCTGTCATAGCTTTTTGGAAGTTGGAGATGACTTCGGGATCGAATTGATCGGTCTGTATCCAGAATGGTTGTGGAGAACCAGCGGTGGAGGTTACTGATGATTTAGACGTCGCCGGAGGAGGCTCCGGCGATTCTCGTATGGGATCGAAGGAGAAGGATCGGTCGGCAAGAGATGGCTGCAGAGGCAGAGGACTGTCGTACTCGTCGAGGCCTTCCATGAGCTCCCAAGAGTTGATCGTCTCCGATTCTGCCTCCGGTGGATCAACATGGCCGGCGGAGGCGGCAAAGGGTTTGTGGGATTTCTGATCGTGATCATTGGTCTTCATCATCTCCTGATAGGATGAATCTTGGTTTGGATCGAGTCTGAGGGAGCCGAGAGTGGAGAACGTGAGGGAAACGACGTGGAGACTGTCCCCTTTGCGCCTGGAGCCATGGACGACGGGCATGGAAAGGCTCCGCCCATCCGACAGCCGGCTGCGCCGGCGATCTAGTGTCGCTTCTCTCGAGCTCATACAACCCATTGTAGAAAAACGGTGGAAAGAAGAGAAAGGCGAGACTTTTTTAGTAATAAATAGAAGAAAAAATAAGAATTATTTAGAGAAAGGTTCGGGATCTAAGCGAAATGAATTGAGAACATTCGAAACGCGCAAAAACTGGATATGAAATCACCGAAGAATGAAAATTTAACTCATTGAACGTAGGATCCGGGGCGAAATGGAATGGATCTGCGTCGATCAGGCGGAGAGAAGAATTGAGAGAAAGAGAAGAGGAAGCAGAAGGAGAAAGAAACAAGGACAAGAAGATAAGAATTGGTAAAAGCAGTTAAGTCCAATTGGATCATAATATCATATCATGCGAGAGCGAGGACGGAGTAGTTGCCGGCCATGAAGAGGGAATTGGAAGCCATTAAAAATATCGAATTAGGTGAAAAAAGACAAATTTGGGAGAATAGAAGAGGAGGCGCTGTTCGTCAAAAAAAATGAAACCTTCTTCGACGAAACCAAGAATACCTTTCGGTTCTTTCCTGAGAGAGAGACAGAGAAAGAAGAAGAAGAAGCCAAGAAGGAACGCGACGAAGAGCTGGAGAGAAAGACCGCTACCGATATGGTGTGGGCCTTGGACGAAGGATTTTATTTATACAAAATTTTACGAAGGATTTTTCTGAGGTATATTATGAATATTCTGCATTAAAATTTTGTTAATATAAATTTATTTTTTGCTTAAACGAAACGAATTTTTAATATTAAGAAAATAAATGTGAAATGTTTTCTATCGAAGTTAATGCATTTGCCAGTGATATCACTTTCTGGACATTTTAACAAATCTTAACTTTTAATAAATAATTCTTCTTAGATTTTATTTTAGACGATTTTTTTTTACTTCTTAAAATAGTTTTTTATAAAAAAATTTAATTTTATACAAAAAATTTATTTTAAGAAACAAGAAAATAACCGTTCCAAAACAAAATCTTAAACTTAAAAAGCAAAAAAGAATCATTGCATAAAAAAGATTCACTTCCCACTTATATAATAATTTTTTCATAAATGATTTGAGATTTTTTACATAATTATTTTGAATTGAATAAGAGTATGTTTATTTTATAAAATTGATTGTGAAATTACTAAAAAAAAAATTAATTTAGATGCTCCAATTACCCAAAAAAAAATCATCATAAATTTTTTTGAAAAGCAATTAGAAGGATGTCCTACATTGACCCTTATATAGGTTTATTTAGTTCACTTAGGATCTGTTTGGGACGACTGTAATATTTTATAAAATGATTTTAAAGTTGTTATGAGGAAAGTAACTTAATTGTTGTGGTTGTTGATGCCGCAGCACCTGCGAATGAGATGAACAGGGAGAAAGCAACAAGAAAATACTCACAGTAACTGTGTGTTTGGTTGTATTGATCAAAGGCGAAAACTACTGTAGCTATTACAATGCCGGTAGTATATACTAAACCTTTCTTTCTACTAAAGCTTAAAACAGAAAAAGCTGTAGTTTGTACTGCATAACTAAATAAAGCAACTAGGTAGTGGAGATCACAGCAAATAACGGAATAGCTAGGAAAATAGTAAATAGATAAGATACTCCCTGGAACATCAAAGTGTAAGATGCTCCGCATCATTCGCCCCCACTAGAAAAAGCAGCTGTATCGACAGAATGAGGGTGAGTTTCCAGCTCATCAGGAGGATAATAGGCATAGATATATTTGACATTGAATGTGCGGGATGTGTTGAATTCCTCCGGAAGATCCACAATATACGCATTATCATTAATCTTAGTGAGAATAGCAAATGGCCCCCATTTTCTTTTTCCCAATTTTGAGTATTCACCCACAGGAAGTCGGTCTCGTTTTAATCTAACGAACACGAGATCCCCGGGTTTGAACAGTTTTTCACGCCTGTGTGCATCCGCTTCTAATTTGTACTTGGCATTGGATTCTTGGATTTTTAACCGAATATTTGACAGAAATTCGGTGTAATTTTCTACCAAGGTTGAAGCTGCCTTGCTCTTGCATTTCGGTAACACTGTGATATCAAGAACAGTATTGGGAACTTTAGTGTAAACAATGCTAAACGGGCACATACCAGTAGAGCGGTTCGTCATAGAATTAAAGGCGAATTCAGCTTGACCGAGCAATTCATCCCACAGCTTGGGGTTGTCCTGAACAAGGCAACGGAGGAGATTTCCGAGAGTACGGTTCACCACTTCTGTTTGGCCGTCAGTCTGCGGGTGATACGACGAACTGAGTTGGACTTGCGTTTGCAATCTTTTCCAAAGTTCGCGCCAGAAATGGCTGATGAACTTAACATCTCGATCGGATGTGAGGCTACGTGGAATGCCGTGTAAGCGTACGATTTCCTTAAAGAAAAGCTTGGCAATGTTGAGTGCGTCGAATGTTTTTTTACAAGCAATGAAGTGTGCCATCTTCGAGAAACGATCGACCACTACCATGATTGAGTCATTACCATGCTTAGTTTTCGGCAAGCCAAGTACGAAATCTAGACTTAAGTCTTCCCATATGGAGTCCGGTACAGGCAGAGGCTGATACAAACCGGTATTTTGGCCGCCTCCTTTGTAAGCTTGACAAATAGAACATCTTTCCACGAACTTCGATACATCACGACGAAGATGAGGCCAAAAAAATCGTTGCTGGAGCTGAGCAACTGTGTTTTCGCGGCCCATGTGAGCTGAAAGTCCGCCTGCATGTTTTTCTTTAATAAATTGCTGCCTCCACGATGAAGTAGGTACGCACAGCAGATGGCCCTTGAACAAGAAACCATGTCGAATAGAATAATCGGCTGCTGGTTCCTGATTGCAACATTTTAACCAATGCTCTTTAAAAAATTCATCATGTGGATACAAGTCTTTTAAGCACCCTAACCCAACATACTCTGTTTGCAGCTGGGTTACCAGCACAGCCCTTCGGCTGAGTGCATCCGCAACAATATTTTGCACACCACTTTTATGCTGTAGAACAAATGTAAATCTTTGTAAAAAAATGATCCAGCGAGCATGCATCCGATTAATGTTTTTCTGGGAATTAATGTATTGTAAGGCCTTATGATCGCTGCAAAGTATAAAATCTTGATGTAGTAGATAATGTTCCCATTGCTTCAAGGCTCTAACCACTGCATATAGTTCTTGTTCGTAAACAGTCCATCGTTGCCGTGACGGGCATAACTTTTCGCTAAAAAATTCCACCGGTTTCTTGTCTTGAGAGAGCACGGCCCCAATGCCAATTGTAGACGCGTCGGTGTCCACAGTGAACGGCTTACTGAAATCAGGCAATACAAGAACCGGAGCGGAGGTTAATGCCCTTTTGATCTCCTCAAAGCTCTGTTGTTGTGCCTCTGCCCAGGAAAAGTTCGGTTGCTTCAAAACATCTGTAATTGGAGCCATTATGCTGCTAAATCCACGAATAAATTTTCGGTAGAAGTTTGCTAATCCGTGGAAGCTACGGATGTCAGATAACGAGCGGGGAATTGGCCAGTTTTCAATTGCTTCTACTTTCCTTGGATCGACTTTAACGCCTGCTGATGAAATTACAAACCCAAGGAAGTTCACCTGCTCTGTAGCAAATTCGCACTTTTGTAAGTTTAAGAATAACTTGTTCTTTCTCAACGTATCAAGCAAGGCCTTTAGATGCTGTAGGTGATCTTCACGGCTAGCACTGTATACTAGTATATCGTCAAAATATACAACGCAGCATTTATTGAGAAACGGCTTAAGCACCTCATTCATTAATCTCATGAATGTCGCAGGTGCATTACATAACCCAAACGGCATTACTTTCCATTCATAGAGTCCTTGACGTGTTTTAAACGCCGTCTTCCACTCGTCTCCAATGCGAATTCGTATTTGGTGATAACCGCTGCGCAAATCCAATTTTGAGAATATCGTTGCACCATATAATTTGTCCAACATATCTTCAATTCGCGGCATAGGAAAACGAAATTTCACCGTGATGCGGTTGATAGCCCTGCTATCCATGCACATTCTCCATGTGCCGTCTTTCTTAGGCACTAATAATGCTGGCACTGCACAAGGACTTACACTTGGTTGAATGAGTTGTTTTGACAGCAACTCATCTACGATCTGTTGCAGAGCTTGGTGTTCATTTGGGCTCATTTTGTAATGAGGCATATTAGGCAGCGTTGCCCCTGGAGTTAGCTCAATTTCATGCTGAATAGCTCGCATGGGCGGCAGTTCGTTGGGTAGTTCAGACGGACACAAATCCAAGTATTGCTGTAATAGCTGGCTGAATTCTTCGGGCAGGGGAGTTGTAGCCGGGATGTCTTGCTGCTCTTGAACAATTAATGCCATAATACAAGTGGACTCTCGCCAAGCATTAAGTAAAGCTTTCTCTGTAACTGCAAATAGAGCCGTCTTTGGACTAGATTTCAGCAATTCCGGATCAGCTGTGCGCGGAAGTAATCTTAATTTTTTTTCTTTCCAATCGAAAGAGTAAGTGTTAGCCCGGCAGTCATATATAGCCCCCACATCGAACTGCCATGGACGACCCAAAATTAGGTGACAAACGTCCATTTCTACAACATCACACAACACTTCTCCTGCGTAATGTCAGCCAATTGAAAAATTTACTTTACACATATCAGTCACGGCAATATCAAAGCCTCTTTTGACCCAACTGATTTTGTACGGATTTGGGTTCTTGGATGTTTTCAAATGCAAGGCTTGTACTACCGCACGTGAAATCACATTTTCAGTGCACCCACTGTCAATTAACATGTCGCATACCTTTCCTTGAATTGTGCATTTGGTTTTAAACAGTGCATTCCTTTGTGAATTGACAGGCTGCTTCGGTGCTAGGAGGAGTCTTTGAATCACGCATAGCACCGGTTCCCCTTCATCTCCCACCACGTCTTCAAGTTCTCCTTCCACTGTAAACTCTATATTTTCAGCATCAACTTCTTCTTCGCCTTCCAGCAATTGTAATTGCGGACGAGTTGGACATTCATTGGACTTATGGCCCTGTTGGAAACACCGAAAACATTTGATGTTAGCAGCTTTAGCATAGGGATTTTCTCTTACCGGTGCCTTGATCTTTGGATATTGTTTGCTTTCAAGTTCTGTAGGACTAATGGTTGCTTGAGGCGTCATTCCAGAAGATGCACCCGTAGCCTTGTTAGAGTGACCTGTGTATGGAAGTGATGATTTACTGCCATCCGCTGAGTAATCAGCTGTGCGCCTGTGAGTTCGACTGGATTGATGCCGGCTCAACTGCATTTCCACCTTGATGGCATAATTGATCGCCTGGGATAACGACCATATGGCATTCAATTCCAATTTGTCTTGAATGGCTTCCCGTAGTCCTCCAATATACCTGGCCACCAACTGGTTACTCGATTCATTTAGATTATTTCGGGCGCTAAGCCGGTGAAACTCCTCTGTATATTCGTTCACCGTCCTCGATCCTTGGGCGCAATGTTGATATTGAACATACAACATTTGTTCAAAATCAATCGGTAGAAATTGACTTCGCAGCAATTGCTTCATCCGAAACCAGCTCCGGACCATTCCCTTGCCTTCACGCCTTCGTGACTGAATCACCTGCTGCCACCAAGCGCTTGCACCGCCCTTGAGCCTACACGCCACATACTTAACTTGTCGTTCCGGCTCAATCTCCATGTATTCAAAGGTCTCTACGGACCTTTCCCAGTCCAAATAATCTTCAATGTGCAGCTTGCCTTCAAAAAATGGGATGTCCAATTTAACACGAAATTCGTTGTGGTGTCTGCCCCTCTCCGCTGGCCTTCTCCTGCGAATCACCTCTGGCTCCTCTTCGGAGTCCGATAACTCCAATTGATTAAACGCCCCATTTTCGTCTTCTGAATCGGACACCATCCAATTGACGGTTTCTCGCATTTGCTCCCTGTCCGTGAGAAACCCACGCCTAGCTGCCGGTGTGGTTGCCGGTACTGTCGCCCGAGCGTTTTGGTTCCTATCCAAGCGAGCATTGATCTGCCTTAACTCACGGCGCATCTCTCCGAAGAACTGATGCATTTCCTCGGCTATCGCCTCCGTTCTATTCACCAAACTGCGATGCCCATCCCAAAGGGCTTCAAGGCTGTTGTGTTCTCCGGTGGCCAACCGTTTGCTGCCCTCCGCCATCCTCGCTCTGATACCAGATGATGCCGCAGCACCTGCGAATGAGATGAACAGGGAGAAAGCAACAAGAAAATACTCACAGTAACTGTGTGTTTGGTTGTATTGATCAAAGGCGAAAACTACTGTAGCTATTACAATGCCGGTAGTATATACTAAACCTTTCTTTCTACTAAAGCTTAAAACAGAAAAAGCTGTAGTTTGTACTGCATAACTAAATAAAGCAACTAGGTAGTGGAGATCACAGCAAATAACGGAATAGCTAGGAAAATAGTAAATAGATAAGATACTCCCTGGAACATCAAAGTGTAAGATGCTCCGCATCAGTTGTAAATATTTATTTACATCACAAAATTTTCTAAGAAAAAAATGAGGAAGCAATATATAAAAAATAACAAGAAAATTGTCCCAAATAGCCCCTAGTTTTGATTAAAATGTTAAGAAATGAATGAATTAATTAGAAAATGTTATGATGATCATAAAATAATGAGACATTTTTATAATTTTTAGCGAATGAAAAATAATCCATAATTAATATTTTATATATTTGAAAAATAGCCATTTTATATATTTCATAGATTTAAAATTATGACATAGCAGCTTCGAAAAAATAACGCTGATTTTAAGCTTGGCAAATGGCAATTCAGTTTCAATTTGAACAGACCGAACCGCTAAACTTTATAAATATTTCGGATATGAAATTAAATAGACATTAATGAAATTTTAATAAAATAAATTAATAGATACTATACACTTAAATCATTATCATTGCATTTATTACGCATAAATGAAATTTTCCAAAAAAAAAAAAAAATCAAAGCAAGAAAGTTAAGTGAACGTATAAACGGTAGTGATTTTTATTTTTTTAAATGAAATAAGAAAATCGGCCATCTTTGCTTTTTTTTTTTTTTTACGTTTGTGCCAATTAAGTCAAACTCACACATAGGTGCACGAGCTTTGAACCCAACACCTCTCTTAGTTAATAGCCCAAATTCCCAACCCACAGACTAAAGTGATTAGCGTTCTTTGCAACTATTTGCAGCCGACAGGTTGCCGGTAAGTAGGTATTTGAGGATGTGTGCGCCACCTGTCATGAACTAAACTATATTATGGTGTGTTTTGTTTGGATCTAGGCAGCGGATCATAGCCACTACATCTAAGAAAACATGTTTAGGGTTTAGGAGTCTCACTCGCGTGCTACCTTCGCACTAGCAATTTCCTTCGAAAATGTATTGGGCTACCTTAGATATACGAATGGATATCAAATTAATTTATTTTATTTAAAATTATTGCATGTCAGAAAACTTATGGTGATATAATTAGAGAGCTTAATATTTTAATATTGCATGAAAATTCAACACAAATGCATGCAAAAAAAAGAGTTGTAAGAGATCAAAGTTTTCACACATAAATTCATGAAGGGAAGAATCACGAGGTATAGATCAGTTTAAATGATTCTATGAATATATCTCAATGATTACAAATGATTTCATTACGCTTAATTTATGCTCAACAATAATCGCAGTTCGGCGGCAATCCAATGATTGTGGTCAAGCAATGATGCTCAGGTGGAGCTTCAGGGTTATTTATGCATCAAAATTCTATTGAAGCTCAAGCCAACATCCAAGTTCTAACTTCCTGTGGGGATTAGTGGCTTATTTATAAATTTTTAAGAGTAACATGCCCATAAATATAATTAAAACGCTAAACACTACATCAAAATTTCATTATTTTGGATTTTTAAATTTATCTTATCAAGATGCTTAATTTGACTATAAGCATGAGATATTTGGAAAACATTTCATCCTTCAATTATTGCTTAAACTTTTTAATTATATTTGGATTTGGTCTCATTTCGACTCGGATCAAATAATTTTTCGTATTGATGGATTCACATCATCAATATGTAATTAGAAGTTTCTTCGGGTAAATGTTCGAATGATCTTGAATTTAATTTTAAAAATTTTTTATGCAAATTTGTATGGAGTTAAATGTTCGGATGATATTGAATTTAATTTTAAAAGATTCTAATGCAAATAATAATTAATAAAGTCAAAACATTCCTGCACTAATAAAATATATATATTTCAGTAAAAAAATACATAAATAAATAAAAAAATATGGTTCAGTAAAGCATAACGCATCATCTCATGGCGAAGCCTCAGCGGATTAGTCTTTTCTTCTTTCTTAATGTTTTTCTAATTTTTATAATTATAAGAAAAACGCGTTGATTAATTCTGTAAAGTGTGGTAAGCAACGCATGCTTAGGCCATTGGGAAGTTGATTAAAATTGCAATGCTGTTCTTAGCCAATTATATACGTCCACACTGTAGAACATGAAAGTAATCTTAATATTAAATAAGATGTACTTTTTAAAATGATGAAATATATTTATTATTAATATGTCACAAAAAATTGTCTTAATTAGACAAATCTTGGACTTGAAGCATATATAGGTTGGCAATTTTTTTTTTAAAATTAAACTTAGAGCCATTCGAACTCCAATTTCAGTAAGCTTATAGTCAAATTGAACATCTCGACAAGACAAACCCAACGACACTAAAATCAGTCCAATCAAAACCCAAATAGACACAAATCAAAGTACCGAAACATATTTGAAAAGTTCAGAGCATAAAGGATGTCCAGTGATATCCAAATATGACATGCTTATAATTGAATCGACCGGCTCGACAAGACGAATCCAACATGCTCAAAATCGCTTAATTCTAACATCATTTTGGTACTCAAATGCTTAATGAACTCGCTATGATGAAGAGAATTGATATTAGCCATGTGATTAACCACTCCGATTTTGTCTTGATCTTCTTCATATTTATGGAGTATGTCACTCACAAAAATCTATAAATAGAACTTTGCTCTGTCACAACCCAACTCGATATGTATGATATCACACAGGTCATACCGTGTCACATTGTAACAAGACTGACCCTAAAATTTAGTTGGATAAGTGCTGAAATAAAAATTCTAATTTATATATTACACAAAGTCATTATTGAATGCAATATAAAATGGAAGGCTACTCAATCATAACATGATTTCCTATATAAAATCCAAAAAAAGGAATCTGAAAGCTATCTAAGACAGCACTTGGCAAAAGAGATAATAACAAAATAAAAGTCAAACATGCAAAAATCAAAACTAACGTAAACATACCTACATCATAGATTGGAGCATACTATCCAACCTACTCAGCTCTTTCCTTACCCTTCCATGGTCCTGAAAATAAAAGGAAAAGCAAGGATGAACTAACACGTTTCGGTAGGCTATTATAATTTAAAATAGAAATCAATAACTAAAATTAAAAGAACTAAAAATATTATAATAAATCAAATACTGAGAGCACTTGAAAGAAAAAAGAATTGAATCATAGGCTGAAATTGAATTCAATTAAAGAAATCTTGAAATTAATTGAATTATAAATAAATACTTCATAATGGTTATCAGAAATTCTTTCAGTCTCAGATTTTCAAATATCTTTGTTATCAAAATCCCACCTTGGCACCCACTAGCACCAGCATAACAGAATCCCACCTCGATAACCCACTGACTCCGGCATCACAACACTTTTGTAACCGAATACCACCTGAGTCACCCACTAGCACCTACATCATAACACTTTGGTAATAGAATACTACCTCGGTCGTCCACCGGCGTCGGCATCACATCGCCTTTCTTTCATATTTTTTTACCATTACATTACTTAAAATATAATTATATTAGATTAAAAAATTATCAAAATGCCTCTACGATAGGCAAGATAAATGATGTTGAATATAAATTCACTATTTCAAAATATAGCAAAATTATCAAAAATTATATAAAACTTCATTTTGATATTTTAATTAAACTGAATCACTATTTTTAGATGTCAAAATAAATTTATGAGAATATAAAAATAGCTATTTTTCAAAATCAGCTGGCAAAAAATTTTTAGAATATACTAAAACAGTTCATAATCTTAATATCTATAACATATAAAAAGTTACGCGGTAAAAATTTACCAAAACAAAGTTATCCTTATTTTTTTGTTATAAAAATATAAATTTAATATGAAAAATATCAAAAATATCAAATTATTTAAAAGTGAAATAGGCAAAATGTAACCCACCTTGAGATGATCAAATTTTCTAAATGGGCCAACAGACAAAAATCACTTTAAGATCCTCAAATCCAAGTTTTTCTTCTTTTCTCCCTAATTTCCCTCAAACGTTTCTTTGTTAAATGAAATGGCTTAGGAAAAGAGATTTTAATAATTTATTAAGTGGGTTTAGATATTTAGGATATAATAATAATTTAATATTATTATTATTATTATTATTATTATTATTATTATTATTATTAATATTAATTTTTTATATAAAATTCATAGAGAATCCCTTTGGGATTCAAAATTGTTAAAAAAAAATTATAAAATAGTTTATTTTATTTGAAAAACTATGATGAAATCGATTTGCAAAACTGACAGCTAACGGTCCAAAACCCTACTTGTATTGTTAGGTGTTAATTTCTTAAGGAATTTCACGAGAGCCAAAAAATTATGAAAAAATGTTGAAACTAAAACATAATAATATATATGTTATAGCAAAGATGGTTTGTGGCTTTAACTTATAATGACTCATAAAATAATTTTTTACTATTGTAGGTAAAAATATATTTTTTCAAATTTTTTGCTTATAACTGCTCTCTTCATAAAAAGACCTTTGGAGAGGAGATTGAAAAGAGCTCTAAGATTTTAAGGATTATAGAATTCTACCCAAGCAACACTAACGAAGAACTTCTATCGACCAGCGTTGGACCACCTCTTGGTCGTTGATTGTCACTTGACCACCTCCTGTCGCCCGGCCTTTGTCGAAACATAGTGGGTTTGTCGACAATTGTCGGACCACCACGTATCCGCAAACCATCACCAAACTTCCATCCATATGTCGCCTGTCATTGGACGTCCGCCCGACTACCATATATACACCACTTTGACCTCCTTCGATAGCTGACTACGACCCTCTAACCTCGGTCCCTATGACCTTTGTAGCCTGCGGAATGCAATCCCTCGGACCACTATCGCCCACCATTGATGGTTCCTTCGACCTCCATCGCTTGTCGACTGTAGTCCCTCCGACCTTCGTTACCCTCCGACTGCAATCCCACCGACCATCATAGCCCGCCGATACGATCCCTCAAACCTCCACCGCCTGTCAACTATTGTACATTCACCTACCGTCACCCATTAACTATGATCCCTCCGATCAATGTCACCCACCAATTGTGGTCCTGCTGACCACCGTCGCCCAACTACGGTCCCTCTGACTTTGGTCACCCGCCTATTAAGATCCCCTCCAACCTCCGTCGGACGCCGACTATGATCCCTCTGACCTTAATCATATGCCGACTACATTCCTCCAACCACCGTGGCCCACAACGGTCCCTCCGACCCTGTTGGATGTTGACTACATTCCCTCCGACTTTCGTTTCCCACCAACTACAATCCTTCTGACCACCTTCGTCCGACTACGGTCCTACTAACCAAACAAATAGGCAAACTCTCTCTTGAGAAAAACTCTCATATTACTTGATTCTTCCAACTCCCACCATGCAATGTTTTATATCTGATATATATTTGTTACATCAAGCCAAGGTCTTCCCCCTATTGAAGGACTTCATTTGTAATCAATAATAAATACTAGTAGAATCATTTTAACTGGGTCATTCCCTGTGATTTTCCTCCTTTTTAGGATCTTCCACGTAAAAATCTTGTGTTAAATGATCCCCTTGTTATCTCTTATTACTCTTGCACTTTTATCTCTTTATTTGGTTGTGTTAAATTTACATACAAAATTTGAAAGCTAAACTCTATATCTCTCTACCACCATAAATATTTTAGGACGCAATAATTATTATTTTATATTATAATAATTTAATATATTGCTCATGAAATATATATTATTTTGCGTATAAATCAAATTTATGAAATATTACATTTTACAAATTTTTATAAGTTTTAAAAATCTTATTCTTAAATACCCGTGCAGTGAATTGATATCATTATTTGGATATAAAATGAAATATATTTATAAAGGGTAAAAATATTTAAAAAGACTAATCAAAGCTTGATAAGTAAACATATTTATTAAAAAGAATTGTTGCTAAAAATTAAATACATTTAAACTGGGTAAAATTATTTAACTCTTTAGCTCTTTTGGTCTTTTTTCTATGTGATTAAATAAACGTGCTTAATTTTATATGTCCTAATTAGACCATTAAATAATCGTGCATAGTTTCCATTAAAGCGCCACTATGAATTGCTATCACCTGCAAACTAACAAAGTCCACAATGGCCCACAAAAATCTAACGAAGTAATAGTTCCTTTGGACTTATTAGCTGGGCCGAAGATTTACATAATGGCCCACCAAAAAAGAGATTCTATAAGGGGGCGGCTTAGTTTGCTAAAACATGAAATGCAGTGTAAAAGAAATACAATATAAAAAGAATATTTTAAAATTATTTGGATGAATAAAAATCAAATATAGATGAATATTTTTTTATTTAATTTGAAATAAAATAAATATAGTATAAAATTCAAATATCGGCAAAGATGCTGAAGCCCCTCATCCAACGAACTACACGTATATTTGCTACATAGCTTCTCATGGATGAACTTCTTTTGAAATTTAATTCTAAGTACTTCAAAACATTATACACAGATAAATACATAAATACAAAAACACGCAAAATTTTATTCCAAGAATAGCTTATATTGTGCCACATCCACACGCAATAGTCACATTTAGGTTTCGTTTGGGACGGTTTTCTTATTGCTACTTAAAGCAATTTTTTAGTGCAAAATTTGTTCTTTTTTATAATAAAAAACTGTCTTAAAAAGCAGTAAGAAACCGTCCCAAACGAAGAATTAGTTTTTTTTTTCCTTAACATCAAAATGAAAACTTGAACACCATATCATGCTTGTAAACCTCTCCAGGATTAACAATCTGTGAGGGGAATTGCAGGTGATTTACAGAATCAGGAAAGCCTTGTGTCTCCAAACACAATCCAGCATACTTTTCATATATCACCCCTCCCTTACCTTCAACATGATCAAGGAAATTCCCAGTGTAAAACTGGACTCCAGGCTGGTTTGACCAGAGCTCAAATTGTCTCCCTGATCTTTCATCTTTCACAATAGCAACCTTCTTCATTCCATTACCATTAACAACATAATTAATGTCGTAACCGCCTTCAACTTCATCGATTCGGCTTCCGACAGTCTGCGGCTTGAGGAAGTCATAAGGAGTCTCAGTGACTGAGGAGATTGATCCAACTGGGATTAGATTTTCATCTACTGGAGTGATAAGTGAAGCAAAGATCTGAACTTTGTTGGAGAGAATTGAGCCAGAGTTGTGTCCACCAAGGTTCCAGTAATTATGCTGGGCAAGGTTTACCGGCGTGGCTTTTGTCCTCGGCGAGGCTTTCATGATGACACTTAGCTCATATGGACCCGAAATTTTGTAAGTGACAAAAACGTTGAGATCGCCGGGAAAGCCTGTGCAAGCGTTTGATGTACTAGTAGTATCATTGCTCCATCACAGGATATTATTTTATCAGAACAAGAGAATAGTCACTATTAGCATTCTACTGACTTTGAAATACATCAAGGTTTGTACACTGTGTTTAACTCCCAAGAACAAGCATGCTTGGATGGTTTGCATTGTTTTAAGTTGTCGCGCAATGATAACAACTTAAGAACCAAAATATTCATACCAAAGTTTAAAAAAGAGATAAAGTTCACAATGAAAATAAGGAAAGATATTTGGAATGTCATGGTTTTCATTTCAATAGGGGTGTCAATAATTGACACGACCCAAAAACCTGACTCGAACCCGACCCGAAAATTCCGGGTTAAGGTCAACCTAGACCTGAAACGAGTCGGGTTCGGGTTCAACAATTCGACCTGCCTTTTGACCCGAATTTGACTTGTTTGACCCGAAAACACATTTTTGACCTGGAAACCGAAGATTGACCGGTTTTCAACCCAAAAAATAGAGATTGACCCGTTTTTTAACCCAAAAACTAGCAATTTTTTCACAGACTCGGGTCATTTGGGTTGTGTCGGGTTGACCCGGACTCGAAGCGGGTCGGGTTTGGGTCCAAAAAATCGACACGTTTGCAAAAACGGGTCGGGTTCTGGTTGACCCGAATCGTGTCGAATTAGTTTTGGGTTCGATCCGAACCCGACCCGTGACCTGAAATTGACACCCCTAATGTCAAAGTGTTATAAATAAGATAACTTCAATTTGAACTCAAGAATTGTTTGTTAATCCGCAAAATTTATTCAAATATAGAGAGAAAAAAAATAGAGAATAATATTAACACATAAAAACATACAAAAAGCTTTATAAAAGTTCACCCAATAGACATAAAGATCAATAATTAAAATTTTCATTGCATATTTTTTCATAGGGTCAAAGTTAGACTCCACAAATTAACAGTAACTTCATAGTTTATAGCTATAATTAGACATAAAGAAAGGCACATTTGAAATGAATAAATGAAAAATAAGAGAAATGCATTGGAAATATCATGGTTTGTTGACTATTAAGCATTAAACCTCTTCACAAGATGTTAATCAAGTAAAATCCAAAGGCCAAAGCATGTGACCTTGATTTTGTCAATCATAATCACATTTCAAATTTATAAGAGCTACTAAAATTTTTTTTTTGATCAATTAATATCAGCATAGATAAGCCATACCTTGTTCCCCATCAAAACTGTTGTAATAGAATGTAATGTAAGGAAATTCCCCATCTACCTTCTCTTCTACTGTCCAAAACACACGGCTAAATCCTCTATGACCACCTAAAGATTCAGCAAAAATAATCATAAAGAAGCTCTGCAAAAATTACATGCGAATTCTAAAAATTCTGAAAGCTAAATTTACCATGAAGTGAATTCTTTCCATCATTAGGATATAATCTATGTGCAGTTCCATTTAGAACAAATCGAGACCCTGCAATTCTATTGGCAACCCTACCTATCAATGCTCCGAAGTTAGTAGTCCCATTCTGATCAGATTACAGAAACAATAGGTTAGCACTTACAAGGAAATTGCTGAAAAGTTTTAAGGTTCATATTATAATATAGAAGAAAATTATGACCAGTTTTAAAATTTATAAGCAAAGATAATAATTTATTATTTTTTTGCAAAAAAGAATAACATATTCTAACATATATGCAGAATTTCTTGATAATCTGGCATAAATGTCAGAGCTTTGAAACATTGATATTATTATTATTATATGTTATTATTAGAATCTATTATGAAATTATGCAAATTAGATCTAACCTTAAAAGTAATGTCATAATTGTACATAAACGGCAATATTAATATGAGGTAGATGTTGACTTATTACATAATAAAGACAGAATAGGTAGGACCCCCAATAATGGTAGGTGTTTATATGTAATATCCCCAAAATTGGAGGTTATTATTTCTTACTTCACATATTCAGTCAATGATATAGTAGATTAATTTCCTCTTAGCATAAGTATATATATATATATATATATACATGTTTACTTATTTGGGAGCGTTTAGATCAATTAAGTCAAACTCACACACACATCACATATAGGAGACTCGAACCCAAGACCTCTCGGTTGGTAACCAAAGCTCCCAACCAAGAGACCAAGATGAGTTGCGTTCTTGTTTACTTGTTAAACCAACAAAATCAAACATATACACTACTATCTTTGCTTGCAACCCCTAACAATGTAATAGGTATGATTGATTGTTCTAATCCCCAATTAATTATTATTATTATTGCAAAATTTTAGAACTATTGCACTTTAACAAATAAAATAACCCAAACTAAAGGAAGTTTTGTTCAAATAACACATAGACTGATAGACTAAAGTCAAGTGAAATCAGCAATGGACCAAAGATGACCTCATCAATACAAATAGTTCTTGCTTATCAAATCAAAAAGACAAATATAGGGGTGAACAAAATCCTTAAAGGCTTACAATATATGAACCAATCCCTTCATATGCAAGAGCAACATCAGCCAAATTCCCTGAAGAGAGAGAAAGAAGTTAACCACATTCAGATAAACTGACCACTATTTCGACTCCAGAAAGACGAAAAAATGCATCTTTGATGCATTATGCTTTACATCAGAGAGAAAATCCATGATGAAAACTACTAAAACAAAACAAAAAAAAAACAGACCTTTGGAATCTGGGAGGATAACGGAGAGTATCGTAGCTCCCCAGTTTGTGAGCTTGATGGAGAAATCCCCTTTCCTGAGTTCATAGATTCTCGCAGTCTTCCTCGGCGTTGCAGAAGATGAAGAACAAATCAATGTAAAGGAGATGAAAAGAACGAAGAGCAATGCTCGAGCAGCGGCCATGGCTTGCTGTAACGAAGAAGTTTGGGGAGAGGTGGGGAAGAAGAAGGCGACTCAAACTGGGAACTGGGAAGGGAGGACAAGTCCGTTATATATCGTGGGCCGAAAAACAGGCAAAGGATAGGGTTCAACGGGATAATAACAAAGATGGGAAATAAAAAGAATTAGGATAAATTTTAATGTTTTTGAATCTATTTTAGGATGAGTCAATATCTTATCCTTAAATGATTTTTTTTTCGAAATAAAATATTTTTTTAATTGATTGCTCACTTAACAAATCAAATGCCAGAATACAAACCGAAATAATTGTAAAAAAATTAAAATAGTTCTCACTATATAAAATTGATTCAAAATAATCTCAAATTATAATTGTATATGAAATTCATATTAATTTAATACCAAAGAAACTATCTAAAATAATTTTTTTTATAATTGAGATATTAAATTGGAGTTTATTAAGATTAAAATGATCATATATGAATTATCAAGGGATTATTTTGACATCTATACTTCAGAATAATATATATAGAGAGAGAATATTTCTGAAATAAAATTTATTATTGATCGCAGAGCGTGGAAGTCATCTTTGCCCAAAGTTGATGCGGATAGGAAGAATCAACTGAACTTATCTTTTTTAATATTAAATTTTCTTTTATAATATATGTAGAGAGAGATAGAGACATACTTTCATGTATATGTAGATCAGATTAATTGGCTTATTATAAAAAATGAACGCGATTCAGTAAATTGCTGATTATGAAATAATTTGAATCTTAAAAGTCTGAAACTTGTCAAATCTGAAGTCATTTAAAGTCTTGATAGAAAAAGTTGGCAGTAGATATTTTAACTTAGGCAACTTAACTTGGTCTCTTAGTTCGTCTTTAGACGAACTCTAAACGATTGTAAGACCTATATGGTTTGCTCTATTCGAACGACATAAAAATTGCTAATTGGTGGAGGGTGAAAGGCGTTGTACTGTTCACCTACGCGATTTTTCTGTCTCAACCGAGTTTGTCAAAGAAACACGGGAAAGAAGAGAAAGACATTTATCTTCGCCGAAGCGTGCAAAATGGAGTTCGATTGGAGATGAATCACGACATCTTTTAGTTTCACTGCACTTTGGAGTGAAAGATGAGATTTTCGGTTGGAGATGCCCTTAATTGCGAGCTTTGACTACTAAGTAAGAGGTTTTGGTTTCTAGTCATGAGTGTGTGAATTTGTCTTAATTAGCCTTTAAAAAAAATTAACTATATATAGTTTAATTATCAATTTATTTATATAATATTTAAAATTTTAAACAATTATTGGGGTGGGGTCATCTAATAATTGGAGAACGTTGTTTCTACGAGTCATACATTTTAGTCAAAAAATTTATGATTTATGATTTATTATTTTCAGAAAAAGTTTGACTATTTTTAGCTAACTCCAAGTCTAATATATTTAGTTTAACTTGGGTTTTTTTTTTTTCAAGAAAATTGATGTTAATATTGCTTGTGGGGATTTACATACATGCCACAATATTTCTTTGTATTTACATATATAATATCTACGTTTTATATTTCTTTATATAATGCTTAAATCTTTAAATAGTATAAAAAATATTACTATTATTAATTATTGAAAGTAAGATACATTCTTTCATGAATATATTTTAATGCCATTTAATTAAAGTTTTATATATATATATATATACATATAAAATTTTAAATATTTGATATACATTCATAAAAAATGTATGATATTTGCATAAACCTCCATTTATTATTTATTATTTTTTTCAATGCATGCTACTCATTATCAAACCCTATTAATATATGGCATTCTATATACTTCATAAAAAATTCTTGCTTATGCTGGCTCTACTTATCCTTTCTCTTTCGGTTATCATGACGGAACTACATGTTTTGTTATGGCCCAAAAGTTTGTTTGGCTTTGAACGCTAAGAAAATCTAGGTGGAAATTGATGCCAATCTTATCATTCATATGCTTAATGATAGGGCTACCTATAAGCCTGACTTATTTTATATGATTAGAGAAATTAAGTACTTGCTTAGTTAGTTTAATTTTCTTATTTCTCATAAGTTTCGTGAAGTTAACAAGTGTGCTAACTGGTTGGCTAGTTATGGGAGTAATATCAATGATTTTATGGAATTTAGAGGTAACAATTTGCCTCATTTATTAAAAGATTTGGTCAGTCAGATAAAAATGGGTTGGCTTACTTAAGATTGTAGCCCTTCTATCATTTCTTTTATATTTTGGTTGTTCTGATTTGATGTTCTTTTTTTTTTTTTTTTGTGGAGTTCAGTCTTTGGGGGCTTATTGTTGTTGCCTTGGTTTGTCGGCGACTGCTCTATTTGTTGTATTGTTGGTGGGGGGTTTTTGGTTGTTATACTTTGACTGTTGGTGGCTGTCTGTTTGGTTAAGACTTCTTATATATGTTTTTCTCTTGATTGGAGTTGGGCATTACTTGTCGGTTACTTGTGGGAGTAATTTCAATGGTTTTTTGGATTTAGGGGTTGCAATTTGCCTCATTTTGTCTTATTGTCAGTGAGGCTTTTTGGCTGTTATGTTCTGTTGTTGAATTGTTGTCGGGTGTCCGATTGGTTGTACTGCTCGTTGTTGGGCTTGTTCTTCTTTTGCCTCATGTTGCTTCTTCTCGGATTTTGGGGGAATGGTGAGTAGTATTGTCAGTGATTGTCTGATCTTTGCATAGGTTTGTTGGGGTGGGCTTTTTTTCCATATTGATGTTCTTGAGGTTTTATGGGTTGGATACTCTTGGTGTGTTCGAGTGGTCTGATGCTTATTTTTGTTTCTCCTTTTGGTTGGTTTTTGGCTTTGTTGTTAATTGTTCTCATGTTGAGATTTTTTATTTAGGTTTTGGATCATTGGGGCTCGTTCTAGCTGGTTGTCATTTCCTTGGAGGTTTGGTATTTCTTGTTTTCATATGTTTGCAGGCTTGATCACATCCTCTGACCTTAGAGTGGAATTTTCTGATGCTTATCATATTTTTGGTTCTCGCTCTTTGCCAATTTTTTTTTATTTTTTTCTATTAATCTGTAACTAGTAAGAGATCTTAGACTCCATATATTTTATTTTCTTTTTGCTTGGAGCTCTTTGAGCATTTGATGAGTTTTTTTTATCACTTTTAAGGACCATGTAACTTTTTTCTTTTAACTAACACGTAAGCCTTTCATGAGTTCTATCCAAAAAAAATAAAAAAGGAATAACAAGGGGACACTATGAAACATTGGTTGATCCTTGATCATGGAAGAAGCCCAGTTGATCACAACTCAAAGAGTCATATAGGAAAGATGTGTTAAGGGCTAGAATATCGAACATTAGATGAATTTGAATTATCAAAGAGACTAAGGCCTCGTTTGGGATGGCTTTCTTCATGCTTCTTAAAACAACTTTTTAGTATAAAAATAAAAAATAAAATGTGTTTTAAAAAGCAGCAAGAAAGCTGCCCCAAACAAAATCTAAATTGGTTAAAATCTAAGAAAAAAGAAGTTGTAAGTGTTGCATGGGACGAGATATCTGTTTACAAAGAAAAAATAATGAGGCTTCTTATTTTTAGCTCAAAAGTGGATTAATTATTCTGTGTGGTCATTGGACGGTGTTCAGGGAAGAATGAGAGCGCACCACATCATTTTTTTGCTGTACCAGATGATGTGCATGCTCTCATTCGTCTTCGAACGGTCCGGTGACCGCACAGAATAATTTCTCCCAAAAGTGGGTTTACCAATATTTAATATTTTTTGGAAATTGCATAGGGTGCTTATTCCCTCAGGTTAATGGGAGGACAGGAGGAATTTATTCTTGCAAAGCAAGAGAATGTACTCTCTTATTGTAATGGCCCTTCTTATTCCTAATTCTGGCCTACATAATATAGATTTGATGTATCTTTATTTCAAAGAACGATCCTTTCTTTCCAAATATCCTAAGGCTTCGTTTGGGACCGTTTTCTTACTGTTTCTTGAAGCAGTTTTCTAGTACAAAAAAATTAACTTTTGTAATAAAAAAATGCTTCAAGAAGTAGTAAGAAAACCATCCCAAATGTAGTCTAACTAAGGTTTCATTTGGGACAGCTTTTTTGATGCTTTCTAAACGACTTTTTAGTACAAAAATCTCATAATCATGAAAAAAATTTTATCTGAATCAGAATAAATTTTCTACTTATTAAATTCACTTTGATATAATTACTATATAATAATTAGTTTATTACTCAAGCATATAAACTATATTTTCATAATGAAAGCATTAGGCTAATTAAGCTGAGTTTACTCCCAAATAATTAGCAGCTAATGAGTAATTAAGCATCCATAATGCTGGCCTTATACATCAGAAAGCATAGTGGTAGTAATTATATTTCTGCTACTGCAGTACTGCTGCTGCTGCTGCTTTAAGTATGATGCTGCGGTGGAGGGCTCGGTGATGGCTGAGGCAGCTTTGCTCCATCAACTGATACCAGTAGAGACTTATAATTGTAATCCTGACATAAAAATTTAATATTTATATTAACAATTCATTAATTTAATGAATTCTTTTCATTATTTTATTTTTAACGTGCTGTTTAGTGTAAAGCTCATAGCAACAAATTTCCAGTCATAATTAACTTACCATTTTATTGATCTTCAGCTTTGCATTACCTGCTCCACGTTGTTCAAACAATACTGTTAATAGTAAGGAATGGGAAAACTAATTAGGAAGAAAAGGAATGGGACGGCTTTTTTACTGCTTCTTAAAGCAGTTTTTTTAGTATAAAATTTTAAAATTTTGATACTAAAAAGTTACTTTAAGAAGCAGTAAGAAAGCTGTCCCAAGTCAAGCCTGGACAGCTTTCCTACTCTTTCTAAAATAATTTTCTAGTACGAAAATTTCAAATTAAAAAAAATTTTATATTAGAAAGCTGCTTTATATAACAATAAGAAAGCTGTTCCAAATGGAGCCTAAGTTCTTAATGAAATGCTAACCTTCTTCAAGATGATTATTGTCATTGCTATTTTGAGGCAGAAGAAGCTTAGGCATGGAGGAATCTGTATATTGGGGAGAAGGAAATTAACTTGCCTTCTGAATTTTCATTGTGCCGGTTTAAATAAGGCTATTGAGGCCATGGTGGACTAAGAATAAGAATATTATTTTATAGGAGCCACTAATAAGAATCTGAATCGAGTTCGAGTGAGTCGAGCTCGAATCAAGCTCAAAATTCTCGTTCCAAATTTTATTAAATTTGGATTGATTATTGAGCCGAGTTGGCTTAACTTTAAATGATTTTTTTTTTTTTTTACATTGACTGGAAAACTTTGAAAGCCTTTTCAAAATAAAAATAACAACAACAATAAATCTTTATCCTATTACGTGGGGTCAATTATATGAATCATTTTTTTCATTGTGTCCTATTAAGAATTAAATTCTCATTTACACCGAATAAAAATATAATAATTTTAATATGTCTAATCATATCTTTTTAGATTTACCTCTACCTTTTTTGATATAGCTATGATCTAATGTATATACTCTTCTAACGGGATCATCGAAAGCCTTTCCAAAAAAATAGCCAAATTTCTAACCGCTAAAATAATCGGATTTCGTTCACCTACACCAAGATAGGTTACTCTCCCGTATATATATATAGTCGTATGTGTTGTGCATTACGAAGCGAAAAAATAGAAAATCACACAATCAACATGATGAGATTTATATGGTTTAGCAAGGAATTGCTTACACTCACGGGAAGGGGATGATGATCTCTTATTTCTGCTATCGAGAAAAACAGGGTTACAATTAACTCTTACTTACAATAGCCCTCAAATCTCTTTATATAGATTTGAAACAAAACTAATATGGAAAATCTAATCAATGCTATAATATTAACATATATATATATATATATATATATATATATATATATATATATATATATATATATATATATATATATATATATATATACTAAAAAGCTGTTTTAAAAACATTAAGAAAGTTGTTTCATGAGAACGCCTTGCTATTATTTGCATCACTCGATTACATCAAAATTTGCATTGATGACTTGCAAAGAAAAAAATTCATTTAGTCTTGATACGTCATGCAAAAATTATCTTGATTGGGCACGAATCTCGAGGCAAAAATCAAGTTAGATACTTCAAAAATTAATTCCGGGATAGGGGTGTCAATTCGAGTCAACCCGTCGGGTTTGGGTCGAACCCGACCCGACCTGAATCTAAACGGGTCAACCCGAACCCGACCCGTTTTTGCAAACGGGTCGGACATTTCAACCCGAACCCGACCTGACCGGGTTGCCGGGTTGACCCGAAATGACCCGCGACCCGGCTGCGCTAGGGTTTTGCCGTTCTGGGTTCGGGCGTTCGACCGCACCGTCGTGGTACAGGCGACGCGCGAGAGCTTTCGGCCGCCGTTGACGGGGCGAGGCCGCGGGGTCGGATACGCGCCAACGCGCTAGTCGCGCGACTGCGCTAGGCCGCTCGGGTTCGGTCCGTTCAGAAGTCGGGACCGGGGGCGACGGGGCGAGGCCGCGGGCGACGGCGACGGGGCGAGGCCGTGGGGCTTGCGGAGCAAGCGGGGCAGCGCGGGGCAAGCTGGGCAGTGGGGGCAGCGGGCAGCGGGCAGCGGGCAGCGGGTGGAAACGGTGGGAAATTCAATTTTTTTTAAAATAAACGGGTTGCCGGGTTGACCCGTTAACCCGCCGGGTCAACCCGAACCCGACCCGTTTTTCAAACGGGTCAAATATACGAACCCGAACCCGACCCGTTTATCAAACGGGTCGGGTTCAACCCGGATTTTCCGGGTCGGGTCCGGGTCGAGTTTTCGGGTCGGGTCAAATATTGATACCCCTTTTCCGGGAGCACATGAACTCCGATTTCAACGAGCTTATAGTCAAATTGAGCGTCTCAAAAATACGAACTCAACGACACCAAATTTGACTCAATCTGAGCCCAAATGAGCCCAAATCAAGCACCTGAAGTGCTGTTGGAAATCTCGTACCACAATTTGAGTTACTAAACGGTCTTCAATTTTAACGAGCTTATACTCAAATCGAGCGGCTCGACGAGACGAATCCAACGAGCCCAAGATCGCCAAATTCTGACATCACTAAGGCCTTCAAATGTCCAACGAACGGTGCATGATCGAAGGATTCAACATCAACCGTCCATTCGACCACTCCCTATTTGCCCCTGATCTCACACCTATTTACAAGACATGACACTCCAGAAAAACTATAAATAGAGCCCTCATTCTTCACAAGAGGAGGGAAGTAAGAAGAGAGAAGAAGAAGGGAAGAGGAAGAGAAAGGGGAAAGGAGAACCATCTCCTCCTCGACCACCGCCGGAGTTCTTCCCGCCGCCCGAACACGCCGGGATTCTGCGTGATATTCGGGAGAACGTCGGAATTCTGCCCAACTTCCACGTGATGCTGAAATTCTTCCCAATTAACGACAGAGTACCCTCCTGACGCCGAAACTCCGCCCAAGTGATGCCGGATTTCTCCTCGGCCACCAACAGACGTCGGACTTCTACCTGACGTCGGACCTTCACTCTTCGCCAAGTTTCTATGCGACGCCGGACTTCTACCGATTATCGTATTTTCGCTGAACGTCTATCCGAAGATAGATTTCTTTCCATTGTTGGACTTCTACCTGACGTTGTTCTTCTGACCTTCGTTAGACAACAGTCTTTCCGACCTCTGTCGCCCGTCGACTACAGTTCTCCTAATTTACGTCACCCACCGACTATAGTATTTCCGACCTCCGTCGCCCGCCGACTACGGTCCTCCTGACTTACGTCGCATGCAAACTATAGTCTTTCCGACCTCCGTCGTTAGACAACGGTCTTTATGACCTCCATCACCCACCGATTACGGTCCTTCCGACCTCCATCGCCTACTACGGTCCTCCCGACCTACATCACCAGACAACGGTCGTCCAGACCCCAGGTCTCCTGCCCATTATGGCCCTGCCGTCCAAACGAACATGTTAATAGTGATTCTTTGTATTTACATTATGTAATGTACTCTATAAGGTGTACATCAAGCTAAGGCCTTCTCCCAAGGAAGAGCCTCATTTGTAATCGACTGCAAATGATAATGGATTCGTTTAAACTGGGCTAGGCCCCGTGGTTTTCCCCCTTTTCAAGGGTTTTCCACATAAAAATCTTGGTGTCTCATAAATGCTAGACCCTCTCTCCTCATCTGATTGCGTGCCGGATTTTCGTACAACGTTAAGACGATAAACTTTATATTTCTCCACCGCCGCGAATACTCCTGGACGCAACAAGTCTTTCAATATAAAAATTAAATAAAATTAAAAAATTAGAAGCTTAGCCTTAGACGCAAAGAAGAAGTTGCATTTAAGGAGAATATGTTTGGAATGTGGAAGCCAGTAGTACATGCAATCAATCAGACCTGAAAAATTAGGAGTAATTGCTTTTAGAATGTGGGGAAAAAGATGATGTCTCAGGTACACGAGAGAGGAAGGAAAACATCACCATATTTTGTCGGCACAATTATTAAACATGAACTTTTCTTCTTTAATAGGTTCTTGTTGGGATGAGAAGAAGTAAACATCATAATAACAAAACAAGTAAGAAAATAAAAGCGACGGAGAAATAAAAGAAATCAGTATTTAACGTGAAAAAATTCAAAATAGGGAAAAAATCATGGAGCCACAACATACCAAGAAATCTACTATGAAAATTATGAGAAATAAGTACAAATCTCTCTTCTCTATTGTTCTCTGGTTGCTTCTCTTTTCACATGGGTCGTTCTCAATATATAACCATTAGAAATACAAGAGAAAGTCAAGTTAAATAATTCCAAGGGATGCAACCCGTTAGAAAAACGAGAAATAAAACTATTTAGTCCGTCTTGAAGTGTTGCGGGGCCAGTTTGGGGCTTTGTGACGCTCAAACCTCTATTTTGATCCACTGCGGTGTCGTATCTAGATCATTGCGGCGCTCCGCTCTCTGTTGTTCAATATTGGGATGCTCGTGTACACAACGCTGGTGTACTCCGGTCCATAACGTCGGGGTGTTGTACTAAAAAAAATTAGGTGCTTTCAAGCAGGGGTTAAACCCCCCTCACCCCCAACAAATACGACAAACTTGAGGTCTGAGGCTACAAAACAACCCAATTGATGAACACAATCAAATTCCACACAGAAAAGTTCTTTGCTATCTAGCTTGTTCTTAGAAGTGTGAAATGACTCAAGTTGAGTTTGAATTCGAGTTGAAGTCATGAGCAAAACTTGAGCTCGAGCTCTTGAGCTTGAGGGGTAGCTCATGAGATTTACATTAAATCATTAAGAATTTTCTGTTTAATTCAAAAAATCAGTAGTAAAATTAAAGATATTAGAAGATCATATATCAACGAGCTGGCTGAATTAAGTCATAATGTGCTCAAATTTGAGCTTGTTTATGACTCAAATTCAGCTCATATGGATTCATTAAATTTAGCTAATCAGCACATTAAATGTGAGATGGCTCTTAGTCCCTCTACTTTTGGTGCTTTATTTTTTCTATTATTAAAAATTAGGCCACATACTTTTTGTTGTGCTGTGTTGTCTATGAGAATGATGGGGTTCTTTAAAGGAGCTTTCTAAGTACTTTGCGGACCAGTTGGCCAACTTTTTCTTGAGTTATTAGAAAGTATTCTAACAGCTGCAATGCATTTCATGTTCATATTCAAAATAAAAACTCAAGCTCTTAAAAAGAGTAAAACTCAAGCTTACTTTCAAGCTCTAGCATTCAAGTCCTCGAGCTCAACAACTGAGCTCGAGTCAAACTCAACAAATGAGCTCGAGTCGAGCTTGAGATTAAGCTTAGATCAAATATAAATTGAACTTGGTTCTATTAGCTAAATGGAATATGTGCTACTCGACCCAATTCCCACTCAAGGTAATTGTTTATGAATAGCTAAAGCCCAACTTAGACAATTAAACTCAAAACTTTTAATCAGGTAAAAAATATTACTAATATTAATTTATTTTAGATAACAAATATATTTTTATGTACATACCTTAATATGATTTAGAAATAAGAAGTCTCTCTCTCATTTAAAGTACTGATAGTTATACAAATACATATACACACATCGCGATGTCACCTTCTTCAGCAACCTCTTGTTGCAACTTCGGCTTCTCCATTGTGCTCCAATCGGAAATTCGAACTCTCAGGTGAAGCTTATAGCTCAACTTCTCCTTCTTCAACGATAGCTTTTTATGTCTTTGACTTCTCTCTTGATCTCTTGTCATGACTTCCTGGCTTCATTAGTATTAATAAGGATTTCAAAATATTTGAGAGAAACGAGCTCACAAGTCGAGCTCAAGCCTTACGAAAACATGATAAGTCAATTCAAGCTTTAGCATGCAGCTGCCTACTTTCAGATAGGCAAATCGAGCTCAAGTTAGCTATGACTCAAATTCGACTCAGACTAATTTGTAAATTTAATCATTCCATAAGATCTCTCGATAGTAACAGGTGATTAAAAACGACTAAGAGAACAAATAAAGTTCAAGACTTGCAAATAGGTCCTCTCTTCATGATTGATGAACTTCATGCCTGCCTGACCATTACTGGCAGAATATTCAAAGGCAGGCATGGCTGAAAGCCTCAAAACTGCTCGAAAGTGACGGCCACTCGAAAGAAATCATCCATCTTTCGGTGGATGCCAAGCAGGAATGTTTCCCCCACTTACTTCTTCACCAGATTATCAGGACCTTTGTCCATTTTGTGGAGCTTTTTAGGAGCCAAAACGCTTTATATTTAGAGATTAGTGATGAAATCATTGAGAAGTTGAACGTAGTTCTTGATCTTCTTAACTAAGGACAATATATATATATATAATAATACTGTCTCATATAAAAACTTGAAGTTTTATATAAAATTCAACATAAAGTTCTAATTAAGTAACCCCTTATAGTTTGCAATGAAGAGATTTCAAAGAATATTGGAATTGAAGAATAGAGAAGAGGCTACAGGAAATGCATTGATAAGTAAGGATTTCATTACTCATAGTTTTCATTGCTATAATTGATACGTTATCAAAAAAATATGCTTGATCTAGCACGAATCTTGAGGCAGAATAGAGTTGGAAGCTTCAAAAATTAAATCGGAGACCATCTAAACACCAATTTCAGCGAGCTTACAGTCAAACTGAGCGTCTCAGAAATACGGATCCAACGACACCAAATTCAACCCAATCCGAGCCCAAATGGATCCAAATCAAGGACCCGAAGCGCTGTTGGAAGGTTCGAATCATAATTTGAGTTACCAAACGGTCTCCGATTTTAACGAGCTTGTACTCGAATCGAACGGCTCGACGAGACGAATCCAACGAGCCCAAGATCACTGAATTCTGACATCACTAAGGCCTTCAAATGTCCAATGAACGGTGCACGATCAAGGGATTCAATATCAGCCATCCATTCGGCCACTCCCTATTTGCCCCTGATCTCACACCTATTTACAAGCTATGCCACTCCAAAAAATCTATAAATAGACCCCTCATTCCTCATGAAAGGGGGAGAAGCCAAGAGAGAAGAAGGAAGAGAAGGAAGAAAGCTCCTGCCGCCTAGCTCCTCCTCGACCACCGTCGGAGTGCTGCCGCACCACCGCCGTAGTCTTGCCGCACCACCGCCGGACCACCAAGGGACGCCGGAGTGCTACCGCACCACCGCCGTAGTCCTGCCGCACCACCGTCGTAGTCTTGCCGCACCACCGACATACCACCAAGGGACGCCAAAGTGCCATCCGAAGCTGAAGTACCCCCGACACTGAAGTGACACTACCGATCCACCGCCTGACACCGGAGTGCCGCCAGACCACCACCTGACAGTGAAGTGACGTTGGACTTGTGTAAAACTCTCAGTTGATATTTGTAATCTGTTCGTCTTCAAGGACGAGTCAGACCATTGTACTTCCCTCAAATTTTAGTGGAATCATCTTCAACTGGGCTAGACCCCGTGGTTTTTTCCCTTTCCGGGTTTTCCACGTAAAAAATATTGTGTTATCTGTGTGTGAGCTAGATATCCGTGTGACGCTAAGACGTAGAATTATAACTCTATCGCCGCGTATATTCTAGCCCGCAACAATAATATTACATTTTAATACATGCATATGATGGATAAGTCGGGGGTGTCGTGTCAAAACGAGTCAACGGGTCGAGTTCTAACCCAACTCAAAATTGACCTCACCTGAATCCGGTTAACCTGAACTGACTTGTTTAATAAACAGGTCAAAAATTGAACTTTAACTCGACCCACTAGAAACCTGATCCAGATCTGATAGCTCATTTTAATTAAAAATAGATTTTTTTTTTGTTATTAATCATATACTTTGGCTTAATTGATAAAAAATAAGAAGATTATACCAAAAAATTAAAAAAGAAAAAAAAGAAAAAAAATTAAACATATAAATTTAGAATCAAAATTGGGTTGGTGACCCTTTAATAAATGAGTCGGAATGTACGACCCAAACCTGATCTATTTATTAATAAACGGATCAACCCCCGAACCTGAAGATTCTGCTCCTTCCTTGGAGTCAACCCCTATGGATAAGTGCTCTATAAAATATCAATAATGATGGGTGATTATTGAGTATGAGGCACAGATCAATTAATTTGTTGAGGATAGAGGCTTAGAATATCATTTGATATAGACTTTGCTGCACCATTTGTTATGTTACAGATGTGACTATTAAATTAGTTTCTTCATATGCTTGATAATGAAAGAAAGTGTGAAGCTGGCTATTACTGTCCCATAAGTGGATAATATTGGGTTGGATTGTCAACTTATCCTGTAGATCTTAGGACTTCCAAGCGGAGAGAGTTTTGGCGGGTTCATTCATAATTTAGGTTTTGTTTGGGACAACTTTTTTATAGCTTTTTAAATCAGCTTTTTAGTGAAAAAAATTAGTTCAAAAAAATTTTATATAAAAAAGCTGCTTTAGAAAAATAATTTCTTAACACTCTAATAAGGGTTGAATCAAGAAAGGAGCAGAATCTTAGCATGGACTTGTGATCTTGGGGATCTGTAGTACTTCAATCTCATTATTTTAAAGATTTCATTGTTCTTTTTCTTAATTGCCACAGTATTGCATTTCCATGCATATATATAAAAAGGATAATCTGTTAACATTAATTGGTTTGTTGAGGATGAATAGTTAGAAATTGCATTTGCTGCAACTTTTGCTGCTCCATCTATTTTGCCTTGGAGGTGCTAGCTAGGTGTACTAGTTACTGGGTTAATTAGTTTCTCCATCTGCTTCATTGTGAAAAGAGGTGTGAAAGTTGCTATTAGACAACATACAAAACTTCACATTTATATTAATTTTTGCATCTAACATTCATTAATTCCAAGGTTTAGATTGCCATTTAGCATTAAAAATAATGAATACCTAGCCAAGAAATTTGCTAAAACTAGGCTTGGATATCAAGTTTTTGGTTTTTAAATTAATATTCTATTATTGGGGATTTTATTTAAAGTCTTATAATTGGTCATTCTTTATTTGTTAATCCTTTCATTTTAATAAATTCTTTTTTGCCATATGATTTTAAAATTTCATTAAATATTTGTTTATGTGAAATACATATTTATTTTGTCTCATATGAATACATAGAGTTTTACGCGGTATCCACCTTTTTGTCGCCTTTGTAGATTATGTTATTATTTGAAGATATCGATCTATATATTTGCATAAATGCTCTCCTAGGTGACTCTCGAGTATCAAATAAGCCCGCCCCGAAGAGTATGGTCGAGAGGTGTGCTCACCCAAGATGAGCCTCACCCTGAGGATTAATTACTTATTGAGGTAAGATTAGGGATCTACATATATTCACCCCAATGAAACTTGTATTAATGTAGGAGCTCTCCTCCAAGAAGCTCGATCAATGATACACATATATGAACAAGTTCGACCAAAGAACTCACCTTAGCAAGCTTTCACTCGAAGAGGCACTTGCATTATAAGGACAAATAAAATTGGATTTTATGGTTTTCATACATATAATTATTATTCTATATGTGATGATTACTAAATTTGATTTTCTATACCTTCTTAATATTAGCTTATAATCACATTGAAAAAAATACAGAAAAATTTAGTAATAATCAATTACTACTAAAAAAATAACTATACTAAAGAATAAAAACAAATAAGGAATAATGGAACCAAGTTTTTTTTTTTCCTTTAAAAAATTAATCGATAGTACCCTAAAATGGTAAGATTAAAAAATAAATACCATAAAACTCCATAATTTTTAATAATTCATCATTTATTTATTTTCTTTAATTTTTGTGTAAAATTTTCAATATTTTAATATATTATTGTTATTCATATAATTGCATTGCGCAGGGGACTACATGTGATTAATAAAATTCTATCAATATAATAATACCATTTTGATACGTCATGCAAAAATTATCGGCCAATTTTTAGGAACGAGCGGAATTGATACGAAATTAAGCAAAAACAGCGTTGTTGGGAATAAATTTAAAAAGCAGCAAATATGCCAAAAGGATTGGCGCATTCAAAGAATGCGCCGAACAGAATGGCGCATTTTTTGAATGCGCTGATTTGGTCAGCGCATTCTTTGAATGCGCGGTTATATTAGGCGCATTCTTCACTTGTTTACCAAAGAATGCGCCGACGAGAATGGTGCATTCTTGAATGCGCCGATTGGGTCAGCGCATTCGTTGAATGCGCGGTTATATTAGGCGCATTCTTCACTTGCTTTATCAGGCCGCTATCTCTTATCGCCCAGCTGTCGCCTTTGCATTTGTTTTCCGGATTTCTTTGTCCTAAAGCCCGACCAGATCCGTTCATTTCGCGCTGTCATGGTGGGGAAATAATTGAGGCATTGAATTTTGTGGTTGGGCAGACGAGCGCAGCGCCTATAAATAATGCGTGAGTTGAGTAGGGAAGGCACACCTTATTTCATCTGAAGTTATCGGTATTTCGCTGAAGTGCAGGTACTTTTAATTTCTCTTTAGTTTGTTTTTGTTTAATTTTTGTTAGTAAAGTAGTTCCATTAAGTATTGTTGAGTTTGTTTAGTGTGAATGTTTAAATTCTTTTTCTTTTTGAAGACGTTGTACCATTTTGATGATTAAGTAGTTCTATTAAGTATTTTTTTCTTTTTGTTAGTAAAGTAGTTCTATTAAGTTTTCTTTTCTTTTTGTTGATGTTGCCAATAAGTTCTTTTGTTGATCTTAAAGAAATAGTGTGGCTTTAAGTTTTGTATAAAACATGATAGTAATTTGGAGAGTAAAATGATAAAAAAAATAATACCAAACAAATCATAATCTTCCATCGCACAGATGCAGCTTTTATCTTGTTTTTTTCCAGCACTTTAAACTTTCTGAAACAACAAAACTTAGGTTACAAATGATTCATTTATCTTATTTATTTAATTTACTGAATTTTATTTTAAATAATTATAGCTTTTTTTATTTATTTTATAAAAATCATATCAACTTAATTTAAATGTGTTTATTCTCTAATTAAGAATTATTTAGTTGATGCATATCTAAAGAAGAGCTGTAGTCGGTCAAACCAATTAACTTGGTCGAGTTCAGTCTAAGCCAAATTGATCTTGGCCAGAAAATTTTGCAAAGCCAATAAATGAATTCATTTCAAGCAGCCAAGTGGAGGACTTGTTTTTATAAAATTATATAAGAGAATCCACAGGAACTCATCTACTTATGCACGCCAAGTTATAGACTTCCTTCATATAAGAGAGTATCAACAGCATCACATGAATATTTTTTTATCATATTTTTTAAATTAAATAGGCATTAAAAGCTACATGTACTTTGATTTATAATTAATCTTGTGCTCTCTTATTTATAAATATTCTTAAGTTTAGAATAGCTTTCACAATAATTTGGTTAGGAAAATGAATTTCTTATTGCGTGTTTCAAACTTTTGCAGTTTAAAATATATTTTTGAAAATGGTTTGATCTATGACAAAAATTAGAGGATTCATGAACCCCCAACTACAGTAAAATATCAAGAACATGACAGATTTATTTAAGGAAACAAAATACAAAACCACAAAGAGAACAATGGCACTAGAAAAGCAGATACAATGCTATAGTACAGGAGTACATATTCCAGCAAATTAAGAACCAACAGTCAAACACAGGCCAAATTGCCAACAAAATACCAACTCCAACAACAATAACCGAGGAGCTAACACTAGAAATCAGCAATCCACCAAATCAATAGCTTCCAAAATAATGGCTTTTAAATTAGTGTCTGAATACAAATAAGGGATTGAACATGTGCTGAAACAGGGAATTAGATTGAGTTGCATCAACTAGCTTGTAGTCTAAGCAGTAAACCAAAATTGATTAAAGAAAATATATTAGAAAACACATCTCGTTCTTTCTAGCATCCTCATCATAAGCTATTTTTTTTTTCACAAGGATAGAAATTCATTCATATATTTTATAATCTAGACCTAATCGACTGAATAACATAATTCATAAAAAATTATTATTTCTCAGTTCCCATTATATCGAAGGGCATCTGATCTCGCCCATTTTCATCATAAGCAAGTTTTACAATAAAAGAATAAACGAAATAATGAAATACATTAACACAAGAAAAATCAAAAGTTAGAATAACAATGTGCTTATATTAACAAACGATATGCATATTTGAAGAATATAGGCCTTCATTTCTACATCATTAAAATTTACTTTGTACCCACTAGTTTCATGAACTAGAGACTTGAATAATATTATAGGTTTATTGTATCTAGTATAAGTCAAGATCATCTATGTCTACGTGATGAATTCCATGAGCCATTTTGGTCCTCTCAAAGGATTATACTATGATTGTTAAAGTTTGTTGTGATTCCAAAGAACAATCTTAGTTAAGCCACATCTTAAGCAACATAGAAATCCATTTAAGCTTTTTCTTACTCTTCTCTCTTTTCTATAGTATAATGGTTTGATCTATGGTTTGAATCCTCTAATTCTCTCAATGTCAAATTGATCACATTATATTCCTATAACATATATCAAATTACAACATAATCTTCGTCATCTTTAATTAAAATATTAAAAACGTCAGTTTTAATACATCTACGTAATTAAAATCTCAATATTTCTTATTTCCTAACCTAGTGATTTTATTTATGTCATCTCCTCCATCCACAATACCTAGTATATTATCATCAAAGAATATAATTGATTTTAAAATTTTTTGTAATTTATCTTTATTTATATGTATTTTGTTAAAATTCAGCAATTTAACTAGAATTAAAAATTATAGTGATTAGGCTAGTTTTTTTTAAACCCAATTAAATTCCTAAGTAATTATGATTAGTATCGAAGGTCATTAGTGACCGTTTAATTTTTAATTATATTTATATTACTATTTATTTGTTTATTGAATTTTCTGTATTTTTAAATTTTTTTAAATATAATGTAATGTTTCTAGGTGAATTTTTATTTCATTGAAAGTATATTGAGTATGTGTAGGAGTAAAATTTTCAGTGTAGTTCCTTAATTTCTTTAAATTTTTATATGATTATTGGAATCGTAGGCCGAAAAATTTTAGATCCATAAAGATATTTTTGAAGTTAAAAATTAATCACAATTTTGTGATATAAAATAAATTAAAGCTCTAAAGAATATTAACTAATCATAAGCACTCAGAAGAGATTAAAATAGTTTAATTATATATCCTAGTTGAACTATAACCTTTACACATGACATTAACAAATAATAAACATTCATACCCTAATGCTATACTGATTTTAGTTGAGAGCAATTTTAATGTCTAGTTTAAATTTGAAAGTTAATACATGATCATGATAATCAATTATATAAAAAAGGTTATGAGAGCTATTTAAATTTTCATTAATACAGGAGTAATACTATCACTTAAACTAGACGATAACACACTTATAAAGACTTAAAAATATGGTCATGATAATCAAATAATGACACAAAATTTCTTATCTTGATAGTATGTCTCGATTGTTACTGTATTTCGATGGAGAGTTACGTATTTCGGATGAATTCACACCAAGTTATATCGGCGGTAGGATTAGACCGCTCCTTATCGATGACACTATTTCCCTTGAAATGATAAAACAAAGAATAATGCGTGCACTCAGAATCAATTCAACAACAAGCACTATTAACCTCACATGTCGTCTGCGAAATAATGGTGGATTCTGTGCGATTCATGTCACCGATGATGAGGTCTGTGAGTACATGCTGATGGAGGCTAGAACACAATCTGTAGTTGTATATGTGGAGGTTGAAGAAATTTCACCAATCCACTATGATGCACCACAGGTTGAAGGTTTCATGTAAGTAAAAACCATTGTATTTCTGAACTGTTTGACTGAACTAGTCCATACACCTAACTGTAGTTTTATGTATTAGGCCAACGCGCACATCGGAATCATTTATGGCTAGTCTTAGAGATTTTCCGAGAATTGTGGAAGATGATTTAAATGGTCGTCCTAGTGTACGGGAGAGACCTAGTACTTCAATAGGTCAGCTACCAAGAGTTCAACCTAGACAAAGTGTAGGGGAACAATCATATTTCGACATAAATAATCGTACACTACCAGAAGATATCAACCCCTCCATGCCTTTCATGGAGCGTAATTCCGACAATGAAGATGAAGGATATGAAACAATGAATAGCGATAGTACTAATTCATCGAGTGATGGTAGCCCGATATTGGACTCCCACATACCTATGGAACAATTTACTAGTTCGGGATGTAATGGAGAAGAGTTCATTGCAGATCACGCAAGACAAAATTATGATGGGATTGATGGCATGAACGTCAATAACGATTTTGTCGAAACAGTTCGGACTACTCAACAGTGGGATGATGATGAAAATTTTGACGCGCCACGTGCTAACATTGTTGGCTCGATAGAAGCAACCACTCCATTAGAGTTGTATGAAGGTCAGATGTTTCATACGAAAGCAGATTTGCAAGTCGCAGTTAATGGTTGGTCGATACTCCATAATGTTCAATTTATAAATTCAACATCCAACAAAAGCCGATTGAGTGTCATTTGTGCTTATCATCAGGCACCTGATCGTCCATGCCTTTGGCGCTTACATGCTGCACGGAGTAAAAGGTTAGGTGGGTTATGGAAAATATCTACATGTGGACCGCCACATACATGTACCCACCCAATCTTGGCTAGTGGACATCATAATTGCAACTCTAAATTTATTTGCAGACAAATTATTCCTATAATTAGACAACAATTAGACATGAAGCCAAAGGAGATTATAGCTAGAATGGAGTCAAAATACGACATAAAGATATCATATATGAAGGCTTGGGATGCACGTAGAAAAGCTATTGAAGCTACTTTTGGTAGCTACGAGCAATCTTATTATTCTCTTTTTTGTTTCATGGAAGCCTTAAGGTTATCCCAACCAGACACTGTTTATAATATTCAAGTCGTACCTCCTGCACCACGTACTTCAGCACCACATTGGAGCCCGCACGTTGAGCAGTCTACTCAACCAGGACAAATTTATTATGACACACAATACGGCCAAACCAGTGGGCAAGCATTATTTCCAATGGCCATTCCACAGTGGATGTCATCAGTAGGAATACCTTCATCCCCAACGCAGCAGGACATGATATTAACGGGTGGTATTCCTGCTGAACCAGGCACACAACTTTCGCAGCAACGCGCTGAGGTAGAGCAGGAGGAGACTGAGGTATCAGAGGAGCAACAATTACAGAGGAGAAGACGCAGGGCACCTAACAGATTTACTCCAGGGAGTGGGGCATTACCTAGGCATCGTTAGAATGAGATTTGAGATGTGTTGTTGGGCTGCTCTTTGGTTAATGAGTCAATGTTATAAACATTTATTTCATAATATGTAATGTGCTTATTAGATTGCCTGTCTATTCTGATGCAGTAGTTAAAAGATTTTTTCATCCATTGACTTAATTTTATTTTGCATTACATTGTGATAAATAATAAAGAGAAATGCTACATTACTCAAGGTCTTCTGCGAATTCTTTATGTCAGATTCATTACTCAAGGATGTACTCCAACAACTTAGATGAAAGCAGCAGTACTGAAATCAAACAATGGATTACAGAGGGTACCATACGGCTGCGTAGAAGCTTATCCTATGCTGTCGATGAGGACCTTGAGGCTAGGGTAGCATCAAATGAGCTGTTCAGATGTATTATCCATACCTGGAATGAAGATGATGATTTCTTATTGTGGCACTTACACGAAGATACGATGAAGGAGAAGGAATATAAAGGCAACCATGCACGTCGAGAGTTGGGCTGGAAATGTATACAAGAAAGCTTCCCACTTTTTAAGCAGCACCTTGTGGGATTAGATTTCCTAAAAGGTCGATTTCTAGAACTTGGTCGTAGTAAACAAGGTAACATTGAACCCGGATTCGGAAGGTCTATGATGGATATAGACAATTGTATTTTATACTCAAACTGGAACCCTCGACATGATAAGCACATATTAGACTCTTTTAAACAGTTAACGCAGAGTACTAAACATGCTAAACCAAAGGAATTTCTCAATGGAGAAGATTGGCAGCAAATACAACAACAATTTCAGATCAACTTCCATTGTTGTCCTACACAAACACACCTGCAAACACGTCTTCGATATCTACTAAATAAAATAAAGGAGTGCGTTCAAAAAAATTAATAAAATAAGTTCAGCACCACTCCTATTTACATGATTCGACAATGTACTTTTGGGTGTTAAACAATCTTCAAAAATGTACTTCTTCTAGTTAGGTTCATGCTTAATATCTATGTATTTTCTTGTAACTGAACTTATTATTTCTTTGAATAACTGGACTCTTGCTCTTCAAATCATTAATTAAAAAAAATTATTTCATATTAATTTTCTACTGAGTACTCAAATTGCATTTGATAAATATTCAGCATATCATGTCATCCGCACCAAGGACATCCTCAATCAAGCGCTCACCTTCACGGGATTTCTTACATATTATTCCAAGAAAGAATTTAATCTATGATGGTACGATTCGATTGGCAAACTCTATCTCATATTCCATGGATGATTTCTTGGAGGAGAAAGCAAGAGCGAATGAAATTTTTCGCTGTTGTTTACATGAATGGTCTTGGTATGAGGACGATAATTTATGGGACGTATATCATGAAGTTATCAAAAGTCGTTATCCAATGTATGTTGATGGAGAAACAATTACTGAAATGGATTGGAAATTTGTACGACAAAGATTTAGGGATCATAATGGTCATTTTGCACCTATAAGTATTCTTAGAACAAGAATTGGTGAAATCGCACGAGCAAAAGATGGTTCTGTCGTGGTAAATGTTGAGAATCCGATAGCTGATGTGCAACATTGCATCCTTTACAAAAATTGGCAAACAAATCAAGATGCATTTCTATCAGAAAAATATCAAGAGCTGAATATTACAGATGGTAAAAAAAAGAAAGAGTTCTTAGATGGCAAAGATTGACAAATGATCCAAAAGCAGTTCACAGAAAAATTCTTATGTTGTCCAACTTTAACCCAGCTACAAGCACGTATGCGCATAGTATTGAGCCAGATGTAATACTATTTTTTTCGAAATTGCTTTCGATCAACATTTTATGTATTAACAAATAATTTTTCCGATATTGCATAACATTGAGCCTGATGTAATAGGGAATGGTTGTTTACACAAAAAATGCTCATCTTTTTTAATTCATTACAAATCGAATCGGGTTCTAATGATTGTGTTGTAATTTAACATTTCTTTAAAAAAAAAATTTAACTCTAATTGAACAAAATTATCAGACCCAACCTCAAACGTAAATACATAACAACTAATTTTTATACTATAATTATTTCAAATATTATCTCAGATATAATGAGATTTTGGTAGTTTATATATTTAAAAAAATTTTAATTCTACTTTTTATAAAATGAATTATATATTTTAAAATTTTAAATAAAATCAATTTAAATTTTTTATTCCTTATTTTTAAAAAATAAAAAATATTTATTTATACATTATAAAATCTTACACATTAAAAGTAATAAATTTATTTCATTAAAAATTTATATACTTAATAATATTAAATATTAAAATTATATATTCAATTCAAATACATAGATTAATTACATATAATATTAACACTTAAATAGTCACAAATTTAACATATATACATTAACAACGTATTTTAATATTACATAAATATTTCAATTTATAATCTTATCAAGCTAATTTTTTTAATAGCTTCATTTTTTTATTTAAAATTGAAAACATAATTAAAATTAAAATGTTACTAACAATTTCAAAATTATTTAAAATTAAATTAAATTTTTAAAATATATATTTCAAATATATAAATATTGAAAAAATATATTCCAATATTTCCCTAGCACTAAACTACATCCGTGAGCAAAAGTTTTAAATTCGGATTACACCTACTTTCACGGAGCCAAGTTTAGGAAAATCTGAATACACGGAATTTGAGAGCAGGCCAAATAACGGAATTTGAGACCAGCTAGAAAATACTTATGACACGGAATTTGAGACCAGCCGACAGAATACGCGCTGACTCACCAATATTTGAAGAATGCGCTAACCTGTTTGGCGCATTCTTTGAATGCGCCAGATCAATAAACGCATTCAAAGAATGCGCCACATCACTAGGCGCATTCAAAGAATGCGCCAAACAGTAACGCGTATTTGCTTGTTTTCAAATTTTTTTCGAATCACGCTGCTTTAGCTTAAATAAGGAACAAATACGCTCGTTTCGAAAATTTGGCCAAAATTATCTTGATCGGACACGAATCTCGAGGCAAAAAGCTAGTTGGAAACTTCAAAATTTAATTTCGGGAGCATCCGAACTCCGATTTCAGCGAGCTTACAGTCAAACTGAGCGTCTCGGAAATACGAACCCGATGACACCAAGTTCAACCCAATCCAAGCCCAAATGAGTCCAAATCAAGGGCTCAAAGTGTTGTCGGAAGGTTCAAACAGCAATTTGAGTTACCAAACGGTCTCCGATTTTGACGAGCTTATACTCGAACCGAACGGCTCGACAAGACGAATCCAACAAGCCCAAGATTGCTGAATTCCAACATCATTAAGGCCTCCAAATGTCCAACAAATGGTGCATGATCTAAGGGTTCACTATCGGCCGTCCATTCGAACCACTCCCTATTCGCCCTTGATCTCACACCTATTTACGGGCCATGCCACTCCAGAAAATCTATAAATAGAGCCCTCATTCTTCACAAGAGAGGATCCAAGCAAGAGAGAGAAGAAGAGAAGAGAAGGAAGAAGAGAAGGAAGAAGCTCCTCCTCGACAGCCGCCGGACCACCGCAGGAACCTCGCCGGACCACCGCCGGAACCTCGCCGGACCACCGCAAGAACCTCTCCGGACCACCGCAGAACCTCGTCGGACCACCGCAGGAACCTTGTCGGACCACCGCAGGAACCTCTTCGGACCACCGCAGAACCTCGCCGGACCATCGCAGAACCTCGCCGGACCACCGCCTTAAGGCCCGACGTTCAGCCACTACGTCCTACTGAAGACCCGACGTCCTGTTCAAGGCCCGACACTCAGTCCCTACGTCCTGCTGAAGTCTCGACGTCTTGCTCAGGGCCCGACGTTCAGTCCCTACGTTCTGCCGAAGACCCGACGTCTTACTTAAGTAACTGATTGTAATCTGATCACCTTTGGAGGTGATTCAGTCCTTTGTGACCAACTCAAAGTCTAGTGGAATCGTTTTCAACTGGGCTAGGCCCCGTGGTTTTTTCCTTTTCAAGGGTTTTCCACGTAAAAAATCTTGTGTTCTCTGTGTGTGAGCTAGTTATCCGTTCAACGTTAAGACGCAGAATTAAATCTCTATCGCCGCGTATTTTCTAGCCCGCAACACATTTAAACTAATTCAAGATAATAATTATAAAACTTCAAATCATTGTCTACTTCTTAATATAAAACAAAAAACAATACTAAATGATGTTTACTATAAATTTAAACTAATTTAATTAAAAATTTATATATTATAAAAAAACAAAATAATTATTTGATATAGCATAAAAATTTTATCTTGATCGGCCACAAATCTTGAGGCAAAATTAAGTTGAAAACTTTTGAAATTTAATTCAGGACCATATGAACTTCGATTTTAACAAACTTATGATTGAACTTAACGTATCGGAAAGACGAGTCCAAAAACACCAAGTATGAGCATGAATGGGTCCAAATTGAAAACCCAATGCACGTTTGGATGGTTCAAACTATAAATTGGATAAATGATTTATAAATGTGACATGCTTATAGTAAAATCGAGAAGCTTGACGAGACAAATCCAACGAGCCGAAGATCATTGAATTCTTACATCATTAAGACACTAAAATACTTGATAAACATTCTATAATCAAGGGAGTCGATATTAGTTGTCCATTTAAAACACTCTAAACATGCTCTTAATCTTCTACATATTTACTGGTCTTACCACTCATTCATCATTGAGGGGGACCACACAAGGAAGAAAAAGAAGAGAGGAAGAGAAATACGAGACCTCTCTTTCCACCAAGCTCCTCCTCGACCATCACCTGCCACAGACTATCGCCGGATTTTCGCCCGGCCATCAATTATCACCAGACCTACTCTCGGCCTCCAATTGTCATCGGATTTCCTCCTGACCACCGTCCGACTACAATATTTCTAACAACCGTCGACCTGCTGACTACTGTTCTTTTGACATCCATCGTTGACAATGGCATTTTCTGACCACAGTCGTCCACTGACTACAGTCCTTCTAACCAACGTTGTCATATAACGATCCTTCTGACCTCCGTCTCCTGCCAACTATAGTCATTATGATATCCATCACTAGACTACGATCTTTCTGCCTTAGTTACCTGCCAACTACGACCCTTTTGACCTTCGTAGCCAGATTACAATCTTTCCAACCTCCGTAGCCAAATAATAGTCGTTCTGACCTCTATTGCCATACTGCAGTCGTTTCGACATTCGTCTCGTGCCGACCAAACAAACATGTCTATGCTGATTATTCTAATTTCCATAATGTAATGCACTCTAAGGAAGGTTCTCATTTGTAATCGATTGTAAACACTAGTGAATTCATTCAAATTGGACAAACCCATGATTTTTCCTCATTTTTAGGGGTTTCACGTAAAACCTCTCGTGTCTCTTATGAATGCTACATTCTTCTTTTTTATTTGATTGCGGTGGATCTTCATATAAAACTAAACGTTGAACTTTATATTTCTCTATCGCCATGTATATTTCAGAACGCAATAATGTAAATGTTTAACTTTATTATTTATAAGTGTCCATATTTTTAAATATTAGAAAGTCTTATAAATTTTAAAATGTAAAAAAAAAAGAATATTTGAAATTATATATATACATATCATTATGTGACACTAAGAAACTTAGAATGTCCTCACGTCCCATTTCGGGACTCAAAAAAAAAAAAAAAAAAAAAAATACAAAATCGGGCAATGTCCTCACGTCCCGTTTCGTCAATAATCCGATTTTTGACAAACCCACATTGACCCACTTACGTGGGGTTCCATTCATCCATGGGGTAAGGTAGGTCTCCTTTTCGGTGCATTTATAAATTGCAGCTGTTCGGGTAGCACGGATTTGTGAGATCTGTGGTTGGAGGCGGGCTTTGACCGATCCGACGTGGCATTATGTGGAGCCTACCTGTCCTAGACCGGCGACGCCTCCCCGTTCCGTCCCTTTCCCCTCTGCTCCTGGGGATTTTGACTCTCCCTCGGGCAACGGGCAGCCCCGTTCGGTCAGACATCTCCGCTTCTCTGAACTGAGATATCCTTCTTCCATTTTGCGTTCTCTCCTTACTCTCTCTCTCGAGGGTGAATGAGGAAAAAAATTAAGCGGTGAGAAAGGAGAGAAGAAGAGGAAGAAGAATACTCATTCTTCTGGATCAGAAGGGAGGATAGCGACTGGAATCTTCTGCTTATCTTCTTTGGGGATCGTAGCCGCCGGATCCGTGCCGCGGCGGAGATCTAGTGGGCGGTGCTTTGACCGGAAATGGTTCGACGGAGAATGCTGGCTTTCAGAGGGTATTGGATGGATCTGACGGAGTAGAGATGGCTGTGAGGCGGGGGAGGAGTATGGAGGAGGCGGTGGAGGTGGCGTGGGTTGTATGGCTGATCTTGGTGGTCAACCCCGTGTTTAGGGTTTTGGCCAACCTGGAAGGTTAGTTTTGTGCTTTTATTTTTTTTATTTTTCCTTTCAATGTTCTCTTGTTTGGTGGTGTGTTTGAGATCGGGGATTTGTTTAATTTTTTTTAGATTTGGCGGGGAGAATGCTTGAATGGGTGCTAGATTTGTGTTCGAGGTGAAAGGGATATGGGAGATTTGTGGTAGTTCAATGTGGTTGATGAATGAAATTCCGGTGAAGCATGCTTGGTGTTAAGATTTTGAGCATTTCCTGTCACATTGGTTGGAGTATAGTTGTTAATATGAAGAAGAGCCTGTAGGAACTGGGCAGCTTGAGTGATTTAGTAGGGAATGTTTAGGGCTGACGCATTTTGTATTGGATATGGTTTCCTTCTTTAAAAAAAATCAAAGGCTCAATAATGAAGAAATTTGAGGGTCTTCAAGCAGGGAAGGGAGATAAGATTCGGACCCTGCTTCTTTATTGTTAGCTTTCTTCGACATTTCACGTTTATTTGGCTTGAGAAAACTTGGATGTCAAATGGAAATAGTCTACTATGTTGCTATATAGTTTTTTTTTTAGCCTTCTATTTTGCCTATAACTGATCGTACAGGGAGATATCTGATCATGTTTCATCTTCAAGGCTAGTAAATTTGTAGAGATATGTTCTAATTAGAAGTTATTTCTTGCAACTACCATGTTTCTTGCCTTGAGATATCAAAATTGAGTTGAATCTTTAATGATTTTGAGTTTGGGGATATTATTAGTAGAAGTCAAGTTGGATTGTTGAAGTGGAGGAATGCATCAAGCCTGTTATGTGATAGAAAAGTACCCCTCAAACTTAAGTGAAAATTCTATAAGATGGTGGTGAGGCCTACATTGTTTTATGACGTAGAATATTGGCCATTAAAAGAGAAGCATAAAATTAAGTTAACAGTTGCAGAGTTGAGGATGCTCAAGTGGATGAGTGGATTTACTCTTAGAGATAGAATGTAAAACGAGCATGTACGTGAAAATGTTGTAGTAGCTCCAGTGGAAGATAAGATTAGAGAGAGTAGCATTAGATGATTTGGTCACATAGAATGCCGAACTTCCGTTGACCTGGTTCGGAGAGTAAATATATTAAATTTAACCTATGTTAAGAAATGTAGAGGCAGACCTGAAAGACTTGGTCAGAAAATATTAAAAATGATGTTTTTATTAGATTTAAATGAGAATTTGTCACTTAATATGACACAGTGGAGAGAAATGATTCATGTAGCCGAGCCCTCGTAGTGGGATAATGGCTTGATGTTGTTTTTGTTGTTGAGTTTGTCAGATGAATTTGTTATTGCAGGAGTTATAGTTTTTAAAACTTTACGGTTTCCTATAAAAAATCATTCAAATCAACCCAAATCTCAAAGATACTTGACAAGGGTAGATCAGAGCTTGCAAGAAGTATCAAAGGGTGTCAAAAGACGTAGCATAGGAGCCCTTTGTGAAAAAGTTCTTCCTTTCTTTAAATGATGATCTTGGATGAAACATCTCCTTCTCATACCACTTGTTAAGGTTGCCTACCTTAGCCTTATCGACCTGTGGCCTTGAAGATGCCACCAACATTATGATGATTGAGAGATTCATAATCCTTTAAACAATAATGTTAAAGAAACAAGAAAAAAAGTTGCAATTGTAGTTCTTATTCTATGGTGCTACTACTAAATGAGTATGGGAATGACCCTCTATTTCCCCCATTTACCAAGTAAAGTTGTGCTAGCTTGAGTGTCCTACATGACTAGCATTTATCATAGTAATATTACACCACTTGGTACTGCAAACATTATAACCTCTTTGGATCTTAATTAGGCTTTTAAGGCACCTCGTTGTACACTCAAAAAATTTATGAAGTGGTTGTAGCCACCATCCCTTTCTATGATCTTTAGAATGATTTTTCTACCCTCTTATACCAAGGATGAAGGTGCACCTCTCGTCGTCATCACCTATATTAGTCATTTCCCGCCTTCATTTGCTTCTTGTAATGATCATGCATCCTTGGCTGAGGCATAACAGCCGCCAAAGATGCTTTTCCCAATCATGATCATGATAACTATAGGTTTAAGGTAGCAAATTGAAAAATAATTAGTTTGGAACTCTTACTTCCATACCAATAGGTATGGCTTATTCGAGGCTGACCAAGTACATGCTAATCATCAATTAAAGATGCAAAAATCCCAAGTTGGATGTGCTCGAACATACCTTACTCTTTGCAAATGAATGGCTTATCAGTAATTATGATCCCCTTATGCTTCTTGAGGCCAACCTAATGTTTGTTTCCATTTATTTTAGAAATTCTAGTTAATAATTTTTAATAATCTAGAGATTAAATTAGTCAATTGTGCCTCCATTTTAGTACTAAAAGTATTTTGGCAATTGCATGGTTTTTAGACTTGAATTTCAAACTTTTCTTGTCTTGTCTAGAGTCCTTTCACAAATGTTATAATGACATCATTATTGTGAGTTTTTTTTTTCATTGTAGCCTTTCTTAAATTCTAGGTGAAAATAGAGAAGTTATTGGATTCTAAGAAAGGTAACCCCTCTATAATTGTAAAATAGGACATTTTTGGATTATTTAGATTATTTTAGTGGTACATGCTTCTCCTAAGGGCAAAGGTAAGCTAACTTCATTCCTTTGTTTATTTTATATTGAAAAAGGTCTTAATCATCATCATAATCTCCTTGATTCTGCTGAAAGGCGATGCATATCTAACATGCTATAGTTTGACATCATTTGCCAAACATCCCTTTTGACTAAAGGTGTAAACAAGTCAAATTCGAGTTAATGCCACACTTGGCTCGATATCGACTCAACTAATTTTCCTGAAGCTTGAGCTCAAGCTTATTAATGAACTTAAGCTCGATGAGTGGAGTTGGGGTCAGGGTCTTTGAGTAGACCGAGGGAATTGATATAAGAGTTGTTATAGGAGTTATATGAGGTGGTGGTGCTAATTGAACTAGAGGAGGAGATGTGGTGCATACCGTGTAGAAATGGGAAGAGTAGCTGGAGGTAGAATTCTCGAGTATAGGGAGGTAGAGGGATAGAGATAAGTTATTATAGTTTTTAAGTCTTATATATGTTATATGATCTTATATATATGAGTTGGCTCAATGAGCTCCTGAGTCGAGTAATAAGTATTAAGAAATCAAATTTGACTTATGTGCTTTTTAATACAATTTAATAAGAGCCCATTAATGAGCTGAGCTTACAAGCTAAATTGACTCACTTGCAACCCTGTTCTTGACTATATTGGCTTATACTTAATAACCTTTGTTGTTCAAGTGGATCTGCTAGATAATCCTAAAATGTCTGGAAGTAGATCAATTGTTCTTCCGACATGGATATCAAAGTTGACAATTTGTGAATGGTTGCTGGATTGGACTCTCTTATAACCACCTTTCCTAATACCTAGAAATTCCTTTGCACGTAGTATAAGTAGAAACTAGAACATATATTTTTAGCGTTCTCATAATTTTAAACAAGAGTCAATTCAATTTATCCCAAGCTATAGGCAAATGCTAAGAAAGTAAGCCAATCCTAAGGAATCTAGGGGTGGGAATGAGTTAATTTTTAGACAACTCGATACTGGTTCGAGATTAGCATGCTCAAATTATAGGCGCCTCAAATTAGCTTGTGGGTTAATTGAGTTTAATTTCGATCAAGCGTAGATAGAGTTCAATTATGAGTTGGCAGCAAACATTAGGGAAGCTAATTGATCATTAGCATGATCTTTGAGTGAGAACAGGCTAATTTTTGGTCAATTTGGCATTGACTCGATATCAACTTACTAATTTGTTTGTGGATCAAATGAGTTCGTGATGTGAAACTAGGAATTGTTTCTTAGGAATTAATAAAATTTTGTTAGAGCAATGATAAGACAATTTAATGCTTCTCAAATTTGACAAATCAATAAAGATCTTAGAAGTTAACAATGCCTAGGTAAGTCGTTACAACTAAGTTTGCAAGATCTTTAAAATAACAACCTCAATCAAAAAGTAATGAAATGATTAGCCAACTAGAATCCGGCGGTTAACAAAGCGATCGTCTCACCTTGAGGCTCAAAGTCACTCTTCTACGTCTAGGGTTGTCGGAGGAAGAAGAACCACACAAGAAACGAGATCACTCCAAGGTAGACGGTGCCGACGATCCGTAAAGATGGAGATGGAGGCGTAGGATGTGGAGGTGGCAAGGGAGGATGACCGTCAATGATCCACTCGTAGTCTGCAAATTGGCCTTCGATGATGTGCACAAGGGTGGGGAAGATTCGATCCAAGTAACCTTCAACTGTGTCGTCGTGGTCAAACCCCACGTCGAAGAATGGAGATCGAAGAACGTGGATGTTTCCGTAGACGTCGAATACAAGTCCGCCTTCAAGTTCAGGATCCGCCATGCATCCTTTGCATGTAGATGAGAGAGCAAGGTGAGAGAACCCAAGAGAGGAGGGTTCGGGTGAGAGAGAGGAGAGAGGGGGTCGGGTGGGCTAAGGGTATTGAGAAAATTAGAATTCTGAATTGGAATTCTAATTAGGTGGGATGGGGAAAATTGATTTGAGAATTCAAATTATTTCCCAAAGGAGGGGGCCGGCGGTTTATGAGTTAGGGGAGTTTAATGGAGAGGTAATTAATGTAATGGAGAGAGAAAACCCAAGAGAGGGGGTTCGACCAAGCATAGAGGGGGAGAGGGAATTAATATTAATTAAGTGGGGCCCAAGGTAGAATAAATAAATCCTAATCAAATCTGAAATTGTAATTTCAGATTTAATTATGGGTTAAGTAACTTCCCAAATTGATTTGAATTGAGAGGGAAATAGAATTCGAATTTCAAATAGGTCTAAATGCTATTGATTGCCTTGCCTTAATAGGGGTTATTAATTAGGCAATCAATTAGAGCACAGAGATTTTGAAATTTGAAAGGACTTGGGTCAAAGGGGGAGCCGGCGTCAAGGGAGGAGGCCAGGTAACTGCAGGCTGGGGCTCACGGCTTGGCTGCCAGCCGTGAGGGCTGAGATCGGCAAGGGAGGGGGGGGGGGGGGGTGGTGTTGCTAGGGAGAATACATGGGCGGCGGCTAACGGCCTGGAGGGTTGGCTGGCCGGCGGGAGGTGGCAGCCAAGTGGCCGGCGGCTTGGGAGGCTTAGGGGTAGGCGGCGGCAAGGGCAAGGGGAGGAAGAGAGGGAATTTTCTAGGGATTCGAGCGGCTCCGAATTCACTAACCTCAAATGTCTTCAATCCAGATTTCCACACTATTAACTTGGACGAATACTAGAACTCACAAAGAGATTTAGTTCCTCCGACGAACACACTAAGAGATCTTGGAAGAATGAACTCACAAAGAGCAAATTTTCATTTTATCAAAAACTAAACTCAAATACAATAACATAGCCTACATATAGGCCAACCAAAAATAAAAGTCATAATGACGACATTGCCCTTGGGCTACAATAAACACTAACTCCCTCATAGCGGTACAAATGGAAAACATGAAATATAAAATGACAGGAATAAAATAAAACATCAAAAATAAAGACTCCGAATCATGGTCGTCACTCGACGACCCCTCCGATGGTACGTGTGCCGAAATCTTCTATGGATGTCTCATCAGTTCGGTTTCAATCCAACTGTTACCTAACTTGAAATAATGTTGAGCCATATCAAAATACATATAACAAGCATTCCAAGCTAAGTAGAGAGACGAATATCAAAAATAAAAGTTTTATAGGCATGTCTATTAATTGCATTTTTTCACCATCATTTGGCTTCCCACGTAGAACTTCATTATCTAAGTTCTATTTTATTGATTTCATTTCTCAGAATGTTGCTTGTTTTCTTTATTTCTTTATGAAATTATTCTTTTTCAACAGGTGATGCATTGCACAGTTTACGAACAAACTTGAATGATCCTAATAATGTTCTTCAAAGCTGGGATCCCACCCTGGTTAATCCGTGCACATGGTTTCATGTTACATGCAACAATGATAATAGTGTAATTAGAGTGTAAGAAATGGACCTTGTTTTGCACTGATAGAAAATACATGGACTACTTTTTTAGCTGATTTGTACCATGTTTATTTCATCTAGTGATCTTGGGAATGCAGCATTGTCTGGAACGCTAGTCCCCCAGCTTGGTCAGCTTAAAAATCTGCAATACCTGTAAGTCGTATTATAAAATGCAGCATCCTTGTGCAAGTTGTCACTTCTTAGCATATGATGCATTTTACTAGCTTTCCATATTTTCTATATTTTATATGTTCTTTTGAATCTCCTTCCTCTGAAAAAGCTGAAGTCTACGTTATTATTTTCAGATAAAAAATATGATTTTAGACCGATTTGGCGATACCTATATATATCTATTCTTGCTGGATATCTATTACTTGTTTCAGTGGTTACCATCTTACTTGACATACATATTGCATTGCTCAAACTAGTTGAATATCTCATGCTGGGCATATAAGGAATATGGTTCAGTCTTTTGATTGCAACACTTCGTTAAGTTTGCTACATGTGTTTGGGTTCCAATGTGGAAAATCTGCAACTTACTCTTATAGACTTCGGTAAAGATGCTCTAATTATATTCAAGAAAAGAAAAACTAGTTCATAGGAAAAGAGGGTTTTAGGATATTGGAAAGATCAGGATTATAGGTTTGTTTATTTCTCTTGCATGACAGTAATGCTTCTGCTACCAATGATGGTTTAATAGACAGCTTATGGCCACCATGTTTCAGACAGTGTTTTAGCTTATGATTCTAGTCAGTCGAGTAAAGAAGAAATATTCTTTACCTTTTCTATAGTATAAACCCTAGCTCTATCTGTATATCATTTATGGCATAAATTTTAACCTTGGCTACCTGTGTATATAATATTAAAGAAGTGGTTCTAAGCACTTCTGTTCTCTGTTCTCATTGTCATTCTTTCTTTATCTCTCATGGATTTTTTTCCAAGTAATTTAGATGCCCTTTAATTACCCATTTCCATGCTGTTGGTGGCGCTTGGTTGTGCTCTCTGTTTCGATACTTTTGCTGATTTTATTGATACTACATTGTTTTATCTAATGATAGAGCCTGAAGTTTCATGGTAATATTATAAACTTTGTAAAGATAAAATCAGTTGGTAATTAGTATGTGGAAGGTGTTGAACAGCTAGTTAACTTCAACTATGTAGATGCCCTAACATCAGATTTATCTTATGAGAAGGTATTATTTGGATCTATTTTATTTCAATTATTTATCCTATCTGTAAATAAATATGTGAATTTTTTATGGCTTGGTGGATCCAACGTGAAATTGTTAGCTTTTGCTTTCTAAGCAACGTAGTAGACGAAAAGTAATGTCTAGAAGCTTTGCAAAAGGGAAGTGACAAATGAAGTTAATTTGTCAAGTAGCTTTTAATAGACATTAATTAAGGATTCATCCAAATTATTATTATTATTATTATTGAAATAAGGCTAATGATGTTTATAAAGAGTGTTTTTTATCTTCAAATTTTGCAATTCTGTGCCAATATAATTCCTTTGCATAAAATATGATAAAAAATTGACCAGCTTTTAACAGTTGAAGGCAACAAAGCCAAATTACCTGTAGATGGAATAATTGAATCTGAGTCTTGGTGGCAGTTTGTAGGAAAAAGAGATTCTTGAAGACAAGCTAATGATTTTTTTAATTGTGTGATGTTGAAATTGAAACTGACATAATTAAAGAAAAAATGCATAATTTGCCTATGCCTTTTGTTATTAGTGAATTGATTCATTCCTGTTGGTTCTTGCAAATCCTTCATCATAATTGGGATGTGCTTTTAGAACCTAATATTTGATTTCTGCATTTATTAACATTTTTCTATGATGTTTAAAGTCCATACCTTTAGCTGTCGTGTTTGAGGGTTTTGACTTTTTGATTCCACGAGCGACAGTACTGTAGTTTTGCATCTGATGCATGTTTTTAAATGCCACTGAGCTTGTCTTTTTTAAGGCTAGTTTTTGAATATTAAAGCATGATCTTGATCCGAAATTTGGATATTGGTTTCAAGTGGTATTCTTTTTTTTTTTTGGGTTTCTATCCTTGAGGAAACCATGCTTTAGAAACGTTGATGTGACTAAATCAGGTTTTGAACCTTAAACATTGTTGTTTGGTATGGTTTAGTTTACCACCAGGCAACCTGTGGCTTTTCGTTGATTCCTTTGTCTTTTTATTTTTTGGTTTTTGACTTTTTTGTTAATAATTAGGACATTAGAAATATCCAAAAGTTTTGATAACATAAAAATAACAGCTAAGCATTTATATTTGTGTTGTAAAGGTCAAATATAAAAAATGATAATGGATATTATCAATTATCTCTTGGAAAGCAATTTAGATGTAGCACAGTGTGAACTTAGTGTAATATTCAATTGTTAGTGCGATCTATCCTCGTGATCTCTTTTTTTGAAAGATGTTTTGTTTGAATTTGATCAAGAAGTATGTTGTTTCTTTTAATTAGTAAAATTATAGTTCACCCACCCTGGAATCTAGATGTTAAGTAGTTAAAGCTTGCAGTTTTGATGAGAGAATTAAGCAAAGGCAGTAAGATTTGATTCAGAAGTTGCAGTGGGATAAGCTAAGCTAGTTTTGTTCTTATAATTCTAGGGATGAACCTTTACATAAAAATGATTATCTAAACATATATTTATGTTCTTTTTGTGACAAGCGATTCTGCATACTTAATATTTCTTTTAAGCAATTAGTTCTTTCTACGGGTGCCATTCCATTACAATTATCATCTTTGCTCAGCTTCACTTATACAAATCTTAATGACATTTATTAAACTTTGTACAATTAAATATCAAAGTATTCCAGTAAGGTGGTACATTTTGAAAAAGAATAATGCCCGTTTTAACACTTGTAAGTATCTGATAACAATTATTTTGAGAAATTATTAGATCGATAAAGTTCTTCTCATTGCACTATGTTAATAGTTGATTAAGTTCTTTATGGTTTAGGTCATTTTTGTTGTATATGAATATAACTGAAACTTTTATGAGTAATTTTAGACTGAAGTCCTTGAGCTTGGTGGGGGTGATAATTTGATATATTTTTTCAAGTATGATTTTCTTTTTGTATATAATTCCAAACGTTCTTCTCTTATGGTAAGAATGCCTAAAGATATAAATTAGGGAGTTAACCAATAATAACCTTCGAATATTTCTTGCTGGGATTCTATGATTTGTCTTGTTGAAGTGTTATTGACTTTTTTCTATCATGTGATGACAGGGAACTTTACAGTAACAATATTAGTGGATTAATCCCTCCAGAACTTGGAAATTTGACGAGCTTGGTGAGCTTGGATTTGTACCTGAATAATTTTACTGGTGGCATACCAGATTCATTGGGAAATCTGTCAAAATTGCGCTTCCTGTATGGCTGCTGATGTTTGTTTTTACTCATACTTCTGGTTACTTTGTTTTGTCTATTGTAACAGTTTGGTGAATTTACTAATTGTAGCAGAGATAGTCATGACATCATCCTAATACATGTTTAAAATATAATATATGGTGGCTTAGACATTGTTAGCATTTTTTTAAATTTCAAATTAGTTGTCATTTTAATTAAAAGCGAGGTAATGCCTTAAAGCCAATCAATAGGCCTCTTTACTCTGTGCTTGAGACCTGGCTTTGATGTAAGCTAGCTTAGTTTAACTCAAGGCTTCCCACTTGAGGCAACTCTTATATGCAACCTCTATTGCAAGATGCGAACTTTCACAATAAGAGAGGGACACTTCAGAATTAAGCCTCATGAAGAAGGCGCCCTATAGCACATAACTCACCCTATGAGCCTTAATATGCCTTCCCCTTAGAAAGACTAACCTCATCTTAGACAATCGAATTAACTATGTCAATGCCTGTTAGCAAGGAGTGGTCATATATATGTGCACCTCAAAGTGCACTCAATCATATGTTGTGTCTATGAGCCAACTTCAACATGAACTGGTCAAGCTTAGTGAATTGTACTTTTGACATCCACATCCTTGAATCTTTGATCCACAATTAATTATATTGGTCCCCTCGGACCTTTTTGGGCATAATAGGTGGCCATACCATGTATCACTAATCTGACTCTTTAGATGATATGATCTTTCATCTCTCCTCATTGGTAGATCGGGTCCATCAAGTTGATCCGGTACAACAATATTATGAGATTTTGATATGTTTTATCATCTATTCTCATCGAACACCCCCCACTAAAACCCTAACTTCTGGTCGTTGCCAATCTACAACGTAGTGACATCCTTATCTAGGAGTGTTCTCGAGTATTTGCTTTAGGGTTTAAGCACGGGAGTGTGCTCATGGGAAAACTTGATCCCCAGTAATTAAAATAAAACTTGATCGCTTTCATTAGGTAGCCAGATGAAATCTTTGGGACCATATTCTCATATGCCTTTTAAATTCTATGTTGCTTAACCTTCTTTTCCCGATGCTCCAAAAGTACTAGAAGGAAATAGATCGCACCATGAGCTCCTTTCAGATCATTTACCCTTATGTTCAGTTTATCTTAGCGGTTTTTGTAGAAGTTAAAAGACTAATTTGCATTGCAGCAGCTTATCTTAGCAGTTTTCGCAAAAGTTAAAAGACTAACTTGCACTGCAGTAGCATGGAGGGATGGAGTTTTTAAATTGGAAAATGTTTTGCATTTAGCAGAATCAATTTGGTTGTGATTTGGGTGTTGCATAACCCCTAGTTCTAGCTAGCTCTATAGTAACAGCGGTAGACTGAGGGGATCATAAAGGCTTTGTAGTTTCAATTCTTAATCATTTTTGCTGATTCAAAATCCTAAAAACCATTCGGCACGCCTCATTCTCATTATTAGAAAATAGACATATCTGTTGAAGTAATTTGAAAGGGAAGCATCTACTCTTTTACACAGCCGAGAACTGAGTCATGGGTTCACCACTTCAGTTTTTTTAATCTCTCTTCTTTGATATCATTATGAATATTCATTTAATTTTTTTCTTGCAACTTGTTTGGAAGGATAGTCGGCTCAACAACAATAGCTTGACGGGTACCATTCCTACGTCTTTAACCAATATAAATGCTCTCCAAGTTTTGTAAGTTTATGATAGTCTCTTCATATTTTTTCCTATCACCATTATGTGTTGTCTCCTCTAGCAGTTGAGCTTACGTTTTTCTGTCTTGTATATGCAGGGATCTTTCTAACAACAATCTATCCGGGACAGTTCCATCCACGGGGTCCTTTTCTTTGTTTACTCCTGTCAGGTATCATACTGATTATGTGAGCAAACAGACATGATCTGGAGCTTCTAATTCTTTCATTCTGATTTCTAACTATATATGTTTTCATTGCCAGCTTTGCAAACAATCCTCTATTATGTGGTCCGGGAACATCTCATCCTTGTCCGGGTTCTCCTCCATTCTCCCCACCACCTCCATTTAATCCTCCAGTTACAGTCTCATCACCAGGTATTTTTATTATCAACTAATTGAGGCAACCATTTCTATTACATCTTGAATTAGAGCCTTATTTGTGCTATGCTTCTATTACTTTTCATGGGCATAACCACTTCATAATTTTTCATAACAATGAGCATTTGCATATTTCCCAGGAAATAGTGCCTCAAGCACCGGTGCAATTGCTGGAGGAGTTGCTGCCGGTGCTGCTTTACTTTTTGCTGCTCCAGCTATTGCTTTTGCATGGTGGCGTCGTCGGAAGCCACAAGAACATTTCTTTGATGTTCCTGGTTGGTGTATAAAAGACTTTTTTTTTCAGATGATTAGAATTATTATAAACTTATAATTCGTTGCATTTTTCATTCTTTAGCTGAAGAAGATCCAGAGGTTCATTTGGGTCAGCTTAAAAGGTTCTCCCTTCGGGAGCTCCAAGTTGCAACTGACAGTTTTAGCCCCAAAAATATTCTTGGCAGAGGTGGATTTGGAAAGGTATACAAAGGGAGGCTTGCAGATGGTTCACTAGTGGCTGTAAAGAGATTGAAGGAAGAGCGCACACCAGGGGGAGAACTCCAATTCCAGACTGAAGTTGAGATGATTAGTATGGCTGTACATCGAAACCTGCTTCGTCTACGTGGGTTTTGCATGACCCCTACCGAAAGGTTGCTTGTCTACCCATACATGGCTAATGGAAGTGTGGCATCATGCTTAAGAGGTATTAAAGCGCCGCACACAACTTTTTCTTGTTATTTTGCACTACAGTTAAGAATCATGCATCTTTATCTCCTTTTTGAATTTTGAATTCTACAATTCAAAACTTCTTTTGATTGACTTGTCTGTAGAACGGCAACCAAATGAACCACCACTTGACTGGCCTACTAGAAAACAAATTGCATTGGGATCTGCAAGGGGACTTTCTTACCTGCATGACCACTGTGATCCAAAGATCATTCACCGAGATGTCAAAGCTGCAAATATCTTATTGGATGAGGAGTTCGAGGCAGTTGTTGGTGATTTTGGCTTGGCCAAATTGATGGATTACAAGGATACCCATGTAACAACTGCTGTTCGAGGAACAATTGGACATATTGCGCCAGAGTATTTATCAACAGGGAAATCTTCAGAGAAAACCGATGTTTTCGGGTATGGAATCATGCTTCTAGAGCTGATCACTGGACAAAGGGCATTTGATCTTGCTAGGCTTGCAAATGATGATGATGTCATGCTACTTGACTGGGTGAGTAGTTTTTCTTTTATATTTCATACATTTGTTTACCATTCATAAATATTGCAAAATTTTTAGTCCTATTTGATCATCACTGTTGATTGTCACATTATTTATTTCAGCTTCTTTTTTAAGTATGTGACATGATATCATTCATTGGCCTTATTTATGGATGACTTTAGTTGTTTTTTGAAAGGATGCGTGTCTTAAGGGATTACAAGAGGGACACAAAAAGAAGCTAAAATTTGCATCTAGTTATAAGGCATGATGTTTTGTGAAGTACGTCATTTAGTAATATAAGTCAGGCCTTCATGATCCGAAAGATGATTTTTTTTTTTGCATTGATTATGGAATATTCTTACAAAAGATATTCAAATCTTGGTACCTTGATATATGCTATAGTTTGGATACATGGGATTTTTACAGTGAAAATTAGAATACTGGAGGAAACTTCTTAAAAAAAAGTGAAAGGGCTTAGGATTTTGATGAACAAAAATAACATGCATAATATGTAATTTTGATTGATGTGAAAATTGTATTTATTAAAATGTTTAGAAGGCTAAGTGATACCCATGTGTGATTTTTTATGTACTTTAATTCAGTTACCAAAACAATGATGATAAAGTTGAGGGCATCATTTCTACTTGAAGATTTGTATTTAGAATGAAGAACTTCAATTTATAAAGAATATATCTTTGAGGCCTAAATATAGTTTTGAACAAAAAATGTAATCAAATTTTATATTATATGATGTTAAAATCATAGCCGTCTCTTGGCCCTTAATCCCACAACCAGGATTGGGATCCGTATTTATTTGTTTCTTTATTAAGATATCTTGGATAGATCTATACATAGGGATAGTTTTGTATGATGATAAAAAAGCCTCTTTTTCCCTCTCCAATTCTCTAAGTTTAACATGGTATCAGAGACAATCCCTTTGGTTTATTTCTTCTCTCCAGCAGCGTATGCCCAATCAAGAGAACCGAGAGAAGGGAGAGTGTTTCATCCCACAGCCTCTAGGTTCGATCAAGAGAGAAGAGCAATTTGTGCGTATTGTCTGGAGGAGTCGATCGAAAGAGACGAACTTCTCCTGTGTCGTCTAGAGGAATCGATCAAGAGAGACGAATATCTCATGCATATTGTTTGGAGGAGTCAGATCGAGAGAGAGACAAACTTCTTCGTGCGTGTATTTCTGAGATGGAAATCAAGTGAGAGACAAGCAGGCCAAGCCGCTCATGCTCTCTGTTTTGTGTGTGAGTTAAGACGAAACAGAGACGGGAGTCTCTTGAACGTGCAGTCAAACCAAATGGAGGTGAAACTGGACCGGTCAAACATGCTTCGTTTACGTGGGACTTCCAGATCGAGAGTTGGGCCACTCGTGCGTGCTACCTGGAGGGGATCGTTTCATCCTTCTAGGTCACGCTTCCCACTTGTGTGAGAGCTTCTTGTCTGCGTACAACTGAGAATGGAAGGGATTGAACAGGAACTTCTTGCATGCATTTCTGAGCGAAAGATGACCCGCCCATGTCGATGAGAGACCATGCATCTGGAGAACGAGTGCGTGCGTCTGGACAACTTTCGTCTCGTTATGTTGAAACTTGAAAGTGCTTTCCAACAATAGCAGCGTAGCCAAAGAGGCGGAGACGGATGCCGTCACGCTCGTCGCCGCCAATGTCAACCACATCACTGCCATTGAATCTCAACCTCTGGTTGTCTTCCTCGAGATCAGATCGAGAAAGTACGGATGTATTTTCTTGAGCTAGCTTGAGGGTGACAAAAACGCGAGATATCATAGCATGATTAAATGACACATGGATCTGGAGATCATGTGTGCTAGGCTGGAGCGGAGGGGAGCTAAATACTCCAGTGCAGAGTTCTTTCACGATCTCCTGCTCTATGCAACAACGACGTTGTCTTCTTTGGTAAGGACTCATCAGAATCAATAGTCGTCGCCCATTTATGGAAGATGGTTTCTATGGAAATGACCATGATGTTGCTGAAGCGTGCTCGTGCGAAAGCGGAGAAGGCGCCGAAAAAGGCCTCTCTGCCGCTTACGAAGATTGTTACTAAGTTAAAGCTGAATTCGAATCTCAACAATCCACTTCCGAAGAAGAATCAATCATCAGCTTACCTAATTGCTTGTCGGAAGCGTTGCTTCATCTCCAAGGGAAGGTAGAGAGAGACCCTGATTCGGATTTGGGTCGGAAGGAGCGAGAGTTGGAGCGATATGGGGACAAGCAGAGCAGCATTGTTAAACCTAAGATGAAGGAGAGATCAAAGGTATTGGGAATGAGGGACCTAAGGACTAACAAGAGCCATGGTGGACTTGTTGGTTCTGGTTCTAGGAACTCTAAGCAGACACCCACCATCAGCCTTCATTACTAGAATTCTGAATAATACTGGTCCTTCCACCTGCCTTCATTGCTGGAATTCTAAGGAATATTAGTCCTGCTTCCTTCATGCGTCCAAAACCGAGGAGAAATCAGGCGGGAGGGCTCTTCTCGCATGCAATGTCCAGAGTTGGCCGAGCAGAAGCGAGAGAAGTCAAGCGTAGGACCTCCTCTTTAGTGCGTATGAAAAGTGCTGAGAGTTCCCTCGTGAGGGTCTAGGGCTAGGACAAGCAAGAGTGCAAGACCTGCATTCTTTCCTGCGATTAGACTAGAGGGATTAGAAGCCTTGTGTGTTCCTGTACGGGGTCGATCGAACAAGAGTGTTCTGGTGGTGCTAGACGATTGATTTGCACTGGGCTGAAGGCTGGCTCAATCAAACGGGATGAGATTTGTGTGCCAAGTGCTGAGCCACTTGAGACGAATTTTTCTGTTGATGTCCTTGAAGATAAGATTAGAGAGAGTCGCCTTAGATGGTTTGGTCACATAAAACGGCGGCCTTCCGATGACCCGGTTAGGAGAGTAGAGGTATTAGATTTGACTTAGTTAAGAAAGGTAGTAGACCTAAGAAGACTTGGTTAGAAAATATTAAGAATGACCTTTCTTTATTAGATTTAAACGAGAATTTGACTTTTAATAGGACTGGAGAATTCATGTAGCCACGTAGTGGGATAAAGGCTTGATGTTGTTGTTGTTGTTGTTGTTGTTGTTGTCCTTGAAGCTTGTTGCAACCCTAAAAATAGTTTTTTTTCTACTATCGTACCTTCATCGTCGGCCTTCCATTGTGGTTGCTATCCTATTTACAACCAATGCAACCTTCATTGTTACCATGCTTAATATAGCCTTCATTACAACTCTTTGCCACCAAAATGTCTTTAGTTAATTTCTCTCAAAGTTTTGATCAAATGGAGGACTCTATGGTGCATTAAAGGACTTGATAACTCTACTTTTTTTGGACTAATTACTAAGCTGGGAATGACAGATATGTATTCCCCCAGTTGAGGGGAAGTGTTAAAATCTCAACTGTCCCTTCAAGATGGGGATCCGTGGGAGGCTCACGTGAATCATGTCGATATCCTTTCACATTTGAGTGGCTGATTTAGGAAAGATTATATGCATGGTTTCATATTTATTTGTTTCTTTATTAAGATATCTTTTATAAATTCATAAATATGGATAGTTTTGTATAATGATAATTTTTTTTCCTCTCGAAATCTCTAAATTTAACATATGAAACTGAGCATTTCATAATAAAAAATCACCCAAGTTAGAAGGCAGAAACTAGATCATGTAGAGAGATGTGCTGTAAAACTCGGCGAGATCAAATTTGAAGTAGCATCCATTGAAGACAAATGAAAGTAAATTTGTTAGATTTTGGCATGTACAAGAAAGATTGGAGGGAGGTTACCTGTAGATAGTATCAATGAGATAGGTATATAAAAAAAAAAAGTGCTAGACCAAATTTAATTTGGTTGATTGCAATGCAAAAAAAGTAGTGCAAAATTAGAGTTAGCCCATAATGTAGCATTAAATTGTACTAAAGTGCGGAGGATTGATAAAGCTAAATCCCAAATATGTTCGACAAGGCTAATGGTGATGATACTGATGAATCACTCCACCTTAAAAGCTTTTAATAGAATTATTAAAACATACATAATTTGTAATACTAGGGCGAGAACAGCCCTTCATTAGATTAATGGCTTGTGTATCCCTCTCCTCTAAAGGCTGGAATGAAGTACTCCGTTTCGTTAACATCTGGCATGGCAAAAATTTTCAGCTCATCAGTTTGATAATATCAAAATCCTACAATAACAAATCTGAAGCTCCTCCTTTTCATTTATATTCTGAAAGAAAAAACAAATAAGTTTCATATAAATTATCAAGCCTCGCGATTGATTCACAGTGTTTTTGATAGATACTGTTTGAGCACCATGAATCTGAGTCTGCTTTATCTTCAAAATTTGAAATTTCCTCAGGTGAAAGGATTGCTGAAAGAGAAGAGGCTGGAAATGCTGGTTGATCCTGATCTACAGAGCAACTATGTGGAGGCTGAGGTAGAGTCCCTTATCCAGGTGGCCCTCCTCTGCACACAGGGGTCCCCAATGGACCGTCCAAAGATGTCGGAGGTGGTGCGAATGCTTGAAGGCGACGGCCTTGTTGAGAGGTGGGAGGAGTGGCAGAAAGTCGAAGTCTTTCGGCAGGAGGTGGAGTTGGCCCCACATCGCAATTCTGATTGGATTGTTGACTCCACAGACAATCTCCATGCTGTTGAATTATCAGGTCCAAGGTGAAATCAAGGGGACCATCAGGAACTCATTTATAATTGTTTCTAAGCCCCCAGGTGCTAAAGGCAAGGGCTTCATCTACTACAGCTAGTTGTCGATAATGATTTGTAATGTTTTATTTTTTTTTATTTGATTTTTCCCCTTTATTTATCATGCCATGTTTCCATTATCTTTCTTTCACTAAGCTAATTGCTTAACTGGCAAGTGAGCTAATTATCATGCCGTTAATGACCTGTTTTAACTCTTTCAATTGTAGTTAATATTTTTGAATGGCTAACAAGTTTGTTTTAGTTGTTTTCTGGCCATGAATTATGCAATTTTGCTTTTAATCACATTCATAGAAATTTGTTAATGAAAAATGTAATTTTTGTTTAGTGGTAAAGAACTTAGTACAAATCACATAGATTATTAAGCTCTTTCAGAACCAAGTTGAAGCTTTTGAAGAGCTTTGGATGTTCTGAAGCTGAAATAAATGTCTTTTGTGAACATCTGAGAAGAAGATGAAGAATTTGATGGAGTTTTTTATATTTATTATTTCATGACCATTACTGAGAAGATTTTCATGGAGAAGTATGTTTTATTAGCCATTGTCTTCTTTGTTAAGTAGTTAGTGAGAAATGTTTATTTATCTATCAAGTGAAACTTGCAAATTGAGAAGGCATGAGGGGTGTCAAAATTGGGTTTCGGGTCGAACCCGAACCCGCAATTGACTTGGGTTCAAACGGGTCGATCCTAACTCGACCAGAGTATGTAAACAAGTTTTTGTGTCGTGTCAAAACCCGAATTTTCTGCATGGTATAAACTGTTAGTAGCCTTGATTTTTAGTTTATTTTATGTTACTGCAGCCTCAGCAGTTTGTGCTGCCATTTACCTTCTTTTTTTATCTATCTGAAAAGAATCTTTAAAATTTAGGTTTTGTTTGAAACTATTTTTTATTAATTTTTAAAGTAATTTTTTAATATAAAATTTTTAATTTTTGTGCTAAAAAATTATTTTAAGAAGTAATAAAACAATTGTCCCGAAAGAAACCTTAATCCTTAATGACATTTGGTCATCACCATTTTTGCTACGAATTAAAATCAAATATTAAAAAAATATATATATTTCTGTCTGAGAATCAAATATTTGGTAAACAAAATTTGGAAATATTACCTGTTTCTTTCATCAAATACCTCAAATTAGTTCTTAAATTAGTCTAATTGTAAATCAATGTCCATAATTTTGTTTTTTATTCAAAAACAATTATATAAAAAATAAACAATTTCCATTTACCAAAGCCTTTCTAAATAGGCCCATAATCCATATGCTATTACATTTTTTTTAGTTTTAAAGGGAACTTAAATAAAAAATAATTAACCAAATGAGCATAAAATACCGTTAAAATTGTATTGAGATGGAAATAACATAATTTTTTATTAATTGCATATTTAAAACTAAATAGAACTAATTTGAAACTTATTTTGATAAAAAAAATCCCCTTTTTTTTCCTTATTCAAACACTCTATAATAAAAATATAATTGCATGGAATAGAGTCAATCATCTTTTAAATTTAATGCTTTTGGAAATTTATAATAATTTTAATAAAAATCACTTTAATTTTCAAACTCTGAATTTGAAAAAGTGGCGGAGTAGATTAGGAGTTTTTGTACATAGCGGTGACTTGAATCTTGCTCTACGTTCTAACCCTAGCACTCAAACCCTAACCTAAGAACGGATGAACTTGTCGAGAGACAGAGAAAGAGCGCGATGCAGCTAAAAGACTCTTCCTTTCTCCCGTAAGCCTAATTTTCATCCTCTATTCTGCTTAAAACTATGATTTTTCTAAGCAGAAAGCTCTTTCACTTCCACCGCTCCGCCGCTCACGCTCCCACCCACTTGCCCTCCTTGTATCTCCCGATCCTCTTCTCCTTCTCTTCCACTGCAGAAAACTCATCCGTTAAATCCACATTCATGGTCGATTATCTCATCGGCACGATTGGTCTGTCATCGGAGGCAGCGATCAAATCATCTAAATCCCTCTCCCACATCAAATCCCCTTCCAAGCCAGATGCCGTTCTACATTTCTTGAAAGAGAGCGGTTTTAATGACGCCTGCATCAGATACATGGTTTCCAAAAATTCCAGAATTCTCACCGCAAAGGTTGAGACCACCCTGAAGCCAAAGATGATCGCTTTGAAGAAGTTTGGTTTCTCTGAATCAGAAATACTCCAACTTGTTTCTAAAAATCCAGTTTTTCTAATCCACGGAGGTATTCAGTCCAAGATTAAGTTCTGGAGGGGCTTCTTGGGTTCCAAGGAGAACCTCCTTCATGCTCTGCTTCGAGGCAAACGCCTTATATGCTCCAATCTGGATACCAATATCATTCCAAAAATCTCATTTTTGAGGGATTGTGGCTTTCTCGATAATCAGATTGCTTCTATGATAAACAACAATCCCAATTTCATCGTCATGAGCCTTGATTCAATCAAAAGGCTCAAAAATCGAGCGGAAGAATTGGGATTTTCTTATGGATCTGGAGCATTCTGCAGCGTGATGGTTTCTCTCTGCCAGATTAGTAGAGCAACCATGGAATCCAAGTTGAAGCTTTTGGGGAGCTTCGGGTGGTCTGAAGCTGAAGTCTCTTCGGTCATCAGAAAGGCTCCTCTTCTGTTAGAAACTTCTGAGAAGAAGATGAAGAAGATGATGGACTTTCTTGTAAAGCGAGCTGGTTGTGAACCTTCCTTCGTGATGAAACATCCAAGGCTTCTGATGTTTAGCTTGGAGAGGAGGATGGTTCCACGGCAATATGTTCTGCAACTCCTCAAGTCAAAAGATCTGATTAAAAGAAAACTGAGCTTTTATTCATTCATGACCATTTCTGAGAAGAAGTTCTTGGAGAAGTATATTTTGTCTTATGGCGAGAAGATGCCAGACCTCTATCAAGTTTATCTTGCTCTTTATTCTGGTAATTCAACTGTTTAGCTGCTCTTGTTTTGTTTTGTTTTTTTGAAATTAAATGGCAATGAGAAAGTATTTGTTTCGATTGAAGGGAAGTGCAGGAGATGAAGTATTTCAACTTTTTTTTTCTGAGAAACCAAACATAATCTATGTACATATATATGAAGCAAACATGAAATTGAGAGAGCATATAATGCCCTCCTCTACTTTTCTAGTTCATTAGAGACAATTTAGCGGAGAATTTCCATGCAAACTTTTGATGAATCCCTTACCAAATATTGAAATTCAGAAAAAATTTTATCATTTCAGTTCCTAGCCTCTTTTTTATTATTTTGTTACTAAATCTCAGCAGTTTCTGAGACACTAGACTTCTGTGCTGCATACAAAATGAATCTATTTCTACAAATTTAAGCCTTCAAATTTATAGAGTATGCGTTGATGGATATAAGGATGGAAGAATTATAAAATTTCAAATGGTGTTTTGAACCTTCATTTAAGCTATAGCTGAACGCCGAGGCTGAAGTAGCTTTAACTTTTGAAGTTGGTGTGATATTTGCATTTTGTGGAATGATTTCGAAGCTGGATTGCTTCCTATTTTAAGCAACGAAGCTATAATTGTTCGAGGCTGCAACCCACTTCATTGGTTCACTGGATAATTGCATAATAGGACATGGATCATCTGTGTTGGTGATTCGCTGTTGGTTCTTTGAAGTAGTCCTTTCTATTCCAGTCCTATTTCTTTGAATTGTATTGTACAATGTATATCATATTGTAGCTCTTCCAAAGGAGAGATTATTACGTGCGGTGTCCGGATCGTCTGGAGGCGAATTCAGACACATCACATCACAAGGATGCATCGGGCCATGGGTGATGTTGTCCGGACGCTGCACATAATAATTTTCCCTTCCAAAGACTGGCAAAGATGTGCAGGCTTCTAAATAGTCCCTCATGCTTACAAGTAAAATTTCTCACGAGGGGAGGCATTGGAGGAAAAAAAAACATATTAATTTTTGTATCATTTAATATTCTCAGTGATATTGTGGCACGCACTTTCTAGCAATCTTCAGGAACTTATATTTCAATCTTTTTATTAGAGATTGTAGCCCATTTTGATCACCATTAGGTTTCCACCAAAGTTCAAAAGAACTTTAGCTTGGTGTAACTAAGCCCTAAAGGATTTGCTGTTTGTATAATGTTTTCCCTTAAAAGAAGTGCTTAGGGATCTCCAACCGAAAATCTCATTTTTCACTCCAAAATGCAGTGAAACCAAAAAGTGTCGTGATTCATCTCCAATCGAACATCATTTTGCCCCCTAACTGTCACACTCTTTTTTCACGCCTTTCTTCCGCAAGTTCGGTAGAGACTAAAAAATGGCGCAGATAAACAGTGCGATGCCACATCCGCGATCAAATAGCGAAGGAAAAGGCGTTTGATTGCAACGTTTGAGGGCCTCCACTCGGTTGTTTGCTGAATGGTTGGAGATAGTCTTAAGTGTAGACTTCTAAATAGCTAATTTACTTTTCTTGCATTTTATTTACATGCGCATTTAAAATAAATTAATTTTGTTATAATTTCTAAATAGCTAATGTAATATTTTCTATTGTGGTAAGATGAATAAAATTAAATCATGATATGATTATATGATGTCTGACATGAATGTAATATTGTATTGTGCAAGATTGAGTCAAGTTTAGGCTGGAAGATTAAACCTTTTAGTAATTTATTCAAGGAATGAGTTAGGTTGATAGCAACTGTACAATATTAATCAATCCTTAACTTTAATAGATATATCATTTTGAAATTGTACACCAAAAGACAACATGTAAAAGCGTCTTCAAATATCATCAAACCTATTTTCCTCCACATGAAACAGCACCAAGCTTAATGATTAGTATGCAGACATTCGTGGCCCAATCTGTGGCTCACTCGAGAGATTATTCTGTGCGGACACCGGACGGACGGAGAACTGTCTGGTAACGCTTGATACTGCACTGTGATGTGGCACACTTTTGTTGATCTCTGGATGATGTCCGAACTCTGCATGGAATAAAAATTCTGCCAGCTCCCTTTCCTAAAGAGCTTCAACAATCAAGACATTCCAAAAGCTCACCAGCAAAATCTCCTTTCTCCAAGCTGCAGAATAAGGTTTCCCTGCCAGTTCAAATTTGCAACTCTATTTAACTACTAGCCTTGCAAGAAATTGAATAAACCAAAACTCATAACTCACAGCAAATCAACACCTTTGCTAATGTGAATTTGGAGGGAACTTACAATTGCTACGGCAGCTGCTTCATTCATATATAATACTTTCATCTGTCTTCATCAAACTTGCCTTCCATGATATCCAATATGATAAAAATTCAAATTTGTAATGCAACAATGTATTGATCTATATGCACCGATACATTGACAAGTTCTAGCATCATCTTCACATGAAAATTGAGTGTCAACCATTAGATGATGTGTAGGCGTATAAAGTAATTTGTAAACTGAATTTCCATTTATATTTACATTTTTTGTTTTATAAATCTTAAGTAAAGAGGAAGCTGACAAAGAAACAAACTTATGGTAGCCCATGTAACTGGATCAAGCTTACCGGGTTGTTCACATTCCTGTAAACCTTAGGCTTCATTTGAGCCGGCTTTTTTTACTTCTTAAAGCAGCTTTCTTGTTAGAATTTAATTTGTAACTGGATCAAGCGGATCAGGTACCTTCCAGTTAATTGATGGATAGGTCTTTAATCTGTAAACCTGAAATGCATTTTGAAAATTAGTTTGTGAATGTTCCTAACTAGAAATTTATCAGCAGGCAGGTTTTTGAATTTTTAAACCTAAAATGCATTTTGAAAATTAGTTTACGAAGGTTCCTCGCTGGAATTTATCATCAGGAAGGTTTTTAAAATGTTCAGCAGCTTTACTAATCAGTTGTCAGAAAGTTTTACCGGATTAGCAGATAATTTGATTCCACAAAATGTTTCCAGGAACTAACCAGCAAAATAACTAATTTGCTCTCCAGAGAATTTATCAAGTTATAAACCATATGAAAAAAAAAACTTCTACGCAGCTTCCTCGGCCAAACAAACAAATGGGGCAATTAATAATCAATAGTAAAAGGTACATTGTTTTGAAACTCTAGATATTTTGATGGCTAATAAATATTTTAGGGAATTTCTGTTATTGCAAGCTGTCAACTGATTATCAAATGTTGTGAAACGGATTTGGCCATGAAGATGCCAGTCCGGTAGAAACTGTCATCTATAAAGCGTCTCGCAAGTTGCTCAGCGGTTAATTGTGTTTTCTTTTTCTGAGTATGTAATTAACATGAAGTGCACGACATTAATTTTAAACCATTGAATATAGGTCAATGCAATTTCGAGAATAATATCATGCATTACTATATTGACACAAATCATAACGAAGAAATTAAGGAAATTTTGAATTACAATTGAATGGTTACATTGCATATGCATGTTTAACCTAAAAATGAAAATATTACTCGTGAGATGTTTTGTAACCAAACTCTCAATGAATAACTCAAGTTTGCAATTAGGAAGCTAGGGCAAGAAAGAATTCTTTATGTGAGATTCCAAGCATTTAAATAGGCATTTACAGCAGAAATTGATGCACGGGCTGTTTATTTTGATGTATAATTGAGTGTACAGAGAAATAAATGAAGGGATACTAGGTTTCAGGTGTTCAAAGTAGTTGTTTTAAGAAATGTAGAAAAAATCACCATAGCTCAATTACGATGCATCCAAATGTCGCCTAAATTAGGTGAATTTGATATATGGTCTACTTGTTCACAATCTCAGACATCACATGAACCTGAGACCTCATTCTCAAAGTCATACCGAGCTACCATCATCATGATCCCGTCGACACCATGTCACGATTACATTGCCATCGTGATCAAACAGTCATCGCGATCTCGTTATTGACATCGTGATCAAATAGTCATCGCGATCTCTTTATTGACATCTCGCATCAACCCAGATCCAACACTAGTCGTCCATGCCTTCATTATTCATGAGCATGAGCTCGCAAAGATAGACCACAAACAACTGATCCGATCCAACACTAGACGTACATGCCTTCATTGTTCATGAGCATGATCTCGCAAAGAAGACCACACACAACTGATCGCACCTTACACAACCACCATCTATTGTGTCCTGGGCAAATTTTGTGATTTTATTTTATAATCAATCAAACACAATAAATAGAATTTCAAGAATTTATTTTATAACAAAGCAAACCTAAAGCAATCAAAATGCAATACATTCAATTTACACTGCATTTGAAATAACCATCTATCCTAAATACTTGCAATTGAAAACCCGTTAATTCATAACTAAGGGGTTGTTTGGTTGCCTGAAAAGAAAATGCAGTGTAAAGTAAATATAGTGTATTCCGAATACTTTGACCATGTTTGGTTGTCTGCAAAATAAACGCAGGAGAATTATTTCCCTTGTTTGGTTAGATAGATCCAGAGTAAAGTAAAAGCGGCATTTTTGTAATAATTTATTTTGGAATTAATTAATGACTTAAATTCACAATAATTGTTTTTATTTAATTAATTAAATCTATTAGAATAAAAGTTTATTAACATAATTATAAACTAATTAGCACAATCTTATCATAAATATATCCTATTTACTATATAATTAAGGATGGATTATACCCTTATTAATTTAAATATGCCAATTAACTGTGTTGCTGAAAAAGTTATTCATTCAACAAACAAGTATCGGAAGAAAATAAATCTACTCACCAAAAGACCAGTGAGGCATCGGTGCCGGCCTTCCGATGAGCTTCGTGTACTGGTCCATAACAGCCACCGGTGTTGGTCCGGCAAAGAAGTAGAATCCAAGATACCACCAATCACTTTATAAGTAATAAGATTCCCGCTATAAAGCACATCCATCCCATTGCTATTAAGCAACAAAACGTCGTGAGCGGCTCCGGTCGGCGATCTCACGTCCATGTAGAAAGGTTCACATTTGGATTCATGGCCGCGATGTCGGCGTTCCAAAGCGTTAACTTCTCACCGGGAACAAGCCGAAAAGAGGCTTGGTGTGCTCGCTGAGGCCGTAAAGATTGGCTTTTTCGCCGGGCATGCGCAGAGACGACGAGATCTCCAAGTAGCGATCTTTGAAGACGAGGATGTGTCCTTCGGTGCTGAAGAGAACCTCACGGGAGGAGTGGCGGGTGATGGCGAAGGCGAAGGGGAAGGAATTGGTGATTGTGATGATGAGATCGGAGCCAGCTGGGGAGAGTACGCGGCTCTTGGTTGCCCCTATGCTGGCTTCGTTTGGAGACGTCTGTCGTGGGATGAATTCTTGTGGGACTTCCCATCTCGGGTTCACGGAATGAGAAGAGAGCAGAGCACGTTGGAAGAACGGAGCTCTCTCTTACGCCAAAACCTCGTGCGAGGCTGGTTCGCAGGGAGAGGTTTTGTAACCCGCTCAATTTGAGCGGGTTTCAAAGTCGCAGGAATAGGCTATTGTAATACACTGCTAATGCTTCGGAGGACTTCCTTATGTTCCGCTCAAAACCAAACAAACGACTTAATTTACGAAATGCGGGTAAATAAATTACTTTACCCTCCTAATTCTGCATACCAAACAACCCCTAAACAAACTCCTACAAAAGAATTTCTTAGGAGAAGTGAGCTTAAATCATTGACTGACTCAATGGTTCACTCCAAGGATTGATCCTTTCTGGCTTTTCTTTATCAATGTTTTGGCCTCCAAAATTAATATCACAACAATTTCATGCACGGCATGTAATACAAACCAAGTACAAGTATTTCATGCTCAATGAAATCCCAAATCAGATACATAATAATTCCCAATCTTTTCTTAAAGGCATTTAAACAAATATATGCATCACCCCCACTAGATATTTGAAAAATACTGCACGCCTTGACTAAAACTTTAACATCACTGGAATTCAACAAATCGACTTGAAATAGATTTAGAACCTCAATTGAATGATTAACGCAATGAACAAAAATAAAATAAAATAAAAAATGCAAGAAACCATACCCAATGAAATATGTTAGATTCTTGCCACAAAGAATGCTCAACAGCTAAACGTCATCCAATCCTGCAGAGATTTACATGAGAATAATAGTATCATGAGAATTGAAATAGACATTTCATAATAATTGTGTATATCATGATTGTATAAATGGCGGCCACTAGGAGTGTAAATGAGTGGAGTACCCTCCACTTGAGATCTAGCTCAATTCAACTTGTTCAAGCCACCAATTATTCGGGTCTTCACATTAAAGAGAATAAAAATTCAATAAGTTCCTACAATGAATCAATGGAAAAAATGAGAAATCCAAGGAGAATGAATTGAGTAATTATGGGAAGAAAAGATAAATTAGAAGTGAAAAAGAGAATTATAGTTTTAGATCTTTTAATACTTTGTAATTCAAACTCTCAATTTCTAATATGTTTGTGTAAAGTCCATATTAACATTTTTAAGCAACCAAATGAGCTGCATTAAGGCTACCTCAAGTTACGTATGTCAAGCTTGGTTTAAGTGCCAAGCTCAGATCAAACTTATGACTAACCAATTTAATGATAGCCACCACATAACATACAATTAATGGATCTTTTTTAAGGGGGAAGAAAACATACTATAATCTATTATGATTCACTAACCTCACCTTCATATATATATATATATATATATATATATATATATATATATATATATATATATATATATATATATATATATATATATATATATATAACCATCAAAAAGACAAGTGTACTATAAAATTCAGTAATCACCTATCGCCTACATTTAAAAAAAAAAAGCAGGCATGGAAGACTTAATTCCAGATACAGCACGGTGAATATTCTACACCAAAGGTGGCATCTGAATTTAATCTGGCATACACACAGTTTTATAAAAGCAATGTGGCAACATTATTAGTAAAAAAAGAATCATTGTTCCGCAGAAAACTGCAGGAGCACTGGAAATGCAGCAGATAGAGTCCAAAGACTTTGCACAGAAGAAACCATGTTTATTGAAGCTGAAAAGATAGACCTTGACAAATAAAAATACGCACTATGAATATTCCGGCAAGCCTCATACCAGTAAAATTTAGGTTGCAACCAAAATCTCAAAAACAAACAACTGAGGGGCTTGCATATAGATATATTTCCAAAAAATAATCCCAAGCAACAAATTTGATCATAAAATCCATTGTTAAAATAATATTCTGCCGTTGAACATAAAACGTGGCAGAAATATTTCACTAATTGCATCGAAGCTTCAAATTTTATTGCCACAAAGTAGATAAAAGTCCATATGACCATAACATTACCAACTGAAAAGCAAAAGATAACTGAAAAATAGTCTGATACAAAGCCCTTCAAGAGTAAAAAGACTTAAACAATAGATCAAATCTCAAACCAGTGCATCATACAAATGGCAATAAAACCAAAAGAAAAGGACAATCCTCCTGAAGAACCGCGGCACTGAATGCATCCATAATCCCATCACCAATACAGTTTCAAAAGCCATCGAATCTCTAAACCAGATGAGTAATCACGCTGGACATTGAACTAAAAGAAAAACAGGAAACAATTAGCAAACAATCAAATAAATTCCTCTTAAAAATTTCAACAAAACCAATTAAAAACTTAACATTCAACTTTCGCTTTAAATATTACAAATAAAAGGTATGATAGAACAGTCAATTGACGCATTTACCTAATGAAGACCATAACCACCCATAGAGCCCATTGAAGATCTTGGCACTGCTGCATTACCCGTATTTCCGCCCTGATGTGTGCCCACTTGGGGTATACTCCCCTGAAAACCTGATGCACTTTGGAATCCTGGCGGCCCTTGGAACCCAGGAGGACCTTGAAAACCAATATTCTGATACCCAGAGCTTCCCATTGCATATCCCTGCATTGGGACAACCCCTTGTTGTTGTGTCACTGCTGCTGCTGCCTGCGGAAGTGCAGCTGGAGTTGCCCCTGCAGCCAATGCCATAGCAAGAGCAGGGTTTAAAGAAGCAAGCATTGCCGGAGTGACGCCAAAACCTGCTGGGTTCTGGCCTGTGGCTGCCAACATAGCAAGGACAGCAGCATTTGCAGGCATAGCTTGCCCAAGCAGTCCCTGTCCTAGCATTGCTGCCTGCTGTGCCAGCCCGATGTCTGATTGGGCAACTTGCCCGCCGTAAGCAGACCCATTGTAGCCAACATAGCTCGCTGGAACATTTGGTACAGTAGCAGCTGAGCCATCAGCGTTGTTACTAACCGGTGCTGATGTCTTTGCCTTGTTGCTATCAGTAGCCTTCTGGCAGACAAGGTGATGCCCCTCAAAGTTCTTATTAGTCTCTTCCAAAGCCTTTCTTGCTCCCTCAGAAGTTTTGTACAAGAAAATTGCAAAGCCCTTAGACTTACCTGTGTGGCGATCGAACCCAAGCGGCCCTTCCTCGATCTCTCCGTACTGAGAGAAGAACGCGTGAAGGCGGCGACCGTCGATATCGGAGTGCACGTTGCCAACGTAGATCTTGCGGGCAAGGTTATCGCCATGGTTATGGTTGGGGTTAGGATTATGGAGATAGCTAGAGTTAGGGTTCGGGGTGGGACCATTGCTTGCTAGCTGGCACGATGCCATTCGGTTGTCGATGAGCTTTTGGGGTTTGCAGAGGGCACGGCGAGCAGAGGAGCGGTGGCGAAATAGGATGAAACCGTATCCCTTTGATCGGCCCGTTGGTCTGTCGAAAACGACGCGGCTCTCATCAATTTCTCCGTAGCGAGAAAACGCGGCGCGGAGGCCGTCAGATGTCGTGTTCCAGTCGAGGCCGTGTACGAAGAGCTTGCGATGAGAAGGATCGACGTCGGCTAGGGCACGAATCTCGGCGAGTGTGGCAGAATCTCGAGCTGCCGCCGAAACAAGGAGTGAGGAAAGCTGATCGTTAGAGAGGGGCTCGAGAAGCTTGCGGACGTCTTCTTCGTCCTCATCGTAGTCGTCATCCGAGTCCGAAGCGCCAGCGCCGGCGCCAGCGGGTGCACCGGTCTCGTCGTCAGGCTGGCGGATATACTCGACAACTGAATGACGAGGCTTCGTATCAGTGCCTTGATTGGGTAAGGAGCGATCGGAGTCTTGTTCGGCTTTTCGCTTCTTGAGGGATGCCATTGGGACGGAGAAGGAAACCCTTGCAGGCGAGATCCGGCGAGGATTGATCGAGACCTTTGTCTAGGGTTTTGGTTCGTGATCTAAGAGAAGATTTAAATTGGAAACATTTAGGCATTTGATCTACATTAATCTCAAAATAATATTTAAAAATAAAAAAATTTAAATTAATTTCAAGATCATATGAATTTTGATTTCAACAAATTTATAATAGAATTTATCCCAATAAGACTAACTCAAAAACAAGTAAACAACACAAATAATTTAATTCGACTCCAAATAGACCCAAATCAAGCACTTGAACACACTTTAAAACTTATAAGCATCAATTGAAGAAAATAAAATAAAATCCAAATCTTGTATGGTTATAATCAAATTGAGCGTCTCAAACAATATGAATTTAACAAATCCAAAATCATTTCATCTTGACATCAGCAAGGCACTCAACTGATAGATGAATAATCTATAATCAAGATGATCAATATAGATCGTTTGATAAAGTGTTTTGGATTAAGGCTAAATGTATCTCTTTTAAAAAGTTTATAAATATGATATTATTCTCTACATGGAGTGGATATTCAAGAGTTTAGAGAAATAAAGAACTCTATATAAAACTTTTAATGATCACGTCGACGACTTAGTAGATGCAAATTCATTAAATTTTGTATGTGACCTTATGTGTTGTATTAAGGAAGACTATATCGGAGCAAGAGCATTTTGAAGAATTGAAACATGAAAGTAATCAAAGTGGATAATTATAATTATTTTATAGCAATTATGATTTTTTTATTGCAATTATTTTGTTGTAGCATATATGTGTTGATTAAATGTTTATTATATAAAATGAATTAAATTGAGAAAAGCAAAATAGGTGATTATGGTTATTATAAAGTAATTATATTATTTTACATTTCATTCCAAGTTTTAACTACAGTGTCATGCCTATATATCTAATATTTAAATGTTTTTAATGTTCATAATGATGAAAGTTTAGCAATTGAAGTTATAATGTATTATGAATATATTTGTGTATGAAAAAGTGCATATATCGATTATTATACATGAAAAGAAAATAAAATAAAATGAATAAAATAGTATATAACATATAAATGAAAGTATTAAAAGAAAAAAAAAAGTATATGCATGCAAATACTGGAGTTCACCTTCTTATATTACTTGTTAGGGATGCAATTTACCTATGTATATTAAATGAAACTGAAAATGGGAATGAAAATGGTTATACCTTTATTGGTACTATTTAGATAGTGCTCTTGCACTAAATGAAAGAGAAAATGAATAAATGAAAAAAAAAAAAGAAAATAAGTTATTTGAATGATAAATTATAAGAATCTACAGTATATAAAATGTTATGTATATGTTAACTGTATAAAAAAAGTAAAGGAACATGATTATTTTATGTATGTTTAATTGCTATGTTATAAGCTATAATTATTCACTTTGTTTATTATGTAAACTCAAACTGTTAAATTAAAATTTTAGACAAATCTTCTGATAAATAAAATGGGTGCATGAAAGAGAAGAATATGTCTATAGAAGTAGGAGATTGAATGAAAACATATAAAAATTTTGGTTTACATATATGTTAAAATTTAGTGGCTCTTTAATTTTATATGGGATGCTAGTTTGTTAATTATTTATGTATTTAAAGTAAATGTATTAATCGTTTGACTTTATGTTCCCGCCTCGTTAATTCGAGTCTATGGGATGGGTCGTGACACTTAATAGGACACAATGGACAAAAATAAGATTCATGTAACTGACTCCACGCAGTGGGATAAAGTCTTGTTGTTACACTACCGATTATCACCATCAACAGGCGTTGCCACCATCGCCAAATTTTCATCATCTGATTATTATCGTTTGATTATTAATATATAACTTTATTGTTATATTTTATACATGCGTTTGTAGACACCTGATTTTTATAATCCCTATAATTAGAGTTTAAATAGTATATTATTGCAACTGAGTTAAGGCTGATGATTTTCTCCCTTTTGAGTTTTTCATGCAAAAAAGTTTCTTTCACAACAACTATTTGTGCTTGTTGTATCTTTATACAAATTTAATATAATTAACGCACACTATCCCACCACAAATTTTCTCAACCCAAAATAAAGATAAAAAAAAAGAAGAGAATTTAAATTATTATGATGGTGAAATTGAAAAAATATTCATATTTTTGCTTATTGGAAAAAAATGTACTAATTTTTTTATGACCAAAATATACCTACTGTACTCATTATCCCATTGTAAAGGAGGAAAAATATCCAAACCTTTTAATCATTGGCTTTCTTCATTTGATGTCCTCATGCCTCAGTCTAAGACTCTAAATTTCTTCCTTTAGGAGTGACTGTTTTGGTGAAGTTAGAGATTTCTTTGTTCATGGATTTTTTTTAAAGACTTAAGCATACTTGACTAAGATTTTTTTTCCGAGTTCCTATCTTTTTTCTTAGATTAAGCCATTTTAACAAAGATTTAATGTTAAGCTAGATAGAGTATCAAATAGTATGTTTATATACTTTTAAAAAAAAAGATTTATATTTGTTGATTTTCAACTCCTTTTGCAACAAATTTTGGGTCATCTTGAGGGTTGAAATGCTAAGTCTTTATCTTTTACTGATCGTTGTACCTACAATCTTATTTGATGCTTGCAGAAAGGAGAAAGTTTACTTACTAATTGGTATAAACATAAATACATTTTTATATGAAAGCCTTATACTCCCAAAAACTCTTAAGTATTGAAAATACATATGCTAGGAAAATCAGAAGCAATATTTCCTTCAAGATTCACCCCAACAACTGTCTTTCTCTATTATGGGACCTTGGTGTAATAATAAGGTCATATTTGAACTATTTTATTCGACTGATTCGAGATATTTACAGCATATGCAGGTTAGCAGCATTATCTCCCCTAATGGATGGAATATTTTATCGTGCTTTCCTCTTTCATTAAATTTGTCATTGCCAATGTTAGTATTATTTCAACTCCCTCTATCAGCATCTACTGGGCGGGTACTGATAACCCTTCTTTTAAAAACTTTAATGCTTACTATTATGGTGATTACACTCAAGTGGCTTGGTATAAGTTCATGTCTTAAAATTTTTGCTTCAGATTTTCATCATATGCTTTGTTCATGATTTTAGATGGTCTTAAGATTTTGAATATTCTTATTAAAAGCAATATTCAGGTTCCAGCCCCTACTTACATTCTTTGTAATCAATCTCCTCAAAGTAACAACTAACTTTTTTTCGAGTGTGAATTTTATTTTTCTATTATCACTATTTTAATACCTCAGATGAGCATTTTCTTGTTTAGGCCTAATCTGATGTAGCTTTTAAAATATATTTTTGATATTCCTTATATTGATGGGTCAATTAAAAGACTTTTTTATCTGACTTCTTGATGTTCTATATATTTTATTTGGAGGGAGAGAAATGATAGAGAGTTTCAAGACAATATTAATTTACAATATTTCTAATGTCTCCTATAAGATTAGAAAAGTCATTATGTTAAAAACTACCTCCTAGAAGAATACAGGGGAGATTAAGCACTTGATTGCTTGATTTTTTTAATATTAAGTTGGGTTTGTTTTATTTACTGGTTGGTCTCTGGTATTCTCTTTTGTCGTTGGTTTTCTTTTTGATCTTGGTAGGTGGAGTCGTCTTTGCTCTCTTTTGTGCGGCATCAAAGTCTCTACTACTGTTTGGATGGATCTTTTGTTTTTTTTTAGGTACGCGCTTGATAGGGACGATGATTAGTGCTCCAAGTAGTCCCCCTGGATGGTCTTTGTGGCAAGCAGCTATCTTCTAGGATGGACCATGTGGCAACCATGAGAGTTCTATACCCGTCCGATCATTTAATCCCGAAGGTTTTGGTTTTTTGGGCATTCTGAGTCCATGTTTGAGTTGTTGCCCTTTTGCCCTCATAAGTTTGTGGGTTGATATTTTGCTTTGCAATTAATTTTTGGTGGGTTATGCCCCTTTTGGTACACATGCTTTTTCTTCTTATTTTTTTAGAAGTTTTTTTTTGTTTTTGACTTTTATGTTATAATTATTTTTATATAGTGAATGAAACTGGACTCTGCCCTTATTCTTCTTTAAAAAAAAAATGGGCTCATTGCTACCCAAAAGATGCATCAAGATTCTCAATAGATTAAGATTCTTCTTCCATGGTGATATTAGGTTGATAAAATTCGTATAGTATCCTACGTGAATATCTATAAACCGAGGGCTTGGGATACCTGCACTCTCTCATCTTACTAATCATGCAAGTGGTCTTTAATTTTGAGATTCTTTACCACTGACAGCTTTTGTTAGGTGGTGGAACCACAAATACATCCATTTGGGATCTTTGGCTGAAAGATTAAGCTGTTATTGACTTAATTAATCGGCAATTGGTCTGGCATCATTAAATTGCATTCTTGCCTTCTCATTCGTCATGTTCTCACTCATGGTGCCTGGAATCTCCCTAACATTTGGCCTGTCCACCTATGTGGAGATTATTCTATGCAGATACCGGATGGGAGAACCGTCTGGTACCGTTTGGTACTGAGTGCGGTATCGAGCGTATCGATGCTCGGTGCAACTCGGTACTGTAGTTGGTACCGAGTGCGGTATATTTTTTGGATGACGTTGCGCATTTTTATTGACTTCTGAACGACATTCGTACTCTGCACAGAATAATTTGCCCCACTTGTGCCTAAACATTATCATAAACCCTATTTCATTGGAGAGCTAAAATTCTGCTCGTCTTTTGAGGTGTAAAAATCGCACTTTTAAATCATTTTCTCTTTGAAATTAAAATTTTATAGAATAAATTTTGGGCTCTATCCAAAACTTTTAATTTGAATCATTAAATAAGAACTGACAACAAAATATTTTTGTCGCTTCAATTATGCTTTTGGTCTCACCAACTCGTTTTATATATTATTGTGTCCTGGAGTATTCGCAGCGATAGAGAAATATATAGTTTAAAGTCTTAACATTGTACGAAGATCCAGCACACAATCAGATAAGAGAGAGGGTGTAGTGTTCATAAGAGACACTAAAGTTTTTACATGGAAACCCCTAAAACGGGGGAAAAACCACGAGGCCTGACCCAGTTTGAATGAATCCACTAGTATTTGCAGTCAATTACAAATGAGGCCCTTCCCTAGGAGAAGGCCTGGGCTTGATGGTACAAATATACATCATATAGAGCACATTACATGGTAAGAGTTACAATATAGACATGTTTGTTTGGTCGACATGATCGTAGTTGATAGGATAGAGATCAAAAAGACCGTTGTCTGATGATGGAGGTCAGAAGGATCATAGTAAGCGACGAAGGTTAGAAGGACCGTAATCGACAGGAGACAGGGGTCTGAAAGATCATAGTTGGCAGGAGACCGGGGTCAGAAAGACCGTTGTCTGGCGATGTTGGTCAGAAGGACCATAGTAGGCGACGAAGGTCAGAAGGATCGTAGTCGGGAGGAGACAGGGGTCAGAAAGACCGTTGTTTGACGATGTAGGTCGGAAGGGCCATAGTAGGCGATGGAGATCAGAAGGATCATAGTCGGCAAGAGACAGGGGTTCGAAAGACCGTAATTGGTAGGAGACCGAGGTCAGAAAGACCGTTGTATGGTGATGTAGGTCGGAAGGACCATAGTAGGCGATGGAGGTCGGAAGGACCGTAGTCGGCAGGAAACATAGTTCAGAAAGACCGTTGTAGTAGGGTGGTACTCTGGAAGAACTCTAGATATAAGGTGGTGGCCTAATAGAAGTTCGGGCCTTAGGTGGCGGTTCAGCAGAAGTTCGGGCCTCAGGTGGTGGTCCGGTAGAAGTCTGGGCATCGGTGGTGATCCGGTGGCAGTCCATTCCTTATGTGGTGGTCCAGCGGAAGTCCGGGCCTCAGGTGGTGGTTCGGCGGAGCAACGACGTCAGGCAGCGGTCCAGCGGAGCTCAGGGCCTCAAGTTGTGGTCCGGTAGAAGTCCGAGCCTTAAGTTGTGATCCGGCGGAGCAACGACCCCAAGTGATGGTCCGGCAGGGTGAGGGCCTTAAGTGGTGGTTCGGTAGAAGTCCGGGCCTTAGTTGGTGGTCCGGCGGAGTAACGACGTCATACGATGGTCCGACGGAGGTGAGGGTCTCAAGTGGTGGTCCGATAGAATTCCGGCCCTTAAGTGGTGGTCTGGTGGAGCAACGATGTCAGGCGGTGGTCCGGCGGAGGTAAGGGCCTCAAGTGGAGGTCCGGCAAAAATCCGGGCCTTAGGTGGTGGTTCGGCGGAGCAACGACGTCAAGCGGTGGTCCGGCGGATGTCCGGCGGTGGTCGAGGAGGAGCTTCTTCCTTCTTCTCTTCTTATTTCAGACCTCCTTTTTAAGAGGAATGAGGGGTCTATTTATATATTTATGGAGTGGCATGACCTGTAAATAGATGAGAGATAAAGTGTAAATGGGGAGTGGTTGGATGGACGGCCGATGTTGAATCCCTTGATCATGGACCGTTTGATGAGCATTTGAATGTCTTAGTGATGCCGGAATTCAGCGATCTTGGTCCGTTGGATTTGTCTCGTCGAGCCGCTCGATTCGACTATAAGCACGTATTGTTTGGATTTCGTTTGGTGATCCAAATTGTGGTTCAAATCTTCCAACAGCACTTCGGATCCTTGATTTGGACTCATTTGGCCTCGGATTGAGTCGAATTTGGTGTCGTTGGGTTCGTATTTTTGAGACATTCAGTTCACTATAAGTTTGCTGAAATAGGAGTTTGAATGGTCCAATTTTTAATTTCAAAAGTTTCCAACTTGACTTTTCCTCGAGATTCGTGTCTGATCAAGATAATTTTTCAATAATGTATCATATATATATATTAAGTGTTAATTTGTTGGGATTAGTTTTTAAATAATTATATTATAAGAAAATTTTTGACGTATTTTAAAAATAATTATCACAGAGTTTCATCAGCCTTCCCTTCAAAATGATCATTGATGACAACCGAGCCTTAGCCATCTTCTGTTACAAATGTAACCATAAATAAAATTGGACGACCACTACCTTGGGATGAGAATAGGTACTTCATATGGCGATAAGCTGACAAGGGGATGATGGTATGAGAATAGTAGAAAGGCTGACTAGAACATTATCTAATAATCAAAGATCTAGAAGTATCTACAATCTCAAAGTCTAGAATAATCATGATGAGAAGAATAAATATCACTTTATATATTTTAATCTTTATTTTAAATTATATTGAAATATTCTTTATTGTTATCAATAATCATTGGACTAGATCATGCACGCTCCTTTCGGATCATTGTATACTTCTAAGTTTAAAGTGCATCGCATTCGGTCATAACTTGCATAAAAATTATGCTTGATTACTTTGAGATTTTCCCGATCCCGACAATATTATATACATAAATGTTGATTGTAATTTTAGCAATATAATGTACTTGAATAAACATACGACATCAATAAAGGAAGTGTCATCCTCCTAAAAGTAAAAATAATAAAAAAAAGTTGCCAAATACACAAATGATTTGAACCCAAATGAAGAGTCTTAAGGCTGATCCTTGATGTAATCCAACTGAAATAGGAAAATACTTGATCAAACCACCTTGTGTTTGAACACAAGTAACATCTCATGGATACATATCCTTAATGACTTGAATAGAAGCATTATTAATCCCTTTCTTTTCTAGAACTCTCCATAACACTTCACTTGGAACTTTATCGTATGATTTCTCTAAATCAATAAATATCATATGTAGATCCTCCTTATTCTCTCTATATTTCTCCATCAAACCTATCAATAAATATATAGCTTCCCTAATAGACTTGCTCGGCATGAATTCAAATTGATTTTGCGAAACATTAATATCATGCCACAATATATGCTCCATATATAACTCTCTCATGTAGTTTTAAAGTATGACGCATTAACTTAATTCCTCTATAATTCGCAAAATTTTGTGCGTCACGTTTATTCTTAAAAATAGGAATCAACGCACTCATTCTCTACTCATCTAGCATATTTTTAGTTTTCAAAATAATATTAAAAAGTTTAGTAAGCCAAAAAAGTCCTTCATCTTCTATGCATTTTCACACCTCTATTGGAATATCATCATGTTCAATAACTTTTCCACACTTCATTTTCTTTAAAGCCTCTAACTTCAGTTTTATTAATACGTCGATAAAAATAAAAAATATATTTTCATTTAGGATACTATGGTCACTAAAGTCAATCGCATTCTCATAATCTTCATTGAAAAATGTCTCATCCATCTTTGTTGAGTATCCTTTTATAATAAAAACACTTTTTGACATTCATCCTTAACGATACTTGAACTAAATCATCACTACTATTATCTCTTTGTTTGATTAACTTATACATACATCTTTCAACCTTCTTAATATCTAATATATTATATAAGTCATTAAAAATTAAAATCTTTGTATCACATGTTATTTTCTTAGTCTCTTTATAGGTCTCTTTATATCTTTCTTAATTATCAGAATTTTTATATTTAAATTAATTTTTATAACAAATCTTTATATATTTTTTATCTTTTTTAACACATTTTGATTCCACCACAAAGTATTTTTACTATTAAGACATTTTTTCCTTTGAAATTTCAAACACATCTTTTATAACATTCTTAATACTGCTAACTATTTTTTTCTCACAAAACAAAATATAACAGATGATACATATGTGCAATAGAATATTAAAAAAATATATAATCGGGTGCCATGAAAAGTAAAAATGATAAACCAACGGCTGCTAAAAAAATGTCAGAAGACTCAGAACACTACCGTTGCTTTTAAAGACTACTTTTAATTTGAACCGCTAACTAAGAGCTGACAAATAAACAATTTTGTTGTTTCTGTTATGCTTTTCTGAGCCATCCATTATACATATTTTAAAAATATTTTTTGGACTTAATTTTCATATAGTTATTGGCTTATAACACTATAATAAATCTCATACACATAAGAAATTTTTGGGCAACTTAAAAAATAGTTATTTCCGATTTCTATCAACTTTTCCTTCACAATGAACGGTTGCCAACACCCAAGCATTGGCGATCTTCCGTTACAAATGTCATTTCTCTGTCTAGGTTCTGTTCTTCTTGCATTTATTCATTGAATGTGGACGTTTCTTGATGTTCATGGAATCTCACCATTCATTTGTTTTCTCTAATATATTTTAAGTTTTTTTTTCTCTTCTTTTTCTTGTGTTTATAGCATTTCCTCGATTGAGTGGCATTCCCCATAACCCACGCTCACAGTTTCTCATGTGATGAGGTCCCCTCTCTTTATCTGTGTCTCGTTCTCTGTGATTTTTCTTAGGTTTATTTTGAAATTTTTGAAAAAAGATTGCTTTTTTATGCCTAACGATTGGTTTGCATGCAAAAAGATTGGTCCTTTTTCTTGCATGTCCACCCATAGTTTTGGCATTGCTCCTGAAACGTTTTGTAGAATGATTTGAAATGTTTTCTTCGTTTTTTTTCTCCAAATGTGATTAGGTTATGGAGAGGCCTAACCTTTTTTTTTCCTAATTTTCTCCGTTTGTATATAATGGCTTTCTATTTATTTTTTTTGGGAACCTAAATTCCAACTATAGTTTTTGACATTTTGTATTCTGAATCTCTTTGAAATGGCGTCTTCTATTTCGTAATTTTCTCCAAATATGTCTAGGGTTTATTGCTGAAGGTGGTTTTAGCTGAGCGAACTGCAACAATTTTTTTTCTAAATTGAATGTATATTTTAGTTGTTTTCCTTCATAATCTTAATATAATCGATTGTATTTCCTCTTCAATTTACATTTTTCAAGATTTACTTAGATTTTTTTTATCGGTCTGCGGTGAAGGCCGATCGAACTATAGAGATTAAGAAGTCTATCAAAAAATGAAATAATTTTATGATTACAAGAAGGGTAGATACAGCCGGATCATCTGCATGTCTTCTTTGCATGTTTCTTTCTTCTTTCTTTGATGGTTTGACAGCTTAGACCACTTTTTCTTTGTTATTGCATTAAACCCCAATTCCATTTATTTGTTTGTAGTGTTTTGTCTTATTGCTATTAGCGTCTCTGTAAATTCTATATTTTTTATCGGTTTCCTTTGTTTAGGTTGAGTGTTTCAATGAGAACTTTAAAGGGCTGCAATGTCATTATTTGTTCATTAGTATTGCATTATTGTTAAGTCCTATAGATCATTTTCGTTTTGTTTATTTACTCTTGTTTATTTAGGTTCGATTTTGCCTAATTCCCAACAATTACATTTTGCATGCTTTGTTTTAATTTGCTGCATGCTTCAGCTATATTTCTCAGTGATCTGATTTTATCCTCTAATGGTTGTTAAATCTTATATTGTAGGTAAAACCTCTCATTGCAAAGTGCCCCAGTCAATTTGGTATATACATTTAGCTAAGAGATGGGTCTTCCTGTCGCTGCAAACGAAGTCAAGAACTATGAAGCAGATGATATCAGTCAACATGAATCAGAGCAACAAATGGAGAAATCTCCATCAACTTACACGGTTGGATGCCCTCCAAGGAAGAAGTTCCTTAAAGAATTCGCTGATGGATTAAAGGAAACATTCTTCGCTGATGACCCCTTGAAGCCTTACAAGGACCAACCTAAATCAAAGAAGTTCATGCTTGGGTTGCAGTTTTTGTTTCCAATCTTTGAATGGGGAAGAAATTATAATTTGATTAAATTTAAAGGAGATCTCATTGCTGGTTTAACCATTGCAAGCCTCTGCATACCTCAGGTAAGCTTATGCAATGACTTTAATTGTTTGGTTCACATATATCTGTTGTATGATATAAATACTACTAGAAGATGTCAAATGTTTGGTTTCATGACATATTTAAATAAAATTTTAATTAATGACATTTAGGTCTTATTTTAATAAAATCTTGATGATTCTAATCTCTATGACGGCTAAAATAAATAACAGCATAAAAGAAAGATCATAATCATAAGTGTTTGATCCAAGATTGTATGTGGAAGTCACCTGAGTTTACTAGTAGGCAAGCTTAAGAAATTGGAACCTGAGGATTTGTGGTGAGTGTTGGAAATATTTCGGAAGAAAAAAGATAGATAGGCAAGCAATGAGCTATGAAAATCACCCGAATAGCTTTCTCTCTCTTCTCTCTCCTTCTTTTCCTCTCCTTCCTTACCTGGCAAGCCAAGAAATAGGGGGAGGGGGGAGGCTTAGTCCATATAAAATATATAAAAATATTGTTTAGTGCCTAGCGCCACGGCGCTCCCATGACCCAACATCGCAGATTTTTTTTAGAAATTCTAGAGAGCTCAGTGATGCGGCAGCTCTTTCATGGTGCCTCCCAACGTTGCTATGCCCTCAAGCATTACGCAGCATCGCTCAATTTTAGAATTTCCAAAATTTTCATATTTTTATTTTAAAATTACCTTCATAATTTTCATGTTATTACACTAACGTTCTGTCATTGCGAAACAGGATATTGGGTATGCAAAGCTTGCAAATCTAGAACCACAGCATGGTCTTTGTAAGTATTTATTAGCATTGCTTAATGAGTATTTGAAAAACTGTCTACATCTTCATGTGAATAAATAATCGTTAACTTTTTTTGTTTATTTATTTCTTCTTCAATTTTGCAGATTCTAGCTTTGTTCCTCCACTTATTTATGCATTCATGGGAAGTTCAAGAGATATTGCTATTGGACCTGTAGCAGTAGTTTCTCTTTTGTTAGGGTCCCTTCTTCAAGATGAGCTTGATCCCATAAATAACAAAGAGGAATACCTAAGGCTTGCATTCACAGCTACCTTCTTTGCTGGTATTACTCAAGCATTGCTAGGATTTTTAAGGTAAAAAAGATAAATTAGATGAACTTTTGAACTCCAGATTCAACAGAAGACATGTTTTGATCTTATTCCTATGCTTTTATTTACGTTTTGCAGACTAGGATTTCTTATAGACTTCCTTTCACACGCTGCAATAGTTGGATTTATGGCTGGGGCAGCCATTACTATTGGCCTTCAGCAACTCAAAGGTTTCCTTGGCATAGAGAAATTTACAAAGCAAACAGACATCATTTCTGTAATGAAATCGGTTTTTCATCCATTTCCTCACGGGGTAATTTGTTAATTCAATGGTATTCTTGTTTATAGCATTTTTTCCCAGTTTTCTTGGTCTCAGTTCTGAACTGTTCCATTTATTTTACTTTTTTTTTGCTCAGTGGAACTGGCCAACAATTCTCATTGGAACAATATTCTTGGTATTCCTTCTTGTTGCTAAATATATGGTAAAAATCACTGCAACATTTCTGCTCAATTTTATTGATTGGCATATTATATTGTCTTAGAACTAACCAAACTTCTATAAACAGGGAAAGAAGAACAGAAAGTTATTTTGGCTGCCAGCAATTGCGCCTCTTATCTCTGTTGTTTTAGCGACATTTTTTGTCTATATTTTTCATGCTGAAAGACACGGAGTACAAATAGTGAGACATTTTACACAAATCAAAATTATTTTGTCCCCTCATTTTTTTTTTCCAATTTAAGATACTAAACAAAGTGTTATTCTGTCATCTTCAAGGTGAAACACATAAAGAAGGGAATCAATCCCTCCTCTTTGGAGCTAATATATTTTTCGGGACCCTTTCTAGGGAAAGGAGTCAAAATTGGCATCATTGCTGGCATGATTGCTCTAACGGTACTCTAAAGAATTATTAAATCCTACAGTCTTTTAAGAACTTCTTAGCCTTTTTATTTGCTTCTTACTGCTTGAAGTTTGACAGGAAGCTGTGGCGATTGGAAGAACATTTGCATCCATGAAGGACTATCAGTTGGATGGAAACAAAGAGATGGTTGCGCTTGGGACAATGAATGTGGTTGGCTCAATGACTTCATGCTATGTTGCAACAGGTACAACATAGTTAGATCTTCATGCTTTCTGCATTTTTTGTGCATATTTAGGAATTGGACGAGACTTCATATGAGGCACCATTATAATTTTCTGGTTAGGACTAATAATGTCCTAATCTCAAGTCGATTAGACCCTGACTGCACAAAATTGGCTCAAAATCATTCAATTCAATCTTGTGCACGAAGTTTGATCACGAGCTAGCTACTCAATTCAAGTTTAATTTGAGAGTCACATTTCGTTTGGGACGGCTTTTTTATTGTTTCTTAAAGCAGCTTTGTTGTATTAAAAAGCTGCTTTAAGAAGCATTAAAAAAGCCGTCCCAAACGAACCCTTAGTCTTGATTCATTAATTGGTTTGTGAACTACGATCCAAACTCTACAGGCTAAAAGCCGATCCAATTTTTGAGTTATCTTTTAATTTTTTAGCTAAATCCGTGACCATTTTGAGGTGATACTTGCATCATAAATTTGAAAGACCAAATTATAATTTTGAAACTGCTTCACATTAAGCTTACTTCATTTTAGTTTGATCAGCAAGGTCTTAACTTTGTCTCAGGATCATTTTCAAGATCAGCTGTCAATTACATGTCTGGTTGCCAAACTCCAGTGTCCAACTTGGTTATGTCTGTTGTGGTGTTCTTCACTTTATTGCTTATCACACCATTATTTAAGTATACTCCGAACGCTATTCTATCATCGATCATCATCTCTGCTGTAATTGGTCTGATTGACTACGAAGCAGCTTTTCTCATCTGGAAGGTTGATAAATTTGATTTCATTGCTTGCATGGGAGCATTTCTTGGTGTGATATTTGCTTCAGTTGAGATTGGTCTCTTGATTGCTGTAAGGACAAAGTCACAACTACATTTTTTTTTCTTTTTTTAATTTTATAATGAGTTATAAAAAAAATAAGTTTATATGATTAATGATTTTTCTCATTTTTTGCTATGAAATTTATGCTTTATAGGTTTTCATATCATTTGCTAAGATTCTTCTACAAGTGACAAGACCAAGAACAACTATACTGGGGAATCTTCCTCGAACTACAATCTACAGGAACATTGAACAATATCCTGATGCCAACAGAGTTCCAGGAGTCCTAGTTGTGAGAGTTGATTCAGCTATATACTTTACGAATTCCAATTATGTCAAAGAGAGGTAAAAGAAAAAATAGCAACTCGAATCGATATCAATACATATTTCTGTCTGAAATCTGATAGGAAACACTTGTAGATCTCAAGTATTTCCTATCAATATTCGGAAAGCAGCGAGAAAACTCTTCTAAACTCCAATGAAAATAAGGGAAAATAGTAGATTTTATTGCAAAAATTAACTAACGGAAGAAAAACAAACAAGATACAAGTGATCCTCAATTCGAGAGGAGGATCGATCTCTCCCAATTTCTAGATGCTGCTAGAGCCCAAGACAAACTAAGAGATCTCAAATTTCAGCCAAATTCAAGCTGCCCTAACCATAGGAAAATAAATTATTTAATGCATACAATTCAAAAGGAACTCTCTAAACATTCCCTACATTCAATTTCCCTCTTAAATTCCCTTCAAAACCCTTCCTAAATGGCTCTATGAGGATCGGCAGTCAGATTGCGCCTACAGGAAGAGTTGGACTCTTCCGCCTTTATTCCGCTAGGCTGGTCTCGCATGGACCGGTCTAACAAAATCCTGCTTGCATATATCTCAAGTATTTCTAAAAAAGTTCCATCATGTCTTGCTTGCAGAATCTTAAGATGGTTGACAGATGAAGATGAGAAGCTGAAAAATAAGAATATTCCACAGATCGAGTTCCTCGTTGTGGATATGTCCCGTGAGATTCCAAGCTTTCTAATTGTCCAAATTTGATCATTTTTTTTGGAAGGTGATTTCTAATTTTGATGATTAAATGGCCAAATTTGCAGCTGTCACTGACATTGACACTAGTGGCATTCATGCCTTGGAAGACTTGTTCAAGTCCTTACAGAAAAGGGAAGTTAAGGTGAGAAACATAAAACTAGCTCTCTAAGCTCAAATCAAGGACTATTGATTCATAATCAACTTAATTATTATTAAGATTTCACTTCCTGTCCTTCCTTGGACCCAAATTATTCAACATTTCTTCTTAACCTTGGTCAAATTTTCCTCAAAAAATACTGATTAAAAGTACAAATTAACTTACATTTTTTTTGGATGCTAAAGTGTCCATGAAGACTCTCTGTTGCATTTGCTTCAGTACTGTTAAATTCAAATTATGGCTTATAAATTCTTCCTTTGCCTGTGACAGCTTGCTCTTGCCAATCCAGGGCCTGTGATCATGGAGAAGCTTCATGCTTCAGAGTTCGTGGAGCTGATTGGCAATGATAAAATCTTTCTTACTGTAGGAGATGCAGTGATGAACTGTTCCAAGAAATCAAAAGAAGATGTTTGAGTAAAGGGAAATTATTTCGTGCGGAATCCGGACGGTGAGTGTACACAGTATTTGTATACACTGTATAAAAAAATCAAATTATGTATAAAATTATACTCAGCATATAGTGTGTATACTCACATCTAAACGGTTCTTTACTGTCCGGACTTCGCACGGAATAATTTCTCGAAAATTACAAAAAACATAAAAGAGGTTTCTTTCAGTTGCGCAGGTTTTTTCTCTGCAGAGTGCAATATTATGAGGATCCACTCTAATGGTACAATGCTAATATAGTAAAAAATGTGGTTTCTTGTTCTGATTTAGGCTCCATTTGAGACAGTTTTTTACTGTTTTTTAAAATAATATTTTTTTTATTTTTTATTTTTGTTAAAGCGGGAGAAAAAATAATGATCAAAAGTTATCTCAAACTAAACTTTTGTTTAGATTATGAACTGATGTATATGCAATGGTTAAATGGCTTTATTTCACGTATAAATACATCAAAAATAAAATCAATTTTTTAATGAGCTTAAACATAATCTTATAAATTTCCATAGATATTTTTACTAACTCAACGCATATTCATTAAGAACTTCATCAGAATTAAGGTATGAATGAGATTGAAATGTTCTTCCCAGAAATGCTGAAGCCGTTGTTCAAGAATTATTTCTTAAATCTTAATGCTGATGAAGATAGCTATGAGGACAAGATCATGCCTATAATAATGTAGGTAAACTAAGCTCTGAGTTTGATTAAATCATTCACATCTCTAGTTATAAGGAGAGATTATTGCATGCGGAAATCAAATACAAAGAATTGCTCGGTTTTGTCTTTGTGAATAATAAAAGTGTAATGGTTGTGCTTTTATTGTTCATAGAGACAAATTGGACAGCTCTCTGCGCTTTTATATTTATCTCATTTGCAAACTTATCTATTATGGACCTAAGCTAACATTTAGATCAGCATTGCGAGCATGGTTGCAATTAAATAAAATTATCCTATAATTATCCTTTGATACATTAAAGAGTAAGTTAAGCATCAATCATATATATCTCAATTTATAAAATGAATGACAAATATCACCATTAATTGTCTACATAAGTATTTCTGATAACAATTCGATGAGACCATACTCCATGAGAGATCCCCATTTAGGTAACATCTTGATGATGATGATGATGATGATGATGATGATGATAAAAGAGAAGATGGACTAGCATCAATCAATCAACTTTGATATACTAAAAATAACTCCGTCCTCTAATGATGATGATGATGATGTACTATTCCTCTTCTTCAATAGTGAAGAAAGGAGAATCTTTATATCAATTGCTATATAGTAGATTTTACACCTAGGTTAGGCCCTTGGCCCCGTGGGTTTTTCCCTTTTCGGATTTTCCACATAAAAAATTCTTCTGCTCTTATCAATTTTATCTATTCATATTGAATCTTTGCACTCTACTAAGACGTAAATCATAAACTCTACCAACTCAAATTTTTTAGCATGCAACAGTTTGACGTCGTTTGTGAGAAATGATTCTTAGCTAGGGAGCAACCTTTGCTGTAATATCGAAATATCGTTCTCATCAATGACCTAGGCATGGTTAAAGCAACATGGTCTCTTTGTCATGATATATTATCAGATCTAAAAGAATTCCTTCAATATAAAGGGCAATCTTATGCATTATTCTATCATAACTCAAGCATCAGTCATTGTTGTATCAATTTCGCAAAAGTAGATTTAGATTGGGGGACAACTTTGGCTGCAACCTCAAATGCAACTATGGCCAAAATATGACAACCATTTTTACTAAATCTCCCAACAAATGCTAGGATATTTCAAGTAAATTTTCAAGCTCTATATAGTCCCCAATATAGCCCCCAGCTGGACTTCCACTCATTGTGCAAGGTCTTAATCTCGACCTCGAAAATATAATAATGGTATAAAGAAAGACCAATCTTCACTTTTGATTTGGTATACACGCGGCATTCTCCCCACTCCCAATCAAGGTATAATCAATCTCAGGGGGTTTGATTCGACCTCGTCCATACAGGTTAATGTCATCAAACAATGCTCTAACAAAAACCTCAGATAGGTCAAACATTCTTGGTGAATTCTCTCGACCTCTTTCATACATGCTAATGTCAACAAGCAATGCTCTGACAAACAAACAATGATAGGTAAACATTCTTAGTGGATTTTTTCAACCTCTTCCATATAAATGCTCTGACAAACAACCTCGGATGTGGCAAATATCCATGGTGGATTTTTTTTGCCTCCTTCACACATGTTAATGTCATTGAATAATACTCTAACAAACAATCTTAAATAGGTCAAATATCCCTTGTGAAATTTTCCAATCTTTTTAATGCAAGTTAACAACATTGAATAATATTTTAACAAATAATCATGGGAAGGCACACCCATGAGGTAGTCTCAAAACATAGATGTACATCTAAAATCTCAAAAGATAAAAGCCTCATAAGGTATAAGATTATCTAAAAATTTCAGAAGACTAAAAGCCTAAAAATGCACAGGCACATTAAAGACCTTAGAAAGTTGCTAAAAAACTCAAAAGGCACAATAACATTAAATTTTGAAGTTTAAAAGTATCAAAAAGGTGCACGTATATAAAAATCTCAAAAGATTAAAAACCTTAGAAGATATATATTTATTTGATTCTTTAAAAGTCTCAGAGGATTCAAAGCCGCATAAGGGATAAATTCCTCTAATTTAGTTATTTTAATTAGGGGGAAATATATCAAGATATATCTCAAAGATGTATAATTGACTTAATTAGTTTTTTTTGGAGGCAGGTTATGTTTAAAGCACAATTTATGGTTGAATGTTACAACACAAATTTTTTGTGGAACAAATGGCATTTATGTATGCAGGACAATTCATTTTGTATGTGAATGTTCAATTTCTTTTTATAATTTATTATGTGAAATCACAATTTGAGCTTTTCTAAATATAGGCCAACACAATTTACAACTACATTTTGGCTTGAGAGCTAAACATCTCCTATCATCAGAAACAATATCTTAAAAAATCACTTGTCATATTACAAAATCACTGCCTATGATAATAATAGTATTTTACTTCTTTCTATTAGCTAAACATTTGTTATCATCTGTTATCATCATTCCACAAAATTAGTTAAGATACAAGACAAAAAAAATCTACATTTTGGCTTGAGAGCTAAACATCTACAAATTTTTTTTCCATTCCGCAAAGTCAGTGAAGATACAACACATCCCACAAATTCAGTAAAGATACAATACAAATATATTAGGTTTGATCAATAACAAAATACAACAACAGAAATGTGTCAAAGTCTACAACACTAAAGTAACATTCTAACCTAATTTGGCAAAACACATTACTACACAAAAGACCCTAACGATAGTATCGATAAAGACAACCACAGCAAAGACTTTTTAGCAGGTAGATGACCAAGTCCAGTTTCATGGAAATCCTTGCCTCAATGCCTTTTAATTTTATTTGTGGCATAAGATGGCTCTTATACTTCACCCATCCACACCCATCCACTTAAAGCAATTGCAATCGTTATATGTTCAACTATGAATACATCTATAAAATTGTCTTCCACTATTAGGACCTTTGTAGCAAGTATACAACACACAATTCAGATGATAGTGATAGTAAACTTCAGAATGTTGGTGTTTGCCTTTTATAACAGATGAGTTTGCTAAACTCATTTTAAATGGCATATAATATATCAAAGTAGTAAAAAATTAGCACATTTTTGAAGAAAGAAAAAACATAGAAGTTGTTTCAAACGGTACATATTTGTGTATATTAATTTTTTTAAAAACATATAAATTCGTCTCAGTTATGAGAATAAAATACAAACTATTGTTTAGTATATTAAAGCACAAAAGTCACAGAGTTTGATTTGAGCAATAATATTCACACATTTTGGTTCCAAAACCTAAACTCGTTTGAAATGACAAAGATTTTGAAACCAAAAAATCCATCATGATAATGAAGTAATTTAATATAGAATATCAGGTCAATTAGAAAAGAGCAAGACATGCAAGTTAAGGAACTAAAGCCAACAACTACTCCTAGTTTTAAGAGCGTCAGAGTGTGAAATCACGGTAATAATTCAGCTCTGAGGGCGGGGATCTTAGCGGGAGTTCTCCGACCGTGATTTTCCTTGCAGAGAGTACATATGTGGGAGATGTCCGACCGTGGTAGAGGAGGAGAGCTCGCAGGGAGACAAACGAGCAAGAAAGGACTTCGTGGAAGAGGGGTTTCAATGGAAAGAGATTGAGTGAGCTGCGGGAGAGACGTAGGAGTATATTTGAGGTTAACATTCATTTTGGGTGGTAGAAATGAAATATTAGAGTTTTAGGTGTTAGATATATAATATACCTATTATATAGTGATATGTATTTACAATATGAATGGTTAAATTTCTATTTAAACTATAGTGCTTTAACGTTGTGCTTGTGAGCATTACAACACTGGGGTTGAGAACACAATGGTGCTAGAAATAATCACTGCCTCGGCATTTGAGTCTCTATTTTTACAATAATTTTTATCCTACATGTGATGTTTGGTCTGAGCCATATGATGCCATGTCACTAACAGTATATATATATTATAAATATTCATGTCGCTGCCTCCCTCACTTGTTGTCTTGCCTAGGAAGAAATCGAAGGAGGAGAAATGAAGGGGGAGAAGAAGAAATAGAATAGAAGAGAGAAAGGTCTTTGAGTCATTTTCATCCGCCATTTTTTTATGGATATTATTCTACTTATTATAAGTAACTATTTTCTTACTTATGTTCTTGATTATATTGATTTTTACATATTTTATCTCTTATTAATTTGCCAAAAATGCATTATATCCTCATTTCATGAGCTTTCACAATGTAAATTTTGATATGCTATAAAATTGATCATTTTGAACAATTTGATATGATTTTATTGCATTTCATTAGTTAGAAATGTATATATGAATATTTATGTGAAATGATTGAGAAAAATGTATATTGAAAATTGGTTAAAAGTGATGTATTGTGATTTGATATGATTAATAAGTCTAATGTGTATAAGAATGTGATATTGATTTGAGTGAAGGAATATACTAACTAACATCAGATATATGAAATAATAACATTAATGTAATACTCTTAAGATTTACTGATATGAGTCATAAGGAACTAGAGATCGATTGAGACTTATAAAGAGTCAGAGCAATCATTTCATATGATTTAATTAGAAGGAGTTGACTGATTGAGATTCATAAGAGGCGACTGATCGGGATTCATAAGTACAAGAGCATGATACCTTCAAAGTAACCTCATATGAATATTTGATAGAATATTGATTATTGATACACATTATTACTGATTCCTGATTATTAACATTTATTATTATATAAGGACACTGATTATTGTTATTGCTCACTGTCATTGAATATGGATATTGATACTATTATATGCTTTTATAATTAATAGAATAACAATAATGATTGGAAGATATGGCTAAATGAACTGATTGAATGATAAAGAAATAATGCTTTATTTAAACATGTGACTGGTACATATAACATATATTAATTTATAGATTTTCTTATATGATTTGCAACATATTATTTCTCTATTATCTTGAATTAATTTCAATTGTATTATTTTGATCACAACAGGAAAATAACTCATTACAGGCGGTTAGTTCTAGCGGTTAGCATTAGATTTTCGATGGTTTTGTAAAACACCGGCGGTTTTTCGGCGGTTCGAAAGTTGCCGGTAAAAACTACATAGGAAACCTTTTCCGGCGATTTTTTCACCTGCAATTTTTCGGAGGTGCAAACCGCCGGTTAGTTTCCAGCGGTCATAGCGCCGGTGACCGCCGGTGTTTTTACCTAATAACATACATGTTAGTTACCTAAATTATTGAGGTGGAGATAGCTTATTGAGGTGGAGATAGGGCGACTGTCGGAAGGGAGAGAGAGGACGATGCGAGATAATGCTTAGGTTGCACATGTGGAAGTGTTATTGAAGGTTTTGAAGTAGACGATTGATGGTGTTGAAGGCATTGCTGTTGAGAAGGATATCACCAACGTAGATCAATATGTTGATGGTGTTGTTTTGGCTATAAAGCATTATAGATGGATCAATTGTATCGGCTTTGGACTCAATATGGTGAATGTGAGTGGAGAAAGTAGTGAACCATTGCCTCATTACTTGTTTGAGATCTTATAGAGCTTTTTGAAGGAGGCATACATGGAGAAAATAATGTTGTAATTTCTTGAGATTATTTAAGAGACTAAACAATCTTCAATTCTTTTGTGCCTATAGTCAATAACAATATCTTAATGAGACAAACATGACAAGTCTAAGATCTCTAAATTTTAATATAATTAAGATACTAAGGTGTCTAATATATAGTGCGTGATCTAAGGGGATCAAAACCAATCATATTTAGGATAGGTTAGGATGAGGTCGTAAGAAGGAGTCCACAAGGGAGAATGCAGGCTCTATCTAGTAGCTTCTGACATCCATCTTTAATGCTCGTTGTCATCACCAAGGCCAATGTTTTCCATCTCCAACATCATCAAATTTCACCAACACTAACAACGCCGATGCTCACCATCACTAACAATGTCAACACTCAGCCTCACCATAAAAAAATGGCATTCACCCTCACAAGCACTTACTATATACTAATAACTTCAACATTGTATTATCAATATCAACCTTGATGCTCGTAAGCACCAAGAATGTTAATGATTTCCATGTCTAATGAGGTTAAGCGAGGTATGTCATTGCTAACCCTAGCACATCTTTTCACCATCAATGACATTATTTGTCATTAGAAAATAATGTTATAAAAATCATTTTATGTCATTGCTAACCCTAGCACATCTTTTCACCAACATTATATTAGCAATACCACCCATATTGATGTCCATCATTGCCACCAATTTCAATGCATCCTATCACAAGTAAGATCTATATGCAATATTGCCATAAACGCTGAAGCCTAATTACATTGCTACGAATGAAAAAAAAAAAAAAAAAAACAAACAAAAAAAATGCAAACCTACGGGATTCGGATGACGGGTTCACGAAGGAGTTGGTGAGATCTTCGGCCTTGCTTTGATGCCGGAGCAGGATCTAGATCTTCGGCCTGAATGAGCTTGTCGGCGGCAGCTGGAGGAGCGTCTCGATCGCGCGAGAGGGCGGAGGAGACGGGGTGACTGTCAGAAGGGAGAGAGAGGACAATGCGAGCAAATGAAATGGAGGGCTGGAGACGACTTATTTTAGGGCTTTTTCTGGCGTTTCTAACTGCCAAAACAAAATCACTTATCACCGATGGTTTAAATCGTCGGTATAGCACCTGTAATAACTAATACCGACATAATAACTAGTAGTTATTTAACCGCTGCTAATGTCGGCGGTAGTCATTTAAAAAATTGTCGATTAGATCGCCAGTTAAACCGCCGTTAGTACCGACGATCACATAACCGCCGGTCAGGACCGCCGGTAATATAAGAATTCATGTAGTGGATTACTTGCTGAGCTATGTACTCATTATGTGGTTTTTATATGTTTACAGGAAATGATAAGGACCTTGTGGCATGAGGCACTGGACAACAAACATAGTTTTCTTTCTACACCATTAGTTTAATTTTATTTTAGTAATTTGATTTGTGTGCATTCATTTGTAGCCAATGTGGTTATTGTGCATATAATTTTGGGTCTAGATGTAGCATGTAAATATTAATTTTAGCAAATATGAATTATGTTTTACGTTGTTTATATTTTTTAAATACAATGAATCAGCTCTGTATGTTAAATTGATCTTGGTGTAAATAATTATTAACTACTATTGTGAATTAAGAAAGAAATCAAGGAATGAAGAGAGAAATTGAAAAGAGATTCTTCAACTTTAGGTCCCTGGGTGTGATAGATGCAAGAGTTATAACAGACACCAAGATTTTTATTTGGAAAATCCTAAAAATGGGAAAAACTATCAGGGCATGACCATGTTAAAATGATTCTACTAGTGTTTTGTAATGGGTTACAAATGATACCCTTCCTCGGGGTAAGGCTTTGGCCCAATGTAGCAAATATACATCATATAGAGCACATTATATGTTGAGAGTTGGACTGGTGATATGAGAGATGTTCTAAAATGAACAATAACCTGCTCGTTTGGTTGGTAGGACCATAGTTGGGTGACGGTAGTTGGAAGGGTTACAATCAAGTGACTAAGATAAAGAGGACTGTTGTCAAGTGATAGAGGTTTGAGGGAACGTAGTCGAAGACGATAGGCTACAGAGGTCAGAGGGATCAATGGGTGACGAAGGCCAGTGGGCTACAAAGGTTGAAGGGATCGTAGTTGGCAGATAATGGTGTTTAAAAGAATTGTAGACGACTGGTGATGTTGGTTGAAAGAACTGTAGTTGCTTAGCGATGGTGGTCAAAGAGAAAATTATTAGGGGGCACTAGTGGTTAAACGAAGGCCAATGCATTGGCTACCAGACAGAGTTCTGACAACAATGGTCCGACAGAGGTCAAGCAGAGGCAACTTAGTGGATCGGGTTTACTAATGGTGGTGCCGGAGTGGAGCTATGGGATTCTTCATGTGAGACCTCGTTCCCTTACTGTTCCTCTCTGATTTGGGTTTTTCTCTCAGGATCGTCCGGGAAGATAGTGAGATCGTCCAGGCCGATCTGCACTGTAGAAAATATCGTCCTGAGAATAGTCCTGGGAACCGTCCAGGACGATCATTTTGGTCTGATCGTCCCGGGATGATCTGGCGATCGGCCGGGCCGATCTGCTTTATGATATAAGAAAATCAGCTCGTTTTGAGGAGAGAGAAAAATCATTTTTATAAAATCAGATATTTTGAGGAGAGAGAAAGAGAAAGGGAAAAGAGGAAAAGCTTGATTTTGGAGGCCGCGGAGCGCTTTTCGTCCGACACCGTTGTTGGAGAAAGTGTAGATCTCGTGGTAAGGACTCCGAATCCTATTTCTGTTTTCAAAGATATTGAGTTTTGACCGAGTTGTGATCTGTTTTGTGTTTTCGTAGTCAAATTTTGGACATGATTTTGATTTGACACAACTTTCACCGCACAACTTTTGGTATGTTATAGATATGATTATTGTACACGATTTGAGTATTTTTTGCGACAATTTTACCGGTCGGAATTGATTCTACGCGATTTTAATTGAATAGAAAAATATTAGGACTTGATTTGATTTGGATTTTATAGAATAATAGTCTTGTATTGATGTTGTGGATCTTCTACTGTAATTTGGAGAAATTTGGGATTTGTGCTTTTTGCAGGATTTTTGTATAAATTTGACCGACTGCCGTTACGCTGCCCGATTTTCATATGATTTCCGAATTTTCTGGAATTGATAGATTGAATTGATATGCGTATGATTATTGATCTGATTGTTCTAAATTGCTTTAATCTTTCTTATTGCATTGACTATTGATTATATTGATTGTTACTGAAAGGCAAGTGGGAACCTGGTTGAACGTTGGTTGGAGATAGATATTGACCTGTACAGGATGGTGGGCCGACGGCTTTCCTTTAAACATCGATTATGGATTTCTACAACAAGCACTATAGATGGGAGTCATAAGGAGTTTTATTATGCCGACGGGCGGCCGACGGGCAAAAAGAGTGACGACTCTTATTGATTGAAACCAACGTACGGATATCTACAACAGCAATATGGATTCTACAACAGCACTATGATTTCTACAACAGCACTATTGATCATAGCTAGTGTTTGTGCTTGTCGAGTAAGACCATTGTATGGAATTGCATGTATACGATATTGCATTGCATTGATTTATTGATTTCTGATTGATTTATTGATTTTGATGGATTTATTGAATTGATTTATTATTGAACAGATTTATTGATGGATTTATAGATTTACTGTATCGTCCGTATTTATTGATTTTATTGATTTATTATTGATCATTGATACTATTGATTTTGCGTTGTATTGACTTGCTACAATTAATTTATCGTATTGCTTTTCTGATTGGTTTTATCGACTGGATTATGGATTATGGATTATGGATATGGATTGTATTGATTCATAGATACCGGCACCGACATTGATATGGATTCTGTGTATTGATTCATAGATATTGACATCGACATTGACATAGATTATCGATTGATAGATACCGACATCGACATTGATATGGATTATGATATTGACATATGGATACCATTGATATGACAGATCCTAATATGCTATTGATACACTGATACATTGATTTGTCGTACCGATTATCGATTGATTGATTGAATGGATTATTGCCGTATGGATTTGATTTATCGTAGAATAGATTTCTTTATGGAGCTGATTGTATTGATTTCAATTGACCTGATGATTTCATTGTATGGATTTGTTTTCAATTGCTAGGTTGATTTATTGATTTGATTCGATTGTTCTATGGATTTTCCTGCTGATAGATATAATTGATTGGAAAGTGCTCTATTGATTGAGATGATTTTTCTATTGTAGCATCGTACGTCGTCATTATTGAACCGTCCTCGCTGCCATAGTATCATACTGTATATTGATATCGAGTGAATTGTATTGAATAATTGGATTGACTGATTTGCAAGAATGATATAGATACAACGAATTGACTAGATGACACGATTGACTAGACGACACGATTGATTGAACTGATAGTATTGATTGATAGACACTGCTACGATGGATATATATTGACTGGAAGCACTTACTGATTTGATTGCTGGGGTGTATTGATTTATCGATGCTTTTACCGCTGTATTGATTATTGACTATTGTTGGATCTGATTTGATTTCCGTATCTGCATAGATTCATTGATCATAGCCTATTGATTGATTTGATTTGATTGACCTGCATATTGTTTTTCAGTGTCGTGCTTTGATTTCAGTTGTAGGTTTTGGTGACCTGCTGGGCTTGTAAGCTCATTATATGTGGTTAATATTTCAGGTGCAGAGCCTCCCGCGTGATGTTTCTTCGGTTGCTGTAGCTTTGTTTTGTAGCCTTGGTAGACTTCTGTTTTGTAGCCGTCTGACTATTGTATATGACCTTTATGACGCTTATGTTGATATGTGGATTACTGTTGTTGCTGTATTTCTTTCCTGTAATGCAATTATCTCTGGATGACTGTATTGATACGAACGAGAAGCAAGATGAAAAGACTGATAGAAAAAGAAAAAGAAAAAAATAACAAAGATATATGGAAAAAGAAAAATAAATGATAGAAGAATCCTTTCACTATTGATATCTGGGGCATCACACTTCAAGCCTTGGAACAATCTTGAGTCTCAAGCTTAGGGTCTAAGCCTTCTCCCCAAAAGTCTCCTTCATATAGAGAGTGAGGTTTATTTATTGATTTTGAGAGTGACATGCCCTGCAAATATCAAGAAGATACAAGACAAATTTAGAGTATTCTATCGAACGATCCATATTGATTCCCTCGATCTTGGAGCATTCTCTCTCAACGAATCGAAAAAATGAGAGGTTCATAATTTGACCGGTCGAACCGGATGACATAATTCATATTAATATTATTAAAATTTTTAAAAATTAACATAATAATATGACAATCTAACTTTAAAGACAAATCTATCCTATCATATATATCAACTATCCAAACTAAGAATGAGTTGGATGTTTAAAATCACACTTTATGTTATATATTTAGATATAATTTATACATATGATATAATATAATCATTAATATAATATAAATATATGTGCATTTAATAATTTTTATAAAATTTTTTAAAAATAGAAATAAACATTTACAAATATAAATATCATTTAAGAATTATTATATTATATATATATATATATATATATATATATATATATATATATATATATATATATATATATATATATATATATATATATATATATATATATATTATATATTATATATATATATATATATATATAAGAATAATTTTAATATAATATATAAATTTATAATATTAAAAATTATATTGTTAATTCTTATAATATACATTATAACAAATTTATAATGTACATTAAAAAAATTTCCAGCCCAACTAGTCAAAATTTGTAGTCCAATTAAGCCCAAATTCATATTCTAATTCATGTAGTATTCATGCAATTTTTTTTGTCCTACGTCCTAAAAGTTTGAGCTAGTTGTCTTTAACCCTTTATATAATGTGAAGTACACTTTTTACTAAACACATTATGTGAGATACGTGATATAACATGCATATATTATGGTGTAATTAATTATCACATTTAATAAAATATTTTAAAATTTTAAAAATTTAATAAACAAAAATATATTATTTAAAATTTAATTAAAAGAAAAATAGTTTTTTTTATGGAATCTGCCGATTCATTCCAACCTGGACTAGTTCACCAGTTAAATCACCCGTTTTTGTCGGTTTTATCTGGTTCAACTTGTTTCTACCGTTTCAATTCGGATCGACGCGTAGCCGATTTTTAAGCTGGATTGGACTTGCTACCCGACCGGTTCATTGTTGAATCGATCAGTCTGATCCGATTTTTAAAACTATGATTAAAACGATTATAGATTAAAGAACATTGGACTTATGGGCTTATAAATCCATGCATGTTGCATATTAAACATGAGCATCGACGCCAAAGTAAAGAAGCAAGAGTTTAAATTTTACTAAGTTTTTTTTTTTTTGGGAAAATTAGGGGCGAACATGCTTAATTTTCATTAAAGAAAAAATTAATACAGATACAGTAGGTAGAAAGAAAACAAGAAAAACTTACCACCTAAAGTAAAGAGAAAAGAAAAACAAGCTTAACCATTCAACCTAAAAATCAAGCTTCAAAACAAATGAAGCAAGAAAAATAAAAAACCTGATAAAATCTGCTAAAAAAGAGAATAAGTACACCCTACAATAAAGGGTGAAAAGAAAAAAAAACAAAACTAGTCCAAAGGACTAGAAATACAAAAGAATCTGTTACACCGAAACAGCCAACAAATTCATAATAAAGAATGCTCAATCATCCACCAGCTCAATCCTAAGAGCCAGACAAAGAGCCACTCCTGCAATAGACAGCCTTAAACTGAACTTCTGCAACCACTCCAAAGAGCCAGACAACAAAGACCAGCATCCAGTCCTAAGCCACCCTTCAGCAGCCAGATCCTCAAACAGTCACCAATTCAATCCAGCTCCTTCACAGCTCCAAACAGCCCACCAACTTCTCCACAGCTCTCAGAGAAAAACCCTGCCAAAAACAAAAACCAAACAGCAACCAATAGAAGAAAAAGGAAAAAAAACAAGAGTCAGAAGAGAATCGGAAAAAAAAGGCTTAATAAATGTCCATCCAGATATAAAAATCGGTTGACATTATAAGCAAAAAAACAGAAACAACAAGAAAGGAACCAAGCTAAAAAACCAAGTAGCAGCAAACAGAGAAAGCAAACAGAATTCAAATATAACTAAATTAAATTAGCATTAGAAATTTCAGCAAAAGAATTCCAGACCGAAACTTTAGCAACAATAGCTTTTCTAATATTTCTTAAAATACAATCCAGATCTTTACAAGTATCTGAAAATCTCCTATTATTTCTCTCACGCCAGATGAAATAAAGAGAGCAACAGGTGATCAAGTACTAAAATTTTTTAATATTTGAAGAAATATTAAGATCAGCAATGTAATCAAAAACTTGTAAAAGATTAGGCTTAAGAAAAAAATGCTTAAGACTAGGAATTAAAGAAGAAATAATATAAAAAGAATAATTACAATCAAAATATAAATGATTATGGGATTCAAAATCAGAATTACACAGAACACAAACAACAGGAATAAAAACATTTCTATTCAAAAGAATATCTACAGTTTTAAGTCTATTTAAAACCGCCATCCAAGCATAACAAAAATACCTCAAAACATACCGTTTATGCCATATATACTTATACCAATAAACTTTAGCATAATCCTGAAAGTAAGCTAAATAATAATTCTTAAATTTCGGAAAAAGCTCTCCGTCCCATTTCAAGCAAGATATTGAAGAGCTTTGAATTTCAATAGAGATATTCAAGGAATGCAAATCTGTAGGAAGAAACCAGCTCCCATTAAAAATAATTTCCTTCACAGTAGATTTATGCCATCTAGTATTAATATTCGGAACTAACTCATGGATCGAAGAACCATCCAGCCAAGGGTCCCAACATAAAGATAAATTGCTATCAGCCGTGATAACAAAAAAAAGTTTACTTTTAATAGATGTAGCCTGCTTACACAACTCTTTCCAGAATTTAGAGGCTTTATTAGTAGGCATTTTCCATAAAGAAGTGTAATATTCTTTTATCCAAATAGACAAAAGACTATTAGTATTAAAAAGTCTCCAAATAAGAGAGCAGTTATAAGCAAAATACAAACCATTAAGATCCAAGATATCCAAACCTCCAAAGCATTTTGGCTTACACACATCTTTCCAAGCAATAATATGCATCTTCTTAGAATGAATATTCCCATGAAAAAGAAACTTAGAACATCATTTCTTAATAAATTTCAATAAGTTATAACCAAAAAGAAAATTAGTACAATTGAACTAAGCGTTCGTTTGTTTGGGCTTAATTAAGCCGTTTCCAGTTCTAATCGAGAAAAACGGAACAACGCCGGTTCGGCCGAAAGCGCTGGTTCGGTTCGCAGTACTCGTGGTATTTAATTATTTATGTCTGATTGCCTTCCACCTCTCTCCTCACCCTCGTATCTCTCTCGCTAGCCGCCTCCTCTGCCTTGAAGTTTTCCTCTGCAACGCCATCGCGGCCGTAGGGTATGCTTGATCTTCATTCTCCCTCTATCTCAATATATGATGTTACACGCTGTTATAATTTTTGTGTGCTATCCCGATTCCCGAACAGTTTTTTTCCCTGCGTTGTTAGGTTAGAGTTAGCGATATGTGGTCTATCGCAGACTGGTTTGAGAGTTAGTTATTGGTGTAGATTTCTAATTGATCTTTGTTCAAATCGGTTTTGATATTGTATCGAGGATTTGAGACATGTTTCTGGTGCGGTTGAATTGGTTACCCAGGTTTTTTAGGGTTTCAGGAATTGGGTTTTCTGAGATCAAGCTAAGCTTTTGTATTAATTTATACGTGGATCTTGTGGTTTTCGCTGAGTAAGTTTGTGGTCATTTTGTCTTGAATATATGGTGGACGATTTGGGTTGGTGAGATGATTAGATGTTAGATACGTTTAAAATATGTTGATCTCTTATCATCATCATCATTAGCATTATCCTAATTATTTGGGTCTGGATGAATCCTCATTTTTCATTTGTTTCATTGATTTTTGTTTCAGATGTTAAACATATTGTTCACATTATTATTTTGATCAATTTTGGTGGGTTGGCAGTGGTAGCATGTTGAAGAGAAGGGAAACAAATTCTTGTTGGTGGTTTGAGGTGTTACGGTGGATGTATTGGAGCAGTGGGCTGATAATTAGGGTTGAGTTTCAAGGGGTTCTTGGTGGAAGCCAAGTGGTAGTTTTGGGAGTAAATTATTTGAAGGGGGTTGTAGTTGGAGTCTTTGGTAATGATAAGGGAGGCTATGAATGTGGGCTATAAAGGGGTATTAGAGTTGTAGGGATTGAGGGAGGTGGACGGAAGGCTTGGGCGGTGATAGAAGTTAATTGGGGTTCGTTGGATGAGTTTAAAGCCTAGAGTGGTTGCTTAGGTTTTATTGCAGGTCGATGGGAAGGGAGGATGGTGGATAGGGGTGTCAAAATTGGTTTTGGTATCATTTTCGTGTCTAATCCGAAATTGACCTCCCCTCAATTGACCTGCTCTCTTTCCGAGACCAACCAACCTTAAGATCCAACCCGAACCCAACCTGATTACACAAACGGGTCAGAAATATGAACCCAAACTTGACCAGCTCCAAACTTGAGTCGACTCGACTTAAAGAGTTGACCCATGTGAGCGCAGAGCAGGCGAGCATTGAGCGCAATTGCAAGGCTACTAGCGTGATGCGGTGCAGGCGGGACGTGCGAGGTTGCCAATGCAAAGCGGTGTGGGTGCAAGGTTGCTAGCCACGAGCGCGATTTGTGCTGGTGGGACGCGTGAGGTTCGGGCCATTTTCGAGTTATCAGGTTGACCCAGATCCGACCCGTTTGTTAAACGGGTTGACTTGAAACCGGATTTTTCGAGTCGGGTTTGAATCGATTTTCGGGTCGTTTCATAAATTGACACCCCTAAGGCTAAAGGTGGATAGTATGAGCTAAAGGTGGATAATATGAGAAGTTATGGGACATTTCTTGTTGTTGTTGGGGAGTAGAGATTGATGACTATTATTGGAGACTGAAGAGATATGCTAAATAAATTTATGAGAGACAAAATCAAACATAAAAGAAATAAATTTTGAACTCACCAATTCCTAGGTTAGGATTGACAATTGAGCTTCTACTAAGGGCGATTGCAACAAGCAAACTTTAAGATACATTCAATAATATGAAATTGAAGTGCATGATGTCCTTTTATAAGAAAAGAAAATAAAAATTACATCACTTATTGATTTGGGTTTTTAGCCAAGCCAAATATGGAAGTAGTGGTTCCAATATGCATGTATTCATGTTGTCCATGATTGGAGCTGCCAATCAATACAATTTGAAGGGAGTTTTTACTTATTTTCCAAAATTTCCTTGCTTTAAAAATATATGAGTCTACCATGCCTTCTAAGGAAGGCAGAGTGGTCTTATTAAATAAGCACTTAATTGGATTCCAAGGGGAGGGGGAGGGGTCAACCAGGCTTTATCTTATGTCCATGCTTTAAGTTTTAGAGTATTGATGATGAAGATGATTTGAAATCCAGATGCAATGCTCTAACTTGTGCTTTGATTATGTCTTTGTGTTTCAACAAACTTTTATCAAAGTGGTTTTAGATCTACCTAATCATATCTTCCATAGACATCTCTTCAACATTTTTTATAATATAATCATTTAGTAATTTATTCTTCTTTGTTTTGCCACCCATTGCTTTTGTAATATTTTCATTTTGTCACATTCAACTTATAAATTGATAATTTTTGTATGGCACAACATTTAGATCTATGCATCATCATTGACCAAATTTTATTTGTTAAATTATATCTTAGATGTAGACCTAGTCAACCCTTATTTCAAATTTAATTTTAGATTTAAAGTTTTAAACATACTTGTTAATGGAAAATGACACACAATGGCGCAAAGGTCCCTTTGGAGCCATGGCGCATGGCGTGGTGCACGCCATTTTGAACATGGCGCAAACTATAAGGTTTACTTGAGATAATTAATGTTTTAATAGTAACAGGAGAAATTGGAGCAATTTGGTTAACTTTTTCAATGAAAATTAAAAGGATATCAATTGATTCGCGAAATGTTTGGTAGTATTCAATTACAAGATTTAATAGAGTGAGGAAGTTCAAAAGGTTTGCAAGGAAAAGAAACTTATAGTGTGGAAAAAGGTAAAAACTAACAAGAGATGATGATTAAGAGGAAGCTAAAGGTTTTGCAAGGTAAATTAAAAAAAAAAAAAACAACAACAAGCCTTTATCCCCCTATATGGGGTCGGCTACATGAATCATTTTTCTCCATTGTGTCATGTTAAGAGTCAAATTCTCATCTAAATATAATAAAAAATGTCATTTCTAATATTTTATAACCAAGTCTTTTTATGTCTACCTCTACCTTTCTTATTGTAAGTCAAATCTGCAAGGTGAATAATATGTAAAATAAAATCTTTTAACTTTTTCAAAAAAATATTGGATGGCTTAAATAAAATAAGATTGAGATTAGGGGTGTTAATTCGGGTTTACGGGCCAAGTTTGGGCCGAACTCGACTTGATCCGGGCTTAAACGGGTCGATCCGAATTCGACCTGTTTAGCTAAACGGGTTCGGAATTAGAACCTGAACCCGACCCGCCAACCCGCTAGTAATTTTTTCAATTTTTTTTCTTTTTACTTAAGCAAATTATTGAAAATAAGATAATAAAATTTAAATTGCATTCTCAAATTCTTATAAGTTAAAAAAATATATTACAATTTTCAATTTACAAATAGTCAAATACAACTTAACTAAACAACTAAAACATGTATAAAGCTTAATTGTTCCCTTGCACTCTTTCAGTCCCATTGCTGATGGCTCCATGCATAAATGCATAATCATCAATTGCTCACCATTCACCTATAAAGAACCTGCAATGTTCAGAAGAAAGAAAAAACAAATAAAAGCAATAATTCATTAATTGCTACTTGCTAGCAATCAAAGGCCAAAGCCTTAGGCTCAGGGTGAATCTAGTAAAGAAACATCAACTACAACAACTCAAAAAATTGTGCCTTCCAAAGTTACAAATTGGTAATATGATTTTAATCAATTTAATTTAATAGTATCTGCTCAAGCCATAAAAATCGCTTATACCAATTTATAAACTGGTTGCATCTAAATGTGTGTTGCTACTAGTGTATAATTTCACCATGTTCTTCATTATAGACATTACAAATTTAAAACCAACCAACCCAACAATAGCAATGCGGAACTACAACAAACAACAATCAACAACAAAAATATAAAACAAAACTGTAGAGGCCAACAACACTCAGCAGCAGAAAAAACCAACAGCAGGCAACAACTCTGCAACTGGCAGCCACTAGCCCAAGTGTCCAACAACACTCAGTAACAGAAAAACCAACAACAGGTAGCAGCTTTGCAGCTGGCAGCCCAAGTGCCCAAACAACATTACAACACTTCAGTCTACAGCAGGCACCAACGCACCAGGCAGGTAAAACAACACTTCAGTCTACACTCTACAACAAAATATAAATCAATAGTAGAAAAAAAGAATGCATATAGCCTCAAAGGCCAAATAATCAATTTGCTTAATGTATTTTGTTTCTTGCTATTTTCTATGAAGAAATGTTGCATTCACATCCATTTGCTCAAGCTCCATATTGAATTGAATAATTATGGCTAGGATTGGAATTGATATGTACCTCACAATTGAAGAGAATTGATTTTTTAGTTCACCCCTTTTGAGAGGCCCCTTACAACCAATCTTGCTATGAATATGATTTCTTCTACTTCTTTTCTTTTGAACAACCATTTACAACTTGCTAACTTTTGGTGATTTGATTTTTCTACCAATTTCCAAGTGTTCTTTTGCCTAAATGACAACATTTCTTCATGTATTTCTTGCTTCCATTGATTTCTCTCCATACTTTCCATGGTTTCTTCATAAGATACCGGCTCATCTTCATTCAGCTAATATGCCATAAGGCACATGTGATGAGATAACATGTATGTACCTTTGTGGTACTTTGACATCAGACCAAGGTCTATCGCTTGCCAATTCATATGCTTCTTTGCACTTCTTCGATGATCTGTTGCCAAGATTATTCAAGATATGCCTCATTATATTCTTGATCATTGACATCATAACTTTCTTAGCCTAGTTGCTCCATTTTAAGCTCCTTCGGCTTCCTTGCATCCATTGATTTGTGATGAACCTTGCAATCTAAAATAAAATAAACCAATTAATTTCTCATCAAAGATAACATCCCTATTTATCATGCATTTTGTAAAACATGGCTCTAAAAATCATAATTATATCCTTTGACATCTTTGGGATAGCCAATAAAAATGTACCTCACCACACGTGGTTCGAGTTTTATCTTGCTTAATGTGAGTGTAGGCTTTGTATCAAAAGATCTTTAGTACTAAGTAATCAGCTGGCTTTTTAGTTCAAGTTTCATGGGGCGTCTTGAAATCGATTGTTGAAGATGGGTATCTGTTGATCAAGTTAGAACTTGATCTCGCAGCTTAGAAATTTTTAGGTAACTCAACATTTATCATCTGACATCTCACCTTTTCATGAAGAACCTTTCTTCTGCCAACCCATTTTGCTGTAGAGTCATTCTTACTTTGTAATAAATGACTTGCTACACCTTGATCTTCACAAAATTTTGTGAATTTATCAACTGAAAATTCTAGCAGGTTGTCTGTACTTTAGCTTGATCACCTTTTTGCAAATTTGAGGTTCAACTAGTTTCTTCCATTTTTCCAATTTCTGCAATGCCTCATTTTTTTTGCATTATGAAATACACCTATATCATTCTTGGATGATCATCAATTGTAGATAAAAAAAAAAGATTATACCACCATGTTCTCTAGTCAAAGAAAAAAGATTGCCCCCAAAGATTTGAATGGATGTAGTTAAGAACTTAATATGTCTTGTGCTTAACAGATGAAAACTCAAGCCTTTTTACCTTTCTTATATCACAATGCTCTGAAAAATCAAGTTTTTCATTCTTCTCACCACATAAAAAACTTTATTTATGATGTTATTCAAGCTTTCTTCTACTTGTCCAAGTCTATGATGGCATATTTGAGTAGTATTTATGGAAATGGTTGTGTTCATTGACCCTCAATGATTGTTCTTTCAATTAAGGAACACAATCCATTATTCAGGACTCCCTAAATGGCAATAAATGAGCCTATGTAGACCCTTAGGCTTTTATTTTCAATTTTGAACCCATATTTAGCTTTATCCAGGACTTCTAGAGAAATTAAAATTTTCTTAAACTTTCATGCATGCCTCACTTGTTGAACTTGCCTTTAAATACCATCGAACATCTTTTTTCTTTTGCCAATTCCTATTATCTTGCAAGCCTTGTTGCTTTCAAGCATAAAAAAAATTACCATCCAATAATTGCAATGATTCAAACCAATACTTGTTTGGATATATGTGGAAAAAGCATCCATAATCAAGGATTCATGCAAAAGTCGGAAGATGATCAACACTTTTTTTTTTGTTTTCTTAGACATCTTGAGGTGGCCTTAATTGTGGTGAATGAAGCATTTTTTTTTTTTGAACTTGGATTTGAATTTTGATTGAGGTGGCCTTAATTGTGGTGAATGAAGCATTTTTTTTTTGAACTTGGATTTGAATTTTGATTGGTGCTTGTTGCTGAAATCACATTTGTCCATTCTTCCATAAACTACTTGGACGCGCGCAATATATTCTTCCTTTTTTTCCCTCCATTTGCAATTCCTTGGAAGTTGGAAATGATGGCTAATCTCGCTTATGCCATAGAAATAGTGGTTTTCTTATATAATGTAGTATCTATAAAATATTCATACCTTGGTTGGCAAAGATCTCAAAGGCATTATGGTTAGATTCTCATCCTTGATTTTGGATTTAACACTTTTAAGATATATCATGAATTTGTTGAAGTCCTCCAAATATTTCTTTAGTGATCTGGAATCATCTATATGCGAGGTGTGCAACCTCTTCTTGAGATACAACCGATTTGCAAGAGATCTCTTTAAGCATAGAGATTAAAGTTTCTCAAAAATTCTAATGGATGATTGTGCTTTTGCAACATCTTGCAACATGTCCAAGATTGAGTAGAATAGCATCGTGGGGTCTATTAGCAAGATTGCTCTTTGCATCAACTCATTGCAATGCCTCATCTGCAAAGCTAGCCATGCCGCATCAATAGTTTGGTGAACAAGTAGCTATTTCATTTTCGATCTGCAAAGACTGAAGCCATTTTTCCCAGTGAACTTGACTATTTCCAATTTTGCCAACACCATAAGGATTTCAATTTTTGTGCGTTGATGCCAATTGTAAGAGCAAGAAGTGATTGGTGAATATTACATTTTTTACCTTCTTGATAGAAACCCTTGCTAAAATCACAGTTTATCTACCTTATTAGTTTTGTTCTCCCATGATTTTAGTTCTTGAATGTTGCTCTTAATTGTGCGTGCCTTTTGGTTTAACCTTCTTTATAGAAATCAAATTTTGTTCTAACAAGTATTCCATACTTGCTTTTCAGAACAACAATGGATCTTTTAGCTTTGTGGATTATATACTACAACAACAACTTTTGGTTGAACTAGATGGAATAGATAAAGCAGACGTGCCCGTGGAGTCCTCTGTTCTAGAATGTAGGATGGAAAAGGGAAAAAAAAAGATAAATAGAAAGAGGGAAAAAGAAGAGAGAGAGCATCTAAATTGGATTATTTTAGAACTTATAAACAACTATAAGATGTCATGGGTAGTTATAGAATTCATAACGAAGGCTTCACTAAGGCCACACAAGGAGGAAACACTATTTTAAAATCCTAACATACAAGTTTCCATTAATTAAAAATAGTTGGGTTAGTTATCAAGATTTACAATAACTCAATAACAATAAATAAAATCATATCAATAATAATAATAGTAATAGTAATTAGGGGTGTCAAAAACGGGTTGCGGGTAGGGTTCGGGTCAAATCCGATAATGACCTGTTGCTGTTCGGCACGACTCGAATCCAACCCCTTTTTTGCAAATGGGTTAGATTTTACAACTCAGATCCGACCTGCCAAAACCCGAGTTAACCCAAACCGACACGTTGACTCAGGGCTGGGCAAAAATCGCAGGCGGTGCCATGGCGTGCTGCTGTGCGCGGTTTCCGGTTAGGGCTTGCTGGCGGCCGGCGGGCTAGGCACGGTAGGTGCGCAAGCGTTAGGCAACGTGGGCGAAGCTGGGTCTAGCGCATGCAGACTTAGGGCTTGCTAGTGGCCGAAGGACGCGTGAGCGATAATCCGGTTCAATGCTTAAGTCCGAACTCGCGCGGGCTAGACACATTAGGTGCCAGACGACATGGGTGAAGCACGGTTAAGAGCACGCAGGGTGATGTTGGGTTGGTTTTGGGTCGATGTTGGGTTTTTGAGTTGACACGAACCTAACCCAAATTTGCCATTCGGTTACGATTTTAAAGTTGAACCCGACCCCTTTCCTAAACGGGATTTCGGGTCGGGTCAAATATTGACACCCCTAGTAGTAATAATAATAATAATAATAATAATAATAATAATAATAATTGTTGTAGTATGAATATTAGTAGCAGTAATGGTCATAATACTTGTAATAATATAACAAAAGTGATATTGACAATAATATTAATAGTAATAGTAATTATAGTGGTAATATTAATAGTAACAAAAACAATAATAGTAAAAAAAAACAATAACAATAATAGTAAATAGTAGTAGTAATATTATTAATAGTAATAGTAACAGTAGTATTCGTAATTGTAGTTGTAAAAATAGTAATGATAGTAATAGTTGTAATAATAATAATAATAATAATAATAATAGCAATGGTAATAAGTATAAGATTTGTAGTAGTTGTAATATTAGTATCAATAGACAATTCTAGTATTAGTAATAATATTAGCTGCAATGCTAGTCAGTATTAGTAGCACTATTAATCATAATAGTGGTGAGAGTAGTAATAATATTATTAATAGCAATAGTAATAGTTATAATATTATTGGTAGTAATAATAATTGTAGTAGTAAAAACAGTAGTACTATTTTTTGGTGGGATTTACTTACATAGCACTCAAAACTATACAACAACAACAACCATCAAGCCTTTGTCCCACTGTGGGTTCGGCTACTTGAATCCTTTTTCGCCATTGTGTCATGTTAAAAGTCATATTATAATTTAAATCTAATAAAGAAAGATCATTTCTAATAGCGATGGATTGGAGGCAATGACAGACTAAGATGTGGGTGGGTTGACTTGCCTGGGGTGGATAAGACGAGGTAGTGGTCGTGGGAGGTTTAGTGGTCGGTGTCGGGCAGTACACAAGGTTGGCTCGACAAAGATGAGGTTTAGTTGGGTTCTACGATGTGCTTAGTGGAGACGGGTTTGTTGTGAAAGTGTCCGATGTCCAAGTCTCGAAGATGGAGTTTTTCCTCTCTGCTTATCCTGACCCATCATGACTTAATTTTCATCGTTGAGGGCTTCGTCAAGGCTATTAACAGGAGTAAATGGTGTAGTGTAGGCGTTATATATGTAAATCCTTTCGTTGTGAGTGTTATATATATAAATTCCCATTTTTCTTGAGCCATTGCTTTGCACCAAAATTTGAATTTCTAATAAGAACATGCTTACAAGAAATCTAATCATTTGTTCAGCTTTAAGATAATATTATTCAAACTGCTAATTCTAAGTCGTTATTTTATTAATCTATCAATTGTGGGATGAAGCATTGCCAATTTTAAGTGTCTTCTGAAGTTAATTATTATTTACTTGTTTTTGAATGCAGAACTTCTTGTTTTTAACCGCTAACTTAATTCTCATTGGTACATGTAGGAAAGTTTGACTTTTGACTTGAGTGGTGGTTGCGGTAACTAGCTTGAAACATCAAATTTAAATGGCTGGATTTGTACAGGGAGATTCTTCACACCATGGAATGCTAAAAAACGGACAAGAAAATAATTCTCAGGAAGAACCTCATGATTATTCGGCCAGATGGTATTTTTCAAGGAAGGAAATTGAAGAAAACTCTCCATCAAGAAGAGATGGCATTGATCTGAAGAAAGAGGCATATTTTCGGAAATCATATTGCACTTATTTGCAGGATCTGGGCATGAGACTTAAAGTGTAAGTATAAGTATTTTATTTAATCCTTTTTGTTTTTGTGTGGTCTAATATTCTCTCCTCGTGCTGTGACATGTGCTATAATTTATAGCAGATTCTTTTGCGTAATCATCTTTCTTACTCTTTTCCCAATTCTAAAAACTCTCTGCCAACTATTTAGAGTTTTATAAATCCTCTTTCAGTCACTTGTTTTTGGGCTTTTCATGAGGTGTTAACTCTATCTTTTAGAAGTATTTTTGCACTTTCAATTTGGCAAATATTATTTTTTTGTGAAATCATGTTTTGGATAAATTGTGCAATTTTTTTTGGTCTAAACTGCAGTTCATAACTAGTGTAGCACGCAGGAAGGAATGATTGGATAACGAGGATTCAGAACGCTGACCCAGTTAATGATGATAAAGATGAATAATCATGATATTATAAATAACCTGAAAATTTTAGCTTCTTAGATATTAAATCAAATATGGGGTATCCTTAATACTTTCATCCAGGATTGACGTTAAGAACTTAAAATACATATTGAAAAGGATTATGGAGAGTTGGTTTTTTATTATTCCACTACTTGTGAAGTGTTTATAAAATCCTAGGAGAGGTTTTAATATGAACATTCAATTCAGAAAAGAATAATTATAATAATCAATGAATTGATGAGTTGGAATAATAATATAAATTATAATAAATATAGTGGTCCACGGATTAATAAGGTGACAGTAAATATCCCATGATTCATTGAGTTGGCATGAAATGAATAAAGGTGGATGATTGTTGAACTTGATAGAATATTGATGGAGGATGAATTAATAAAGTCAAAATTCATGGAGATTGATTTTTCCGCACTCCCCTTTAAGTGAATGAGTGAGTGTTGTCCATTCATAGCTTGTAAGTCAATTTTTGAAATATTGCTCTTGATAATCCTTTAGGAGAATATTTGCAAGATGGCCATTTGTGATGCAAATGGAGTGTATATTAGACTACTAATTCGCTTCTTTTTTATAAAATGCTTATTCATTTCAGTATGTTTTATTCTACCATTTTGCATGAGATTTTGAGCAATATTGATTGCTGACTTGCTGTCCCAATAGAGTTTCATAAGATATTTACTTCAAACTTTTAAATCTTTCAAAATAATTTCAGCCATTATAGTTTGTAGATTTATAGTGCCATATATTTAAATTGGGCTTTTGCATCAAATTTTGCTACCATTTTTTTATTTTGATTTCTCCAAGTTATGAGGTTGTTTCCTAATATTGTACAATATCCTGAAGTTAACCTCGTATCAGCTATAGATCCTATATAAGCAACATTTGTGTTATGATTAAGTGTTAGATGCTCCCCCATTTTGAATAAACTTTTTTACCTAAGTTCCTTTCAGATATTATAGAATAAAATGAAGAGCCCTAAGGTGTGATTTTTTTGTATCTCATTCTTGAGCATTATCTTGGTGATCCTCGCGAACCATATGCTCTTTGAGTTTGTTTCAATCAATATAGTGCCCTCTTTAGTTTACCTATCTTTTGTTCTGTGTTTGAGCCAAACTCTGATGGGACCTTCATATATGCCTCCTCTAGATCACTATATAAGAAAGCATTTTTCGTGTCAAATTATTGTATTTCCAATCTTTGTTAGCTGCTAATGATAAAAGAAGTCAAACTATTTTCATTTTAGCATAGGAGAGAAATTTTTAAGAGAATCAATCCCATATGTTTGAGCATTGTCTTTTGCCACTAGTTTGATTTTATATCTTTCTAATAAACCATCATGAATAAAGAAACATCTACACACATTTAGTTATTTTCTTTTAGTAATGTCAACAATTTTCATATTTTATTTTTAAAAAGATTTTTATTTATTCTCTCATAGTACGATTCCAATTCTCATTATTTAAAGCCTCAAAATAATTTTAAGAATAGAAATAATATAGACGCTAATAAGGAAGGATTGATAACGATATGCAAAATTTTTGTACAGTAAGAATAAGCGTGAGGGATGTTCATTTAAAGTTCTTTTGTTTGCAAGCTCATGGTTCTCTTAGCATGCTTAGTGCCATGGACTGATTCGGTTGATTAAACTTATGCCAATTGAGATGCCTTTCTCCTTATGTAAATCTATTGTGGTTGAGCCGAAGTGATTTTGGTATAAGCTTGATCTATGTATGAGTGGTTGGTTCGAGAGTATAGGTGTTTGTTGGGGTGAGGGGTAATAAAGGGCAATTTAGGAGAAAAATTCATTGTGAATGATATTTCTTCCTTAAGGTGAATAATAACAACGTAGAAATCTGCTATATAGAAAGTGACAATAGCAGACATACACTTTTCTCGTGGGGAATTATAGTAGTTGTACCCTTTTGAGTGGAAGATTAGCCAACAAAATCACATTTAATTGTTCTTGGATCAAGTTTTTCTCTATTTTGAGGGTGTGAATGGACAAATAAAACACTGTTAAATATCTTGGGAACAATATCATTTGAGCTGAATTGAGGAAAGAATTTGGCTAGCACTTGAGTAGGACTCTTGAGACCAAGGATCGTTATTGAATCAGTTTATGATATGGGCGATTGTTAAGGCAACTTCCTTCCATTATTATTTGAAACATTTATTTTAAAAGAGATTCTTATGTTGGCAAGTAAGTCTCCTTTCTTTTGTTCATTGCCCCATGTGCTGGTTTGTGTATACTCATTGCACAATGAACTCATTTATTATTATTTTTCCTTAGAAATAAGGAAAGAGAATGGTTATAAAAGTCTTTGGCATTGTTGGATCTAACTTTTAATTTTAATATTGAATTGTTTTTTACCATATTAAAAAAGATGGAGAAGATGATACTTACATCACTTTTAGCTTTTAATAGAAAGTTCCATGACAAACAAGTGTAGTCATTAATAAAGTACACTTATCATTGATGCCCAGATACGCCAGGCGTGAATGGTCCCCATATGTTAGTATGGATAAGAGAAAAAGTGACTAGATTCATATTTTTTCATTGAAAAATTATTACACTTGTATTTTGTTAATTTACATGTATCATAATAAATTCTTTAACATTAATATTTTTAAATAATAAATGAAATATAGTTTTGAGAATAAGAAAATATGGATGACCAAGATATAAGTGTTGGAGCCATATCATTATGTACTAGATTTAAAGGTTTCAAAAAGAAAATATAATACATTAGGTTGGTTGGAGCTTTCTTTGTCATTGCATTCCTTAAGATGGTAGATATTATCTCTTTCTTTGTTATTAAATTCATTTCAATCAATCTTCTAAAGAGGGCTGCATCTTTATTGCATTTCATTTGGTTGCATTTATAATAATCCATCTTTCACTAAAGGTCTTATGGTAGATTGGAATATTTCGTGATAGATTGTTCTACTTCCTTTGTGGCTAGATCTTAATTTTGATTTCATAAATTTAATGTTGAATTGTTTTTGACCATATTAAAAAAGATGGAGAAGATGATACTTACATCACTTTTAGCTTTTAATAGAAAGTTCCATGACAAACAAGTGTAGTCATTAATAAAGTACACTAATCATTGATGCCCAGATACGCCAGGCGTGAATGGTCCCATATGTTAGTATGGATAAGAGAAAAAGTTACTAGATTCATATTTTTTCGTTGAAAAATTATTACACTTGTATTTTGTTAATTTACATGTATCATAATAAATTCTTTAACATTAATATTTTTAAATAATAAATGAAATGTAGTTTTGAGAATAAGAAAATATGGATGACCAAGATATAAGTGTTGGAGCCATATCATTATGTACTAGATTTAAAGGTTTCAAAAAGAAAATATAATTCATTAGGTTGGTTGGAGCTTTCTTTGTCATTGTATTCCTTAAGATGGCAGATATTATCTCTTTCTTTGTTATTAAATTCATTTCAATCAATCTTCTAAAGAGGGATGCATCTTTATTGCATTTCATTTGGTTGCATTTATAATAATCCATCTTTCACTAAAGGTCTTATGGTAGATTGGAATATTTCGTGATAGATCGTTCTACTTTGTGGCTAGATCTTAATTTTGATTTCATAAATTTAATATTGAATTGTTTTTTACCATATTAAAAAAGGTTGAGAAGATGATACTTACATCACTTTTAGCTTTTAATAGAAAGTTCCATGACAAACAAGTGTAGTCATTAATAAAGTACACTAATCATTGATGCCTAGATACGCCAGGCGTGAATGGTCCCCATATGTTAGTATGAATAAGAGAAAAAGTGACTTGATTCATATTTTTTCATTGAAAAATTATTACACTTGTATTTTGTTAATTTACATGTATCATAATAAATTCTTTAACATTAATATTTTTAAATAATAAATGAAATGTAGTTTTGAGAATAAGAAAATATGGATGACCAAGATATAAGTGTTGGAGCCATATCATTATGTACTAGATTTAAAGGTTTCAAAAAGAAAATATAATACATTAGGTTGGTTGGAGCTTTCTTTGTCATTGCATTCCTTAAGATGGTAGATATTATCTCTTTCTTTGTTATTAAATTCATTTCAATCAATCTTCTAAAGAGGGCTGCATCTTTATTGCATTTCATTTGGTTGCATTTATAATAATCCAACTTTCACTAAAGGTCTTATGGTAGATTGGAATATTTCGTGATAGATCGTTCTACTTCCTTTGTGGCTAGATCTTAATTTTGATTTCATAAATTTAATATTGAATTGTTTTTGACCATATTAAAAAAGATGGAGAAGATGATACTTACATCACTTTTAGCTTTTAATAGAAAGTTCCATGACAAACAAGTGTAGTCATTAATAAAGTACACTAATCATTGATGCCCAGATACGCCAGGCGTGAATGGTCCCCATATGTTAGTATGGATAAGAGAAAAAGTGACTAGATTCATATTTTTTCATTGAAAAATTATTACACTTGTATTTTGTTAATTTACATGTATCATAATAAATTCTTTAACATTAATATTTTTAAATAATAAATGAAATGTAGTTTTGAGAATAAGAAAATATGGATGACCAAGATATAAGTGTTGGAGCCATATCATTATGTACTAGATTTAAAGGTTTCAAAAAAAAATATAATACATTAGGTTGGTTGGAGCTTTCTTTGTCATTGCATTCCTTAAGATGGTAGATATTATCTCTTTCTTTGTTATTAAATTCATTTCAATCAATCTTCTAAAGAGGGCTGCATCTTTATTGCATTTCATTTGGTTGCATTTATAATAATCCATCTTTCACTAAAGGTCTTATGGTAGATTGGAATATTTCGTGATAGATCGTTCTACTTCCTTTTTGGCTAGATCTTAATTTTGATTTCATAAATGTATATCACATCATAAAATTTGGAATACATTTGATTTATCTCATGCAAAATTTCCTTTGTTGAATGAAGGAACATGCATTTGTTATTTATTTTAGGAACCTTGGAGTTCCATATCTAGGGCATCACCATAGAATCTTGTTCATCCTAAATATTGAATCAGGATCAGCTTGTTGAGGTCCAGTGCTAAGTAAATGACCCAAATTTTCACTTCCCCTTAAGAGGTGCGAATCAATTGTGATAACTTGAGGTAATTCCTTTCAGTCAAATAATATGTTGAATGAATATTTTCTGATTCTCCGATTTGATTTGGGTTTTTGGTCTTGGTTTCAAATGAACTAATAAGATCATGGGAACATGTGTATTTTGTGATCCATGGGATGAAATATGTGCTAGTAATTAGTTGCAAATATATATATATATATATATATATATATATATATATATATATCTCAATGGTATTAAGTTCCATTCTAATTTAAACTTCAACTGTCCCTTATGTTTAGTAAGTCCACCAATCAAAATTAAATCCATTACTTAAAGCCACACAAAAAATCTCATGTGCTTTAGTCACGTTTTTTAAAATCAAATTGAAAACTGTAACTAATTAATGGTCATGTCATTCCTCTTAGTTATTATTGGTCATGTCCATTACCACTATACCGCAAGTGTTCATTTTGTGCGTTTCTTAACTATTCAGTGAATTTGGTACAACTAGCGCGCTGCCAGTGAACAAGATAATGCTAATCAAAAATGCATTTCTAAGATGCATACATAAACATTTTTTGCATTGATTTGTTCGGTATACTTTAAGCGGAGGCAACTAATAAATGTTAATTTCATTCACTGGACATTATGGTATAAAGTCCTCCAAGTCTCTAACATTGGTAGATTGGATACTTGTCTGGGTTGATCCCAATCGTTTCCCATCAATTAATTAACTATGGGGGTTTGTGTCCATAGAAAGTCTCAACCTCTGTTATAAATAATCTTGAGATAATATCAAGGGAAATTTGGTTTAAATAAACCTAATATACTTTAAGGAAACTATTTTTGAAGAGTTTGAGTGCAGATGTTGATTTTCCTGATCGTGTTGGGGAATACCCCTTGTTCATCTTTCGCATGTTGTTTAGACTCAACCAGGATGATGAATCATTCTCAAATGACTTGAAATTGTCCATTCTTACTTGTTCTCATCTTTCAGCAAAAAGTTAAGCAGTAGGAATCAAAGAAAGGAAAGTGCTCATCTAAAGTTTGAGCATCCAAGACTTTACAAGAAAGCTATGGATTAAAAACAAACTCTAGAAGCTGCCACACCCACCTAAAAAGATGTGAACGTGGTTTAGTGGGTTTAGAAATATGGGTCATAGGTGAGCTTGGTGTGGGTGAGCGTGAGGGAGTGAGTGTGAGAGGGGTCATAGAAAGCAAGATGGTGGGTGAGCGATGGAATTGAGTAGAATTTTTTGCGAGTTAAAGGAGTTGGGTGCTATCATAAGCAAGTTTTTAAGGACGGTATGCTTAAGGCGAGGTGCTCTTGCTTTGATTATTAGGAGATAAGATTTTATGCATCTTATTCATTAGAGATTCCCCTTATTTATTTTTGTGGGATGAGTGCAATGATCTACGGTACACCAAATAAATGCACACAACTCTCTAAATATAGAGTTCTTTCCTATTATAATATTTGTCTACATTTTAACATGGTTTATATTGGCCAAGAAAATATTTGAGTTGGCCAAGAAAATATTTGAGTGGACAGTTTTCTTTTGGTATTTGTTTGAGAGGTTAAAATGGATAATAGTTGACATTAGAATATTTTATGGTGTCTATGATTGGGTGTTATGTGATGGCAGCAGGCGGCTAAAAAATAAATCGTCTCTATCAAAATTTATGGGAATTGTCAAGAGATGATAATAAATTTAATGTTTGCATTAGTTTGTTATTCAATAGAAAAAAAAATAGGAAATGGACTTTGATACCAAAGGACACAACAAAATATCAGAGGGATCAACAATTAATGAATGGGTAAAGGAATGTAATATTTGAAGGGTTGGTGTGCAATGACCATGTACTCTAGAAGTGGATTGGGTGGAGAGGATGGAGATGGGAGTAAAGCTCATAAATGATTATTGAACCCTAGATCATCATCATCATCAAATTACATAAATGTGAAGTTGTGAACCACTTCACATGTATAATACTTTGCTTCACACTAGGGTTGACAATATTTGGCTCAATATAAAACCCAACTTGGACTTGATATGGAAAATTCGGGTTTGGGTAAAATTCAATTAGGTTTAGGTCAGCTTAAGTGAATTGAAAAAAAAAAATGGTTGAGTTCAGATCAACTTGAAAAAAAATGATTTTTCTATATGATTCCTTTTTTATATAATTAAAAATTCATGAAATTCCAAAATTTTGAAATTTTTTAGGTTGCAATGTCCAATTTGAATATTGCCATTTCGAGTCGGGTGTCACTAATCAATCACAATTTAAATATTTTTTGTATCAGGTTGGGTTGGATTTGGGTTTGTTCTAGTAGAGTTTGGGTAGAGATTTTGACTTGTTTAATAATCGGGTCTATTTGGGTTGGCAGTATTCATGTTGGTTCATTTTTTAGTCGGATCCAAACTTCACACATGAACCCGAATTAGAACCCTGCTTTACAAAATCTAAAGGAGGGAGGCCTTGGCTGAATAATCTGAGGTGTAGCTGAAGTTTTCATTTTTTATTTATCAAGAATTGTTTCCAAATTACATTTGTTTATAGTAATAGCGTTATAATCCAATGAACAAGTTCTTTAGAGGTACTTTTAGACATGCAAGGTTGCCAGGGAAATGTGATATATATATCAAAATATATATTTTTATTAGGAACATATTATGATAAGAGTTTTGGCATGTTGTTGATGTTGTGAGTAATTGCATGTCTTGTATGATTTGTAGAGATGCTGAATCTTTTTTCTTTTCAGACCGCAGGTGACAATAGCAACTGCGATAGTATTTTGTCATCGCTTTTTTCTTCGCCAATCCCATGCAAAGAATGACAGAAGGGTTAGTGTTTCTCATTCTAGTTCATGTTTTTTATTTTTGGTTATAATTCTTGTCTTATCTTGTACTAATGGAAAGAGAACTTTTCTAAAATTTTAGCTTTATGTTACCTCTTAATTAACCATTGTCTTTTATGGTAGTTATGCTGCATGATTTGAACTTCTTATAAGATTCTAAGTTTAGCTGGCGTTTTATACTTCATATATTGTTCGGAGTTGTTGAAATGAATTTGAGCCAATATGGCCAGCAAAAAGTGAAACTTAATCCTAACCCTAGCAGTGGATCCTTTTTTATTTTGAAATGATGAACAAATATATGAGAGGCATATGGATGTCAGAATGTTAGAAATTTTTTTGTGCCTATTTTCATATGGATGTAGAATGACAAGGTCAGGGAGGTATGGGGATATGTCCAATCATAGAAAATTTTTTCAATGAAAATGTTGATAATAATAAGTTGAATCGCACATTCGCACTACTAGCATGTTGATTTATATGTTTTTTCTATGCTACAATTTTTTTTAGAAACGCTCAAGCTTACTGGGAAATGATTTAAATCTCACACTTATAAAATCTTATGTCTCCCTTCAAATTGAATTGTTTGTAGTATGCAAAGATGAGTAAAAAAAGTTATATTTCAATTCATTTTATGCATTTTATGAAAATAGTTGCAGTGCTAATATCACCTATATTTGATGGCAAACATGAAAATTTTGAATTTTTATTTGAAAGCATAAAAATCATTATTTATGTGCATGCTGATGAAATTGAAGATGTTTTCTTTTGCTAGAATAATTTGTTATACTGGATTATTTTGCCATTATTGCTATTGTAAATAACAAATTTTGAAATTCATTTTGATGAAAATTAGCATAATATATTGGAGCTAGGGGTGTAAGTGAACTAAGCCAGCTCGCGAGTCGGCTCGAGCTCGACTTGTTTATGAGCTCGCGAGCCGAGCTTATCGAGCCACGAGCTGGAGCTCGAACTTATACTCGAGCTCGATGAGGCTCGGCCCATGAACCGACTCGTAATTATTTAATTAATTGAATTATTTTACTTAAATTAATCAATAAATAAAATATTAATCTAATAAAATCAATGTAGATTAATAGTATCGGTTCAAAAAAAGCTGCTCTTTATTAATGTTATGACAACAATTTAAAAAATTAAATAAATAAATAAAAGTATCGGTCATATTTTCCCAAGAAAAAATACCGGTTCACCGGTTTCTCTTTCCAAAAAATGCTGCTTTGGCTCTTCTGCCTTTCTCATGCAACAACAAAATATGCTTAATCTTCCCCGACGCCTTCCATCTTCTCCCATGGAATCAGGTGAGGCTACTCGTGAGCTGGTTTATATTATCGTGAGTCGAGCTCGAGTTGGCATTTTGGGCTTGACTCAAGTTTGTGCTCGAGTTCGAGCTCGCAATTTGATTGACGAGTAGAGCTCGAGTTAGGCATGACTCGAGCTCGACTGGACTCATTTACACCCGTACTTGAGCCTATTGCACTGGATTATTTCATGAAGTTACCATGGTAAATAACTTAATATAAATTATTTGAAATTGATTTTATTGAAAATGAGCCTAGTTTGATTTATCTGTAATATGTCTGGTTTCATTAAGATGGATAGAGATCATTAATTGCTTTTGTTGAATTGAGGTAATTTACAACATAAAATTGGCTTTAGGATGCCTGCGATGTGCTCAGAAAGCGTCATACCTTTTGATGTTGGCATGTGGTAGATAGGCCTTTCCCCAGCCATTGTTCATAAATAGTGCTTCCCCGTCCATTGTTAATACAAGCCTTTGGTGTTATCGACTTCTATTGATGTGATGCAAACATGCGAAAACAAGAATTGCACTTTAGAGATTAATAAGAGGTTACTAACTTCAGAGGTTACTAACTTCGCAATGTTAACGATAAAGTCTAGCTTACTCAAGTAGAGTTCAAGAAAAATTCATGATAGATTATACCATGGTAATTGATTACACTTGAGGATTACAAGAGCCTTGCCAAATAATAACTTAAAGAAATCTAAATAATGCAAATAGCTATGATAAACAAAAGCCTCACGTTTAAAATATAGATCCTTCACCTTGAAGTCCTTCAATCGCTTTTGAGAGTGGTGGCTACGGAAGAGGATCGTAAGCAGACTCAGCGATACCACTAGTAGATAGGTGAAGCCGAGAGGGCTCGTCGCCGGGGAAGGAGCCGGAGTTGGAGAAGCGGGTGGACGGCTACGGATGGTCCAATCGTAGTCTGAAAATTGCCCGTCGATGACGGGCACAAGGATGGGGAGAATTCGATCCAAGTAATCTCCAATTGTGTCGTCGTGTTCAAATCCCACGTCGAAGAATGGAGATCGTAGAATGTTGATATTACCGTAGGCGTTGAACACAAGTCGCCATTCAAGTTCAGGATCCTCCATGCATCCTCGCTCCGGGTTGAAGGTGCCCAAGAGGGGGAAAAGAGGTGGCCGGTTTTGGGGAGGTGGGAGGTGAGAAGGAGAGGAGACGTTAATTAGTTGGGGGGGGGGAGAAAGCTGAATTTTAGTTCAGATTCTAATTAGGGGAGAGGGAAGAAATTGATTTCCAATTTCAGATTTGAAATCTGAAAAAAAAACTGAACTCACGTGATGAGGGGAAGGTATTTAGGAGGCATTTAAGAGGTGGTGATGTGACAATTAAATAGAAAACAATAAGGGGGAGGTGGCCGGCCACATGGAGAGAAAGAGGGGGGGCTTGGTGTTAAGTAAAATGGGGCCTACATAGTTAACAAAGATTTAAATAAAAAAAAAAATTGGAAGATATTTCAGGTTTTTAAAATATGGAAGTTTCCTAGTAAGAGGGCTATTAATGAAGATTAATTTGAATTTCAAATTCAAATTGAAATCTAATTAATTTGGAGGCCTCAAATCAAGGAACTAAATTAGGAAGGTAGTAATGGGCTTCATGAAAGCTGAAATTTGAATCTAGGGTTCCATGGGGAAGGCCGGCGGCAAGGGGGAGTCGGCGTGCTGGCCGGCGGGCTGGGCTGGGCTGTCCAAGAGGGCCGGCGGCAGGAAGCAAAGGGGAAGGGAAGGCCGTAGATAGAATTCCTAGGGATTCCAAGGATACGACCCCAATTCCCCACAAATACCTTTAACCCGAATCTCCGCAATGATGATTTGAACAAAAAGAGTAGGAAAAGAAAACCTAGAACTCACAAAGAGATCTAGTTTCTCCAACGAACTCACTAAGAGATCGAGGAGAGTTGCACTCACAAAGAGAACATGAAATGTAAATTTTCATTCATCCAAAACTGAAATTACAATGCATGATGCCTCATATAAATAGGCCAAAATGAAAAACAAGAAATGACACAAATGCCCTTCTGGGCTACATAAGCGACTCGATGCCCATAGGGGCAAACTAGGAAACAGGAAATACAATCATAAAATAAAATGCAAATAAATCAGAAGTAGTGGCTCTGGATCGTAGCCGTCGATCTGCGTCTCCGTCGATGGTACACGTGTCAAAATCTGATGTCCTCATCATCTATGTTTTGCAGAAATATCTCTGCTTATTAGCTGAAAAGTGAAGGTAGCTTGCTAATTGCTTATTGTTAATTTTTTGTTTCCTATGTGCATCCCATTATTTGAGGAAGCTTGATCATCAACACTAATAATTTTAGTTCTGTTGCTTCTCTTTCTTTTTTATAGTGTTTGCATGCAGAATTCAAAATAATTCTGAACAAACTAATGTACTATCTTTAAGAAGAGAAACCCAAACTTATAATTGGATAGGCTTATAGATGTGGATAAGTTTGTCAATGTGTGTACTTTGCATTATCTACCTGGGAGGCGAAGAATTATTGATGATGGTACTCATCAAGAAAGCCAGATGCGTTGTGTTTCAGCGTGGGAGATCCAAGAATCAGATATGAATATGCTCTCACCAGTATATGAACTAGTACTGTTGTCTATGAGGACCATTGGTAACCTTAGCTGAGGTCTCAAAAATTTGTTGCAAATATCGGAGCAGTTGATAGGCTTAGTAGCATAAGAACAATAATTGTGCTTGTGGAAGAAGGTGCCTTGCTTGCGCAGAATATAGCTTTCAATTTAGGAAGCTCTAAGTGTCAAAGTAAAAAATCTTTGATGTTGAGATATGTATTAAATTCTTTAGGTAATTTAATGAGCACTAGATTGTATGCTTCGATAGAGCAAAACTCTTTGCTTATTGGCTGAAAAGTGAAGGTAGTTTGCTAATTGCTTATTGTTAATTTTCCAATTCTTGTGCGTTTCCCATTATCTGAGGAAGCATGATTATCAACAATAATAATTTTAGTTCTCTTGCTTGTCTTCCTTTTTTATAGTGTTTGCATGGGGAATCCAAAATATCTGAACAAACTAATGTACTATCTTTAAGAAGAGTAAACCCAAGCTTATAATTGGGTAGGCTAGGCTAGTGATGTGGATAAGTTTGCCAATGTGTATACTCTGCATTGTTTCCCTAGGCGGTGAATAACTACTTGATGTGGTACTCATCAAGAAGGTGTTATGCCGGTCCAGCATGGACCGGCTCAACCTGGACCGGCCCAGCCGGTCCGGGTTTTCTCCAGGCGGAGACGGGCCAGAGAACTGGCGGAAGAAGGAAAAGGGGCGGGGGTGGGGTCCACTCGGAATTCAAACATGGTTTAAGTGTTTTTGGAGGGAGAAGGAAGGGTAGAGAAGTCCTTTTACTTTTATTTTGAATTAGATTGTATTAATTGAGAGTTATGAGGGGGATTAGGATCATCTTGTTTTTGAAAAGAGTTTGGTGTTCTAGGGTTTCTTGCTTGGGCTCTTGGCGTTGCCGGAGATCGTTGGAGAGTTGTTCTTCCTCTCGAATTGAAGAACATTGTATCTTACTTTGGGTTTGTTTGTCTACTAGTGGAATACAATCGTTTCTATTGTTTTCCAAGAGTTTTCTTCCAATTTTTCTACTGTTTTTTGGCTGTTTTACTGCTGTGGACAGCAGTTTTCCTCTTGGATTTATTTGTTTTTGGTGAGAGACACTTGGAAATCCAAGGGGTTCCTATCAAATTGGTATCAGAGCGAAGATCCGGACGGTGGGGGGCTGTTTTCCACTGTTTCGCAGCAGATTTTTGCTGATCGGGAGAGATCCGGTGACCATTTCGTGGTTCCCATGGCATCTAAACGTGTAGAAGTCTTGGAGACCGAAGTGGGTCAATTTAAGGCGGATCTGGAAGAAAAGATGGCGACGTTGAGTGAGAATATGGAAGGGAAATTCATGGCATTGGAGGAGATGATGAAAAAGTTGTTGGAAGGGCAAGCAAGAGCTGTGCCAGAGGAGGAAAGAGGAGAAGGTAGTGGGAGCAAGGGCAAGGGGAAGGCAAAGCCCGGAAGGGGAAGAGGAGGTGGAACTGCTTGGTAGCAACGGAAGAATGCTGCATCGGGAGTCCATCAGGCGGGAAGAAAGAGAGGATGATTGGCATCGTCGGAGGCCCGACCCAGTGGACCGGCCATGGGGGATCCATAACCACCATGGCGGGGCACGAGGGGAAGATGGCTATCGACGACCGAGGAGGGATGATGAGCCCCGATATGGAGAGAGAGGAACTTGGGAAGATCCCATTGCCTGGGACAGAGGAGGCCATGGGGGGAATAGGGCATACGGGGTGGACACGAGGGCCAGAAAGCTGAAAATGCCAGTTTTCGAAGAGGGGAATGTGGATGAGTGGATCCACAAGGTGGAGAGGTATTTTGCAGTGAATGGCCTGATGGAGGAGGAGAGATTGATGGCGGCTAGTATGTGCTTGGAAGGGGCGGCTTTTGCCTGGTTCAAGTACATGGATAAGTGGGATCCAGTGAGGACTTGGAGGGACTTCAAGGAAGCTATCAGGGAGAGATTCAGGGGGAGCAGCCCATGGGAGATCTCCGAGCAGTTCTATGCCCTCACTCAGGAGGGAACAGTGGAGGAATACAGGAAGAAATTCGAGAGCTTGGTGGGAGACATGGAGGGCCTATCAAACAGTACGTTGGGGGGGAACTTTATGAAGGGTCTCAAACCCGAGATCAGAGATGCAGTGAAGGTCATGAGACCAAGAGATCTGAGGGAAGCGATGGAGTTAGCTCAGTTGGTGGAGAACCAGAAGACCAACGCCCGCTCGTGGAGGAACAACCACTCAGGAGGTCCCACCAGGACCACTACCACTTACTTGGCTCCAAAAGGGCCAAGCCCTAGTGTCCCTAGAGAGAGTGGAAAGGAGAAGAGCGGAGTGACTAGAACTGCAGGAAGTTTCAAGAAATTGACTGAGGAGGAGATGCAGGAGAAGAGGGCCAAGGGCCTTTGTTTCAGATGTGAGGAGAAGTTTGTTCCAGGGCACAGATGCAAGGATCGCGCTCTTCGGGCTCTCACCGTCTATATAGACGAGGCGCCTGAGGAGGGTGATGACTCTGATGAGGAACAGAGTGACCCCCAGTTGGAGGTGGCCGAGGTATCCCTCAATTCAGTGATGGGATTTACTCCTAGTCATACCATGAAGGTGAAGGGGAAGATCCAGGGGAGGGAGGTAGTAGTACTGATCGATAGTGGGGCAACCCACAATTTCATATCCACTCAGGTGGCGGAGGAGCTGGGGATGGAGCCTACTGAGACAGGCAGTTATGGGGTGATGATGGGGACAGGAAAGATTGAGTCTAGCACGGGGATCTGCAAAGGAGTGGAGATGAGCCTACAGGAGATCAGGGTGGTGGAGGATTTCCTACCCCTGAGGTTGGGTAGCACCGATGTCATTTTGGGCATGAAATGGCTACAGACCTTGGGTGAAACCAAGGTGAACTGGGGAACCATGGTGATGGAACTGATGGTAGAAGGCAAGAGGGTGAAACTGAGGGGGGAACCAGGTTTGTCCAGAGCTGGAGTGTCACTCAGGTCGATGGTGAAAATTATCCATGAGGAAGGAGGAGGTTTCCTGGTGGAATTGCAGAGCTTGGGGGATCAACAGGAGGGGGAAGAAAAACCCATTCCTGCGTTGGTCCAGCCCTTTTTACAGGAGTTCGAGGATGTGTTCCAACCTCCGGTGGGACTCCCACCTGACAGAGAGCGGGAGCATCAGATCATCCTGAAAGAGGGAGTTTCCCCTATCAGTGTGAGGCCTTACAGATACCCTCAGGTGCAAAAGGATGAGATTGAGAAATTGGTGGGGGAAATGCTAGAAGGGGGGATCATTCAGCCCAGTGTGAGCCCTTTCTCTAGCCCAGTTCTGCTGGTGAAAAAGAAGGATGGGAGTTGGAGGTTCTGTGTTGACTACAGAGCTCTCAACAAAGAGACAGTGCCTGATAAGTTTCCCATCCCGGTGATTGACGAGTTGATGGATGAGCTACATGGAGCTGCTTTGTTCACCAAGATTGATCTAAAGTCAGGCTATCATCAGATCAAGATGAGGAAGGAAGATGTGCAGAAGACAGCCTTCAGGACTCATGAAGGCCACTACGAGTTTCTGGTGATGCCTTTTGGCCTCACCAATGCACCAGCTACATTCCAGGCATTGATGAACCGGATTTTCAGGCCACACCTTCGCAGGTTTGTGTTGGTATTTTTTGATGACATTCTCATCTATAGCAGGACTGAGGAGGAACACCTGGAGCACCTGAGAGTGGTGTTGGGGGTGCTGAGGGAGCACCAGCTGAAGGCCAATTTCAAGAAGTGCGACTTTGCTCAGGCACAAGTGGAGTATCTGGGACACGTGATATCCCAAGAAGGAGTGGCTGCAGATCAGTCCAAGATAGAAGCAATGCTGGCCTGGCCTCAACCCAAGACCTTGAAGGGGCTCAGAGGATTTTTGGGACTGACCGGCTACTACAGGAGGTTCGTGAGAGGATACAGCACCATAGCAGGACCACTGACAGAGCTGCTAAAGAAGGATAATTTTCTATGGGGGGAAGCAGCTTCTGAGGCTTTTGAGAAGCTGAAGAAGGCCATGACGACGGTGCCAGTGCTTGCTCTGCCAGACTTCAATCAGGTGTTTGTGTTGGAGACAGATGCTTCAGGTTATGGATTGGGAGCAGTGTTGATGCAGAACCATAGAGCCATAGCTTACTTCAGTCAGATACTGTCGTCCCGGGCTAGGCTGAAGTCGGTATACGAAAGAGAGCTGATGGCTATTGTACTGGCCATCCAAAAGTGGAGACCTTATCTTTTAGGCAGACACTTTATTGTCAGAACCGATCAGAGAAGCCTGAAGTACTTGTTGGAGCAGAGGATGGTCACAGAGGAGCATCAGAGGTGGTTATCCAAGCTGTTGGGATATGATTTTGAGATCCACTATCGGCCAGGGCTAGAGAATAAGGCAGCGGATGCCTTATCACGCTGTATGGAGGAGTTCCAGGGGATGGCGGTATCAGTACCTGTTCTGATAGATTGGGGAGCCATCAAAGAGGAGAGCATCCAGAATGAGGAGCTAAGGAGAATCAAAGAAGATGTGCTATCAGATGAAAACAGCCACCCAGGATACTCAGTGGTGGGAGAAAGATTGTACTATCAGGGAAGGAGTGTGATCCCTAGGTCCTCCATTCACATTCCCCAACTGCTACAGGAGTTTCATGGGAGTGCCATAGGAGGGCATTCAGGAGTACAGAAAACTTATAGCCGAATTGCTGCTGAATTGTACTGGAAAGGGATGAGGAAAGACATAGAGGAGATGGTGGCTAAGTGTGACACCTGCCAGCGGAACAAGTACATGACGATGGCACCAGGGGGATTACTACAGCCTCTGGCCCTACCAGAGAAGGTTTGGGAAGAGATTACTATGGATTTTATTGATGGGCTTCCAAAATCAGAAGGGTACACGGTCATATTTGTAGTGGTTGACAGATTGAGCAAATATGCTCATTTCATCCCCTTGAGACACCCATACACTGCAGTATCAGTAGCAACAGCCTTTGTGAGAGAGATAGTCCGCCTGCATGGGATACCAGAGTCTATTGTCTCAGATAGGGACAAGGTGTTCCTGAGCCATTTTTGGAGGGAGTTATTTAGGATGCAGGGCACAGTATTGAAGAGGAGCACAGCATACCACCCACAGACTGATGGGCAGACGGAGGTGGTGAATAGAAGCTTGGAGACATACTTGAGATGCTTTGTGTCTGAGACACCGAAGCAGTGGGCCAAATGGCTGGCCTGGGCAGAATACTGGTACAACACCTCCTCTCATTCGGCTACCAAGATGACACCTTTCAAGGTGTTATATGGAAGAGACCCCCCACACCTGGTATATTACGGCCATGGGAGTACTCCAGTATCGGCAGTGGATCAGCATCTGAAGGAAAGAGATCAAGTGTTGGAAGACCTCAAGAGGCATCTTCTCAGAGCCCAACAGATTATGAAGAAACAGGCAGACAGTAAAAGGAGGGATATACAATTTGGAGTTGGAGACAAGGTCTACTTGAAGCTCCGACCATACAGGCAGAGGACTATAGCCCAAAGGAGAAATGAGAAGCTAGCAGCAAGATATTTTGGCCCTTTCGAAGTGGAGGAGAAAATCGGGGAGGTGGCATACAGATTGAGGCTTCCTCCAACAGCCAGAATACACCCCGTTTTCCATGTATCACAGTTGAGGAAAGTGGTGGGGGAGCATGCAGTAAGCCCAGAGCTGCCCAGCACATTGAGGGAGGACATGGAAGTGACATTGGAGCCCCTAGCAGTCGAAGGAGTGCGCATCAATGAAAAAGGGGAAAAGGAAGTGAAGATTAGATGGAGCGGCCTCCCAGATTACGAAGCCACATGGGAGCCATTGGTGAGGATTGCAGTGCAGTTTCCTGCCTTCCACCTTGAGGACAAGGTGGTACTTTGGGAGGGGGGTAATGTTATGCCGGTCCAGCATGGACCGGCTCAACCTGGACCGGCCCAGCCGGTCCGGGTTTTCTCCAGGCGGAGACGGGCCAGAGAACTGGCGGAAGAAGGAAAAGGGGCGGGGGTGGGGTCCACTCGGAATTCAAACATGGTTTAAGTGTTTTTGGAGGGAGAAGGAAGGGTAGAGAAGTCCTTTTACTTTTATTTTGAATTAGATTGTATTAATTGAGAGTTATGAGGGGGATTAGGATCATCTTGTTTTTGAAAAGAGTTTGGTGTTCTAGGGTTTCTTGCTTGGGCTCTTGGCGTTGCCGGAGATCGTTGGAGAGTTGTTCTTCCTCTCGAATTGAAGAACATTGTATCTTACTTTGGGTTTGTTTGTCTACTAGTGGAATACAATCGTTTCTATTGTTTTCCAAGAGTTTTCTTCCAATTTTTCTACTGTTTTTTGGCTGTTTTACTGCTGTGGACAGCAGTTTTCCTCTTGGATTTATTTGTTTTTGGTGAGAGACACTTGGAAATCCAAGGGGTTCCTATCAGAAGGCCAGATGCGTTGTGTTTCAGCGTGGAAGGAGAGATCCAAGAATCAGATAGGAATATGCTCTCACCAGTTTATGAACTAGCATTGTTGTCTAGAAGGACCATTGGTAACCTTAGCTAAGGTCTCAATAAATTTTGTTGCAAAGATGGGAGCAGTTTATAGGCTTAGTAGCATAAGAACAATAAATGTGATTGTGGAAGAAGATGCCCCGTTTGCACAAAAGATAGCTTTCAATTTAGGCTGCTCTAAGTGTCAAAATAAAAAAATTTCGATGACTTGACATGTATTAAAATCTTTTGGTAATTTAATGAACACTAAGTTGTATGCTTCGATGGAGCCTCATGATTATGTGTGATTAGACAATATCATGAAAATTGTAGCATATTCTCATTTGCGAATCAATTAAAAAGTCGTAGCATATTCTCATTTGCGACTCAATGAAAAACTAAAAAAAAGTATCTAGAGATTTCTCTAGAATGTTATGGCAGCCAAAATAAGGTTTTTTTAAGCCCTGAGAGATTTGGCTTCTTATAGGTACAAGCTCCCATAATTAATTATTTCTCGATCAAGAGGTTGAAAAACTTGATTAAGGATATTCATTCGTTTTACTGGTTTAGCACAAAAAGTTTCTAAGTTTTTTACATATTTGAGAGGAGAAGGTTTTAAAGGGGCTAGGAACATGCAGGGCAAAGGAGCTAGTAACATGCGAGGCAAAAACAAAAGAGTATGGCAACGAAAGAGAGTTAAGATGGTGCCAGCAACAATGATGTGGAAAATGTTGGTAAGTCTACAGGATGACTGCTGGATGATGGGAAAATCAACTCAACACCTACTCTCAAGGATGAGAGTGAAGGAGCTGTCACATGGGAGGAAATGGTCTTATATTGCCCTGAACAGATGGGGGAAAATGTTTATGGCGGGAGTGTACTAAAACTTAGTGAAAACACTTCTAAATACCTAATACTTAAACTCTCTTGACAAGAGATGCCGTCTAACGCATCTAAACAGATTTGAAAATCATGTCATCATTCCACTTGCTTTTCTTATAGCAGGATGGCTGAGATATTAATACAAAAATGCCAGCCATCACATATGAAAAGTGTGCTGCTGTAGCTATAGCCTATGAGGAAAATTCAAAGTGGTAATTATATTATTGAAACATGATAGAACATAGTCATAAGGAAATCAAAACAAGAAATACAATTAACAAGAATAGCTGTCCATGGGTTTGGAAAAACTGCAGCATAAAATAAATCAAGAAATCTTCCCATAGATATAGGAAAGAAAATAGAGCATTCTAACATGGGATTTGTTAGCTGTAATTAGAGTCAACTCCTTTCAAAGAGATTTAAATCCTGTCAATTTAGGTGACTAAAAACTTTTCCAAAGAAAGGCTCCCATAGTGCTACCGGAAGTGAATGGCCTGAGAACCAAATAAGGAAGCAGGAGGTTTTCGGAGATTTGGTAGTAGTAAATCTATGGGAAGCACATGGGATTTTGAACACTCTCCCTAAAGTTGGATTCTAAACATCAAATAATCCAAGGTTGCTTATTAATTTTTTCAACAAAGGCCTTGGTTACCTTTTTTTTAAGAATGATAGTAGTTTGTCATGTGGTGGCCATTCAAGGATGCAAAGTGTACCATTGGTGCAGGGTAGCCACCTTAGTTTTCACGCCTATTACTGCAAGGGTTAGGCCAACTTTCCTGGTTGTCGAGCCATGTTGGACACGACTCTCATGAAGGGTCACTCCCTTCGGAGTTAGTAGAGCAAGCCGCCTTTGCTCCTTGGTCAGGGGAAACTACTTTCATCTTTGCCTCAGTTGGCTGGAGGGACTTTTTTCCTTCATCCTTTAATTACTGCCTTGTGCTTGTAGAGTAGGGCCTTCCACAACTGCGGCTGTCGATGTTGTCAAACATTAGAGATGTGGACTCAACTATTCTTCATGCGAGCTGAAGCAATGAGACAAAAAATTAAGTGAATTGTAGTGTGATCGAATGATTGCTCCTCGTGTATATTTATAGGTAATGACAATACAAAGGTAGCATCAATGTCATTATGGGAGTATCAGATTAAACCCTCTTTTTGAGGTAGGAATAAAAATAGGGCAATAAATTCTTACTTATATTTTATTGATCAATAGGTATAATAAATGTTTTTCTTCTCCTAATTATTTTGTTCTTTTTGCAAGTCGCTCTCAAAATAAGCAAGAGAATCGGAGATCTAATTATACATCCCAATATGCGATATAGGCAAGACTCAAACCTAGGATCTCTTAGTTGGGAGCCAACTCCCAGCCAACAAACTTAGAATCCAAATAAAATGTTAGTTATTCTAATGATGATGAAGTTTGTATGTCCTGTAAAGAAACTATTGAACTTTGGTCTTGAATTGTGATGTAGGCAAAAGTTTCAGTTTTTTTCTTTTAATGGGCATTTATTGTTGGGCGGAAAATTTTCTTTTGGGCTTGACCCAGTTTCCCTTGGTTGATTTTCTGGCTGGCTGGCCGTGCCTCTCTCTTGAGTTTTTCCTATGTTTTGACTGGCTGTTCGGATCCTGAGTTGTCTGATTTTTTGGCTGTTTGGTTCCTGAGCTGGCCGTGCCTCTCTCTTGTATATTTTCCATGCTTTGGCTACTCCATTGGAGGCTTGGGGCAGCACCTTTTTGGGGGCTGGCTGTTGGTTTTTTGGGTTGTTTGGATCCTGTGCTGGCTGTTGGTTTTCTTGCTGTTTGGTTCTTAGGCTAGCCGTGCCTCTTTCTTGGTGATTTCCCATAAATTCTGGCTGCTCCTATTGGAGGCTTGGGCGGCACCTTTTGGGGGTTGTTTGGATTCCTTTTCTCTATTTAAAGGGGGTTTTTTGCTACTTTTTTTAGATAGATTTGAGATAATTTTTTGGAGCATGAAACTTGTGGGTTTCGAATAGCTTGCGAGCTATCCTCTTCTACCTCCTCTCTTCTTATAATTTGTCTCGGTTTCTAATATCTTTCTTCTCTCCACAGTATCCCTTCCAATTGTATCATTATCTAAACTTTATTAATAGTAAGTTGGTTGTGTTGTTTACAAGTTGAAAGTAGTGTTGAATTTTGTTTTTGAAGTTGTTTTGTGTATTTCTAAGCTATATTGTAAGGAAGTCTTATTTTTTGGCAATCTTGTAGTGTTTTGAGTTTGCAACCTTAGCATCTTATTTTTTTGGTTGCATCAAATTGGTTGAGTGGGGATGCAGATGGGTAGATTGGTGGCTGTCCTCTACATGTGCCGCACTAGTTAGTGCATATTGTGCCGCAACATGTGAAAGGAAATTTTACCTAATGAGCCTAAGATATATAATTTGAGGTTTATTTAACGCAAAGCTTTAACTAGTAAGTGAGAGTTATCCAAGTCTGAATTATTATGTGCCCAAACCTTTTCCCTTATATTTTATATTGCTTTATGTTCTTCCTTTTAGTGATATTGAGTTGGAACAATGGAACCCCTCGTGTTCTCCAGAAATCATCCATCACGACACTTTCCAAATGTTCAGACGGATGGCACAGTAAAACGTTGGAGTAGCTCTAGTAGAAGATAAGATTAGAGAGAGTCACCTTAGATGGTTTGGTCACATAAAACGGAGGCCTTCTGATGACCCGGTTAGGAAAGTAGAGGTATTAGATTTGACTTATGTTAAGAAAGGTAGAGGCGGACATAAAAAGACTTGGTTAGAAAATATTAGGAATGACCTTTCTTTATTAGATTTAAATGAGAATTTGATTTTTAATAGGACACAATGGAGAAAAAGGATTCATGTAGCCGACCCCACGTAGTGTGATAAAAGCTTAAGAAATTGTTGTTGTTGTTCTGGAATTGAATTGTTTATTTGCTTGCTTATCTGACTATGTTCGTGACTTTCACATCATCAACTGTTTTAAGCTTAATATTTAATTTGTTGCATTGCAGACAATCGCAACAGTGTGCTGTTCCTTGCTGGAAGGTTGAAGAACTCCACGCCCGCTGAAGGTGTGATTCTTGTTTCCTACGAATCATTAAAAAGGATCCTTCTGCTGTTCAGAGAATCAAGCAGAAGGTACCCTTGAGTTTTTCGTTATTAGAATACAGCCACCAAAATGAAATGGTACTTGATCTTGCTCACTCATATCCCTCCTGTTGTTCCTCTTTCTATCAATTATTGTACCAATTTTTCTTTCTTCTTTTATTTTGTCATTTTCTCTTTCTTTTTTGCAAATCATTATGAACAGCTTTCTTTTCTCTCTCTTTTTTTTAGTTGCATTATTTCTTGTGTTTTTCAGGAAGTTTACGAGCAACAGAAAGAGCTCATTTTACTGGGGGAAAGGCTCGTTCTAGCGACACTTGGTTTTGATCTAAATATGTATCACCCATATAAACCCCTTGTCGAAGCAATTAAAAAGTTCAAGGTGGCACAAAATGCTCTGGCTCAAGTGGCATGGAATTTTGTAAATGACGGGTACCATACCTTTTTCTCGAGGCATATACTTAGTTCAAAATTCCCCCTGTATTATTTATTTAAATTACTTATGCAGGTTGCGGACTTCACTCTGCCTGCAATTTAAGCCCACCACATAGCTGCTGGTGCCATATTTCTTGCTGCCAAGTTTCTTAAAGGTGAAGCTTCCATCTGATGGAGAGAAAGTCTGGTGGCAAGAATTTGATGTCACACCACGCAACTTGAGGTTGACTCATCAAATCGTTTTTACCTGGGATATTTGAATCTTTTTATATTCCTATCCCAAAATTTATGTTCGTGTTCCTTGTAGATGTCAGCAATCAAATGCTGGAGCTTTATGAGCAAATCGCCTAGCCCAACCATCTCATGGTAATAATGAAGCTGATGGAAGCTCTTGTGCTGGAACTAATCATCCAACAGTGGTAACCTCCACTCTCAGTGAGAGCTCAGTATCTATAATGCAAGGCAGTGGCTCAACTAACTCCACAAATGAGGCCGTCGGGGCTCAACAATCTCATGCTGATGGTGACCGTATCTGTCCCGGAGTGTCGGGCCACAGCAATGACCATGGAAGTGCTGATAGTAAAAGTGGGGTCTGGGACATAATATGGATGGCGATGGGAAAGATAACTTGCATCAAGAGGCTGAGCTGGTTTCTCGCCGCTGGGAATCCACAGCTGAAGCTCTGAGCTCTTCAAAGCTATTTCATGCAGATGAAACTGTCTGATGAGAAGGCAGCTGTGCGAAACTATCACAAAGATTGACAAGGAAAAAGTGAAAGCTGCTCTTGAAAAAACAAGAAAACTCCGGAATGACACGGCAAAAAAAAAGAGATTGTAGATGATGTGATGATCTCATCGAAAGAGAGCTTGAGAGTGGAATTGAGCTTAATGGAGGATAATAGACAATGCTGGCCAAAGCCCCTTCATCCTTTTCAGGCGAGTTGAAACCAAAACTTCTCAAATCTGAAAATGTAAATGTTGATAATCGAATCCAGGAATTTGTTGAAGAGGGAGCTCTCCTCCATTGATGAGCATGATCATCCTCTACCTAGTTGCAGAGTATAATGGAAAAGTTTCAGCTGCAAAGCGAAGGCCAGATGAGGTGTGGTCAGTCTTTCTGACAGGGATCATAAAAGGGTCAGAGGAAAAGTTGACTGATTGATTATGTTAAAGCTTAAAGTTGGAAAAAAAATATAGTCAACTATGGAAGTGATTCCTACAGATAATGCATCCCTGGTGATTGGAATTCATTTTCTTATCAGATCAAATGGTTTGAATTAGAAAGTAGAAAGGGCTGCTTGGAAGTGGCTTGAGCTTATTTCTATTATTATACCTGACATTAACTCCTATTTTAGTGGTATTTTTCGCAGAGTTTTCTGCAGTGATTGGCCTTCTCTTGATTTTAACGCTCAATTCCTTTTCATGGCTTGAGTGTAGTATGTATGGCTTCAATGGCTGTTTGGAAGCGAAGACATTTTCAATGTTCGTCATTCTTGCAGGTTTATGCATTGAGACTTGTATATTATGAACAGATATTGGATTTTTTATGTTTTGAATGTATTGTGAAAAAAAAAAAAAAAACTGACCATATTAGCATTTCATTTTTGTTTCCAGGATTTTTTTTTTGTTTGTTTGCTGTCTGTTTTCTTATATAATTCTCAGAACATCATTCCTGAAATATTATATACTGTCCCTCATTCATAGAGAGATGTTATGATTAGTTTACTTTAATTTGAAAAGAAACTGAATTTTTTTTTATTATTCAAATATGTAAAAAATATCATTTCTTTATAAAAGATCACACCATAAACATATTTAATTAAAGATAGAGTGATTAGGAAGATAATGACATCATGAAAATAATTTTAAGATTTATTTTCTTTATAAGGATGAATGGCTAAATTTAAAGACAGGGAGTCATATAAGAGATGTTCTCCATCTCTCTCCTCCTTTCATTAAAACTTCAAGAATGAAACATTTGGGTGCATTATAATCTGATCTCTTTAAATTAATCAAGATGAGCATCAATTATGCAATCAAATCAGGAAGAGTTTACAGCTTATTTTATTTTTATTTTTAATTCCTCTTTAGTATATTTTAATGTGAATTTTAATGTTTTAGATATAAAATCTTATAAGGGCCTGGTAATATAATTCTTATGTCAGTCACATATATTTATATGTAATATAAATATTAAGATATTATGTCAAATGTATAAATTTTATAAGTTTGAATTTGTAACGGATATATATATATATTATATATATATGTATATATAAACTTTGGTTTTCACGTCCGCCATGTACTTTCTTCCGATTCCCACCAACCTTTTCGTAAGTAAGTTTGGCCGCTGCTCAAAATTTTTCATCTACCTTCCTCTTCTCGTTATAAGTATCCTCTTTCTGTATCTCCTTCCAAAATTGAAGCTTTTTTCGATAACTTTGGCGTTGTTCTTCTACGACAGCCTTCTAGCTCGGTTCTTCGACGCCATCTTGTTTTCCTTGATTAAAAAGGTGCGTATTTTGACTCATTGGCACTTCTTTTGGTGTTCCTTTATAAATTCTTCTCATATTGAATTTTATAGGTACGCGGCATAATGCTTCTACTATTAATCCTCTTTGTTCTGGTCCTTGATGAAAATTTCTTTTCTTATTGCGAAAAATGTTTTTAGGGTAATCTGTTTTGACTCCTGTTTCTTATGAGAGTAGCTGATGTTGATCTTTACTTTTTTTTTCTCTTTTTGGTTATGCTTTTACTGGCCAGTTACTTCCCTGTGAATGTTTTTTACCTTTTTTTGGGTATGTATCGAAACACCATGGATACATTTATTGAGATGATGTTGCTGTGTTTCCAGAGAATGGCTACAGCCACATTTTATATATCCTTGGGCTGCATCCAGAACCACAAGAATCAGATTTGCTCCAATTTGCAAAACTGGCCTGGGAAATCTTCATTGAGAGAGGGTTACAAAGGTTTTGGCATAGAAATTAGATTACTTAGGAGGGGAGCTTGTTGCCATGATAGCTCCCAAGGCATAATTCATGCATCATCCTCACATTCTTCTGTTACTGATCCACTGAGTACTCCCTAAAAGTTCTCATACATGTATTCCCAAATCTATGCAGTTCAATTTATGTCTGTGAACCAAACCATAAAAATGAATATCAAACCCCTTTGCTATGATTTAAACCTCTGATCTCTCGTTCCGAGTATAAGGAAATGCACTTTATCTAGTGCTAAAAATAGATTTATAGTGAAGAATCATTAAGGCTTCGTTTGGGACTATTGTTTCTGTTGCTTCTTAAAGCAGCTTTCTAAAACAAAATTTTAATTATTGAACTAAAAAACTGCTTTAAGAATAACAAGAAGCCATCCCAAACGAAGCTTCAAGTCGAACATATTTGATTCATACAATTCTCTAGTACTGAACCTCGCTTTCTGCTAATCCATATTGTGAAGGCATTTATAACTAATTGTTGAAATGATCTAGCACTCAGAACGTGTATGTTCAGTTATATGACATCTAACGCTTTGATAATTTTATTTCAGATCGAACCGAACTTTTGTCTGGCAAAAATGTTGATGTTGCAGCTCATGGGAATTCCTTGAGATCAATAATTATGTTATCTTGACAAGTTGACTTCTCACGAGGTGCCTCATTTGTTCTTGTTTCCAGATGAGTATTACAGTTTATTTTATAGTTTTAAAAAACTGTTGGTTAAAGTTTCGTTTGGGCGGCTTCTTATTGCTTCTTAAAGTAGCTTTTATATACAAAATTAAAAATGTTGTAATAGAAAGCGTTTAAGAAGCAGTTAAAAAGCCGTCCCAATGAAGCCTAAATCTTTATTTCTGATTTTCTTTTTTTCTTTAGGTAATCAATCTGGAGCTTACTACTGGCATTCCCATGCTATATATATTTAAGGAAGGAAAGTTCATCAGGAGAGGAAGTCCAACAGGCCTTCTGAGGTGGTGTTTATGCGTATACTTTGGTACAATCCTACTTGTGCTTCCCTGTTTTCTTATGCTTTATGCATTCTTGTAACTGGCTAAGCCACTCAGTTATATATTATATATTATATATCAATTACAACTATTAAGAATATATTGCGTCTCAAAAACCATAATCAACTTAAAAGTAGCCTATGTTATTTTTTAGTAAATGCTTCATTTCATTGACTGTTGGTAACCCTCCTTGCCTCAATGAGTCATACTGGAGTTTTACTAAGTCATGAAGGAACGAAAAAAAAAATCGACGACTCAAGCGAAGGTCGGCAGACACGCGCCTCATTTAAATGATCAAACAACCACTGATCGCCAAATGGATGCACTGTTATGATCATAGTGTCGAATTTACCTAAGAGATAGCCTCTCGGAGTTGATCGCATGACTACGAGTCGCCAATTGACCCCTGCTCTTCATACAGTTCCTAGTCTTCTACGTATCTCTTCCTTCCCACTACAACAACTCTCGCTCCTTCTCATTTCCCTTCTGTTTGAATACAACAGTATTCGACCCTCTACTCTCTATTTCTTTCAACCCACACTCATCTAAATAGCAGTTCCTTTCATAGCATGGCAATATTTCTATGGTGAGATAGATCTTTAATTCAGCCGAGAAGCTTAGGCAATGAAGTATGTCATTGCCAAGGGCAGTCTTATATTTCGTTTTTAACACATGTATTCGACAAGATCTACTTACATAACATTTTGATATTGCTACGATTTTTTTTTTCTAAATTATTAATTAAGTTTTGCTGTATAGCTACTAATGTATTTTTTAATCTTTCCTTGCAGAGCCTGGCTTGCTATAGACAGAAGCTTGATGAGATGCTAAACTGATTCATTTCATCAATATTTACAGTAAGCACTATTTGAAGATAAATGTTTGCTTTGTCCAAAATCTGCGTTTTGAAAAGCCGGAGCTTTTTACCCATAAGAAACTCGTAGCTATGTCTCTTCTGCTTTTTATTGGAAGGGAAATTGATCTTAAGGTCTTTATTGTCGTCAAGCTATACTTCTATCTCTCACATTATTACTGTTGTTGTATACTGAAATATTCATATCAGAAAGTTTATCTTCTTAATATTTTAAATGATGATTATTATTTCAAGATGTTTCTCAGTTCTTTCAATGATATTTCTCTTCTTTTATAGTCGAAGACCAAAGAAATATCTAAAAAGAATGACTGAAGACAAATAAATATATAAAAGAAGTGATCACTACGCGAACGTAAAAAAGCTCAAGGAAAATGGCAGGAAATTGAGTATTCTTCTTCTTTTTTTCTTGACAATATTTATTGTCCTTAACTCCTTATGCTATCATCTAAACGGTATCATAGGTCAATAATACAATAAAACATAGTTTAAAAGTGACATTTGTATGCCATTTTATTATAAAATAAAAGAAAAATAAATTATGGAGGTGATCCAATCATGGCGCCCAAAGATCGTTCCACATTCACATTCTCGCCACCACATCTGCCGTCCTCGGCCTGTTGCTCAACCGACGGCAACTCTGGCATTCCTATCGAGATTGAACACAACATCCAAATGGCGTCAGTTGTTCGTCGTTATTATTTCAATAATTATTGTGATGTGATACTAATTAGCTAATTAACCCTGGGTTATTAACGGCGCGGATGCCGGTGTGCTCCGTAGATGCATAGCCTTGTTGCCACGTGTCGACTCCCACTTGTTGGTCCATTTGAGTTGACATCAACTCGCACATCTCGTAATTCCTGCCTCGTTGGACGAAATTAAACTGTTAAAATTAAAGTATTTATAAGACAATAACGAGTGATTGAATAATTGTTGTACCTGAGGGGCACGAGAGAATTTGAAGTGAAGAAACCATGATTGGTTGGCCTACCAAAGCTATTGGACCCATTGTTTGTGATTGAGCTCAACGGGTTTGCCATTCCTTCTTGTTCAGGCTGTAGGTTCATCTGCAGGAAATAGAACAAAATATGTGTAGCGTTATGTTTTTGCTCATATGTGTATTCTGTTTTGATTATGTAGCTAACTTTACGGTATGCTCGTCGGGATGGTCGTAGGCGGGGAGATTATTGCCCAGCAAGAAAATCTACGAAATTATTATCTAGTTAGGGGAATTCACATTTAAATAATTAAACTATCTATATTAATTATTTTCATAAAAAACAGTTTGTTTCAGAGAAATAATACCTATGTGAAACCATGAAAATACTTATAATATAATATATATATATTATATATATGAGTGAAATCAAATATTCATTTATTATAATTTAGCTGCTCAAAATGTAGACGATCTCATATATTTGGTGGGTAAGGCTTGATTTGATTGTCATCGCTTCAAAAGAAAAACGAGAAAATTATATTATATACCTTTTTCTCAGAACATGTGCCAAGATTCTAGAAAATTTCTCGTATGATCGAGCCGCTCAAGTATCAAGGGTCGAGAGACGCAGGATTAGCCTCCAAATCTGTAAAAATGTAATATATATTATGTGAAATATTCATATATTATATAGAGGGAATAAAAAAGGTATGCAAACTTGTTAGATATTATTTCATTGAAAAATGCAATGATATATATTATAAAATTTTTGTACCAAAATTATGTTTTTAGAAGCAATTAAAGTCATTCCAAACGAAGACGTAACACCCAATTTTATATTTTTTTTGTTGATTACCTTAAGGGTTTTCAAGCATTGCAGTTGTTCTTGACAAGCATTGAGCTCGCGCTGGAGTTCCTGAAAATATAGGAAATAATATTGAATAAATATTATAGGAAAACATTTTATATTTTTTTATTTCATTAGGGTTGTCATTATTATTGGGTACATGTCAGGTTCGAATCCAACCGAAACTGCTCGGCCCCATACAGGTTAACCTGATACGACCCATTTTAGAAACAGGTCATTATTCGGACTCGAACCCGCGCTTTCGGTCCGATCATCCAACCGCCGATCCGTATGCCCGCAACCATTGAAATATGAATTTTTTTTTTGGGAAAGAAATATGATTTTTAATGCATCAATTCTAATTGCTACGTACCTCCACTTTGAAGTTTTTGCCCAGCATCTCCGGGCTGAATTAGGCCTACATATGAAGTAAAATGAGAAAAAAAAAAAAAGTTAATATGATAGAATTGAAAAATTATTCTAAATAAAACTTACTTGGCTTGGTGGGCAGCCATGTCATCCTCATATTTGAGCTTGCTAGAGTCCTCATCAAGTACTGCAAATATCCCTTAAAAATATTACGGAAACATACAAATTTTGTTCCTATTGTTGATTAATGAATCAAAATGATTAATGAGAAAATCAAATTTATGCCAATTACATCTTTGTCCTCTTGTCCAGCTTTAGCTCTGCTTCAACATTAAGAAATTAAAAGGGAATTCGTGTTAATTATTAATTATAATATAATTAAAAAAATTAATGCAGATAATACATTTAATTAAATTGATACCCTTCTTATTCATGCTCTCGCACATTAATGAACTTCTCAATCACATCTTCAATCCTACAATATTAAAAAATAAATAATTTTTTAAATTACATAATAGTATTTATTTTTGCAATTAAGAAAGCAAGAAAAAAGAAAATGAGAGATTAAATTACCTTCGGCGATCGGAGAAGAGGGTGAGCCTGCCAGAGAGGGAGAACATGATGAGCGCGATGTCTATATCGCAAAGAACAGAGAGCTCGTAAGCCTTCTTGATGAGGCCATTACGTCGCTTCGAAAACGTCACTTGCCTATTTGTATTGTTCTCAATTTTCTTGATTTCCAACTTCACCCTACCCATTCTTATACGTCTTTCTAAGAAAGAAAATCGCGTTTCGAAATCGCTTTTTGAGAAGCGCTGCCAGATTAGAAAAATATCTATAAAAGAAAAGGAAAAATAGCGAAGATTGAAGAGAATGTCAGAAACTATATCAATGAGAAGGAGTTTTGAAAGGTTATAGGATGGGAGGATAGTTAGAGAATGAAAGAGTGTTGTTGGGAGGATTAAAGCCAATGGCCAAATATTAATAAGGCCTCTAATTTATATCTATAGTTCTATATTATTGTATTAAGTGCGGCTCGTATTCTCCCCTAAATCATCCGACCATACGTTTTAAACCGCTGAATAAATGTCGCCACTTAATTTGTTACTGTTGGTATGAATCGCTTCACTTCCACAGAAATGTCGCCGTTCTTATTGCTACCATTTGCACAGAAATGTCGCCGATTCTCCCGCTATTCTTCCTCGCCCGACCTCTTCTCCCTCACGTTCTCCTCTCGTTCGACCACACGGACGGAACGAAGCCAGGCACGATCCTAGCCAGTCGCACGTTCCTGTCGCCGATCCTCTCTCACGCACAGTACCCCGTTTTTTCTTTTGCTTCTTCATCTTCTTCCTCTATGTTTTCTTCCTCCTTTCCGGCCTCATTTTTCTCCACACTTTTCTTCTTCTTTATTTTCCCATGCTTACAATTTTTTTATTATAAAAGTTAATTTCAATTATAGGAGTACAAATTATAGGTTCTGTTCTTACTAACTATGCTTCGATGCTTTTTGATCATTTTTGACAACCATATTATAATGGATCATCATTATGGTAACCAAAGTTTGTTGGAGATCTTTTTAACTAGGCTTATTTGGATTTGGCAACCTGTTTTAGATTTGGCCGAATCTATATTTTACTTGGGATTTGGCACATCTGTTGTGATATATTGTTATCTGAAGTTATTTTTGTTTTCTTTAAACCATTCCTGATTCCTTGTGGTTGGTGGCTGGTGGATTGTATTTTTTGGTCTTTATGTTTTTGTTGTTTTATTTTTTGGTTTTTTCTTTTGTGTTATTTTCTTTACTGTTATTTAGTTTTGATTGAGCTTAGCTTTTTGGATTCTGTGGATTTGGAAGACTGGATATCTACTCTGGATAAGACTAATGATTTTTAAGAATTGGATAGGATATGGTTCGTTAGATACTGGTCTTTTTCTCATTGTTGGATAGGCTGAGCACGGATTTGTAGGTCTTCTATTTTGGAGATTGTTATGCTTCGGATAAGTTTGTTGTTTTTGAAATGTTGAATCAATTTTTGTTTGAAGGCTGGTTCTATTCTATTTCCTGGTTTGTGATTATGATTCCTGGTTAGGCAACCTGGAGTTGAAGTTTAGTTGAGTACCTGTTCACAGATTCTTGTGATAATTGATCCCCCATCCCTCGCATAAACACGACTTCTTCCTACTTTGCCTAACCCATCAGTCCGTCGAAATCCCTCTTTCCGACCCATTAACAAGTAAACTTATTAGCTCAAACAATATGTAATTTTCTTAGTTATCTAATAAATATATGATAATTAATAAATAAATGTTTATTTATTAAAATTTATTAATTCATTTAATAATAAATTTAGTCATATAATAAATAATACATTTATTTATGCTTAAAAAGTAAATCGTCGTTATTTCACTGTGTTATTTCTTATTAATGCATTGATATTTCTCTTTTGCATTTTGGCTAAAGAAAATAATAAATTGACTAATTAGCTATAGTTGGCTTGTCGTGCAATACTGTAGAGAGCTTCCCTCCTTAATCAAAGACGTAAGAATTGAGAAAATGAAGATAAAGCTAAGGTTTTAAAGCAAGTAGAAATCTCTGCCTCTTCTCAACCCTTCACTTCATTCAATAGAATAAACTAAAATAAAAAAGGATCTTGAAATTGGGATTGGTAGCTTTTTAATGTTGTGCTGATCTGAATAGACACTGAGGTGGAATCAGGAATCTATTGTGCTTTTAGCTTCTCAATAGGCTTACAAAATACCACTTATTACATAATTCATATAAACATCTTATACAAACTATGTAAATATATTTAAATATAAGCTAAGGTTCTAATTAATCAATCCTATCTCTTCTTTAGTTGATAAAAACATTTTGCAAATTGAAGCAATATGCCTCCATTAACTAACTCACATCTATTATATCTATTAGACTTCATTAAATTTATTTTAAGGTTAATACAATAGATGATTAATTAGTCAAATTTATATTATTATCTTCTGAGAGTAAATACCATGATTTTTATATAAATTCTAACTAAAAACATCACATTCTTAATTATTTTATATACATGTAAATTGAAAGTTACAATTATTTATGATGTTTCCGGCTAATTGCCATTTTACTAAAAGGAATATTTTTCCTGGCTTTGTTCTTTTCAGAACTTCATATATTCTGATGATATATCAGTAACTTCTATATTTCTGATGATATATGCTTTGTTTTAGAGACACCTACTGGTAAAATTTCTTCTCCCTCAATATATCAATGATGCAATAATACTGATCACTTCAGAAGAAGAAGTTTCTTTAATGATAATTTTTTAGATAGTTCTATTTATTTTACCACTTTCTCATTAGCCTTCAGAGTGCTTTCTTTTTTTTTCCTTCTTTGAATTACTTGGGTTTTTAGTTTCTGTTATTTTCCGTATTTTTTTATATATTCAACTTGTTATTATTATCTATAATGAATCCAAATTAGCTATTATTTTTTATCTGTCACAACTGACTGTTTGATGTTCAATAAATGTTTCTCTGGCATAACATTTGATGATGCTCTCCATTTCGCAAAAACATACTGTGATTCCAAAGTTATTACAAAAAATTGGATATGAGATTGGCCTATGTTAATCTAAATAATGGCAGAGGCTATACTCCTCTTCATATTTCTGCTATGCGTCGAGAACCGCGGTCATTGTGTCCCTTCTAACCAAGGGCGCTTCTACTTCTGAAACAACTGGGATGGCCAGTGTGCTGTTAGTATATGTAGAAGAATGATACAGATAAAAGATTATCATGCAAAATAGAACAGGGTGAGGAGTCAAATAAAGACAGGTTTTGCATTAACATTTTGGAGAGGGGATTAGAAGGAATCCCTGGCTTGGTATTAGCGGTGGCATCACCATTGAGGCTGGTAACCTGCATATGAAGCTACTGTATCTAGAAAATATATGTCTGTTTTGGTTCATCTCAATTCTATTAGTTTCCTTATATAACTTAGCCTCATGTTTCTTCTTGAGTAGGGATTTGATGTTCTTATACACGAATGATAATAATGTTAATTAACTTTCTAACTTATTTGTTCATGTTTAATATTTTGGTATGCAAAATCAGTGTTTTGTCATTTTGATTCCTTTAGAAACAATAGCAAGAATAAACAGATATTTCTCTTGGACAACATTATTTGTCTCGACTTAGACAAAATGCATCCAGATAGCGTATGCTATCTGTTTAGTATCACCTGATGGCGCCGACTTACCAACTACAATAAATATATGTTATGGCAAGTTTATGAAAGATCTGGGTGAGCTTCTTCTTATATAAAGAACTTTTGTAATGAAGAGTTTCATGTTGTGTTTTGTAATTTTTTATGAAATTTTCTTATATTTTTAATAGTTTTAAACATACAGTTTTAATGTCCTTTTTTTTAAGAAATAATATCCTAATTCCATTTTATTTTTTTAGTAGCTGTAATGCCTTCATGAACAGCTTGTCAACATATCCAAGGGTATTTTCCCTCCTTTCTTGTTTTATTTTTTGGGTGAGTCATTTTTCTTTCTATATGCAGTTGCTTTTGCAAGGTTTTTCTTCCATTCTGAATGGAAATTGCACAAGCTGAGCACCTCAGAATTTATAGTGGGCTTTATGCATCAAGGAGTGCTAGCAACTTGAGGGGGTTGATCTTAATGAAAACCGTAGCACTAAAAATCTCTATTTAAAATTGCGCAACAAAAGGCGTGCCTTGAGTTTATGAGCTACATTCGTGGAAGAAAGTGATCATTATAATGGAAAATACTGTACGCCTAAGTTTGCACGCGCTAGACCCTTCTTCGCCACGTCGCCTTACGCTTGCGGACCTGCGGTGCCTAGTCCGCTGGCCGGCAGCAAGCCTTAACCGGAAACCACGCACAGCGGCACTCCACGGCACCGCCAGCGATTTTTGCCCGGCCCTGAGTCAACGTGTCGGTTTGGGTTAACTCGGGCTTTGGCGGGTCGGATCCGAGTTGTAAAATTTGACCCATTTGCAAAAAATGGGTTTGATTCGAGTCGTGTCGAACAGCAACAAGTCACTGTCAGATTTGACCCGAACTCGATCTGCAACTCGTTTTTGACACCCCTAATTACTATTACTATTATTATTATTGATATGATTTTATTTATTGTTATTGAATTCTTGTAAATCTTGATTACTAACCCAACTATTTTTAATTAATGGAAACTTGTATGTTAGGATTTTAAATAGTGTTTCCTCCTTGTGTGGCCTTAGTGAAGCCTTAGTTATGAATTCTATAATTACTCATGAAATCTTATAGTTGTTTATAAGTTCTAAAATATCATTTAGATGTCTCTCTATCTCTTTTTCCCCTCTTCTATTTATCTTTTTTTTCTCTTTTCCATCCTCAATTCTAGAACAGAGGACCCACAGCACGGGCACGTCTGCTTTATTTATTCCATCTGCTTCAACCAAAAGTTGTTGTGTTGTATATAACACAAAGCTAATGATCCACTGTTGTTCTGAAAAGCAAGTATGAAATACATGTTAGAACATAATTTGATTTCATAAAAGAAGGTTAAACCAAAGGCACACACTATTAAGAGCAACATTGAAGAACTAAAATCATGGGGAACAAAACTAATAAGGTAGATAAACTGTGATTTTAGAAAGGGTTTCTATCAAGAAGGTAAAAAATGTAATATTCATCAATCACTTCTTACTCTTACAATTGGCATCAACGCACAAAATTGAAATCCTAATGGTGTTGGCAAAATTGGAAATAGTCAAGTTCACTGGGCAAAATGGCTTCAATCTTTGCAGACTGAAAATGAAATAGCTACTTGTTCACCAAAGTATTGATGCGGCATGGCTAGCTTTGTTAGATGACGCATTGCAATGAGTTGATGCAAAGAGCAATCTTTTTAATAGACCCCACGATGCTATTTACTCAATCTTGGACATGTTGCAGATGTTGTAAAAGCACAATCATCCATTGGAGTTTTTGAGAAACTTTAGTCTCTATGCTTAAAGAGATCTCTTGCAAATCGGTTGTATCTCAGGAAGAGGTTGCACACCTTGCTTACGGATCTTACGAATGATTCCAGATCACTAAAAAAATATTTAGAGGCGTCACAAATTCATGATATATCTTAAAAGTGTTAAATCCAAATCAAGGATGAGAATCTAACCATAATGCCTTTGAGATCTTTGCCAAACAAGGTATGAATTTTTAAAATACTACATTATATAAGAAAAACAATCCTTCTTATGGCATAAGCTAGATTAGCCTTCAATTCCAAGGAATTGCAAATGGAGGGGAAAAAAGGAGAATATATTGCTCATGTCCAAATAGTTTATGGGAAGAAAGGACAAATTTGATTTCAGCAACAAGTACCAATCAAAATTCAAATCCAAGTAAAAAAAATGCTTCATTTACCACAATTAAGGTCACTTCAAGAAGTCTAAGAAAACAAAAAAAAAAGATGAAGACATGAAAAAAGACAGGAATACGATCAAACTGTGGTTCAGATTAGTAATTAAAATGTAATTAGTATTAATTAATTAGTTTATTATGATTAAATAAATAATATAGATAATAGTATTTTAATTAAATGGCTACCCTCTTTTGTCATGCTCTCGCATTTAATGCACTTCTCAATCACATCTTCAATCCTGCAATATTTAAAAAATAATATAAAATTATTTAAATTATAAAATATCATTATTTTTGCAAAAAAGCATGAAAAAAGAAAATGATTAGGGTTCAATTCACCTCCGCGACCGGAGAAGGAGCTGAGCCTGCCAGAAGGGGAGAACATGATGAGCGCGATATCTATATCGCAAAGAACAGTGAGCTCATAAGCTTTCTTGATGAGGCCATTGAGTCGCTTCGAAAACGTCACTTGCCTATTTGTATTGTTCTCAATTTTCTTTTTTTTCAACTTCACGCTACCCATTTATATGTCTTTTTATAAAAAAAGAAAATCACGTTTGGATAATAAATATTGCTTTATGGAAGATGTCAGATTAGAAATATTTCTATCAAAGAAAAGGGAAAATATAAAAGATTGAAGAGAAGGTAAGAAAGTGTGATAGGGTAAAATTAGTGGGAAAGAAGCTTTGAAATTTATAGGAGAGAGAGCTCGAAAATGAAAGAGATGAAGTTGGCGCAATGTAGGGAAGATTTAGAGGTAATGACCAAAATAAGCCCACGCTGCATTTTGTTTTTTTTTTCCAATAGCTAAATCAAGAAACCATTAACGGTTCCATTTTTTATGGCTGAGAATTGCTCTTTTTGTTGGCCTGTTAAAGCCCGACCAAATTTCAACCAATTCTCAGCAACTACGTCAGGAACGGTGCACGCAATGTACTTTCAATTTTTGGAATTTTTATTCCGTCAGGTTACCTGATGTAGCTCTACGTCAGGTTGCCTATAATATGTCGCCACGTGCTCTTACTCTTTACCGCGCGGCCCGACAACCCGAACCGGAACGGTCCCGGGAGTTTGCGTAGCTCGGTATGCTAGGTAATTATCGATTTTGCTCGACAAAAATGAATATACTATTCTGTGAAGACCAATACCGAGCAATACCGGTTCTTTAGGATTACTCGGTATTGCCGATATTGGTCTTCACAGAGCGGTACTTCCGTTATCGCCAAACAATACTGAGTTATACTAGCAATACCGAGCAAATACAGAGCAAATACCGAGCATACACAAACTAATCTCGGATTCGGTCCGAGTCGGGTCGTCAGGCCGCGCGGATAAGAGTAAGATCACATGACGAAATATTATAGGCTACTGACGTAATCTATATCAAGTAACCTGACGGAATAAAAATTTTAAAAATTAAGAGTACATTGCATGCACCATTCCTGACGTCGTTGTTGAGAATTGGTTGAAATTGGGCTGGGCTTTAACGGCAACAAAAGAGCAGTTTCACTCGCCATAAAAAATGGAACCGTTAATGATTTTTTGATTTAGCTGTTTGAAAAAAAAAATGCAAATCAGGTGGGTTATTTTGGCCATTGCTCTAAACCTCCATAATGACGCCAAATTCATCTCTGTCATTTTTTGAGCTCTCTTCTATAAATTCCAAAGCTTCTTTCCCACTAATTTTTACCTATTACACTTTCTTACATCTCTTCAATCTTTTCTATTTTCTCTTTTCTTTTAATTGAATATTTCTAATCTTGGCAGCTCTCTTATAAAAACAATATTTATTATCCAAACGTGATTTTCTTTTTTATAGAAGACATATATAAATGGGTAAGGTGAAGTGGATATAGAAAATTGAGACAATACAAATGGCAAGTGACGTTTTCGAAGCGACGCAATGGCCTCATCAAGAAGGCTTATGAGCTCTCTGTTCTTTGCGATATAGATATTGCGCTCATCATGTTTTCCCCTTCTGGAAGACTCAGCTCCTCCGGTCGCCGGAGGTAAATGGAACCCAACTCATTTTTCTTTTTTCATGCTTTTTTGTAAAAATAAATGATATTTTGTGATTTAAATAATTTTATTATTATTTTTTAATATTGCAGTATTGAAGATGTGATTGAGAAATGCATTAATAGTGGAGCATGGCAAAGGGGATATGTCATTTAATTAAATTTATTATCTATATATTTTATTTAATCTAAATACTAATTATATTTAATTTCTTATCTTGAGCAGGGATAGATTGACAAGCTGGACAAAAAATGTAGTTGGCATCAATTTTAAATTTTTTCTTTAATCATTTTTATTACTTTATCACAATTAGGAGCTAAATTTGCATTTTTCTTTTAATTATTTTTTATAGATAATTACATTTTTTGATAGAACTCTTGCACGCTCAAATATGAGAATGACATTGCTGCCCATCAAGCCAAGTAAGTTTTATTTAATTATTTATTTTTATAATCAAACACAGTTCAAAGAATAATTTATCATCTCGAGAGATAAACATGAAATTCTAAAGAATATGTTTAAAAAATAGAAATAATTTTTTTAAAAGTTTATTTCTTTTTTATTTAGTATATAACAAGAAGAATATTATATTATCTTGAAAGACGAACATAACATTCTTCAAGACATTCAAAAGCAAGAATGAGTTTTATTAAAATTCATTTCTAAAGTTAATATAAAAGCAAGAAATATTATTGTTTGAAAAGACAATTATAACATCTTACAGCAATATTTAGATAGAAATGAAATTTTTAAAGACATCTGCGTTCCCAAAGATTCTTTTCTTGTTTTATATGAATTAAATAAGATTTATTTTAGTCTGGATTTTGAAATTCTCAAATCCCTATAGGAGCAAGCCCCTATAATTAATTACATCATAGGAAGGATGCTCCTAAAAAAACTATCGATTAAAGCAGTGATTTCATACCCTTTGACTACAAAGTAAAAGACAAGAAAATAGAAGTAAAGATTTTTCAAGGAGAAAGCTCAATATTGAACATTTATTATCGAGTCAAAGGAGGAAAAGTAGGAGATGCCGGATTCTGAGAAGCCCAGAGACAACCTCAGTTTATCATATATTGGACTTTACATTAGGAGAAAATTTTATATTTGAATTGACATTTTATTAGAAATTTGAGATTATATTCCCGGAGGGCGAGGACTTAAGATATAAAAGAATATGCCTCAGAACCTAAATTTAATTTGGGTACTACAAAATAGTGATATGAACCTAACTAATGAAGTGCAAATCAATGTTTAAAATTGCGTATTCAGGTATTGAGGCGTTTTTCATTCGTGAGGCGAAGCGTAAGCCTCAAGGCGTTTGGCTAGCCTCAAATCAAAAAATTGCGTAAACATAATGATAATTTTTTTATATACTAATGAGTGAATAATATAAAACATAAAAAGCTAAGATTTGAGGTGAAATCAAAATATCCCATAATAAGACAACATGAAATATATTTCAACTCAAAATTCTATCTTTCCCAAATTACCAGTTTATTTTCATTAACATATAATTCAAATTTCAAAAATAAATAGCAATGACATATCACTAAGAAATCAAAAATCATCAGCACTGTCAACCAAAGGGGTTCTTCATTTGATCATCATTATGTTTAACTGCTCTCTCCCTTCCTCCTCTCCTATAGAGTCTATGCGGGGTTTACTTTAGATTTTGTAAGTTTTATATTATAGCATGCAAGTGAGGCGAGCGGGCCTCAAGGCGGGTCTCAACCAAGTTGAGGCGCAGCCTCATAGAAGGAAATCGAGGCGTAAGCATTGAGGCGTTTTTTACTTGAATTGCGCAAAGGCGGGCCTCAAGGCGAGCCTCATATTGCGCAATTTTAAACCATGGTGCAAATCTGGACTTACCCCGGCCTGCATTGGGGAGCCAGCTAACCACCTAGGCGCTTTAAAATCATATGTCAAGTCTCTTATGAAAGAAGGGAATGGACATTGCTTAAGTTTTAAGGGATTAGAGGCCGCATCTAGACAGATCCTAATTGGCCCCTCAAATTATGTAGGGTGAGTTATGCCTAGAAATAAATGCAATTAACATTTTAGACCTTTTTAATTTGTATATAATACAAAGGTGCTAATTGACTCGAATGCATAAAAAATATGAAGGTTTTAAAATTAGGCTTAGAAAATAGGTTTTTTTCTAGAGATTGCACAACTTCCCCTTGACAGAACTGCACCCTCATAGATCAAGTGGTCTGCCAGAACCCACAGGAGGAGAGGTGTCTAACAAGAAAGAGAAAGTAATAATATGCTTATGTTGACTATCGGCGGTCCCGTGCTTACTTCTTAGATCGTTAGAGTTACTATGTGAGCATAAAAATTTTATTATAGTTATAAGTAAAAGAAATTTTATATGTACCCTTACAGAAAAAACACTCCGATCGTATCCAGGTTAAAACAAAACACGGCATGCAAGTGCCCTAAAAAAGCTACTGCACAAACAATATAAATAATCAAATTAAATAATCCAAAATATAATGTCCATATAATTACACCTAGATTTTGCAGAAAAGTAAGTGCCGGGCACCACTGACAACAAACCGGATTCTAATCTAAGAATGTGCAAGTGATTTGAACTAGGATATACTCTTTCTTGTATCTTCATTTCTTCGTCTTCTCTCTTTCGTTTCCTAATTTTGCTTTTCTTCTTCTACGAGCTTCTTGGATCCGCCGGGCTTGAATATCCAAATGAAAAGAAACTCATCCCTAAAAGGGATATCTATTTAGATACTAAAATTATCATAATTTGGCTTTCCAAATAAAAGAGAATAATCCTTTAAGGTATATTCTCATTTCTTTGGATTCCAAATTGGATGTGATATCCCACTTTCAATATCACTTTCACAATTTTTGACTTTTAATTAAATTAATTTACATTTGCATTTACATCCAGAAGAAAAGAAAATCTAGATCACCTGCGGGTTATCTTAAGCATTTATAATAAAATATCATCCCAAACTTATATATTCGCATTTAAATTAAATTCCATCAACCATATTTGGTCATTACTCTTTTTTTATTTGGGGGTAAGCAGCTTGAACACCTGTAGCATTTATAAATTATTTAATTAATTAGCCCATTTTACTGCCCTACTGAGTTAATCCTGCAAGAAATCTTTTTAACAACCAGATCGCTCCTAACCTATGGGTAATCTAATCGTCAACCAAATCGCATCACATAGTGCAGTAAAAGTAAGTAAACAAACACACCAGCAGTTTTACTACCAGCATGCAGTGAAAACAGAGAAAAAGCCTGTCACACAGCAGTAAGAAAATAAACACCAGCCTAACCTAAAATTAGAGTCGGTTGTCCTAACAAACAAATCTAAGTGTGTGCAGTAGGCTGTGAGTTTTGATATGTCCTCGGTCATTATTGGTTAGTTTTAGAATTGATTGAATTTTAGTTTTTAAGATTTCACTAATCCTAGGGTGAGATGTCACTAAATTTTCTATGTTATATGTTTCTATTTAAAGTGTGCATGCTCATAGTCTAGATTTTTTAAGACTCGGTCCTTAAATATTGTCCTTAAATGTCGTAATTTATATAGGGTAAAATTTTTGTTATCACTAACCTTTAGGACATTGGTACGTTTTAGGGTTTTAAAGATCTAGATAACTGAAAAAGTAACCCTAATGAAATTGAAGTTACTACAGGGATCTAAAAGGGAAAGGTTCGCACAAAATATATCAAGAGGCTCCTAAAGGTTTTCTAAGTTTAGAATACTTACAGTCACTAAGGGCTAAGACCCGGCGGTTCGCCCGTAGCACCTCCACCCGGTTGGATGGAGGCGACTGACCTTTAGTCCCCGTACTTTTTTCCCTCGATCTGTTCCATTCCTCGCAGTTCATGCAAATAAAGGAGAAAACAGGGATTAAAAAGCACATTTATATAATTATATAAAATATTGAAATTTACTAAAAAATAAAGACGTACCTTTCTTCGGGCTTAAACAGGTTATTGTTGCTTGCCTTTTGGAACCTTTCACTTTGATAGCATTTTGTATCTTTCCAATTTACCCCGAGGCACAAGAAAGGGAAGAGAAATGATAGAGAGAGTAGAGAACTTGCTTTCTTTAAATTTCAAAATTTTCACTTTTGTTTCCAATCATTCACTTCCATTCCTCCAAACTCACACAACTTTCACAAAAACAATACTTTACCTCTCCACTTGCACGTTTTACTTATCTTTCAATACTCTGCACATTTTTAACTCTCAAAATAAGTAAAAATTTCACAATTCCACTCTCCAAAACCATACTTTTCATGTTTCAAATAATACACTATATCACTTTCCCTCCAAACCTTTACTTTCAAAGTCTTATTTTACAACATATACATTTTCAAAAAAATCGCCCACACATACTTTCCAAAATCCCAAAATTTCTTTTCAAATTTAAACACACTTCTCTAAAAATTACATGCTTTAATTTTCAAAAACCTACAAATCTCACCATTTAAAGCTCATGTACTTTATCTTTCAAAGCATTTCACCCTTCTCACATATACACTTTTTTAAATAATACATGCAATTCACATTTTTAAATCAAAACACTGTTTATTATCCAACAAATAAACTTCTCTTTACATATCAGAACACCATACTCTTTCTTTTATTTGACAAATTCTCAAAAAGACGATGTAAACATATAGCCATTCTTTGTAATGATAAGAGATGCCATAGATATGGGTGTATGAAATGTCATCTAATGATTTTGTATTTTGGTCAAAAGCAACGATCTATAGGAGAGCTTCGCATGGTGTGCCTTATTGATCATTATACCACAACAGAACATGAACTTTCATACAGACATGAAGTGACTAATGAATCTAGGTTTTTATGAATGAACAAAATTGAACGAATGCATTTCCTTTTTCAAAGATGATTTGTAGATAACATTATTGACTTTGTCCCTCTAGGCAAGACTTATTTCATACAGTTTCATTTGGAATGTAAGAAGAAATATTCTTAATCTTTGAAACACATTGTTCTTAACTTGAAGGTTGAAAGAAAGAAATTTCATATTAATATTTTGAATATACATCATGTCTTTTAGCTTCAAACCGAAAGAAAACTCATAATTCTTTATTTGAGTAAAACTTATTTGAATATACATCATGTCATTAATACCGAGTTACGAGTCGGGTTCGGGACCAACCTGAAACTAACTCAACACCATATGTTGACCTCATTATTCGAGGTCAATTTCCCCATAATCAACTCTAGAACCTAGGTCTTCGTAGCCTAGTATAGACGTCAACCTTTAGGATTCCCCTTAGGTGGACACCTAATGACGTAGCATCGACCCAACTTAATAACTCGACTTAATAACTCGACCCAACTTAAGAAATGGTATAAGTTTTACTCAAATAAAGAGTTATGAGTTTTCTTTCGATTTGAAGCTAAAAGACATGATGTATATTCAAAATATTAATATGAAATTTCTTTCTTTCAACCTTCAAGTTAAGAACAATGTGTTTCAGAGATTAAGAATATTTTCTTCTTACATTCCAAATGAAATCTGTATGAATAAGTCTTGCCTAGAGGACAAAGTCAATATGTTTATCTACAAATCATCTTTGTAAAGGAAATGCATTCGTTTCAATTTTGTTTATTCAATAAAAACCTTAGATTCATTAGTCACTTCATGGTTTGTATGGAAGTTCATGTTCTGTTGTGGTTAATGATCAATAAGGCATACCATGCTGAAGCTCTCCTATAGATTTGCATTGGTTAGATTCATTAACCACTTACCAAACAGTTTAATATATGGAAACCCTTTTGTTCCATCTGCATTGGTAAGTCATACATTAATCTTTAGCCAAACTTTACCTTTAAATGGATGTTCAGTATTCATCACTTATTCATACTTCATACTGAACTGGTCATGACCAAGTTATATAAGAATATATCTCTTATCATTTGCATGCAATAATGTGTAGGTAACATGACATTAATGGGCTCTTTTTCAATTTATAAACAACTAGAAAACATTACAAGAACCAACATAAATTTTATGTTACATTTCAATGATACATGAAATCATGGAATCTAATCACTTGCATTTTTATATCTTCATATTGCATTCATTAACTCAATTAAATCAAGAAATATCATAAATTTATCTAGGAATATTAACTCTTGCATTTATAAGTGAAGATTTACATAACTTACCTTCTTGACGAGTTGACTTTTTCAATCCTTCACTTCTTTTTCTTTTACTATAAGTCACCTCAAGACCTCCTCTTTGCATATGACTAGATCAATCTTTAACACCATAATTTATTATTTCTGTAAGAACTTTACTGAATTGTAGCATAAAAGATGAGGGAAGATATTAGAATTCATACCTTTATTTCAAATCTTCTATCCTTCTTCTTTTAAATTTTCCTCTCTTAAGCTTCCTTTACTATGTCCTCAATTTACTCGCCTTTTAATCAATTACAGATTATCACAAACTTCCATATTAATTCTATTTAAATCTTGATTAAAACTTTTACTAATCTCTCTTTAATACTATGGTAATACCTGCATCAATTTGTTACTGAACTGTGCCAAATTCCTCACCAAAATGCTGAACTTCTCCACCAGAAAACTTGCTGCCGCTACCCAAAACTTCCGCCTTTTGCTACAGGAATTCCTGCGAATTCTTTTACAGTTATGCGGCTCTTGCTACAGTCCCAGGAGAAACAATGTTGAGCCCTTCTATCATCTCCTGTAATCTTCTGTCCGAATAAATGAACAGGAATTTCAGGATTCCTGGCAAAAGCAAACCTCACGAAAGTTCTGTACACTGAACCGAACCTTTTCCCTAGCAAAGCCTTTTCTCTGAGTTATCATCCACGGTTATGATGATAAGAGCAATGAGAAGTGGGTCCCACCTTCTAATTACTCACCAAATGCCTCTTCTAATACATCCCTTCAAAATTATTATTTTGATTTAAATTATTCTAATAATTATCCATAACATAAATCTATTTATCTAAACACTGAAATAAATTAGTTGATATTTAGATAAATACCTGATCTTTTTGGTTCTCACACTATCAAAAGTGAAAGGTTCCAAAAGGCAAGCAACATAACCGGTGTTCAAGCCCGAAGAAAGGTACGTCTTTATTTTTAGTAAATTTCAATTATTTTATTATTAATTATTAAATGTGCTTTTTAATCCTTGTTTTTTTCTCTTTATTTGCATGAACTGCGAGTAAATGGTACAGGTCGAGGGAAAAAATGTACGAGGGACTAAAGGCGTTAGTCGCCTCCATCCAATCGGGTGGAGGTGCTACGGGCAGAACCGCCGGGTCGTAGCCCCCAATGACTGTAAGTATTCTAAACTTAGAAAACCTTTAGGGGCCTCTTGATGTGATTTGTGCGAACCTTTCCCTTTTAGGTCCCTGTAGTAACTTCAATTTCATTAGGGTTAGTTTTGTTTTATTCTAGATCCTTAAAACTCTTTATACGTACGCAATGTCCTAAGGGTTAGTGATAACAAAAATTTTATCCTATATAATATTAGCGATATTTAAGGACAATATTTAAGGACCGAGTCTTAGAGAATCTAGACTTATGATGCATGCACACTTTAGGATAGAAACATATAACATAGAAAATTTAGTGACATCTCACTCTATGATTAGTGAATATCTTTAAAACTAAAATTCAATCAATTATAAAACTTTAACCACTAATTGACCGAGGACATCAAAACCTCACAGCCTACTGCACTCACTTAGATTTGTTTGTTAGGACAACTGACTCTAGTTTTAGGTTAGGCCGGTGTTTATTTTCTTATTGCTGTGTGACAGGTTTTTTCTCTGTTTTCACTGCATGTTAGTTGTAAAACTGCTGGTGTGTTTGTTTACTTACTTTTACTGCACTCTGTGATGTGATTTGGTTGACGATTAGATTACTCATAGGTTAGGAGCGATTTGGTTGTTAACAAGATTTCTTGCAGGTGGTTACACTCGTGTAGGGCAGTAAAATGGAGCTAATTAATTAATAATTTTATAAATGCTACAGGTGCTTCAGCTGCTTAGCCCCCAAATTAAAAAAGAGTATGACCAAATATGGTTGATGGAATTTAATTTAAATGCGAATATATAACTGCTTGGGATGATTTTTATTATAAATGCTTAAGATAACCCTGTAGGTGGTCTAGATTTTCTTTTTCTTTCTGTGATGTAAATGCAAATGTAAATGTAATTTATTAAAAGTCAAAAAATGTGAAAGTGATATTGAAAGTGGGATATCACATCCAATTTAGAATCCAAAGAAATGAGAATATATCTTAAAGGATTATTCTCTTTTATTTGAAAAGCCAAATTATGATAATTTTAGTATTCAAATAGATATCCCTTTTAAGGATGAATTTCTTTTTATTTGGATATTCAAGCCCGGCGGATCCAAGAAGCTCGTAGAAGAAGAAAAGCAAAATGAGGAAACGGAAGAGAGAAGACGAAGAAATGAAGATACAAGAAAGAGTATATCCTAGTTCAAAATCACTTGCGTCATTCTTAGGATTAGAATCCGGGTTTGTTGTCAGTGGTGCCCGACCACTTTACTTTTCTAAAAATCTGGGTGTAATTATATGGATATTGGATATTGGACATTATATTTTGGATTATTTAATTTGATTATTTATATTGTTTGTGCAGTAGCTTTTTTAGGGCTTGCATGCCTGTGTTTGTTTTAGCCTGTACGATCGGAGTGCTTTTTCTGTAAGGGTACTATAAAATTCTTTACTTATAACTATAATAAAATTTTTATGGTCACATAGTAACTCTAATGATCTAAGAAGTAAGTCGGGACCGCGATAGTCTGCATAAGCTATATTACTTTCTCTTTCTTGTTAGACACCTCTCCACCTGTGGGTTCTGGCAGACCACTTGATCTATGAGGGTGCAGTTCTGTCAAGAGGAAGTTGTGCAATCTCTAGAAAAAAATCTATTTTCTAAGCCTAATTTTAAAACTGCTTCATATTTATTTTATGCATTCGAGTCAATTAGCACGCATTGTATTAGATACAAATTAAAAAGAGTCTAAAATGTTAATTGCATTTTATTTCTAGGCATAACTCACCCTACATAAGTTGAGGGGCCAATTAGGATCTGTCTTAGATGTCGGCCTCTAATTCCTTAAAACTTAAGCAATGTCCATTCCCTTCTTTCATAAGAGACTTGACATATGATTTTAAAGTGCCTATGTGGTTTGCTGGCTCCCCAATCTAGGCCGGGATAAGTCCAGATTTGCACTTCATTAGTTAGGTTCGGATCACTACTTTGTAGTACCCAAATTAAATTTAGGTTCTGAGGCAGATTCTTTTAGATCTTAAGTCATCGCCCTCCGGGAATATAATCTCAAATTTCTAATAAAATGTCAATTCAAATATAAAATTTTCTCCTAAAATGTAAAGTCCAATATATGATAGACTGAGGTTGTCTCTAGGCTTCTCAGAATCCGGCACCTCCTACTTTCCCTTCTTTCACTCTGTAATAAATGTTCAATATTGAGCTTTCTCTTTGAAAAATCTTTACTTTATTTCTGTCTTTTACTTTGTAGTCAAAGGGTATGAAATCACTGCTTTAATCGATAGTTTTTTTAGGAGCATCCCTCCTAGGATGTAATTAATTATAGGGGCTTGCTCCTATAGGATTTGAGAATTTCAGAATCCAGACTAAAATAAACTTTGTTTTATTCATATAAAACAAGGGAAGAATCTTTGGGAACGCAGATGTCTTTAAAAATTTTACTTCTAATCTTAAATATGCTTGTAAGATATTATTATTGTCTTTTCAAAAAATATAATTTCTTGCTTGTTATATTCAACTTTAGAAATGATGAATTTTATAAAACTCATTCTTGCTTTTGAATGTCTTGAAGATGTTATGTTCGTCTTTCAAGATGATTATAATATTCTTCTTGCTATATCTAAATAAAAGATGAATAAAATTTTTTTAAAATTTATTTCATTTTTTAAACATATTCTTTAGAATTTCATGTTTATCTCTCGAGATGATATGTTATTCTTTGAATTGTGTTTGATTATAGAAATATCAATTTTCAAAACCCTATTTTGATATTGAATTTATTATAGAATATTGTGTTAGTCTTTCGAGATTGTACTTTATTTTTAATGCAGTATTCATTTACAAAATAAGAGAAATCAAAATTTACGTAGTGATATATTTTTTTCCCACCACCATACAGGTCAATTCGAACTTGACCCGTTTTTTGAAATGGGTTATTATATCAGGCTCGATCCTAACCCGCTTCGGGTCCGGGTCAACCCAACACGACCTCATTCGGGTCCAGATCAACACAACATGACCCGTAAACAATTGAAATCTGATTTTTCTTTTTTGGGAAAGAAATCTAATTTTTAATGTAGCATTTTTATGTGATATACGTACCTCTACTTTGGAGTTTAATCTCAGCATCTCCGGACAGTATTAGGCCTAGATATGAAGTAAAATGAAAAAAAAATAGTTAATATGATAGAATTATAAAAATATTATTAATAAAACTAACTGGCTGATTGGGCAGCAATGTTATTCTCATATTTGAGCGTGCTAAGAGTTCTCATCAAATAATGTAATTATGCATAATAAATAATTAAAAGAAAAATCAAATTTAGCTCTTAATTTGTTGATAAAGTAATCAAAATGATTAAAGAAAAAATTTAAAATCACAAAATATCATTTATTTTTACAAGAAAGCATGAAAAAAGAAAAATAAGTTGTGTTCTATTTACCTTCGACGACCGGAAGAGCTGAGCCTTCCAGAAGGGGAGAACATGATGAGCGCGATATCTATATCGCAAAGAACATAGAGCTCATAAGCCTTCTTAATGAGGCCATTGCGTCTCTTCAAAAACGTCACTTGCCTATTTGTATTGTTCTCAATTTTCTTTATTTCCAACTTCACCTTACCCATTTATATATGTCTTTCTATAAAAAAAGAAATCCGTTTGGTATAAATATCGCTTTTATAAGAGAGCTGCCAAGATTAGAAATATTTTATCAAAAGAAAAGAGAAAATAGAAAAGATTGAAGAGAAAGAAAGAAAGTGTAATAGGGATAAATTAGTGGGAAAGAAGCTTTGGAATTTATAGGAGAGAGAGCTCAAAAAATGATAGAGATGAAGTTGGCGTCATATATGGGAGGTTTAGAGGCAATGGCCAAAATAAACCCACGCTGCATTTTGTTTTTTGTTTTTTTGTTTTCCAACAGCTAAATCAAAAAATCATTAACGGTTCCATTTTTATGGCTGAGAACTGCTCTTTTTGTTGCCCTGTTATAGCCCGGCCCAATTTCAACCAATTCTCAGCAACTACGTCAGGAAGGGTGCATGCAATGTACTCTCAATTTTTTGAATTTTTATTCCGTCAGATTACCTGATATAGATTACGTCAGGTAGCCTATAATATGTCGCCATGTGATTTTACTCTTTACCGCGCGGCCCGACGACCCGACGGACCGAATCCAGGATTACTATGTTCGTGTATTGCTCGGTATTTGCTCGGTATTTGCTCGGTATTGCTAGGTATTACTTAGTATTGCTTGGCGATAACGAAAGTACCGCTCTGTGGAGCCAATATCGAGCTATACCGAGTAATACCTAAAAGAACTCGGTATTGCTCGATATTGGTCTTCACAGAATAGTATTTTTCATTTTTGTCGAGCAAAATCGACAAATACCTTAGCAATACTGAGCTACGCAAACTCCCGGATCCATTCCGGGTCAGGTCGTCGGGCCGCGAGGTAAAGAGTAAGAGCATATGGCGACATATTATAGGCTACCTGACATAGAGCTACATCAGGTAACCTGACGGAATAAAAATTCCAAAAATTGCGAGTACATTGCGTGCACCGTTCCTGACATAGTTGCTGAGAATTGGTTGAAATTTGGTCGGGCTTTACACTACAGGAAAAACGCTGAAAACCGACGGTTTTTTCCGGCGGTTAGTGTAGATTTACCGGCGGTTTTTAACGTTACCGGCGGTCTCACGGCGGTTTGTTAACCGCCGGCAAAAACGGCGTAGGAAACCATTTCCGACGGCGTTTTACCGGCGGTTTATTTTTGCGGCGGTTTTCCGCGGCCATTACCCGGGTGACCCACGGAATTTAACGTCGGTCTTCCGCGGTTTGGCCGCAGTATTGTAAACGCCGGAAAACCGCCGGTCAAAGTATCGGCGGTTTTCCGGCGGTTATACCTGACGTCGTTTGGTTCATTAGACCGCCGGACGGCGCCGTTAGACCGCCGGACGGCGCCGTTAGACCGCCGGTAGGTACGGCGGTGGACGGCGGTTATAGCGCGTCGGTTTTACCGACGGTTTAAACCGTCGGGCGTCCATGTATAACCGCCGGCGGCCGTAGGTAAGCCGCCGGTACGTACCGGCGGTTTAATAATATAACGGCGGTGGTTTATCTTGTCCGTCGGTATCGTAGTTTCCGGCGGCTAACCGCCGGTTAGCTGCCGGAAACTGTAGCACTTGAAAAAAAAAATTGACAGCATCCCCTCTATTTGAGGGAGGTTCACTAAAAGTCTAAACCTGCAAGAAAAAGCTATATGTTGGGCAACACGCCGCTATATTCATCACAACCAGAAAATACAAACAAAATCAAAAATTCATCAACATTACAATAACAAATTCACAAGATAGTTCATGATAATGCTACATCACCAGTTTAGAAGTTCACAAGTTCTAATTTTACATTCATCAACATAATAAACATCTAATCTCATCGGTATCCTCACTGTCTGCAGATGGTGCTCCTGTTGGTCCTTCTTCCTTTGTTTTCCAGCTCTGTAGGATTGCAACTCTGCTTGCATTTCATTCTGAGCCTTCCTCTTTCTTCAATCTCTTTAGCTTGAACCCTTTTCATCTCTTCAATCTCTCTAGTAAGTGCTGCAACCCTCTCACTTACAGATTCTTCAGCTCCACTTGGATCATGGAAGCAGAGGTGTATGAACTGCCCTCAATAGCAAAAGCTTGTGAAACCATGCCATTACCCTCCCCCTCTGTCTTCCAACAACACTTCTGCATGTCTGATACTCAGAAGTATGGGCCGATCCAGAAGATGATCCCTCGCCAGTGGACTGCCTACTTTCTCTAACTCGTAAGAAATCATCCTGCAAGTTACAATATGTTTTATTAAAATAAATTTTTATTCTAAAAATCCAAAAATTTATTCTAAAAATCCAAAAATTTTTCTCACATTGGCCTTCTTAGATTTCTCATCAACCCACTGCTGGTCAGCTTGATGTTGATGAGTTCTTGTATGCAGCTCCAATGGTGTTGGCTCCCGACCCAGGTGCTTTGATAAATCAAGCTTCACTCTCGGGCTTTAGGATGCTAGATTTTTATGCTTCGATACGGACATCTAAACATTTTATCAAGCTGAAAGGAAGGCAGTTGAGATGCAACTTGAATGAAAGTTTCAACTCCCTGTTATAAATTCAACTGTCAATCCTTTTCGACCCGGCAACAATCTGTATACATCCAATATCTCTCTTTTGGATAGTCATTTGCACGTTGAAGTAAACGTACCCTACATGTTGGGCTAAACAATCTGTTATATTGTTCTCCATCTCAGCAATCGAATTTTAATAAGGCCATCTCAAACAAAATTTTCAAAGGATATTTTATCTAAACATTGGGTTTGCTTTCCACTTTCCAAAGCACACACGTTCACACATACAAATTCCACATCACCATTTTCTAAAACACATATAAGTTACTTTCCAACAACATACAACAAGTCACTTTATAGACTACGCTTCTTCCTTTTCTTACACACAAATTTACTTTCTCAACTCATAAATTATACAAATTTTACAATTCCTTTTCAAACACAAGCTTCTACAAAAAACTTTTCATTCACTTTTTTTTTTAAGCATTCATACAATTTACCTTTTCAAAATTCATACCTTTACATTCCAAGCTCACACAATCTCTTCGAGCAATGCTCATCACTTTTAAGATACTACTTCTCATTATTCAAACACCAAGTTCATTTCTTTAAACCCTTCCTTTCACTTTTTCACCTTTCAAAACACACAAGTTCTAAAATTCAAATAATAACTTTCTACAAAATTAAGTACTTTACTTTTTTACTCTTTACCTTCTACACAAATCAACGCACATTCACTCTCAAATAGACTTAGCTTCTATACTAAAAAAATGTCATTGTAATATACAAGTTCCATAAAACCTTCTAATAATAAATATGAGAAATAAATTGATGCCATCCTACTCTTTTCAAGACTCATTAAATTACCAATGTAAAGCATATAAACTAGCATTTGAAACATACATTCTCAAAATTTAATCACGAAGGATATGCATAATTTCCAATGAATTTCATACTTGAACCGAATTCCTGTTCTCGATGAAGAGTATGAAAAAATCTCTCTATATTTCAATTTTGTAAATGAAAACAATAAAGACAACTTCACCATTATCACTTATATCCCATTCATAACAGAAGTAACCAAAAATTTCCTCCAGATCTTGAAAGAGATTCAAATGGGCATTACTCTATTATATTTAGAAAATAAGGCTTTATGTAAACCATATCTTTTTATTTTTTAGATAAATGAAAGACAATTCTTTAGCAACACATATCTCAAACAACCTTTTTTTTTTTAGAGAAAACGATGCAGTTATATTCTAATTCAACAAAAACTTACACAAAGACCAAATTCTATTGTATAAAGGTTCTCTTCCAAGAGAAGCAAAAAGAGAACAAATAATCCAACTACCCTATACATTTTGAATCAAAAATTGGAGTTTAAGAATTTGTATCATCTTATTTATTTGAATAAAAATGAAATAGAGAAATCCACTTTTCCAATCTCAAGAAATGTTAACTGATTAAGAAGCATAAAGCAAAACAATCTATGTTCTTATTCCTTTAGAAACCTGAACCAAATGAGATGATTATTTGAGAAGAATAGGAGATTTGAGAAGTGATTATATGAAGAACATTGAAGAAGAGGAGAGAGAGAAGAATGTGGAGAGTTCACCTTGCAAACGAATGAGGGTTGGTGGCTCTCGGTTTGTGCGAATGGAGAGGCGACGAGGCGGAATGGGGTCGGCGGCGGTCGGAATGGGGTCGGCGGTCGGAGTTCCTTCGTCGGGGGCTGATCGGACGAGCGGAGGAGACGATAGAGCGAGCGACCGAGAGAGAGAAGGAAAGAGTGAAAATGAAATGAGCGGGGCGAGGGGGCTCGTATTAGGTCTAGACCGCCGGAACAAAATCACTTATCACCGGCGGTTTGGACCGCCGGAAAACCGCCGGTTAATGTTGATATCCGGCGGTTTACCGGCGGTTTATAGACCGTCGGTAATACCGACGGTGTATCGTAGCTAAGCCGCCGATTTGACCGTCGTTAGAGTCCGACGGCGTAACCGCCGGCGTAGCCGTCGGTAATACCGACGGTCTATAAACCGCCGGTGAAAACCGCCGGTTTTTGCCATTTTTCCTGTAGTGGAATCGTTAATGGTTCTTTCTATAAACAGGCCAACAAAAAGAGCAGTTCTCAGCCATAATAAATGGAATCGTTAATGGTTTTTTGATTTAGCTGTTGGAAAAAAAAAACAAAATGCAACGTGGGCTTATTTTGGCCATTGCCTCTAAATCTTCCCTACATTGCGCCAACTTCATCTCTTTCATTTTCGAGCTCTCCCCTATAAATTTCAAAGCTTCTTTCCCACTAATTTTACCCTACCACTTTCTTACCTTTCTTCATTTTTATATTTTCTCTTTTCTTTTGATAGAAATATTTCTAATCTTGGCAGCTCTTCTCATAAAAGCGATATTTATTATCCAAACGTAATTTTCTTTTTTTATAAAAAGACGTATAAATGGGTAGGGTGAAGTTGGAAATAAAGAAAATTGAGAACAATACAAATAGGCAAGTAACGTTTTCGAAGCGACTCAATGGCCTCATCAAGAAAGCTTATGAGCTCTCTGTTCTTTGCGATATAGATATCGCGCTCATCATGTTCTCCCCTTCTGGCAGGCTCAGTCTTGTTCCGGTCGCGGAGGTGAATTGAACCTTAATCATTTTTCTTTTTTCTTGCTTTCTTGCAAAAATAAATGATATTTTATAATTTAAATAATTTTATTATTATTTTTAAATATTGCGGATTGAAGATGGATTGAAGTGCATTAATATGCGAGAGCATGACAAAGGAGGGTATGCCATTTAATTAAATACTATTATTATATTATTTTATTTAATCATAATTAACTAATAATTATTAATAATTACATTTTTATTTCCTAATCTTGAACCGCAGTTTGATCGTATTCCTGTCTATTTTCATGTCTTCATCTTTTTTTTGTTTTCTTAGACTTCTTGAGGTGGCCTTAATTGTGGTAAATGAAGCATTTTTTTTTACTTGGATTTGAATTTTGATTGGTACTTGTTGCTGAAATCAAATTTGTCCTTTCTTCCATAAACTATTTAGACCTGAGCAATTTATTCTTCCTTTTTTTCCCTCCATTTGAGCATTCCTTGGAATTGAAGGTAATCTAGCTTATGCCATAGAAAGAGTGGTTTTCTTATATATGTAGTATTTTTAAAATATTCATACCTTGTTTGGCAGATCTCAAAGGCATTATGGTAGATTCTCATCCTGATTTTGGATTTAACACTTTTAAGATATATCATGAATTTGTTGACGTCCTCCAAATATCTTTTTAGTGATCTAGATCATTCGTAAGATCCGTAAGCAAGGTGTGCAACCTCTCTCTGAGATACAACCGATTTGCAGAGATCTCTTTAAGCATAGAGACTAAAGTTTCTCAAAAACTCCAATGGATGATTGTGCTTTTGCAACATCTTGCCACATGTCCAAGATTGAGTAGAATAGCATCGTGGGGTCTATTAGCAAGATTGTCTTTGCATCAACTCTTGCAATGCGTTATCTGACAAAGCTAGCCATGCCGCTCATCTTTGGTGAACAAGTGCTATTTCATTTTTTGTCTGCAAAGATTGAAGCCATTTTGCCCAGTGAACTGACTATTTCCAATTTGCCAATACCATTAAGATTTCAATTTTTGTGCGTTGATGCCAATGTAAGAGTAAGAAGTGATTGGTGAATATTACATTTTTTACCTTCTTGATAGAACCCTTCTAAAATACAGTTTATCTACCTTATTAGTTTTGTTCTCCCATGATTTATTCTTGAATGTTGCTCTTAATTGTGTGTGCCTTTTGGTTTAACCTTCTTTATAGAAATCAAATTATGTTCTAACATGTATTCCATACTTGCTTTTCAGAACAATAGTGGATCATTTAGCTTTGTGGATTATATAATACAACACAACTTTTGGTTGAAGCGATGGAATAGATAAAGCAGACGTGCCCGTGCTTGTGGGTCCTCTGTTCTAGAATGTATGGATGGAAAAGGGAAAAAGAAAGATAAATAGAAAGAGGGGAAAAGAGAGAGGAGAGAGCATCTAATTGGATTTTTTAGAACTTATAAACAACTAAAGATTTCATGGGTAATTATAGAATTCATAACTAAGGCTTCACTAAGGCCACACAAGGAGGAAACACTATTTAAAATCCTAACATACAAGTTTCCATTAATTAAAAATAGTTGAGTTAGTTATCAAGATTTACAAGATTTCAATAACAATAATAAAATCTATCAATATAAAATAGTATATAGTAATTAGGGGTGTCAAAAACGGGTTGCAGATCGGTTCGGGTCAATCTGACAGTGACTTGTTGCTGTTCGACACGACTCGAATCAAACCTATTTTTTGCAAATGGGTCAGATTTTACAACTCGGATCCGACCCGCCAAAGCCCGAGTTAACCCAAACCGATACGTTGACTCAGGGCCGGGCAAAAATCGCTGGCGATGCCATGGTGTGCCGCTGTGCGTGGTTTTCGGTTAAGGCTTGCTGCCGGCCGGCGGACTAGGCACCGCAGGTCGGCAAGCGTAAGGCGACGTGGGCGAAGCAGGGTCTAGCACGTGCAAACTTAGGGCTTGCTAGTGGCCGGCAGACGCGGGAGCGATAATCTGGTCCGGTGCTTATGTCCGAACTCGCGCGGGCTAGGCACTTCATGTGCCAGACGATGGGGCCGAAGTAGGGTCAAGTGCACGCGGGGTGATGTCGGGTTGGTTCCGAGTCGATGTCGGGTTTTTGAGTTGACAGGAACCTGACCCGAATTTTCCATTGGGTTAGGATTTTAAAGTCGAACCTGTAAAGGCTGTTTTCCTCCCAGGATCGTCCGGGACGAAGTGGATCGTCCTGGGACGATCTGGACAGATTGTGAAGAAATCTGCATGTTCGTCTGTACGAACCTGGAACAGTCGGGACGAACCGTTGGGACGAACTGAACCCGAGTGTTTCGTTCCGGGACGAGGAAATTGGCATTTAATTTCGTCTGGACGATCTGGTCCACGATTTGGTCCAGAGGAGATCGTCCCGGGACGATCGGGGACATCGTCCTGGACGATCTTGCTTAATAAATATCCGATTTAAGTCGTTTTGAAGAGAGAGGAAGTCCAGGAGAGAGAAAACCGAAGGAAAAAGAAGAAAAATGGATTTTTGGGCGACTTCCGTCCGTTTTCGTCCGTCGCCGTAGTTGGAGAAGTTGACCGACTCGAAGTAAGGCACATTCCGCCTTTCTCAATATTCAGAAACGAGAATTTTGACGACTTTTCTGTGGCAGAACCCGACCCGTTTCCTAACGGGTTTTTTGGTCGGGTCAAATATTGACACCCCTAATAGTAATAATAATAATAATAATTGTTGTAGTATGAATATTAGTAGCAGTAATGGTCATAATACTTGTAATTATATAGCAAAAGTGATAATGAAAGTAATATTAATAGTAATAGTAATAATAGTGGTAATTTTAATAGTTCAAAAAACAATATAGTAAAAAAAAAATAACAATAATAGTAAATAGTAGTAGTAATATTATTAATAGTAATAGTAACAGTAGTATTCGTAATTTGATTTGTAATAATAATAATAATAATATGTATAAGATTTGTATTAGTTGTAATATTAGTATCAATAGACAATTGTAGTATTAGTAATAATTTAGTGCATGAGTCAGTATTAGTAGCACTATTAATCGTATAGTGGTGAGGTAGTTATAATATTATAATAGCAATAGTAATGTTTTAATATTATGGGTAGTATATAATTGTAGTAGTAAAAAATATAGTACTACTTTTGGTGGGATTTACATACATAGCACTCAAAACTATACAACAACAACAACAATAACATCAAGCCTTTGTCCCACTACGTGGGGTCGGCTACATGTATCCTTTTTCGCCATTGTGTCATGTTAAAAATCAGATTATCATTTAAATCTAATAAAGAAAGATCATTTCTAATAACGATGGATTGGAGCCAATGACAGGCTAAGATGTGGGTGGGTTGACTGGCCTGGGGTGGATAAGATGAGGTAGTGATCATGGGAGGTGTAGTGGTCGGTGTCGGGCAGTACACAAGGTTGGCTCGACAAAGATGAGGTTTAGTTGGGTTCTACGTTGTGCTTAAGTGGAGGCGGGTTTGTTGCGAAAATGTCCGATGTCTAAGTCTCGAAGATGAAGTTTTTCCTCTCTGCTTATCCTGACCTATCATGACTTAATTTTCATCATTGAGGGCTTCGTCAAGGCTATTAACAGGAGTAAATGTAGTGTTATATCATTTAAATGGTGTTATGTAGGCGTTAAATATGTAAATCCTTTCGTTGTGAGTGTTATATATATAAATTCCCCTTTTCCTTGAGCCTTTGCTTTGTTCCAAAATTTTAATTTCTAATAAGAACATGCTTACAAGAAATCTAATCATTTGTTCAGCTTTAAGATAATATTATTCAAACTGCTAATTGTAAGTCGTTTTTTTTATTAATCTATTAATTGTGGGAATGAAGCATTGCCAATTTTAAGTGTCTTCTGAAGTTAATTATTATTTACTTGTTTTTGAATGCAGAACTTTTTGTTTTTAACCGCTGTTGACCTCGTTTTTCGCTCGAGCACGTTCGATCGACGCGATTGTTCCTCGTCGAGTTCAATTTGACCCGAATCGATTTCAATTTGAGTTCAATTTGATTTGATCTAATCGATCGAACCTAGCCCAATTCTAAATCAAGACAATTTGAGCCAAATTTGCATCCAAACCCAACTCAAATCAGCCCAAATTAATCCTAAATAAATTCCAATCTACTTTTGGCTTAATTTGAATCATTCCCTAAATCCGGTAATCGCATCGAACGGCTCTGATTTCCTCAAAATCCAAAAAATCGACCGTTGCCGCAGTATTCAGTCGCATTGAGTACCCTGGCCTTTCCTCTCTCTCGGGATTCCGCTCCCTCTCGATCTTTCGTCCAAAAAGCAACCCAGGCGAATCCTGATCCCCTTCCTCCTCTCTCTCGCGTAGGGACCGAACCCGAAACCCTTGCTCCTTCTGTCCGAAGCCGCTTGGATCGTCGACTTCCCCCTCCGACGCCGTTCAGCCCAAGGCCGCAGCCTTCCTCTCCCCCGCTCCCTCTCGGACTCCCTCGCTCAGTTCGCAAGGCACCCGAACAGCTCTCCCTCTCACGCTCCCTCTCTTGGTTCGTGAGGCCCGAGATCACTCAGCACCGACCCCCTCTCTCCGTCTCTTCCCTGTTCGCACAGCAAGAGAAGCCTCTTTCCCCTCAATGGCAGGTGAAATTTCTATGCTTTTCTTCTTCATTTTTCTCCCTCCATTTGCTTTATACTTCTTGCTGTCTCTATCACTTTCTCCCTCTCTATACCTCAATATTCTACCCAGAATCCCTCTAGTTATCTGCTATTAGCCACATGAAACGATTATCTCGTGATGGTATTAGTCATGCGTGATTTTCCTTGCTCCATGTCATACACGCTTGCACTGGTGTGTCAAATGAAATAATGTTAATCTTTATATTCCTTTAAAGAATCATCTCCGAGGCTCATTTAACTACTTGAATGTAGAGAGTATATCCTGTGTAAACTAGCATGGATGAGAGGTACATATATTTTAATCAGTTGTGCTTTTATGAAGTTTTAGAAAACATTTGGTATGTTAACTGTTTGATGAAATGCCTCAACTTGGTTGTGTTTGTATTGAGGCTTTGTTTTAAGATAATCTAAATAGTTGATGTTGCATTGCGTAAGTAGGGAATCCATGTCAAACCATGTATGAGCCATTCATATATACTTTTCTTAAGAGATTTAGATGAGTCACGTGAATATCTCTAGATTTATGTTTAGTTACTTCTCTTAACACTTCATTATCAGTTTTACTTTGTTTTGAGAATATGAGACTTGAGTTTGGGGTTTAAGGCATACATTCCAACAATTATGTACTTGCCGCTGAATCGGTGTTAAAAAAAAGTGAAATTTTGAATCTATGAGTCCCTTGTTTAAAAGGAAGGGGGGTCCTTTGGTGGCATGAGAGAGAAAGAAATTTTTTGGTTGGAAGAATCCTGGAATTTTGTTTTATGTAAGAGAGATATTTAAAAAATGATTTTATGTTAAAATATTTTGTATTGGAAAGTTTTAAAATTTGTTTTTATTAGAGGGGTTTCATGATGTGGTTTTATATTGTAGAATCTTATGAGTCTTAGAAAGTAGTTTGTAAAATTTTGACTTCTTTCAATCTCCCACTCGACATAAGCATCTAAATAAGTTCATCATATCCCATGGATTGTTTCTTTGGACCTTATTCTATATGAATTCGAGCATGATTAGTATTTCTCTATACTTGTGAAGTTTTGTTGGCCCTTGAACCTTGTCCATACGTGTTGATTTGAAAGAGATATTTCTTGATTATTGGGGAAGGCTTGATGGGTTGTCATGAGCCATAAACACATCATTGATTATAAATTTTTGGCAAAATATGAAAGCAAATTTATAGTTTTGAGTTAAGTGATTTCTTAAATATTTGATGGCATACAATGTGTAGGTTGGAAGTTTGGGGGAAAGGTTATATGTTTGTGTTGATTTGTTATCTTGAGCTTTATTTTACTGCGAATCGAAGGGGTGAATGGGCATGAAAGCTTTATAACTTTCTTTTATATATATTTGTGGTAATTTGACATACCTCACTAGGATTAGAGAACTTTTACATATATTCATGAAGACTTGTTTTGTCTTGAAAACTTTTGGGAAGGTTTGAGATGTTGAATGTATGTTTTGCAATGACTATTTTTCTGAAATGGCGATACTTGAACAAACTTTTCTTTTAAAATGAGCAACAAGTTCTGTCTCTTTTATAGAATTAAAATAGAAATTTTAGAACTTTTTTTTTTTATTTTTTTATTGGATATTCTAAGTTGTGATGGCACTATTGAATTCTTCATTAAGCTTTTTTAAAAAAAAAAAAAATGGAATCAATTGTATTCGTTTCATGAATGGAAGGTTATTACACACATGGCTAAATATTTTGTTAGAGGATTTTATGCATGCTTGTACTTATACCATTCCACTTACACTTCACTTGATAATGTTGTTATGGAAGTTTATTAGAGAATCTTCTATATTTGTGTTATAGCATTTGTGGATGATTTGATGAAAAGTGTTTTGATTTATCTCATGAAATGATTATGATTTGTTTTAAAATTTTAAAGTTACTATGATTTGTTTTGTGCTAGGGAATCACACTTCTTGTATCTCTTCTTGTTAGAGGGTTTTATAAGTTATTTTGTGATGAGCTTTTGTGAACGTTTTATAACAAAGAGCTTTATGAAATATTTCTTTTTGTTGTTGTCGAAAGATTTCATGATTTTCCTTGTGTTGCAAACTTAAGAATTTGCTTTTGTTGGAAGAAGTTTTGATTTGCTTATGTTGAGATGATTTATCTTTGGCTCTAAATGTGTTTGTTTTTGTATTAGAAGGTTTTGTGAGTCGTCTTTAGAAAGAGAGGTACTATAAGATGTTTTATATCGGAAAGGCTAATGAGCATTTACTTTTACAGTTAGAAAGCTTTTTTTTGATGAATTTTGTGAATTGTTTTATGTTGAGAAGTTGGACGATTTGGATTTCACGAATGCTTTACAATGAGAGGTTTTATAAAACTCTCTTGTTGTAAAGCTTCATGGATTCCTACCCCACTCCAAATGAAAGAATAGACACTTGATTATTGGTTGTTTTGGTAGGATTTTGTGTCAAAAGAGGGGATTTTCGTAGATGATTTTTGTAGGGTCTTGTGTAGTATTTTGTTTAGAGGTTTGCATAGGGTGTTTGGAGGCTTCTAGTTTTATGACTTGCTTAGTGTAGTAAAGTCCCTTAGTAGTTTTCTTTTTAGAGCAATCTAATGATTACGGCATGAATTGATTTCCTATTAAATCACATTAGTTTCTAAAAGATGAGTTTTGGGATTTGAAACATTAGGAAGCTTTGTGTTGGAAGGCCTTTAGTGTCTTTTTGGATCAAGATAGTCATTGCTCATTTGGATTTTCTCCCTTTAGTGTTAGCTTCTAAAGATAAAAAAAAAAAGAATTTTGGATAAATATAAAACAAACGAAAATTTTATTTTAAGTGTAGTTTTAGGAGTTTGTTTCCCTTGTTGCTATGAGTTTGGTAGTGGATAGTTTGTGTAGTCGAGTCGGGTTCGTATCAAGTGTCTTATTTGGATTGTGGGAATAATAAAGGGCATTGTAAATGTTGCTTTAGGGCACACTTGACTTCACATAAGTGTGCCCAATAACAACAATGCTTACATTCCTTTTATTTCTGATTTTTATTCTTTTTCTTTCTACTGTTTTGCTACTTATTATAGTACTTTTATGCATAAATCCCTAAGCTTATTAGTACATGTACAAATGTCTAAAGGGTTAGAAAACAAAACTCATTTTAGTCCTACAACACTAGTGACATCTAAGGACAAAAATTAAGGACCAGGTCTTAGATAACATAGACTTAAGGTGCATGCTCCCTATAGGATAGAGACATCAAAACATAGAAAACTTAGCAACATGTTTTCCTAGGTTTATGGTGCTTTAATTTACTAATAATCAACCAACGAATCAACCCTAATTCAATCCTTTAAAATGTACTAAAACACTTAATTTTTATTCTAACCATAATTAATATTCCATAATCTCTAAAATACATAAATCTAAATCAATTTCAACTAATCTAATAATTAACTCCTAACTAACCTAAAATTTAAAAGAAGTAGATTTAATTAAGGGATCAAATCATAAACTAAAATTTTTTAGAATAAAATACTCCTAAATATCAAATCTTAGATCAATCCTTAAAATCAATCAACAAATTTGATTAATAAATTGCCTAATCTACATTTCTTTTTCTAATTTATAATCAACTAATAATTTAACAAAGTTGATTATCACTGGGTAACCCAGGCCTACGAGGCTATTAAGTTAGCCCCAAGGAGGATGAAATAAATCTCACGGCCTCGGTGTGAAACAAAGGTGGTAATCGATCAAATTCTAAAATAAAATCTTTGAAATCGATCCTAAGATACTAATATTTAAACTTAATCAAAATCTCCTTTTTCCCCTTTAACAAATCAAATGCAAGCAATTATAAATAAATCATCCTACATAGGACCTATCCAAAACTACACACTGTTACACACACCTAGACTTGTTTGGTTAGGACACGACTTCTAGCTCTAGGTTAGGCCGATATTTTATTTTGTTGTTCAGTATTTATTACATGCTCATATTGTATAAATGCAATTCTTAAATTTCCTGTCAGTTATATTATTTTATTTACCTGCATTTCTTTTCTGAACGGCATCTACGCTCATTTACATATTTTTCTCTTATCTTATATTGCGAGGTACATCGGAGCTTGATGATCAAACGGGAGCATTCGCTTTGGAGCTTTTAAGTGGCCGCGCCACAATCTGGAATTGTTTGCTCATGAGCTTGTAAGTGGCAACGCCACAATCAGGTATAATTTCTGCAACCTAAACTCTTAATTATATATCGGAATTGCTACACATCACACACAACTTGTTAATAGGTATTCTAGTATATTTAGGTAGCTGGCCTTAGGTTAGTTCACTACCGAAGCTTTGGCCCTATAGGTCAAAGCTTGCCTCCCTTCTGTGAGCCCTAGAGACCATTAGGGTCATTTAGGCCTGTAAAGTAGGCCACCTACTTGTGCCATTGGGCATCGTTGTTTTCCCACACGAAGTGGGCATCGCTAGGATTTTAGCCTTTTCCAGTTTTGGGTACGATACCCCCCTTTTTTCTGTGAGCCTTAGAGACCATTAGGGTCATTTAGGCCTGTAGAGTAGGTCACCTATTTATGCCATTGGGCATCGCTGTTTTCCCACACGAGGTGGGCACTGCTATGATGGTTTTCTGTGCGGGTACCTTGCCTGGAGGGTACCCTTAGAGTGTTTATTTACTTTTTCTGTACTCTGAATGTCATACATACATTTTACACACTTTGCTTTTTATTGCACCTCACTCATACGCATGCATTACATCAGTAGACATAGGGGTATTTTGTATCTTTTTCATGTATCATACAACGCTAGATCTATTCCTCTGCATATTGTAGGGTCCTTGATTTAAATCTTTTGAATTGCAAATCCTTGGTTGTGCTTAGGATTTTAGCTGGCTTCCTTTTTTCAGGCAAGGAATAAGTCCAGATTGCATTAGTTAGGTCGTAGATGTTAGTATCGTATGTACGATACTATATCTTTTATAGATTTAAGGTTTAAAGGTGAGTGGTATGAGTGTACCCTTACACACCTTATTGGTGGGTAAGTTCTCCATTCTTTCGGAGGCTATAAATCCTACCAATCCGTGTCACACAGATGACGCCACCTCCTTCTTTCTCTCATGCTTGCTTGAGATGCGTTGCCTCTTTCTTTTCTCCAGTTTTCCCTTTTCTAGACCGGCCGAATGTTGACTGAACCACGCGTGATTGATTGATCCAATTTGGGACCTTCTTTCCCTTTGATTAGGAAAGCCTAGAAACCCCTTTGTACTAAACCCATTTGGAGAAGATAATCTAACATCCTTAATCGAGAGTTTTCTTAGACCGAGGTCTAAGATGTAATTAACTACGGGGGCTTGCGCCCATAGGAAACCGATCCCCACAATCAAATAAACCCCATTCGAGCTGATGTATCGAATGGGAGAAATCTCGTGAACTTTTGGGTTATGCATATTATTATCCATCGAGGCTAGTAGGTGAAAGCCGCTATCCTCCATGGCTAATCGTATCTATAACTCCATCTGCTCTTCCATCGGCCTGCTTGTGTCGATTGTAAAGGTTCACGACCATTTTGTCCTGCGGGATAGTGTGATCGTGCTCTTTGCATTCGAACCACATGAGCAGAATCCTTTCGGAGACCCACAACCACTGACTTAATTCTCACTGGTACATGTAGGAAAAGTTTGACTTAAGTGGTGGTTGCGGTAACTAGCTTGAAACATCAAATTTAAATGGCTGGATTTGTACAGGGAGATTCTTCACACCATGGAATGTTAAAAAAACGAGCAAGAAAATAATTCTCAGGAAGAACCTCATGTTTATTCGGCCAGATGGTATTTTTCAAGGAAGGAAATTGAAGAAAACTCTCCATCAAGAAGAGATGGCTTTGATCTGAAGAAAGAGGCATATTTTCGGAAATCATATTGCACTTATTTGCAGGATCTGGGCATGAGACTTAAAGTGTAAGTATCAGTATTTTATTTAATCCTTTTTGTTTTTGTGTGGTCTAATATTCTCTCATCGTTGCACATGTGACATGTGTTATAATTTATAGCAGATTCTTTTGCGTAATCATCTTTCTTACTCTTTTACCAATTCTAAAAACTCTCTGCCAACTATTTAGAGTTTTATAAATCCTCTTGCAGTCACTTGTTTTTGGGCTTTTCATGAGGTGTTAACTCTATTTTTGAGAAGTATTTTTGCACTTTCAATTTGGCAAATATCATTTTTTGTGAAATCAAGTTTTGGATAAGTTGTGCAATTTTTTTTTGTCTAAACTGCAGTTCATAACTAGTGTAGCACGCAGGAAGGATTGATTGGATGACGAGGATTCAGAACGCTGATCCAGTTAATGATGATAAAGATGAATAATCATGATATTATAAATAAGCTGAAAATTTTAGCTTCTTAGATATTAAACCGAATATGGGGTATACTTACTGCTTTCATTCAGGATTGACATTAAGAACTTAAAATAAATATTGAAAAGGATTAGGGAGAATTGGTTTTTTATTATTCCTCTACTTGTGAAGTGTTTATAAAATCCTAAGAGAGTTTTTAATATGAACATTCAAATCAGAAAAGAATAATTATAATTATCAATAATTGATGAGTTGGAATAATGATATAATTTATAATAAATATAGTGGTCCATGGATTAATAAGGTGACAGTAAATATCCCATGATTCATTGAGTTGGCATGAAGTGAATAAAGGTGGATGATTGTTGAACTTGATAGAATATTGATGGAGGATGAATTAATAAAGTCAAAATTCATGGATATTGACAAGGTTTAAAATTGCGTATTCGGGTATTGAGGCGTTTTTCGTTCGTGAGGCGAGGTGTAAGCCTCAAGGCGATTTGAGGCGTAAGCCTCAAAATCAAAAAATTGCGTAAACATAAAATAATAAATTTTGTATATACTAATGAGTAAATAATATATAAAACATAAAAATGCACAAGATAAATAGCAATGACATTAACATATCACATAAGAAGTTAGGAACTCACTAGTCATTAGCATTATCATCACTCATCAGTCATCACTAAGGGGGTCTTCATTTGAATCATCATTATGATGAGCTGCTCTCTCCTCTTCCCCCTCTCCTATAGAGTCCAATATCTCCCAATCAGCTTCTTCTTCCTCATTATTAGTTATCTTCCTCTTCCCTAAATAGTAAAATTTTTTGAACAATATCATAATGAATAATAGTGTAATACATTAATAAAAGTTTAAGAAAAGAAAACTATATTATTTATATACCTTTTTTGATTTGTTCTTGAGTTGTGGTGGATGTGGATGCTTTAAGACCATCAAAGAAATCAACATTTAAATCTTCATCTTGTAATTCAGACGGCATCACTTCAACTTCATCATCTACAAACCACTCATCATCAGATGCCACATCATCGCAAAGCAAAGGATCTTCATCATCCATTAATCCTTTTTTCTTCAAATTTCTATCTTTGAGTCTCCTATTATACATAATGTACACCAGTGAGTTCATCCTCAATGTCGACAAGCGATTTCTCCTCTTTGTATGCACTTGGTTGTAGGTACTCCAATTCCTTTCACAGCCAGATGAAGAGCATGTCAAACCCAAAACTTTCACAGTAAAACGTTGTAATTCTGGAGTCCCATCACCAAATTGAATCCACCACTCAACTGGAGATCGTTTGGCAATTGTATCTTTTGCTTGTTGTAATCCAAAAAACCCTTCTTTGTTCCTAAAAGGTACCAATTGCAAGTCAGCATTTGATCTTTCAGTTTCATCACTTATTAGACGATCCATGCAATGATATAATCCCAACTTTATTTCAGGGTTTGTAGACTTATTCTCTGTATATTGATACTGAGGGTTTAGGTAGTAGCCAGCGGCATGCAAGTGTCGGTGAAGTTGTAGTTCCCACCTATCATCAATAATATTCCAAATTTCCCTAAAGCTTCCCTCACTGCCTCCTAAGTTGGAGGCAATCATCTCTTTGGCTTCATCCATAGCATTGTAGATGAAACCCATTGCAGGCTTTTTCTCAGCATCCACCATCCTTAAAACATGAACCAAAGGTCTAGTGGTTGTAATGGCATATAAGACACTTTGTCAAAATCCGTCATTTAAAACAATCTTTCTAATCTCTTTTCCCTCAGCCTTCTTCGCCCAAGCACAACTCAACCACTGTGTAGATGTGAACATAGCCTCTAAAGATTGTCTGGCATCCAGCATGCTCTCTAAGGTCAAGTATGCGGTGGCAAATCTTGTTGCGGCTGGCCTTAGAATTTCTTTCTTCGAAAACTTTCTCATAAGAGCTAGAATCCAAGAGTGGTTGTAAATAAACTTGGTTATTTTTTTGGCTTTAGTGAGTGCATTTTTATGTTGAGGTAGATCCCCAAGCTTCTCAAGAATTAGATCTATGCAATGTGCAGCACATGGAGTCCAATACAAATGTTTCCTCTTCTCCATAAGTTTATTACCTGCAGCCTTATAAGAACTTGCATTATCTGTCACAATTTGTACAACCAAATGTTCTCCAACCTCATCAACAATGCTATCTAATAATCTAAATATGAACTCAGCATCTTTGACCTGGTCAGATGCTTCAATTGACCTTAAAAATACAGTACCATAAGGATTATTAATGAGGATGTTGATCAGACTTCTATGTTTGATATCAGACCACCCATCTGACATAATTGTTACTCCTGTTTGGGCCCAAGTCTTCTTAATTTCTTCAATGCTTTTATCAGTGCTTTCCAACTCCTTCAAAATCCATGTTCTTAAATCATACATGGTTGGAGGTTTGAACCCTCTCCCAAATGCTCCAACTGAACGAATCATGTTGTAATAAGCAGGTGATGTTGCAACATTAAATGGAATTGCATTTTTGTAGAAGAATCTGCCTATATCCTTACACACTCTTCTCCGCGCCTCTCTTGCATTTTCTGGGGCCATCTTCTGTGTAGTAGAAGGCCTATCCTCTGATGTGTCAACCATATAATGATCCATAGGCCCTCTAGCACCCCTAGATGAAATGGGCTTCATAGAAGAAGATGAATCCCTGACGCTGCGCTCACTCCCGTAGTAAGATCCAGCATCAACTCTATCCTCAAATTGCTTCTGTGCAAGATGTTTTGATGTGGTAGACTTATTCATGTATGACTTTATCTCTTCCCTTACAGCATCAGGAACTTTGGAGCATGGAGCAACATTCTTGTGAGAGCCTGAAAGGTGTTCCTTCATCCTAGTCACAACACCTTTCACAACTTTATCACAGTAATTGCATTTCAGATAGACATGTTTTATCACTTCCTCCTACATCCACCTGAGTGCTATATTTCCATGCTGGATCTTTTCTATGATCTGATGCAGCCTTATCCTTATTTTTGACCATCCTGATTGAGAGAAATTTTAGGAAGCAAACGAGTTCTTATTAATCTTTTATATGACCTGATGCAGTTTGGAGGAGACAGCAGTCTCGGAGGCTCGGACAGAAGCGTACGCTGGTCGGACGGAGAAGACAGCAACCTAACTCGCAGTCTCGCAGTAGAAGAAACCTCCAAGCAAATAAGTTTAGGGTTTAATATGCGTGCTGGATGTGTTCAGTATTATATAATGTCGAGCTGTCGATAAAGCAGAACACTGCGTATTTATGCGTATTTTGTGCGTACACTCTACGTGCACATTGCGTGTTTTGGAGCATATGTAATTTAATGTATGATTTTGTATTAATAGTTAATAAAACATGATTTTCTAGGTATTGTTTGAGTACTGGGAGTGTTAATTATTTTATTGTGCGTACATTATACGTATCTTATGCGTTATATATTGGTAAACATTGCGTTCACCATACGTTTTTTGTGCGTGGCCTATGCGTCAACATTGCGTATTTTTAATGAAAGATAAAGTCAAAGAGAAAAAAGAACATTTAATGTACATCTTTAAATACAAAAAAAAGAACATTTAATGATTATGTACAATATAAAAAATATAAGAACAAATTAAAAGAACATTTATAACAAATACAATTTTACAAGAGACCCTAATGTACATCTTCAACAAGACAACAACATCAACTTTCCTACAAGAATTATGATTGATGTCTTGTCCAATATAAATCACCTTGACAACCAAGCCTTTCCTCCATCACTGCGATACTTATCCTCTTCCCATGTTCCTGATGCCAATAACTTGTTAACAGAAACCTGATCAGGTTAGAGAGGTTTAAGTTTACAGGTTATTGGCATCAATTTCATGGGAGGAGGATAAGTATCGGAGTAATGAATGGAAGGCTTGGTTGTCAAAGATGATTTATATTGGACAATACATCAATCATTCCATTAAAAATATGATTGTCAATCAGAAGTAATGCAGGCTTAACAGAATGTAAGATTTTTTACAAGAGAAGCTTGCTTTGATAGTTTGATGTTTACCTTCTGTCAAGCCTGCTTTACTTATGTTTGAAAAAATCATGCGTTACCATAAGGCAAACGTTCCCGCATTATATAGTGAAAATTTTAATGTTGAGCAATAGTAAGTAATAAATTGTAAATAAAGGCTCATAAAAATTCAACCCACCCTCCCAACCATATCTGCCACCCGTCAGTCCACAGCTAACGAAAATTATTATTCATGTCCCGGCCCCTCAGTCCATACTCCATACTAAATGTAAGTAATCAAAAACATTTAATAGAATGTGTGCGTGTTTTATGCGTACTAAATACGTAATTTATGCGTTTGTTGTGCGTGTTTTAAGCGTATGTTATGCGTATTTTATGAGTTCGTTGTGCGTACTATGTAAAAACATTTCAAAATCATTTATAAAATTATTATTTTTTTGCTTTAAAACAAATAAGAAATTCAAACACTAATCTTTGAACGAAATTGCCAAACATAAACTTCCAATGCGTAATATATAATTTTTTACTCAAACCAATATAAATAACATTTATACACAGAATTGAAAGATATATTCAAGTGGTCCCGCATTATATAGAAGAACTATGAATGTTGAGCAATAGTAAGTAATAAAGGCTCATAAAAAATCAACCTACCTTATTATCCTCCCAACCATACTGACCTCGATCCAAACTCATACCTAGTCTAATGTGCCAATACTTTAGGAAATAATGTATGATAATCGAGAATCTATGTAATTATGCGATGAAAACTTGATACATCTACTAATTGATCTCTCATATGATGTGATTTGGTTATGTATATTACTAATCGTGTGTTACAGCTATAATGGTCAGTCGTATGCACGATCAATCTGCCCTTATTATGTTCTTTCGGAGGTCCACACATACCTGTCTAAAGGCTCATAAAATATATAATAGAATTTTGAAAATAAAATTTACTGCTTATGTCTGCGTGTAGAATGCGTGCGTTATGCGTACTCTATGTGTTCGTAATTCGTATGTTGCGAGTTCATTATGCTTATTTTATGCGTTCGTTGTGCGTACTATGTTTAAATAAGCATTTATACACAGAATCAGAATGAAAAACATTTATACACAGAAGCATTTATACACAGAATCAGAATGAAAAACATTTATACACAGAAGCATTTATACACATTACACAGAATGAAAAACTGTTATTTTGACAACGTTTTACAAAGTAATTCATATGCAAATTCTGCCCTATACTTTGACATGTCTTGTTGCCAATTTATACTATCAGTCCAATCAGTGTTGCCTTCAAGAATTATTCTTTCCATATATTTACAGACATACATTCCACAATCAAAAGAGTTCTGCTGTTTTGGTATTCTTTTAATGGTAGAAAGCTTCCATTTTCTGATATCACTAACAAAAGCTCCTTTCGTGTCAGAATATAGGGCTTTAACCTGAAATATACGTAGAGTAAGGATTAGTTCTGTAAATTTTTTAAAAATTGAAGAGTTTATGTTCATCTAATGACCTAAGTATCTGACAGACTAACACTTACGATTTTTGGAACAACAAGCCTATGCTCTTTGACGCGGTGGTCCAATGAGTCATAAAATTTCCACTTATGTTCTTTCAGCAAACCAACCAGAAGGGTAATGTGATTAGAATCAATGATTGGTTGTAATAAAATGTTGTTTGAAGAAACAGAAAGCTCGGTTATATGGTCGATTTGCAATTTGGACAATTTCTCCCTTCCTTTGTTATCCTGCAAGTGCAAGTGAGTAAATGTAAGAACTAAGAATGGATACAAAGTTACTAATCCAAAAGTTAAACTGATAAATTGAATACTAAGTTATTAACCCAATAGATTGGAGAGATGTATAGAAATTTATGGTACTTGTCTGGCATAATAACTCATTGCCTAAATAGATAGGCAAAAATATCTACATGTTCATTGCCTAAATTACTGTCGCTTAATAACTCATCAATCTCAGATCTGGAAATAAGAATGTTAATAACAAACAAGATACTATCATCCCTGCAAAAAAAAAAAATTAAATACGCATTTCATAAGCATAACCCACGCATATCATACTCATAACACACGCATATCATACGCATACCACACGCATATAATAAGCATAACCCACGCATATCATACGCATACAACACGCATATCATACGTATATAGATCTTCAAACAAAAATAAAGTTGCAATTTTTTACCTTTTAGAGTACTTTTTCAAACATTCTAGCATAAAATTTCTCTTCTCAGAAGTCAAACACATAAGTCCTCTGTAATTTTCTATTTCAGCTGCATAAACATAAGTTACAGGTTTTATTTGAATGTTATCTACTGGTATTGGTTCATTTGGTTTTGTATATGGAACAAGTTGCATTTCTGCTGGGACTGGCTCATTTGTTGGGATTGGATCTTTTGGTGGGATTGGATCTTTTGTTGGGATTGGCTCATTTGGTTCATTGGGGCTGTGGGGTTGGATATCTGATCTCTGTCTCTTATTGGAAGATGAAGAGTAGCTAATAGATCGTTTCTGAGGAACTACTTTGCTCTGATCAATGTAATTATTGAGCTTGACCTCAATAACTCCAACTCTCTCAGTAAGATCTTCAAACTTTGTGCTCAGCCTGTCTTCAAATTCTCGAAAAAGTTTTGTGCATGTTTCTTGGCAGGATTTCATGATTGTTTCTTGTATAGACTGAAGTGCTTCAGCAGAAAAACTTAAATGTGGTTGCTGAGGAGATTGGTGGGGGTCTTGCTGAGGAGGTGGGGTATGATGGGGAGATTGGGGGGGGTTGTTTTGATGGGTGGATATGTCATGAGGGGAATCAGGGGATGTAGGGCAGTTTGGTGGATATTTCTCGACATTAACCATATCCATTTCTTCCTGGTTTACTGCCTGTAGGACATTACAAATTTGACTTTTCCTTATATTGGCAAATAACTTAGTGATCACCTCTGTAGTATATACAATATCATCAGCCCATCGAAGAAAACGGGGCCTTTTGTCAGAATGCATAGGAGCATGAATAGTAGTATGCTCCAGGAACCAAATCTGTATAAGATGAAAGAAAATTTTAGCACTCACATTGAGCCAATAAAATTTTGAATGAATTTAGCAGTTAGCACTTATCACTCACTATTAGCAGAGGTACAAAACCGTTGATGTAACCTGCTGGCTTCTTATTTGAAATCTTGGAGGCTGCCTTATTAAACTCTCCAACTAAAAACTCCCTAATTGAACTAGCCCAGTTTATTGACAAAAAAACATCTGGACTATTTGCTATTCTTTGGATCAACCGAGGGGTTTTGAAGTTGTTAAGTTGAAAAAGTAAATTTGAAAATAAATACATGATAAACGTTCTTAACATAGTTTCCGGGGGGGTTTGCTTGTTCAACTCCATCATGTCATTCCTTATCTCCGTTGATGTAACTGAAGTATGTGCTAAGGAATGCCAGGATATTTCCTCTCCTTTATTTGGCAGATCAGTGAGAATGGCCACTTCATCAGCAGTGAAAGGAATGGGTTGACCTTTTATAACAAAGCATTGTTTTGAAATGTCCCACCTTGAGATCAGCTCATAAATAAGAGGGACATTTTGCTCAAACCCAAGAAATTCCAAAAACTGTATCATCTTTAAATGTTTCAATCTTTCCTTGACTTCAGGAGTAATTTGCCGAGCAAAGTTATCACAGATTGTTCGAAACGAAGAAACATAGCATCTATAGGTAATTAGACGAATATATATCTGAAAATTGTAAAAAATGATAGATTAAAAATAAGTAAATGAGATACGCACAAAACAAGCACAACATACGCATAATATAAGCAACGGTCACGCACAGTGTACGCATAACATATGCATATATTACGCACTTCACACGCACATTGCAGGAAACATACAGCAAATTATACGCACGCATAAAGTACGCATAGTGTAAGCACTAAGTAAGCAACGTATACGCATTGTGTATGCACAAAAGACGCATTGAGTACGCACAGCCTACGCATATTTACTCGATGGTTAAAATTTGGTTAGGTTTTATGTTTCAAATCTCAACATAAATTTATCATATAAACCTGAATACAGAGAAAACACGATGGCATCATAGTATCAAACATTTAAAAAGTTTCGAGAAGCCATGCATACGCATAGAATAAGCATAAAATCAGAAGATCTTCATACCCTTCAACGCGAACGCATAGCATAACCACAAAATACGCAATACGAAACAGAAAACATAGCATTAAGTTACCTTTTTTTTGGGGGTGACGCCATCTTAGAAGAAACTGAGTGAAGAATGCTTGAAATTCCTCCGGGTGAATGCTTGAAAGTTCGAAAGTTTACTGTAACTTGAAAATCGAAACGTCGACTCCGCCATTCGACCTTTACAAGGGTTTAAATGTTGATGCCACGTCGACATTTCACTAGGCGCGCCACGTCGGCAACTGGGGGTCCGAACTGAAAAAAAAATAAATTAGGTTAAATTTTAAAAAGGCGACGCCTTAAATATATGAGGCGAGGCGCGCCTTATGGCGCGCCTCAGTAAACTTGAGGCGTAAGCCTCATAAACTAAACTTATTGCGTAGGCTTTGAGGCTTAATTGGTCGAAAATGCGCTGAGGCGCGCCTTTTATTGCGCAATTTTAAACGTTGGATATTGATTTTTCCACACTCCCTTTAAGTGAATGAGTGAGTGTTGTCCATTCATAGCTTGTAAGTCAATTTTTGAAATATTGTTCCTGATAATCCTTTAGCAGAATATTTGCAAGCTGGTCATTTGTGATGCAAATGGAGTGTAGGTTAGACTACTAATTAGCTTCTTTTTTATAAAATGCTTATCCACTTCAGTATGTTTTATTCAACCATTTTGCATGAGATTTTGAGCAATATCGATTGCTGACTTGCTGTCCCAATAGAGTTTCATAAGATATTTACAATATTTTATAAAATGCTTATCCACTTCAGTATGTTTGCTACCATATTTTATTTTGATTTCTCCAAGTTATGAGGTTGTCTCCTAATAATTTACAATATCCTAAAATTAACCTCGTATCAGCTATAGATCCTATATAAGCAACATTTGTGTTATGATTAAGTGTTAGATCCTCCCTCATTTTGAATAAACTTTTTTTACCTAAGTTCCTTTCAGATATTATAGAATAAAATGAAGAACCCTAAGATGTGATTTTTTGTATCTCATTCTTGAGCATTATCTTGGTGATCCTCGCGAACCATATGCTCTTTGAGTTTGTTTCAATCAATATAGTGCCCTCTTTAGTTTACCTATCTTTTGTTCTGTGTTTGTGCCAAACTCTGATGGGACCTTCATATATGCCTCCTCTAGATCACTATATAAGAAAGCATTTTTCGTGTCAAATTATTGTATTTCCCATCTTTGTTAGCTGCTAATGATAAAAGAACTCAAACTATTTTCATCTTAGCGTAGGAGAGAAATTTTTAAGATAATCAATCCCAAATGTTTGAGCATCGTCTTTTGCCACTAGTTTGATTTTATATCTTTCTAATAAACCATCATGAGTAAAGAAACATCTACACACACTTAGTTATTTTCTTTTAGTAATGTCAACAATTTTCATATTTTATTTTTAAAAAAGATTTTTATCTATTCTCTCATAGTACTATTCTAATTCTCATTATTTAAAGCCTCCAAATAATTTTAAGAATAGAAATAATATAGATTCTAATAAGGAAGGATTGATAATGATATGAAAAGTTTTTGTACAGTAAGAAGCGTGAGGGATGTTCATTTAAAGTTCTTTTGTTAGCAGGCTCATGGTTCTCTTAGCATGCTTAGTGCCTTGAACTGATTTGGTTGATTAAACTTATGCCAATTGAAATGCCTTTCTGGTGGGGGCAAGAAATATAGGGAGCCTATACTCCTCGCCCGCACAAAAGAGATACACACCTGACGACAGAAAAATGACGACTTGACGAACTAAAATAAGATGAGAGGAGAAAAGAGAGCAAACTCTTACATTTCAAATTAACAATAAACTTAGACATAAAAACTTACAAACTCGACTTAAAATAAAAGACGACACCCTAAAGTTGCTTCACTTAGAGAAGAGGGATACAGGTGGAGTGGCACTTGCGGAGAGACAAAAGAGATTAGAAGCCATGAAGAAGGGTGGAAAGAGCCCGCAGGATTTCCAAGCAAACCCGCAGGTTAAACTGTTAAAGCTTTTCCAAAAATCACATTTCATTCACTAACTTCAAACATTACAATACCCCCCATATATATAGGTATGAAAGGGGAAGACCAAAAGACACATAACATAAATTATCACAAGAACCTAAGCATTAAACCCAAATGCTTTTTATGGAAAAACAGCCCAAGCCAAGGAACCGAAGGGACAACCGCGGGAGCCAAGGAGGCCGCACGGATCCAAGGAGTCACGGTCACGAAAAGGAGCCTAGGCACGGAAATCCAGCAGCCGGCCGGAATCCCAAGGGGCAAAAGCACAAAATACTAAAGGCCATGGTGGAAGCCAAAGAGCCACCTCATGGGAAAAACAAATCTTGGAATTCCAAAAGCCGGTTTTGAATTCCAAGAGACATCATAACTTAAAACATTAAAAACATAAAAAGCATAAAAATGCATTTAATAAAAAGATAACTATGAGCTAAAATCATAGCTAATAATGAGCTAACCCTTAGTTCAATAAGTGAATTAAAGACCAGCTCATAAATGAGCTAAAATTTCAGCTCAATTTTGATTGAGCTAGTAGACTCAAGGGAAGCCAAAAATCTAATTATTTTTGACATGGGTTGACCCCCCCCCCCCCCCCCCCCCCTTTGTCTACATCACTTTCTCCTTATGTAAATTTATTGTGGTTGAGCCGAAGTGATTGTGGTATAAGCTTGATCTATGTATGAGTGGTTGGTTCGAGAGTATAGGTGTTTGTTGGGGTGAGGGGTAATAAAGGGCACTTTAGGAGAAAATTTTATTTTGAATGATATTTCTTCCTTAAGGTGAATGATAACAACGTAGAAATCCACTATATAAAGAGTGACAATAGCATACTTATACACTTTTCTCGTGGGGAATGATAATATTTGTACCTTTTTAGTGGAAGATTAGCCTACAAAATCACATTTAATTGTTCTTAGATCAAGTTTTTCTCTATTTTGAGGGTGTGAATGGACAAATAAATCACTGTTAATTATCTTGGGAACAGTATTAGTTGAGCTGAATTGAGGAAAGAATTTGGCTAGCACTTGAGTAGGACTCTTTAGACCAAGGATCGTTATAGATAATCAGTTTATGATATGGGCGATTGTTAAGGCAACTTCCTTCCATTATTATTTGAAACATTTATTTTAAAAGAGATTATTATGTTGGCAAGTAACTATCCATTCTTTTGTTCATTGCCCCATTTGTTGGTGTGTGTATACACATTACACAATAAACTCGTTTATTATTATTTTTCCTTAGAAATAAGGAAAGAGAATGGCTAAAAAAGTCTTTGGCATTGTTGGATCTAACTTTTAATTTTAATATTGAATTGTTTTTTGACCATATTAAAAAAGATGGAGAAGATGATACTTGCATCACTTTTAGCTTTTAATAGAAAGTTCCATGACAAACAAGTGTATTCATTAATAAAGTACACTAATCATTGATACCCAGATATGCCAGGCGTGAATGGTCCCCATATGTTAGTATGGATAAGAGAAAAATGACTAGATTCATATTTTTTCATTGAAAAATTATTACACTTGTATTTTGTTAATTTACATGTATCATAATAAATTCTTTAACATTAATATTTTTAAATAATAAAGGAAATGTAGTTTTGAGAATAATAAAATATGGATGACCAAGATATAAGTGTTGGAGCCATATCATTTATGTACTAGATTTAAAGGTTTCAAAAAGAAAATATAATACATTAGGTTTGTTGGAGCTTTCTTTGTCATTGCATTCCTTGAGATGGTAGATATTATCTCTTTCTTTGTTATTATATTCATTTCAATCAATCTTCTAAAGAGGGCTGCATCTTTATTGCATTTCATTTGGTTACATTTATAATAATCCATCTTTCACCAAAAAGTCTTATGGTAGATTGGAATACTTCTTGATAGATTATTCTACTTCATTTGTGGCTAGATCTTAATTTTGATATCATAAATGTATATCACATCATAAAATTTGTAATACATTTGATTTATCGCATGCAAAATTTCCTTTGTTGAATGAAGGAGCATGCATTTGTTATTTATTTTAGGAACCATGGAGTTCCATATCTAAGGCATCACCATAGAATCTTGTTCATCCTAAATATTGAATCAGGATCGGCTTGTTGAGGTCTAGTGCTAAGTAAATGACCCAAATTTTCACTTCCCCTTAAGAGGTGCGAACCAATTGTGATAACTTGAGGTAATTCCTTTCAGTCAAATGTGTTGAATGAATATTTTCTAATTCTCTGATTTGATTTGGGTTGTTGGTCTTGGTTCCAAATGAACTTATAAGATCATGGGAACATGTGTTTTTTGTGATCCATGGGATGAAATATGTGGTAGTAATTAGATCCATTCTAATTTAAACTTCAACTATCCCTTATGTTTAGTAAGTCCACCAATCAAAATTAAATCCATTACTTAAAGCCACACATAAAAAATCTCATGTGCTTTAGTCACATTTTTTAAAATCAAATTGAAAACCGTAACTAATTAATGGTCATGTCCATTACCACTATACCGCAAGTGTTCATTTTGTGTGTTTCTTAACTATTCAGTGAATTTGGTACAACTAGCGCTCTGCCAGTGAACAAGATAATGCTAATCTTAAATGCATTTCTAAGATGCATACATAAACATTTTTTGCATTGATTTGTTCGGGATATTTTGAGAGGAGGCAACTAATAATTGTTAATTTCATTCACTGGACATTATGGTATAAAGTCCTCTAAGTCTCTAACATTGGTAGATTGGATACTTATCTGGGTTGACCCCAATTGTTTCCCATCAATTAATTAACTATGGGGGTTTGTGTCCATGGAAAGTCTCAACCTCAGTTATAAATAATCTTGAGATAATATCAAGGGAAATTTGGTTTAAATAAACCTAATATACTTTAAGGAAACTATTTTTGAAGAGTTCGAGAGCAGATGTTGATTTTCCTGATCGTGTTGGGGAATACCCCTTGTTTATTGATGCATCGACACTTCTCCTCAAAGAGGCGTGCAGTGTCCGACACCGTGTTCGACACGACACTCATCCGACACTCCTTCGACACGTGCCGGACACGCCGAAAACGTGTCCGATTAAAAAATATTAAATGCAAATTGGACACGCGTATCCGACGCGGACATGCGTATTTTAAAGATTTTTTGAATTTTTTTAAATATAATTTCTTGTATTTTGCGGGATTTAAACTAAATTTCTTATTTCTTATCCACAACACCAAATTAACGTCCGCACTTAATTCCCAATCATCAAATATTCTCATTTTCATTTCTTTTTTGCAGTGAAGATATTTTCATCTCTTCTCTCGGTGACTGATAGATGGCATCGAGCCATCGACACCTGACTCTCGACGCCTGAAATATTAATTGTTGTTTTTTGAAACTTACCAAAAAAAAAGCTAATGTACATGCTCGGTACCGCTAGGTATTGTTAGGTATCGCTCGGTTCAGCTAGGTATCGCTCGGTACAGCTAGGTACATGCTCGGTACTGCTAGGTACATGCTCGGTACTGCTCAGTACATGCTCGGTACTGCTCAGTACATGCTCGGTACCGTTCGATTTCTTTCCATACAAATAACTTACGAACTTTAAAAACAAACAGAACATCAAGTATCACCCTCTTTCTGTGTGAGAGAAATTGGAGCACTACTCATTTATTCAATCAATGAAGATGAATAAAATAACTCCACAACGAGTTGAGAATTTTGTTTATGTGCATACAAATCTTCGTCTTCTATCAAGGAAAAGCCCACTTTATATGACATGTGATAACAAGATGTGGGATGTTGCTGGAGATGGGTTCGAGTGCCTTGATGATATGGGATTATTGGAGGTTGCAAATCTTTCTCTAGATGAACCAGAGTTGGAAACAATGATATTCAATGATGATGTTATTGAAGGCCAAAGATCAATCTCTGAATCTAATTCTATCATTCTCTCTACTGAGTAGTTGGACCTTCATGTTGTACTAAATGATTTTTTGCTTATATTTTTGTGGTTGTACTAGACATTTTGTACTAAACATCTTTATGTTATAAGCTAAACAAGTTATCATGAAATTGATTTATTATTGCTTGTCATTTTTAATATAATGTCATCTTAATTTATATATATTATATTAAAAAATTATTATGCCGTGTCCACGACCCACCCGTGTCCTATATTTTTAAAAAATGTCGTGTCCCGTGTCCGTGTAGTGTCCATGTCGGTGCATCATAGTAATGTTTAGACTCAACCAAGATGATGAATCATTCTCAAATGACTTGAAATTATCCATTCTTACTTGTTCTCATCTTTCAGCAAAAAGTTTAACAGTAGGAATCAAAGAAAGGAAAGTGCTCATCTAAAGTTTGATACAAGAAAGTTATAGATTAAAAACAAACTCTAGAAGCTGCCACATTCACCTAAAAAGATGTGAACGTGGTCTAGTGGGTTTAGAAATATGGGTCATAGGTGAGCTTGGTGTGGGTGAGTGTGAGGGAGTGAGAGTGTTAGAGGGGTCATAGAAAGCAAGATGGTTGGTGAGCGATGGAATTGAGTAGAGTTTTTTGCGAGTTAAGGGAGTTGGGTGCTATCATAAGCAATTTTTAAGGACTATGCTTAAGGTAAGGTGCTCTTGCTTTGATTATTAGGAGATAAGATTTTATGCATCTTATTCACTAGAGATTCCCCTTATTTATTTTTGTGGGATGAGTGCAATGATCTACGGTACACCAAATAAATGCACACAACTCTCTAAATATAGAGTTCTTTCCTATATAATATTTGTCTACATTTTAACATGGTTTAATATAGGCCAAGAATTTGAGAGGTTAAAATGGATAATAGTTGACATTCGAATATGTTATGGTGTCTATGATTGGGTGTTATGTGATGGCAGCAGGCGGTTGAAAAATAAATCGTCTCTATCAAAATTTATGGGAATTATCAAGGGATGATGATAAATTTAATGTTTGCGTTAGTTTGTATCAAAGGAGGATCAACCATTAATGAATGAGTAAAGGAATGTAATATTTGAAGGGTTGGAGTGGAATGACCATGTACTCTAGAAGTGGATTGGGTGGAGAGGATGGAGATGGGAGTAAAGATCATAAATGATTATTGAACCCTAGATCATCATCATCATCAAATTACATAAATGTGAAGTTGTGAACCGCTTCACATGTATAATACTTTGCTTCACACTAGGGGTGACAATATTTGGCTCAATGTAAGACCCAACTTGGACTTGATATGGAAAATTCGGGTTTGGGTAAGATTCGATTAGGTTTAGGTCTGCTTAAGTGAATTGAAAAAAAAATGGCCGAGTTCGGATCAACTTGAAAAAATGATTTTGTTATATGATTCCCTTGTTATATAATTAAAAATTCATGAAATTCCAAAATTTTTGAAATTTTTTAGTTTCTCATGTCCAATTTGAATAGTGTCATTTTGAGTCGGGTGTCACTAATCCATTACAATTTAAATGTTTTTCGTATCATGTTGAGATGGCTTTGGGTTTGTTCTAGCAGAGTTTTGGTACAGATTTTGACTTGTTTAATAATCAGATCGATTTGGGTTGTTAGTATTCATGTTGGTTCATTTTTATGGCCAGCAAAAAGTGAAACTTAATCCTAACCCTAGCAGTGGATCCTTTTTGATTTTGAAATGAGGAACAAATATATGAGAGGGATGTGGATGTCAGAATGTTAGAAATTTTTGTGTGCCTATTTTCATATGGATGTAGAATGACAAGGTCAGGGAGGTATGGGGATCTGTCCAATCATAGAAATTGTTTTCAATGAAATGTTGATAATAATAAGTTGAATCGCTCTACTAGCATATTGATTTATATGTTTTTTTCTATGCTACAATTTTTTTTAAAAACGCTCAAGCTTACTGGGAAATGATTTAAATCTCACACTTATAAAATCTTATGTCTCCCTTCAAATTGAATTGCTTGAAGTAGTATGCAAACATGAGTAAAAAAGTTATATTTCAATTCATTTGATGCATTTTATGAAAATAGTTGGAGTGCTAATATCACCTATATTTGATGGCAAACATGAAATTTTTGAATTTTTATTTGAAAGCATAAAAATCATTATTTATGTGCATACTGGTGAAATTGAAGATGTTTTTTTTTTTTGCTAGAATAATCTATTATACTGGATTATTTTCCATCATTGCTATTGTAAATAACAAATTTTGAAATTCATTTTGATGAAAATTAGCATAATATATTGGAGCCTAGGGGTGTAAGTGAGCTAAGCCAGCTTGCGAGTCGGCTCGAGCTCGACTCGATTACGAGCTCACGAGCCGAGCTTATTGAGCCACGAGCTGGAGCTCGAGCTCGATGAGGCTCGACCCATGAGCCGGCTCGCAATTATTTAATTAATTGAATTATTTTACTTAAATTAATCAACAAATAAAATATTAATCTAATAAAATCAAAGTAGATTTCTATTCCCAAAAAATAGTACCGGTTCAGAAAAAGCTGCTCTTCATTAATGATATGGCAACAATTTAAAAAAATAAATAAATAAAAAGTATCGGATCATATTTTCCCAAGAAAAAAATACTGCTTCACCGATTTCTCTTTCCAAAAAATGCGCTTTGCATCTTCTGCCTTTCTCATGCAACAACAAAATATGCTTAATCTTCCCTGACGCCTTCATCTTCTCCCATGGAATCAGGTGAGGCTACTCGCGAGCTACTCGTGAGCCAGTTTATATTATCTTAAGCCGAGCTCGAGTTGGCATTTTGAGCTCAACTCAAGTATGTGCTCGAGTTCGAGCTCGCAATTTGATTGACGAGTCGAGCTCGAGTTAGGCATTACTCGAGCTCGACTTGACTCGTTTATACCCGTACTGGAGCCTATTGCACTGGATTATTTCCTGAAGTTACCATTGTAAATAACTAAATATAAATTCTTTGAAATTGATTTTATTGAAAATGAGCCTAGTTTGATTAACTGTAATTTGTCTGGTTTCATTAAGTTGGATAGAGATCATTAATTGCTTTTGTTGAATTGAGGTAATTTACAGCATAAAATTGGCTTAAGGATGCCTGCGATGTGCTCAGAAAGCGTCATACCTTTTGCTGTAGGCATGTGGTAGATAGGCCTTTCCCCAGCCATTGTTCATAAATAGTGCTTCCCCGTCCATTGTTAATACAGGCCTTTGGTGTTATCGACTTCTATGTTTTGCAGAAATAAAACTCTCTGCTTATTAGCTGAAAAGTGAAGGTAGCTTGCTAATTGCTTATTGTTAACTTTTTGTTTCCCATTTGCATCCCATTATTTGAGGAAGCATGATCTTCAACACTAATAATTTTAGTTCTCTTGCTTGTCTTCCTTTTTATAGTGTTTGCATGCAGAATTCAAAATAATTCTGAACAAACTAATGTACTATCTTTAAGAAGAGAAACTCAAGCTTATGATTGGATAGGCCTATAGATGTGGATAAGTTTGTCAATGTGTGTACTTTGCATTATCTCCCTGGGAGGCGAAGAATTATTGATGATGGTACTCATCAAGAAGGCCATATGCGTTGTGTTTCAGCGTGGAATGAGAGTTCCAAGAATCAGATATGAATATGCTCTCATCAGTATATGAACTAGTACTGTTGTCTATGAGGACCATTGGTAACCTTGCCTGAGGTCTCAAAAAATTTGTTGCAAAGATGGGAGCAGTTCATAGGCTTAGTAGCATAAGAACAATAAATGTGATTGTGGAAGAAGATGCCTCGTTTGCACAAAAGAGAGCTTTCAATTTAGGATGCTCTAACGGTCAAAATAAAAAAATTTCGATGTCGTGACATGTATTAGAATCTTTTGGTAATTTAATGAACACTAAGTTGTATGCTACGATGGAGCCTCATGATTATGTGTGATTAGACAATATCATGCTTCCCTAGTGGAGTGTGAAAAAATCGTAGCATATTCTCATTTGCGAATCAATGAAAAACTAAAAAAAAAGTATCTAAGAGATTTCTCTAGAATGATCAGGGCAGCCAAAATAAGGTTTTTTTAAGCCCTGAGAGATTTGGCTTCTTATAGGTACAAGCTCCCATAATTAATTATTTCTCGATCAAGAGGTTGAAAAAACTTGATTAAGGATATTCATTCGTTTTACTGGTTTAGCACAAAACGTTTCTAAGTTTTTTACCAATTTGATAGGAGAAGGTTTTAAAGGGGCCAGGGAACATGCAGGGCAAAGGAGCTAGTAACATGCAAGGCAACAACGAAATAGTATGACAACGAAAGAGAGTTAAAATGGTGCCAGCAACAATGATGTGGAAAATGTTGGTAAGTCTACAGGATGAGGACTGCTGGATGATGGGAAAATCAACTCAACACCTACTCTCAAGGATGAGAGTGAAGGAGCTGTCCCATGGGAGGAAATGGTCTTAATATTTTCCTGAACAGATGGGGGACAATGTTTATGGCAGGAGTGAACTAAAACTTGGTGAAAACACTTCTAAATACCTAATTGTAGGGAATGGGTATCACCAAAGCTGACGACAGGACTTAAACTCTCTTGACAAGAGATGCCGTCTAACTCATCTAAACAGATTTGAAAATCATGTCATCATTCCACTTGCTTTTCTTATAGCAGGAAGGCTGAGATATTTATACAAAAATGCCAGCCATCACATATGAAAAGTGTGCTGCTGTAGCTATAACCTATGAGGAAAATTCAAAGTGGTAATTATATGATTGAAACATGATAGAACATAGTTATAAGGAAATCAAAACAAGAAATACAATTAACAAGAATAGCTGTCCATGAGTTTGAAAAAAATGCAGCATAAAATAAATCAAGAAATCTTCCCATAGATATAGGAAAGAAAATAGATCATTCTAACATGGGTTTTGTTAGCTGTAATTAGAGTCAACTCCTTTCAAAGAGATTCAATCCTGTCAATTTTGGTGACTAAAAACTTTTCCAAAGAAAGGCTCCCATAGTGCTACCAGAAGTGAATGGCCTGAGAACCAAATAAGGAAGCAGGAGGTTTTCAAAGATTTGGTAGCAGTAAATCTAAGGGAAGCACTTGGGATTTTGAACACTCTCCCTAAAGTTGGATTGTAAACATCAAATAATCCAAGCTTACTTATTAATTTTTTCAACAAAGGCCTTGGTTACCTTTTTTTTAGAATGATAGTAGTTTGTCATGTGGTGGCCATTCAGGGATGCAAAATGTACCATTGGTGCGGGGTAGCCACCTTAGTTTTCACGTAGATTACTGCAAGGGTTAGGCCAACTTTCCTGGTTTTCGAGCCATGTTGGATGCGACTCTCATGAAGGGGCACTCCAATCGGAGTTAGTAGAGCAAGCCGCCTTTGTTCCTTGCTCGGGGGAAACTACTTTCATCTTTGCCTCAGTTGGCTGGAGGGACTTTTTTCCTTCATCCTTTACTTATGGCCTTGTGCTTGTAGAGTAGGGCCCTCCACAACTGCGGCTTTCGATGTTGTCAAACATTAGAGATGTGGACTCAACTATTCTTCATGCGAGCATAAGCAATGAGAAAAAAAATTAAGTGAACTGGAGCATAAGCAATGAGAAAAAAATTAAGTGAATTTTAGTGTGATCGAAGCATTGCTCCTCGTGTATATTTATTTATAGGTAATGACAATACAAAGGTAGCATCAATGTCATTATGGGAGTATCAAATTAAACCCTCTTCTTGAGGTAAATGTTTTTCTTTTCCTAATTATTTTGTTCTTTTTGCAAGTCGCTCTAAAAATAAGCAAGAGAATCGGAGATCTAATTATACATCCCAATATGCGATATAGGCAAGACTCAAACTTAGTTGGGAGCTAAACTTCCAACCAACAAACATAGAATCCAAATAAAATGTTAGTTATTCTAATGATGATCAAGTATGTATATCCTGTAAAGAAACTATTGAACTTTGGTCTTGAATTGTGATGTAGGCAAAAGTTTCAGTTTTTTCCCTTAATGGGCATTTATAGTTGGGCTGAAATTTTCCTTTTGGGCTTAGCCCATTTTCCCTTGACTGATTTTCTGGTTGGTTGGCCGTGCCTCTCTCTTGGGATTTTACTATGTTTTGACTGGCTGTTCGGATCCTATGCTGGCTGATTTTCTGGCTATTTGGTTCCTGGGCTGGCCGTGCTTCTCTCTTGGATATTTTCCATGTGCTTTGGTTGCTCCCATTGGAGGCTTGGGGAGGCACCTTTTTGGGGGATGGTTGTTGGTTTGTTGGGCTGTTCGGATCCTGTGCTGGCTATTGGTTTTCTGGCTGTTTGGTTCCTGGGCTGGTCGTGCCTCTTTCTTGGTGATTTCCCATAAATTATGGCTGCTCCTATTGGAGGCATGGGTGGCACCTTTTGGGGGATGTTTGGATTCCTTTTCCCTATTTAAAGGGGGCTGTTTGCTAATTTTTTTTAGATAGATTTGAGATAAATTTTTGGAGCATGTGGGTTTCGAATAGCTTGCGAGCTATCCTCTTCTACCTCCTCTCTTCTTATAATTCGTCTCAGTTTCTTATCTCTTTCTTCTCTCCACGGTATCCCTTACAATTGTATCCTTCTTCTTTAAACTTTATTAATAGTAAGTTGGTTGTGTTGTTTACAAGTTGAAAGTAGTGTTGAATTTTGTTTTTGAAGTTGTTTTGTGTATGTCTAAGCTATATTGCAAGGAAGTTTTGTTTTTTGGCAATCTTGTAGTGTTTTGAATTTGCAACCTTAGCATCTTATTTTTTTGGTTGCATCAAATTGGTTGAGTGGGGATGCAGATGGGTAGATTGGTGGCTGTCCTCTACATGTGCCGTACTAGTTACTGCATATTGTGCCGCAACATGTGAAAGGAAATTTTACCTAATGGAGCCTAAGATATATAATTTGAGGTTTATTCATCGCAAAGCTTTAACTAGTAAGTGAGAGTTATCCAGGTCTGAATTATTATGTGCCCAGACCTTAAGTACAATTGGTACAGCCTTCATTTTTTGTGCTTCCGGTTAATTGTTCCCTTCATTATTTTCCCTTATATTTTATATTGCTTTATGTTCTTCATTTTAGTGATATTGAGTTGGAACAATGGAACCCCTCGTGTTCTCCAGAAATCATCCATCATGACACTTTCCAAATGTTTAGATGAATGGCACAGTTATCTAGTAGGATACGAAATGAGCATATAAGTGAAAACGTTGGAGTAGCTCCAGTAGAAGATAAAATTAGAGAGAGTCGCCTTGGATGATTTGGTCACATAAAACGGCAGCCTTCCGATGACCCGGCTAGGAAAGTAGAGGTATTAGATTTGATTTATGTTAAGAAAGGTAGAGGTAGACCTAAAAAGACTTGATTAGAAAATATTAGGAATGACCTTTGAATTTGACTTTTAATAGGATACAATGAAGAAAAAGTATTCATGTAGCCGACCCCACATAGTGGGATAAAAGGCTTGATGTTGTTGTTGTTGTTGTTGTACTGGTTTTGAATTGCTTATTTGCTTGCTTATCAGACTATGCTCGTGATTTTCACATCATCAACTGTTTTAAGCTTCATATTTAATTTGTTACATTGACAATCGCTACAGTGCATGTTCCTTGCTGGAAAGGTTGAAGAAACTCCACGCCCGCTGAAGGATGTGATTCTTGTTTCCTACGAAATCATTCATAAAAAGGATCCTTCTGCTGTTCAGAGAATCAAGCAGAAGGTACCCTTGAGTTTTTCGTTAATTAGAATACAGCCACCTAAATGAAATGGTACTTGTATCTTGCACACTCATATCCCTCCAGTTTGTTCCTCCTATCAAATTATTGTACCAATTTTTCTTTCTTCTCTTATTTTGTCATTTTCTCTTTCTTTTTTGCAAATCATTACGAACAGCTTTCTTTTTTCTCTCTTTTTTTAAGTGCATTATTCCTTTTGTTTTCCAGGAAGTTTACGAGCAACAGAAAGAGCTCATTTTACTGGGGGAAAGGCTCGTTCTAGCGACACTTGGTTTTGATCTAAATATGTATCACCCATATAAACCCCTTGTCGAAGCAATTAAAAAGTTCAAGGTGGCACAAAATGCTCTGGCTCAAGTGGCATGGAATTTTGTAAATGACGGGTACCATACCTTTTTCTCGAGGCATATTACTTAGTTCAAAATTCCCCCCTGTATTATTTATTTAAATATACTTATGCAGGTTGCGGACTTCACTCTGCCTGCAATTTAAGCCCCACCACATAGCTGCTGGTGCCATATTTCTTGCTGCCAAGTTTCTTAAGGTGAAGCTTCCATCTGATGGAGAGAAAGTCTGGTGGCAAGAATTTGATGTCACACCACGGCAACTTGAAGGTTGACTCATCAAATCGTTTTGACCTGGGAATATTTGAATCTTTTTATATATCCCAAAAATTTATGTTCGTGTTCCTTGTAGATGTCAGCAATCAAATGCTGGAGCTTTATGAGCAAAATCGCCTAGCCCAACCATCTCATGCTAATAATGAAGCTGATGGAAGTTCTTGTGCTGGAACTAATCATCCAACAGTGGTAACCTCCACTCTCAGTGAGAGCTCAGTATCTATAAATGCAAGGCAAGTGGCTCAACTAACTCCACAAATGAGGCCGATTGGGGCTCAACAATCTAATGCTGATGGTGACCGTATCAGTTCCCGGAGTGCTCGGAGGCACAGCAAGGACCATGGAAGTGCTGATAGTAAAAGTGGGGTCTGGGACCATAAATGGATGGCGATGGGAAAGATAACTCGCATCAAGAGGCTGAGCTGGTTTCTCGCCGCTGGGAATCCACAGCTGAAGCTCTGAGCTCTTCAAAGCTATTTCATGCAGATGAACTGTCTGATGAGAAGGGCAACTGTGCAGAAACTATCACAAAGATTGACAAGGAAAAAGTGAAAGCTGCTCTTGAAAAAACAAGAAAACTCCGGAATGACACGGCAAAAAAAAAATGAGATTGTAGATGATGATGATGATCTTATCGAAAGAGAGCTTGAGAGTGGAATTGAGCTTAATAAGGAGGACAATAGACAAGGTTGGCCAAAGCCCCTCCATCCTTTTCAGGCGAGTATGAAACCAAAACTTCTCAAATCTGAAAATGTAAATGTTGATCATCGAATCCAGGAATTTGTTGAAGAAGGGGAGCTCTCCTCCATTGATGAGCACGATCATCCTCTACCTAAGTTGCAGAGTAATAATGGAAAAGTTTCAGGTGCAAAGCGAAGGCCAGATGAGGTGTGGTCAGACCTTTCTGACAGGGATCATAAAAGGGTGAGAGGAAAAGTTGACTAATATTATTATGTTAAAGCTTAAAGTTGGAAAAAAATATATAGTTGTTGCGTTCTGAAATATTCGCGGCGGTAGAGAAATATATAGTTTAATGTCTTAGCATTGTACGGTACACAATCAGATAAGTGAGAGGGTGTAGCATTCATAAGAGACACCAGAGTTTTTATGTTGAAAACCCCTGAAAAGGGGGAAAAACCATGGGGCTTGGCCCAGTTTGAATGAATTCACTAGTATTTGCAGTCGATTACAAATGAGCCCTTCTTAGGGAGAAGGTCATGGCTTGATGTCACAAATGTACATCATATAGAGTGTATTACATGGTGGGAGTTACAATAGATGTATTTGTTTTGTCGGCACGACCATAGTCGATAGGATGGAGGTCGGAAAGACCGTTGTCTGGTGATAGAGGTCGGAAGGACCATGGTAGGCGACGTAGGTCGGGAGGACCGTAGTCGGCAGGAGACCGGGGTCTGAAAGACCGTTGTCTGGTGATGGAGGTCGGAGTGATCATAGTAGGCGACGGAGGTCGGGAGGACCGTAGTCGGCAAGAGAACGGGGTTTGAAAGACCGTTGTAGTAGGGCGGTACTCTGGTAGAACTGTAGGCGTCAGGTAGTGGCCCAGCAAAAGTCTGGGCCTCAGGTGGTGTCCTGGTTGAGCACAGGGTCTCAAGTGGCTGTTCGGCGGAGCAACGACGTCAGGCAGTGGTCCGGCGGAGGTGAGGGCTTCAAGTGGTGGTCCGGCGGAGCAACGACATCAGAAGGTAGTCCGGCGGAGGAGAGGGCCTCAAGTACTGGTGCGGCAGAGGTGAGGTCCTCTGGAGGCAGTGAGGGCCTCAAGTGGTGGTCCGGCGTAGCAACGACATTAGGCGGTGGTCCGACGGAGGTGAGGGCCTTCGGCGGTGGTCCGACGAAGGTGAGGGCCTCAGGCGAAGGTGAGGGCCTCAGGAGAAGGTGAGGGCCTCTGGCGAAGGTGAGGGCCTCTGGCGAAGATGAGGGCATCTGGCGAAGATGAGGGCCTCAGGCGAAGATGAGGGCCTCAGGAGAAGGTGAGGGCCTCTGGCGAAGGTGAGGGCCTCAGGAAAAGGTGAGGGCCTCAGGTGGTGGTCCGGCAAGGCTCCGGCGGTGGTCCGGCGTGGCTCCGGCGGTGGTCGAGGAGGAGCTTCTTCCTTCTCTTCTTCTCTTCTTGCTTGGCCCCCCTCTCATGAAGAATGAAGGCTCTATTTAAAGTTTTTCTGGAGTGGCATAGCTCGTAAATAGGAGTGAGATCATGGGCGAATAGGGAGTGGTTGAATGGACGGCCGATATTGAATCCTACGATCGTGCACCGTTCGTTGGACATTTGAAGGCCTTAATGATGTCGGAATTGAACGATCTTGGGCTTGTTGGATTCATCTCGTCGAGCCGCTCGATTCGACTATAAGCTCGCTAAAATTAGACACTGTTGGTTAACTCAAATAGTGTTATGAAGCTTCCAACAGCGCTTCGGGTCCTTGATTTGGGCTCGGATTGAGTTAAATTTGGTGTCGTTGGATTTGTATTTCCGAGCCGCTCAGTTTGACTATAAGTTTGTTGAAATCGGAGTTGAGATGGCCTCCGAATTAATCTTAGAAGTTTCCAACTCCATTCCGCATCGAGATTCGTGCCCGAGCAAGATAATTTTTTGATGACGTATCAATAGTCAACTATGGAAGTGATTCCTACAGATAATGCATCCCTGGTGATTGGACTTCATTTTCTTTCCAGATCAAATGGTTTGATTCAGAAAGAAAGAAATTAAGGGCTGCTTGGAAGTGGCTTGAGCTTATTTCATATTTTTTAATGTTCGCTCATTCTAGCTGGTTTATGCATTGTGACTTGTGTATTATGACGAGATGATTGCATTTTTTATATTTTGAATGTATTGTGGAAAAAAAAACTGACCATATTAGCATTTCATTTTTGTTTCCAGAGGGTTTGATTTCCAATTGTGTTGTTTATTGCTCTGTACTTGTCTGGTGATTATTAGCCTCTATTGGGATTTATAGTGGAGCTTCGTTTCTTTTTCTTTTTTTTTTTTCTTGATTGAAATTTGATTAGTATTGATTTCAAAAGTATTTGATTAATTTTAAGATAAATCTAATGATTTTGATATTCATTTTGATAGTATGCCTCATTCTTTTCCTCGCTTATATAAGAAGTTTATAATCATGAGGTAAATATGAAGAAAAAAAAGATGCATTTTATCATAATCAAATTATAAAAACTTCCTAGTTTTAAAAATTATTATACTGTCACCATCTTCATAGAAGAAGATGATTATCATTATGTTTACTTTAATTTGAAAAGAAACTGAATTTTTTTTTATTATTCAAATATGTAAAAAATATCATTTCTTTTATAAAAGATCACACCATCAACATATTTAATTAAAGATAGAGTGATTAAGGAAGATAATGACATCATGAAAATAATTATTAAGATTTATTTTCTTTATAAGGAGGAATGGCTAAATTTTAAAGCAGGGAGTCATATAAGAGATGTTCTCCATCCTCTCTCCTCCCATCATTAAAACTTTCAAGAATGAAACCTTTGGGTGCATTATAATCTGATCTCTTAAATTAATCAAGATGAGCATCAATTATGCAATCAAATCAGGAAGAGTTTACAGCTTATTTTAATTTTAATTTTTAATTCCTCTTTAGAATTATATTTTAATGTGAATTTTAATGCTTATAGATATAAAATCTTATAAGGGCCTGCTAATATAATTCTTATGTCAGTCACATATATTTATTTCTAATATAAATATTAAGATATTTATGTCAAATGTATAAATTTTATAAGTTTGAATTTTTAACGGATATATATATATAAACTTTGGTTTTCACGTTCGCCATGTACTTTCTTTCGATTCCCACCAACCTTTCCGTAAGTAAGTTTGGCCGCTGCTCTAAATTTTTCATCTACCTTCCTCTTCTCGTTATAAGTATCCTCTTTCTATCTCTCCTTCCAAAATTGAAGCTTTTTTCGATAACTTCGGCGTTGTTCTTCTACGACAGCCTTCTACCTCGGTTTCTCCGACGCCATCTTGTTTTCCTTGATTAAAAAGGTGTGAATTTTTCGACTCATTGGCACTTCATCTTGGTGTTCCTTTTATAAATTCCTCTCATATTGAATTTTATAGGTACGCGGCATAATGCTTCTACTATTAATCCTCTTTTTGTTCTGGTCATTGATGAAAATTTCTTTTCTTATTGCGAAAATATTTTTAGGGTAATCTGTTTTGACTCCTGTTTTCTTATGAGAGTAGCTGATGTTGATCTTTACCTTTTTTTTCTCTCTTTTGGTTATGATCTTTACTAGCCAGTTACTTCCCTGTGAATGTTTTTACCTTTTTTTGGGTATGTATCGAAACACCATGGATACATTTATTGAGATGATGTTGCTGTGTTTCCAGAGAATGGCTACAACCACATTTTATATATCCTTGGGCTGCATCCAGAACCAGAGGAATCAGAGGTGCTCCAATTTGCAAAACTGGCCTGGGAAATCTTCATTGAGAGAGGGTTACAAAGGTTTTGGCATAGAAATTAGATTACTTAGGAGGGGAGCTTGTTGCCATGATAGCTCCCAAGGCATAATTCATGCATCATCCTCACATTCTTCTGTTGCTGATCCACTGAGATTATCAATTGGTAACAAAATCAGTGACTCTCATAAGAAATCTTGTAAGCATTTTGATTCACTAAGTTTTGCTCCAGATCTATCTACTTAGCTATGAGTTTTGCATTTACGATTCTGCATTTTGCTTGCAATAGGTTTGGTTCAGGAAAGCATTACTCATCCAAATCATTCATGTTTACTTCATAATTGAAAGAGAGAGATTTTTTGGGTACTTTATGACAGTTAACTGAGGGAATGCAGGGGATTATTCCCCTGTATTCTAATGGTAAAATCTGTCATTTTTTTGAAAATTGTTTGTTGTTTCGCAGATGAAGCTGCACTCATATTGATTCGTTATGGTGAATCATTGTGGAATGAGAAAAATCTATTCACAGGTTGTGTTGATGTACCATTGACTCGAAAGGGTGTGGAGGAGGCAATTGAAGCTAGTAAAAGAATAAGCAATATTCCCGTTGACATGATATATACATCGGCATTGATTCGTGCTCAGATGACTGCTTTGCTTGCCATGACTCAGCATCGCCGCAAGAAAGTTTTCTTATCATTTCTCTAAATCATGTGTTTTGGACTATAAATTGGACCCTATTATGGGTATTTAAGCGTATAAGCAACATTAAAAAAAAAAAAGAAGTACATAAGCAACATTTCTGTTCATTCATAGTTTAAAAGTAGTCATTATAACTTGTTCTTACTGCTTCCAGTCAAAATTTAAGGTATTTCAACATGTGTTTTCAACTTGAACCTTACTGTTAAATCCCAGCCTCCAGATCCCACATTGATCCCACAGCTGCAAATAGAGATTCATGGGAAGCTCACCTCACGTTGAGTGCCTTCTTTAGTTAGGCTGTAGAATTAGGAAGGATTATGTTACTCATTATTCTGAAGTTATTTGTTTCTTTATTTAAGCATCTTGTATAGATTTATAAATAGGGATAATGTTGAATAAAGTTTCAAGCTTTTCCCTCTCCAATCTTCTGAAATTCAACACTTACGGATCTTATTTCATTTTGACAGTTGAAAGCTCTTCCTTATTCCCACTGCTCCCTTCATGCAACTATATCACAAAGGATTTTTTATGTTATGAATTTTTTTTACATTTTTAAAAATCACATAATTGCATTTAACATAGGGATTCATTGAAGTTTGTGCTATGCAAATTGAGCCTTAGCTTTTGTACTGTTCAATACTTTGTGATCCCTTTAAATATATCTCTACCAAAGAGCAGTACAGAGGTCGATAATTAATATAAATCATTTCCAATGATGATCAGATTCCAATTGTCATGCACAGCGAGAGTGAACAAGCTATTCAGTGGAGCCGGATATATAGTGAGGAAACAAGGAAACAGTCTATTCCTGTTATACCAGCTTGGCAATTGAATGAAAGAATGTAGTGTCATTATCTCATTTCCGATATTTTTATCACAATGCGTCCTTGCAGGTATTTGAAGCTTTGTTGATGTTTAACATCTTCTTTTGTTCAAATTTTTCTCATTTAGGTATGGGGAATTACAAGGTCTCAACAAGCAGGAAACAACATAAAGGTTTGGGAAAGAAAAAGTTCATGAATGGCGCCGCAGTTTTGACATTCCTCCTCCCAATGGCGAGAGTTTGGAAATGTGCGCTGATCGAGCTGTTGCTTTTTTTATGGATCCTGTAAGAAACTTCAAATTTCTTGGGTTAATTTGAGAGAACATGGATTCATGCTATAAATATTAGCAGAAAATGTGAGGCAATAGTTTTATTGTTAGGTATCCCATTTGTGATCCTATTTTAGCTGGTGTCAATTCATGCAAATTTGAAAGGTTTGATGAATCCACTCTGACACATGAGGCTGTGGGTTTAGGCCCAATTTAGATTATTGAAAAATATGTTATAGTTGAAATACCAAATGCTTGGCTCTTATCTACAGTCTTAATTTTTTTTTGGGTTTAGAAATGAATTTGACCACTTTGTAGCTAACTTTGTTTCTCCTTAAGTTTAGTACTCCCTAAAAGTTCTCATACATGTATTCCCAAATCTATGCAGTTCAATTTATGTCTGTGAACCAAACCATAAAAATGAATATCAAACCACCCTTTGCTATGATTTTAACCTCTGATCTCTCGTTCAGAGATCAAAGGAAATGCTACTTTATCTAGTGCTAAAAATAGATTATTAGTGAAGAATCAATTAAGGCTTCGTTTTGGACTATTGTTTCATGTTGCTTCTTAAAGCAGCTTTCTAAAACAAAAATTTTAATTATTGAACTAAAAAACTGCTTTAAGAAACAACAAGAAAGCCATCCCAAACGAAGCTTCAAGTCGAACATATTTGATTCATACAATTCTCCCAGACTCGAACCTTCGCTTTCTGCTAATCCATATTGTGAAGGCAATTTATGAACTAATTGTTGAAATGATTTAGCACTCAGAACGTCAGTATGTTCAGCTATATGACATCTAACGCTTTGAATAATTTGCATTTCAGATCGAACCGCAACTTTTGTCTGGCAAAAATGTGATGATTGCAGCTCATGGGAATTCCTTGAGATCAATAATTATGTATCTTGACAAGTTGACTTCTCACGAGGTGCCTCATTTGTTCTTGTTTCCAGATGAGTATTACAGTTTATTTTTCATAGTTTTAAAAACTGTTGGTTAAAGTTTCGTTTGGGACGGCTTTCTTATTGCTTCTTAAAGTAGCTTTTTAATACAAAAATTAAAAATGTTGTACTAGAAAGCGACTTTAAGAAGCAGTTAAAAAGCCGTCCCAAATGAAGCCTAAATCTTTATTTCTGATTTTCTTTTTTTTCTTTAGGTAATCAATCTGGAGCTTACTACTGGCATTCCCATGCTATATATATTTAAGGAAGGAAAGTTCATCAGGAGAGGAAGTCCAACAGGACCTTCTGAGGCTGGTGTTTATGCGTATACTTTGGTACAAATCCTACTTGTGCTTCCCTGTTTTCTTATGCTTTATGCATTCTTGTAACTGGCTAAGCCACTCAGTTATATATATATATATATATATATATCAGTATTACAACTATTAAGAAAATTATTGGCGTCTCAAAAACTCATAATCAACTTAAAAGTAGCCTATGTAATTTTTTAGTATAAATGCTTCATTTCATTGACTAGTTGGTAACCCTCCTTTGCCTCAATGAGTCATACTGGAGTTTAACTAAGTCATGAAGGAACGAAAAAAAAAATCGACGACTCAAGCGAAGGTCGGCAGACACGACGCCTCATTTAAATGATCAAACAACCACTGATCGCCAAATGGACTGCACTGTTATGATCATAGTGTCGAATTTACCTAAGAGATAGCCTCTCGGAGTTGAATCGCATGACTACGAGTCGCCAAATGGACCCCTGCTCTTCAATACAGTTCCTAGTCTTCTACTGTATCTCTTCCTTCCCACTACAACAACTCTCGCTCCTTCTCATTTCCCTTCTGTTTGAATACAACAGTATTCGACCCCTACTCTCTATTTCTTTCAACCCACACTCATCTAAAATGCAGTTCCTTTCATAGCATGGCAATATTTCTAATGGTGAAGCTAGATCTTTAATTCAAGCCGAGAAGCTTAGGCAATGAAGTATGTCATTGCCAAGAGAGCAGTCTTATATTTCGTTTCTTAAACACACTAGTATACAGACAAGATCTACTTACAATAACATTTTGATATTGCTACAGATTTTTTTTTTCTAAATTATTAATTAAGTTTTGCTGTATAGCTACTAATGTATTTTTTAATCTTTCCTTGCAGAGCCTGGCTTGCTATAGACAGAAGCTTGATGAGATGCTAAACTGATACATTTCATCAATATTTACAGTAAGCACTATTTGAAGATAAATGTTTGCTTTGTCCAAAATCTGCGTTTTGAAAAGCCGGAGCTTTTTACCCATAAGAAACTCGTAGCTAATGTCTCTTCTGCTTTATTATTGGAAGGGAAATTGATCTTAAGGTCTTAATTGTCGTCAAGCTATACTTCTAATCTCTCACATTATTACTGTTGTTGTATACTGAAATATTCATACAGAAAGTTTATCTTCTTAATATTTTAAATGATGATTATTATATTCAAGATAGTTTCCTCAGTTCTTTCAATGATATTTCTCTTCTTTTATAGTCGAAGACCAAAGAAAATATCTAAAAAAGGAATGGACTGAAGACAAATAAATATATAAAAGAAAGTGATCACTACGCGAACGAATAAAAAAGCTCAAGGAAAAAATGGCAGGAAATAGAAGTATTCTTCTTCTTTTTTTCTTGACAATATTTATTGTCCTTAACTCCTTATAGCTATCATCTAAAATCGGTAATCATAAGGTCAATAATACAATATAAACATAGTTTAAAAGTGACATTTTGTATGCCATTTTATTATAAAAATAAATAAGAAAATAAATTAATGGAGGTGATCCAATCAAATGGCGCCCAAAGATCGTTCCACATTCACATTCTCGCCACCACATCTGCCGTCCTCGGCCTGTAGCTCAACCGACGGCAACTCTGGCATTCCTATCGAAGCTTGAAACACCAACATCCAAATGGCGTCAGTTGTTCGTCGTTAGTTTTAATTCAATTAATTATTGTGATTGATACTAATTAGCTCAATTAAACACCTGGGTTATTAACGGCGCGGATGCCGAGAAGTGCTCCGTAGATGCATAGCCTTGTTGCCACGTGTCGACTCCCACTTGTTGGTCCATTTGAGTTGACATCAACTCGCACATCTCGTAATTCCTGCCTCGTTGGACGAAATTAAACTGTTAAAATTAAAGTATTTATAAGACAATAACGAGTGATTGATATAATTGTTGTACCTGAGGGGCACGAGAGAATTTGAAGTGAAGAACCATGATTGGTTGGTCCTACCAAAGCTATTCTGGACCCATTGTTTGTGATTGTAGCTCAACGGGTTTGCCATTCCTTCTTGTTCAGGCTGTAGGTTCATCTGCAGGAAATAAAACAAAAAATATGTGTAGCGATTTATTGGCTCATAATGATGTATTCTGTTTGATTAATGTAGCTAACTTTACCGGTATGCTCGTCAGGGATGGATCGTAGGCGGGGAGATTATTGCCCAGCAAGAAATTCTACGAAAAATTATTATCTAGTTAGGGGAATACACATATTATTAATAATTAAAACTATCTATAATAATTATTTTCATAAAAACAGTTTGTTTCAGAGAAATAATACCTATGTGAAACCAATGAAAATACTAATATATATGAGTGAAATCAAAATATTCATTTATTAAATTTAGCTGCTCAAAATGTAGACGATCTCATATATTTGGTGGGATAAAGGCTTGATTTGATTGTCATCGCTTCAAAAGAAAACCGAGAAAATTATATTATATACCTTTTTCTCAGAAACATGTGCCAGAGATTCTAGAAAAAATTTCTCGTATGATTCGAGCTCGCTCAAAGATATCAAAGGGTCGAGAGACGCAGGATTAGCCTCCAAAAATCTGTAAAAATTGTAATTATAATTATGTGAAATAATTCATATATTATATAGAGGAGAATAAAAAAGAGATATGCAAACTTGTTAGATATATATTCATTGAAAAATAAAGCAAATGATAAATATTATAAAATTTTTGTACCAAAATTATGTTTTTAGAAGCAATTAAAAAGTCATTCCAAACGAAGACGTAACCACAATTTTATATATTTATTTGTAGACTACCTTAAGGGGTTTTCAAGCATTTGCAGTTGTTCTTGACAAGCATTGAGCTCGCGCTGGAGTTCCTGAAAATATAGGAAATAATATTGAAATAAATATTATAGGAAATACATTTTATATTATTTTATTTCATTAGGGTTGTCATTATTATTGGGTTACATGTCAGGTTCGAATCCAACACGAAACTGACTCGGCCCCATACAGGTTAACCTGAATACGACCCATTTTTAGAAACAGGTCATTATTCCGGACTCGAACCCGACCCGCTTTCGGTCCGAATCAATCCAACCCGACACGATCCGTATGACCCGCAAACCATTGAAATCTGAATTTTCTTTTTTGGGAAAGAAATATGATTTTTAATGCATCAATTCTAATTGACATACGTACCTCCACTTTGAAGTTTTTGCTCAGCATCTCCGGGCTGAATTAGGCCATACATATGAAGTAAAATGAAAAAAAAAAAAAAGTTAATATGATAGAATTGTAAAAATTAATATCTAAATAAAACTTACTTGGCTTGGTGGGCAGCCATGTCATCCTCATATTTGAGCTTGCTAAGAGTCCTCATCAAGTACTGCAAATATCCATTAAAAAATAATTACGAGAAACATACAAATTTAGTTCCTAATTTGTTGATAAATGAATCAAAATGATTAATGAGAAATTCAAAATTTATGCCAACTTACATCTTTGTCCATCTTGTCCAGCTTAGCCCTGCTTCAACATTAAGAAATTAAAAGGGAATTCGTGTTAATTAATTAATTAATTATAATTAAAAAAATTAATGCAGATAATAACATTTAATTAAATTGCATACCCTCCATTGTCATGCTCTCGCACATTAATGAACTTCTCAATCACATATTCAATCCTACAATATTAAAAAATAAATAATATTTTTAAATTACATAATAGTATTTATTTTTGCAATTAAGAAAGCAAGAAAAAAGAAAATGAGTAGGATTAAATTTACCTTCGGCGATCGGAGAAGGAGCTGAGCCTGCCAGAAGGGGAGAACATGATGAGCGCGATGTCTATATCGCAAAGAACAGAGAGCTCGTAAGCCTTCTTGATGAGGCCATTACGTCGCTTCGAAAACGTCACTTGCCTATTTGTATTGTTCTCAATTTTCTTGATTTCCAACTTCACCCTACCCATTCTTATACGTCTTTCTAAGAAAAGAAAATCGCGTTTCGAAATCGCTTTTTGAGAAGCGCTGCCAAGATTAGAAAAATATCTATAAAAGAAAAGAGAAAAATAGCGAAGATTGACGAGAATGTCAGAAACTATATCAATGAGAAAGGAGTTTTGAAAGAGTTATAGGAGGGAGGATAGTTAGAGAATGAAAGAGATGTTGTTGGAGAGGATTAAAGCCAATGGCCAAATATTAATAAGGCCTCTTAATTTATATTTATATCTATACTATTGTATTAAAGTGCGGCTCGTAATTCTCCCCCTAAATCATCCCGACCATACGTTTTAAACCGCTGAATAAATGTCGCCACTTAATTTGTTACTGTTGGTATGAATCGCTTCACTTCCACAGAAATGTCGCCGTTCTTATTGCTACCATTTGCACAGAAATGTCGCCGATTCTCCCGCTATTCTTCCTCGCCCGACCTCTTCTCCCTCACGTTCTCCTCTCGTTCGCACAACACGGACGGAACGAAGCCAGGCAACGATCCTAGCCAGTCGCACAGTTCCTGTCGCCGGTCCTCTCTCACGCACAGGTACCCCCGTTTTTTCTTCTTGCTTCTTCATCTTCTTCCTCTATTGTTTTTCTTCCTCCTTTCCCGGCCTCATTTTTCTCCACACTTCTTCTTCTTCTTCTTTATTTTCCCATGCTTACAATTTTTTTATTATAAAAGTTAATTTCAATTATAAGGAGTACAAATTATAGGTTCTGTTCTTACTAACTATGCTTCGATGCTTTCTTGATCATTTTTGACAACCAATATTATAATCTGGATCATCATTTATGGTAACCAAAGTTTGTTGGAGATCTTTTTAACGAGGCTTATTTGGATTTGGCAATCTGTTTTTTAGATTTGGCCGAATCTATATTATACTTGGGATTTGGCACATCTGTTGTGATATATTGTTATCTGAAGTTAATTTTTGTTTTCTTTAACCATTCCTGATTCCTTGTGGTTGGTGGCTGGTGGATTGTATTTTTTGGTCTTTATGTTTTTGTTGTTTTATTTTTTGGTTTTTTCTTTTGTGTTATTTTCTTTACTGTTATTTAGTTTTGATTGAGCTTAGCTTTTTGGATTCTGTGGATTTGGAAGACTGGATATCTACTCTGGATAAGACTAATGATTTTTAAGAATTGGATAGGATATTGGTTCGTTAGAATACTGGTCTTTTTCTCATTGTTTGGATAGGCTGAGCACGGATTTGTAGGCTCTTCTATTTTGGAAGACTTGTTATTGCTTCGGATAAGTTTGTTGTTTTTGAAATGTTGAATCAATTTTTGTTTGAAGGCTGGTTCATATTCATATTTCCTGGTTTGTGATTATGATTCCTGGTTAGAGCAACCTGGAGTTTAAGATTTAGTTGAGTTACCTGTTCACAGATTCTTGTGATAATTGACATCCCCCATCCCTCGCATCAAACACGACTTCTTCCTACTTTGCCTAACCCATCAGTCCGTCGAAATCCCTCTTTCCGACCCCATTAATCAAGCTAAACTTATTAGCTCAAACAATATGTCATTTTCTTAGTTATTCTAATAAATAATATGATAATTAATAAATAAATGTATTATTTATTAAAATTTATTAATTCATTTAATAAATAAATTTAGTCATATAATAAATAATACATTTATTTATGCTTAAAAAGTAAATCGTCGTTATTTCACTGTGTTATTTCTATTAATGCATTGATATTTCTCTTTTGCATTTTGGCTAAAGAAAATAATAAATTGACTAATTAGCTATAGTTGCTTGTCGTTGCAATACTGTAGGAGAGCTTCCCTCCTTAATCAAAGACGTAAGAATTGAGAAAATGAAGATAAAGCTAAGGTTTTAAAGCAAGTAGAAATCTCTGCTCTTCTCAACCCTTCACTTCAATTCAATAGAATAACTAAAATAAAAAAGGATCTTGAAATTGGGATTGGTAGCTTTTTAATGTTGTGATGATATGAATAGACACTGAGTTGTGAATCAGGAATCTATTGTGCTCTTAGCTTCTCATTAGGCTTACAAAATACCCATTATTACTATAATTCATATAACATCTTATACAAAACTATGTAAATATATTTAAATATAAGCTAAGAGTTCTAATTTAATCAATCCTATCTCTTCTTTAGTTGATAAAAACATTTTGCAAATTGAAGCATATGCCTCCATTAATTAACATCACATCTATTTATATCTATAGACTTCATTAAATTTATTTTAAGATTAATACAATAGATGATTAATTAGTCAAAATTTATATTATTATCTTCTGAGAGTAAATCCAATGATTTTTATCTACATTCTAACTAAAAATATCACATTCTAAATTATTTTTATATACATGTAAATTGAAAGTTACAATTATTTATGATGTTTTCGGCTAATTGCCATTTTTACTAAAAGGAAATATTTTTCCTTGGCTTTGTCCTTTTCAGTAACTTCATATATTCTGATGATATATCAGTAACTTCATATATTCTGATGATATATGCTCTGTTTAGAGACACCTACTGGTAGATTTCTTCTCCCTCAATATATCAATGATTGCAATAATACTGATCACTTAACAGGAAGAAGTTTCTTTAATGATAAATTTTTATGATTAGATTTCTATTTATTTTCACCACTTTCTCATTAGCCTTCAGAGTGCTTTTTTTTTCCTTCTTTCAATTACTTGGTTTTGTTAGTTTCTGTTATTTTCCGTACTTTTTTTATATATTCAACTTGTTATTATTATCTATAATGAATCCAAAATTAGCTATTATTTTTTATCTGTCAACCAACTGACTTGTTTGACTAATCAAATAACATCTGTTTCTCTGGCATAACATTAGATGATGCTTCTCCATTACGCAGCAACATACTGTGATTCCAAAGTTATTGCAAAAAATTTGGATATGAGATTGGCCTATGTTAATCTAAATAATGGCAGAGGCTATACTCCTCTTCATATTTATGCTATGCGTCGAGAACCAGCGGTCATTGTGTCCCTTCTAACCAAGGGCGCTTCTACTTCTGAAACAACTGGAGATGGCCAGTGTGCTGTTAGTATATGTAGAAGATTGATACAGACAAAAGATTATCATGCAAAAATAGAACAGGGTCAGGAGTCAAATAAAGACAGGTTTTGCATTAACATTTTGGAGAGGGAGATTAGAAGGAATCCCTTGGCTTGGTATTAGGCGGTGGCATCACCATTGATGGCTGGTGACCTGCACATGAAGCTACTGTATCTAGAAAATAGATGTCTGTTTTGGTTCATCTAATTCTATTAGTTTTCCTTATATAACATTAGCCTCTATGTTTCTTCTTGAGTAGGAGAATCTGATGTTCTTATGTACGAATGATAAAATAGTTTAATTAACTTTCTAACTTATTTTGTTCATGTTTTAATATTTTGGTATGCAAAATCAGTGTTTTGTCATTTTGATTCCTTTAGAAACAATAGCAAGAATAATAACAGACATTTCTCTTGTACAACATTATTAGTCTAACGACTTAGACAGAATGCATTCCAGATAGCGTATGCTATCTGTTTAGATATCACCTGATGGCAGCCGACTTACCAACTACAATAAATTTATGATTATGGCGAGTTTATGAAAGATCTGGGTGAGCTTCTTCTTATATAAAGAACTTTTGTAATGAAGAGTTTCATGTTGTGTTTTGTAATTATTTATGAAATTTTCTTTATATTTTAATAGTTTTAAAAACAATACAGTTTTAATGTCCTTTTTTTTAAGAAATAATATCCTAATTCCATTTTATTTTTTTAGTAGCTGTAATGCCTTCATGAACAGCTTGTCAACATATCCAAGGGTATTTTCCCCTCCTTTCTTGTTTTATTTTTCTGGGTGAGTCATTTTTTCTTTCTATATGTGCAGTTGCTTTTGCAAGGTTTTTCTTCCCTTCTGAATGGAAATTGCACAAGCTGAAGCAACCTCAGAATTTATAGTGGGCTTTCTGCATCAAGGAGTGCTAGCAACTTGAGGGAGGTTGATCTTAATGAAAACCGTAGCACTAAAAATCTCTGTTTAAAATTGCGCAACAAAAGGTGTGCCTTGAGTTTATGAGCTACATTCGTGGAAGAAAGCGATCAACATAATGGAAAATACCATACGCCAAAGTTTGCACGCGCTAGACCTTGCTTCGCCCACGTCGCCTTACACTTGCGGACCTGCGGTGCCTAGTCCGCCGGCCGGCAGCAAGCCTTAACCGGAAACCACGCACAGCGGCACTCCACGGCACCGCCAACGATTTTTGCCCGGCCCTGAGTCAACGTGTCGGTTTGGGTTAACTCGGGCTTTGGCGGGTCGGATCCGAGTTGTAAAATCTGACCCATTTGCAAAAAATGGGTTTGATTCGAGTCGTGTCGAACAGCAACAAGTCACTGTCAGATTTGACCCGAACTCGATCTGCAACCCGTTTTTGACACCCCTAATTACTAAATCTTGATAACTAACCCAACTATTTTTAATTAATGGAAACTTGTATGTTAGGATTTTAATTAGTGTTTCCTCTTTGTGTGGCCTTAGTGAAGCCTTAGTTATGAATTCTATAATTACCCATGAAATCTTATAGTTGTTTATAAGTTCTAAAATAATCCAATTAGATGCTCTCTCTCTCTTTTTCCCCTCTTTCTATTTATCTTTCTTTTTCCCTTTTCCATCCTACATTCTAGAACAGAGGACTCCACAAGCACGGGCACGTCTGCTTTATCTATTCCATCTGCTTCAACCAAAAGTTGTTGTTGTAGTATATAATCCACAAAGCTAAATGATCCACTGTTGTTCTGAAAAGCAAGTATGGAATACATGTTAGAACATAATTTGATTTCTATAAAGAAGGTTAAACCAAAAGGCACACACAATTAAGAGCAACATTCAAGAACTAAAATCATGGCAGAACAAAACTAATAAGGTAGATAAATTGTGATTTTAGAAAGGGTTTCTATCAAGAAGGAAAAAAATGTAATATTCACCTATCACTTCTTACTCTTACAATTGGCATCAATGCACAAAAATTGAAATCCTAATGGTGTTGGTAAAATTGGAAATAGTCAAGTTCACTGGGCAAAATGGCTTCAATCTTTGCAGACTGAAAATGAAATAGCTACTTGTTCACCAAAGTATTGATGCGACGTGGCTAGCTTTGTCAGATGAGGCATTGCAATGAGTTTATGCAAAGAACAATCTTGCTAATAGACCCCACGATGCTATTCTACTCAATCTTGGACATGTTGCAAGATGTTGCAAAAGCACAATCATCCATTGGAGTTTTTGAGAAACTTTAGTCTCTATGCTTAAAGTGATCTCTTGCAAATCGGTTGTATCTCAAGAAGAGGTTGCACACCTTGCTTACGAATCTTACGAATGATTCCAGATCTCTAAAAAAAATATTTAGAGGACGTCAACAAATTCATGATATATCTTAAAAGTGTTAAATCCAAAATCAAGGATGAGAATCTAACCATAATGCCTTTGAGATCTTTGCCAAACAAGGTATGAATATTTTATAAATACTACATTATATAAGAAAACCACTCTTTCTATGGCATAAGCTAGATTAGCCTTCAATTCCAAGGAATTGCAAATGGAGGGAAAAAAAGGAAGAATATATTGCTCATGTCCAAATAGTTTATGGAAGAAAGGACAAATTTGATTTCAGCAACAAGTACCAATCAAAATTCAAATCCAAGTAAAAAAAATGCTTCATTTACCACAATTAAGGCCACCTCAAGAAGTCTAAGAAAACAAAAAAAAGATGAAGACATAAAAATAGACAGGAGTACGATCAAACTGTGGTTTAAGATTAGGAAATTAAAATGTAATTAGTATTAATTATTTAGTTAATTATGATTAAATAAAATAATATAGATAATATATTTAATTAAATGGCATACCCTCCTTTGTCATGCTCTCGCATATTAATGCACTTCTCAATCATATCTTCAATCCTGCAATATTTAAAAATAATAATAAAATTGTTTAAATTATAGAATATCATTTATTTTTGCAAGAAAGCATGAAAAAAGAAAAGTGATTACGGTTCAATTCACCTCCGGCGACCGGAGAAGGAGCTGAGCCTGCCAGAAGGGGAGAACATGATGAGCGCGATATCTATATCGCAAAGAACAGAGAGCTCATAAGCTTTCTTGATGAGGCCATTGAGTCGCTTCGAAAACATCACTTGCCTATTTATATTGTTCTCAATTTTCTTTATTTTCAACTTCACCCTGCCCATTTATATCTTTTTATAAAAAAAGAAAATCACGTTTGGATAATAAATATCGCTTTTATGAGAAGAGCTGTCAAGATTAGAAATATTTCTATCAAAAGAAAAGGGAAAATATAAAAGATTGAAGAGAATGTAAGAAAGTGTGATAGGGTAAAATTTGTGGGAAAGAAGCTTTGGAATTTATAGGGGAGAGAGCTCGAAAATGAAAGAGATGAAGTTGGCGCAATGTAGGGAAGATTTAGAGGTATTGACCAAAATAAGCCCACGCTGCTTTTTGTTTTTTTTTCCAACAGCTAAATCAAAAAACTATTAACGGTTCCATTTTTTATGGCCGAGAACTACTCTTTTTGTTGGTCTATTAAAGCCCGGCCAAATTTCAACCAATTCTCAGCAACTACGTCAGGAACGGTGCACGCAATGTACTCTCAATTTTTGAAATTCTTATTCCGTCAGGTTACCTGATGCAGTTCTACGTCAGGTAGTCTATAATATGTCGCCACGTGCTCTTACTCTTTACCGCGCGGCCCGACGACCCGATCCGGAACGGACCCGGGAGTTTGCGTAGCTCGGTATTGCTAGGTATTTGTCGATTTTGCTCGACAAAAATGAAAAATTCTATTATGTGAAGACCAATACCGAGCAATACCGAGTTCTTTTAGGTATTACTCGGTATTGCTCGATATTGGTCTTCACAGAGCGGTACTTCTCGTGATCGCCAAGCAATACTGAGTAATACCTAGCAATACCGAGCAAATACCGAGCAATACACGAACATAGTAATCCCGGATTCGGTCCGAGTCGGGTCGTCAGGCCGCGCGGTAAAGAGTAAGATCACATGGCGACATATTATAGGCTACCTGACGTAATCTATATCAGGTAACCTGATGGAATAAAAATTCCAAAAATTAAGAGTACATTGCATGCACCGTTCCTGACGTAGTTGCTGAGCATTGGTTGAAATTGGGCCGGGCTTTAACAGGCCAACAAAAAGAGCAGTTCTCAGCCATAAAAAATGGAACCGTTAATGATTTTTTGATTTAGCTGTTTGAAAACAAAAAAACAAAAAACAAAATGCAGCGTGGGCTTATTTTGGCCATTGCCTCTAAACCTCCCATATATGGCGCTAACTTCATCTCTGTCATTTTTTGAGCTCTCTCTCCTATAAATTCCAAAGCTTCTTTCACACTAATTTATCCCTATTACAGTTTCTTACATTCTCTCCAATCTTTTATATTTTCTCTTTTCTTTTGATAGAAATATTTCTAATCTTGGTAGCTCTTTTCATAAAAGCAATATTTATTATCCAAACATGATTTTCTTTTTTTATAGAAAGACATATATAAATGGGTAAGGTGAAGTTGGAAATAAAAAAATTGAGAACAATACAAATAGGCAAGTGACGTTTTCGAAACGACGCAATGGCCTCATCAAGAAGGCTTATGAGCTCTCTGTTCTTTGGGATATAGATATCGCGCTCATCATGTTCTCCCCTTCTGGAAGGCTCAGCTCCTCCAGTCGCCGGGGATAAATAGAACCCAACTCTTTTTTTTTTTCGTTCTTTCTTGTAAAAATAAATGATATTTGGTGATTTAAATAATTTTATTATTATTTTTTAATATTGCAGGATTGAAGATGTGATTGAGAAATGCATTAATATGTGAGAGCATGACAAAGGAGGGTATGTCATTTAATTAAATACTATTATCTATATTATTTTATTTAATCATAAATACTAATTATATTTTAATTTCCTAATCTTGAAGCAAGGCTAAGATAGACAAGCTGGACAAAGATGTAAGTTGGCATCAATTTTAAATTTTTTCTTTAATCATTTTGATTACTTTATCAACAAATTAGGAGCTAAATTTGGTTTTTCTTTTAATTATTTTTTATGGATAATCACATTATTTGATGAGAACTCTTAGCACGCTCAAATATGAGAATGACATTGCTGCCCATCAAGCCAAGTAAGTTTTATTTAATAATTTATTTTTATAATTCTATCATATTAACTATTTATTTATTTTTTTTCATTTTACTTCATATCTAGTGCCTAATACTGTCCGGAGATGCTGAGATTAAACTCCAAAGTAGAGGTACGTATGTCACATAAAAATGCTACATTAAAAATTAGATTTCTTTCCCAAAAAAGAAAAATCAGATTTCAATGGTTTACGGGTCATGCGGGTCATGTTGTGTTGATCTGGACCCGAAGGGGGTCGTGTTGGGTTGACCCGGACCCGAAGCGGGTTAGGTTCGGGCCTGATATAATAACCCATTTCAAAAAATGGGTCAGGTTCGAATTGACCTGTATGGTGGTGGAAAAAAAAATGTATCACCACGTAAATTTTGATTTATCTTATTTTATAATTGAATATTGTATTAAAAATAAAGTACAATCTCGAAAGACTAACAAAATATTCTATAATAGATTCAATATCAAAATAGGGTTTTGAAAATTGATATTTCTATAATCAAACACAGTTCAAAGAATAACATATCATCTCGAGAGATAAACATGAAATTCTAAAGAATATGTTTAAAAAATAGAAATAATTTTTTTTTAAAAAAAGTTTATTCATTCTTTTATTTAGATATAGCAAGAAGAATATTATATCATCTTGAAAGACGAACATAACATTCTTCAAGACATTCAAAAGCAAGAATGAGTTTTATAAAATTCATCATTTCTAAAGTTGAATATAACAAGCAAGAAATTATATTGTTTGAAAAGACAATAATAACATCTTACAAGCATATTTAAGATTAGAAATGAAAATTTTAAAGACATCTACATTCCCAAAGATTCTTCCCTTGTTTTATATGAATAAAACAAGGTTTTATTTAGTCTGGATTCTGGAATTCTCAAATCTCTATAGGAGCAAGCCCCTATAATTAATTACATCCTAGGAGGGATGCTCCTAAAAAAACTATCGATTAAAGCAGTGATTTCATACCCTTTGACTACAAAGTAAAAGACAAGAAAATAGAAGTAAAGATTTTTCAAGGAGAAAGCTCAATATTGAACATTTATTACCGAGTCAAAGGAGGAAAAGTAGGAGGTGCCGGATTCTGAGAAGCCTAGAGACAACCTCAGTCTATCATATATTGGACTTTACATTTTAGGAGAAAATTTTATATTTGAATTGACATTTTATTAGAAATTTGAGATTATATTCCCAGAGGACGAGGACTTAAGATCTAAAAGAATATGCCTCAGAATCTAAATTTAATTTGGGTACTACAAAGTAGTGATCCGAACTTAACTAATGAAGTGCAAATCTGGACTTACCCCAGCCTGGATTGGGGAGCCAGCTAACCACCTAGGCGCTTTAAAATCATATGTCAAGTCTCTTATGAAAGAAGGGTAGGGATGTTGCTTAAGTTTTAAGGAATTAGAGGCCGACATCTAAAACAGATCCTAATTGGCCCCTCAACTTATGTAGGGTGAGTTATGCCTAGAAATAAAATGCAATTAACATTTTAGACTTTTTTTAATTTATATCTAATACAATGCATGCTAATTGACTCGAATGCATAAAATAAATATGAAGCAGTTTTAAAATTAGGCTTAGAAAATAGGTTTTTTCTAGAGATTGCACAAATTCCCCTTGACAGAACTGCTCCCTTATAGGTCAAGTGGTCTGCTAGAACCCACAGGCGGAGAGGTGTCTAACAAGAAAGAGAAAGTAATAATATGCTTATGTTGACTATCGGCGGTCCTGAGCTTACTTCTTAGATCGTTAGAGTTACTATATGAGCCTAAAAATTTTATTATAGTTATAAGTAAAAGACTTATAGGTCAAGTGGTCTGCTAGAACCCACAGGCGGAGAGGTGTCTAACAAGAAAGAGAAAGTAATAATATGCTTATGTTGACTATCGGCGGTCCTGAGCTTACTTCTTAGATCGTTAGAGTTACTATATGAGCCTAAAAATTTTATTATAGTTATAAGTAAAAGAATTTTATATGTACCCTTACAGAAAAAACACTCCGATCGTATCCAGGCTAAAACAAAACACGACATGTAAGGGCCCTAAAAAAGCTACTGCACAAACAATATAAATAATCAAATTAAATAATCCAAAATATAATGTCCAATATCCATATAATTACACCCAGAATTTGCAGAAAATTAAAGTGGCCGGGCACCACTGACAACAAACCCGGATTCTAATCCTAAGAATGACGCAAGTGATTTTGAACTAGGATATACTCTTTCTTGTATCTTCATTTCTTCGTCTTCTCTCTTCTGTTTCCTCATTTTGCTTTTCTTCTTCTACGAGCTTCTTGGATCCGTCGGGCCTGAATATCCAAATGAAAAGAAACTCATCCCTAAAAAGGATATCTATTTAGATACTAAAATTATTATAATTTGGCTTTTCAAATAAAAGAGAATAATCTTTTAAGATATATTCTCATTTCTTTGGATTCCAAATTGGATGTGATATCCCACTTTCAATATCACTTTCACAATTTTTGACTTTTAATAAATTACATTTACATTTGCATTTACATCACAGAAAGAAAAAGAAAATATAGATCACCTGCAGGGTTATCTTAAGCATTTATAATAAAAATCATCCCAAGCAGTTATATATTCGCATTTAAATTAAATTTCATCAACTATATTTGGTCATACTCTTTTTTTATTTGGGGGCTAAGCAGCTGAAACACCTGTAGCATTTATAAAATTATTAATTAATTAGCTCCATTTTACTTTCCTGCACGAGTGTAACCACCTGGAAGAAATCTTTTTAACAACCAGATCGCTCCTAACCTATGAGTAATCTAATCAACCAAATCGCATCATAGAGTGCAGTAAAAGTAAATAAGCAAACACACCAGCAGTTTTACTACCAGCATGTAGTGAAAACAGAGAAAATGCCTGTCACACAGCAGTAAGAAAATAAACACCGGTCTAACCTAAAACTAGAGTCTGCTGTCTTAACAAACAAATCTAAGTGTGTGCAGTAGGCTGTGAGGTTTTGATATGTCCTCGGTCAATTATTGGTTAAAGTTTTATAATTGATTGAATTTTAGTTTTAAAGATATTCACTAATCCTAGGGTGAGATGTCACTAAATTTTCTATGTTATATGTTTCTATCCTAAAGTGTGCATGCATCGTAAGTCTAGGTTTTCTAAGACTTGGTCCTTAAATATTGTCCTTAAATGTCGCTAATATTATATAGGGTAAAATTTTTGTTATCATTAACCCTTAGGACATTGCGTACGTATAAAGGGTTTTAAAGATCTAGAATAAAACAAAAGTAACCCTAATGAAATTGAAGTTACTACAGGGACCTAAAAGGGAAAGGTTCGAACAAAATATATCAAGGGGCTCCTAAAGGTTTTCTAAGTTTAGAATACTTACAATCACTGAGGGCTACGACCCGGCGGTTCTGCCCGTAGCACCTCCACCCGGTTGGATGGAGGCGACTGACGCCTTTAGTCCCTCGTACATTTTTTCCCTCGACCTGTACCATTCCTCACAGTTCATGCAAATAAAGAGAAGAAAACAGGGATTAAAAAGCACATTTAATAATTAATAATAAAATAATTAAAATTTACTAAAAATAAAGACGTACCTTTCTTCGGGCTTGAACACCGGTTATGTTGCTTGCCTTTTGGAACCTTTCACTTTTGATAGCATATTGTATATCTTTCCAATATTTACCCCGAGGCACAAGAAAGAGGAAGAGAAATGATAGAGAGAGAAAGAGAACTTGCTTTCTTTAAAATTTCAAAATTTTCACTTTTGTTTCCAACCATTCACTTCCATTCTTCCAAAACTCACACAACTTTCACAAAACAAATACTTTACCTCTCACACTTGCACGTTTTACTTATCTTTCAATACTCTGCACATTTTTACTCTCAAAATAAGTACAAATTTCACAATTCCACTCTCCAAAACACATATAATTTTCATGTTTCAAAATACATACACATAAATCACTTTTCCTCCAAACACTTTACTTTCAACGTCTTATTTTACAACATATACATTTTCAAAAAAAAATCGCCCACACATACTTTCTAAAAATCCCCAAAATTTACTTTTCAAACTTTAAACACACTTCTCTAAAAATTACATGCTTTACTTTTCAAAAACCTACAAATCTCACCATTTAAAGCTCATGTACTTTATCTTTCAAAGCATTTCACCCTTCTCACATATACACTTTTTTAAATAAAACATACAATTCACATTTTTAAATCAAAACACTTTTTATTATCCAACAAATAAACTTCTCTTTACCATTCAGAACCACCCTACTCTTTCTTTTATTGACAAAATTCTCAAAACGACGATGTAAACATATAGCCATTCTTTGTAAATGATAAGAGATGCCATAGATATGGGTGTATGAAATGTCATCTAATGATTATGTATTTGGTCAAAAAGCAACAATCTATAGGAGAGCTTCAGCATGGTATGCCTTATTGATCATTAACCACAACAGAACATGAATTTTCATACAAACCATGAAGTGACTAATGAATCTAAGGTTTTTATGAATAAACAAAATTGAAACGAATGCATTTCCTTTTACAAAGATGATTTGTAGATAAACATTATTGACTTTGTCCCTCTAGGCAAGACTTATTTCATACAGATTTCATTTGGAATGTAAGAAGAAAATATTCTTAATCTTTTGAAACACATTGTTCTTAACTTGAAGGTTGAAAGAAAGAAATTTCATATTAATATTTTGAATATACATCATGTCTTTTAGCTTCAAACCGAAATTAAACTCATAACTCTTTATTTGAGTAAAACTTATATCATTTCTTAATATGCATAAACTCAAACACTTTTCAAAGATTTGATAAAGGATTACATAGCTTGTCACAACCTATACACAACACTTTGAATTACTAATTGCATGGCACAGAAAATAAATATTACAAATTTTATATATACAATAATACTTCATGAAACCATCTGATTCAAAAATTTCAAAAATAACATTTGTATATTGAAAGATAAATAAATTGAAATAAATATACACAATTCATCAAATAAACAGATTTCTTTTCAGATTTTTTTTTTTAGAAGAAATGAGAAAATAATATTTCTCTTGATTTTCAATCTAAGATGAAAAAAACCCATCACTATTGTCACGCCCCAAGATCTAACTTGGAAAGAATGTCAATCAAACCAGCCATTTACCAAAGTCATCTATAGTCTCCAATTAATAACAGTCTATAAAAAGTCTATAAATTTAAAACATCCATATACAAGTCGATCCATATCTCAAAACATCATATACAATACTCAGGAACTACACGACAATCACCAGTACTGAAATCTATCCTGAGTACAAAAGAATCAAAATCATCAAAAGAACTAAAACCTGTAGATCCGGATCAATTCCTATCTTCTGCTCCCTTGCACTGACCTGAAAATGTCAACCACATATAATGAGCTTTACAAAGCCCAGCAGGTCACCTAATACCTATAACTGAAATCAAAGCACGGCGGTTCTATCAATATGCATGTCAGTCAATCAAATCCATATCAGTCAATGGTCAATAAGTCTATGCAATACGGAAATCCATAGTCAATGAAACCAGTCAATGCAGCAGCAGGCAAATTGATAAATCAAGCTCAATCAATCCACATCAATCTCGAAGAAATCCGTACACAGAAGAAAATCAATCAATCCGTCAAATTAATCACTATTAATCAATCATGCAGCGATAGAAGAACCGATAAATCAAACTCAATCAATCAGTACGTCAAATCTCAGGAGAATCCGTCGATCAATCAAATCACTCGTATCGAATCAATCGATCAAATCAATACTATCTCGTCAATAAAATCAATGGGAAGATCAATACGATAAATCTCAATCTATACTAGCAATGAATCAATGCAGCAGGTAATACGGTGCAGGAACAATAGTGAATCAATAATATCAATGAATCTATACAATATCTATATCCATTCATAATCAATAGTATCCATGCTCAATGATCAATCAATGAAATCAATGAATCCATACGATACAGTAAATCCATAAATCCGATCAAATCAATAAAGCAGAAATCGATAAAACAATAAATCCGTACGTCAATACAATAATACTGAACAAGTACAATCAACTGGCTATGTTGCTGTTGTAGAATCCATATTGCTATTGTAGATATCCATACGTTGGTTTCAATAAAAAGAGTCGTCACTCTATTGCCTGTCGGCCGCCCGTCGGCATTTCTATAAACCTCTTATGACTCCCATCCATATATCCATAATCGATGTTTAAAGGAAAGCCCGTCGGCCCACCATCCTGTACAGGTCAATCAATCTCCAACCAACGTTCAACCAGGTTCAACTTGTATTCCAGTATCAATAGTTAATCAATCATCAATTCAATAATCAATATTAAAGCAATCTAGAACAATCATATCAATATTCATACGCATATCAATTCAATCTATCAATTCCAGACAAATCAGAAATCATACGAAAATCGGGCAGAGTAACGGCAGTCTATCAAATTTACACAAAAATCCTGCAAAAATCACAAATTCCAAATTTCTCCAAATTACAATAGAATATTCACGACATCAATACAAGACTATTGCTCTACTGAATCCATATCAAAGTAGATTTCTATTCCCAAAAAATAGTATCGGCTCAGAAAAAACTGCTCTTCATTAATGATATGGCAACAATTTAAAAAAATAAATAAATAAAAAGTATCGGTTCATATTTTCCCAAGAAAAAAATACTGCTTCACCGGTTTCTCTTTCCATAAAATGATGCTTTGCCTCTTCTGCCTTTCTCATGCAACAACAAAATATGCTTAATCTTCCCTGACGCCTTCATCTTCTCCCATGGAATCAGGTGAGGCTACTTGCGAGCTACTCGTGAGCCAGTTTATATTATCTTGAGCCGAGCTCAAGTTGGCATTTTGAGCTCAACTCGAGTTTGTGCTCGAGTTTAAGCTCGCAATTTGATTGACGAGTCGAGCTCGAGTTAGGCATGACTTGAGCTCGACTTGACTCGTTTATACCCGTACTGGAGCCTATTGCACTGGATTATTTCTTGAAGTTACCATGGTAAATAACTAAATATAAATTCTTTGAAATTGATTTTATTGAAAATGAGCCTAGTTTGATTAACTGTAATTTGTCTGGTTTCATTAAGATGGATAGGGATCATTAATTGCTTTTGTTGAATTGAGATAATTTAGAGCATAAAATTGGCTTTAGGATGCCTGCGATGTGCTCAAAAAGCGTCATACCTTTTGTTGTAGGCATGTGGTAGATAGGCCTTTCCCCAGCCATTGTTCATAAATAGTGCTTCCCCGTCCATTGTTAATACAGGCCTTTGGTGTTATCGACTTCTATGTTTTGCAGAAATAAAACTCTCTGCTTATTAGCTGAAAAGTGAAGGTAGCTTGCTAATTGCTTGTTGTTAATTTTTGGTTTCCTATTTGCATCCCATTATTTGAGGAAGCATGATCATCAACACTAATAATTTTAGTTCTCTTGCTTGTCTTCCTTTTTATAGTGCTTGCATGCAGAATTCAAAATAATTCTGAACAAACTAATGTACTATCTTTAAGAAGAGAAATTCAAGCTTATGATTTGATAGGCCTATAGATGTGGATAAGTTTGTCAATGTGTGTACTTTGCATTATCTCCCTGGGAGGCGAAGAATTATTGATGATGGTACTCATCAAGAAGGCCATATGCGTTGTGTTTCAGCGTGGAATGAGAGTTCCAAGAATCAGATATGAATATGCTCTCACCAGTATATGAACTAGTACTGTTAGTGTTGTCTATGAGGACCATTGGTAACCTTGCCTGAGGTCTCAAAAAATTTGTTGCAAAGATGGGAGCAGTTCATAGGCTTAGTAGCATAAGAACAATAAATGTGATTGTGGAAGAAGATGCCTCGTTTGCACAAAAGAGAGCTTTCAATTTAGGATGCTCTGTGTCAAAATAAAAAAATTTCGATGTCGTGACATGTATTAGAATCTTTTGGTAATTTAATGAACACTAAGTTGTATGCTACGATGGAGCCTCATGATTATGTGTGATTAGACAATATCATGCTTCCCTAGTGGAGTGTGAAAAAATCGTAGCATATTCTCATTTGCGAATCAATGAAAAACTAAAAAAAAGTATCTAAGAGATTTCTCTAGAATGATCAGGGCAGCCAAAATAAGGTTTTTTTAAGCCCTGAGAGATTTGGCTTCTTATAGGTACAAGCTCCCATAATTAATTATTTCTCGATCAAGAGGTTGAAAAAACTTGATTAAGGATATTCATTCGTTTTACTGGTTTGGCACAAAACGTTTCTAAGTTTTTTACCTATTTGATAGGAGACGGTTTTAAAGGGGCTAGGGAACATGCAGGGCAAAGGAGCTAGTAACATGCAAGGCAACAACGAAATAGTATGACAACGAAAGAGAGTTAAAATGGTGCCAGCAACAATGATGTGGAAAATGTTGGTAAGTCTACAGGATGAGGACTGCTGGATGATGGGAAAATCAACTCAACACCTACTCTCAAGGATGAGAGTGAAGGAGCTGTCCCATGGGAGGAAATGGTCTTAATATTTTCCTGAACAGATGGGGGACAATGTTTATGGCAGGAGTGAACTAAAACTTGGTGATAACACTTCTAAATACCTAATTGTAGGGAATGGGTATCACCAAAGCTGACGACAGGACTTAAACTCTCTTGACAAGAGATGCCGTCTAACTCATCTAAACAGATTTGAAAATCATGTCATCATTCCACTTGCTTTTCTTATAGCAGGAAGGCTGAGATATTTATACAAAAATGCCAGCCATCACATATGAAAAGTGTGCTGCTGTAGCTATAACCTATGAGGAAAATTCAAAGTGGTAATTATATGATTGAAACATGATAGAACATAGTTATAAGGAAATCAAAACAAGAAATACAATTAACAAGAATAGCTGTCCATGAGTTTGAAAAAAATGCAGCATAAAATAAATCAAGAAATCTTCCCATAGATATAGGAAAGAAAATAGATCATTCTAACATGGGTTTTGTTAGCTGTAATTAGAGTCAACTCCTTTCAAAGAGATTCAATCCTGCCAATTTTGGTGACTAAAAACTTTTCCAAAGAAAGGCTCCCATAGTGCTACCAGAAGTGAATGGCCTGATAACCAAATAAGGAAGCAGGAGGTTTTCAATGATTTGGTAGCAGTAAATCTAAGGGAAGCACTTGGGATTTTGAACACTCTCCCTAAAGTTGGATTGTAAACATCAAATAATCCAAGCTTGCTTATTAATTTTTTCAACAAAGGCCTTGGTTACCTTTTTTTTAGAATGATAGTAGTTTGTCATGTGGTGGCCATTCAGGGATGCAAAATGTACCATTGGTGCGGGGTAGCCACCTTAGTTTTCACGCAGATTACTGCAAGGGTTAGGCCAACATTCCTGGTTGTCGAGCCATGTTGGATGTGACTCTCATGAAGGGGCACTCCAATCGGAGTTAGTAGAGCAAGCCGCCTTTGTTCCTTGCTCGGGGGAAACTACTTTCATCTTTGCCTCAGTTGGCTGGAGGGACTTTTTTCCTTCATCCTTTACTTATGGCCTTGTGCTTGTAGAGTAGGGCCCTCCACAACTGCGGCTGTCGATGTTGTCAAACATTAGAGATGTGGACTCAACTATTCTTCATGCGAGCATAAGCAATGAGAAAAAAAATTAAGTGAACTGGAGCATAAGCAATGAGAAAAAAATTAAGTGAATTGTAGTGTTATCGAAGCATTGCTCCTCGTGTATATTTATAGGTAATGACAATACAAAGGTAGCATCAATGTCATTATGGGAGTATCAAATTAAACCCTCTTCTTGAGGTAAATGTTTTTCTTTTCCTAATTATTTTGTTCTTTTTGCAAGTCGCTCTAAAAATAAGCAAGAGAATCGGAGATCTAATTATACATCCCAATATGCGTTATAGGCAAGACTCAAACCTAGGACCTCTTAGTTGGGAGCTAAACTTCCAACCAACAAACATAGAATCCAAATAAAATGTTAGTTATTCTAATGATGATCAAGTATGTATATCCTGTAAAGAAACTATTGAACTTTGGTCTTGAATTGTGATGTAGGCAAAAGTTTCAGTTTTTTCCCTTAATGGGCATTTATTGTTGGGCTGAAATTTTCCTTTTGGGCTTAGCCCATTTTCCCTTGACTGATTTTCTGGTTGGTTGGCCGTGCCTCTCTCTTGGGATTTTCCTATGTTTTGACTGGCTGTTCGGATCCTAAGCTGGCTGATTTTCTGGCTATTTGGTTCCTGGGCTGGCCGTGCTTCTCTCTTGGATATTTTCCATGCTTTGGTTGCTCCCATTGGAGGCTTGGGGAGGCACCTTTTTGGGGGATGGCTGTTGGTTTGTTGGGCTGTTCGGATCCTGTGCTGGCTATTGGTTTTCTGACTGTTTGGTTCCTGGGCTGGTCGTGCCTCTTTCTTGTTGATTTCCCATAAATTATGGCGGCTCCTATTGGAGGCATGGGTGGCACCTTTTGGGGGATGTTTGGATTCCTTTTCCCTATTTAAAGGGGGCTGTTTGCTACTTTTTTTTAGATAGATTTGAGATAAATTTTTGGAGCACGAAGCTTGTGGGTTTCGAATAGCTTGCGAGCTATCCTCTTCTACCTCCTCTCTTCTTATAATTCGTCTCAGTTTCTAATCTCTTTCTTCTCTCCACGGTATCCCTTATAATTGTATCCTTCTTCTCTAAACTTTATTAATAGTAAGTTGGTTTTGTTGTTTACAAGTTGAAAGTAGTGTTGAATTTTGTTTTTGAAGTTGTTTTGTGTATGTCTAAGCTATATTGCATGGAAGTTTTGTTTTTTGGCAATCTTATAGTGTTTTGAATTTGCAACCTTAGCATCTTATTTTTTTGGTTGCATCAAATTGGTTAAGTGGGGATGCAGATGGGTAGATTGGTGGTTGTCCTCTACATGTGCCGCACTAGTTACTGCATATTGTGCCGCAACATGTGAAAGGAAATTTTACCTAATGGAGCCTAAGATATATAATTTGAGGTTTATTCATCGCAAAGCTTTAACTAGTAAGTGAGAGTTATCCAGGTCTGAATTATTATGTGCCCAGACCTTAAGTACAATTGGTACAACCTTCAATTTTTGTTCTTTCGGTTAATTGTTCCCTTCATTATTTTCCCTTATATTTTATATTACTTCATGTTCTTCATTTTAGTGATATTGAGTTGGAACAATGGAACCCCTCCCTCGTATTCTCTAGAAATCATCCATCACGACACTTTCCAAATGTTCAGATGGATGGCACAGTTATCTAGATAGGATACGAAATGAGCATATACATGAAAAAGTTGGAGTAGCTCCAGTAGAAGATAAGATTAGAGAGAGAGAGTCGCCTTAGATGGTTTGGTGACATAAAATGGCAGCCTTCCGATGACCCTGTTAGGAAAGTAGAGGTATTAGATTTGACTTATGTTAAGAAAGGTAGAGGCACACCTAAAAAGACTTGGTTAGAAAATATTAGGAATGACCTTTCTTTATTAGATTTAAACGAGAATTTGACTTTTAATAGGATACAATGAAGAAAAAGGATTCATGTAGCCGATCCCACGTAGTGGGATAAAGGCTTGTTGTTGTTGTACTGGAATTGAATGGTTTATTTGCTTGCTTATCAGACTATGTTCGTGACTTTCACATCATCAACTGTTTTAAGCTTAATATTTAATTTGTTGCATTGCAGACAATCGCTACAGTGTGCATGTTCCTTGCTGGAATGGTTGAAGAAACTCCACGCCCGCTGAAGGATGTGATTCTTGTTTCCTACGAAATCATTCATAAAAAGGATCCTTCTGCTGTTCAGAGAATCAAGCAGAAGGTACCCTTGAGTTTTTCGTTAATTAGAATACAGCCACCAAAATGAAATGGTACTTGTATCTTGCTCACTCATATCCCTCCAGTTTGTTCCTCTTTCTATCAAATTATTGTACCAATTTTTCTTTCTTCTTTTATTTTGTCATTTTCTCTTTCTTTTTTGCAAATCATTATGAACAGCTTTCTTTTTTCTCTCTTTTTTTTAGTGCATTATTCCTTTTGTTTTTCAGGAAGTTTACGAGCAACAGAAAGAGCTCATTTTACTGGGGGAAAGGCTCGTTCTAGCGACACTTGGTTTTGATCTAAATATGTATCACCCATATAAACCCCTTGTCGGAGCAATTAAAAAGTTCAAGGTGGCACAAAATGCTCTGGCATGGAATTTTGTAAATGACGGGCACCATACCTTTTTCTCGATGCATGTTACTTAGTTCTGCCTTAAAATCCCCCCCTGGATTACTCATCTAATTATACTATGCAGGTTGCGGATTTCACTCTGCCTGCAATTTAAGCCCCACCACATAGCTGCTGGTGCCATATTTCTTGCTGCCAAGTTTCTTAAGGTGAAGCTTCCATCTGATGGAGAGAAAGTCTGGTGGCAAGAATTTGATGTTACACCACGGCAACTTGAAGGTTGACTCATCAAATCGTTTTGACCTGGGAATATTTGAATCTTTTTATATATCCTATCCCAAAAATTTATGTTCGTGTTCCTTGTAGATGTCAGCAATCAAATGCTGGAGCTTTATGAGCAAAATCGCCTAGCCCAACCATCTCATGGTAATAATGAAGCTGATGGAAGCTCTTGTGCTGGAACTAATCATCCAACAGTGGTAACCTCCACTCTCAATGAGAGCTCAGTATCTATAAATGCAAGGCAAGTGACTCAACTAACTCCACAAATGAGGCCGATTGGGGCTCAAAAATCTAATGCTGATGGTGACCGTATCAGTTCCCGGAGTGCTCGGAGGCACAGCAATGACCATGGAAGTGCTGATAGTAAAAGTGGGGTCTGGGACCATAATATGGATGGCGATGGGAAAGATAACTCGCATCAAGAGGCTGAGCTGGTTTCTCGCCGCTGGGAATCCACAGCTGAAGCTCTGAGCTCTTCAAAGCTATTTCATGCAGATGAACTGTCTGATGAGAAGGGCAGCTGTGCAGAAACTATCACAAAGATTGACAAGGAAAAAGTGAAAGCTGCTCTTGAAAAAACAAGAAAACTCCGGAATGACACGGCAAAAAAAAAAGAGATTGTAGATGATGATGATGATCTCATCGAAAGAGAGCTTGAGAGTGGAATTGAGCTTAATAAGGAGGATAATAGACAATGCTGGCCAAAGCCCCTACATCCTTTTCAGGCGAGTATGAAACCAAAACTTCTCAAATCTGAAAATGTAAATGTTGATCATCGAATCCAGGAATTTGTTGAAGAAGGGGAGCTCTCCTCCATTGATGAGCATGATCATCCTCTACCTAAGTTGCAGAGTAATAATGGAAAAGTTTCAGCTGCAAAGCGAAGGCCAGATGAGGTGTGGTCAGATCTTTCTGACAGGGATCATAAAAGGGTCAGAGGAAAAGTTGACTGATATGATTATGTTAAAGCTTAAAGTTGGAAAAAAAATATAGTCAACTATGGAAGTGATTCCTACAGATAATGCATCCCTGGTGATTGGAATTCATTTTCTTATCAGATCAAATGGTTTGAATTAGAAAGGTAGAAAGGGCTGCTTGGAAGTGGCTTGAGCTTATTTCATATTATTATACCTGACATTAACTCCTATTTTAGTGGTATTTTTCGCAGAGTTTTCTGCAGTGATTGGCCTTCTCTTGATTTTAACGCTCAATTCCTTTTCATGGCTTGAGTGTAGTATGTATGGCTTCAATGGCTGTTTGGAAGCAGAAGACATTTTTCAATGTTCGCTCATTCTTGCAGGTTTATGCATTGAGACTTGTATATTATGAACAGATAATTGGATTTTTTATGTTTTGAATGTATTGTGAAAAAAAAAAAAAAACTGACCATATTAGCATTTCATTTTTGTTTCCAAAGGATTTTTTTTTTTGTTTGTTTGCTGTCTGTTTTCTTATATAATTCTCAGAACATCATTCCTGAAATATTATTATACTGTCACCATCTTCATAGAAGAAGATGATTATGATTATGTTTACTTTAATTTGAAAAGAAACTGAATTTTTTTTTATTATTCAAATATGTAAAAAATATCATTTCTTTTATAAAAGATAACACCATAAACATATTTAATTAAAGATAGAGTGATTAAGGAAGATAATGACATCATGAAAATAATTATTAAGATTTATTTTCTTTATAAGGAAGAATGGCTAAATTTTAAAGCAGGGAGTCATATAAGAGATGTTCTCCATCCTCTCTCCTCCTTTCATTAAAACTTTCAAGAATGAAACATTTGGGTGCATTATAATCTGATCTCTTAAATTAATCAAGATGAGCATCAATTATGCAATCAAATCAGGAAGAGTTTACAGCTTATTTTTATTTTTATTTTTAATTCCTCTTTAGAATTATATTTTAATGTGAATTTTAATGTTTATAGATATAAAATCTTATAAGGGCCTGGTAATATAATTCTTATGTCAGTCACATATATTTATATGTAATATAAATATTAAGATATTTATGTCAAATGTATAAATTTTATAAGTTTGAATTTGTAACGGATATATATATATATATATATATATATATATATATATATATATATATATATATATGTATATATAAACTTTGGTTTTCACGTCCGCCATGTACTTTCTTCCGATTCTTTGGCGGACGTGAAAACCATGTATATATAAACCCTAAACCTTTTCGTAAGTAAGTTTGGCCGCTGCTCAAAATTTTTCATCTACCTTCCTCTTCTCGTTATAAGTATCCTCTTTCTGTATCTCCTTCCAAAATTGAAGCTTTTTTCGATAACTTTGGCGTTGTTCTTCTACGACAGCCTTCTAGCTCGGTTTCTTCGACGCCATCTTGTTTTCCTTGATTAAAAAGGTGCGATATTTTGACTCATTGGCACTTCATTTTGGTGTTCCTTTTATAAATTCTTCTCATATTGAATTTTATAGGTACGCGGCATAATGCTTCTACTATTAATCCTCTTTTTGTTCTGGTCCTTGATGAAAATTTCTTTTCTTATTGCGAAAAATGTTTTTAGGGTAATCTGTTTTGACTCCTGTTTCTTATGAGAGTAGCTGATGTTGATCTTTACCTTTTTTTCCTCTCTTTTGGTTATGATCTTTACTAGCCAGTTACTTCCCTGTGAATGTTTTTACCTTTTTTTGGGTATGTATCGAAACACCATGGATACATTTATTGAGATGATGTTGCTGTGTTTCCAGAGAATGGCTACAACCACATTTTATATATCCTTGGGCTGCATCCAGAACCAGAGGAATCAGAGGTGCTCCAATTTGCAAAACTGGCCTGGGAAATCTTCATTGAGAGAGGGTTACAAAGGTTTTGGCATAGAAATTAGATTACTTAGGAGGGGAGCTTGTTGCCATGATAGCTCCCAAGGCATAATTCATGCATCATCCTCACATTCTTCTGTTGCTGATCCACTGAGATTATCAATTGGTAACAAAATCAGTGACTCTCATAAGAAATCTTGTAAGCATTTTGATTCACTAAGTTTTGCTCCAGATCTATCTACTTAGCTATGAGTTTTGCATTTACGATTCTGCATTTTGCTTGCAATAGGTTTGGTTCAGGAAAGCATTACTCATCCAAATCATTCATGTTTACTTAATAATTGAAAGAGAGAGATTTTTTGGGTACTTTATGACAGTTAACTGAGGGAATGCAGGGGATTATTCCCCTGTATTCTAATGGTAAAATCTGTCATTTTTTTGAAAATTGTTTGTTGTTTCGCAGATGAAGCTGCACTCATATTGATTCGTTATGGTGAATCATTGTGGAATGAGAAAAATCTATTCACAGGTTGTGTTGATGTACCATTGACTCGAAAGGGTGTGGAGGAGGCAATTGAAGCTAGTAAAAGAATAAGCAATATTCCCGTTGACATGATATATACATCGGCATTGATTCGTGCTCAGATGACTGCTTTGCTTGCCATGACTCAGCATCGCCGCAAGAAGGTTTTCTTATCATTTCTCTAAATCATGTGTTTTGGACTATAAATTGGACCCTATTATGGGTATTTAAGCGTATAAGCAACATTAAAAAAAAAAAAGAAGTACATAAGCAACATTTCTGTTCATTCATAGTTTAAAAGTAGTCATAATAACTTGTTCTTACTGCTTCCAGTCAAAATTTAAGGTATTTCAACATGTGTTTTCAACTTGAACCTTACTGTTAAATCCCAGCCTCCAGATCCCACATTGATCCCACAGCTGCAAATAGAGATTCATGGGAAGCTCACCTCACGTTGAGTGCCTTCTTTAGTTAGGCTGTAGAATTAGGAAGGATTATGTTACTCATTATTCTGAAGTTATTTGTTTCTTTATTTAAGCATCTTGTATAGATTTATAAATAGGGATAATGTTGAATAAAGTTTCAAGCTTTTCCCTCTCCAATCTTCTGAAATTCAACACTTACGGATCTTATTTCATTTTGACAGTTGAAAGCTCTTCCTTATTCCCACTGCTCCCTTCATGCAACTATATCACAAAGGATTTTTTATGTTATGAATTTTTTTTACATTTTTAAAAATCACATAATTGCATTTAACATAGGGATTCATTGAAGTTTGTGCTATGCAAATTGAGCCTTAGCTTTTGTACTGTTCAATACTTTGTGATCCCTTTAAATATATCTCTACCAAAGAGCAGTACAGAGGTCGATAATTAATATAAATCATTTCCAATGATGATCAGATTCCAATTGTCATGCACAGCGAGAGTGAACAAGCTATTCAGTGGAGCCGGATATATAGTGAGGAAACAAGGAAACAGTCTATTCCTGTTATACCAGCTTGGCAATTGAATGAAAGAATGTAGTGTCATTATCTCATTTCCGATATTTTTATCACAATGCGTCCTTGCAGGTATTTGAAGCTTTGTTGATGTTTAACATCTTCTTTTGTTCAAATTTTTCTCATTTAGGTATGGGGAATTACAAGGTCTCAACAAGCAGGAAACAACATAAAGGTTTGGGAAAGAAAAAGTTCATGAATGGCGCCGCAGTTTTGACATTCCTCCTCCCAATGGCGAGAGTTTGGAAATGTGCGCTGATCGAGCTGTTGCTTTTTTTATGGATCCTGTAAGAAACTTCAAATTTCTTGGGTTAATTTGAGAGAACATGGATTCATGCTATAAATATTAGCAGAAAATGTGAGGCAATAGTTTTATTGTTAGGTATCCCATTTGTGATCCTATTTTAGCTGGTGTCAATTCATGCAAATTTGAAAGGTTTGATGAATCCACTCTGACACATGAGGCTGTGGGTTTAGGCCCAATTTAGATTATTGAAAAATATGTTATAGTTGAAATACCAAATGCTTGGCTCTTATCTACAGTCTTAATTTTTTTTTGGGTTTAGAAATGAATTTGACCACTTTGTAGCTAACTTTGTTTCTCCTTAAGTTTAGTACTCCCTAAAAGTTCTCATACATGTATTCCCAAATCTATGCAGTTCAATTTATGTCTGTGAACCAAACCATAAAAATGAATATCAAACCACCCTTTGCTATGATTTTAACCTCTGATCTCTCGTTCAGAGATCAAAGGAAATGCTACTTTATCTAGTGCTAAAAATAGATTATTAGTGAAGAATCAATTAAGGCTTCGTTTGGGACTATTGTTTCATGTTGCTTCTTAAAGCAGCTTTCTAAAACAAAAATTTTAATTATTGAACTAAAAAACTGCTTTAAGAAACAACAAGAAAGCCATCCCAAACGAAGCTTCAAGTCGAACATATTTGATTCATACAATTCTCCCAGACTCGAACCTTCGCTTTCTGCTAATCCATATTGTGAAGGCAATTTATGAACTAATTGTTGAAATGATTTAGCACTCAGAACGTCAGTATGTTCAGCTATATGACATCTAACGCTTTGAATAATTTGCATTTCAGATCGAACCGCAACTTTTGTCTGGCAAAAATGTGATGATTGCAGCTCATGGGAATTCCTTGAGATCAATAATTATGTATCTTGACAAGTTGACTTCTCACGAGGTGCCTCATTTGTTCTTGTTTCCAGATGAGTATTACAGTTTATTTTTCATAGTTTTAAAAACTGTTGGTTAAAGTTTCGTTTGGGACGGCTTTCTTATTGCTTCTTAAAGTAGCTTTTTAATACAAAAATTAAAAATGTTGTACTAGAAAGCGGCTTTAAGAAGCAGTTAAAAAGCCGTCCCAAATGAAACCTAAATCTTTATTTCTGATTTTCTTTTTTTCTTTAGGTAATCAATCTGGAGCTTACTACTGGCATTCCCATGCTATATATATTTAAGGAACGAAAGTTCATCAGGAGAGGAAGTCCAACAGGACCTTCTGAGGCTGGTGTTTATGCGTATACTTTGGTACAAATCCTACTTGTGCTTCCCTGTTTTATTATGCTTTATGCATTCTTGTAACTGGCTAAGCTACTCAGTTATCTATATATATATATCAGTATTACAACTATTAAGAAAATTATTGGCGTCTCAAAAACTCATAATCAACTTAATAGTAGCCTATGTAATTTTTGAGTATAAATGCTTCATTTCATTGACTAGTTGGTAACCCTCCTTTGCCTCAATGAGTCATACTGGAGTTTAACTAAGTCATGACGGAACAAAAAAAAAATCGACGACTCAAGCGAAGGTCGGCAAACATGACGCCTCATTTAAATGATCAAACAACCACTGATCGCCAAATGGACTGCACTGTTATGATCAGAGTGTCGAATTTACCTAAGAGATAGCCTCTCGGAGTTGAATCGCGTGACTACGAGTCGCCAAATGGACCCCTGCTCTTCAATACAGTTCCCAGTCTTCTACTCTATCTCTTCCTTCCCACTACAACAACTCTCGCACCTTCTCATTTCCCTTCTATTTGAATACAACAGTATTCGACCCCTACTCTCTGTTTCTTTCAACCCACACTCACCTAAAATGTAGTTCCTTGCATAGCATAGCAATATTTCTAATGGTGAAGCTAGATCTTTAATTCAAGCCGAGAAGCTTAGGCAATGAAGTATGTCATTGCCAAGAGAGCAGTCTTATATTTCGTTTCTTAAACACACTAGTATACAGACAAGATCTACTTACAATAACATTTTGATATTGCTACAGATTTTTTTTTTCTAAATTATTAATTAAGTTTTGCTGTATAGCTACTAATGTATTTTTTAATCTTTCCTTGCAGAGCCTGGCTTGCTATAGACAGAAGCTTGATGAGATGCTAAACTGATACATTTCATCAATATTTACAGTAAGCACTATTTGAAGATAAATGTTTGCTTTGTCCAAAATCTGCGTTTTGAAAAGCCGGAGCTTTTTACCCATAAGAAACTCGTAGCTAATGTCTCTTCTGCTTTATTATTGGAAGGGAAATTGATCTTAAGGTCTTAATTGTCGTCAAGCTATACTTCTAATCTCTCACATTATTACTGTTGTTGTATACTGAAATATTCATACAGAAAGTTTATCTTCTTAATATTTTAAATGATGATTATTATATTCAAGATAGTTTCCTCAGTTCTTTCAATGATATTTCTCTTCTTTTATAGTCGAAGACCAAAGAAAATATCTAAAAAAGGAATGGACTGAAGACAAATAAATATATAAAAGAAAGTGATCACTACGCGAACGAATAAAAAAGCTCAAGGAAAAAATGGCAGGAAATAGAAGTATTCTTCTTCTTTTTTTCTTGACAATATTTATTGTCCTTAACTCCTTATAGCTATCATCTAAAATCGGTAATCATAAGGTCAATAATACAATATAAACATAGTTTAAAAGTGACATTTTGTATGCCATTTTATTATAAAAATAAATAAGAAAATAAATTAATGGAGGTGATCCAATCAAATGGCGCCCAAAGATCGTTCCACATTCACATTCTCGCCACCACATCTGCCGTCCTCGGCCTGTAGCTCAACCGACGGCAACTCTGGCATTCCTATCGAAGCTTGAAACACCAACATCCAAATGGCGTCAGTTGTTCGTCGTTAGTTTTAATTCAATTAATTATTGTGATTGATACTAATTAGCTCAATTAAACACCTGGGTTATTAACGGCGCGGATGCCGAGAAGTTCTCCGTAGATGCATAGCCTTGTTGCCACGTGTCGACTCCCACTTGTTGGTCCATTTGAGTTGACATCAACTCGCACATCTCGTAATTCCTGCCTCGTTGGACGAAATTAAACTGTTAAAATTAAAGTATTTATAAGACAATAACGAGTGATTGATATAATTGTTGTACCTGAGGGGCACGAGAGAATTTGAAGTGAAGAACCATGATTGGTTGGTCCTACCAAAGCTATTCTGGACCCATTGTTTGTGATTGTAGCTCAACGGGTTTGCCATTCCTTCTTGTTCAGGCTGTAGGTTCATCTGCAGGAAATAAAACAAAAAATATGTGTAGCGATTTATTGGCTCATAATGATGTATTCTGTTTGATTAATGTAGCTAACTTTACCGGTATGCTCGTCAGGGATGGATCGTAGGCGGGGAGATTATTGCCCAGCAAGAAATTCTACGAAAAATTATTATCTAGTTAGGGGAATACACATATTATTAATAATTAAAACTATCTATAATAATTATTTTCATAAAAACAGTTTGTTTCAGAGAAATAATACCTATGTGAAACCAATGAAAATACTAATATATATATATATATATATATATATATATATATATGAGTGAAATCAAAATATTCATTTATTAAATTTAGCTGCTCAAAATGTAGACGATCTCATATATTTGGTGGGATAAAGGCTTGATTTGATTGTCATCGCTTCAAAAGAAAACCGAGAAAATTATATTATATACCTTTTTCTCAGAAACATGTGCCAGAGATTCTAGAAAAAATTTCTCGTATGATTCGAGCTCGCTCAAAGATATCAAAGGGTCGAGAGACACAGGATTAGCCTCCAAAAATCTGTAAAAATTGTAATTATAATTATGTGAAATAATTCATATATTATATAGAGGAGAATAAAAAAGAGATATGCAAACTTGTTAGATATATATTCATTAAAAAATAAAGCAAATGATAAATATCATAAATTTTTTGTACCAAAATTCTGTTTTAAGAAGCAATTAAAAAGTCATCCCAAACGAAGCCGTAATCACAGTTTTATATATTTATTTGTAGATTACCTTAAGGGTTTTTCAAGCATTTGCAGTTGTTCTTGACAAGCATTGAGCTCGCGCTGGAGTTCCTGAAAATATATGAAATAATATTGAAATAAATATTATAGGAAATACATTTTATATTATTTTATTTCATTAGGGTTGTCATTATTATTGGGTTACATGTCAGGTTCGGATCCAACACGAAACTGACTCGGCACCATACATGACAACCTGAATACGACCCATTTTTAGAAACAGATCATTATTCCGGACTCAAACCCGACCTGCTTCCGGTCCGAATCAATCCAACCCGACCCCCTTGGGTTCCGGGTGAACCCGACACGATCCGTATGACCCGCAAACCATTGAAATCTGATTTTTCTTTTTTGGGAAAGAAATATGATTTTTAATGCATCAATTCTAACTGACATACGTACCTCCACTTTGAAGTTTTTGCTCAACATCTCCGGGCTGAATTAGGCCGTACATATGAAGTAAAATGAAAAAAAAAGTTAATATGATAGAATTGTAAAAATTAATGACTAAATAAAACTTACTTGGCTTGGTGGACAACCATGTCATCCTCATATTTGAGCTTGATAAGAGTCCTCATCAAGTACTGCAAATATCCATTAAAAAATAATTATGAGAAACATACAAATTTAGTTCCTAATTTGTTGATAAATGAATCAAAATGATTAATGAGAAATTCAAAATTGATGCCAACTTACATCTTTGTCCATCTTGTCCAGCTTAGCCCTGCTTCAAGATTAAGAAATTAAAAGGGGATTCATGTTAATTAATTATGATTAAAAAAATTAATGCAGGTAATAACATTTAATTAAATGGCATACCCTCCATTGTCATGCTCTCGCACATTAATATACTTCTCAATCACATCTTCAATCCTACAATATTAAAAAATAATAATAAAGTTATTTAAATTACAAAATATGATTTATTTTTGCAAGAAAGCATGAAAAAAGAAAAATAAATATGGTTCAATTTACCTCCGGCGACCGGAGAAGGAGCTGAGCCTGCCAGAAGGAGAGAACATGATGAGCGCGATATCTATATCACAGAGAACGGAGAGCTCGTAAGCCTTCTTGATGAGGCCATTGCGTCGCTTCGAAAATGTCATTTGCCTATTTGTATTGTTCTCAATTTTCTTTATTTCCAACTTCACCCTACCCATTCTTATACGTCTTTCTAAGAAAAGAAAATCGCGTTTCGAAATCGCTTTTTGAGAAGCGCTGCCAAGATTAGAAAAATATCTATAAAAGAAAAGAGAAAAATAGCGAAGATTGACGAGAATGTCAGAAACTATATCAATGAGAAAGGAGTTTTGAAAGAGTTATAGGAGGGAGGATAGTTAGAGAATGAAAGAGATGTTGTTGGAGAGGATTAAAGCCAATGGCCAAATATTAATAAGGCCTCTTAATTTATATCTATACTATTGTATTAAAGTGCGGCTCGTAATTCTCCCCCTAAATCATCCCGACCATACGTTTTAAACCGCTGAATAAATGTCGCCACTTAATTTGTTACTGTTGGTATGAATCGCTTCACTTCCACAGAAATGTCGCCGTTCTTATTGCTACCATTTGCACAGAAATGTCGCCGATTCTCCCGCTATTCTTCCTCGCCCAACCTCCTCTCCCTCACGTTCTCCTCTCGTTCGCACAACACGGACGGAACGAAGCCAGGCAACGATCCTAGCCAGTCGCACAGCTCCTGTCGCCGGTCCTCTCTCACGCACAGGTACCCCCGTTTTTTCTTCTTGCTTCTTCATCTTCTTCCTCTATTGTTTTTCTTCCTCCTTTCCCGGCCTCATTTTTCTCCACACTTCTTCTTCTTTATTTTCCCATGCTTAAAAATGTTTTTTATTATAAAAGTTAATTTCAATTATAAGGAGTACAAATTATAGGTTCTGTTCTTACTAACTATGCATCGATGCTTTCTTGATCATTTTTGCATGGAAATTCTAATTAATTGCTGCTGATATTGGGCAATGGAGGTCAAATAGATAAAGATTCTTATTGTGATGTTGTCATATGAATTCCTGATAGATTTCTTATTAGTGATCATGACTTACATTTTTAAGAATCTTATTTTGCAATGATTTAAGGCTTATCTATGTAAAAATCTTAAAAAAAAAAATCATAGGTTTTTTTTGTTGGAGAAAATTGTTTTATAAAAGATGTGCTTTTGAAGCTACTTTGAGATTTCTTTCTTATTACAATTTGTCAACTTTTTTTTTTTCTCTAAGTTACGTACACCCTTCCTTCCTCTCAATTCATGTATACTTTTATGAGTTTGTTTAATTTGTTTCTTAAGAATACTGTTCTCTTTTTTTTTTCAAGAGATGTCAAATATAGGACTCATCCTCATGCATAAAGCCACTAACTTAGCTTTTCTTTCCTTGATCCAATCAAACAAAGAAGAAGAGACTTTCTCTATCCTCCATCATTAGTGGTATTATGACGAGGTGTACATTGTGAGTCCTCGTTAGTATGGCTGACCAACACTCCCCTGTCACTTAGAATTTTGAGGATCCCACGCTTTCCTAAAATATGTCTCTCTTCTTCAATTAATAGTCCTCTGCTCAACTAAAATTCATCCTCTTCTCTTTATTTTGAATGAGACCTTACCCACGAATACACTAACCCATTAGTTGTGCATGAAAAATAAATTTTTAGGAGATTAAACAATTTAAGCAAATGACTCGTAGATCCACATCAAGGTAAAACAGTACTGATGGATAATTGAGGCCAGTATTTTTCACTATCAAAGCCATCTGCTATAGATATTTACTATCTATTTTGGGAATACTATTTTTTTGGGCACAACTTTACTATGACAATTATTTAATCTTTGTTGATATTAGCATTCCTATTTACATATTCAATGATAGATCTTTAACTTTGCATGAACAACTAATTATATAAACTCTATTGTAATTAACCAACGATATTCCTGCAAAATGACTATACTTGGTGAGATTTTCAGATGAGTGAATTGATTTTTTTACTAAAATTATCATACTCCTTGCTTGATGAACTTGATTTAAGTTATTTTTTAATATTCAAAGGCCTCGAAATTGATCTTATAGTGGGATAGAGAATAATCATCTTATAAAGAAATCTGTTGATAATTTTTTCTGATAAATCTATTTGCACATTATCTAGAATCCTTATTAGTTTTTACTTCATACATCTTACGCATTGCATGCACAAATGACACTTATTATGAAATAGGTCCAATACAAATTTTGATCAATTTATTTTCCAAACTAATTAATTTAAGGAACAAATAAATAATAGCTTAATTGGTTAGACTTTAGAGTTTCTTCCCTAGAAAATGTAGTTTTGCGAAGCGTAACTAGGTTAGAGGCATACATCACTTCCTTGAGACAAAATTTAGATTAGTTAGTGCCATAAATTGGCAGCGACATGGAAGCTCTTGGATTTAATGTTCTCAAGATGCTTACTGAGACTAGGAGTCTGATTTTTTTTTTTTTTAACTTAGCACAACATAAATGACAAACACTAGGTGCCATTTGACGATCTTCGAGTCCCTAGAATGATTTAGATCTCTCATAATTCCTCCTAGAACACTAGCTGCTAATCATAGTTGTCATATTGATCTTCAAATTCTTTTAGAATGATTAAGATACAATTTGTCAACTTAATTTATAAAAGAAGGCAAATTAAATAAGGACTAAAGCTTTCTCAAAAAAGGATATGGATGCATCAAGAAATATTGGGGAACTCTATTGATTACAATTGAACTTTCATTCCTTGTTTAACCCATCAATCCAGCATCCCCCATCCCTCGCATCAAACACGACTTCTTCCTACTTTGCCTAACCCATCAGTCTGTCGAAATCCCTCTTTCCGACCCCATTAATCAAGCTAAACTTATTAGCTCAAACAATATGTCATTTTCTTAGTTATTCTAATAAATAATATGATAATTAATAAATAAATGTATTATTTATTAAAATTTATTAATTCATTTAATAAATAAATTTAGTCATATAATAAATAATACATTTATTTATGCTTAAAAAGTAAATCGTCGTTATTTCACTGTGTTATTTCTATTAATGCATTGATATTTCTCTTTTGCATTTTGGCTAAAGAAAATAATAAATTGACTAATTAGCTATAGTTGCTTGTCGTTGCAATACTGTAGGAGAGCTTCCCTCCTTAATCAAAGTCGTAAGAATTGAGAAAATGAAGATAACGCTAAGGTTTTAAAGCAAGTAGAAATCTCTGCTCTTCTCAACCCTTCACTTCATTTCAATAGAATAACAAAAATAAAAAAGGATCTTGAAATTGGGATTGGTAGCTTTTTAATGTTGTGATGATCTGAATAGACACTGAGTTGTGAATCAGGAATCTATTGTGCTCTTAGCTTCTCAATAGGCTTACAAAATACCCATTATTACTATAATTCATATAACATCTTATACAAAACTATGTAAATATATTTAAATATAAGCTAAGAGTTCTAATTTAATCAATCCTATCTCTTCTTTAGTTGATAAAAATATTTTGCAAATTGAAGCATATGTCTCCATTAACTAACATCACATATATTTATATCTATAGACTTCATTAAATTTATTTTAAGATTAATACAATAGATGATTAATTAGTCAAAATTTATATTATTATCTTCTGAGAGTATATCCAATGATTTTTATATACATTCTAACTAAAAACATCACATTCTAAATTATTTTTATATACATGTAAATTGAAAGTTACAATTATTTATGATGTTTCCGACTAATTGCCATTTTTACTAAAAGGAAATATTTTTCCTTGGCTTTGTCCTTTTCAGTAACTTCATATATTCTGATGATATATCAGTAACTTCATATATTCTTATGATATATGCTCTGTTTAGAGACACCTACTGGTAGATTTCTTCTCCCTCAATATATCAATGATTGCAATAATACTGATCACTTAACAGGAAGAAGTTTCTTTAATGATAAATTTTTATGATTAGATTTCTATTTATTTTCACCTCTTTCTCATTAGCCTTCAAAGTGCTTTCCTTTTTTTTTTTTCCTTCTTTGAATTACTTGGGTTTGTTAGTTTCTGTTATTTTCCGTACTTTTTTTATATATTTAACTTGTTATTATTATCTATAATGAATCCAAAATTAGCTATTATTTTTTATCTGTCAACCAACTGACTTGTTTGACTGTTCAAATAACATCTGTTTCTCTGGCATAACATTAGATGATGCTTCTCCATTACGCAGCAACATACTGTGATTCCAAAGTTATTGCAAAAAATTTGGATATGAGATTGGCCTATGTTAATCTAAATAATGGCAGAGGCTATACTCCTCTTCATATTTCTGCTATGCGTCGAGAACCAGAGGTCATTGTGTCCCTTCTAACCAAGGACGCTTCTACTTTTGAAACAACTGGAGATGGCCAGTGTGCTGTTGTATATGTAGAAGATTGATACAGACAAAAGATTATCATGCAAAAATAGAACAGGGTCAGGAGTCAAATAAAGCTAGGTTTTGCATTAACATTTTGGAGAGGGAGATTAGAAGGAATCCCTTGGCTTGGTATTAGGCGGTGGCATCACCATTGATGGCTGGTGACCTGCACATGAAGCTACTGTATCTAGAAAATAGATGTCTGTTTTGGTTCATCTAATTCTATTAGTTTTCCTTATATAACATTAGCCTCTATGTTTCTTCTTGAGTAGGAGAATCTGATGTTCTTATGTATGAATGATAAAATAGTTTAATTAACTTTCTAACTTATTTTGTTCATGTTTTAATATTTTGGTATGCAAAATCAGTGTTTTGTCATTTTGATTCCCTTAGAAACAATAGCAAGAATAATAACAGACATTTCTCTTGGACAACATTATTAGTCTAACGACTTAGACAGAATGCATTCCAGATAGCGTATGCTATCTGTTTAGATATCACCTAATGGCAGCCGACTTACCAACTACAATAAATATATGAGTATGGCGAGTTTATGAAAGATCTGGGTGAGCTTCTTCTTATATAAAGAACTTTTGTAATGAAGAGTTTCATGTTGTGTTTTGTAATTCTTTATGAAATTTTCTTAATATTTTAATAGTATTTATGATTAAATAAAATAATATAGATAATAGTATTTAATTAAATGACATATTCTCCTTTGTCATGCTCTCACATATTAATGTACTTCTCAATCACATCTTCAATCCTGCAATATTAAAAAATAATAATAAAATTATTTAAATCACAAAATATCATTTATTTTTACAAGAAAGTATGAAAAAAGAAAAATGAGTTGGGTTCTATTTACCTCCGGCGACCAGAGGAGCTGAGTCTTCCAGAAGGGGAGAACATGATGAGCGCGATATCTATATCGCAAAGAATAGAGAGCTCATAAGCCTTCTTGATGAGGCCATTGCGTCGCTTCGAAAATGTCACTTGCCTATTTGTATTGTTCTCAATTTTTTTTATTTCCAACTTCACCTTATCCATTTATATATGTCTTTCTATAAAAAAAGAAAATCACGTTTGGATAATAAATATCGCTTTTATGAGAAGAGATATCAAGATTAGAAATATTTCTATCAAAAGAAAAGAGAAAATAGAAAAGATTGAAGAGAAGGTAAGAAAGTGTAATAGGGATAAATTAGTGGGAAAGAAGCTTTGGAATTTATAGGAGAGAGAGCTCAAAAAATGAAAGAGATGAAGTTGGCGCCATATATGGGAGGTTTAGAGGCAATGGCCAAAATAAGCCCACGTTGCATTTTGTTTTTTGTTTTTTTTATTTTCCAACAGCTAAATCAAAAAATCATTAACGGTTCCATTTTTTATGGCTGAGAACTGCTCTTTTTGTTGGCCTGTTAAAGCACGGCTCAATTTCAACCAATTCTCAGCAACTACGTCAGGAACGGTGCATGCAATGTACTCTCAATTTTTGGAATTTTTATTCCGTCAGATTACCTGATATAGAATACGTCAGGTAGCCTATAATATGTCGCCATGTGATCTTACTTTTTACCGCGCGGCCCGACGACCCAACTCGGATCAAATCCGGGATTACTATGTTTAGGTATTGCTCGGTATTTGCTCGGTATTGCTAGGTATTACTCAGTATTGCTTGGCGATAACGAGAAGTACCGCTCTGTGAAGACCAATATCGAGCAATACCGAGTAATACCTAAAAGAACTCGGTATTGCTCGGTATTGGTATTCACAGAATAGTATTTTTCATTTTTGTCGAGCAAAATCGACAAATACCTAGCAATACCGAGCTACGCAAACTCCCGGGTCAGTTCGGGGTCGGGTCGTTGTGCCGCGCGGTAAAGAGTAAGAGCACGTGACAACATATTATAGGCTACCTGACGTAGAACTACATCAGGTAACCTGACGGAATAAAAATTCCAAAAATTGAGAGTACATTGCGTGCACCGTTCCTGACGTAGTTGCTGAGAATTGGTTGAAATTTGGCCGGGCTTTAACAGGCCAACAAAAAGAGCAGTTCTCAACCATAAAAAATGGAACCGTTAATGATTTTTTGATTTAGCTGTTGGAAAATAAAAAAAAATGCAGCGTGGGCTTATTTTGGCCATTGCCTCTAAATCTTCCCTACATTGCGCCAACTTCATCTCTTTCATTTTCGAGCTCTCCCCTATAAATTCCAAAGCTTCTTTCCCACTAATTTTACCCTATCACACTTTCTTACCTTCTCTTCAATCTTTTATATTTTCTCTTTTATTTTGATAGAAATATTTCTAATCTTGGCAGCTCTTCTCATAAAAGTGATATTTATTATCCAAACGTGATTTTCTTTTTTTATAAAAAGACATATATAAATGGGTAGAGTGAAGTTGGAAATAAAGAAAATTGAGAACAATACAAATAGGCAAGTGACGTTTTCGAAGCGACTCAATGGCCTCATCAAGAAAGCTTATGAGCTCTCTGTTCTTTGCGATATAGATATCGCGCTCATCATGTTCTCCCCTTCTGGCAGGCTCAGCTCCTTCTCCGGTCGCCGGAGGTGAATTGAACCTTAATCATTTTTCTTTTTTCATGCTTTCTTGCAAAAATAAATGATATTTTATAATTTAAATAATTTTATTATTATTTTTAAATATTGCAGGATTGAAGATGTGATTGAGAAGTGCATTAATATGCGAGAGCATGACAAAGGAGGGTATGCCATTTAATTAAATACTATTATCTATATTATTTTATTTAATCATAATTAACTAATTAATTAATACTAATTACATTTTAATTTCCTAATCTTGAACCGCGGTTTGATCGTATTCTTGTCTATTTTCATGTCTTCATCTTTTTTTTGTTTTCTTAGACTTCTTGAGGTGGCCTTAATTGTGGTAAATGAAGCTTTTTTTTTTTTACTTGGATTTGAATTTTGATTGGTACTTGTTGCTGAAATCAAATTTGTTCTTTCTTCCATAAACTATTTGGACATGAGCAATATATTCTTCCTTTTTTCCCTCCATTTGCAATTCCTTGGAATTGAAGGCTAATCTAGCTTATGCCATAGAAAGAGTGGTTTTCTTATATAATGTAGTATTTATAAAATATTCATACCTTGTTTGGCAAAGATCTCAAAGGCATTATGGTTAGATTCTCATCCTTGATTTTGGATTTAACACTTTTAAGATTTATCATGAATTTGTTGACGTCCTCCAAATATTTTTTTAGTGATCTGGAATCATTCGTAAGATCCGTAAGCAAGGTGTGCAACCTCTTCTTGAGATACAACCGATTTGCAAGAGATCTCTTTAAGCATAGAGACTAAAGTTTCTCAAAAACTCTAATGGATGATTGTGCTTTTGCAACATCTTGCAACATGTCCAAGATTGAGTAGAATAGCATCGTGGGGTCTATTAGCAAGATTGCTCTTTGCATCAACTCATTGCAATGCCTCATCTGACAAAGCTAGCCATGCCGCATCAATACTTTGGTGAACAAGTAGCTATTTCATTTTCAGTCTGCAAAGATTGAAGCCATTTTGCCCAGTGAACTTGACTATTTCCAATTTTGCCAACACCATTAGGATTTCAATTTTTGTGCGTTGATGCCAATTGTAAGAGTAAGAAGTGATTGGTGAATATTACATTTTTTACCTTCTTGATAGAAACCCTTTCTAAAATCACAGTTTATCTACCTTATTAGTTTTGGGAAAGAAATATGATTTTTAATGCAACAATTCTAACTGACATACGTACCTCTACTTTGGAATTTGATCTCAAAATCTCCGGGCTGAATTAGGCCGTACATATGAAGTAAAATGAAAAAAAAAAAAAGTTAATATGATAGAATTGTAAAAATTAATGACTAAATAAAACTTACTTGGCTTGGTGGGCAGCCATGTCATCCTCATATTTGAGCTTGGTAAGAGTCCTCATCAAGTACTGCAAATATCCATTAAAAAATAATGACGAGAAACATACAAATTTAGTTCCTAATTTGTTGATAAATTAATCAAAATGATTAATGAGAAATTCAAAATTGATGCCAACTTACATCTTTGTCCATCTTATCCAGCGTAGCCCTGCTTCAACATTAAGAAATTAAAAGGGAATTCGTGTTAATTAATTAATTAATTATAATTAAAAAAATTAAAGCAGATAATAACATTTAATTAAATGGCATACCCTCCATTGTCAGGCTCTCACACATTAATGAACTTCTCGATCACATCTTCAATCCTGCAATATTAAAAAATAAATAATATATTTAAATTATAGAATAGTATTTATTTTTGCAAGAAAAAAGAAAATGAGTAGGATTAAATTTACCTTCGGCGATCGGAGAAAGAGCTGAGCCTGCCAGAAGGGGAGAACATGATGAGCGCGATGTCTATATCGCAAAGAACATAAAGCTCGTAAGCCTTCTTGATGAGGCCATTACGTCGTTTCGAAAATGTCACTTGTCTATTTGTATTGTTTTTAATTTTCTTTATTTCTAGCTTCACCCTACCCATTTATATATTTCTTTCTATAAAAAAAGAAAATCACGTTTGGATAATAGAAATCGCTTTTATGAGAAGAGCTGCCAAGATTAGAAATATTTCTGCAGAGGAAATAACTTAGTTACTAGATCCGTAGTTCAGGTAAAGTGATGTAGGTAATCTGCAGAGGAATTTGAGAAAAGCAATGCAACGAATAAAACAGTAAATCTGTAACACAGAGAATTGTTAAACCAAAGTAGTATATTGTATTCTGCTCTATTCTTCTTCACTTTCACCTATATAACAACTTCTGTATCCACCTACTAGAAAAGGACAAAGCTAATAAAAGTTGATAATAAGCTATTAGTAACAGAAAAGGTAAGAAAGGTAGTGGGGAGCAAACTAATAAGCATATACTGAGCATAAGCAAACGGAAAGTTGCAACCGTGGGTCAGATGTCCTCCAGGTGTACCCGTAAGTAATGTGAGTCCTCATCATAAAGTTTATAAAGACTTGTTCTGTGCTTTGACTTAGAAGTTTGCAAGTGGCAACCTTTATTGATGCTGATTTGTCATGCTTATGGACATGATGTTTGCATGCATTATGGACATGATGTGTAAAGACTAAACTTCTTACCCTGATTTATGATATAGGACTTGTTATTAATTTCATCTAATTTCAGCCATTTGTTATGAGCTGTCAATCTAATTTCATGGAGGAGGCAGAAAGTGTATTATAGTGCTTTCTGTTCATGATTCCCACACGATATCAAAAGTATGCTATGATAGAGTTTTCAGAAGTTTTGTTGGAGCTTTAGTTTTGATTTCTCATGCTGTTTCTGCCTCACTGTCCTGAGAAAAATAATCATATAGCATTTGAAATAAAGTTGTTCATATCAATTTTAAGGTCCGCTTTTGCAAGAAGTGCTACTGTGGCAATTGTGTAAGCATCCTAAAGCCCTTGGTTCATTTTTTGCAGAACTGTCTGTCTTTTTATCCGGTTACTGCATTTATCAGATTCTCAAAATATTTTCTTGTACTACTCTTTGTTTGAGATAATTTCCTTTTATTTCTAGTCACTTAAACTGTCATCATAAATAGCTTATTACCACTAGTTGGAGTTGGATATATGCATCTTGAATAGCTTATTTCACCGTCCTGGAGCCTATCAAGTGATAAAAGTAACTTTGCCATGGCCCTTATAATCATGCTATGGCATTGGGAAAAAGATTTTGATGTCAATTTTCAGGCCCGTTTTTGCATGAAGCAGATGTGATACGCATCCGAAAGCCCTTTGTTCTCACTTGCCAAGTCCATTATGGTTTCCCCTTCGACTGAGGATATTGATATTCTGGGTTGTTCGTATCTATTAAATCTCTTAAAATGGCTGATGCTGATTTTGGTCGTTCCGTGCGAAGACGAGACTATATTTTGATGTTAATTCTGGAGCGGAATTTGTGTTTGGAATGGATTTACAAGGGGCTGAAGACCCCAATTGCAGGTGTATAAAATTCCCTATGGCATGCACTTATGATCGCAAAGCTACAGGTGTGGGCACTCCAAGTGTTTGTGCAAGTGCCTCAAAGGCTGTAGAAAATGCTCCTTTCTCTTTTGATTGTACTTATGTAACTTGAAATAAGGTGTTACGTCTTCTGAACTAATACTAGCATTTTTTTTATCCATTTGAACTAATGAGAAAATATATATTTTGCAATCATAACTTGAAATAAACTCAAGATAAATCATGCGTTTTTGCCTCGTATTTCATTTATTTCTTTTAATGTCAAAATAAATTATTACAAATACACCGCTTTTACTTTACTCTAGATATTCCTAACCAAACAAAGTTTTGCAGGTAAAATATAACTTAATTATATTTATATAAATTTATAATTTCAAAAAATATATAAATATATACAAACATATATGTTACTTATTAATTTATTCTAATATTTGAATTTATTTTTATACTTTGAAATTACATGTTTATGTATTTTATTCCTTCTCATAATCTAATTTTACAGCTGAAGCCGATTTCTCGCCAATCCATTTGGCCCATTAAAAATGTGCTAACATGTTGCGGCCCATTCTGCTCACTGCGTCAAAACGTTTGACGGGCTCATTCACTCATAGTTCACTCAAAACGTCAAAACGTTCTGCTGACTGGTCGCGAACATTTCTACCGGTTATTTTGAATTACCAAACGAGCCTATTCACTAACACATATAATGAGTGATTTTGAGCTACCAAACGAGATTGTTCACAAATATATCGAGCAAGTTTTCGAACTATCAAATAAGTCTGTTCACGAATGCATCTGGCGAGTATTTTCGATCTATTAAATGAGTTCGTTCGCAAACAAACGAGTTATAATTCTTCTTATAAGAAAGTTTGTTCATGAACATTTTGAACAAATAAAATTGATGATAATAAACAATCTATGTTTAGCAAAAAAGGAAAGATCATGTCAAAAATGACCAATATATCCTCAAGAAGTAATTTCACAAATATAGTTAAGCAAAAATATTATACAAAAAAAATTTAAAATTCATAACCCCTCAAAAATTAATTCTACAAATATAATTAAGCATAATCAAACACAATAGATTTTTTATCAGCTCATTTATAACTGGCAAAAGAAAATGTCAGGAAATCTATAATCAAGATCATATAACCGTGGATAATAAAAATAGTTCAATTCTTTAACATAAAATGTTTGGCATTCAATATTAGGCAAGAAATTCGTAAGCAAGAATCAAGCTTTGCAACAAGCTCTTTATTGAGCTCATAACGATCTTCTTATCGAGCTTCATATCAAGCATGTTCACGAGCTTCATACGATGTTATTCATGAACTTAAACGATCCAAACATAGTTGTTCAAGCTTGTTTATTAAAACATCGAGTATTTAAAAAATTGTTTAAACTTGTTTGTTTACTTAGTTAAATGATTGCGAACGAATTTTTATCGAGCCGAATCTCAAATAGCTTGTCGAAAGCTTAGCTTGCTTACAACCCTATCAATAAGGCCAAACTTGGATGTTTGACTTATTCACATGATGAGTTGGATAGATGCTATAATTTTGAAGATCAAACTAAATGGGTCTATGACCATTTGGGGTTACCTCGAGGTCTTTTAGAATTTTTGGTATACGTTTGTGATCATTTTAGTTCTATGTATGTAATTGTACATTTTGATAAAATAGTGTGAATATTAATGTGGCAGCACATGGTTGATGTTTATGCATTATTCATAGATGCTTGGGAGGTTCACACGTGTGGTTTGTTCTCTAATTATTTTGAGGCTACCTTGACACTTTGGCATATTTTTTCAGAGCAAATATAATTTCTGCATTTCATGTATCAGCATGATTGAGTCAGACTTAAGATTAGCCATAAGTCCTTGTTAGAATCCACCATATGTAATTTATTTCATTTTTTTTATTTTTGACTCCAATATAAGTCACGAAGAGGTGCAATCTATTGAATGTTTTCGTTTGCATCAATAATTTCAATGAAGATGTCCACTCGTTGTCTCCAACTCAAGGTCATGAGCATGTTGGTGACATCGAGAACACATGACGGTTATACTTGTCTCTTCCTAACAACAACAAAGTTTTTGCTAGGTTTGATCAATCATATTCATGAGAGGCAAGCATTTATCTTTCTAATCCGAATCAAAGATCAACAAATGAAGGAAAATTCTCATTGGATCAAATATCTCTTCAAGCTCTTGAGTTTATCAAAGATCAATTACGCAGAAGCTTTGAAGCCTTAGCCTAATCAAAGATCAATGGTGCTGGGGTCTTCGAGTTTGATTAGATCAATGATATACAATGTGACCTTCATATTAATCAGATCAAAGATCAATGGTTCTTTAGTGGTTTTCCTCCATATATGTGCGAGGGGGAATTTCATAGCGTGAGATTAGGTGAAAATGCTATATGACGTGTTGTGAGATGCGAAGAAGCAAATTGGCATGGTCGAGCGGTAGAAGTTGATGGATTTGAGGAAACCAAGCTCAATGTTGTTGAACTCGAGAAATCAAATGAGGTCTCAAGTTGCACATAAGCCTTGTGCTGACATGCAGATTGTGAGAAGATTTGATGTGATATGATAGAAATTGGTCATAGGAGATCAATCAAAATTTTTAGAAATTCAAATGATAGTTAAATATGATATATATGTGATATCATCACGATACATTTTATAAAAGTTTAGCAGGTTGATTGATTATCTTCTATGGATTTGATCATTCAATAATAGAAAAATAACTAATAATCAAGCGAGTTTGTTTGAAATAATAAAGTCAATATAACAAATGTATTACGAGAAAATATAGAATATATTGACGAATAATTGCATAAGAGGGATGATAAAAGTAAGATCCATGATGATTCGAACCTAATGTTTTAGGATTTTTGGGGCCTTTTAGAATATTCTAGAAGCTTCTATAGCTTCCCAAGATTTATGGAAGACTTTCATAAGATTTCTAAAATCTAAGAAGATATTCTTTATCTTGTGATTGATGAGGAGTTTGGACAATGGACATTTACGAGCATACAGACAAGAGCTACTTACATTAACATTTTGATATTGCTACAGATTTTTTTAATAAATTATTAATTAAGTTTTATTGTATAGCTACTAATGTCTTTTTTGATCTTTCCTTGCAGAGCATGGCTCGCTATAGACAGAAGCTTGATGAGATGCTAAACTGATACATTTCATCAATATTTTCAATAAGCACTATTTGAAGAGAAATATTTGCTTTGTCCAAAATCTGCGTTTTGAAAAGCTGGAGCTTTTTACCCATAAGAAACTCAGTAGTTAGTGTCCAAATTCGTCCATACACTGAAATATTCATAAAACAGCTCAGGGGAAAAAATGGCAGGAAATAGAAGCATTCTTCTTCTTTTTTTCTTGACAATATTTATTTTGTCCTTACAACTATCATCTAAAATTGGTAATCATAAGGTCAATAATACAATATAAACATAGTTTAAAAGTTACATTTTGTATGCCATTTTATTATAAAAATAAATAAGAAAATAATTAATGGAGGTGATCCAATCAAACGGCCAAAGATCGTTCCACATTCACATTCTCGCCACCACATCTGCCGTCCTCGACCTGTAGCTCAACCGACGGCAACTCTGGCATTCCTATCGAAGCCTGAAACACCAACATCCAAACGGCGTCAGTTGTTCGTCGTTAGTTTTAATTCAATTAATTATTGTGATTGATACTAATTAGCTCAATTAAACACCTGGGTTATTAACGGCGTGGATGCCGAGAAGTGCTCCGTAGATGCATAGCCTTGTTGCCACGTGTCGGCTCCCACTTGTTGGTCCATTTGCGTTGACATCGACTCGCACATCTCGTGATTCCTGCCTCGTTGGACGAAATTCAACTGTTAAAATTAAAGTATTTACAAGAGAATAACGAGTGATGGATATAATTGTTGTACCTGAGGGGCACGAGAGGATTTGACAAAGTGAAGAAGCATGATTGGCTGGTCCTAGCAAAGCTATTCTGGATCCATTGCATGTGATCGTAGCTCAAGGGGTTTGACATTCCTTCTTCTTCAAGCTGTAGTTTCATCTGCAGGAAAGAGAACAAAAAATGTGTAGCGATTTATTGGCTCATAATGATGTATTCTGTTTGATTAATGTAGCTAACTTTACCGGTATGCTCGTCAGGGATGGATCGTAGGCAGGAAGATGATTGCCCAGCAATAAATTCTATGAGTGTTATATATATAAATTCCCCTTTTTCTTGAGCCTTTGCTTTGTTCCAAAATTTTAATTTCTAATAAGAACATGCTTACAAGAAATCTTATCATTTGTTCAGTTTTAAGATAATATTATTCAAACTACTAATTGTAAGTCGTTATTTTTATTAATCTATTAATTGTGGGAATGAAGCATTGCCAATTTTAAGTGTCTTATGAAGTTAATTATTATTTACTTGTTTTTGAATGCAGAACTTTTTGTTTTTAACCGCTGACTTAATTCTCATTGGTACATGTAGGAAAAGTTTGACTTGAGTGGTGGTTGCGGTAACTAGCTTGAAACATCAAATTTAAATGGCTGGATTTGTACAGGGAGATTCTTCACACCATGGAATGTTAAAAAACGGGCAAGAAAATAATTCTCAAGAAGAACCTCATGATTATTCGGCCAGATGGCATTTTTCAAGGAAGGAAATTGAAGAAAACTCTCCATCAAGAAGAGATGGCATTGATCTGAAGAAAGAGGCATATTTTCGGAAATCATATTGCACTTATTTGCAGGATCTGGGCATGAGACTTAAAGTGTAAGTATCAGTATTTTATTTAATCCTTTTTGTTTTTGTGTGGTCTAATATTCTCTCCTCGTTGCACATGTGACATGCGCTATAATTTATAGCAGATTCTTTTGCGTAATCATCTTTCTTACTCTTTTACCAATTCTAAAAACTCTCTGCCAACTATTTAGAGTTTTATAAATCCTCTTGCAGTCACTTGTTTTTGGGCTTTTCATGAGGTGTTAACTCTATTTTTTAGAAGTATTTTTGCACTTTCAATTTGGCAAATATCATTTTTTGTGAAATCAAGTTTTGGATAAATTGTGCAATTTTTTTTTGTCTAAACTGCAGTTCATAACTAGTGTAGCACGCAGGAAGGAATGATTGGATGACGAGGATTCAGAACACTGACCCAGTTAATGATGATAAAGATGAATAATCATGATATAATAAATAATCTGAAAATTTTAGCTTCTTAGATATTAAACCGAATATGGGGTATCCTTAATGCTTTCATCTAGGATTGACATTAAGAACTTAAAATAAATATTGAAAAGGATTAGGGAGAATTGGTTTTTTATTATTCCTCTACTTGTGAAGTGTTGATAAAATCCTAGGAGAGTTTTTAATATAAACATTCAAATCAGAAAAGAATAATTATAATAATCAATGAATTGATGAGTTGGAATAATGATATAATTTATAATAAATATAGTGGTCCACGGATTAATAAGGTGACAGTAAATATCCCATGATTCATTGAGTTGGCATGAAGTGAATAAAGGTGGATGATTGTTGAACTTGATAGAATATTGATGGAGGATGAATTAATAAAGTCAAAATTCATGGAGATTGATTTTTCCACACTCCCCTTTAGACTACTAATTAGCTTCTTTTTTATAAAATGCTTATCCACTTCAGTATGTTTTATTCAACCATTTTGCATGAGATTTTGAGCAATATTGATTGCTGACTTGCTGTCCCAATAGAGTTTCATAAGATATTTACTTTAAACTTTTAAATTTTTCAAAATAATTTCAGCCATTATAGTTTGTAGATTTATAGTGCCATATATTTAAATTGGGCTTTTGCATCATATTTTGCTACCATATTTTATTTTGATTTCTCCAAGTTATGAGGTTGTCTCCTAATAATGTACAATATCCTGAAGTTAACCTCGTATCAGCTATAGATCCTATATAAGCAACATTTGTGTTATGATTAAGTGTTAGATCCTCCCTCATTTTGAATAAACTTTTTTTACCTAAGTTCCTTTCAGATATTATAGAATAAAATGAAGAGCCCTAAGATGTGATTTTTTGTATCTCATTCTTGAGCATTATCTTGGTGATCCTCGCGAACCATATGCTCTTTGAGTTTGTTTCAATCAATATAGTGCCCTCTTTAGTTTACCTATCTTTTGTTCTGTGTTTGAGCCAAACTCTGATGGGACCTTCATATATGCCTCCTCTAGATCACTATATAAGAAAGCATTTTTCGTGTCAAATTATTGTATTTCCAATCTTTGTTAGCTGCTAATGATAAAAGAACTCAAACTATTTTCATTTTAGCGTAGGAGAGAAATTTTTAAGATAATCAATCCCATATGTTTGAGCATTGTCTTTTGCCACTAGTTTGATTTTATATCTTTCTAATAAACCATCATGAGTAAAGAAACATCTACACACACTTAGTTATTTTCTTTTAGTAATGTCAACAATTTTCATATTTTATTTTTAAAAAAGATTTTTATCTATTCTCTCATAGTACTATTCTAATTCTCATTATTTTAAGCCTCCAAATAATTTTAAGAGTAATAGTATAGATTCTAATAAGGAAGGATTGATAACGATATAAAAAGTTTTTGTACAGTAAGAAGAAGCGTGAGGGATGTTCATTTAAAGTTCTTTTGTTAGCAGGCTCATGGTTCTCTTAGCATGCTTAGTGCCATGAACTGATTTGGTTGATTAAACTTATGCCAATTGAGATGCCTTTCTGATGGGGGCAAGAAATTTAGGGAGCCTATACCCCTCGCCTGCACAAAAGAGATACACACCCGACGACACAAAAACGACGACTTGACGAACTAAAATAAGATGAGAGGAGAAAAGAGAGCTAACTCTTACATTTCAAATTAACAATAAACTTAGAAATAAAAACTTACAAACTCGACTTAAAATAAAAGACGACACCCTAAAGTTGCTTCACTTAAAGAAGAGGGATATAGGTGGAGTGGCACTTGCGAAGAGACGAAAGAGGTTAGAAGCCAAGAAGAAGGGTGGAAAGAGCCCGCAGGATTTCAGAGGGGATGAGAAAGAAGGGTGGAAAGAGCCCGCATGATTTCCAAGCAAACCCGCAGGTTAAAGCTTTTCCAAAAATCACATTTCATTCACTAACATCAAACATTAGAATACCCCCCCATATATATTTATATAGGTATGAAAGGGGAAGACCAAAAGACACATAACATAAATTATCACAAGAACCTAAGCATTAAACCCAAATGCTTTTTACTGAAAAACAGCCCAAGCCAAGGAACCAAAGGGCGGATCCAAGCAGTCATGGTCATGGAAAGGAGCCCAGGCACGAAAATCCAGCAGCCGGCCGGAATCCCAAGGGGCAAAAGCACAAAATACTAAAGGCTATGGTGGAGGCCAAAGAGCCACCTCATGGGAAAAACAAATCTTGGAATTCCAAAAGCCGGTTTGGAATTCCAAGAGACATCATAACTTAAAACATTAAAAACATAAAAAAGTATAAAAATACATTTAATAAAAAGATAACTATGAGCTAAAATCATAGCTAATAATAAGCTAACCCTTAGTTCAATAAGTGAACTAAAGAGCAGCTCATAAATGAGCTAAAATTTCAGCTCAATTTTGATTGAGCTAGTAGATTCAAGGGAAGCCAAAAATCTAATTATTTTTGACATGGGTTGACCCCCCCTTTGTCTACATCACTTTCTCCTTATGTAATTCTATTGTGGTTGAGCCGAAGTGATTTTGGTATAAGCTTGATCTATGTATGAGTGGTTGGTTTGAGAGTATAGGTGTTTGTTGGGGTGAGGGGTAATAAAGGGCACCTTAGGAGAAAATTTCATTTTGAATTATATTTCTTCCTTAAGGTGAATAATAACAACGTAGAAATCCGCTATATAAAGAGTGACAATAGCAGACTTATACACTTTTCTCGCGGGGAATGATAATATTTGTACCTTTTTAGTGGAAGATTAGCCAACAAAATCACATTTAATTGTTCTTGGATCAAGTTTTTCTCTATTTTGAGGGTGTGAATGGACAAATAAATCAACAGTATTAGTTGAGCTGAATTGAGAAAAGAATTTGGCTAGCACTTGAGTAGGACTCTTTAGACCAAGGATCGTTATAGATAATCAGCTTATGATATGGGCGATTGTTAAGGCAACTTCCTTCCATTATTATTTGAAACATTTATTTTAAAAGAGATTCTTATGTTGGCAAGTAACTATCCATTCTTTTGTTCATTGCCCCATTTGTTGGTGTGTGTATACACATTACACAATAAACTCGTTTATTATTATTTTTCATTAGAAATAAGGAAAGAGAATGGCTAAAAAAGTCTTTGGCTTTGTTGGATCTAACTTTTAATTTTAATATTGAATTGTTTTTTTACCATATTAAAAAAGATGGAGAAGATGATACTTGCATCACTTTTAGCTTTTAATAGAAAGTTCCATGACAAACAAGTGTATTCATTAATAAAGTACACTAATCATTGATACCCAGATATGCCAGGCGTGAATGGTCCCCATATGTTAGTATGGATAAGAGAAAAATGACTAGATTCATATTTTTTCATTGAAAAATTATTACACTTGTATTTTGTTAATTTACATGTATCATAATAAATTCTTTAACATTAATATTTTTAAATAATAAAGGAAATGTAGTTTTGAGAATAATAAGATATGGATGACCAAGATATAAGCCATATCATTTATGTACTAGATTTAAAGGTTTCAAAAAGAAAATATAATACATTAGGTTTGTTGGAGCTTTCTTTGTCATTGCATTCCTTGAGATGGTAGATATTATCTCTTTCTTTGTTATTATATTCATTTCAATCAATCTTCTAAAGAGGGCTGCATCTTTATTGCATTTCATTTGGTTACATTTATAATAATCCATCTTTCACCAAAAAGTCTTATGGTAGATTGCAATACTTCTTGATAGATTGTTCTACTTCCTTTGTTGCTAGATCTTAATTTTGATATCATAAATGTATATCACATCATAAAATTTGTAATACATTTGATTTATCGCATGCAAAATTTCCTTTGTTGAATGAAGGAGCATGCATTTGTTATTTATTTTAGGAACCATGGAGTTCCATATCTAAGGCATCACCATAGAATCTTGTTCATCCTAAATATTGAATCAGGATCGGCTTGTTGAGGTCTAGTGCTAAGTAAATGACCTAAATTTTCACTTCCCCTTAAGAGGTGCGAACCAATTGTGATAACTTGAGGTAATTCCTTTCAGTCAAATGTGTTGAATGAATATTTTCTAATTCTCTGATTTGATTTGGGTTGTTGGTCTTGGTTCCAAATGAACTTATAAGATCATGGGAACATGTGTTTTTTGTGATCCATGGGATGAAATATGTGGTAGTAATTAGATCCATTCTAATTTAAACTTCAACTCTCCCTTATGTTTAGTAAGTCCACCAATCAAAATTAAATCCATTACTTAAAGCCACACATAAAAAATCTCATGTGCTGTAGTCACGTTTTTTAAAATCAAATTGAAAACCGTAACTAATTAATGGTCATGTCCATTACCACTATACCGCAAGTGTTCATTTTGTGTGTTTCTTAACTATTCAGTGAACTTGGTACAACTAGCGCTCTGCCAGTGAACAAGATAATGCTAATCTTAAATGCATTTCTAAGATGCATACATAAACATTTTTTGCATTGATTTATTCGGGATACTTTGAGAGGAGGCAACTAATAATTGTTAATTTCATTCACTGGACATTATGGTATAAAGTCTTCTAAGTCTCTAACATTGGTAGATTGGATACTTATCTGGGTTGACCCCAATTGTTTCCCATCAATTAATTAACTATGGGGGTTTGTGTCCATGGAAAGTCTCAACCTCAGTTATAAATAATCTTGAGATAATATCAAGGGAAATATGGTTTAAATAAACCTAATATACTTTAAGGAAACTATTTTTGAAGAGTTCGAGAGCAGATGTTGATTTTCCTGATCGTGTTGGGGAATACCCCTTGTTCATTGATGCACCGACACTTCTCCTCAAAGAGGCGTGCAGTGTCCGACACCGTGTTCGACACGACACTGATCCGACACTCCTTCGACATGTGCCGGACACGCCGAAAACGTGTCCGATTAAAAAATATTAAATGCAAATTGGACACGCGTGTCCGACGCGGACACGCGTATCTTAAAGATTTTTTGAATTTTTTTTAAATATAATTTCTTGTATTTTGCGGGATTTAAACTAAATATCTTATTTCTTATCCACAACACCAAATTAACGTCCGCACTTAATTCCCAATTATCAAATATTCTCATTTTCATTTCTTTTTTGCAGTGAAGATATTTTCATCTCCTCTCTCGGTGACTGATAAATGGCATCGAGCCATCGACACTTGACTCTCGACGCCTGAAATATTAATTGTTATTTTTTGAAACTTACCAAAAAAAGCTAATGTACATGCTCGGTACCGCTAGGTATTGTTAGGTATATGCTTGGTACCGCTAGGTATCGCTCGGTACCGCTAGGTACATGCTCGGTACCGCTCAGTACATGCTCGGTACCGCTCAGTACATGCTCGGTACCGCTAGGTACATGCTCGGTACCGTTCGGTTTCTTTCCATACAAATAACTTACGAACTTTAAAAACAAGCAGACCATCATGCATGTATCATCCTCTTTCTGTTGTGAGAGAAATTGGAGCACTACTCATTTATTCAATCAATGAAGATGAATAAAATAACTCCACAACGAGCTGAGAATTTTGTTTATGTGCATACAAATCTTCGTCTTCTATCAAGGACAAGCCCACTTTATATGACATGTGATAACAAGATGTGGGATGTTGCTGGAGATGGGTTCGAGTGCCTTGATGATATGAGATTATTGGAGGTTGCAAATCTTTCTCTAGATGAACCAGAGTTGGAAACAAGGATATTCAATGATGATGATATTGAAGGCCAAAGATCAATCTCTGAATCTAATTCTATCATTCTCTCTATTGAGTAGTTGGACCTTCATGTTGTACTAAATGATTTTTTGTTTATATTTTTGTGGTTGTACTAGACATTTTGTACTAAACATTTTTATATTATAAGCTAAACAAATTATCATGAAATTGATTTATTATTGCTTGTCATTTTTAATATAATGTCATCTTAATTTCTATATATTATATTAAAAAATTATTATGCCGTGTCCACGACCCACCCGTGTCCTATATTTTTAAAAAATGCCGTGTCCTGTGTCCTTGTAGTGTCCATGTCGGTGCATCTTAGTAATGTTTAGACTCAACCAAGATGATGAATCATTCTCAAATGACTTGAAATTATCCATTCTTACTTGTTCTCATCTTTCAGCAAAACGTTTAGCAGTAGGAATCAAAGAAAGGAAAGTGCTCATCTAAAGTTTGATACAAGAAAGTTATAGATTAAAAACAAACTCTAGAAGCTGCCACATTCACCTAAAAAGATGTGAACGTGGTCTAGTGAGTTTAGAAATATGGGTCATAGGTGAGCTTGGTGTGGGTGAGTGTGAGGGAGTGAGAGTGTTAGAGGGGTCATAGAAAGCAAGATGGTTGGTGAGCGATGGAATTGAGTAGAGTTTTTTGCGAGTTAAGGGAGTTGGGTGCTATCATAAGCAATTTTTAAGGACTATGCTTAAGGTAAGGTGCTCTTGCTTTGATTATTAGGAGATAAGATTTTATGCATCTTATTCACTAGAGATTCCCCTTATTTATTTTTGTGGGATGAGTGCAATGATCTACGGTACACCAAATAAATGCACACAACTCTCTAAATATAGAGTTCTTTCCTATATAATATTTGTCTACATTTTAACATGGTTTAATATAGGCCAAGAATTTGAGGGTTGGAGTGGAATGACCATGTACTCTAGAAGTGGATTGGATGGAGAGGATGGAGATGGGAGTAAAGCTCATAAATGATTATTGAACCCTAGATCATCATCATCATCAAATTACATAAATGTGAAGTTGTGAACCGCTTCACATGTATAATACTTTGCTTCACACTAGGGGTGACAATATTTGGCTCAATGTAAGACCCAACTTGGACTTGATATGGAAAATTCGGGTTTGGGTTAGATTCAATTAGGTTTAGGTCTGCTTAAGTGAATTGAAAAAAAATGGCCGAGTTCGGATCAATTTGAAAAAATGATTTTGCTATATGATTCCCTTGTTATATAATTAAAAATTCATGAAATTCCAAAATTTTGATATTTTTTAGTTTCTCATGTCCAATTTGAATAGTGTCATTTTGAGTCGGGTGTCACTAATCCATTACAATTTAAATGTTTTTCGTATCATGTTGGGTTGGCTTTGGGTTTGTTCTAGTAGAGTTTTGGTACAGATTTTGACTTGTTTAATAATCGGATCGATTTGGGTTGTTAGTATTCATGTTGGTTCATTTTTATGGCCAGCAAAAAGTGAAACTTAATCCTAACCCTAGCAGTGGATCCTTTTTGATTTTGAAATGAGGAACAAATATATGAGAGGCATATGGATGTCAGAATGTTAGAAATTTTTTTGTGCCTATTTTCATATGGATGTAGAATGACAAGATCAGGGAGGTATGGGGATCTGTCCAATTATAGAAATTGTTTTCAATGAAATGTTGATAATAATAAGTTGAATCGCGCTACTAGCATATTGATTTATATGTTTTTTTTCTATGCTACAATTTTTTTTAAAAACGCTCAAGCTTACTGGGAAATGATTTAAATCTCACACTTATAAAATCTTATGTCTCCCTTCAAATTGAATTGCTTGAAGTAGTATGCAAACATGAGTAAAAAAGTTATATTTCAATTCTTTTGATGCATTTATGAAAATAGTTGGAGTGCTAATATCACCTATATTTGATGGCAAACATGAAATTTTTGAATTTTTATTTGAAAGCATAAAAATCATTATTTATGTGCATGCTGGTGAAATTGAAGATGTTTTTTTTTTGCTAGAATAATCTATTATTCTGGATTATTTCCCATCATTGCTATTGTAAATAACAAATTTTGAAATTCATTTTGATGAAAATTAGCATAATATATTGGAGCCTAGGGGTGTAAGTGAGCTAAGCCAGCTTGCGAGTCGGCTCGAGCTCGACTCGATTACGAGCTCATGAGCCGAGCTTATTGAGCCACGAGCTGGAGCTCGAGCTTAAACTCGAGCTTCGATGAGGCTCGACCCATGAGCCGGCTCGCAATTATTTAATTAATTGAATTATTTTACTTAAATTAATCAACAAATAAAATATTAATCTAATAAAATCAAAGTAGATTTCTATTGCCAAAAAATAGTACCGATTCAGGAAAATCTGCTCTTCATTAATGATAGGGCAACAATTTAAATAAATAAATAAATAAAAAGTATCGGTTCATATTTTCCCAAGAAAAAAATACTGCTTCACCGGTTTCTCTTTCCAAAAAATGCTGCTTTGCCTCTTCTGCCTTTCTCATGCAACAACAAAATATGCTTAATCTTCCCTGACGCCTTCATCTTCTCCCATGGAATCAGGTGGAGCTACTCGTGAGCCAGTTTATATTATCTTGTGCCGAGCTCGAGTTGGCATTTTGAGCTCGACTCGAGTATGTGCTCGAGTTCGAGCTCGCAATTTGATTGACGAGTCGAGCTCGAGTTAGGCATGACTCGAGCTCGACTTGACTCGTTTATACCCATACTGGAGCCTATTGCACTGGATTATTTCCTGAAGTTACCATGGTAAATAACTAAATATAAATTCTTTGAAATTGATTTTATTGAAAATGAGCCTAGTTTGATTAACTGTAATTTGTCTGGTTTCATTAAGATGGATAGAGATCATTAATTTCTTTTGTTGAATTGAGGTAATTTACAGCATAAAATTGGCTTTAGGATGCCTGCGATGTGCTCAGAAAGCGTCATACCTTTTGCTGTAGGCATGTGGTAGATAGGCCTTTCCCCAACCATTGTTCATAAATAGTGCTTCCCCGTCCATTGTTAATACAGGCCTTTGGTGTTATCGACTTCTATGTTTTGCAGAAATAGAACTCTTTGCTTATTAGCTGAAAAGTGAAGGTAGCTTGCTAATTGCTTATTGTTAACTTTTTGTTTCCTATTTGCATCCCATTATTTGAGGAAGCATGATCATCAACACTAATAATTTTAGTTCTCTTGGTTGTCTTCCTTTTTATAGTGTTTGCATGCAGAATTCAAAATAATTCTGAACAAACTAATGTACTATCTTTAAGAAGAGAAACTCAAGCTTATGATTGGATAGGCCTATAGATGTGGATAAGTTTGTCAATGTGTGTACTTTTCATTATCTCCCTGGGAGGCGAAGAATTATTGATGATGGTACTCATCAAGAAGGCCATATGCGTTGTGTTTCAGCGTGGAATGAGAGTTCCAAGAATCAGATATGAATATGCTCTCACCAGTATATGAACTAGTACAGTTGTCTTTGAGGACCATTGGTAACCTTGCCTGAGGTCTCAAAAAATTTGTTGCAAAGATGGGAGCAGTTCATAGGCTTAGTAGCATAAGAACAATAAATGTGATTGTGGAAGAAGATGCCTCGTTTGCACAAAAGAGAGGTTTCAATTTAGGATGCTCTAAGTGTCAAAATAAAAAATTTTCGATGTCGTGACATGTATTAGAATCTTTTGGTAATTTAATGAACACTAAGTTGTATGCTACGATGGAGCCTCATGATTATGTGTGATTAGACAATATCATGCTTCCCTAGTGGAGTGTGAAAAAATCGTAGCATATTCTCATTTGAGAATCAATGAAAAACTAAAAAAAAGTATCTAAGAGATTTCTCTAGAATGATCAGGGCAGCCAAAATAAGGTTTTTTTAAGCCCTGAGAGATTTGGCTTCTTATAGGTACAAGCTCCCATAATTAATTATTTCTCGATCAAGAGGTTGAAAAAACTTGATTAAGGATATTCATTCGTTTTACTGGTTTAGCACAAAACGTTTCTAAGTTTTTTACCTATTTGATAGGAGAAGGTTTTAAAGGGGCTAGGGAACATGCAGGGCAAAGGAGCTAGTAACATGCAAGGCAACAACGAAATAGTATGACAACGAAAGAGAGTTAAAATGGTGCCAGCAACAATGATGTGGAAAATGTTGGTAAGTCTACAGGATGAGGACTGCTGGATGATGGGAAAATCAACTCAACGCCTACTCTCAAGGATGAGAGTGAAGGAGCTGTCCCATGGGAGGAAATGGTCTTAATATTTTCCTGAACAGATGGGGGACAATGTTTATGGCAGGAGTGAACTAAAACTTGGTGAAAACACTTCTAAATACCTAATTGTAGGGAATGGGTATCACCAAAGCTGACGACAGGACTTAAACTCTCTTGACAAGAGATTCCGTCTAACTCATCTAAACAGATTTGAAAATCATGTCATCATTCTGATAGGAAATACTTTGATTTTAAGTATTTTTAATCCACTTTTGACGCAAGAAACAGTGAGAACCTGCTGTCCTCAGCAGGAAATGGCACAAAACAGTGGAAAAATAGCAAATCTGAGAGAAATAGTGGAGAAAAAGCTTGTATTTTACTAGTAGATGCAAGGAAAATAGCAAAGATACAAGGATCCTCTATTCGAGAGGAGGATCGCACTCTCCCAATCTCTAGAATTTGATCTAGAGCCTAGCCACCAAAGAAGAACAAGAAAACTTTAAGCAAATTCAACATAATCCTAATCTCTCCTTTTCTCCCTACTTAATGCATACAATTCAAAATTAACCTAAAAGGACCTAATTGCCCTTGCTCCCACATCTTTTGGCTCCAAGAAACCAATTCAAAAACAAGTGGACCCCACCCAAAACACTCCTCAAAATCCCGCCGGCTCCCCTCTATTTTCCGCCTGCTTCCATCGCGTGTAGACAACCCGAGCCGGCCCAATGGCTTGGGCCGGCTGGACCGGTCCAAAGAGGACTGGTCTAACATTACCGCCCTCCCAAAGAATCAACTTGTCCTTAAGGTGGAAAGCAGGAAACTGCTCTGCAATCCTCTCCTGTGGCTCCCAGGTGGCCTCATAGTCTGGGAGGCCGCTCCACCTAATCTTCACCTCCCTTTCCCCCTTCTCATTGATTCGCACTCCTTCTACCGCTAGAGGCTCCAATGTCACTTCCATGTCTTCCCTCAATGTGCTGGGCAGCTCTGGGCTTACTGTATGCTCCTCCACCACTCTCCTCAACTGTGAGACATGAAAAACGAGGTGTATTCTGGCTGTTGGAGGAAGCCTCAATCTATAGGCCACCTCACCAATTCTCTCCTCCACTTCAAAAGGGCCAAAATACCTTGCTGCAAGCTTCTCATTTCTCCTTTGGGCCATAGTCCTCTGCCGGTATGGTCGGAGCTTCAAGTAGACCTTGTCCCCAACTGCAAACTGTATATCTCTCCTTTTGCCGTCCGCCTGCTTCTTCATAAGTTGCTGGGCTCTAAGTAAATGCCTCTTGAGCTCTTCCAACACCTGATCTCTTTCCTTCAAATGCTGATCCACTGCAGATACTGGAGTACTACTATGGCTGTAGTGTACCAAATGTGGGGGTCCCTCCCATATAACACCTTAAAAGGTGTCATCTTGGTCGCCGAGTGAAAGGAGGTATTGTACCAGTATTCTGCCCAAGCTAGCCATTTGGCCCACTGCTTTGGTGTTTCAGACACAAAACACCTCAAGTATGTCTCCAAGCTCCTATTCACCACCTCCATCTGCCCATCAGTCTGTGAATGGTAGGCTGTGCTCCTCTTCAATAATGTTCCCTGCATCCTAAATAGCTCCCTCCAAAAATGACTCAGGAACACCTTGTCCCTATCAGAAATAATGGACTCTGGTACCCCATGCAGGCGGACTATCTCCCTCACAAATGCTGCTGCTACAGACACCGCTGTGTGCGGGTGCCTCAAGGAAATGAAATGAGCATATTTGCTCAGCCTGTCGACCACTACAAGTATAAATGTGTAGCCTTTTGATTTTGGGAGCCCATCAATGAAATCCATAGTAATCTCCTACCAAACCTTCTCTGGTAGGGCCAGAGGCTGTAGTAATCCCCCTGGTGCCATCGTCAGGTACTTGCTCCGCTGGCAGATATCACATTTCGCCACCATCTCCTCTACATCTTTCCTCATCCCCTTCCAGTATAATTCAGCAGCTAACCGGCTATAAGTTTTTTGCACTCCTGAATGCCCTCCTATGACACTCCCATGAAACTCCTGTAGCAGCTGGGGAATGTGGATGGAAGACCTTGGAATCACACTCCTTCCCTGATAGTACAGTCTTTCTCCCACAACTGAGTAGCCTGGGTGGCTGTTCCCATCTGATAACACATCTTCTTTGATTTTCGTTAGCTCCTCATTCTGAATTCTCTCCTCTTTGATGGCTCCCCAATCTATCAGTACTGGTACTGATACAGCAATCCCCTGGAGCTCCCCCATACAGCGTGATAAGGCATCCGCTGCCTTATTCTCTAGTCCCGGCCGATAGTGGATCTCAAAATCATATCCCAGCAGCTTGGACAACCACCTCTGATGCTCCTCTGTTACCATCCTCTGCTCTAACAAGTACTTCAGGCTCCTCTGATCAGTCCTGACAATAAAGTGTCTGCCCAATAAGTAAGGTCTCCACTTCTGGATGGCCAGTACAATAGCCATCAGCTCTCTCTCGTAGACAGACTTCAGCCTAGCCCGGGACGACAGTACCTGACTGAAGTAAGCTATGGCCCTGTGGTTCTGCATCAACACTGCTCCCAATCCACATCTGTCTCCACCACAAACACCTGATTGAAGTCTGGCAGAGCAAGCACTGGCACCGTCGTCATGGCCTTCTTCATCTTCTCAAAAGCCTCTGAAGTTGTTTCCCCCCATAAAAAGTTGTCCTTCTCCAACTGCTCTTTCAGTGGCCACGCTATGGTGCTGTATCCCCTCACAAATCTCCTGTAGTAGCCTGTCAGTCCCAAGAATCCTCTGAGCCCCTTCAAGGTCTTGGGTTGAGGCCATGCCAGCATTGCCTCTATCTTGGACTGATCTGCAGCAACTCCCTCCTGGGATATCACGTGCCCTAGGTACTCCACCTGTGCCTGAGCGAAGTCACACTTCTTGAAGTTGGCCTTCAGCTGATGCTCCCTCAGCACACCCAACACCACTCTCAGGTGCTCTAGGTGTTCCTCCTCAGTCCTGCTATAGATTAGAATGTCATCAAAAAATATCAACACAAACCTGCGGAGGTGTGGCTTGAAGATCCGGTTCATCAAAGTCTGGAATGTGGCAGGTGCGTTGGTGAGGCCAAAAGGCATCACCAGAAACTCGTAGTGGCCCTCATGAGTCCTGAAGGCCGTCTTCTGCACATCTTCCTTCCTCATCCTGATCTGGTGGTAGCCTGACTTCAAATCGATCTTGGTGAACAAGGCTGCTCCATATAGCTCATCCATCAACTCGTCAATCACAGGGATAAGAAACTTATCAGGCACAGTCTCCTTGTTGAGAGCTCTATAATCAACACAGAATCTCCAACTCCCATCATTCTTCTTCACAAGTAGAACTGGACTAGAAAAGGGACTCACACTGGGCTGAATAATCCCTCCTTCTAGCATTTCTCCCACCAACTTCTCAATCTCATCTTTCTGCACCTGAGGGTATCTGTAAGGCCTCACACTGATAGGGGATACTCCCTCTTTTAAGATAATCTAGTGCTCCTGCTCTCTGTCAGGTGGTAGTCCCACCGGAGGTTGGAACAAATCCTCAAATTCCTATAGAAGAGGCTGAACCAACGCGGGAATGGGCTTTTCCTCCCCCTCCTCCTGCTCCTTTAGGCTCTGCAACTCCACAAGGAATCCTCCTCCTTCCTCATGGATGATTTTCACCATTGATCGGAGTGACACTCCAGCTCTGGACAATCCTGGTTCCCCTTTCAGCTTCACCCTCTTCCCCTCTACAATCAGCTCCATCACCATAGTCCCCCAGTTCACCTTGGTTTCACCTATAGTCTGTAGCCACTTCATGCCCAAAATGACATATGTGCTACCCAACTTCAGGGGTAGGAAGTCCTCTACCACCCTGATCTCCTGTAGCCTCATCTCCACCCCTTTGCAGATCCCGGTACTGGATTCAATCTTCCCTGTCCCCATCATCACCCTATAACTGCCTGTCTCAGTAGGCTCCATCCCAAGCTCCTCCGCCACCTGGGTGGATATGAAATTGTGGGTTGCCCCACTGTCAATCAGAACCACTACCTCCCTCCCAAGGATCTTCCCCTTCACCTTTATCGTATGGCTAGGAGTAAATCCCATCACAGAATTGAGGGAGACCTCGGCTACCTCCAACTAGGGACCAATCTGCTCCTCATCGGAGTCATCACCCTCTTCAGGCGCCTCGTCTATATAGACGGTGAGAGCCCGAAGGGCGCGATCCTTGCACCTGTGCCCTGGAACAAACTTCTCCTCACATCTGAAACAAAGGCCCTTGGCCCTCTTCTCCTGCATCTCCTCCTCAGTCAATTTCTTGAAGCTTCCAGCAGATCTGGTCACCCCGCTCTTCTCCTTTCCACTCTCTCTAGGGACACTAGGGCTTGGCCCTTTTGGAGCCAAATAAGTGGTAGTTGTCCTGGTGGGATCTCCTGAGTGGTTGTTCCTCCAATTTCGGGCATTGGTCTTCTGGTTCTCCACCAACTGAGCCAACTCCATCGCCTCCCTCAGGTCTCTTGGTCTCATGACCTTCACAGCATCTCTAATTTCCGGCTTGAGGCCCTTCATAAAGTTCCCCCCCAAAGTACTGTTTGATAAGCCCTCCATGTCTCCCACCAAGCTCTCAAATTTCTTCCTGTATTCCTCCACTGTTCCCTCTTGAGTGAGGGCATAGAACTGTTCTGATATCTCCCATGGGCTGCCCCCCCCTGAATCTCTCCCTGATAGCCTCCTTGAATTCCCTCCAGGTCCTCATCGGTTCCCACTTATCCATGTACTTGAACCAGGAAAATGCCGCCCCTTCCAAGCACATACTAGCAGCCATCAATCTCTCCTCCTCCATCAGGCCATTCACTGCAAAATATCTCTCCACCTTGTGGATCCACTCATCCACATTTCCTTCCTCGAATACTGGCATTTTCAACTTCCTGGCCCTCGTGTCCACCCCGTATGCCCTATTCCCCCCATAGCCTCCTCTGTCCCAAGCTATGGGGTCTTCCCAAGTTCCTCTCTCTCCATATCGGGGCTCATCCTCCCTCCTTGGCCGCCGGTAGCCATCTTCCCCTCGTGCGCCGCCATGATGGTTATAGATCCCCCATGGCCGGTCCAATGGGTCGGGCCTCCGACGTCGCCAATCATCTTCTCTTCCTTCCCTGAAGTCTCTCCTTCTGTCATATTCTTCCCGCCTGATGGACTCCCGAGGTGGCATCCTTCCGTTGCTGTCAAGCAGTTCCAACTCCTCTTCCTCTTCTGGATTCACCTTCTCCTTACCCTTGCTCCCACTACCTTCTCCTTTTTCCTCCACTGGCACAGCCCTTGCTTGCCCTTCCAACAACTTTTTCATCATCTCCTCCAAGGCCATGAATTTCCCTTCCACATTCTCGCTCAATGTCGCCATCTTCTCTTCCAGATCCGCTTTAAATTGACCCATCTCGGTCTCCAAGACTTCTACCCGCTTAGATGCCATGGGAACCTAAGAGATGCCTCCGGATCCCTTCCAAACAGCGGAAATCTGCAACGAAACAGTGGAAAAACAGCCCTCCACCGCCCGGATCTCGCTTGATACCAATATGATAGGAAATACTTGATTTTAAGTATTTCCAATCCACTTTTGACGCAAGAAACAGTGAGAACTTGCTGTCCTCAGCAGGAAATGGCACAAAACAGTGGAAAAAAATAGCAAATCTGAGAGAAATAGTGGAGAAAGAGCTTGTATTTTACTAGTAGATGCAAGGAAAATAGCAAAGATACAAGGATCCTCTATTCGAGAGGAGGATCGCACTCTCCCAATCTCTAGAATTTGATCTAGAGCCTAGCCACCAAAGAAGAACAAGAAAACTTTAAGCAAATTCAACATAACCCTAATCTCTCCTTTTCTCCCTACTTAATGCATACAATTCAAAATTAACCTAAAAGGACCTAATTGCCCTTACTCCCACATCTTTTGGCTCCAAGAAACCAATTCAAAAACAAGTGGACCCCACCCAAAACACTCCTCAAAATCCCACTGGCTCCCCTCTGTTTTCCGCCTGCTTCCGTCGCGTGTAGACAACCCGAGCCGGCCCAATGGCTTGGGCCGGCTGGACCGGTCCAAAGAGGACCGGTCTAACACATTCCACTTGCTTTTCTTATAGCAGGAAGGCTGAGATATTTATACAAAAATGCCAGCCATCACATATGAAAAGTGTGCTGCTGTAGCTATAACCTATGAGGAAAATTCAAAGTGCTAATTATATGATTGAAACATGATAGAACATAGTTATAAGGAAATCAAAACAAGAAATACAATTAACAAGAATAGCTGTCCATGAGTTTGAAAAAAATGCAGCATAAAATAAATCAAGAAATCTTCCCATAGATATAGGAAAGAAAATAGATCATTCTAACATGGGTTTTGTTAGCTGTAATTAGAGTCAACTCCTTTCAAGAGATTCAATCCTGTCAATTTTGGTGACTAAAAACTTTTCCAACGAAAGGCTCCCATAGTGCTACCAGAAGTGAATGGCCTGAGAACCAAATAAGGAAGCAGGAGGTTTTCAAAGATTTGGTAGCAGTAAATCTAAGGGAAGCACTTGGGATTTTGAACACTCTCCATAAAGTTGGATTGTAAACATCAAATAATCCAAGCTTACTTATTAATTTTTTCAACAAAGGCCTTGGTTACCTTTTTTTTAGAATGATAGTAGTTTGTCATGTGGTGGCCATTCAGGGATGCAAAATGTACCATTGGTGCGGGGTAGCCACCTTAGTTTTCACGCAGATTACTGCAAGGGTTAGGCCAACTTTCCTGGTTGTCGAGCCATGTTGGATGCGACTCTCATGAAGGGGCACTCCAATCGGAGTTAGTAGAGCAAGCCGCCTTTGTTCCTTGCTCGGGGGAAACTACTTTCATCTTTGCCTCAGTTGGCTGGAGGGACTTTTTTCCTTCATCCTTTACTTATGGCCTTGTGCTTGTAGAGTAGGGCCCTCCACAACTGCGGCTGTCGATGTTGTCAAACATTAGAGATGTGGACTCAACTATTCTTCATGCGAGCATAAGCAATGAGAAAAAAAATTAAGTGAACTGGAGCATAAGCAATGAGAAAAAAATTAAGTGAATTGTAGTGTTTTCTAAGCATTGCTCCTCGTGTATATTTATAGGTAATGACAATAAAAAGGTAGCATCAATGTCATTATGGGAGTATCAAATTAAACCCTATTCTTGAGGTAAATGTTTTTCTTTTCCTAATTATTTTGTTCTTTTTGCAAGTCGCTCTAAAAATAAGCAAGAGAATCAGAGATCTAATTATACATCCCAATATGCGTTATAGGCAAGACTCAAAACTAGGACCTCTTAGTTGGGAGCTAAACTTCCAACCAACAAACATAGAATCCAAATAAAATGTTAGTTATTCTAATGTGATCAAGTATGTATATCCTGTAAAGAAACTATTGAACTTTGGTCTTGAATTGTGATGTAGGCAAAAGTTTCAGTTTTTTCCCTTAATGGGCATTTATTGTTGGGCTGAAATTTTCTTTTTGGGCTTAGCCCATTTTCCCTTGACTGATTTTCTGGTTGGTTGGCCGTGCCTCTCTCTTGTGATTTTCCTATGTTTTGACTGGCTGTTCGGATCCTGAGCTGGCTGATTTTCTGGCTATTTGGTTCCTGGGCTGGCCGTGCTTCTCTCTTGGATATTTTTCATGCTTTGGTTGCTCCCATTGGAGGCTTGGGGAGGCACTTTTTTGGGGGATGGCTGTTGGTTTGTTGGGCTGTTCGGATCCTGTGCTGGCTATTGGTTTTCTGACTGTTTGGTTCCTGGGCTGGTCGTGCCTCTTTCTAGGTGATTTCCCATAAATTATGGCTACTCCTATTGGAGGCATGGGTGGCACCTTTTGGGGGATGTTTGGATTCCTTTTCCCTATTTAAAGGAGGCTGTTTGCTACTTTTTTTTAGATAGATTTGAGATAAATTTTTGGAGCACGAAGCTTGTGGGTTTCGAATAGCTTGCGAGCTATCCTCTTCTACCTCCTCTCTTCTTATAATTCGTCTCAGTTTCTAATCTCTTTTTTCTCTCCACGGTATCCCTTACAATTGTATCCTTCTTCTCTAAACTTTATTAATAGTAAGTTGGTTGTGTTGTTTACAAGTTGAAAGTAGTGTTGAATTTTGTTTTTGAAGTTGTTTTGTGTATGTCTAAGCTATATTGCTTGGAAGTTTTGTTTTTTGGCAATCTTGTAGTGTTTTGAATTTGCAACCTTAGCATCTTATTTTTTTGGTTGCATCAAATTGGTTGAGTGGGGATGCAGATGGGTAGATTGGTGGTTGTCCTCTACATGTGCCGCACTAGTTATTGCATATTGTGCCGCAACATGTGAAAGGAAATTTTACCTAATGGAGCCTAAGATATATAATTTGAGGTTTATTCATCGCAAAGCTTTAACTAGTAAGTGAGAGTTATCCAAGTCTGAATTATTATGTGCCCAGACCTTAAGTACAATTGGTACAGCCTTCAATTTTTGTTCTTTCGGTTAATTGTTCCCTTCATTATTTTTTCTTATATTTTATATTGCTTCATGTTCTTCATTTTAGTGATATTGAGTTGGAACAATGGAACCCCTCCCTCGTGTTCTCCAGAAATCATCCATCACGACACTTTCCAAATGTTCAGATGGATGGCACAGTTATCTAGATAGGATACGAAATGAGCATATGCATGAAAAAGTTGGAGTAGCTCCAGTAGAAGATAAGATTAGAGAGAGAGAGTCGCCTTAGATGGTTTGGTGACATAAAATGGCAGCCTTCCGATGACCCTGTTAGGAAAGTAGAGATATTAGATTTGACTTATGTTAAGAAAGGTAGAGGCACACCTAAAAAGACTTGGTTAGAAAATATTAGGAATGACCTTTCTTTATTAGATTTAAACGAGAATTTGACTTTTAATAGGATACAATGAAGAAAAAGGATTCATATAGCCGACCCCATGTAGTGGGATAAAGGCTTGTTGTTGTTGTACTGGAATTGAATGGTTTATTTGCTTGCTTATCAGACTATGTTCGTGACTTTCACATCATCAACTGTTTTAAGCTTGATATTTAATTTGTTGCATTGCAGACAATCGCTACAGTGTGCATGTTCCTTGCTGGAAAGGTTGAAGAAACTCCACGCCCGCTGAAGGATGTGATTCTTGTTTCCTACGAAATCATTCATAAAAAGGATCCTTCTGCTGTTCAGAGAATCAAGCAGAAGGTACCCTTGAGTTTTTCGTTAAATAGAATACAGCCACCAAAATGAAATGGTACTTGTATCTTGCACACTCATATTCCTCCAGTTTGTTCCTCTTCCTATCAAATTATTGTACGAATTTTTCTTTCTTCTCTTATTTTGTCATTTTCTCTTTCTTTTTTGCAAATCATTATGAACAGCTTTCTTTTTTCTCTCTTTTTTTAGTGCATTATTCCTTTTGTTTTTCAGGAAGTTTACGAGCAACAGAAAGAGCTCATTTTACTGGGGGAAAGGCTAGTTCTAGCGACACTTGGTTTTGGTCTAAATATGTATCACCCATATAAACCCCTTGTCGAAGCAATTAAAAAGTTCAAGGTGGCACAAAATGCTCTGGCTCAAGTGGCATGGAATTTTGTAAATGACGGGTACCATACCTTTTTCTCGAGGCATATTACTTAGTTCAAAATTCCCACCTGGATTATTTATTTAAATATACTATGCAGGTTGCGGACTTCACTCTGCCTGCAATTTAAGCCCCACCACATAGCTGCTGGTGCCATATTTCTTGCTGCCAAGTTTCTTAAGGTGAAGCTTCCATCTGATGGAGAGAAAGTCTGGTGGCAAGAATTTGATGTTACACCACGGCAACTTGAAGGTTGACTCATCAAATCATTTTGACCTGGGAATATTTGAATCTTTTTATATATCCTATCCCAAAAATTTATGTTCGTGTTCCTTGTAGATGTCAGCAATCAAATGCTGGAGCTTTATGAGCAAAATCGCCTAGCCCAACCATCTCATGGTAATAATGAAGCTGATGGAAGCTCTTGTGCTGGAACTAATCATCCAACAGTGGTAACCTCCACTCTCAGTGAGAGCTCAGTATCTATAAATGCAAGGCAAGTGGCTCAACTAACTCCGCAAATGAGGCCGATCGGGGTTCAACAATCTAACGCTGATGGTGACCATATCAGTTCCCGGAGTGCTCGGAGCCACAGCAATGACCATGGAAGTGCTGATAGTAAAAGTGGGGTCTGGGACCATAATATGGATGGCGATGGGAAAGATAACTTGCATCAAGAGGCTGAGCTGGTTTCTCGCCGCTGGGAATCCACAGCTGAAGCTCTGAGCTCTTCAAAGCTATTTCATGCAGATGAACTGTCTGATGAGAAGGGCAGCTGTGCAGAAACTATCACAAAGATTGACAAGGAAAAAGTGAAAGCTGCTCTTGAAAAAACAAGAAAACTCTGGAATGAGATGGCAAAAAAAAATGAGATTGTAGATGATGATGATGATCTCATCGAAAGAGAGCTTGAGAGTGGAATTGAGCTTAATAAGGAGGATAATAGACAATGCTGGCCAAAGCCCCTACATCCTTTTCAGGGGAGTATGAAACCAAAACTTCTCAAATCTGAAAATGTAAATGTTGATCATCGAATCCAGGAATTTGTTGAAGAAGGGGAGCTCTCCTCCATTGATGAGCATGATCATCCTCTACCTAAGTTGCAGAGTAATAATGGAAAAGTTTCAGGTGCAAAGCGAAGGCCAGATGAGGTGTGGTCAGATCTTTCTGACAGGGATCATAAAAGGGTGAGAGGAAAAGTTTACTGATATGATTATGTTAAAGCTTAAAGTTGGAAAATATATATATATATATATAGTCAACTATGGAAGTGATTCCTACAGATAATGCATCCCTGGTGATTGGAATTTATTTTCTTATCAGATCAAATGGTTTGAATTAGAAAGGTAGAAAGGGCTGCTTGGAAGTGGCTTGAGCTTATTTCATATTATTATACCTGACATTAACTCCTATTTTAGTGGTATTTTTCGCAGAGTTTTCTGCAGTGATTGGCCTTCTCTTGATTTTAACGCTCAATTCCTTTTCATGGCTTGAGTGTAGTGTAGTATGGCTTCAATGGCTGTTTGGAAGCAAAAGACATTTTTCAATGTTCGCTCATTCTTGCAGGTTTATGCATTGAGACTTGTATATTATGAAGAGATAATTGGATTTTTTTATGTTTTGAATGTATTGTGAAAAAAAAAAAAACTGACCATATTAGCATTTCATTTTTGTTTCCAAAGGATTTTTTTTTTGTTTGTTTGCTGTCTGTTTTCTTATATAATTCTCAGAACATCATTCCTGAAATATTACAAGCTTTACCATTTAGTTTTATTTATGACAATGTTGTCTCCTAAATGATATTATTCTAAGAATTATAATTAATTCAAGCAGATACAATATTTTTATAATAATGAGAAAAACAAAAATTCTTATGAAAATGATGAGCACCTAATCTTACAAGTAACTTGATTGTGACCTCTTATTCTACATAAATTGACTTATAATATGCCTCATTCTTCTCCTCGCTTATATAAGAAGTTTATAATCAAGATGTAAATATTAAGAAAAAAAATGCATTTTATCATAATCAAATTATAAAAACTTCCTAGTTTTAAAAATTATTATACTGTCACCATCTTCATAGAAGAAGATGATTATCATTATGTTTACTTTAATTTCCTTTTATAAATTCTTCTCATATTAAATTTTATAGGTACGCAGCATAATGCTTCTACTATTAATCCTCTTTTTGTTCTGGTCCTTGATAAAAATTTCCTTTCTTATTGCAAAAAATGTTTTTAGGGTAATCTGTTTTGACTCCTGTTTCTTATGAGAGTAGCTGATGTTGATCTTTAACTTTTTTTTCTCTCTTTTGGTTATGATCTTTACTGGCCAGTTACTTCCCTGTGAATATTTTTACCTTTTTTTTGGGTATGTATCGAAACACCATGGATACATTTATTGAGATGATGTTGCTGTGTTTCCAGAGAATGGCTATAGCCACATTTTATATATCCTTGGGCTGCATCCAGAACCACAAGAATCAGATTTGCTCCAATTTGCAAAACTGGCTTGGGAAATCTTCATTGAGAGAGGGTTACAAAGGTTTTGGCATAGAAATTAGATTACTTAGGAGGGGAGCTTGTTGCCATGATAGCTCCCAAGGCATAATTCATGCATCATCCTCACATTCTTCTGTTGCTGATCCACTGAGATTACCAGTTGGTAACAAAATGAGTGACTCTCATAAGAAATCTTGTAAGCATTTTGATTCACTAAGTTTTGCTCCAGATCTATCTGCTTAGCAATGATTTTTGCATTTACGATTCTGCATTTTGCTTGCAATAGGTTTGGTTCAGGAAAGCATTACTCATCCAAATCATTCATGTTTACTTCATAATGGAAAGAGAGAGATTTTTTGGGTACTTTATGACAGTTAACTGAGGGAATGCAGTGGATTATTCCCCTGTATTCTAATGGTAAAATCTGTCATTTTTCTTGAAAATTTTTGTTGTTTCGCAGATGAAGCTGCACTCATATTGATTCGTTATGGTGAATCATTGTGGAATGAGAAAAATCTATTCACAGGTTGTGTTGATGTACCATTGACTCGAAAGGGTGTGGAGGAGGCAATTGAAGCTGGTAAAAGAATAAGCAATATTCCCGTTGACATGATATATACATCGGCATTGATTCGTGCTCAGATGACTGCTATGCCATGACTCAGCATCGCCGCAAGAAGGTTTTCTTTTCATTTCTCTAAATCCTGTGTTTTGGACTATAAATTGGACCCTATTATGGGTATTTAAGTGTATAAGCAACATTTAAAAAAAAAAAAGAAGTACATAAGCAACATTTCTGTTCATTCATAGTTTAAAAGTAGTCATAATAACTTGTTCTTACTGCTTCCAGTCAAAATTTAAGGTATTTTAACATGTGTTTTCAACTTGAACCTTACTGTTAAATCCCAGCCTCCAGATCCCACATTGATCCCACGGCTGCAAATAGAGATTCATGGGAAGCTCACCTCACGTTGAGTGCCTTCTTTAGTTAGGCTGTAGAATTAGGAAGGACTACGTTACTCATTATTTTGAAGTTATTTGTTTCTTTATTTAAGCATCTTGTATAGATTTATAAATATGGATAATGTTGAATAAAGTTTCAAGCTTTTCCCTCTCCAATCTTCTGAAATTCAACACTTACGGATCTTATTTCATTTTGACAGTTGAAAGCTCTTCCTTATTCCCACTGCTCCCTTCATGCAACTATATCACAAAGGATTTTTTATGTTATGTATTTTTTTTACATTTTTAAAAGTCACATAATTGCATTTAACATAGGGATTCATTGAAGTTTGTGCTATGCAAATTGAGCCTTAGCTTTTGTACTGTTCAATACTTTGTGATCCCTTTAAATATATCTCTACCAAAGAGCAGTACAGAGGTCGATAATTAATATAAATCATTTCCAATGATGATCAGATTCCAATTGTCATGCACAGCGAGAGTGAACAAGCTATTCAGTGGAGCCGGATATATAGTGAGGAAACAAGGAAACAGTCTATTCCTGTTATACCAGCTTGGCAATTGAATGAAAGAATGTAGTGTCATTATCTCATTACCGATATTTTTATCACAATGCGTCCTTGCAGGTAGTTGAAGCTCTGTTGATGTTTAACATCTTCTTTTGTTCAAATTTTTCTCATTTAGGTATGGGGAATTACAAGGTCTCAACAAGCAGGAAACAACAGAAAGGTTTGGGAAAGAAAAAGTTTATGAATGGCGCCGCAGTTTTGACATTCCTCCTCCCAGTGGCGAGAGTTTGGAAATGTGCGCTGATCGAGCTGTTGCTTTTTTTATGGATCATGTAAGAAACTTCAAATTTCTTGGGTTAATTTGAAGGAACATGCATTCATGCTATAAATATTAGCAGAAAATGTGAGGCAATAGTTTTATTGTTAGGTATCCCATTTGTGATCCTATTTTAGCTGGTGTCAATTCATGCAAATTCGAAAGGTTTGATGAATCCACTCTGGCACATGAGGCTGTGGGTTTAGGCCCAATTTAGATTATTGAAAAATATGTTATAGTTGAAATACCAAATGCTTGGCTCTTATCTACAGTCTTAATTTTTTTTTGGGTTTAGAAATGAATTTGACCACTTTGTAGCTAACTTTGGTTCTCCTTAAGTTTAGTACTCCCTAAAAGTTCTCATACATGTATTCCCAAATCTATGCAGTTCAATTTATGTCTGTGAACCAAACCATAAAAATGAATATCAAACCACCCTTTGCTATGATTTTAACCTCTGATCTCTCGTTCAGAGATCGAAGGAAATGCTACTTTATCTAGTGCTAAAAATAGATTATTAGTGAAGAATCAATTAAGGCTTCGTTTGGGACTATTGTTTCATGTTGCTTCTTAAAGTAGCTTTCTAAAACAAAAATTTTAATTATTGAACTAAAAAACTGCTTTAAGAAACAACAAGAAAGCCATCCCAAACGAAGCCTCAAGTCGAACATATTTGGTTCATACAACTCTCCCAAACTCGAACCTTCGCTTTCTGCTAATCCATATTGTGAAGGCAATTTATGAACTAATTGTTGAAATGATCTAGCACTCAGAACGTCAGTATGTTCAGTTATATGACATCTAACGCTTTGAATAATTTGCATTTCAGATCGAACCGCAACTTTTGTCTGGCAAAAAAGTGATGATTGCAGCTCATGGGAATTCCTTGAGATCAATAATTATGTATCTTGACAAGTTGACTTCTCACGAGGTGCCACATTTGTTCTTGTTTCCAGATGAGTATTACAGTTTATTTTCCATAGTTTTAAAAACTGTTGGTTAAAGTTTCGTTTGAGACAGCTTTCTTATTGCTTCTTAAAGCAGCTTTTTAATATAAAAATTAAAAATGTTGTACTAGAAAGCGGCTTTAAGAAGCAGTTAAAAAGCCGTCCCAAATGAAGCCTAAATCTTTATTTCTGATTTTCTTTTTTTCTTTAGGTAATCAATCTGGAGCTTACTACTGGCATTCCCATGCTATATATATTTAAGGAAGGAAAGTTCATCAGGAGAGGAAGTCCAGCAGGACCTTCTGAGGCTGGTGTTTATGCGTATACTTTGGTACAAATCCTACTTGTGCTTCCCTGTTTTCTTATGCTTTATGCTTTCTTGTAACTGGCTAAGCTACTCAGTTATATATATATATATATATATATATATATATATATATTTCTATTAGTATTCCAACTATTAAGAAAAAATATTGGCGTCTCAAAAACCCAGAATCAACTTAAAAGTAGCCTATGTAATTTTTGAGTCTAAATGCTTCATTTCATTGACTAGTTGGTAACCCCTCTTTGCCTCAATGAGTCATACTGGAGTTTAACTAAGTCATGACGGAACAAAAAAATATCGACGACTCAAGCGAAGGTCGGCAAACACGACGCTTCATTTAAATGATCAAACAACCACTGATCGCCAAATGGACTGCACTGTTATGATCAGAGTGTCGAATTTACCTAAGAGATAGCCTCTCGGAGTTGAATCGCATAAATACGAGTCGCCAAATGGACCCCTGCTCTTCAATACAGTTCCTAGTCTTCTACTCTATCTCTTCCTTCCCACTACAACAACTCTTGCTCCTTCTCATTTCCCTTCTGTTTGAATACAACAGTATTCGACCCCTACTCTCTGTTTCTTTCAACCCACACTCACCTAAAATGTAGTTCCTTTCATAGGATAGCAATATTTCTAATGGTGAAGCTAGATCTTTAATTCAAGCCGAGAAGCTTAGGCAATGAAGTATATCATTGCCAAGAGAGCAGTCTTATATTTCGTTTCTTAAACACACTAGTATACAGACAATAACATTTTGATATTGCTACAGATTTTTTTTTCTAAATTATTAATTAAGTTTTATTGTATAGCTACTAATGTCTTTTTTGATCTTTCCTTGCAGAGCCTGGCTCGCTATAGACAGAAGCTTGATGAGATGCTAAACTGATACATTTCATCAATATTTTCAGTAAGCACTATTTGAAGAGAAATATTTGCTTTGTCCAAAATCTGCGTTTTGAAAAGCTGGAGCTTTTTACCCATAAGAAACTCGTAGTTAGTGTCCAAATTCGTCCATGCACTCGGCTTTGGACAGCCCAATTTCAGTCAATATACTGTTGTTGTATACTGAAATATTCATACAGAAAGTTTATCTTTGTAATATTTTAAATGATGATTATCATATTCAAGATAGTTGTTCCTCAGTCCTTTCAATGATTGTCATACAATCATCTTTTATTCTTCATAAACCTGATTTCTCTTCTTTTACAGTCGAAGACCAAAGAAAATATCTAAAAAAGGAATGGACTGAAGACAAATATATATAGAAAAGAAAGTGATCACTATGCGAACGAATAAAAAAGCTCAGGGAAAAAATGGCAGGAAATAAAAGCATTCTTCTTCTTTTTTTCTTGACAATATTTATTTTGTCCTTACAGTTATCATCTAAAATCGGTAATCATAAGGTCAATAATACAATATAAACATAGTTTAAAAGTTACATTTTGTATGCCATTTTATTATAAAAATAAATAAGAAAATAAATTAATGGAGGTGATCCAATCAAACGGCCAAAGATCGTTCCACATTCACATTCTCGCCACCACATCTGCCGTCCTCGGCCTGTAGCTCAACCGACGGCAACTCTGGCATTCCTATCGAAGCCTGAAACACCAGCATCCAAACGTCGTCAGTTGTTTGTCGTTAGTTTTAATTCAATTAATTATTGTGATCGTTACTAATTAGCTCAATTAAACACCTTGGTTATTAACGGCGCGGATGCCGAGAAGTGCTCCGTAGATGCATAGCCTTGTTGCCACGTGTCGGCTCCCACTTGTTGGTCCATTTGAGTTGACATCGACTCGCACATCTCGTGATTCCTGCCTCGTTGGACGAAATTCAACTGTTAAAATTAAAGTATTTACACGACAATAACGAGTAATGGATATAATTGTTGTTGTAATATCAAGATCTGCTCCAGTATCGTCCAGGACGATCTGGGATCGTCCTGGGACGATCAGTGGAAATTCAGTTCCAGATTTTGCCCAGTTTTGCTCCAGGTGATTTTCTGCATGCATCGTCCAGGCCGATTGGAGACATCGGCCAGGCCGATCGGCACTGTAGAAAATATCGTCCATGCAATAGCCCTGAAGGGAGACCAGGCCGATCCTTTTGGTCAGATCGTCCCGGGACGATGCTGCGATCGGCCAGGCCGATCTGTGTATTATAAGGCTGATTTCAGTCGTTTTGAAGAGAGAGAAAAATCAGAAATTAAAAATAAATATCTGAGGAGAGAGAAAGTCGTGGGATTTTGGAGAAAAGTGGATTTTCGGACGACGCGGAGCCGTTTTCGATCGAAGTGACTGTTGAGGAATTTGCTGTGCTCGAGGTAAGGCACATTCTACCTTTCTCAATTTTCAGTTCCGTCGTGTTTGGCGGTATATTCTGTCCGGATTTTGTTTCCGTTAGCGATTTTCGTCCGTATCTTTTGATCGGTTCAGTTTTTACCGCGTAACTTTCTGTATATTGTTGACGTGCCGAGTGTGCACATTTTGGTTATTTTCTGAAGATTTTCGTCCGGGTATTTTTGATTCGACTGTGTTTTTAGTCGACCGGATTTTTCTGTGAAATTGGAATTTATCTGTGCAGTAGAATAAAGATTCTGAAATGTTGATATCTGTATTCTGTGCGAATTCGGTAAATTTTCTTTGCAGGAATTTTTGTGTAAATTCCGTATACTGCCGTTGTGCTGCCCGATTTTTGGGTAATTTCTGAATTGTCCGGATTTCTTCTGAATTGAAATGCTATGTGTATAAGCTATAAAAAGGGAGTTATAAGGGGCCTGAATCCTATGAGATTCAGTTAGTGAAACGGGAAATCTGAAATGAGCTCAATCTGAAATCTGATATATGTTCTGTTCCGGATCCGATGAATTCTGTTTTGGTGCTATAAGCACATCTGTTTTGGTGCCGTGAGCACAAAGGGAGACATAAGGGGCCTGGATCCTATGAGATTCAGTCAGTGTCTGGGAAGGGAGGCATAAGGGGCCGGAATCCGTAGAGATTCCGTCAGTGTCAGGGCATTTAGCTATATGTATCTGTACTATTTTCTGTATCTGTTCTGTTCTGTACGAAATTGTGATTATGACATGATATGATCCGTACGAATCTGATTTCTGTTTCTGACTCTGTTGATTTGTTCTGTTCTGATACGATCTGTACGACTCTGATGTGATTTGATATCTGTCCGTAAGTTTTGATTTCCGATTCTGTTCCGACTTCTGATCTGATTTCTGTCTGATAAGTTTGGTTTTGTTTTCTGAGGATTTAGATTGGTGGTTTGTTGCTTTGCTGAGCTGTTGAGCTCACCCTTGCTTTCTGGTGGTTTTCAGGTTCTGGGAAGGGCAAGGAAGTCCAGGATTAGATTTCAGAGTCTGATCAGATTAGGTACTTTTGTACTTTTGATTTTTGTACAGTCATGGCTTTCCTGTTCTGTCTTTCTTTCTGTTGAAAGCCATGTACTGTTCTGTAGATGATTATTTTGAGGAAATGAAAAGATAGATGTTTTGTTCCGCTGCATTAGATGTTTTTAGTAGCTCTGTTGTTCTGTGCGCTTCTGTTGAGTTAAGAATTTGGAAGATCAGTTCAGTAACCTAATCCAAAGCCAGATCCTGGTTAGCTATTCTCTCCGTCGCGATCCGGCGCGGGCGGGATCCGTCCCGTCTCGGGTCGGGTCGTGACAAGTTTTTTTGGTATCAGAGCACTGGTTTTGGAAACAGGTTGGATTGTAAAACAGAGCTCTAGGAAGTGATCAGTGAGTCTGTCTGGGAGGTAGTTTTGGGTCGTTTGGCTTTTTATTGTGTTATTTTGTGTTGTTTTGTGATAGTTTTCCGGATTTTCTGGATTTTTCTGTATGGATCAGCCAGACCCAGACATGACAGACGGTCAGAGTGACGATCAGGCAGCACCAGTGGGGAGTACAGCCCCAGTGGTCGGTGCTGATACGCTTTCACAGTTTGCTTCACTTGTTGCTCAGATGATGAGCGAGACTCAGAGCAGAGCTTCGACTGTTAGATCTGAGGACATTGATCGACACCTGCAGTTATTTTTGAGGTTGAAGCCTCCGAGGTTTGAGGGCGCTGTTGAGCCCAGAGCAGCCGAGGAGTGGCTGAGGAGATTGGAGAAGACTTTTGACGGGATGCAGTGTCCTGCAGACAGGAAAGTTCCGTTAGCTGTTTTTCTGTTGGACGGAGAGGCTGAGCACTGGTGGGATGGCCAGCAAGCAGCCAGATTTCAGGGCAGACTGAACTCTTTGATTACTTGGGAAGAGGAGATTTGTTCCTGGATCTGGATCTGGAGATTCCAGGAAGAGCGGAGGATCGTCTGGTACTGCTACCAGTACGACTAGTTCTGGATCTGTCAGTACGGCACCTGTGTGCCAGAGTTGTGGACGGCGACACCATGGCCAGTGCTACAGGATAGCTGGTCTTTGTTTCAGATGTGGTCAGCCGGGACATAGGATTGCAGAATGTCCACAGATGGGATATGAGCAGCGATCTGAGAGCTTTGTCAGACCTGTTGGTTCAGCAGCAGGAAGACCGAGGACTGTTCCTCCACGCCCTGAGGGATTTGCTGGTAGAGGTGGTGGTTCTAGTTCTGCACCGCGGAGACCACCTACGATTCAGAGGGAGCAGAGTAGTTCTGTTGCTTCAGCTCCTGTTCCAGTTCAGCCACGAGTTTACAGTCTGAGTCAGCAGGAGGCTCGTGATGCTCCGGATGTTGTGACAGGTACGGTTTACATTTCTGATCAGCCCTGTCGTGTTTTGTTTGACTCTGGAGCGAGTCATTCTTTTCTGTCCGAGCATTGTTTTGAGATTTTACATTTGGATTCGATGGTTTTACCGGTTTCTTTGTCTGTGATTTTACCGGCTGGGAATCCATTGATTGCTCGACAGTTTTGTTTGTGTGAGATCGAGATTTCTGGCAAGAAGTGGAAATCGAGTTTGATTCGATTGCCGATTTCTTCGTATGATGTGATTCTGGGCATGGATTGGTTGAGTCAGTATGAGGCCCAGATAGACTGTCTGAAGAAGCAAGTGAGTTTGCTTGTGGCTGGAGAGAGAGTTGTATTTCAGGGATTACGAGGTGTTCTCTCCAGTCTGATTTCTGCGTTGGAGGTGAGCAGGATGTGGAAGAAAGGATGTCCGGTATTTTTGGCTTCGGTGCGGGATCTGAACCTAGAGGTTGGTTCTGTTTCTGAGATCCCTGTGGTACGGGAGTTTGCTGATGTTTTTCCTGAGGAGTTGGTTGGTTTACCTCCGGATAGAGATGTGGAGTTCTCTATCGATGTTTTTCCGGGTACCGCTCCGATATCGGAAGCTCCGTACAGGATGGCACCGAAAGAACTTTCTGAGTTGAAAGTTCAGCTTCAGGAGTTGGTTGACAGAGGGTTTGTACGTCCTAGTGTTTCGCCCTGGGGAGCACCTGTTTTATTTGTGAAGAAGAAGGACGGTACACTCCGTATGTGTATTGATTACAGAGATTTGAACAAGGTCACGATCAAGAATAAGTATCCTTTGCCTCGGATAGACGACTTGTTTGATCAGCTTTCCGGATCTTCGGTATTTTCGAAGATTGATTTGAGATCCGGATACTATCAGGTGAAGGTGAAGGAAACTGATGTGGTGAAGACTGCTTTCAGTACTCGGTACGGGCACTACGAGTTTTTGGTTATGCCTTTTGGGGTAACCAATGCGCCTGCGATTTTCATGGATCTGATGAACCGAGTATTCAGGGAATATTTGGATCAGTTTGTGATCGTCTTCATTGACGATATTCTGGTATATTCTGCATCTGAGGATGAGCATGCCAGGCATTTGAGGATTGTGTTGGAGACTTTGAGGAGGCATCAGCTGTATGTCAAGTTCTCCAAGTGTGAATTCTGGCTGAAGAGCATTTCATTTCTGGGGCATGTGGTTAGCGGAGAAGGCATTTCGGTAGATCCCCAGAAGATTCAGGCTGTTGCTGATTGGCCAAGGCCGACTACGGTATTTGAGGTACGTAGTTTCTTGGGCATGGCCGGGTATTATAGGAAGTTTGTGAAAGGATTTTCACAGATTTCGACTCCTCTGACGAGACTGACGCAGAAGTCAGTACCTTTTGTTTGGACACCGGAGTGTGAAGCTAGTTTTCAGAGATTGAAGGAGTGTTTGACTTCAGCTCCAGTGTTGGCACTTCCGTCAGGTACGGAGGGTTTTCAGGTGTTCAGTGATGCTTCACTGAAAGGATTGGGTTGTGTTCTGATGCAGCATGGTCAGGTAATTGCTTATGCTTCGAGACAGTTAAAGCCACATGAGAAGAATTACCCGACGCATGATCTGGAGTTAGCTGCAGTAGTTTTTGCTTTGAAGATTTGGCGTCATTACCTGTATGGCGTCAGATGTGAGATCTTTACTGATCATAAGAGCCTGAAGTACATTTTTACTCAGAAGGATCTGAATCTGAGACAGAGGAGGTGGCTCGAGTTGATCAAGGACTACGATTTGACTATTCAGTATCAGCCTGGGAAGGCGAATGTGGTAGCGGACGCTCTGAGCAGGAAGTCTTCTGGATTCTCAGGTATTCAGCTTACCTGTGATGACTTTCTGATTCGTGATTTGGAGAGATTGCAGTTGGAGGTGGTTTCCTCCAGTGATTTGGAGTTGGCTCAGATGAGTATTCAGTCTTCTTTGGAAGCACGGATTCAAGAAGCCCAGAAGTCAGATTCTGACTATTCGAAGTTGATAGCTCAGATTGGATCTGGTAAGACTCCTGAACTTCGAATTTCTGATTCTGGTGCTATTTTCTGTAAGAACAGGTTGTGGGTACCTGTGTCTGGAGATTTGAGGCGGGAGATTCTGAGTGAATCTCATCATTCTGGCTACACTGTTCATCCAGGCAGTGGTAAGATGTACGCTGACATGAAGCTTTTGTTTTGGTGGCCTGGGATGAAGAAGGATGTGGCAGAGTTTGTGTCGAGATGCGAAGCCTGTCAGTTGGTGAAGGCAGAGCATCAGCGACCAGGTGGGCTGTTGCAGTCGTTGCCTATCCCTGAGTGGAAATGGGAGGAGGTAACGATGGATTTTGCGATGGGTTTTCCTCGATCTAGACAAGGACATGATGCCATTTGGGTGGTTGTAGATCGATTGACCAAGTCAGCCCATTTTCTTCCGATCAGACAGACGGATTCAGTTGATCGCTTGGCACAGATTTATGTGAAGGAGATAGTCAGATTGCACGGTGTGCCTCGTGTGATCGTATCTGATCGAGATGGACGTTTTACTTCCAGACTTTGGAAAGGCATTCAGCAAGGTTTGGGTACGAAACTGCATTTCAGTACAGCCTTTCATCCTCAGACCGACGGACAGTCTGAGAGGACGATTCAGGTACTGGAAGATCTGTTGAGGCTTTGTGTTCTGGACTTTAGCGGAAGCTGGGAAGATCATATTCCGCTGATTGAGTTTGCTTATAACAACAGTTTTCAGTCCAGTATCGGTATGGCACCGTACGAGGCTTTGTATGGCAGGAAGTGTCGTACTCCTTTGACTCCGACCTCCTTCGGAGATAGACAGGCTTTGGGGGCCACTTTTGCTGATGAAACTGCTCAGAAGATCAATTTGATAAGAGAAAGATTGAAAGCCGCTCAAGATCGTCAGCAGAAGTATTACAATCAGAAGCACAGATTTGTTGAATTTCAGGTCGGTGACTTTGTGTACGTCAAAGTCAGCCCGATGAAAGGTGTGAGCAGATTTGGTCAGGTAAGCAAGCTTAGTCCAAGGTATGTTGGACCATTTGAGATTTTGGAAAGAATTGGAAAATCTGCTTATCGCCTATTGCTTTCTGAATCTATGCCTGATGTGCATAATGTGTTTCACGTATCCACTCTGAGGAAGTGGGTTTCAGACTCTGGGAAGAAGTTGTCAGCTGATGAGGTGGAGATTCAGGAGAATCTGGCGTACAAGGAAGAGCCAGAGCTTATTTTGGCGTACGACGTCCGAAAGTTAAGAAATAAAGAGATTCCGATGGTTAAAGTCCAGTGGAAGCACCGGACTGCACGGGAAGCAACTTGGGAGAAGGAGTCTGATATGAGACGGTCGTACCCGTACTTGTTTTGACTGAGTTTGGACTGGATAATGTCGAGGACGACATTTTTCTGAGTTGGGGAGATTGTAATATCAAGATCTGCTCCAGTATCGTCCAGGACGATCTGGGATCGTCCTGGGACGATCAGTGGAAATTCAGTTCCAGATTTTGCCCAGTTTTGCTCCAGGTGATTTTCTGCATGCATCGTCCAGGCCGATTGGAGACATCGGCCAGGCCGATCGGCACTGTAGAAAATATCGTCCATGCAATAGCCCTGAAGGGAGACCAGGCCGATCCTTTTGGTCAGATCGTCCCGGGACGATGCTGCGATCGGCCAGGCCGATCTGTGTATTATAAGGCTGATTTCAGTCGTTTTGAAGAGAGAGAAAAATCAGAAATTAAAAATAAATATCTGAGGAGAGAGAAAGTCGTGGGATTTTGGAGAAAAGTGGATTTTCGGACGACGCGGAGCCGTTTTCGATCGAAGTGACTGTTGAGGAATTTGCTGTGCTCGAGGTAAGGCACATTCTACCTTTCTCAATTTTCAGTTCCGTCGTGTTTGGCGGTATATTCTGTCCGGATTTTGTTTCCGTTAGCGATTTTCGTCCGTATCTTTTGATCGGTTCAGTTTTTACCGCGTAACTTTCTGTATATTGTTGACGTGCCGAGTGTGCACATTTTGGTTATTTTCTGAAGATTTTCGTCCGGGTATTTTTGATTCGACTGTGTTTTTAGTCGACCGGATTTTTCTGTGAAATTGGAATTTATCTGTGCAGTAGAATAAAGATTCTGAAATGTTGATATCTGTATTCTGTGCGAATTCGGTAAATTTTCTTTGCAGGAATTTTTGTGTAAATTCCGTATACTGCCGTTGTGCTGCCCGATTTTTGGGTAATTTCTGAATTGTCCGGATTTCTTCTGAATTGAAATGCTATGTGTATAAGCTATAAAAAGGGAGTTATAAGGGGCCTGAATCCTATGAGATTCAGTTAGTGAAACGGGAAATCTGAAATGAGCTCAATCTGAAATCTGATATCTGTTCTGTTCCGGATCCGATGAATTCTGTTTTGGTGCTATAAGCACATCTGTTTTGGTGCCGTGAGCACAAAGGGAGACATAAGGGGCCTGGATCCTATGATATTCAGTCAGTGTCTGGGAAGGGAGGCATAAGGGGCCGGAATCCGTAGAGATTCCGTCAGTGTCAGGGCATTTAGCTATATGTATCTGTACTATTTTCTGTATCTGTTCTGTTCTGTACGAAATTGTGATTATGACATGATATGATCCGTACGAATCTGATTTCTGTTTCTGACTCTGTTGATTTGTTCTGTTCTGATACGATCTGTACGACTCTGATGTGATTTGATATCTGTCCGTAAGTTTTGATTTCCGATTCTGTTCCGACTTCTGATCTGATTTCTGTCTGATAAGTTTGGTTTTGTTTTCTGAGGATTTAGATTGGTGGCTTGTTGCTTTGCTGAGCTGTTGAGCTCACCCTTGCTTTCTGGTGGTTTTCAGGTTCTGGGAAGGGCAAGGAAGTCCAGGATTAGATTTCAGAGTCTGATCAGATTAGGTACTTTTGTACTTTTGATTTTTGTACAGTCATGGCTTTCCTGTTCTGTCTTTCTTTCTGTTGAAAGCCATGTACTGTTCTGTAGATGATTATTTTGAGGAAATGAAAAGATAGATGTTTTGTTCCGCTGCATTAGATGTTTTTAGTAGCTCTGTTGTTCTGTGCGCTTCTGTTGAGTTAAGAATTTGGAAGATCAGTTCAGTAACCTAATCCAAAGCCAGATCCTGGTTAGCTATTCTCCGTCGCGATCCGGCGCGGGCGGGATCCGTCTCGTCTCGGGTCGGGTCGTGACAGTTGTACCTGAGGGGCACGAGAGGATTTGAAGTGAAGAACCATGATTGGTTGGGCCTACCAAAGCTATTCGGGGTCCACTGTAGGTGATCGTAGCCCAAGGGGTTTGACTTTCCCTCTTGTTCAAGCTGCAGGTTCATCTGCAGGAAAGAGAAAAAATATATATGTGTAGCGATTTATTGGCTCAAAATGATGCCTTATGTTTGATTTATGTAGCTGACTTTACCGGTATGCTCGTCAGTGATGGATTGTAGGCGGGAAGATGATTGCCCAATAATAAATTCTATGAAAAATGATTATACAGTTAGTGGAATGAATACACATATTATTAATAAATAAAACTATCTATATTAATTATTTTCATAAAGATAGTTTATTTGAGAGAAATAACACCTATGTGAAACCAATGAAAATATGATTAAATATATAGTATATTTATTTTCTTATATAATTTGAGTGAAACCGAGAAAATTAGTACATTTATTAAATTTAGCTTCTCAAAATGTAGACAACCTCATATAGTTGATGGGATAAAGGCTTAATTTTATTGTTGTCACCTTAAAATAAACCGAAAAAATTATATTATATACTTTTTTCTCAGAAACAAGTGCGAAAGATTCAATAAAAAATTTCTCGTATGATTCGAGCTCGCTCAAAGATATGAAAGAGTCGAGAGGCGCAGGATCAACCTCCAAATATCTGTAAAAATTATAATTATAATTATGTGAAATAGTACAAAACTCAAATTTCCTGCATTTAATAATTCATATATTATATAGAGGAGAATAAAAAAGGGATATGCAAACTTGTTAGATATTCATTGAAAAATAAAGCAAATGATAAAAGATCATAAAATTTTTGTATCAAAATTCTATTTTAAGAAGCAATAAAAAAGTCCTCTCAAATGAAGCCATAATTATAGTTTTATATATTTATTACTAGATGATCTTAAGTGTTTTTCAAGTGTTTGCAGTTGTTGTTGACAAGCATTGAGCTCCTGTTGAAGTTCCTGAAATATAAGAAATAATATTTAATAATTATATTTTATAATATTTTATTTCATTAGGGTTGTCATTAATATCGGGTTACGAGTCGAGTTCGGGACCAACCTGAAACTAACTCAACCCCATACAAGTCAATTCGAACCTGACCCGTTTTTTGAAATGGGTTATTATATCAGACCCGAACCTAACCCGCTTCGGGTCCGGGTCAACCCAACACGACCCCCTTCGGGTCCAGATCAACACAACATGACCCGCATGACCCGTAAACCATTGAAATCTGATTTTTCTTTTTTGGGAAAGAAATCTAATTTTTAATGCAGCAATTCTATGAGACATACGTACCTCAACTTTGGAGTTTGATCTCAGCATCTCCCGACTGAATTAGGCAGTAGATATGAAGTAAAATGAAAAAATAAATAAATAAGTTGTTATATGATAGAATTGTAAAAATAAATAATTAAATAAAACTTACTTGGCTTGGTGGGCAGCAATGTCATTCTCATATTTGAGCGTGCTAAGAGTCCTCATCAAATACTGCAATTATCCATTAAAAATAATTAAAAGAAAAACACAAATTTAGCTCCTAATGTTTTGATAAAGTAATTAAAATGATTAAAGAAAAATTCAAAATTGATACCAACTTACATCTTTGTCCAACTTGTCCAGCTTAGCCCTGCTTCAAGATTAAGAAATTAAAAGGGAATTAATATTAATCCATTAATTAATTATGATTAAATAAAATTAATACATGTAATAGCATTTAATGGTATACCCTCCTTTGTCATGCTCTCGAACATTAATGCACTTCTCAATCACATCTTCAATCCTGCACTATTAAAAAATAAATAATATATTTAAATTATATAATAGTATTTATTTTTGCAAGAAAGCATGAAAAAAGAAAATGAGTAGGATTAAATTTAACTCCGGCGGCTGGAGAAGGAGCTGAGCCTGCCAGAACGAGCCACGCAATGTCATTGCCCATGCCCAACTTCTAAAAAGATTAAAATAAAATTTTAAGAGAGAGAATGTAGGAGAGAGAAATAAACTAAAGAAGTAGATAGAGAAATAAAATAGGAGAGAGAAATAAAAAAAAAATTCATGCATGTTAGAAGAAGGTACGTCAGAATTTTTTTTAGTATTTTTATAAAAATGTTAAATGCAAATATTTTTTTTATTTTTAATAAATAATTTAGAATGAAATTTTTTAATGAGTTATTATGTGTCAAAAAATTTTCACAATTTAATTATCATAATTAATTTAAAAATACATATTTTTATATGCTTTATTTATAATGTATTATTATTATTTTAAATTTATCTTATATTAAGTAAAATAATATTTTATATAAAGATTTATCATTTTTTTCATCAATAAATTAAAATGAATTTCATAATTAATACTAATAAATACTAAATATAAGTTTAAAAAATATAACATAATTTTTAGTGAAATTTTATTTTTTAAAATAAGATAAATTTAAAATAATAATACATTATGAATAAAAACACATAAAAAATTTTTAATTACAAACTTTTTTAGTGGATATTTCTTTTATTATTTACTTATATTTGATATAAAACTTACAAAAAAATTAACTAGCTTGAAAAACGTTTTTATTTAAATTTTGATTAAACTATTGTCATTTAAATTTCTTATTGAAATATTGCACCCAAACTTTTAAATTTAATGATGATCTACTAATTTAAGTTATTAAGGATTTGTTTTAAACTATTTGCCGCCGACTACGACCCATCCGATCACCCTCGCCCCACTGACTATAGTCATTTCGACTTCTATTACTTGGCAATTGTCCCCTCTACCTCAATCGTCGAACTACGACCCCTTTCAACCTCCGTCGCCCGACTACGATCTTATCAACTAAACGACCAGGCTAATATTATTTTAAAAACAACTATCATATCACTAAATTCTTCACACTCTCACCATACATGATATATATTTGCTTCACTAAGCCAAGACCTTTCCCGATTAACGGGCATCATTTATAATCGACTACGCACTAGCAAAATCATTTTAACTTTGTCGGACTCGTGTTCCCCTTTTCAAGGTTTTCAAGATAAAAAATTTTGGTGACTCTTATATCGATCTCTCGCACTCCTCTCTCTTATTTTTATGTTTATTGGATCTTCATACTTAACGAAGATGCTAAGTCTTATATATCTCTAACACCGCGAATGTTCCGACACCCAACAAAAATTATAACTAAACTAGATATATCAAAATTTATATTTCCCATGTAAATGAATTTACAATTAAATTTTAAAATATAACTTAATTATATTTCCATAAATTTATAATTTCAAAAAATATATAAATATATACAAACATATATTTTACTCATTAATTTATTCTAATATTTGAATTTATTTTTATACTTTGAAATTACATATTTATGTATTTCATTCCTTCTCATAATATAATTTTATAGCTGAAGCCGATTTCTGGCCAATCCATTTGGCCCATTAAAAATGTGCTATAATTGTTCCGGTCCATTCTGCTCACTGCGTCAAAACGTTTGACGGGCTCATTCACTCATAGTTCACAAATATAGTAAAGCAAAATATTGTACCAATAAAGTGAAGATCAATCTAAATGGGTTCTATGACTATTTGGGGTTACCTCGAGGTCTATTAGAATTTTTGGTATATGTTTGGGATCATTTTAGATCTATGTATGTCATTAACATTTTGATAAAATAGTGTGAATATTAATGTGCTAGCACGTGGATGTTTATGCGTTATTCATGGATACTTGGGAGGTTCACATGCGTGGTTTGTTCTCTAAATAGTTTTGAGGCTACCTTGACGCTTTGGCATATTTTTCAGAGCAAATATAGGTTTCTATATTTCATGCATCAACATAATTGAGTCGACTTAAGGTTAGTCATAATCGAGTACGCACAACAGTTATACTTGTCTCTTCCTAGCAACTACAAAGTTTTTGCTAGGGTTGATCAATCATATTCATGAGAGGCAAGCATGTATCTTTCCAATATGAATCAAAGATCAAAAATGAAGGAAAAATTCTCGTTGGATCAAATATCTCTTCAAGCTCTTGAGTTTATCAAAGATCAATTACGCAGAAGCTTTGAAGACTTAGCTTAATCAAAGATCAATGGTGCTGGGGTCTTCAAGTTTGATTAGATCATTGATATACAATGTGACCTTCATATTAATCAGATCAAAGATCAATGGTTCTTAGTGGTCTTCCTCCATTTATGTGAGAGGGAATTTCATAGTATGAAATTAGGTGAAAATGCTATATGACGTGTTGTCAGATGCGAAGAAGCAAATTGGCATGGTCAAGCGGTGGAAGTTTATGGATTTGAGGAAACCAAGCTCAATGTTGTTGAACTCGAGAAATCAAATGCGGTCTCAAGGTGCAGAGAAGCCTTGTGCTGACATGCATATTGTGAGAAGATTTGAAGTGATTATGATAGAATTTGGCCATAGTAGATCAACCAAAATTATTAGAAATTCAAATGATAGTTAAATATGATATATATGTGATATCATCAATATACATTTTATAAAATTTTAGTAGGTTGATTGATTATGTTCTATGGATTTGATCATTCAATAATAGAAAAATTACTAATAATCAAGCGAGTTTGTTTGAAATAATAAAGTCAATATAACAAATGTATTGCGAGAAAATATAGAATATATTGACGAATAATTGCATAAGAGGGATGATAAAAGTATGATCCGTGATGATTCGAACCTAATGTTTTAGGATTTTTTGGGCCTTTTAGAATACTCTAGAAGCTTCTATAGCTTCCCAAGATTTATGGAAGACTTCCATAAGTTTTCTAAAATCTAAGGAGCTAGATGTTCTTTATCAAGATTACCAACTCAAAGTTCCAAAACTATAATGGAGGGAATCAATTTAATTTTCCTGAAAGAAGGCATGAAACGTGGAATGATGGCAAATTCAAGCAACCAGCTTGTCCATGAAGTATGGTTGGCCATTTTAGTTGGATTAGATTATGCTTGTCCATGAGAGCAGTCATAATGTCATATGGATTAGATTACACTTAGCACAATATTTCTTTTCTTAAACACACTAGTATACAAACAAGATCTACTAACAATAACATTTTGATATTGCTACAGATTTTTTTTAATAAATTATTAATTAAGTTTTATTGTATAGCTACTAATGTCTTTTTTGATCTTTCCTTGCAGAGCCTGAGCCTGGCTCGCTATAGACAGAAGCTTGATGAGATGCTAAACTGATACATTTCATCAATATTTTCAGTAAGCACTATTTGAAGAGAAATATTTGCTTTGTCCAAAATCTGCGTTTTGAAAAGCTGGAGCTTTTTACCCATAAGAAACTTGTAGTTAGTGTCCAAATTCGTCCATACACTGAAATATTCATAAAACAGCTCAGGGGAAAAAATGGCAGGAAATAGAAGCATTCTTCTTTTTTTTTTCTTGACAATATTTATTTTGTCCTTACAACTATCATCTAAAATTGGTAATCATAAGGTCAATAATACAATATAAACATAGTTTAAAAGTTACATTTTGTATGCCATTTTATTATAAAAATAAATAAGAAAATAAATTAATGGAGGTGATCCAATCAAACGGCCAAAGATCGTTCCACATTCACATTCTCGCCACCACATCTGCCGTCCTCGACCTGTAGCTCAACCGACGGCAACTCTGGCATTCCTATCGAAGCCTGAAACACCAGCATCCAAACGGCGTCAGTTGTTCGTCGTTAGTTTTAATTCAATTAATTATTGTGATTGATACTAATTAGCTCAATTAAACACCTGGGTTATTAACGGCGCGGATGCCGAGAAGTGCTCCGTAGATGCATAGCCTTGTTGCCACGTATCGGCTCCCACTTGTTGGTCCATTTGAGTTGACATCGACTCGCACATCTCGTGATTCCTGCCTCGTTGGACGAAATTCAACTGTTAAAATTAAAGTATTTACACGACAATAACGAGTAATGGATATAATTGTTGTACCTGAGGGGCACGAGAGGATTTGAAGTGAAGAACCATGATTGGTTGGTCCTACCAAAGCGATTCTGGACCCATTGTATGTGATTGTAGCTCAATGGGTTTGTCATTCCTTCTTGTTCAGGCTGTAGGTTCATATGCAGGAAATAGAACAAAAAATATGTGTAGCGATTTATTGGCTCATAATGATGTATTCTATTTGATTAATGTAGCTAACTTTACCGGTATGCTCGTCAGGGATGGATCGTAGGCAGGAAGATGATTGCCCAGCAATAAATTCTATGAAAAATGATTATAAAGTTAGGGGAATAAACATTATTAATAAATAAAACTATTTATAATAATTATTATCATAAAAATAGTTTATTTGAGCAAAATAATACCTATGTGAAACCAATGAAAATATGATTTTTAATCAAAATTCAAAACTATATATATATATATATATATATTTGAGTGAAATCAAAATATTCCTTTATTAAATTTAGCTTCTCAAAATGTAGACGATCTCATTGCAGGTGGGATAAACGCTTGATTTGATTGTCGTCGCCTAAAAAAATTGAGAAAATTATATTATATACCTTTTTCTCAGAAACATTTGCCAGAGATTCTAAAAAAAATTTCTCATATGATTCGAGCTCGCTCAAAGATATCGAAGAGTCCAGAGATGCAGGATTGGGCTCCAAAAATCTGTAAAAATTGTAATTATAATTATGTGAAATAATTCATATATTATATAGAGGAGAATAAAAAAGAGATATGCAAACTTGTTAGATATATATTCATTGAAAAATAAAGCAAATGATAAATATCATAAAATTTTTGTAGCAAAATTCTGTTTTAAGAAGCAATTAAAAAGTCATTCCAAACGAAGCCGTAATCACAATTTTATATATTTATTTGTAGATTACCTTAAGGGTTTTTCAAGCATTTGAAGTTGTTCTTGACAAGCATTGAGCTCGCGTTGGAGTTCCTGAAGATATAGGAAATAATATTGAAATAAATATTATAGGAAATACATTTTATATTATTTTATTTCATTAGGGTTGTCATTATTATTGGGTTACGGGTCAAGTTCGGATCCAACCCGAAGCTGACTCGGCACCACACGGGTCAATCTGAACACGACCCGTTTTTAGAAACAAGTCATTATTCCGGACACGAACCCAACCCGCTTCCGGTCCGAATCAACCCCCTTTGGGTCCTGGTGAACTTGACAAGTCCCGAATGACCCGCAAATCATTAAAATCTTATTTTTCTTTTTTGGGAAAGAAATTTGATTTTTAATGCATCAATTTTATCCGACATACGTACCTCCACTTTGGAATTTAAGCTCAACATCTCCGGGCTGAATTAGGCCATACATATGAAGTAAAATGAAAAAAAAAAGTTAATATCATAGAATTGTATAAATAAATAAATAAATGAAACTTACTTGGCTTGGTGGGCAGCCATGTCATTCTCATATTTGAGCTTGGTAAGAGTCCTCATCAAGTACTGCAAATATCCATTGAAAAATAAATAAGAGAAAGATATAAATTTAGTTTCTAATTTATTGATAAATTAATCAAAATGATTATGTAAAAATTCAAAATTGATGCCAACTTACATCTTTGTCCAGCTTAGCCCTGCTTCAGGAATTAGGAAATTAAAAGGGAATTAGTGTTAATTAATTAATTAATTATGATTAAAAAATTTATTACAAGTAATAATAACATGTAATTAAATGGCATACCCTCCTTTGTCATGCTCTCGCACATTAATACACTTCTCAATCACATCTTCAATCCTGCAATATTAAAAAAAATATTATTATTTAAATTACAAAATATCATTTATTTTTGCAAGAAAGCATGAAAAAAGAAAAATGAATGAGTTGGGTTCAATTTACCTCCGGCGACCAGAGAAGGTGCTGAGCCTACCAGAAGGGAGAACATGATGAGCGCGATATCTATATCGCAGAGAACAGAGAGCTCGTAAGCCTTCTTGATGAGGCCATTGCGTCGCTTTGAAAACGTCACTTGCCTATTTGTGTTGTTCTCTATTTTCTTTATTTCCAACTTCACCCTACCCATTCTTATACGTCTTTCTAAATCGAGTTTCGAAATCGCTTTTTTGAGAAGAGCTGCCAAGATTAGAAATATATCTTTAGAAGAAAAGAGAAAAATAGCAAAGATTGAAGAGAATGTCAGAAACTATACGTGGGGAAATATCAATGAGAAAGAAGCTTTGTAATTTATAGGAGGGAGAGTTGGAGAATGAAAGAGATGTTGTTGGGGAGGTTTAGAGTCAATGGCCAAAATAAGCCCACGTTGCATTTTGTTTTCTTTATTTTTTCCAACAATTAAATAAAAAAAAACATTAAAGGCTCAATTTCTTATGGCTTAGAATTACCTTTTTATTTACCTGTGGCTGTTAAACGGAGCCCGCAATGTACTCTCCGGTTTTTGATGGGCAAATCTTAAAAGGGGCCTGATCGAGTTTCCTTGCATAACAAATTCTGGCCATTCAATTTAATTAATTTTAATTATTCAAATTAAATTTTAATCTTTTATTTTAATTATTATAATTATAATTAATTAATAATTATAACTTTATTTGATGTATTAATAAACACCTCTTGGGATTCTATTTCACGTCAAATATATCTAAAACTAACGCCTCGCTTCCCTGCACCTCGAGTCCCGTCCGATACCTCCCCAACTAGGCTTTTAAGGCTTCACGTGAAGAAAGAATTAGCCTTCATCCTTCTATCGGAGTCGCTACTTTGCCTTCGATCGTTGGCCCTGTCGGAGTCGCTGCTTCTTGCTTCGTTGCTCGGAAGTCGCCTCAGGAGTTTATTGCGAAGGTAATGATCTTTGTCAAGCCTTCTTTGTTCTTGTTCATGTTGGCTCACAACGGGAGTTCACTGCTCGGAAGTCGCCTCTGGTGACGTCCTGACCACGATACTTGGTATGATAACCACCAAATAATAAGCAGATGTTAAGTCAATATTTTCTTTTAATCTGAAAGACACTGTTAATTTCTACTTTTACATGAGAAACATCATTCATAGACGGGATACAATACAAAATCCATCAAATTCTCTTGGTTAGGGATGTTATTCAACCCAAATCCTTGTGTATCTTGAAGCCTGGAAAAAAATTCTAATTCCTGCCTTTGCGTGTAGTATTTCTTATGCTTTTTTTTTTATATAGTATTTCTTATGCTTGTTTAACTAACATGATGCTTTCTTTACAATTAGAAAGCAACTTGCTGTTAAACTTTTAACGATAACTCCAAGTAAGAGGGTTGTCAGTCTCTTGTTATATTCTTGAATCTTGGTGTTAATTTCTTGATTTTATCTAATCAAAATTCTTTTTTATTAGCAGAAATTATTTTCTTAAGAGATTACATTATAGTTTTAGTTTAGTAAGATAAAATTGGAATGGAAGTTTCCTTCATTTTCCTTCATTTTATTGGATTGTTTGGGTCTGTTCAAAAGCAACATTTTATTTTATTTTATTTTATTTCAAGTTTGATTATCTTTGTTTGATTCTTCTATGACATCAGTGCACTGTTTTCATTCATTTGTGAAGTTTGATGAAATGCACTCTATGCACTTGAATATTTTGGATGGCCTACAATTACACATATATGTTTTTAATTCTATGGAATAAAATGAAATCATGGAGTTTATCTACGATTTAAAAAATGAAGGAAAGAAGAATGAATTTGGAGGTATGTTCAAAAGTGTTCATTGTTTTCTTTTACATTCATTTATAAAGTTTGATGAAATGCAATCTATTATTTGATTTTCTTTGTTTAATTTTCACTAAGGATGGCTCTATTGATCTCAAAGGCAGACATGTTCTCATATCAAAGAGATATGGATGAATTGCCTGCCATTTCATTGTTTGTAATCAATACTCTCGCTTCTCCAATTTCTTTTTTCATTTATAAGATGTTATAATTTATGATGTTAACATTGATCCAGGATTTTTATCATGGATTACTACTGGTACCTCACTAAAAGAACTATAATGTTTCAGTTGGTTATTTTCTTTATTTAATTTTCTTTAAATATAACTTAGAATGTATAATATAAATAAATTCATCAAAATTGATTTATTTTATTATGCACTTATTTTGTCATCACTTCACTTCATAATCAAATTTACTAACTTGAAACATATCATATTTTAATATTAAAATATAAAAATTTTAATTCAGTGCGCCTTTTGTTGAATTAATTATATAAATAAAGATAATAATTTTATTTTTTTATTAAATAAATTATTCATTATATAAATTTTTATTAGCATGCATTTAATGCACGTGCAATAAACTTAAGTTTAGATGTCTTTATGTTCTCTTATATTTTTACTTCTACTTATAATGCAAATATTTCTTTTATCCACAGATCAGACCAATCAAAATTTTTTGTGCACGTCCATTTATACTACTTTTAGAAACGAGTAAGTTTAAAATGTCATTATGTAAAATAAGCATGATTAATAAAAAATTTTAAAAAGAGCAAATTTATCAAATTATTTAGCATAGTCTAAATACGCCGAATGGATTTGATTAATTGTGAATGTGTCAAATCATTTAACGTATTCAGTTAAAGCATGTGAGAGAAATGGGTAGGAGAGAGTTGGGGAGAGAAGATAAATTGGGAGAGAGAGAAAATTGAGGAGAGAGTGTGTGGAGGCAACAAATGGGGAGAGAGAAAGAGAGAAGGGGAAAGAGATTTAAATAATTCTTTATAATCAAAATAATTTTAAGTAATATTTATAATTAATATTTATATGACATAAAATAACATAATCTTTAAAAATATTATAGGACAAATTAAGAAAATAATAATTTATATTTAAAATGTATAATATTAAAATTTTTATTTTATAAAAATAATTAAAACTATTTTTTTAAATATCATGAGTATTTAAATTTGAAAAATATTATTTGAAAATTTTAAAATATTATTATATTTATGCTATAAAAATAATTTTTGAATTATTTAAATATGTAAATATTATTTTAAATTATGCTATAAAAATATTTTTTTTATATTCAAATTTAAATACTCATGACATTTAAAAAAATAGTTTTAATTATTTTATAGAGTACAAAATTTTAATATTATACGTTTTAAAAATAATTTATAAATTTTTTTACTTTTTTCTATAATATTTTTAAAGAATATTTTATTGCATATTATATAAATATTAGTTAACATTATTTTGAATATAAAAAAGTTACTTAAATCTCTCTTCTCACATCTCTCACCATTTGTCTCTCCCTCCGCACTCTCTCCTCATTTTTCTTTTTCTCTCTCCAAATTTGTCTTCTCTCCCCTCTCTCTCTCTCTCTCTCTCTCTCTCTCTCTCTCTCTCGTGATTTCTGTCACGACCCGATTCGACGGGGACGGATCCCGCCCAAACCGGATCGCGACCAGCCTAAACAAACTAACCAGGATCTGGTTTGGGAATTGGTTTCGGAACTGAATCTTCCAAATAATTCTCAAAACGGCCAGACAAACACAGAACAACAGAGCTACTATAAATCACCAAATACATCGGAACAAAACATCTATCTTGTCTTTTCCTCAAATACAATCATCTACAAATACAGTGCATGGCTTTTGAACAGAAAGAAAGACAGAACAGAAAAGCCATGACTGTACAAAAATCAAAAGGTACAACAAATACCTATACGAATCAGACTCAGAAATCTACTCCTGGACTTCCTTCCCTTTCCCAGAACCTGAAAACCACCAGAAAACAAGAGTGAGCTCAACAGCTCAGCAAAGCAACAAACCTCCAATCAAAACTTTCAGAATTCAAAACCAAACTCATCTGACAGAAATCAGATCAGAAATCGGAATAGAATCGTACAGATTGTCAAACCGGACATATCAGAACGAAACAGAATAGAATCAGAACAGATACGGACAGATATCAAATCAGAATCAGAGTCGTACGGATTCAGAGTACAAACAGAACATAATAAATCAACAGAGTTGTACGGAACAGAAATCGTATCAGAAACAGGACAGAATCAGACATATCACATTAACAAAATCAGAAATCAGAATTGCTTACCGAACAGATACTGAATTCGAAATCATATCAAATTAGATTTCAGACAGATCAAATCATATCGTACGGAACTTATTATCGCTTACAGAACGGATACAGAAAGCAGAGTCAGATCAAATTAGATATCAGATATCAGATATATATTTAATAGCTAAATTCCCTGACACTGACTGAATCTCTTTGGATTCAGACCCCTTATAACTCCCTTTGTGCTCACGGCATCAGAACAGATGTGCTTACAGCACCAGAACAGATTTCATCGGATCCGGAACAGAACAGATATCAGATTTTCAGATTTGAGCTCATTTCAGATTTCCCTGACACTTACTGAATCTCATAGGATCCAGGCCCCTTATAACTCCCTTTTTATAGCACATACAGATATCATATCAATTCAGAAGAAATCCGGGCAAATCAGAAATCAGACAAAAATCGGGCAGCACAACGGCAGTAGACGGAATTTACACAAAATTTCCTGCAAAGAAAATTTACCAAATTCGCACAGAACATAGATAATCATATTTCAGAACATTTATTCTACTGCACAGAGAATTTACGGATTCACAGAAAAATGTAATCAACTGAAAACACTGCCGAATCAAAAATACCCGGACAAAAATCTTCGGAAAATAACCAAAAACTGCACACTCGGCACTTCAACAATATACAGAAAGTTACGCGGTAAAAACTGAATCAATCAAAAGTTACGGACGAAAATCGGTAAAGTATTTACATGACAATAACGAGTAATGGATATAATTGTTGTACCTGAGGGGCACGAGAGGATTTGAAGTGAAGAACCATGATTGGTTGGTCCCACCGAAGCGATTCTGGACCCATTGTATGTGATTGTAGCTCAATGGGTTTGTCATTCCTTCTTGTTCAGGCTGTAGGTTCATATGCAGGAAAGAGAACAAAAAATATGTGTAGCGATTTATTGGCTCATAATGATGTATTTTGTTTGATTAATGTAGCTAACTTTACCGGTATGCTCGTCAGGGATGGATCGTAGGCAGGAAGATGATTGCCCAGCAATAAATTCTATGAAAAATGATTATAAAGTTAGGGGAATACACATTATTAATAAATAAAACTATTTATAATAATTATTATCATAAAAATAGTTTATTTGAGCAAAATAATACCTATGTGAAACCAATGAAAATATGATTTTTAATCAAAATTCAAAACTATATATATATTTGAGTGAAATCAAAATATTCCTTTATTAAATTTAGCTTCTCAAAATGTAGACGATCTCATTGCAGGTGGGATAAACGCTTGATTTGATTGTCGTCGCCTAAAAAAATTGAGAAAATTATATTATATACCTTTTTCTCAGAAACATTTGCCAGAGATTCTATAAAAAATTTCTCATATGATTCGAGCTCGCTCAAAGATATCGAAGAGTCCAGAGATGCAGGATTGGGCTCCAAAAATCTGTAAAAATTGTAATTATAATTATATGAAATAATTCATATATTATATAGAGGAGAATAAAAAAGAGATACGCAAACTTGTTAGATATATATTCATTGAAAAATAAAGCAAATGATAAATATCATAAAATTTTTGTACAAAAATTCATTTTTAAGAAGCAATTAAAAAGTCATTCCAAACGAAGCCGTAATCACATTTTTATATATTTATTTGTAGATTACCTTAAGGGTTTTTCAAGCATTTGAAGTTGTTCTTGACAAGCATTGAGCTCGCGCTGGAGTTCCTGAAAATATAGGAAATAATATTGAAATAAATATTATAGGAAATACATTTAATATTATTTTATTTCATTAGGGTTGTCATTATTATTGGGTTACGGGTCAAGTTCGGATCCAACCCGAGCTGACTCGGCACCACACGGGTCAACCTGAATACGACCCGTTTTTAAAAACAAGTCATTATTCCGGACACGAACCCGACCCGCTTCCGGTCCGAATCAACCCCCTTTGGGTCCAGGTGAACCTGACACGTCCCGAATGACCCGCAAATCATTAAAATCTGATTTTTCTATTTTGGGAAAGAAATTTGATTTTTAATGCAGCAATTTTATCCGACATACGTACCTCCACTTTGGAGTTTAAGCTCAACATCTCCGGGCTGAATTAGGCCATACATATGAAGTAAAATGAAAAAAAAAAATTTAATATCATAGAATTGTATAAATAAATAAATAAATAAAACTTACTTGGCTTGGTGGGCAGCCATGTCATTCTCATATTTGAGCTTGGTAAGAGTCCTCATCAAGTACTGCAAATATCCATTGAAAAATAAATAAGAGAAAGATATAAATTTAGTTTCTAATTTATTGATAAATTAATCAAAATGATTATGTAAAAATTCAAAATTGATGCCAACTTACATCTTTGTCCAGCTTAGCCCTGCTTCAGGAATTAGGAAATTAAAAGGGAATTAGTGTTAATTAATTAATTAATTATGATTAAAAAATTTATTACAAGTAATAATAACATGTAATTAAATGGCATACCCTCCTTTGTCATGCTCTCGCACATTAATACACTTCTCAATCACATCTTCAATCCTGCAATATTAAAAAAAATATTATTATTTAAATTACAAAATATCATTTATTTTTGCAAGAAAGCATGAAAAAAGAAAAATGAATGAGTTGGGTTCAATTTACCTCCGGCGACCAGAGAAGGTGCTGAGCCTACCAGAAGGGGAGAACATGATGAGCGCGATATCTATATCGCAGAGAACAGAGAGCTCGTAAGCCTTCTTGATGAGGCCATTGCGTCGCTTTGAAAACGTCACTTGCCTATTTGTGTTGTTCTCTATTTTCTTTATTTCCAACTTCACCCTACCCATTCTTATACGTCTTTCTAAATCGAGTTTCGAAATCGCTTTTTTGAGAAGAGCTGCCAAGATTAGAAATATATCTTTAGAAGAAAAGAGAAAAATAGCAAAGATTGAAGAGAATGTCAGAAACTATACGTGGGGAAATATCAATGAGAAAGAAGCTTTGTAATTTATAGAAGGGAGAGTTAGAGAATGAAAGAGATGTTGTTGGGGAGGTTTAGAGTCAATGGCCAAAATAAGCCCACGTTGCATTTTGTTTTCTTTATTTTTTTCCAACAATTAAATAAAAAATTCATTAAAGGCTCAATTTCTTATGGCTTAGAATTACCTTTTTATTTACTTGTGGCTGTTAAACGGAGCCCGCAATGTACTCTCCGGTTTTTGATGGGCAAATCTTAAAAGGGGCTTGATCGAGTTTCCTTTCATAACAAATTATGGCCATTCAATTTAATTAATTTTAATTATTCAAATTAAATTTTAATCTTTTATTTTAATTATTATAATTATAATTAATTAATAATTATAACTTTATTTGATGTATTAATAAACACCTCTTGGGATTCTATTTCACGTCAAATATATCTAAAACTAACGCCTCGCTTCCCTGCACCTCGAGTCCCGTCCGATACCTCCCCAACTAGGCTTTTAAGGCTTCACGTGAAGAAAGAATTAGCCTTCATCCCTCTATCGGAGTCGCTACTTTGCCTTCGATCGTTGGCCCTGTCGGAGTCGCTGCTTCTTGCTTCGTTGCTCGGAAGTCGCCTCAGGAGTTTATTGCGAAGGTAATGATCTTTGTCAAGCCTTCTTTGTTCTTGTTCATGTTGGCTCACAACGGGAGTTCACTGCTCGGAAGTCGCCTCTGGTGACGTCCTGACCACGATACTTGGTATGATAACCACCAAATAATAAGCAGATGTTAAGTCAATATTTTCTTTTAATCTGAAAGACACTGTTAATTTCTACTTTTACATGAGAAACATCATTCATAGACGGGATACAATACAAAATCCATCAAATTCTCTTGGTTAGGGATGTTATTCAACCCAAATCCTTGTGTATCTTGAAGCCTGGAAAAAAATTCTAATTCCTGCCTTTGCGTGTAGTATTTCTTATGCTTTTTTTTTTATATAGTATTTCTTATGCTTGTTTAACTAACATGATGCTTTCTTTACAATTAGAAAGCAACTTGCTGTTAAACTTTTAACGATAACTCCAAGTAAGAGGGTTGTCAGTCTCTTGTTATATTCTTGAATCTTGGTGTTAATTTCTTGATTTTATCTAATCAAAATTCTTTTTTATTAGCAGAAATTATTTTCTTAAGAGATTACATTATAGTTTTAGTTTAGTAAGATAAAATTGGAATGGAAGTTTCCTTCATTTTCCTTCATTTTATTGGATTGTTTGGGTCTGTTCAAAAGCAACATTTTATTTTATTTTATTTTATTTCAAGTTTGATTATCTTTGTTTGATTCTTCTATGACATCAGTGCACTGTTTTCATTCATTTGTGAAGTTTGATGAAATGCACTCTATGCACTTGAATATTTTGGATGGCCTACAATTACACATATATGTTTTTAATTCTATGGAATAAAATGAAATCATGGAGTTTATCTACGATTTAAAAAATGAAGGAAAGAAGAATGAATTTGGAGGTATGTTCAAAAGTGTTCATTGTTTTCTTTTACATTCATTTATAAAGTTTGATGAAATGCAATCTATTATTTGATTTTCTTTGTTTAATTTTCACTAAGGATGGCTCTATTGATCTCAAAGGCAGACATGTTCTCATATCAAAGAGATATGGATGAATTGCCTGCCATTTCATTGTTTGTAATCAATACTCTCGCTTCTCCAATTTCTTTTTTCATTTATAAGATGTTATAATTTATGATGTTAACATTGATCCAGGATTTTTATCATGGATCACTACTCATACCTCACTAAAAGAACTATAATGTTTCAGTTGGTTATTTTCTTTATTTAATTCTCTTAAAATATAACTTGGAATGTATAATATAAATAAATTAATCAAAATTGATTTATTTTCTTATGCACTTATTTTGTCATAACATCACTTCATAAGCAAATTTACTAACTTGAAACATATCATATTTTAATATTAAAATATGAAAAATTTTAATTCAGTGCGCCTTTTGTTGAATTAATTATATAAATAAAGATAATAATTTTATTTTTTATTAAATAAAATATTTATTATATAAATTTTTATTTTAAAATCTTTATTAACGTGCATTTAATGCACATGCAATAAACCTAAATTTAGATGCCTTTATGCGATCTCTTATATTTTTGGTTCTACTTATAATGCTTTTTTTATTGCTAAGTAATGCAAATATTTCTTTTATCCACAGATTAGACCAATCACAATTTCTTGTGTAGATGTTTATTACTTGCATGCTTAATTTTATTTCACAAACGATTTTAGCATTATGATTTGGAGGTGTTATGAGACGACCATGAGAATGTCTAGCCATTAAAGATATTATAAGTTTCTTGTTCAATGAGTTTCCATCTGGCGATATCTACAAGAATTCAAATTTATGAGCTTTTTTTACATCCTCTCACACCATTATTAAAATATTATGCCACAAAATTATTATCATTATTTACATATTTTTCTTTATTGTTCATCATTGAAAATTTTAATGAGATTAAGCATACCATTATTTGCTTCTTCTATGACATGATTGTATTATCTTCATTTATAGCAACATTTATACTAGTTTTAGAAAAGAGCGAGTTTAAAATATTATTATGTAAAATGAGCATGATTAATAAAAAATTTAAAAAAGAGCAAATTCGTCAAATTATCTGGCAAAGTCTAAATATGTCAAATGATTTAGTTAATTTGGAATGTGCCAAATCATTTGGCGTATTCAGCTACAGCAGGTGAGAAAAGTGGGTATGGGAGAGATGGGGAGAAGATAAATTGGGACAGAGAGAAAATGAGGAGAGAGAGTGCAGAGGGGACATATGGGGAGAGAGAAAGAGAGATGGGGAAAAAGATTTAAATAATTCTTTATATTCAAAATAATTTTAAGTAATATTTATAATTAATATTTATATAATATAAAATAAAATAATCTTTAAAAATATTATAGGAAAAAAGTAAAAAAAAAAAATAAATTATATTTAAAATGTATAATATTAAAATTTTTACTCTATAAAAATAATTAAAACTATTTTTTTAAAATATTATGAGTATTTAAATTTGAAAAATATTATTTTAAAATTTAAAATAGTATTATATTTATAATTTTTTTTAAAATATTTAAATATTATTTTAATTATTTTTGAAATATTTAAATATGTAAATATTATTTTAAATTATGCTATAAAAATAAATTTTTATATTCAAATTTAAATACTCATGACATTTTAAAAAAATAGTATTAATTATTTTTATAGAGTAAAAATTTTAATATTATACTTTTTAAAAATAATTTATAAATTTTTTACTTTTTTCTATAATATTATTAAAGAATATTTTATTTTATATTATATAAATATTATTTAAAATTATTTTAAAAATAAAAAAAATTACTTAAATCTCTCTTCCCACATCTCTCACCATTTGTCTCTCCGCACTCTCTCTCCTCATTTTTCTTTTTCTCTCTCCCAAATTGTCTTCTTTCCCCCTCTCTCTCCTAATTTCTCTCATACACATTTCTCTCACTTGCTTTAGTTGAACATGACAAATGATTTGGCACATTCCAAATTAGGCAAATCATTTGGCGTATTTATACTACGCCAAATAATTTGTCGAATTTGTTCTTTTTTTAATTTTTTTCTAATCATTCTTGATGCGTCCTGGAATATAAAAATTAGCATTATACGAAGATCCAGAACACAAGCAGATAAGAGAGAGGATGTAGTGTTCATGATAGACACCAAAGTTTTTACGTGGAAATCCCTAAAAAAGGGGAAAAAATTATGGGGTCTAGCCCAATATGAATGAATCCACTATTATTTACAGTTGATTACCAGGCTTGATGTTACAAATGTACATCATATATATATACGCATTATATAGTGGGATTACAATAATCAACATAGACATGTTAGTTTGGTTGGAAGAGCCATAATCGGCACGAGACAAGGGTCCAAAAGATCGTAGTTGGCAGGAGACCGAGGTCAAAAAGACCATTGTCTAGCGATGGAGGTTGGAAGGACCATAGTAGGCAACAGAGGTTGAAAGGACCATAGTCGACAGGAGACAGTGGTCCGAAAGACCGTAGTTTGCAGAAGATCAGGGTCAAAAAGATCTTAGTACTAGGGAAGTACTCCGGTAGAAGTCCGAGCATCAGGTGATGGTCCGGCAGAAGTCCGGGCACTAGGTGGTGGTCCGACAAAAGTTCGGGCGTGATGTGGTGGTTTGGTAGAAGTCAGGCACTTAGGTGGTGGTCTGGCAGAAGTCTGGGTCTCAAGTGGTGGTCTGGAGGAACAACGACGTTAGGCGGTGGTCCAACGGATGCGAGGGCCTCACGTGGTGGTCCGGCGGAGCAACGACGTCAAGTGGTGGTCCGGTGGGGGCGAGGGCCTCAAGTGGTGGTCCAGCAAGGCAACGATGTCAAGCGGTGGTCCGGCGGAGGCGAGGATGAGGGCCTCAAGTGGTGGTCCGGCGGAGCAACAACATTAGGTGATGGTCCGGTGGAACTCAGGCGGTGGTCGAGGATGAGCTTCTTTCTTCTCTTCCTTCTCTTCTTTTCTTCTTGCCTGGGTCCCTTTTTAAGAGAAATGAGGGATCTATATATAGATTTATGGAGTGACATGGTCTGTAAATAGGTGAGAGATCAAGGGTAAATGATGAGTGGTTGGATGGATGGCCGATGTTAAACCTCTTGATCATGGATCATTTGATGGACATTTGAATGTCTTAGCGATGTTGGCATGCAGTGATCTTGGGCTCGTTGGATTCGTCTCGTCGATCCGCTCGATTTGACTATAAGTACGTAATGTTTGAAAACCATTTGGTAATCCAAATTGTGGTCTGAACCTTCCAACAATGCTTCAGATCCTTGATTTCGACTTATTTGGACTTGGATTGAGTCGAATTTGATGTCGTTGGGTTCATATTTCTGAGACGTTCAGTTTGACTATAAGTTTGCTGAAATAGGAGTTCGGATGATCCCAATTTTAATTTTGGAATTTTCCAACACTATTTTGCCTCAAGATTCGTGCCCAATCAAGATAATTTTTCGATGACGTATCAATGCCCTTTTTTATTTAATGACATTTTAAACATGTTCCTTTCTAAAATTTTGCCATTTTTTGACTGGGTCGCAAAAGCAGTCATTTTATTTCTGGATGATGAAGCGCAAGAATAATCTCACCGTGCTCTTCTCTACGCCACCATCTTTTGTGCATTAAGGGGAAGAAGAGAGAAAATATATCTTACCTTTGAATCCCACTCATTTCTTTTTCGATTCTAATATTTTTCCCCGTCTTTTCTCTCCGCAGAACACCTTTGCTTTTTTATTTAGGGTTCGTTCATTAGGGCAAATTATTGGGTCAGGTGACCGAACACAGAGATGGGTCCGGATATTAATAAAATATTATTTTAAAATTAGCGCAACTAAAGCGCAACCAAAGCGCAACTAAAGCGCAACCAAAGCGCAACTAAAGCGCAACTAAAGCGCAACTAAAGCGCAACTAAAGCGCAAGTCAAAAAGCGCAACTAAAGCGCAACCAAAGCGCAACTAAAGCGCAACCAAAGCGCAACTAAAGCGCAAGTCAAAAAGCGCAACTAAAGCGCAAGGTGACGCGGCAAATTTTTATTGGATGTCCGAACTTATTTTCCGCCTCCGGTCACCTGACCCAATAATTTGCCGTTCATTAGGCACTCTCTGTGCTCTCGCTTGCTCGCTGTAAAGGTTTAATCTTGACTTTCCATTACATTTATTGCCGAAGAGAGAAGGGTCAGGTCTTTTATGTGATTTTATTTGATTTCCGATCTGGGTTGGATGGCATTTGGATCTTTTTGAACGGGATGGGTGGTTTGGATGCTAGATTTATCAGAATTTTGTGCGGGGCTAGTTTTGCAGAAGAGATAAACGTTTCTGGTTAGGATTTCACTTTATGTTCATTGGGAGAGTGGAAGATGTTTGATGGTGAAAGCAACGGATCGACAATCTTGAATTGGTTGCAGGGAAAGTCTCCGCGATCTTGATATATATATATATATACGTACTCCCCTTAATTTGTCATGTGCCTAGCTAAATTCTTAAAACTATCTCCTTAGTCTTACGCTCTCCCATTGGGCATTCAATCCAGTCCTACAAAATTTCAAAATTCGCTTTTATGATGGGAGCTCATTCGATGTCATTTGTTGCTCTACTAAATATGATTATGAAGGCAATCTGATGGAGATAGCATTGATCATTTTATCATAATTTATAGAATGAATCTTTCGTGTGCGCTCATCCGTTGGTGCTCATAAATGTGGCAGATATTTGTTTGGCCACTGCCCTATTTGATCAATTTTGTACACTGAAAATAACTTATCAACTTTGAGAAGTCATGCATGTGGTTTATCCATATAGAAATGTCAATGCAGATTATCCATATTCAATATAGACTTCGTTTGGGACGACTTTCTTACTGGTTCTTAAAGCAATTTTTTAGTATTAAAATTTTAATTTTTGAAGTAGAAAGTTATTTTAAGAAGCTGTAAAAAATTTGTCCCGAACGAAATCATAGTTGTTCGATCATCTGTCCTTTTAATGATTGTCATACAATCATATTTTATTCTTGATAACTCCGGTATCTCTTCTTTTATGGTGTAAGACCAAAGAAAATATCTGAAGACAAAAAAGATCAATAACAAAGTGATTACTGTGCGAACGAATCAATTTTATCAAGTTGGTATCATAATGAAATAACTTGGTCGTCGTTCGACGATATAATTGGCTTAGCAGTTCAAGGTTCTTGCTTGAGCAGTACTCCTGAATAATATAATTGATATATCATCAAAAAATTATGTTGACCGGGCAAAAATCTCGAGGCTAAATCAGGTTGGAAGTTTCAAAATTTAAACATGGGATCATTGTAATATGACGCCGGAATTCTGGCCGACTTCTAAGTGACGCCGGAATTCTAAGTGACTTTGAATTCAACTCGAATGCACAACTTGTTTGTAACTGAATTTCAATCCGGAAGTGAATCATAGTAATATGATCGTTCTAAATTTTTAGGACGAGTCAACCTCTTGTATCTCAATCAAACACTAGTGGAATTCTTCCAACTAAGCGTGGCCCCGTGGTTTTTTCCCTTTTTAGGATTTCCATGTAAAAATCCTAATGTATTTATTTTCCTTCTATTTGTGTGCTGGATATCCGTACGATGCTGAGATGAAAACTTTTTTAACTCTATCACCGCGTATGTTCTAGCCGGCAACAATAATAAGTCTCCTAATCATTAAATGTAACACCTACTTAAACTAATTACTCTAATAATTAATCACTAAATTAACTTTAATTAGGTACCTTTGTAAGATTTGGTAGCTGAAGCAACCCTGTGATATTAATTAGTTATGCATTAACATTAAGAAAATAATAATTCCACATTCACATCAAAACATCAAAAAGCTCAGGACAAAAATGGCAGGAAATAGAAGTATTCTTTTAATTTCTTTTTTTTATTCTTAACAACAATATTTATTTCGTCCTTACAGCTATCATCTAAAATCAGTAATCATAAGGTCAATAATACAATATAAACATACATTAAAACTACATTTTGTATACCATTTTATTATAAAAATAAATAAATAAATAAAATTTATTGGAGGTGATCCAACCAAATGGCCAAAGATCGTCCCAAATTCAAATCGTCGCCACCACATTTGTTGTCCTCAACCTGTAGCTCAACCGACGGCTGCTCCGACATTCCTACTGAAGCCTGAAACACCAGCATCCGAACGTCGTCCGTTGTTCGTCGTTAGTTTTAATTCAATTAGTTATCGTGATTGATTACTAATTAGCTCAATTAAACACCTGAGTTATTAACGGCGCGGGAGGGATCAATGCCGAGGAGTGCTCCGTAGATGCATAACCTTGTTGCCACGTGTCGACTCCCACTTGTTGGTCCATTTGAGCTGACATCGGCTCACACATCTCGTAATTCCTGCCTCGTTAGACGAAATCCAACTATTAAAATTAAAGTGTTTACAAGGAACAATTATTACGTCCTCCGACCGGACGTAGAGGAACGTCCGGTGGGAGGCCAAATCGCGCCAAAAAACGAGAAATACCGAGCAAATACCGAGCAATACCAAACAATAACGAGGAATACCATCACGTGAAGACCCAATACCGAGCCATACGGAGCAATACCGAGTTATACAAAAGTTGTACCGAGTTTTTCCTAGAAAAAACTCGGTACAACTCGGTATTGCTCGGTATAGCTCGGTATAACTCGGTATTGATCTTCATAGAGCGGTATTCCTCGTTATTAACAAATAATACCTAGCAATACCGAGCAAATACCGAGTTTTTTGGCTGAATTTTGCCTCCGACTGAACGTTTCTCTTCGTCCTTACACCGAACCTAATAAAAGTTCGTTTAACAAGACAACAACGAGTGATATTGGATGTAATTGTCATACCTGATGAGGGGCGTGAGAGGATCTGAAGTGAAGAACCATGATTGGTTTGGCCTACCAAAGCTATTCGTTATCCATTGTAAGTGATCGTAGCTGAAGGGGTTTCGCATTCCTTCTTGTTCAAGCTGCAGGTTCATCTGCAGAAAAGAGAAAAAAATATGTGTAGCGATTTATTGGCTCATAATGATGTATTATGTTTGATTAATGTAGCTGACTTTACCGGTATGCTCGTCAGGGATGGATCGTAGGTGGGAAGATGATTGCCCAACCAGAAATTCTATGAAAAATGATTATAAAGTTAGGGGAATGAATACACATATTATTAATAAATAAAGCCAATGAAATACATATATTAATTATTTTCATAAAAATAGTTTATTTGAGAGAAATAATACATATGTGAAACCAATGAAATATGACTATATTTATATAGTATATATATATATATTTTATAATTTGAGTGAAACCAAAATATTCATTTATTAAATTTAGCTTCTCAAAATGTAGACGACCTCATGTAGTTGGTGGGATAAAGGCTTGATTTTATTGTTATTGTCACCTTAAAAAAAATCGAGAAAATTATATTATATACCTTTTTCTCAGAAACACGTGCCAAAGATTCCATAAAAAATTTCTGGTATGATTCGAGCTCGCTCAAAGATATGAAAAAGTCGAGAGGCACAGGATCAGCCTCAAAAAATCTGTAAAATTTGTAATTATAATTATGTGAAATATTACAAAACTCAAATTTCCTACATTTAATAATTTATATATTATATAGAAGAGAATAAAAAAGGGATATGCAATCTTTTTAGATATTCATTGAAAAATAAAGCAAATGATAAAAAGTCATAAAATTTTTGTATCAAAATTCTGTTATAAGAAGAAATAAAAAAGTCGTCTCAAACGAAGTCGTAATTATAGTTTTAAATATTTATCAGTAGATTACCTTAAGTGTTTTTCAAGTATTTGCAGTTGTTGTTTACAAGCATTGAGCTCTAGTTGGAGTTCCTGAAAATATAAGAAATCATATTGAACTAAATATTATTGTAAATATATTTTATATTATTTTATTTTCAGTAGGGTTGTCATTAATACCGGTTATGAATCGGGAACAGGACCATCCCGAAACTAACTCAACACCATATATGTCAACCCAAACCCAAACCCATTTTTTGAAACGAGTTATTATATCAGACCCGAATCTGACCCGCATCGGGTTCGAGTCAACCTGACACGACCCCTTTCGGGTCCAAGTATTCCCAACACGACCCGCATGAGCTTCAAACCATTGAAATTTGATTTTTCTTTTTTGGGAAAGAAATCTGTTTTTTAATGCAGTAATTCTATCCGACATACGTACCTCTACTTTGAAGTTTATACTCAGCATCTCCGGGCTGAATTAGGCCGCACATATGAAGTAAAATGAAAAAAAAAAAGTTAATATGATAGAATTGTAAAAATAAATAATTAAATAAAACTTACTTGGCTTGGTGGGCAGCCATATCATTCTCATATTTGAGTTTGCTAAGAGTCCTCATCAAATACTGCAATTATCCATTAAAAATAATTAAGAGAAAAACACAAATTTAGCTCCTAATTTGTTGATAAAGTAATCAAAATGACTAAAGAAAAATTCAAAATTGATGCCAACTTACATCTTTGTCCAGCTTGTCCAGCTTAGCCCTGTTTCAAGATTAGGAAATTAAAAGAGAATTAGTATAAATTAAATAATTAATTATGATTAAATAAAATTAATACAGGTAATAATATTTAAATAAATGGCATACCCTCCTTTATCATGCTCTCGCACATTAATGCACTTCTCAATAACATCTTCAATCCTGCAATATTAAAAAAAATATATTTAAATTACAAAATATCATTTATTTTTGCAAGAAAGCATGAAAAAAGAAAAATAAGTGGGATTCAATTTACCTCCGGTGACCGGAGAAGCAGCTGAGCCTGCCAGAAGGGGAGAACATGATGAGCGCGATATCTATATCGCAAAGAACAGAGAGCTCGTAAGCCTTCTTGATGAGGCCATTGCGTCGCTTCGAAAACGTCACTTGCCTATTTGTATTGTTCTCAATTTTCTTTATTTCCAACTTCACCCTACCCATTAATATATATGTCTTTCTATAAAAAAGGAAAATCACGATTCGATAATAAATATCGCTTTTATGAGAAGAGCTGTCAAGATTAGAAATATTTCTATCAAAGAAAATATAAAATAGAAATGATTGAAAAGAAGGTAAGAAAGTGTAATAGGGAAAAATTAGAGGGAAAGAAGCTTTGGAATTTATAGGGGAGAGAGCTCGAAAATGAAAGAGTTGAAGTTGGCGTCATGTAGGGGATGTTTAGAATCAATGGCCAAAATAAGCCCACGCTGCATTTTGTTTTTTGTTTTTTGTTTTTTGTTTTTTATTTTTTCAAACAACTAAATTCAAAAAGTTCAAACAACTAATTCAAAAAGCCATTAATTGTTCAATTTCTTATGGCTGAGAACTGCTCTTTTTTTTGGTCTGTTAAAGCCCGGCCCAATTTCAACCAATTCTCAGCAACTACGTCAGGAACGGCGCACGTACTCTCCAATTTTTGACTGGGTCCCAAAGCAGTCGTTTGTTGGATAAATTATTATCTAAAAAATATAAATTTAAAATAATAATAATACATTATAAATAATAATAATACATTAAGAAATGACAGATTTTCTTAAATTATTAGGTATTTGTATATAATTATGAATATTTTTTTTATGTGTTGTAAGACGTACAACACCTAAATTTAATATTTTAAAAATAAAAAAGTAATTATTTTTTTTATGAAATGCTCAATAAATTTTTATCGAAAATATTGCACCCAAACTTTTAAATTTAATGAGGATCTCCTAATATAAGTTATTAAGGATTTGATTTAAACTATTTGCCGCCGACTACGACCCATCCGTTCACCGTCACCCGCTGACTACAGTCCCTCATACCAACTTCCCTATCGGCTACAGTTCCTTTGGCCATCGTCGTCCTCACTGACTATGGTCCTTCTGACTTCTATTACTCAACAATGGTCTCCTCTACCTTAGTAGTTGAGCTACAACTCCTTCCAACCTATGTCGTCCAACTACGGTCTTATTAACCAAACGACCAGGCTAATATTCTTTTGAAAATAACTATCGCAACACTAAATTCTTCTCACTACCATCATATATGATATATATTTGCTTCATTGAGCAAAGACCTTCCCTGGTAGACAAGCATCATTTATAATCGACTACAAATACTAGTAAAAACATTTTAACTAGGTAGGACCCCGTATTCCATTTTCCGGGGGGGGGGGGGGGGGGGGGGGGGGGGGGGGGGAATTTAGGTGTGTTGGATCTTCGTACATAGCTAGTATTCCTGGCCTATCCGCTGAAGCCGATTTTTGGCCTATCCATTTGGCCCATTAAAAATGTGCTAACATGTTTTGGCCCATTCTGCTGAATGTGTCAAAACGTTTGACGGGCTCATTCACTCTTTATAATTTGGCCATAGCTAATTTGTTAAGAAATTAGCCACTAATTACTTATGAAAGTAGGGCAGGAATTTTCATCATAAATTTTTTAACTTCATATTTATATTCAATTTGATTAAAAAAATAATAGCTATTATGAGACTGTCAAAGAATTTTATCATTGGGAATTATTATATGGTAGAAATTTAATGATGATATTCTATAATTTTTTATTTTTTTTGGTACGAAGATCTAATACACATAAATAGAAGCAGCAAGAGACATCAAAAAGTTTTATGTGAAAAAAAAAAAGATAAAAATCATTAAACATGACACAATTGTAATAGTTCATTATATAATTATGATGCAATAATCTGCTCGTCTTAAAAACGAAGAAAAAATAACGATAAAATTGAGAACTATTATTTAATTATAAAAGTAGTATATTCACTGATGGACTATTAAAATCCAATAATAAGGTTAATATGTTTATTGTCAAGATATAAATACGATGATAGTGTTAATTGCCTATGATAGTTGTCGGATCACTTATGATGTTGTTGAATTCATCTTATCAGGACGTTCAGTTTGAGAATAAATTTATTGAAATCAAAGTTTTGATGATATTGAATTTTATTAAAAAAAAACTTTAATTCAAATATTATCTTAACATTTATGCTATTCAAGTGAAATTTTTAAAGATTTAATCTATAATATATATATATATATATTATATGCATGTGGGCTGACAACTGCCCTTTTTCTTTTCCTGTTAAAGCCCGGCCCAATTTCAGCCACTACCTCAGGAGCGCGGCGCGCAATGTACTCTCGAATTTTTAACTGGGTCCCAAAAGCGGTCATTTTTCCTTGTTCCCGTATGATGAAACACAAGAAAAGTCTCAGCCTACTCTGCGCCACCATCCTGCAACTTTAATGGGCATTAGGGGAAGAAGAGAGAGAGAAGATGTCTTACCTTTGAATCCGACTCATTTCTTTTTCGATTCCATTATTTTTCCCTGTCTTTTCTCTCTCCGCAGCAAGCACACCTTTGCCTTTTTGTTTTTTCCTCGTTCATTCGGTACTCTCCGTTGCTCTCATTGCTGCTGTTCTTCTTCGGCTCCTTCGTCGCTGTTCGACTTCGCTCCTGGAAGGCCTGTTGGATCGGAAGTTAGGACATTTTGATCGGAAGTAACGAGGGAACTCGCTCGCTGTGAAGGTAACTTTCTCCCTTTCGCGCGCTTCTTCGACCAAATCCCGTAAATCCGTCGAATCAGAGGATTTCGGAAATCCGGGACGGCTTTCATTTATCGTGAGACTTGGTTTTGCATTTTAGGTCGTTTGGCTGGATTTCGCTCAAATCCGGCGTAAATCCTGCTACCAAACAGCCCCTTATGATTCATCTGCTTTGCGTGAGATGCTTTACGTCAGACTGTAGATTACAAAACAGTAGCTGACATAATGGGTGCTTCGAACTCCAAAAATGATGGAAACAAAGCTCTACTTCTCTGTAAAGAGAGAATGCGATACATTAAACAAGCAGTAGATTTAAGATATGCTCTATCAGCAGCTCAGCTTTCTTACACCCAGTCCCTCCGAAATGTAGGAGCTGCACTACGACAATTTGCTGAAGCTGAGATTTCAGTGGATCCATCACAATCAAATTTTGAGTTGGAACAAACGCTTTCGCATTCATCTTATGCTTCACCGTCTCCATCCCTTATTCCTGAAATACTTAGTTCACCACATGATGGAAGTCTTGTTTCCCCTCGGCTCTCTAATGTTAGCTATATGAGGGCGGCAGGGAGCACTTCTGTAAAGGTCACAGTTGAGTCATCACCAAATCATTATCTTGAAGAGGAAGGAGAGGAGAGTCTTACTTTTCCGGTGCCTCCACCACCTCCATTCCCGGAGATTGGCACTTCATGGGATTTTTTTGATCCGGTTTATTCAGTGGATAGTATCAAGATCCCAAATGGTGAATATGCCATGACGCAACATTTTGGTAAATTTGTGGGTTTAAGACAAAATGGCCACCCTGGTGAAGAAGCTAAGGCATCTCAGGAGTTGACTGATGATAACTGTCATTCATTGGGAGTTGAAAATATTTCAATTAATGAAGTATCACCTCATAAAAAATCTGCTGGAAATAAAATGGTTGTTAGCTCTTTCAACAATTATAGTTCCGAGAGGTCTGGAGAATCAGCGCAAACCAAGGCATGCAAAGTTAGGGGGATTCAGCCTGAGTGCTGTGGCGTTAATGGATCAGCTGAAGCAATGGATAAAACAACTTCAATTGTATTATGCAGATCAAAGATGGAGAAAGCAGAGACGGACAAACGAAGAGAAACTGAAAAGGAGAATGGGTCTATGTTGATTAGTCATGAGGCAAAGGATTTTCTGTCAATTGTAAAAGATATTGAGCAGAGGTTTATTCGAGCAGCAGAGGCAGGCCATGAGGTTTCAAGGATGCTTGAGACAAAGAAGATTCGACTGAGTATTCACTCTGAGATATTAGGTGAGCATAAAATGGACCAGCAGTTTTGAAACATTGGTTTGTAGGATATAATTTTCTTTCAGCTCTCTCACCTGAGTTATGTTAAAGTAGATGTATTAGATTTGACTTACGTTAAGAAAGTTAGAGGTAGACCTAAAAAGACTTGGTTAAAAAATATTAGAAATGATATTTTTTTTCTTAGATTTAAATGAGAATTTAACTTTTAATATGGCACAAATGGAGAAAAAAGATTCATGTAGCCGACCCCATATAGTGGGATAAAGGCTTGATGTTGTTGTTGTTGTCGTAGTCTCTCACATGAGTTATTTTTCCATAGGGAAATCTTCTGATTCTTTTCCGCCAGTCTTCCTCTCATGTTGCAAGGTAGAGAAATTGTCAGAGCGAGGTATGTTGTATGATTTGGTTGTGGAAAAAAGTTTTAGTTTTTATTTAAACTTAAATATTTCTTTCTCATTTTATTAGATAAGATAATTTACTTTGTACAATCACATATCTACATAGATACAATCCAGCATGTGACAAAGGTTATTACATGGAAACGCACAGTCTCTTCACGATCATCATCATCTAGAAATCCAATTACATCAGCATCAAAAGATGATGGTCCTGAGAGTGGTAATGATTTTGTTGAGGAATTTAGCATGATTTCTGGTAGTCATTCATCCACTCTGGACAGATTATATGCATGGGAAAGAAAGCTATATGATGAATTAAAGGTACTGTAGCTTTGTAATAGTTAATTTAATATCACAATTATGTCATTCTATTTTGCATGATCTGTAGACTCTTGATGACGTTTTTTTCTGGCAAATGAAGCTTGATATATAGCAAACTATAGGCTGGCTAATGTATTGTAGTTTACATCCATATGTTCAGTACATATCTTTATGCGGAAATAGATTAAGGGATTGAATCACAACAAACATTTTTCTTTTTGAAGCAGGGTATAGTTGCCCACGTCAAACCCTCCCAAACCCCAAATTTGGCTAGAGGCTTCTACGCTATGCCTTTTATTATTATCCATTTCTTGATTATGTTGATAAATATCCCCATAATATATATATAATATATATATATATATATATATATATATATATATATATATATGTGGTTTGAATAGCACACACCAAATAAATTTCTAAAGTCATGTGGCAAAGGAGGAGATATGAGAAGTGCAGTGTGGCCTACTGCTATGTATGAATGAGAGTCAAGGGTGACAATCTGTTAGGCCGGCACCTGAGCCGACTGGACCGGTCCTGGTCTTCACCCGGCGGAAGCCAGGCGAACAGGGAGGGGGCGGAAAACTCAGGGGGCCCACTTGGAGTCTTTTGGGAGGGAAATTTTGATTTAGAAGGGGTAATTAGGTCTTTTGTAATCCTCCTTTCATGTTTAATTAGAGAGATGAGGGGGAAATTAGGGTTATCTTGCATTTGAATATTTTCTTGAGATCTAGGTTTTCTTGTTCTTGGGCTCCAGACTACGGCTAGAGATTTGGAGAGTTTTTCCTTCCTCTCGAATCGAAGGAAAATTGTATCTCACTTGTTTCTTGCATCTACTAGTGGAAAACAATCGTTTGCTATTGTTTTCCTACGTTTTCTCTCAGTTTTTCTCTATTTTCCCACTGTTTTCCTGTGCGGGACAGCAACTTGCTTGGAGAGTTGCATCATAGGCGCATAGGAAATACTCAAGTATTTCCTATCAAATTGGTATCATAGCGAGATCCGGGCGGTGAAGGACTGTTTTTTCCACTGTTTCGCTGCAGTTTTTCGCAGATTTTTGGTGGATTTGGAGGCATCTCGTTGGTTCCCATGGCATCTAAGCTGGTAGAAGTCTTGGAGACCGAGATGGGTCAACTTAAGGCGGATCTGGAGGAGAAGATGGCCACATTTAGCGAGAATGTGGAAGGGAAATTCATGGCCTTGGAGGAGATGATGAAGAAGTTGTTGGAAGGGCAAGCACGGGCGGTGCCAGCGGAGGAAAGAGGAGAAGGTAGTGGGAGCAGGGGTAAGGAGAAGGTGAATCCAGAAGAGGAAGAGGAGGTGGAACTGCTTGGCAGCAACGGGAGGATGCCACCTCGGGAGTCCATCAGGCGAGAAGAACATGACAGAAGGAGAGACTTCCGGGAAGGAAGAGAAGATGATTGGCGACGTCGGAGGCCCGACCCATTGGACCGGCCGTGGGGGATCTATAACCACCATGGCGGGGCACGAGGGGAAGATGGCTACCGGCGGCCAAGAAGGGAGGATGAGCCCAGATATGGAGAAAGAGGAACTTGGGAAGACCCCATAGCTTGGGACAGAGGAGGCCATGGGGGGAATAGGGCATACGGGGTGGACACGAGGGCCAGGAAGCTGAAAATGCTAGTATTCGAGGAGGGAAATGTGGATGAGTGGATCCACAAGGTAGAGAGGTATTTTGCAGTGAACGGCCTGATGGAGGAGGAGAGATTGATGGCTGCTAGTATGTGCTTGGAAGGGGCGGCATTTGCCTGGTTCAAGTACATGGATAAGTGGGAACCGGTGAGGTCCTGGAGGGACTTCAAGGAGGCTATCAGGGAGAGATTCAGGGGGAGCAGCCCATGGGAGATATCAGAACAGTTCTACGCCCTCACTCAAGAGGAAACAGTGGAGGAATACAGGAAGAAATTTGAGAGTTTAGTGGGAGACATGGAGGGCCTCTCAAACAGTACTTTGGGGGGAAATTTTATGAATGGCCTCAAACCAGAAATTAGAGATGCGGTGAAGGTCATGAGACCAAGAGACTTGAGGGAGGCAATGGAGTTAGCTCAGCTGGTGGAGAACCAGAAGACCAACGCCCGAACTTGGAGGAACTCGCACTCAGGAGGGCCCACAAGGACAACCACCACTTACTTGGCTCCAAAAGGGCCAGGCCCTAGCTTCCCTAGGGAGAGTGGAAAGGAGAAGAGCGGGGTGACCAGATCTGCTGGAAGCTTCAAGAAATTGACTGAGGAAGAGATGCAGGAGAAGAGGGCCAAGGGCCTTTGTTTCAGATGTGAGGAGAAGTTTGTTCCAGGGCACAGGTGCAAGGATCGCGCCCTTCGGGCTCTCACCGTCTGTATAGACGAGGCGCCTGAAGAGTGTGATGATTCTGATGAGGAGCAGATTGATCCCCAGTTGGAGGTAGCCGAGGTCTCCCTCAATTATGTGTTGGGATTTACTCCTAGCCATACGATGAAGGTGAAGGGGAAGATCCTTGGGAGGGAGGTTGTGGTCCTGATTGACAGTGGGGCAACCCACAATTTCATATCCACCCAGGTGGCGGAGGAGCTAAGGATGGAGCCTACTGAGACAGGCAGTTATGGGGTGATGATGGGGATAGGAAAGATTGAGTCCAGCACCGGGATCTGCAAAGGGGTGGAGATGAGGCTACAGGAGATCAGGGTGGTAGAGGACTTCCTACCCCTGAAGTTGGGTAGCACATATGTCATTCCTGACATGAAGTGGCTACAGACCTTGGGTGAAACCAAGGTGAACTGGGGGACCATGGTGATGGAGCTGATTGTAGAGGGGAAGAGGGTGAAGCTAAAAGGGGAACCAGGATTGTCCAGAGCTGGAGTGTCACTCAGATCAATGGCGAAAATCATCCATGAGAAAGGAGGAGGATTCTTTGTGGAGCTGCAGAGCCTGGAGGAGCAGGAGGAGGGGGAGGAAAAGCTCATCCCCACGTTGGTTCAGCCCCTTCTGCAGGAATTTGAGGATGTGTTCCAACCTCCGGTGGGACTACCACCTGACAGAGAGCAGGAGCACCAGATTATCCTGAAAGAGGGAGTATCTCCTATCAGTGTGAGGCCTTATAGATACCCTCAGGTGCAAAAAGATGAGATTGAGAAACTGGTGGGAGAAATGCTAGAAGGAGAGATCATTCAGCCCAGTGTGAGTCCTTTCTCTAGTCCAGTTCTGCTTGTGAAAAAGAAGGATGGGAGTTGGAGGTTCTGTGTAGACTATAGAGTTCTCAACAAGAAGACTGTGCCTGATAAGTTTCCTATCCCTGTGATTGACGAGTTGATGGATGAGCTACTTGGAGCAGCCTTGTTCACCAAGGTCGATCTGAAGTCAAGCTATCACCAGATCAGGATGAGGAAGGAAGATGTGCAGAAGACGGCCTTCAGGACTCATGAGGGCCACTACGAGTTTCTGGTGATGCCTTTTGGCCTCACCAACGCACCTGCCACATTCCAGGCCTTGATGAACCGGATCTTCAAGCCACACCTCCGCAGGTTTGTGTTGGTATTTTTTGATGACATTCTAATCTATAGCAGGACTGAGGAGGAACACCTAGAGCACCTGAGAGTGGTGTTGGGTGTGCTGAGGGAGCATCAGCTGAAGGCCAACTTCAAGAAGTGTGACTTCGCTCAGGCACGGGTGGAGTACTTGGGGCATGTGATATCCCAGGAGGGAGTTGCTGCAGATCAGTCCAAGATAGAAGCAATACTGGCATGGCCTCAACCCAAGACCTTGAAGCGGCTGAGAGGATTCTTGGGATTGACAGGCTATTACAGGAGGTTCGTGAGGGGATACAGCACCATAGCGTGGCCACTGACAGAGCAGTTGAAGAAGAAAACTTTTTATGGGGAGAAGCAGCTTCAGAGGCTTTTGAGAAGCTGAAGAAGGCCATGACGACAGTGCCAGTGCTTGCTCTGCCGGACTTCAACCAGGTGTTTGTGGTGGAGACAGATACTTCAGGCTATGGATTGGGAGCAGTGTTGATGCAGAACCACAGGCCCATAGCTTACTTCAGTCAGGTACTGTCGTCCCCGGCTAGGCTGAAGTCTGTCTACGAGAGAAAGCTGATGGCTATTGTACTGGCCATCCAGAAGTGGAGACCTTACTTATTGGGCAGACACTTTATTGTCATGACTGATCAGAGGAGCCTGAAGTACTTGTTAGAGCAGAGCATGGTCACAGAGGAGCACCAGAGGTGGCTGTCCAAGCTGCTGGGATATGATTTTGAGATCCACTATCGACCGGGACTAGAGAATAAGGCAGTGGATGCCTTATCACGCTGTATGGGGGAGCTCCAAGGGATGGCTGTATCAGTACCAATACTGATAGATTGAGGAGCCATCAAAGAGGAGAGTATTCAGAATGAGGAGCTAAGGAAAATCAAAGAAGATGTGTTATCAGATGGGAACAGCCACCCAGGCTACTCAATTGTGGGAGAGAAACTTTACTATCAGGGAAGGAGTGTGATTCCAAGGTCTTCCATCCACATTCCCCAGCTGCTACAGGAGTTTCATGGGAGTGCCATAGGAGGGCATTCAGGAGTGCAAAAAACTTATAGCCTGTTAGCTGCTGAATTGTACTGGAAGGGGATGAGGAAAGATGTAGAGGAGATGGTGGCGAAATTTGATATCTGCCAGCGGAGCAAGTACCTGACGATGGTACCAGGGGGATTACTACAGCCTCTGGCCCTACTAGAGAAGGTTTGGGAGGAGATTACTATGGATTTCATTGATGGGCTCCCAAAATCAGAAGGCTACACAGTTATACTTGTAGTGGTCGACAGGCTGAGCAAATATGCTCATTTCATTCCCTTAAGACACCCGTACACAGTGGTGTCTGTAGCAGTAGCATTTGTGAGGGAGATAGTCCGCTGCATGGGGTACCAGAGTCTATTATTTCTGATAGGGACAAGGTGTTCCTGAGCCATTTTTGGAGGGAGCTATTTAGGATGCAGGGAACAGTATTGAAGAGGAGCACAGCCTACCACCCACAGACTGATGGGCAGACAAAGGTGGTGAATAGGAGCTTGGAGACATACTTGAGGTGTTTTGTGTCTGAAACACCAAAGCAGTGGGCCAAATGGTTAGCATGGGCAGAATACTGGTACAATACCTCCTTTCACTCGACGACCAAGATGACACCCTTTAAGGTATTATATGGGAGGGACCCCTCACATTTGGTACACTACAGCCATAGTAGTACTCCAGTATTTGCAGTGGATCAGCATTTGAAGGAAAGAGATCAGGTGTTGGAAGAGCTCAAGAGGCATTTACTTAGAGCCCAGCAACTTATGAAGAAGCAGGCGGACAGCAAAAAGAGAGATACAGTTTGCAGTTGGGGACAAGGTCTACTTGAAGCTCCGACCATACCGACAGAGGACTATGGCCCAAAGGAGAAATGAGAAGCTTGCAGCAAGATATTTTGGCCCTTTTGAAGTGGAGGAGAAAATTGGAGAGGTGGCCTATAGATTGAGGCTTCCTCCAACAGCCAGAATACACCCCGTTTTTCATGTCTCACAGTTGAGGAGAGTGGTGCGGGAGCATGCAGTGAGCCCAAAGCTGCCCAACACATTGAGGGAGGACATGGAAGTGACATTGGAGCCTCTAGCGGTAGAAGGAGTGCGCATCAATGAGAAGGGGGAAAAGGAGGTGAAGATTAGGTGGAGCGGCCTTCCAGACTATGAGGCCACCTAGGAGCCACAGGAGAGGATTGCAGAGCAGTTTCCTGCTTTCCACCTTGAGGACAAGGTGGTACTTTGGGAGGGGGGTAATGTTAGGCCGGCACCTGAGCCGGCTGGACCAGTCCAACCTGGACCGGTCCTGGTCTTCACCCGGCGGAAGCCAGGCGAACAGGGAGGGGGCGGAAACTCAGGGGGCCCACTTGGAGTCTTTTGGGAGGGAAATTTTGATTTAGAAGGGGTAATTAGGTCTTTTGTAATCCTCCTTTCATGTTTAATTAGAGAGATGAGGGGGAAATTAGGGTTATCTTGCATTTGGATATTTTCTTGAGATCTAGGTTTTCTTGTTCTTGGGCTCTAGACTACGGCTAGAGATTTTGAGAGTTTTTCCTTCCTTTCGAATCGAAGGAAAATTGTATCTTACTTGTTTCTTGCATCTACTAGTGGAAAACAATCGTTTGCTATTGTTTTCCTACGTTTTCTCTCAGTTTTTCTCCATTTTTCCACTGTTTTTCACTGTTTTCCTGTGCGGGACAGCAACTTGCTTGGAGAGTTGCATCAGAGGCGCATAGGAAATACTGAGATATTTCCTATCACAATCATTGTTGCGGAGCACAGCAACAACTCTTTTATCTTTTGTTAGCTTATTTAATATTTACCAACCAAATGCCTTAAACCAAGACAAGCCCTAAGCTTATTGCTTAACTCATATTTTCTTATGTAAAAACTAAAGTATGCAACCTAATAAGCCCTTATGGCTTGTTTGGTTGTCAATTTTTGTAAGCTAAGAAAATACAAATTGTAAGCACTTGAAGCTAAAGTTGTAAACTTGAATTAAGCCATTTAGTTTGTTAAAAGATAAGTTGATATAAGCTGGTGAAAGTAAGAGAAGAGGAAGGCAAGGACAATTAAGCAAAGCTGGCTTAAGCGATGTTGGAGTTGCATTAAGCTTATATTGGCTTCTCAAGTGAGGAAAGGTTGGGTTTGGCTTAACCTTACTTAGGAAATGACTTAAAATTGTGTTTGGAAGGGGAAAAGGCCAAAGATAAACTAAGTTGAACTTTAGGCCCTGTTTGATTGTCTATTTTTTGTAAGCTAAGTGAGGATAAGCTAAGTAAAGATAAACTAGGAGCCAATAAGCTTAAGTTGTTTCTGTTGTAAGCTTTGTTAAGTTGTTTGGTTGATTAAAGGGTAAGTTGACTTAAGATTGCAAATCTATTTGCCATATTTTATTAGCTTTGAATCAACTTCAAATACAATTCTTACTAGTTTCCATAGGTGAAACTTAATGTTGCTGAAGTTTGATATTAAGTGAGGACATTTGAAGAAAAAAAGAACTAATTAAAGGTTCTTCTAATGTTGTGCTGAATCTTGAGAGTAGAGGGGCTAATTATCAATCTTAGATGAGAAGCAAATTTAGAATTCACAACAATGCTTGTTAGTAATATGACATTAACAACCGCTATATGGTGGCAAGTGAGGAATAAGAGTTAAAGGTTAGTGATGCTATGATTGTAAAGATAGAGGAAGCGGTCTTCATTGAGGAAGTCAATGGTGATCAAAATTGTTGATCGAGGAAATTTGATGTGGAAAATATTTGATTTGGAAGATCATGGATGCATGTGGTAGGTAAGTCATGCTGCTATGAAACTATTGAAATAGAAAAAAGTGAAGATGAAGTGATGCAATAATATATATAGTAATATTTTATTATTAATAAAGATTTGACTTTAAATGCTTGTTACTTTAGAAATAGTGTTCTGGGTTATTATTTGGGAAAATAAATAATCATATGGAGTCAGAATGCGAGGGATCCATGAGAGAGAAAAATAAAAGAAAATTTAGAGGAAATTATTTGAGTGAATAAGTATTTGTATTTGAACTAGTGGGAACATGCATCTCTGCGTGCACTCACAGCATCGCTTGTCCCCAACATTTAGTTTGTTGAGATTTTATTATGCCTTAACCAAAAACAAACTTCATTCTCTTCCTCTTCTCTTTTTTATCTCCTTATCTCTTTTCTCTTTTTTCTTTTTTATCTTTTTTCTCTCTTCTCTTTCATCCCTTAGATCTATCACTTATTTGTTTCTAAATTCATATTCTTTCCAACTTCATTCCAGCTGCATGCAACATGAAGGAAAGAAATGTTGAACTCTTACTTATCTCTATTGGGTCCTTCTAATGTGTTGACGATTCGTGGGTAATGTTGGATGTTTTTCTTATGATAGACATTATGCTTCATTAATTCCTCATCTATTTTGTACTTATTATAAAGATACTTATGCTATGCAAAAGTTCATTTGTTAGACCTATAAAATCTGTGAAAAGCTAGAATAATGGACAAAAATATTTGAAGATGAAAGATTAGGATATGAAGAAGAAATGATATATGATGCATAATTTTAGCATTTATGCATCATAAACATGGTTTAAAATTGCGTAAATAAGCCTCGAGGCGGTTTTCGTCCGTGAGGCGAGGCGTAAGCCTCGAGGCGGTCTGACGTCTGAGGCGTAAGCCTCACGGACACAGAATTGCGTAAATGAAAAAATAAAGGTTTTAGCGGGAAAATAATAGCAATATTGTACCTTACAATAAAAACATCTAAAATTCTAAATGATATATGAAAATAGTGGAAAGTAAGAAAGTAGATGCAATAAAATCATGTCCCAAAGTACAAAATCACAAAATATTAATTTAACAAAACTCACAAAGTACAAAAAAACATATAAAATGCAATTATATCCCATCACTAAATGGGTCTTCAAGGGAATCTTCTTCTCCAATTGTATCTATGAATGCCATGTCATCATGATCTTCAATATGTTCGCAACTCATACATAGAAGGTGCCTTCAACCCTCTCCCATACAACCCTACAGACCGCAGCATATTGAAGTAGGCAGGCGACGTAGCAACATTAAAAGGTATGGCATTTAAAAAAAAAAACCTCCCAATATCCATGCAAACCTGGCGTCGACCCTCTCTAGTACCGGCCGCAGGCATCATTTGTGCTTTCCCTCCATCCTCTTCTGAATTAGTCATATACTGATCCATTGGACCCCGTGCACCTCTGTTATGTATAGTGGAGGAAGAGCCCTTTCCACTCTCGCTCCCAAAATAAGCGCCATGTTCGACCCTATCATCAAATTGCTCCTATTGCAAGTGTTTAGCCGTGGTACTTTTCTTCATATAAGCAATAATTTCCTCATTCACCTTTTTCGGCACATTTGCACAGGGTGCTACGTTTTTGTGCGAGCATGATAGGTGTTCCTTCATGCGCGTAACACTTCCCTTCACCACTTTATCGCAAAAATTACATTTCAAATAAACATAGCTCTTCTCTCCGCCACCAATGTCAACTTGTACACTATATTTCCAAGAAGGGTCTCTACGCAATGACGAAGACGCCTTTTCCTTGCCTCTAACCATGATCCCTAATGAAAGAATCAAAAATCACACAAAATAATTCAAAAAATCTAAAATCCTAGAATTTCTTTCACTTCTAAAATCTAACCAAAAACTAAAAAAAATACCTAAAATCGCTTGTGGACTTCTCCTACAAGGCGGCCGGACACTTCAAGTTCGCCGGAGAGAGGCGGCGCCGGCGGGAGAGGCGACGGGAAGGGTGGCCGACCGTGCGGGAGGGGCTCTGTTTCGCGAACAGGAGCTTGCGGGCGGAGCTTTATCGGGAAAAGCCTGGGCCGAACGAGTGTAGGGAAAAAATGAGTCATTTTAAGTAGGGTGGGGCCAACGCGCAATTGCGCCATTGAGGCGCGCCTCACACAGGGTGAGGCGTACGCCTCATCCAAGCTCCAAATTGCGTGCGCCTCGAGGCGCCTTTGGGAAGAATTGCGCAAAGGCGCGCCTCTCGTTGCGCAATTTTAAATAGAGATCATAAACATTGCATATAAGGCATTGCATGTCACATTTACTCTTTATATCAAATTTTGAATATTATTATAACTAAATTACATTTATTTCAACCAAATTATAGACATCTAGAAAAATGGTGTACCAAGATAAAGAGTAAGTTTAAACTTGTGCCTTGGGTCTTTTTTTTATTTTATTTTTTTAAATTTTGCCTCAGGTCATATTTTGGCCTTTCCATGAAGCAAGTTTTAGGCATATACATTAATCACTATATTTTCATTTATTATTAAATAAGAACACCTTTTTCAATATTAGATTGAATATGTGTTTTATATACATTATATATCATTTACTTTGGCAAGGTAACCTTGTGCATCACACATCATATGAGGATGACTAATGCATGAAAAATCAACATAAAAGCCTCTTTACAAGAATTATAATATTCATGCAATCCATGAAAATGAGACCCACAAACTACCAATGAAGTATTGGCATAAAAGCCTTTTTTCCCTATTGAATAAAATGCAACAAGGACAATTAATTTAAAAGAAAAGCATAAATCATATTTTAACACCATCCTAAATTTAACCTTAATTCAAGAAAAAAAAGGGGAAAAAAAAACATTTTTCGTTTAAGCCAATAAAAGCAAGAAAATCAGTTGATATGTGAATTATAATGTGGTAGCCTAAAAGATTGTCATTATTAGCTTTATCTTAATTATTCATATTATCATTATAAATTATCCTCTGTCATTATCCTTGTTGAGTATTGTCTAAAGTGTTAAACTTTTTTTTTTATATAGATTATTTTGAACAACACTATCCATGTACTATTAGTTCAACCATTTTTCTGTTTTGATCCTTTAACATTAAGTTCATCAATTTGTCTAATATGCACATTTTCAATCATTCGTTGTGCACGTTTAAGCCAACTAAGCTTATTTTTAATATAGATGTCACTCCAACATATCTTCTAATATATATATATTTTTAATTTATCATTATTAGTTTTCGCCACACATCCATCTTAAGATTCTTAACATTCTAATTTTTGCACGCTCAAATTAGACGACAATAGCTTTTTAATAACCCAATATTCAGACCCCTATAACCTTGTTAGTTTAGTTGAGTACAAGAGAAGACCATTAATAACACGATCTATTATAAGAAGAGGTGGGCATTTTGGTTATAGGCCAGTGCACGAAGCTGCTTCTCATGGTCTATTTGCAAATCCTTGTATAAATAGGTAAACACTCATAAATTCGTAAATTTATTATTTTTTGTACGAACATTCAAAGAAATGAGGTCAAATTAATTGAGTTCTGGTTCTTGTTCTCCTAGCGCATAACAATCAGTAAGCATAAAAATTTCAAATATTACTAAATAAGCAATTTTCTTACCTTTTTGTCAGGTCTTAAATGAAAGAAAGTACTCGGTGAATTCCTTTATTCTTTAACATGGAGCTTCAATATGATAATTTTTGCTTCTCTTGAATTACACAGGCTAGTGAATCCATTAGGAAGGCATATGATCAAAAGTGCAATCAGCTAAAGCACCAGTTTGCTAAAGGTGTGAATCCCCGAGTCATCGACAAGACACGAGCTACTGTAAAGGATCTTCATTCTCGTGTCCGAGTAATGATTCAAGCAGTTGATTCGATTTCTAGAAGAATCGAGAAGTTGAGAGACGAAGAATTGCAACCACAACTAGCAGAATTGGTTCAAGGGTATTGCTCTGCTTTCTGCTGAATTTTACTTTAATGGAATTTCATCATGTTGTTGTTTTTTTATTTGCATTGCAGCGTCCATTTGTTCTCATCAGATGTTATAGAACTACATAATTATACGAAGAAACTGACTATATTGTGGATAATTGTTATGGGTGAATTTGATTCATTATAGATTATCTGGGGGTTTTGTTCATTTGTTCACTTTCCTAGCCACTTTGCACTTTTCATCATGTAGCAAAATTTGTTTGTTTTGATATGGAAAATGCGATTTAGAAAAATGTAATTAGAAATGAATATGAATTTTAAATTCCAAATATCAATTAATGTAATGATTTCATTTCTACAGTAAGAACTAGTAGTGAACATGAAAAATTTTCATTCCTTGATCTTCTCACACACAACAAAACTTTCTATTGTAATTTCATTCGCTGTGTCAATCATTTTGCGAAGCTTTACTCTTCTTAAAAATGTAATTCCATGCACAAACAAACAAGTCCCAAGAAATTTTATTGAAATATTAGAATGTGAAATGTTTGTCATGCGAGTTTATCATGATCTTATTCTATTTAAGGTATGTGTAGATGAAGTTGAGCATTTGGTGTTTGGTATTGCTATTGACAAGCACGATGATGCGGGGAAGACAAAAGTTATCTTTGAGATTAGTATTGTCAACACATCCCCTACCTACCATCAACTATTTTAATCATTTGGTCTCCATAAGCTTTTTGACTCTTAATTGATCGTTTCAACACTGGGCAAAGTTGTGTTTCTTCTGGATAACCAACTTGAAGGTGGGGTCTGATATGAAGTACTTGTAGATCTCAAGTATTTCCTATCAATCTTCGAAATATAGCGAGCTTTCTCTACCTAAATCTAGACAAATCCACAAAAACAGTAGATAATTTGTATTATTTGATAAAAGGGAAACGGAAAATAACAAGAAACAATTGATCCTCTATTCGAGAGGAGGATCGATCTCTCCCAAATCTCTAAACGCCGCTAGAGCCCAAAAGAAAACCTAAATCTAAGAGATCTCAAATTTCAGCCAAATTCAAGATGCCATAATTCTAGGAAAACAAATTATTTAATGCATACAAATTAAAAGGAAATCCCTAAACAATCCCTATATTCAAATTTCCCTCCCAAAACCCTAAAAAAATCCTTCCTAAAATGCTCGTTTGGCTCGTGCGGACCGATCGACTACCGAAAGAGGCGGAGATCTCCCGCTTCGGTGTCGCTGGGCCGGTCCCGTGTGGACTGGCTGGACCGGTCCAATGTACTAACAAAAGTTAAATTTACTCTCATCTTTCTCCATCTCTCTAGCTGCTAATACCTATGCATTTCTTATTTCAGTTGTCCTAAACCCTAAATAAAAAAAGCACACCTCATTTGACTGCACTCATCCCTTGTGGTGTTTTCAGGTTGATAAGAATGTGGAAAGCCATTCTTGAATGTCATCAAGCCCAGCACCTGGCAATCTCATCAGATTACCTTGCTAAGAACATGGCAGCACCATCTCGAAATGGCGATTCCTATAAGCAAGCAGACATCAATCTACAGAACGAGATTGAATGCTTTCGCTCGAGCTTTGTAACCTGGATTGATACTCACAGATCATACAGCGAATCTCTGAATGGCTGGCTCCAGAAATGCATACTGCAACCTCAAGAGCGTTTGAGAGGAAGAAAAGTACCATTTTCGCCTCGCCGAGCCCTTGCTCCTCCCATTTTTGTATTATGCCGCGATTGGTTAGCTGGAATACAAAGGCTTCCTGTGGAAGAAGTTTGTGATTCATTGAAGAAGCTAATAACAATCTTAAGTGAATTGCTCGAGGAGCATCGGAAAGATGAAAAACAAGAAGACAGATCAGAGCAGGGAAATGATCAAAACAAGGAAGTTAATCCTTGCAAAAGTTTGGTCAGGTTGCAAGAAAGCATGACGAGTACATTTGAATGTTTGGTAAAATTTTCAGAGGAATCGGTGAAGGTTTACGAGGGTGTGAAGCAGGAAAATCAGAATGCTCGAGATGCATATTCAACTAGTGATTGGTTTAGATTATAGTTTGGAATCATAATCTGGTTGGAGAAATTTTGGATTAGGGTATTCTTACTTAAATTTAATCGGAATGACTTTTGAAGTCTTTAAATTTATTTTGAGATGGATAAAATATGATTAGATAATTGTATTACATCAATCTCAAAATATTTAATGATTTTAAAGTACATTGAAGTTTGGATATTCTAACCTAAATTTCTCTAATTTGATTTTTTTTTTTTTTTTTTGTGAATTGTGTTTTTGCTTGTAATGGTTGCTTATGTAGTTTAGAATGACTTGTAAGAGATGAAATATAATTGCTTGCAAAACAGCCCGAATAAATGATTGCCTTTTGAATGCTTAAATTACTGCATTCTATTGTCCATCATCATCAATCAGAAATTTATCAGGAACGAGTTATATGATCAATCTTTATTTATAGAAATGTTTTTTTACTAAGGATTGCGATTTATTTTTTAACGAAAATGCTTGAAATGATTATAGAATGAGTTATTGAAACTTATAATCCACCATTGAAGGCTGAATAACTTCTAATTTTAGATTCGAAGGCTACCTGGTACTGGAAAGAAACTTCTGGCATTAAATACACTGTAAAGTTGAAGAACTGGCCGAATAAAACGTTTTATAAACTAAGAGCAAAAGAAAATTAATCAGAAAAACGAATGGAACGATACAAACTCAAATAACTTGAAATTCAATTCAAACAACAATAGTTTCTCACAGAAAATAGGTAAAATAAATACTACACCTTCACCAATCACCAATCCATAGTAGATAAAAAGTACTCTTTCAACAAACGGAAAAGAAAAAACACAAACAATTAAAACATAGCTGAAACGAGCAGTGCCACCGCCTGTCAAGCACCCAGTTCTGCATCCAAACACCAGATACCAAGTCGATCGACTCAAACTCGTACTTATTCAAACAACAACGCACCATTCATTTCTTCTTGGCAGCAGATTTAGTGACCTTAGCTCCAGTTGGATCCTTCTTCTCAACACTCTTGATGACGCCGACTGCAACAGTCTGCCTCATGTCCCTGACCGCAAACCTTCCAAGCGGCGGATACTCAGAGAATGTCTCGACAACCATAGGCTTGGTAGGAACCATCTTCACAAAACCAGCATCTCCATTCTTCAGGAACTTTGGTTCCTTCTCAAGCTCCTTGCCGGACCGCCTATCAATCTTGGTTAAGATCTCTGCGAATTTGACGGCGATGTGCGAGGTGTGGCAATCAAGAACTGGAGCATAGCCATTTCCAATCTGACCAGGATGGTTCATGATGATGACCTGAGAAGTGAAATTGGCTGCTTCCTTTGCAGGATCATCCTTGGAATTAGAAGCCACGAACCCACGTTTCAAGTCTTTGACAGCAACATTCTTAACATTGAAGCCAACATTATCACCAGGAAGAGCTTCCTGAAGTGCTTCATGGTGCATCTCAACGGACTTCACTTCAGTTGTGAGTCCAGTAGGTCCGAAGGCAACGACCATTCCAGGCTTGAGGATACCGGTCTCAACTCGGCCGACGGGAACAGTTCCAATACCGCCAATTTTGTAGACATCCTGGAGAGGAAGACGAAGTGGCTTATCGGTTGGGCGTTTCGGCTCTTGGATCAAGTCCAGGGCTTCGAGAAGAGTCGGACCCTTGTACCAGTCAAGGTTGGTTGATCTCTCGATCATGTTGTCGCCTTCAAATCCGGAGATCGGTACAAATGGGATCTTGTCAGGATTGTAACCAACCTTCTTGAGATAGGAAGAAACCTCCTTCACAATCTCATCATACCTTGCTTTTGAGTACTTGGGTGTGGTTGCATCCATCTTGTTGCAGCAACAAATCATCTGTTTGACACCAAGAGTGAAAGCAAGAAGGGCATGTTCACGAGTCTGTCCGTCCTTAGAAATACCTGCTTCAAAGCCTCCAGTTGTAGAGTCGATAATAAGGACTGCACAATCTGCCTGAGAGGTGCCAGTGATCATGTTTTTGATAAAATCACGATGTCCAGGGGCATCAATGACAGTACAATAGTATTTTGTGGTTTCGAACTTCCACAATGCGATATCAATGGTAATACCACGTTCGCGCTCGGCTTTGAGCTTGTCGAGGACCCATGCATACTTGAATGATCTTTTGTTCATCTCAGCAGCTTCCTTCTCAAACCTCTCGATCACACGCTTATCAATACCACCGAGCTTGTATATAAGGTGACCAGTGGTGGTTGATTTCCCAGAGTCGACATGACCAATGACCACAATATTGATGTGAAACTTCTCTTTTCCCATTGCTGATTCTTCTTCTTGGATCAAAACAAACAGGTTAGTTAACGTCAGGTAACATGTGATAAGATGCTTCAAAGGTAAAACCATAACACTTGCATGTATACAATAAAAAAAACCTCAAATATAAAGGCAGAAAGAAAATTACATAAAGATCAATACCAATACAAGACGAACCAAATCACACAAAGAGTAAATAGGTAAACCAAATTGATTAGGAATTAAATTCAAATAAATTCATGGACGATGTAGAGTATGCACAGGTTCCATTACTGCACGTCAATCAGAAAGAATCTATTGCAAATGCAGGGAGCACAACTAAGGAAAACCATCATAAGTGAATCAAGCTATGTTATAAATCATATTAAGAAAGCATTAAGAAGGATGACGCAGAAAAATAAGGCAATTAAATAGGCAAACGCTAAAATGCAAAAAAAAAAAAATAATAACTGCAGCTTTTCATCCCTTTATTAAGATCGCATCTTTTATATCAGCTTCATTACACAGCAACCTAAAGTGCAAATAACAAGAACAATAATTATTCTCATCAAAACTAAAAATCTTCACCAGCAACAAACTAAAAATAAAAAAATAAATGTCAGAATGCTACAATATTGTTTGGACAGATTGCACATGAATATCACTTAATATAAAGATCACAACAGCAAGGATATAAAGCAACTAATTCAGCTCAACATAACAATTTAAATCTAAACAATTAATTGCTTCCTCCTTATCCTTTTTTCTAAATTAGAAACCAAATTAGAGAACATTAAACATTAGAAACTAGTCTCTGGAATTACTCCATGAATAATCAAATGCAATAAGAAGCTGAGCAAATGGATTTCATGAGCTGTATTGAACGACACATTCTTGGAAAGCGTTTAGAAATGGAGATATTTTAAACATCAAAAGCTCGGAAGCTTATTTAAAAACAGTTTAATTTTAACAGCTCTGAAGCTTTTCTCATAAAGAATATAATTTCTGTATAATCGGATGCTCATCTATATGACAATAAAAATAGCGATGTACCTTCAAAGATTTGGAAGAAAAAAAGCGAATCTACAGAGTGAATTAAACAATCACATATTTGTTTACTCAGAATAAATATCAATGAATGAAGCAATAATATGGTCTTCAGGTAATAAAGCAAGAGATAACAAAAACAGTTCCATGTTAAAAAGCACATACTTGCTGATGTGATCTATGCATTTAGACACCCAGCAAGTACTGACATAGATGTCAAGAAGCAGATAAAAGGCAAGATTTTTAAAACAATCATCTATATAATTTAAATTCTCAGAAAAAAATTCAAGAAAATTTGAAAACACACCTACCACTGCATGGAAATTAGAAAGGCTAGGACTGCGACATTGGACACTTAAAAAAATGTCCAAAGTGCCATTGAAGACTCGGCTAGCAACCCCTACCCCCTCATTTGCTAATTTCTTCTTTTTCCTTCATTCCTTCTCTAGTTTAATTTCTTCTCAAATCCTTTCTTCCATAAACTCTCCACTCCTAGAACTTTTTTTTTGGGGGGGGGGGGGGGGGGGTGTTTGAATTCTCATTTGGAGATACGCAATAATCCTCTAGCAAGCTCAAACGCTTCAATTTATTTTTATATAACAATATTTGTGCCACCTAAAAAAATTTCTCGAATATCTTCCATTGAAAATCAGACCTCAATAAAAGGTTTCAAGAATATGTTAAGGTTTTGGGAACTTTTGGAAGGAAGCATTTGAGAAGAAACTAGACTAGAAGAGCAATGGAGGAAAAGAGGAAGAAGAAATTAGCAACTGAGTGGGGTTATATAATCATTTTAGGAAGATGGCGTGGGGGGGGGGGGGGGGGGGGGGGGGTGTGGATGGCAACGCTAGACTACCATCGAACGGTAATGCACTGGTTTTTTAAAATAAAATATAGCTGCCCCAGAGGCAAGATATCAAATTTTATAATTGCAATATTTCTTTTAATTTATTTTCGAGCTGTTTGTTTTAAAAAAAAATCGACAATAAAAAGCACTTCGAAAGAAAAAGAGGTAGGAAAAACCTCATATCCTAATATTCTCAACAAAGAAAGAGATAAGAGAGAAAACATAAGAGAAATCATAAAAACTTCCAGATTTAAAAAGAAAAAACAGAAATTCATAATGATAAGCAACCTTCAAACAAACGCATAACAGATTAATGCAACATACACCAGAAAGACAACCATGTATGCCATAAATTCAACCCACGACAAAGAACCAGCTCACTAGAACTGGAATAAAAAAAGACACAGCTAGAAAACACCTACAATATTAACAAGATATAGATCAAAGCATTGAGAGACATCTCACGTCCAGACCCAATCCCATTACAAAATAACAAAAGCTAAGATATTAAATTCCTCATAATCATGTAATTCAGATCGCAGATCAGACTGAAGATTAAATAAGCTCTTGCACAATCGACAGAATCGAATACGTTCAAATTTTTTCTAGACATCTCAAACTCGATCTAACGCATGACGCTACCAAGCCTGAAAACCGATCACGAAAAAAATCCATATGAACTCGAACTCGTTGATACGTCTCTAATTACAAAATTTCCCTTTAGATCTCTCAAATTTAACCTATGTAGTGCGCTGCGTAACGTGGAACCCGATCACGTAAATTTCATTTTGATCCGAAATCTTTGAGACGACCCTAATAACAATCAGTGCATCAGAATTAAAAAACAAGAGAACAGAGCTACAAAAAGAAGTAGCAACTTGCGATCGGTAATTACTGAATGTAAGAAATTAAGAAGAGACTCGCAATAAGAAAGAAAAAGATGATTAGATTGAAGGAACAGCGGCTTCCTAATTACAATCGAAAGCATCAAAATTAAAAAACAAGAGATCAAAGCTGCAAACTGAAGTAGAGGTGAATGGAAGAATTTAAGAAGAAACTCACAAAGAAGAAAATACGATGAATCGATTGGAGGAACAGAGGCTCTGCGCTCGGATTCTCGCTGCGTCGGCGGAGATAGATTGAAACCCTTACTGCCCACACATCGCTTTTTATAGTCCGAAAAAAACCCTATTCTTTAGCATGGCAGCGTGTGGACCCCACATGAGTATTTTTGTAATTTATTTATTCATATATTAGGAGATGATGATGAGTTTTTTTTTTTTAATTGCCTAGATTCTGTCAAATTTTCCTTAAATGAAATTTAAGGAAAATATAATATAAATTTTCTATATATTACATTAAAATAAATATACAAATTTATCACATCTTGAAATAATTTATTTTTTTTTTTTATATTATATTAATAATGATGCAGAGACAGGCGAAAAATTTTTTCATTTGAATAATTTGTTATTTTTCAATAAAGTATATAATTAAATAATATTATATTACTATAATTATTATACAATATAATAATTTTTGATAGTGTAATTATATTATCTAATTGTTTAATTATTTTATATAACGTTTAATTAGATTGTTTAGCAATTTACTTATATTAATTAATAATATATTACATATAATATGAAAGACAAATTTCAAAAATAAATAATTATAATATAAAGTGAATAGAATGTATTAGAATATCTTGATATCATTTGATTTCATATTTTTTGGAGATTCTTAAATTTTATTATTTTTATTAACTAAGTTAACTAACACTCATGCTAAAAATATAAATAAATTGATTTTTTTAAGAATTACTCAAGTGCCATGAAATTTATTAGATTTATAAATTATCAACTATTAAAAATATAAGTAATAAATTCATGCATCATCACCAAATACATTTAAATTAAAAAAATAACCAAATGAGAGTTGAAAATTTATATGAATTTTAATATTTAAGTGAGATAAAATAGTTGGATTTAATATGCATGAATGAAATTACATATTTCTTCTAGTTTGAGCAAATTTTGAATATATCTTCAAAAAATTCACTTGATCGATATGAATTTTGGTGACTACAAGTATGTAAAACTTTTAAAAATAAATTTAGGTTTATATGAGTTCTAATCTCAATAGAACGTCCCGATGAGACGAATGATATGACACTAAATGTGATGATTCAAGTCCAAATCAAGTACTGGAAGTATGATAGGAAACTTCGTGACATTATTTGAAGAATCAAAAGAAATTATTTTTTTATAATTTCAATATTTCATGCCATTATTTTGTTTAAATTTCTTTATTAACTTATTGTAAATGAATTTAGTTTATAATTAATTTTTAATCATGTCTAATAAATTATATTTTAATGTCAACGATCTTATCCTAAACATAAATGATTTAAAATTTTAATTAAAAAATTCAATAAGTCTATTTATGTTGTTGTATGAAGCCAAATATTATAAAAGAGATATTTCCAATCTATATCACTTACTATTTATTTAATATTTTCATCATATTTGTACTTATGATAATATACATAATTTTAAAAAAAATCATAAAATACAAGAAAATCATTAACATTACAAAGAGACATCAAATAATCAATTAAGGCTTTATTTAGAATGGCTTTCTAACGGCTTTAAAAAATAATTTTCTAGAATAAAATTTTTTAAATTTAAATTTTTTTTAAACTAAAATATTGCTTTATAAAGTAATAATAAAGCTATCCTTATGGAAACCTAAACCATCCTAACAAAGTATTTTATCAACCTTAATGTGCTACTAGCTAAATAAATGTACATAAATGTATATATATATATATATATATATATATATATATATATATATATATATATATATATATATATATATATTATATATTCCTATTAAGCATGCACAAATGTTAAAGCAAAAGGCCTATAAAGCAAATTAATTGGTGCAAAAATGAAAGAAAGAAAACTGTCTCAAACACAGCCTTAAGCTTCGTTTGGGATGGCTTTCTTACTACTTAAAATAACTTTTTAGTATAAAAATTTTAATTTTTGTACTAAAAAAGCGTTTTAAGAAGCAATAAAAAATATATCCCAAAACAATAGTCAGCAAAAAGCTGAAATAAACAAATAAAAACAGACAAAAAAAAACAAAAAAGGTAGTCTGGAGAACAAGAAATCCGGTTAGGAAAAAAAAAACAGAAAAAAGAGAAGACAAATAAGGTTGTTTGGAGCACAAGAAAATCAGTTTGAAAATATTGACTAGTTCACAAGTAAAGGCATGGAGTAGATCAAAAGCAGCAATTAGAGCTTATTGCTTTGGTTCAGTATGAATTTTTAGCCCGCATTTAATTGGGCTCTACTTAAGAGGCGTTGTCGCTCGAGGGGAATCAAATACGTGTAGGGAGGTTCCCAATCGTATTCGCCCACCAACTAAGCTAAACATTGGTGGTTAGAAAAATTATCTTGAAAAGCAAAGTTTCAAAAACTATATTGGACCAACCAATAGGATTGGTACAATCGTGAAATGACATCCTGATCCTTTCAATTTACATTTAAAACCATTTTTGGCTCAGAATTAGATTGAACTAAGTAAAACTAGCAGTTGAACTGATGAACTTATTACATTTCATTGAACCACCCAGTGCATATGTAGATCAATTTGTCTTCATTAATTTTCTTTCAGATGGCTAAATATAAATAATTTAGACAAAATAAAACTACAAAATTTATGAATCCTCTAACCTGCAATTGCCACTAAAAATTATATTCCTCATTTTTATATCGGAATTTACTCTTAAAGTGCCCAAAAATGCAAAACAAAAGATGTTCTTGTTGCGTCCAGGAGTATTTGCGGCGGTAGAGAAATATAAAGTTTAACGTCTTAGCGTTGTACGAAAATCCGACACGCAATCAGATGAGAGAGTATGTAGCATTCGTAAGAGACACCAAGTTTTTTACGTGAAAACCCCCTTAAAAGGGGGAAAAACCACGGAGCCTAGCCCAGTTCGAATGAATCCACTAGTATAGCAGTTGATTACAAATGAGGCCCTTCCTTGGGGGAAGGCCTTAGCTTGATGTACATTTTATAGAGTACATTACATGATGTGAATACAAAGAGTGACTATTGACGTGTTTGTTTTGTTGGAAGGACTGTAGTCGGTGGGCGACGTAAGTCAGGAGGGCCGTAGTCAGCCGGCGACGGAGGTCGGAAGGACTGTGTCTGACGATGAACGTCAGAAGAACGGCATCAGGTAGAAGTCCAACAATGTAAAGAAATCCATTTTCGGATAGACGTCCAGCGAAAGTTCGATAACCGGTAGAAGTCCGGCGTCGGGTAGAAACTTGGCGAAGAGTGAAGGTCCGGCATCGGGTAGAAGTCTGGCGTCTGTTGGTGGCCGAGGAGAACTCCAACATCACTTGGGCGGAGTTTCGGCGTCAGGAGGGAATTCTGTCATTAATTGGGAAGAATTTCAGCATCCCATGGAAGTTGTGCAGAATTCTGGCGTCTCATGGAAGTCGGGCAGAATTCCGGCGTCATTTGGAGTTCGGGTGGAACTACGGCGATGGTCGAGGAGGAGTCTCTTCCCTCCTATTCTTCTCTTCTTCTTCTTCCCCTTCTTCTTGTTTCTTCTTCCCCTTCTTCTTGCTTCGGTCCCCTCTCAAAAGAAATAAGGGGTCTAATTATAGATTTTTTGGAGTGGCATGGTCTGTGAATAGATGAGAGATCAGGGGCAAATATGGAGTGGCTCGGATGAATGGCCGATATTGAATCCTTCGATCGTAGATCGTTTATCAGGCATTTTAAGGTCTTAATGACTTCGAAATTCGGCGATCTTTGGCTCGTTGGATTCATCTCGTCGAGCTGCTCGATTCGACCATAAGATCGTCAAGTTCGGAGACTGTTTGGTAACTCGAATTGTGGAACTAACTTTCCAACAGCGTTTCGGGTCCTTGATTTGGACTCATTTGGGCTCGGATTGAGTCAAATTTGGTGTCGTTAGGTTCGTATTTTTGAGACGCTCAGTTTGACTATAAGTTTGCTGAAATCGGAGTTCAAATGCTCTCGGATTTAATTTTTGATATTTCCAACTTGATTTTTGCCTCGAGATTCGTGCCGGTCAAGATAAGTTTATGATGGCGTAACAGTTCTCAAGTTACTAAATTCATAATATATGTCATATACTTCATGCATCATCCATCCAACAATTTGATGCAAAGCATTTTAGCTTAAATCGTTCCTCAAACATTTGTTATCTAGTTTGTTACAAGCTTGTTATAAGATTCTAGAACTTTCTAGTTTTTTTGAGTTTTTTACCTAATTATTATATATAGTATAATGTAAGAAGAGTTGGGATATTGATGAATATTATCATCTTTTGAAGCTTTTGAAACTTTGTGCTTGTCTTTGTTCACTGGATTAGGATTGCCTTCAAGCAGATCCGATTCTTTCGACGATCCTCTACATATACTCAAAAAGATATATTTTCAGTTATAAATTAAGAAGCAAAAAATTTTCCAAATGTAAAACTTTACGTATATGAGAGGAGCCACCTTACTATTCAAATAGCATGGAGTCAAATACTACTGCATTTGCATGGACAAATCTTTTATGTGTAATAGTCATGAAAGAGACATAAACAATAACTTCATTAATATATGCCAACAGCCCGTGTACGTTCAACAACTAAAAATAACTTTTTTTAATATTTTTTCTTGGAGCAAAAGTAACTGAAACGAATCAATGCAAAATTTTATCATCCAAGTATTACATAAAAATCAATTTTACACATTTAATATTTAAATCTTTTTACATATACAAACTTGTTAGTATATTTTGAAATTAAATTTAATTTTTTATTAAGCATAATATTAGGTTAAGTGTTGCATAGATGAGGATGCTTAGGTTGATGAGTGGCTTTACCCTTAAAGATAAGATACGAAATAAGCATATACGTGAAAATTAAGGTTGGAGTAGCTCCAGTGGAAGATAATATTAGAGATAGTTGCCTTAGATGGTTTGGTCACATTAAATGGATTCCTTCCAATGACCTGATTAGGAAAGTTGAGGTATTATATTTGACTTATGTTAAGAATGATAGAGATAGACCTAAAAAAACTTGGTTAGAAAGAAAATATTAGAAATGATATTTCTTTATTAGATTTAATTGAGAAATTGACTTTTAACAAGACACAAAGACGAAAAAGGACTCATGTAGCCAACCTCACGCTAATATAGAAAAATTGTTGTTTCTTGAAAAAAAAAAATGTAGCCGCCCTCACATTGTGGGAAAATGGCTTGATGTTATTGTTGTTGTATTAAATATTTTTAAACCTAATAATGTAAAAGAAATTAAATTAATTTTTTTATTTTAAAATAAACTAATAGTTTTTAATTTTTTAATTTATTTTTTATTCGTAAATTTTTTAAAAAAAATTTCACAGTTTTAATGAATAATTTTTTTTAAATTAAGAACATGCTAACTCAAGTTTTGCGCTAAAGGGTCAAGCTAGTGGGACCACATTTTTTCATGCTCCTCCACAAAGTAAAAGAGTATCTATGGCTGAAGAATCTTCCTCTTTGCCTCTCCTCCTTCCACCTCACTCATTATCCCATCTCACAATTCATGAGGCGTCATCTCACCAAAATAATTGTGGCAGCAGTGGCGATAATTAGGGGTGTCAATTCGGGTCAACTGCTTGGGTTCAGATCGAATCTGATTTGACCCGGTCTTAAATAGGTCTATACTAATTCGACACAGTTTTGCAAACGGATCAGGATTGTCAACCCGTGCGGGTTATTGGGTTGAACCAACCCCACCCGCAAGAGGAAAGGGATGGCGGCATTCCGCATTCGGCTATGAGCTCTTAGACTATACGGCGGCATTCAGCTCTCAGACGGGACGACATCAAGCCCGGAGCGGCACTGCGGCATCCGCAACTGGCGGGCAGGACTACCGACTGTGTTAGCGTCACAACAACTCGCGGGCGTCCAGGCTCCAGCAGTAGTCTTCATCTCTTTGCCTCTGCATCAGCGTGGGACGACGGCAGGCTGACAACGACAATGGCAACGCGGCATCCGAGAGACGCGACTGGCGATTGTGACACGATCGATTGACAGCTAATGCGACCCTGACCGACATGACATCCGGGTCAATTTGGGTTGGCCCGCGGGTTTCCGAGTCAATCTGAACCCGACCTGTTTTTTAAACGGGTCATAAATCTGAACCCGGACCCAACCCATTTCAGCTTCGGTGTAAATTTCCTCCCCGATCCGACTCTTACAATTACAAAAATCTGGTAGCTCCGGCACGTCTGTCTCCGACCTCCGCCATACGTGGATCGGGATAGAGCCAGAGGTAATGGCACGGCGGCGATGGCCAAATTGAAGATGAACAGAGGGTTTTGGAAACGCGGGAGGAACTGAGCTTTTCGCAGTATGGGCCTAACACTAAATGGGCCTTTAAACGAAATTATCTCATATTGAAGTATTTAGAATTACAAGCAAAGAAGCCAGCCCACGGGCAAACGGCCCATTAGAACACTTACCATTGTCATTATAAATTCTTTTTTGTCAAAGTCACATAGAATTTGATCATATCAATTTGATGATGATAAAATAATATTTGATCCAAATTCAATTTTATTTTGGCCATCCTATTAATTATTGATTTTATGTGAAGTTGATGGTCAATAGTTGGTGATGAAACATGAAGAAATAACAAAAAGGATGACACATTATTTACTCTTCTTTTATTGAAAAAATAACTATCTTTGCCTCTAAACGTCTCTCTCGCATGAATAAAAATCGTGATTCAAATATATAGATATTGAATGAAATTTATTTGTAACCTATTGACACAAACGCAATTAATTTGTAATTCTTTATTTTCTAACAATTTAATAGAGTTCGATGTTAGAGATGAGATTTATTAGTATCATAAAATTTTTCATGCAATCAAATGCTAAGGCTTCGTTTGGGATAGCCTTTTTATTATTTTCGAAACCGGCTTCTTAGTACAATTTTTTTTTACTGAAATTTTTTGTACTAAGAACTGCTTTAGAAAATAATAAAAAAAGTTGTCACAAACGAAGCCTAAATTCAAAGAATATAAATATAATTTCATAGTATTAACCGATTTTGAATTAGCCAAATAGAATGCTAAATAGGTTTAGAATGGTATATTTTGAATTAAATTGGTTGCCTTTGCCTATTTTGTTTGTTAAATAGAGCTTGAATGACTTTAAACCAGCCAAATTGTGCATTTTAAGGCGAATAAAACTGGTTTGGCCACACTGCTTTTATGTACAACAATAAGCCACACTTCAAAAAGGATAAATGTCTTATTTGTAGATGTGTCAAAAAATGTCTCAATACAATAATTTGAAAAATTTTAGCCCGGAGTTACTATATATATATTATGCTTTTATGTTCAAATTACTTGTATAAGACTTAAATTTAATTGTGTATTTTCAATAACATATACATTTAACATGCAAGAAGGAAAATATTGTGCATGTCCTCATAAACTTTACACTAAATGTAGTAGGCACAACAACCCATATATAGGAACAAAATAATTTGATTTCATTATCAAATGACTTCAACAAACGCATGGCCAAACAAGAGTTGGCACAAGCTTTTTGAAAAACCCTATAGCCAATTATGCATCTATGTATAGTATGCTAAGCATTTCTTAATATAAGAAAGGAAAATTCATCCTTCCATTCCAACCTCATAAACATGTAACACATCCCAACTAAATCCTTCTCCTAAGTTCTGCTAAATGGACTTTTTAACACATTTGTTGCTTTGTGCTTTCATTGATGCCTAGAAAAGTAGGGGTGTCAATTTGGGTCAACGGAACCCGGGTCGAACCCGACTTGACTCGGTCGTAAACGGGTTGACCCTAACCTGACCCATTTTTGCAAACGGGTCAGGTTTGTCAACACGGACCCGACCCGTGCGGGTCACCGAGTTGGCCTGACCTGACCCGCAAAGGAGATTTGGAGATCTGGATTCGGGTGGTTCGAGCGAGGCCGAGAGCTGCGGTTGCTGTGCGCCTGTGCAAGTTGGTGCGGCTCCGCGGTTTGACGCGAGGGAGGCCTTGACGGCGCAGCTTTGCGATTTGACACCGAGAGCTCTGCTGTTCAACGCGACTCGCGAGGGCAGGGTTGTCAGGCGAGACCGGTGCAACTTCGGGTTCTGGTTGGCATTTGGCAGGACACTGGCCTGTTTCTGGCTTCGCGGTTCAACGAGAGAGGGTGTAGCGTGATGCCGTGATGCTGGCATGTTTCTGGCTCTGCGGTTCGACGAGAGGGAGGACGCGAGACCGGCGCAGAGTCTCAGATGCGATACGCAAGGTAGAGACACGGAGTGCGAGTCACGGATGTGATACGCGAGGCGGGTTGGCAGCCGGGTCAATTTCGAGTTACCGAGTTAACCTGAACCCGACCCGTTTTTAAAACGGATTGAAAATCGAAACCCGAATCCAACCCGTTTGTTAAACAGGTCGACCATAACCCGGATTTTTCGGGTTGGATTCGGGTCTTGTTATCGGGTCGGATCAATAATTGACACCCCTAGATGTTAGTGTTTCCTTATCAACAATTTATCGAAGCCTTCCACCATTTCCATCCAAAAAAAATTCAAAGCCTCACGAAGAGTCAAAATAAAAATTCATGTTTTCAATAAAGTTAGCCCACTTGAATGGCTTATCAAAACTATTTGGTTTTCATGCCACAATTTATTGTATACTATATATTATAATTGTTGGAATGTTTATGAATAGCCCTACGATCTGCCACTACCAATAGATGCGTTTGAGCAAATAATTAAAATTTTGAAATTCCTCCAAGTAAAATATTCTTTAACTTTCCGATCCTCCTCATGAGCTTATTGACCATATTCTTAACTTTCAATCAAGATGCTAATCAAAACATCGCAATTTCATTCTTTAGAGATTGCAAAAGACTTAGATGTGATGTTGGTTACTATAACTCCACTTGTGCGTACTATCAATCTGTGGGATCCACTAGTACAAATTATAGCGGCGCTATATTTTTTTGGACATTCAGGTCAATTAAGACAAATTCATATCACATTCATAAGGCTCAAATTCTAATATCTCTTAATTAATAGTCAATACTCTCAACCAACACATCAAAATGAACTATATATTAGTTGCCTAAGTAAACTAAATAAATTTATGAAAATCTCATTTGTAATGTATGCGAACATAATTTTGATATTTTAACTAATCTATCAAAATTCTTTTAACTTCAAATAAAGAGTAAAAAAAAATAATTCTTTGACTCGAAATTGACCAAATTTGACTCGCTGCCAGTCGGAGATGAGCCTATCTCCAAATTGGGAAGTGGGCCCCAATTTCTCTCTCTAATATCTTGCATTTTCTCTCGTATTTCTCTTCCCTCTGATCAGTACTGTGCTCAACACTGAGTGAACAGTAAATAAGCAGAGTAGGCCCACCTGCATATGACTATCCTCCATTACTGATCACTGACCAACTCTCTCTCTCTTTTAGGCGTTGGGCTTCCTTTTCCATCAATGGCAACCCGACAAAACCTTTTCTAATGCACAATAATATATTTCATAAGACCTGTGCACCCAATCTCGTATGGCTCACCCTCGAGCCCTGGGCGGGGCGGCCGGGTCTTTCGCTTTTGCCGGGGATCTATAGAGATATTACGAGTCCTCCGTACCAGATTCCCTCTAGCGGCCATCTGGTTCACCGGTACTACCAAAAAGTCTCATGCTTACGTAACTGTGACTTATATAGAAGTCTGATCTCGGACCACGAAGACCCCGGTCGTGCTTCTGGTTTCCATTCCCATCATCATCTTGAAGGAAACTCCTCGTGCTCTGCCATAAGAACTTGGAGTCCGTATCATGGTGAAGGTAAGGTCACGCTGTGATTCTTGCTCAAAAAACTGACCGAACGCGTTCGAGTTATTGGCTCGTCCGACCCGGCTGCATTCATGAGTCGCTCGTTCAACTGTCCCTCGGAGACACGGTCGAGAAGTGCCATGCATGGTCGCCCCCCGTCCTTTCTTTCTCTCGGTCCCACCCGGCCGGGTAATAAAGAAATGGATCAAAAAAGGAGACTTCTGCTACGGGCTATGCCACCCATTACTGATGAGGGAAGTAGCATCCGTCCCATCGCAAGCACCTACAATGTCATGATCACATTGGTTGACCCTTTTTTGGTAGTTCAACGAACGGTCGCCCCTCCAACAAGAAAAGGTAGAAATATGGAAACTTCTCTGCCATTTGGATCGGAGAATTTATGGAGGAAATCGGGTTTGAAATTCCCAGAAACCGCACGATTATATAGCCAAACGGAATACGCCGCGCCAAGTCTTTTGTAGACATTTCACATAAGAGGAATGCCGTAGTCCCCGAGCTCCAGCCAACGGTAAAATTTTCGCTATTTTCTTACATTTAAATAGTGGGACGTCAATATTGATGCTGCACTGTTCAACATTGCTATTTTTCTGCGTTTACCGAACTTGTCAAGAAACAACTTGAAAGAAAAAAAGATCGTTACCTTAGCAAAATAAGTTCGATTAGAGATGAATCACAGCATTTTTAAGTTTCACGACATTTTGGTGTGAAAAATGTGATTTTTCGTTGGAGATGGTCTTAATCACAAACTATATAAGCTTTCATTCAAATATTTTAGACAACTTTTTTTTATTACTTATTAATGCAATTTTTTTAGTAAAAAATTTATACTTAAAAAAATTGTTTTAAGAAGCAGTAAAAAAGTCGTCTCAAATAAAATATGAGTTTTCATTAATCGGCTTAAATATCTCTAAAATTATAATAATAATTTTTTAAATTTTTTTTAAAGCAACAAAAAAAATATTGATCAAAAGCTCTTCCAAATGAAGCCTTAGGTTTTGTTTAGGATGAATTTTTTATTGCTTTAATTTTTAGTTCTCAATTATATTTTTTATTTAATCATTATATTTCCACAACTTTTAAAAAGAATGTGTACTAGAAAGTTAATTTCTACAATAATTATCAAAATTTACTTTATGGGCAGGAGTTTTATAAATTCGTAATAAACGGGTTGCAAATGATATTTTATTTAATAATGTAATTTAAAAAATATCCAATTAGAAAATTGATATAGTTAGAAAAATTTCCGGACAATAAGTTTTAAATTTTTTTCTAATTTAAATTAACAGATATCATTTTTCTTAATAATATGGAGACTCTTTTAGCTCTATTTTAGACATTTTGGGATTATTTTTACTATTTGAGTTTGGTTCATTTTCTGAAAAATATATAAATCAAATATTAAAAAAAAAATCGACGCATAAATGTCCATTCTATTTTAGGTCTCTAATATATTAAAATAAACAATTCCTTAATATGAAAATACAATTATCCATATTTCATATTCATTAATATTTATATTAAAAATATCATTAATATTAAGTGATTCTGTTGTACCATCTACCAATGAGCCCTTATGCAATAACCCAAAGATACAAAAAGCATTTAGTAAATGAAAAAAATATGATTTTTTGAATATTTGTTTGAACTAGAGCGCTTTAACACTGTGCTTCGGTGGTGTTAAGCCAAGAGCACCATGGCGCCAAAAATTGCCGCTACGACATTTGCATCTCTGTTATGCATTAACTCTGAATTCAACATGTGGGGCTTGGTCGATGCACTACAACCACTAAAATTATATATTTAAAATATCTATGTCATTTCACCTCCCTCACTCATATATGCCCTGGCCGTGAAGAAACCGAAGGAGAAGGGAGAGGAGAAAGAGAGAGGGAAGAGAGAGAAAGTACATCGAGGCCTATTCATGTGTCATTTCTTTTATAAAAATTATTCTATTCATTGTAAGTGACTAAACCTTTACTCCTATTTTCAATGAATTTATTTCTACTGATTTTATCTGTTCTAGATTTATAAAAAAAGTATTATCCTGATTTCATAATCTTTTGCAGTGTAACTTTGATATGTTATAGATTTGATCATTATGAATAATTTAATATAATTTTATTACATTTCTACTAGTTAAATTTGTGCATAAAATTTTTTCTATGAAAAGTGTGAGAAAAATTGTACTTAAAATGAAGTGAAAAGAGATGTATTATGATTGATGTGATGAACTGAATTATAAGATGTGTTGAAATGATTAATATGAACTGAAACATAATATTGATATGATTGATATGTACTGACATGTAGTCTTGATACTAGTGAAATGATGTATTAAATAATATATGTTATAATAACCCCACAAGATACCCTCAAGATCCACCCATGAGTAAGGGTAAGGACCCCATGGCATGAGGCACTAGACAAGATGCATAGTTTTCTTTCACTTCCTCTAGTTTATGTATATTGTTTTGTAGTCTATGAAAGCTATTATATATATTATTTTTAATTGTAGAGACAAAATAGAAATATTTACTATTGCACTAATGTGAATTTTATTTTTCAGTATTTATATTTTCATAATATAATTAATTAGCTCTAAATATTGAATTAAATGAGAGAATATTAATTGTTATATATGAAAAGATAAAAAGAATTAAAAAAAAAAATCTTCTACTTTAGATCCCACGGCATTACACCTATATGGTGACTTCCTTGTTTTCGATCACCAAGGATTTTAGGTTGTAGAGAGAAAAGAGAGAACGAGAGTGATAGATCAGGAGATAGAGAGGGAGAGTCTGATGAAGATTAGTTCGGAGCGGAGGGGGGTTATGTGCTTGCTTGAGGAACTGAAAGAGGGAGAAGACACACACAAGTTGTGAGCGATAGGGGCTTGGCAAGGATTTTTTTTAAAATAGAAAATTGAATTTATTTTTTATCTTAGTAATAAGTAGACATGCTACACATGGAGTATTTAGGCGGGATGTTCAATTCTATATAATTTTTCATTATGACTCTCTACTCTATCACCAAAAATAGCTAATGGTCATAGTTATAATACATTTTTTTTAAGACTTTAAAGTGCACTTCCTACTCTACATCCAGGTATAATATATAGATATAAACTATTGTGGTAATTATTAAATAAGTACAAATCATATATTTTTTGGGATATTTAGATCAATTAAGGCAAACTCATACATACGTCACATACTCGAGACTTGAACTCAAGACATCTTAGTTGATGGCCAAAGCTCCCAACCAAAAAATCAAAATGAACTCAGTAGTAAAAATTATGTTGAGTTTTACCATTTTTATAGAACTACAAAGCTAGCAACCATGATGCATCCAAATGCACAACCTTAGGCCACCTCTATCTAAACAATATGACTATAATATAGTTTTTCCTATTACCACTTATTTATTCATAAATATCTTTCATTGAGTTTATTCTCAGTTCTTAAGAGATCATGAATAAATTATGATATCTTAACATTTTTTCTAAGTAATAGATAAAACCAAATAAAAATGAGAAAAATAACATGTAATTTTTCTTTATGAGAGCTTTTATTAGTTCATCTAATAAGTTAATAATGTGAATTTAGTTTTTTTTTGGGGAGTATTTTCTTATTTGCATGTGAAAGTTTATCATAGTAAAATAAAAAATAAAATTACCCAGTCACCCCTTAGAAGCTCCAATTTTTTTTTGATATACAGCCAGTAACAGAAAATAAAAAGCTTAATAATTCCATCTGATTGTTTTTTTTCCAAGATTTAAAAATGGCACGTATTGCTAGAATATTTACTTCGGTCCATGACCAATTTCTGAGAACTTACCAGAGTGATAAATTTGTTTGTCCACATCTCATCGAAGAATCCGCTTGCTTTCCTATCCCCTGCTTTCCGACCTGTTTCACTGTTAAAAATTAAAAATATTACTAAGAACATATAGAAGTTAAAATTTTCTTGATATTGCCGAGCAAAATGGGCTCCATTAATTAAAGTTGAAGAAGAAAGAGATATTTTTATTTTTTTTGGTGAAAAAGAGTAAAAAATCACGATTTTTTTTTGAGCAAGTCCCATCACTGACCCAATAAAAGGCCACTGACCTCACTTTATACATTCCGAATCGAAATCCAAATCAAAGATTCGAACTTTTCCGAGTTTACTCCACTAGAACCAATAATGCCCTCGATCTCTGAGCTCCCCATCGTTGCCGAGCTTGAGAACGACTCCACCGCCGGAAACCATAAGCTGAGGCGTCGGAGGCGTAAAAGGAAGAAGAAGAAGGTGACGGCAGAGCAAATTCTTGCGTCAAGGTACGTGCGTGAGTGGGCATTCGGTCACTCCGAACCCTCCGATGACAGCGCCGGACGTGTCCTCTTTGAGCTCCACTCGCATTCGAAGTTTAGCGATGGGTTCTTATCGCCGACAGCGCTCGTGGAGAGAGCTCATATGAATGGGGTGAGTTTTTGATCTTCTCCTAATGATCTTCGTAACCTGATATTTTTTTTTTCCTGTTCTTGGTGATTTTTGTCTGGTTCTGCATGGTTTAACTGTTGGATTCAGTGGTTGGCTCTTATCTATTTGATGTTTTGCCGCAGTGGCTGCCTAGAAAATGCGAAGAATTGGCCTTCTATGTTATAAAAAAAATGACATTTTTTTTCTTTTCTGTGAATAATGATGTTTTTCTGCTTCATTTTGCTGTATGTTCCTATTTCGTTGGATTTTGTTGTTTGTTTTTTATTTGCTTTTGAAGCATTCCTAGTAGTTTTCGATTGTCTTTTGATCGGTGAAGTATGGAAAGGATCTTCTTTGCTGAAATTTAAAGTTGATTGTCAGCCATGGCCTTCTTCCTTGTCACTTCTATGAATGATGTCGTAATGATTATACCTTTTCCCCATTATAAATCTCTGCATTTGCTTTTCTGTGGAAAAGAGTTGCTTGTTCATTTTGAATTCATTTTGCTGTAATTTTTCCGATTTAGTTGGGTTTCTGTCTTTTGTGTTGCTTTTTTTGAGGCCTTTCAACCTGGTTTTGCTATGAAATTGCAAACATAGACTGTTGTCCTTTGTCTTTTACCTGGACTGTATAAAAGTGATCTTCTTTACTGAAGTTTGTTCTCCTTTCAACTCGGGCTGTTCGGTATCCTATTTTAGGAGCATTTAAGCCAAAATTAGCTTAAATCCTGCCGAATAGAAGTTTTTGGGCTCTAAATCTTATTTTTTTACTAATTAAATTTATGTTTTGCCGCAGAATTCAAAGCATTTTTTCTCCTTTTGCAAATCCTAAGTGCTGCATCAAATAGTCAAATAAATTATCAGAGTTTAGCCAGATTTAATCTTTGTCATGTCAAATAAATTTTTAGATTAGTATCATCGTAAGATTGACAAAATCTGAAGTTGCAGGATTTACTAAATTCTATTTGAGTTTTATCCTATCTTTGGCCAAACAGCCATGACTTTATAGTTACCTTTCTCTTTTGTGGCATTTTCATGTGAAGTTTGTAGGTGAATGCTATATCGATTGAGCCGTGTTCCTGCAAGAAGTGAGCGATAGGCTTAAATCTCTATTGCTAAACTTTTTATTGCTATAATGGAAATTTCATTAAATATAATGAACATGTAAGAAGCAGCTGAAACGTTTGCTCCCCCATTTATGAGGAGAAAACTTGTTTTCTTCATTTTCATTGTTTCACAAAATCTGAAACATTATTTTGCTCTAGACATGGAGAAAAATTCTTTTGAATTGTAATCATTCTGGCTTGGTAGAAGGTTTCCAGTTGTCATCCTATTGTCTTTTCTGAAAATCTAAGATGAAACTTAGCCATTGTTCAAAATTGCACAATGCAATGTGCCCCCAGAAGCATGCTTCAGTGCAATAAGTATTAAAAATATTTTGAGGCAAATGCCTTAACTGGATTAGGTGAGTCATATGCCTCACACTATCTAACATGCTCCCGGAGACGGTCTAATGTAGGCAAAAAACTTTAAATGGGTAATTATTTGTGGTCTGATTTTCATCTAAATGGGCTTGGCCCATTGTTCTTTGGCTGTTTGGTGTTTGAAAGTTTGGGGCTGATTGGGGGCTATCTTTTTGGCATTGCTGCTGTGTTCTTGTGTGCCGAGCTCCACTTCTTGGTGGCTGTTTGGTTTCTGACAGTTCTGATGGACCGGACCAGCCGGTCCATCCACCTTCAACACCGGCCCAAAAAGGGCCGGTTCTTGTTTACTGCAGGCGGAGAACCCGCCTGCCTGGGCGGTCGGCCGAAGGAGAAGAAGGAGGGCGGGTGGGCCCAAGGGGCCCACCAAATGAATAAGGGAGGGAATTTTGTTTGCCCTAGGGGTATTTAGGGTATTTTGGGGGGGATCATGTGAGGGTTTAAGGGGAGTTAGGGTTTATTTTGGAGGCATCTTGTTTGGTGGCTGTTTTAGGTTTCTTTTTCTCTAGGGCTTGGGAGAAAGCTTCCCTTCTCGAATTGGGAGCATTGTATCCGTGGAAACTTGTAAGTCTTTTGATATTTGACTAAAGGAAGTGTTTGTGAGTGTTTTCATCCAAGCAATCTTCTTTTCTTCCACTATTTTTGGGCTATTTTCTTGGATTCCGAATTTTGCAACTCAAGTTCTATCAAAGTGGTATCAGAGCGCTAGATCCACAAGGAAGGGATGGGTACGCGAAGGATTGAATCTATTGAAGAGAAAGTTGGAGAGTGGGAAGTGGAGTTCACCGCCTTAAGGCGAAATTTGCTTCCGTTGATGAAAAGCTTGATGGAGTAGAGGAGTTGAAGACTCAAATGTTAGGGTTACAAGAGATGATCAAACAAATGGTGGCGGGCCAACACAACATGGGGGGTTCGGTTAACCCTAATCCTATTGCACCGCCGGTGGATGGTGAAGGAGGTAGTAGGGTTCGTGAGGGACCTAATGCAAAAGGGAAGGAGGCCATTGACATTGTCGACCATGGAGGGGATGCTTGGTCCGCCGGCCCAAGGGGGGGCAGGTATGGCCCAAACCATGGAGGGGAGGACTACTCCACCGCCGGATTTATGGGAGACGCTAGGGCAAGCTATACTCAGAATCATCCAGATCAATTTGTCCAAGGAAGGGAGGGGGAAGCATGCCTTACAATCAGTGGGGAGGAGGATCGTATCGAGGCAGAGGGGAGGCCGACCCTAGGGAGCCTCATTGGGGGTCGGCTGGTTATGCAAGGGGGGATCCGGTGGCGCCTCCAGCTTGGGAAAGAAGGGAGAGTCGTGGGGTGGACCCTCGGCCATGGGAGAGGCAACCAGAGGGGAGATATGGGCAAGGAGGTATGGGCAACGGCAGGGTAAACGGGAGAGGAGAATGGGGAATGAGGAAGTTGAAGCTTCCAATCTTTGAAGGAGAGGATGCTTATGGGTGGATCTTCAAGGCAGAAAGATACTTCACAGCGATGGGGATGACAGATGAGGAGAAACTTTTGGCGGTACCTTTATGTTTGGAGGCAAGAGCCCTTGCTTGGTATCAGTGGACGGAAGAAAGGCAGAGATTCAGATGTTGGGCAGAGTTTAGGGAGATGTGCCTAGACCGCTTCAGACCACCAAGGGAGGGAACTCATCATGAGCAGTTCTTCGCACTGACTCAGACGGGTACAGTATCTGCTTATAGGGACAGGTTCGAGTTGCTGTCCAGTAGACTTCGTGGGATGACGGATGAGGTGCTTGAGGGAAACTTCATGAAGGGTTTGAAGCCCCACATTCGATCAGCAGTTAGAGCGACCAAGCCAAGGAGTCTGAGGGAGACTTTGGAGATGGCTGAGCTGATAGAGGATAGATTGTCTTCTGATCAATACCGCAAGCCTACTTTCTTTGGAGGGGGACAGAAGGTGGCAAATCCTACGGGAGGAGCCAAGGGTGCTTACTTGGGGGCAGGAGGAGAAGGACAGAAGGAGAGGGATCGGAGTGCACCGGCCAAGGGGGAGTTCAGGCGGCTCACTGAGGCAGAGCTGAAGGATAAAAGAGCCAAGGGGCTCTGTTACAGGTGTGATGAGAAATTTGGGCCAGGGCATAAGTGCAAGGACAAATTACTCCAAGTCCTATTGGTAGAAGACCCCGAGGAGGAGGAGATTGAGGAAGAGCTAGGAGGGGAAGAAGAAGGTGTAGATCACCTACATCTTGACATGATTGAAGTCTCCCTCAATTCAGTGGCAGGGTTGACAGCACATTCTACCATGAAGATGGAAGGGAGGATCGGGAGCTTTACAGTCACAGTGCTGATAGACAGTGGGGCCACCCACAACTTTATAGCTTGCAGATTAGTGGAAGAGTTGGGCATTCCCATGATCCAAGGGAGAGGAGTGGGAGTCTCTTTGGGGACCGGTCAGAGGGAGCAGTGTGCGGGAAGATGCAGCGGGGTTACTCTCTCCATACAGGGGGAAGATATCACCCAGGATTTTTTGGTGCTCGAGCTGGGTAATACTGATGTTATTTTAGGCATTCAGTGGTTACAAACCTTGGGGGAGATGAATGTCAACTGGAAGACCTTGAGGTTGGAATATGGTGAAGGAGAGCATCGAGTTACATTGCATGGGGACCCAAAATTATGCCGGTCTAAGGTGGCTCTGAAGACTATTCTCAAGTCCCTTAGGAGTGAGGGGGAAGGGTTTCTGATAGAGTTATGGCGATTGGAGGGTAGTGAGCCAGGGGAGCAGCAGAATATTCCAGAAGAGGTGGGAGAGCTGTTGGAAGAGTTCACCCCAGTTTTTCAGATGCCAGCAGGGCTACCCCCACAGAGAAGCAAGGAGCACGCCATTGTACTGAAAGGAGGAGCAGATCCAGTTAGTGTGCGGCCCTATCGATATCCTCATGCTCAAAAGGAGGAGATTGAGAAGCTAGTCAGGGAAATGATGGAAGCGGGGGTTATCCAGCCGAGCGTGAGCCCTTTTTCGAGCCCCGTACTTTTGGTCAAGAAGAAGGACGGTAGTTGGCGATTTTGTGTTGATTATCGGGCTCTCAATAAGGAGACTGTTCTAGACAAGTTTCCAATTCCCGTTATTGATGAGCTTCTTGATGAGTTGGGGGGTGCTACAATGTTCTCCAAACTTGATTTGAAGTCCGGATATCATCAGATCCGGATGAGGAGGGAGGACATCCCCAAGACTGCTTTCAGGACTCATGAAGGACACTATGAGTTCTTGGTGATGCCTTTTGGGCTCACCAATGCTCCTTCTACATTCCAGGCCCTGATGAACCAAGTGTTTCAACTCATGTTGAGGAGGTTTGTTCTAGTGTTTTTTGATGACATTCTGATCTATAGCAGGTCCCTACAGGAGCACTTGGAGCACTTGAGGAAGGTTTTGAACACTTTACAACATCATCAGTTGTATGTCAATCAAAAAAAGTGCTCTTTTGCTCAAAGAAGTGTGGAATATTTGGGGCACATTATCTCAGAAGAAGGGGTGGCAGCTGACCCTTCCAAGGTGGAGGCCATGACGAGCTGGCCAACTCCTAAGAACCTTCGGGCTCTCCGGGGCTTCTTAGGACTCACAGGATACTACAGGAAGTTCATAAAGGGGTATGGATCTATTGCAGCTCCACTCACTGAACAGTTGAAGAAAGACAGCTTCAATTGGGGGCCGGAGGCAGATAGCGCTATGGAGGCTTTGAAAAGAGCTATGGTTAGTGCCCCGGTGTTAGCATTACCGGATTTCAAGCAGCAGATGGTGGTGGAAACTGACGCATCTGGTTTGGGGTTAGGAGCGGTCCTCATGCAGCAAGGGCGACCCATTGCTTTCTACAGTCAGGTATTATCAGGGAGGGCAAGGCTCAAATCTGTCTATGAAAGAGAACTGATGGCCATTGTTAAGGCCATCCAGAAGTGGCGACCGTACTTGTTGGGTAGAAGATTCCTTGTGAGGACTGATCAAAGGAGTCTAAAATACTTGTTGGAGCAACGCATGGTGACAGAGGAGCATCAAAGATGGCTCTCCAAATTGTTGGGCTATGATTTTGAGATTCAGTACAAGCCAGGATTGGAGAATAAAGCTGCTGACGCCTTATCCAGGAAGGTGGAGTGCTCACAACTTATTGCTACATCTGTGCCTCAGTTAGTGGATTGGGGGAAATTGAGGACTGAAAATATGACTAGTGAAGAATTGGGGAGCTTCAGAGAGGCCATAAGGAAGGGGGAAGAAATATCAGCAGGATATACAGTGGAGGATCAGCTGTTGCTACATAAAGGGAGGTTGGTTTTGCCTAGGACCTCTTGCCATATTCCACTGATACTCCAGGAGTTTCATGCCAGTGCTATTGGAGGACATTCAGGAGGGCAGAAGACTTATCAGAGATTGGCTAGAGAGATATACTGGAAGGGGATGAGGAAAGATGTGGAGGAAATGGTGGCCCGGTGTGATACTTGTCAGAGGAACAAGTACCAAGCATGTGCCCCTGGAGGACTGTTGCAGCCACTTGAGTTACCTGATCAGGTTTGGTCGGAGGTGACTATGGACTTCATCGAAGGCTTACCCAAGTCAGACGGCTACACTGTCATTCTAGTGGTAGTTGACCGGCTTAGTAAGTATGCTCATTTCATACCATTGAGACACCCTTTTAATGCCCCTACCGTTGCAGCAGTTTTCATCAGAGAGATTGTCAGGCTTCATGGCTTTCCTGAGTCGATAGTCTCTGACAGAGATAAAGTGTTCCTGAGTCACTTTTGGAAGGAGATGTTCAAGTTACAAGGGACACTTTTGAAGCGCAGTTCTGCCTACCACCCACAGACAGATGGGCAATCTGAGGTAGTCAATAGAAGTGTGGAGACTTACCTTAGATGTTTTGCGGGGGAAAAGCCCAAGCATTGGGTAAGGTGGCTACCGTGGGCTGAATATTGGTATAACACTTCATTTCACAAAGCGGCACAGGTCACACCTTTCAAGGTGCTTTATGGAAGGGATCCTCCAACCCTGATGCCATACAAGTCTCATTCTACATCCGTGTCTCTGGTGGAGCAACAATTATCTGAAAGGGATGAGATTTTGGGGGAGCTGAAGAAACACTTGTTACGAGCACAGAACATCATGAAGCAGGCAGCAGATCATCATAGAAAGGATGTTCATTTTGAGATTGGGGAATTTGTATACTTGAAGTTGAGGCCTTACAGGCAAAATACTTTAGCAAGAAGGCTAAGTGTGAAGTTGGCCCCAAGGTATTATGGCCCCTATGAGGTGGACCAAAAGATCGGGAAGGTAGCTTATCGCTTGAAGTTACCACCCACGACCACTATTCATCCAGTCTTTCATGTGTCCCAGTTAAAGAAGTTCAAGGGAGATTCTGTACCAGTCGATCCCCTGCCGCCAACACTGTCTGAAGAGGGTACAAGCTTATTAGAGCCTTCTTCATTGCAAGGGGTTCGTCACACTGAGGAAGGAGGGAAAGAAGTGTTGATTGAGTGGAAAGATCTACCAACACATGACGCTACTTGGGAGGCTTATGAGAGCATACAAGCCCAGTTTCCCGCTTTCAACCTTGAGGACAAGGTTAATCTTTGGGCGGGGAGTGATGATGGACCGGACCAGCCGGTCCATCCACCTTCAACACCGGCCCAAAAAGGGCCGGTTCTTGTTTACTGCAGGCGGAGAACCCGCCTGCCTGGGCGGTCGGCCGAAGGAGAAGAAGGAGGGCGGGTGGGCCCAAGGGGCCCACCAAATGAATAAGGGAGGGAATTTTGTTTGCCCTAGGGGTATTTAGGGTATTTTGGGGGGGATCATGTGAGGGTTTAAGGGGAGTTAGGGTTTATTTTGGAGGCATCTTGTTTGGTGGCTGTTTTAGGTTTCTTTTTCTCTAGGGCTTGGGAGAAAGCTTCCCTTCTCGAATTGGGAGCATTGTATCCGTGGAAACTTGTAAGTCTTTTGATATTTGACTAAAGGAAGTGTTTGTGAGTGTTTTCATCCAAGCAATCTTCTTTTCTTCCACTATTTTTGGGCTATTTTCTTGGATTCCGAATTTTGCAACTCAAGTTCTATCAAGTTCCTTTCCTGGCTGTTCGGCTCCTGGCTGTTCCTTTCCTTGCCGTTCGATTGAGGCGCTGCCGTGCCTTTTCCCCCGTTTTTGTTTGCTGTTTTGGGAAACTGCCTTGAGTGTCTTTTGGGCTCATTTTCTCTATTTATAGTGATGTTTTCTGCCGTTGGAAGGTTGTTGAATTGGATATGTCTCTAAAAACTCGAGGGTTTTCTTTCAAAGCTTGAGAGCTTCTTCTTCCCTATTTCTTCTTCTAAGTCTTATACCTAGTTCTTCTCTCACAAGTTACCCTTCCATTGTATCATTCTTCTTAAATTTTTATAAGTTGTAGTGTGCCTTTGTTTTAATATTATTGTTATCTTGTTTACGTTTGTCAATGTTTTAAGAAAGAAAGGTTGTGTTGTTTTTGCGCTATTATTTTGTGGCATATGAATCTTAAGATTTATTTTATTTTATTTTATTTTTTTAAATAGTTATGCTATTTACCCTCACGACCTCACCCCAAGATGCAACCGCGCATTGAATCAAGAACTTGTTCGTCTTGTCTGTTCCTCACAAACAGGCCTTGGCCTTCTCTTGGCCTCTTTGTTGATGCCAACCATCTCTAGTGCCACTGATGCCATGCGTTCCTCTTCATCATAGCCAAGTTTGCCTCTTCCAGATGGAATTCCACCTTTTCAACAAATTTTTTCTCTGGTTGATTAAAATTTGTAAACCATGCCCTAATTTTTTTTGTTAGATTCAATGAAATTTCTTCGTATGCCATATTTATGTTATTTATTTCTTTCAATGCTTTCATGTTCTCAAATTTGAATTAAAATTTACATTATAGGATTTTGTATGAAATAGTTTGAAGCAGGGAGAAATCCACAACAGTCATAGAAAGGAGGGTCATAGAAAAGACTTGGCATAAAGACAATGTTCAAGTCAATGTTGGAGTAAGCGATAAGATATATATTTATTTGTAGCACAATTATTATGAGAATATAATTAAATGGGATTTTATATGGTGCAACAAAAAAATAACACTAAGATTGCAAACTAAAAGTCTTCCTTACCAAAAACATAGACAAACACATATATAATATAATAATACTAGAACACAACACTTACAACTTATATTAATTAAGAGAAGAAAGATACAGATGGGGCAGGAATCATTGATAGAGAAGAAGAGGTAAAAAATCGAGACGAAATAGTAGAAGGGAAGGGGAAAAGAAGTTAGCTCGCAAGCTAGAACAAACCCGCAAGATTTACATTCCAAAAATCGTCACATATCCTACCTATAACTGCCACAAAACAAGCCCATTTATAGGGGAAAAAATGAAAAATAATTAATACATGTAGTTAATGAACCTCTCAAACAATCAATAGGAACACCTAGAAAACTAGAACAAACAGGGACCAAAGGGGCAACCGCCGAGGGGGAAAAATGAAATATCCACATATCATAAGGGGGGGGGGGGGGGGGGGAGGACCGAAGCAACAACACAGTTGCCAAGGAGGGGAAAACTGAAGCACCAAGGGGGGCAAATCGAAGCATCCATATAACATCCAAGGGACAACTTGACCCTAGGCGGAGAATCCTCATCTCTTGATGAGATTGTCTATATAGAAGGTTAACTTTCACCATCTATAGATTCCTTTACATCTTTAGGTAGAACTTCAGCCTGTTGAGTATTTGGTTTTCCATTTTTTTGTTTTTGATTTTTTTTTTAAAAGAAATGAAGACATGACCTACAACATAAAGTTCTGATATCAAATTGGTGCAACAAAAAAATTACATTAAGATTGCAAACTAAAAATCTTTCTTTCCATAAACATAGACAAACACATATATAATATAACAATACTAAAAGTCTAAAACACAACACCTTACAACTTATATTAATTAAGAGAAGAAAGATACAGATGAGGCGTGAATCGTGGATAGAGAAGTATAGGTAGAAACCCGAGACGAAATAGTAGAGGGAAAGGGGCAATGAGGCTAGCTCGCAAGCTAGAACAAACCCGTAGGTTTTATATTCCAAAAATCATCACATATCCTATCTAAAACTGCCACAAAACAACCCCATTTATCGGGGAAAAAAGGGAAAAAATAATTAATACATGTAGTTAATGCATCTCCCAAACAACCATTAGAAACACCTACAAAATTACAGCAAATAGGGACCAAAGGGGACAACTGCTAAGGGGGAAAAATGAAGCATCCACATAGCATAGAGAGGGGGGTGGGGGTGGGAATCGAAGCAACAACACAGCTGCCTTGCTGGGGGAAACTGAAGCAACAAGGGGGGAAATGTGAAGCATCCAGATAACAGCCAAGGGACAGCTCGATTGCATCATTATAAGAATAATGAAACACCTCTCCAGCTCGCACAAAGATATGGCTCCATGTGTCGAAGTGCCAAAAATAGTGAACAAGATATTCATTCATATAAGTTGATAATGTCAAAGCATCTGACATAATGATAGCTCGATGACAAAGTTGAAGTTGATGTTGGCTTATATTATTGGAGCGAGTGCCGTGATCGAAATTCATCCTCATCCTTAACACTAATGTCTAGTACATGTATGAGAGCACATTACATGGTTAATTTGGAGGATGATAGGCGGGGAGAGAGGGCATTTGCATCATAGAAGTTGTCTCCAGAGATTGCTAGACAAGCACACAGATGTATCAGCATGAATATTAGGAGGTTTTTTATGAGAACACCATTCCATTCAACGTGGAAACTTTCACTTCTTACTATAATATGATCCATTCCACAAGTACTTATGGTTTAGGCTTGGAACTCCTATCTATGTATGACTTAAAAACTTAGTTGAGCAAGATTGAGAAAGCCATTGAGGAATTTAAAATGACTTAAAAAAATTAGATTGTAGTGAAAATCATGTTTGATGGTTGGTCTGATATTAAGAATGAAAACCTGATTAATACCCTGATAAATAATTCTTATGGAATTGTTCTTTTTAAATCTATAAAAGCATAATATTAAGTTAAGTGTTGCAGAGATGAGGATGCTCAGGTGAATGAGTGGCTTTACTTTTAGAGACATGATACAAAATGAGCATATACGTGAAAAGGTTGAAGTAGCTCTAGTGAAAGATAAGATTAGAGAGAGTTGCCTTAAATAGTTTGGCCACATAAAATGGCGGCCTTCCGATGACTTGGTTAGGAAAGTAGATGCATTAGATTTTACTTATGTTATAAAAGGTTGAGGTAGTCTTAAAAAGACTTGTTTAGAAAATATTAGAAATGACCTTTTTTAATTAGATTTAAATGAGAATTTGACTATTAACAGGACAATGAAAAAAATGGTTCATGTAGCCGACCCCACATAGTGGAATAAAGGCTTGATGTTGTTGTTGTTGTTGTATAGAAGCATAAGATCGAGTGAAGGATGCAAAGTACATTTTTTGATTGCTTAATAGGGTGATACAAAAGATTAGAGAGTATTCGGATGTGCGTGTTATGACAGATAATGTCAATGTTTATAGGGTAGTTGAGGCCAAATTGATGGAGAAGAGAAAGAACCTATGCCGGACATCTTATGTCACACACCATGTAGATCTCATACCTGAAAAATTAAGTGACTTACCACAACACAAGAATGCCCTAAGCAAAACCAGGAAGATAAGTAGATTCATATAAAATCATTCTTGGGTTTTAATTTAGATGAAGAAGTTTTCTAAAAAATAACTCCTACAGCTTGCTGCAATTAGATTTGCTACAAGTTGGTTGATGCTTGGGAGCATGTTGGAAGCTATGTAATCATTAGAGGCTATATTTACTTCCACTCTATGGCTCAATTGTGGTTGGGCTAAGAAAGCTAAGGGAAAATAATCTAGAAAAATTGATCTGAATGAGAGATCTTCATTAGTCTCATATGTAATAATGACAATAAGATTGTTGGTCCAAGTTTTGAGGACAATTGATGCAGAGAAAAAGGCACCTGCGAGTTTTATTTATGATGCAATGGATGAACCTCACAAGTTAAAATCTCATAAGTTAGGTGAAGATGAGACAAGTTATAAGAAAAAATGAGATATCATTGATGAGAAGTGAGAATTTCAGCTCCATTGCCATTTGCATGTTGTCGGATATTACTTTAAACAAGAAAAAAAAGAAGATAGAAACTTGAGGAAAAAAATTTGAAGGATGATGAGTGATATCCGACAACATGCATAGGCAATGGATGATGAAAAAAATTTGAAGGATGATGAAAAAAATTTCAGCTCCATTGCCATTTGCTAGTTAATTACAAAATGATTTGTGAATGATGTTGATGTTATCACATCTTCTGATTTGCAACAAGATCTAAATTGTAATTTTTTCAATGGTGATAGAAACAAGGCATATACATCTAACACAAGCCATCAACAAGAATAAAAATACATCATATAAGAAAATTTAACAATTTATAGTTGTCTTAAATTTTAAGTAATATTTTAAATTTTTTATTAATTATTATTGATCAGGAAAGAGAGATAACTGAGATTGAAAAAAAAAAAAGGTTGTGAGAACTTGTACCCCGTTGAAGATGAGATAGGGGAGAAAACTATTCGCTATGATGATGGCTTGAATGAAGACTTCTTGAGTGATGAGAGTATGGAGTACTTTTGATTTGTCATATTATTAATTTGATCATTGGAAGTTCAGTGTTTAATAGTAGTAGTGAATGAGAGAAACTTATTGTGCTAAATTTATTTAATTTCTTACTTTGATTTGATATATTTTGTTAGTTTTATTTAATTTTGATATCTTATATTATTTTGACTTCTTGTTGTTTGAATTACAATCATAGTTTGTGTAATTTGTTCCTTCATATATACTTACTAAATTAGAATGTTAATATGTAATGTATAATTGATTATGACGCCAATATATTATTTCTTACCTCATTTTAACTTTGCGCAATTTTTTTTTATTGTTAGAAGCCTCAAATCACTCAAAGGCTTACGCTATCTCATGGACGATAAACGCCTAAATGCCCAATTACGAGATTTTAAATCTTGATCTTAGCTTGTCAAATTTGTATGAGTTTAAAACAGAGTAATTGTTTCAAATAATAGCAAAAATGCTTGGAATAATTGTGGCTATAGTTTTCATTACTGTTGAAGGTTGATGCATACATTCAAAATTACAAATGACACTTTTATCATTTGAAAGTAGCCTAAAGTCTAATTACAGATAAGTGATGAGGTCAGTTATACGTAAGTGCGACGGAAAAGTACTTATAGAAAAGCTTGACATAAAGCTAGTTACTTAAAGATTCAAACCTACGACCACAGTCCTGAAAACCAGGGAGTATTTTTGAGCTAGATATCGTTAGTTACAACATGATAGTTTATAAACCTTATTTCCATATTAATAGGGCTACATACTTCTATGTTATTTGGTGATTTGCTAATAAGAGGATCCGAATGTATAACCATTTGTAATAAACAGGTGAAAGTACTTGCTTTGACAGACCATGACACCATGGCTGGCATACCAGGGGCTATAGAAGCTGCTCAGAAGTTCAACATGAGGATAATTCCTGGTGTTGAAATAAGTGCAGTGTATTCTCCAGGGTAATTCTTCATTAATCCTTGAAGCTTACGTGTTTTCAAGATCCCTTTCCATGAACATACTATACAGATACCTTTCTAATTCTTTGTTTGGTATTGCTTTCTTAAGTAATGTGTTGTGCTGCCGAGTAAACTAATGATTGATCAAATCATGTAAATGTAGTTATGGTATGAGTTGATTGAATGACCTCTATAGATATTAATATGAATTACATACAATTACAATACATTATCTTAATTATCATATAAGTAATGAATACTTATTTGTTTATTTATTAAATTGAAAAATCTAAATTCTGGCTTCGTTTGGGACAGCTTTCTTGTTGCTTTTTAGAACAACTTTTTAGTATAAAAATTTCTTGAATTAAAAAATTTTATACTAATAAACTATTTTCGAAAGCAATAAAGTTGTTCCAAATGAAGCCTCGATTAAAGTACTTTCATAGGAAATCACCTAAAATATCATGATAACAACTAAAAATGCTTTTCAGCTTTCATATTGTTTAACATTGTCTTAGTATTTGGAATTCATTTGTTATACATGGAAATAGAAGCAAACAACAGAAAATTCTGATGCTTTTTGAACACGATAGCTTTTCCCAACTGAAACCATTTTATAGAACAAATTTCTTGGTTTAACTCTTAATTTAGTAGTTCAATTTGTTCATTTGTCATATTACCAATTGAAGGAATGAACCAGGAGGAGAGGAACCTCTCCATATTCTTGCTTACTATGGTAGCTGTGGACCTTCTTCTATGTGTGAAGAGCTTGATGACTTGTTGGCCAATATTCGAGATGGCCGTTACACTCGAGCACAAGAGATGCTAGTGAAGCTAGGCAAACTTAAAATGCCTCTTAAATGGGAAGATGTTGTGAACATAGCAGGAAAAGGGGTGGCACCGGGAAGGGTTCATGTTGCAAGGGCAATGGTCGAAGCTGGCTATGTTGAGAACTTGAAGCAAGCATTTACCAAATATTTGTATGATGGTGGACCGGCTTATGCTAAGTAAGCAGACTATTTTAAGAGAGAAAACTGTTCACTTGATGTTAAGAAGTTATGTTATGGGAATTTACACTATAAAGTGAAAGTTCATCTCACTGTGTGCAGGGGAACTGAACCATTGGCGAACTATGTTGTTCAATTGATTTGCCGTTCTGGAGGTATAGCAACTTTGGCTCATCCTTGGGCATTGAAAAGTCCAGTTTCTGTTATTGAAAGCTTGAAAGCTGCTGGCCTTCATGCTGTGGAGGTATACAGAAGCGATGGGAAGTTGGCTGGTATTCTCTCTCTCTCTCTCTCTCTCTCTCTCTCTCTCTCTATCTATCTATTGTGTTTGCCTAATTCCAAACTCCAGCAATAGTTCAAGTCTTGCAATGCCTGTAAGACTCTTGCGTTGGCAATGCCCTTCATGGTCTTCAGTTTCAATTTAAATTGATCTAAAACCGTACTGCATTTAAAACTTCGGAGAAGTCTTTGGCTTTATTTGAGATGGCATTCTTACTGCTTCTTAAAGCAACTTTTTAATAAAAAAATAATTTTTTCTACTAGAAAGTTACTGTAAGAAGCAGTAAGAAAGCCTTCCCAAATGAAACCTTTAAAGTTTTGCAAAAATTTCTATCACCTAGGCTCTGGTAAATTTCATGAGTTATAATTTCTAGTACAAAATTAATTTTTTTTCTATTAGAAAGTTGCTTTAAGAAGCAAAAAAAAGCCATCCCAAACGAAACCTTTAAAGTTTTGCAAAAAATTCTTTCACCTAGGCTCTGGTAAATTTCATGAGTTTTAATTTAAGCCAAGTATATGATTCTTTTTGGTTTCATACATGAAATATGCATTTAAACTATTTATAATTAAAAAAAACTGTAATCAAAATGAAACTACATTTAGAAAACAACAAAATTATAAAAACTATCAAACCCAAACTTTTCATGAGACCGAAATCTAAAATCTGTTCTAGCATCCCATAATGAAGTGGCTATTTTGCTTACAGGTTTCAGTAATTTAGCTGATACATATGACCTTCTAAAGCTTGGAGGATCAGATTACCATGGAAGAAAAGCTGATGATGAATCTGACTTGGGGAGCGTCTATCTTCCCGTTCTTGATGTTTTCAAGTTTTTGAAGCTTGCAAGCCCCATCTGGTGTGGATCTACAAGAAACATCTTGAGAAGCTTTGTTGAAGAGCCTTCTGCTGCAAATATGAAGAAAAAATTCAGTTTTTATAAACCAGATAAGTCAGATTGCTGTGCTGCCAAATGCTGTGGAAAAGATTGCTTTGATCTGCGCTCATCTTCTTGGTTATCTGATGAGGAAAGGCAAAATGCAGAGCTTGAAAATATAAGGCTTAAACTATCTGATACTGTTATTAGTAAGGTTGGGCTCCATTTGCGATTAGATGGTAGATAGCTTATCCTTATTTTAAGTAAGCCTGTAATGTTTTTGGCATCAGTTGACTACAGCCATTTTAAGTGTTTGTACTCTGACCACAATCTACAAATATTTGAGCTAGCATAAAAAAATATGAAGAAATAGAAATTTGAAAAAAAAAGAAGTAAATTCCTTATTGACTTCATGTTTTAAACAAATATTTCTTGGTACAATTCTAAGGCACGTAGCTGCAACTTGAGAAATTAGTACGTGTGGAGTCTGGATGTAGCTTTATATTCAATTAGATGAAGATATGTAGTTCTCGTGTGACCCAATGATTCGACTCTCTTGTACATATATTGTGTATAAGTTGTACACAGTGTGTGTATAAGGATAATTTATACATATTTTGGGTCGGGCCGTTGGGTCATGCCAAAAAAAAAAATCATGGAAGTTTGGACATAGAGATGTGTCCGAACTCTGCACGTAATAATTTGTCAGAGCGCAATTTGAGAGCCAATGTTGAATCATCCCGTCATAAATCTCACTTCAATAATTTGAGATTAATTTTAAGCTTTTTTATTTTCATTCATTTCTATTAAATATTATATGTTCATTCTTTATATATCATTTAGAATAAATATTTAATGTTATCTTATATCTATCTATTTTTTATGTTAGATATTAACTTTATCTATTCATATAATAGCTTATTTTTAAAGTACTAAATTCATTTGTATTAACTTAATTATTAAAATGTTATTAAAATATGGTGTATATGCTTTTATATTTATTACTGATTATAAATTTAAATTTTTAATATAAATTGTCACGACCCGGCTCGGATACTCGTTCTAATGAGGCGGGTACGAAAAGTCAGACGATAAAATTTATTAAATATTATGCTACTTCTTCATTTGTATTGAAGAGCCACTAAAACACAAAATATAAATTACTTGTTGTAATTTGCACGTCGTCTTCTATAGACGAATTTTTCTTTTTTAGCCATTTCTTTCCTTTGGGGACTTACCTGAAATATTTAAATTCGTGGGTTGAGTTTACATAATAAACTCAGTGGGTAACTATTAAAATAATTATTATAAATATTCTTATTTATAATACTTTTATAATCCTTAATATGCATCCAATCATTTCTTAACTTTATTTTATTCATTTCAATAATTTATACATATCCGATCATTTTTCTTTTAAACATTTTAAAGCATTATAAAACTTTGATATTTCTTTTTCCCATTTAATTCATACATGTGACGCCCCAAGATCTAACTTGGAAAGAATTTCAATCAATTCATTAAAACCATTCACCAGAATTATCTATAGTCTTCAATAACAGCCTATCGAACATCTATAATTAAAACATCAATGTACAGTTCCATTCATATCTCAAAAGATCATATACAATACTCAGGAGCTACACTATGAAAACAAACACATGAACTAAAATCTATCCTGTCCTGAGTACAAAAGAATCATCAACCAAAAAGAACAAAAACCTGGAGATTCCTGATCAACCTCAATCTCCTGCTCTCTTGCCCTGACCTGAAAATATTAACCACATATAATGAGCTTCAAAAAGCCTAGCAGGTCACCTAATACCTACAACTGAAATCAAAGCACGGTACTGGAATCAATATGCATGTCAGTCAATCAAATCCATAAAAATCTATTTCACATGATCAATGAATCTATGCAAATACGAAAATCAAATCAGTAGTCAATGCAGAGGTAGAAGAATCAATAAACAGTAGGAAATCAGTTGATCAGTCAAATCAATCGTATCAAATCGAATCAATCAAAACAATACTATCTGGTCAATTAAATCGATCAGTATGAAATCATAAAATCAATACAATAAAGCCCAGTCTATACTAGCAATGAATCACATGCAGCAGTTCAATACAGTGTAGAAGCAATAGTATCAATGAATCAATTACAGTATCCATATCCATACAGTATTTATAACAGTAGCAATGCGCAATAACAGAATATAAATATCAATGAAATCGTACGATAACAGTAAGTCCGTAAATCCGTCAGTAAATCCAAATCAATAAAGCAATAAATCCATCACGAGTCAATGCCGTACACATGCATTTCAATACAATAGTCTTACTGAACAAGTACGATCATTGGCTATTCGATAATCCATAGTGCTGTTGTAGATATCCATACGTTGGTTCCATAAGAGTCGTCAATCTGTGCCCGTCGGCATATTAAACTTCTTATGACTCCCAACCGTTATATCAATGATCAATAGTTTAAAGGAAAGCCCGTCGGCCCACCATCCTGTACAGGCCAAGTCAATCTCCAACCAACGGTTCAACCAGGCTCCACTTGTCTTTCAGTATTCAGTATTAGAACAATATAGAAAATCATATTCACATTCGTATGCATATCCATTCAAATCATCAATTTCAGAAAATAGGAAATTGTACGAAAATCCAGCGGCATAACGGCAGTACACGGAATTTACACAAAATTCATCGAATCAGAAATTTACCAAATTATCACAGAACGTGCACAACAACATTATAAGACTTCTATTCTACTGAAGCAACATCAATCAACAACCTGATATTTATCTATTCGATCAAAATCGCACAGAACCCAAAATAACCAGTAGAATCGTTACAGAAAACACTCAAAACGTGTAGAAAAATCATATCAATAACATATCAAAAGTTGTGCGGTGAAATTTTCGTCAATACAAAATGCGGCGCGTTTATCAGTAACAAAAACACAATTCTGTGCACAAAACGACCAAAACTCAACATCTTCGAAAACAGAAATAGGATTCGGAGTCCTTACCGCGAGATAAACAATCCTCCCAACAACGGCGACGGACGAAAAGCTCTCCGCGGCCTCCGAAATCCAGCTTTTTCTTTGCTTTCCTTCTCTTTCTCTCTCCTCAGATATTTTGTTTTAAAAAATGATTTTTCTCTCTCATCAAAACGAGCTGATTTTCTTTTAAAACAAGCCTGATCGGCCTGGCCGATCGCCACATCGTCCAGGACGATGTGAACAAAATCCAATCGTCCAGGACGATAATTAATTTTCTCAGACGTTAAAAACCCTTGCTCACTGACTTTTGCAATGCACTGATCGTCCCAGGACGATCCCAAATCGGCCCGGACGATTCTGGAAGGAAAATCAAATCTTGGAAGGCAAATCAAAGGAACGAGCTCTCACAATACATGAGCACTGTCTCAATGTACCCGAAGGTACAACCTTTTCCATTTTTCCTTTTCCATTTACCTTTTCTTTTTTACGTGCACGAGTACGACGTCCCGAGCCAGTACCATAAGGGGGTGAACTCCTGTAAAATTTAAATACATTTTCCTTGTTATATTATATCCGTTTCATTTCCATACATATATGACTTTTTGCTTCTCTTTTATTTTCTATTTATCCTTTTTTTCATTTTCATCATTATTATTATAATTATATTTAATATATCTTATATGTACATTTATAAGTATTACCTTTCATTTTCATAAACTTTCAAACCTTTATAATGGATGAGTTTATTCATAAGACTATAAAATCATAAGATGTTTATATCTTTAACATTATGTAATACACAATTAATTAATTACTTAAAAGATTCCAAACATGAATGAAATCATAAAACAACATAATTTATCCACTTTGAATCTCTCTAGTCTTTGATGTTGGGTACAACCTCTAATCTCAAATTCCCTTTTTTTTTGTTGAATCCTTAGCTCATCAACTCCTATAATCTTGATCTATTTCTCCCAAATTTTTAATATTGCACAATATAACTTTCATGAAAGAAATATGATTAATTAACAAAATTTAATTAAAGCTAAAACATGGAGAATTTACTTACAAAATAGGAATTTTCTTAAAATCCATATATTCTTCTACATCTCTCAAAATTTCTTTCTCTTTGCTTGAAATCTCTTTCTTTTTCTTCAAGAAACATATTGTTCGCTTTAAACGAAGTAAAAGAAGAAAATTTATACGAAATCCGAAAGAAAATCCAACAAATCTTTTTCCTTCTTTTTCCTCGGTCGTTTCTCTCGTTCGTTGAAACTTCTCCCAAATCATTACTCCTTTAATGGTAGAAATGAAAAGGAATGATCAATTCTTACCATTGAAAACAATCGTTTGCTAAATTTGAAAAAAACAAAACAAAACACACCTCTCTCTCTCTCACGAACCCGCCGTCCGCCTCTCCCTGTTTTGCAAACAGAAAGTCGACCCCTCTGTTGGGGTCGCGACTTTTAATAGAAGGCTGGCCGGTTCAACCGAACTAGCCCAGCCTAAACCGGTCTTCACATTAATTGCAATATAAAATTGATCTGAGATTAATTTTCAGAAGTAATGGACAAGAAGATAAGTAGGTGATTTGATTTATTGCCAAAATCTATGAAAGAAATGACCAAAAAGTTGCATTAAAAACTTCTTTAATCAAATTATATTAAAAAAGGAAAATCTCTTCCGGACACTGTTCTTCTGTGAAATTGCGCTGCTATATAGTAAAAACCTAAAAAATTTCTTCTTATTGATGCATGACCCGACAACCGGCCGAGCTAATTTAATTAATAAAATTTTTCTTACAGCCTAATGACCCGACACAATCCGCATGTTATAGATTTGAAAAAAAACAAAGCCGATGAGTCAGTTCAGTTTTGAAAACTCGTGGAAGACCAAAAATTTTAGGGTTTTGAATTCGGAGCTCTCATCACGTTCAACAGAGATTATTACGTGTGGAATCCGAAAGGAACGGTATTTCATCACAGAGATTACTATGCTCTTAATCTTCAAGAAGGAATGATTGGTTATCACTCTCTTCATCCTCTTTAGTTGTTTAGGATTTAGTATGAAAGACAAGTTTGTTTTTTGGATATTATGTAACGGTAAACATTTAGAGCTATCTGTATACATAAAAATTGTTCAATATGTGAACTTGTATACCATAGAACTTCCAGGAGAAAAAAACATCATAGCTTTTTTTAAGCTGCAGAGAGAAGTGTCTTACTCAATTATGTTCAAATATTAATTAGCTTGAAAAAAATACATAAATTTAATAGAGTTTTAGAAAGCGAACAATAGTTCCAAGATTGAACAATGTGCACTGCACACACTGTGCACAAGTTTGTGCACATATTGTATATAACCGTGTGCATGGTCTCTCCTATATTTTTTCACACGCTCTGCACAACCTTGTACACGTACCGTGTACATGCTTGTACACACATTGTGCACGTTGTACACACACTGTGCACATGCTTGTACACAATGTGCATACAAGCTTGTTCACATGCGGTGAAAAAATGTTAGGATTGGCCTGAAAAAATGTCAAAATTTAGGTCGGAATTGTCTAATGCCTTATTTTGTTTGAGCATTAAGAAATAATTTTAAGTTTGTACACATTTATATATTTTATTCATAAACTATATTTTGTACAAGTTTTGTATCAATTCCCTTTTACAAGTTGTACAACAAACTACAATTTTTATAAAGAATCAATTAATACAATGAATCATCATTTTGGCAAATAAATTATTACATTTATGCTTCAATAGAAGTTAACAACGCACCATAAATTTTTTTTACAATTAATCACTTAATACAACGAATCATCATTTTTACAAGGAACTATCATATTCATAAATTTAAGCCCGACATCGCTCTGACCCTATGAGATCCATCATCATCCTCGTGTACTTAGATGTCGGTTGACTGCTTCCTCTCTAATATATGAATTCCTCGGTGAAGTAACCAGGCAAGCTAGAGAACTTGCTATGATTTGTAGGTAAACATTGTTTCGATTCAGTTGATTCGGAGACACGATTTGAAGGTGAACACTAAATAATAAATAGGAATGAACCCATATATTTGGGATAAGGCTAATGATGATAAGTAAATCATGCAAAAAATAGAATTTATATTCACATGTTGAAAACAATAAGAAAGTACTAGCAAAGCTATTCTCCTAATAATCTTATAAATTGTAATTGATAAACTGACAAATCAATGATAAGACAACTTAAGTGCGTTCCTCTAACTGTTTTTTTATCTGTTTAGAACAAGCTGTTAAATTCCAGGGAATGTGCCAGAAGTTTGTAGAAACTGAATAGAGATTGTACACACACTATGTACACATTTTATATAATGTGTGTACAAGGCACTTTGTGAATTCCTTTGTGCACACACTGTGCACAAGTTTGTAGGCTCTGATAGAAAGATTGTGCACACATTGTATACACCATGTATACAGTGTGTGTATAAGGCACTTTATGGATTCCCTTATACATGCACTGAGAATAAGTTTATATAAATTGATAAAAAATATTGTACATGAAATTACTAGATGGACAGGAGGGGGGGTGAATTGTGAAAATTTTAATGCAATAATTAAAACCTAAGCAGGAGTTCTAATTTTTTAATGTTTTTAAATTTTTAACATGAAAATTTAAACTACTACGAAGGCAAACAATTGTACTCAACGTGCAACAATATAATCCTTTTTCTTTCACAAGTTTTCACCAAGCAAGTATTATGAAAATAAAATGCACGCAAGAATAAAAAGCGATAAGGAAAAAACACACCGGAATTTTTATAATGGTTCGGTCAAACCATGACCTACGTCCACTCCCCGGAGTCCTCCGCTCCGGGAATTTCACTACAAACTATAGCTCTCCTTTTGCCCCCCTCGGCAAGGCGGAGAAGCCCTTACAATATTACCTTTCACTAACCTGGCGTGGCGGAGTGCCAAGCGTTGTTTTCACACTCCTCGTGACAGCAGAGAACCTTCTCGTTTTTCTCCCTCCTAGAGAAGGCAGAGTACCTTGAGCTCACGGATGTAGAAGAGTCTCCCCCTTAGAGAGCCTCCCTCAAGTTCTTCCCGGGCCATAGGAGGAGCAAGATGTAGCAAGATCGGAGCAACCGTGTGATCTCCTTCACACCTCTTCTCCCTCACCAAGCTTACCTTCTCCTTCCTCTCTCAACCCCTCAAAACTTCTCAAGAGCTCTCTCCCAAGGATTTCCTCTCTAATCACGTTTTTCTCTTCTGTCTCTCTCTCAAAACATAACAATTTTGACACATAAAATGGGCTCCAAAATCCCTGAAATTTTCAAAGTAGCTGTTACAATCGTACAATATGATTTCTCATCGTACAGTACGACATGTATAAACAGGCTTCGTCCTGGTACGAAGTTGTATGAACCGTTCAAAATTTAATCGTACGGTACAATAATAAATCCTACAGTATGATCCTCAACACTACTGCTCGTACAGGACGATAGTCGGGACGATCAAATGTCGTCTCTGTTCATCGTATGGTACGATACACATCGTACAGTACGAATGGTGAAAATCAAGGCATCGTCCAGGACGAATTTCAGGACGATCAAATGTCGTCTCTGTTCATCGTATGGTACGATAGATATCATACAGTATGATGAGACAAAAACAAGGGATTGTTCAGGATGATCTCCGAAACGATCTAAATTCATCTCTGTTCATCGTAGTGTACAAATGTGTTCGTACAGTACGATTTTCAATTTGTAATTAAGCCTTGATTTCTTGCACTAATCATGGGTTAAATTAAGTAAGTATTTAAAATAGAGTGTACAGTACGAAGGTCTTCGTACAGTATGAACGGCGCAGAATAACTTACTTAAGTTTTAATGTGACGGTTAGGGTTTTGGATTTGAAACACATCGTACAGTACGATTGTATTCGTACCGTACGATTTGTTTACAGAACACATTTATAATATAATATCGTACAGTACGAAATAACTTCGTACAATATAATTAACATACAATGAAAAACTATATTTTTTACTTTTAAAAACTCTCTCCCCCTGTGTGTGTGCATGATTGCTCAAACTCACATGTATTTTGTGGCCAGACTCAAGAAAATAAAAAATAAAATAAATAACAAATTACATTGTAAGACTCATACTACTAATCTAACTAGTCTTGAGTCTTCCCGTTGTTCTGAGTGGCTTGTAATCTTTCTGAAATGTTAGTACTCACGGATAATAGCAAATAATAAATGATATTCAATGAAGAGTAGTTCAGGCGACATTATTTGTCATCATCAAAATCTCAAACTCGGGATCATGAGTCGCAACAGTACACACACTGTGTACAAACTTGTACATAGTGTATGTACAAGGAACTTTGTGGATTCCCTTGTACACACTGTGTACGAGTTTATAAAAACTAATAGAAAAATTATAAACATACTGTGTACACCTTGTACGTAGTGTGTGTATAAGACACTTTGTTAATTCCTTTATACACATTATGTAAAAGTTTGAAGAAACTGATAGAAAGATTGTACATATACTATACACACATTAAAATAAATATGGGATATCAACTAACTTTTCAGATTTTTTCTTTTTTTCCCAATGGCCTTTCAACCTAGCATTAAAGAACCCTTTAGGTCCACACTTTGGTGGATTTTTAAATTTTGTAACCTCACGCTTTGTATTGCTTAAGAACTTGTGGTTCTTTCTCTTGCCATCAAGGTTCTTTCTCTTGCCATCAAGAATCACGTTGATATTTTTAGTCGTGTCCTTTATTACAGCTAGCATGTATTGTTCTACCTCTTCGTTCCCTTATACTCATATGGTAATTTGATATGAGAATCTGTTAATATGATTTCTGAATATTATGTCACTATCTTCTTCAGATGTTTTTCATGTACTTGTGAACATGCGGCCATTATATATATATATATATATATATATATATTCTAACTCTTGCTGACAAGATCGCGAAAGTAGATACTTCTCATGGATATTCATAATATATAATTGACTCAAAACTCTCATGGAATAAGAACATAATAAGCCCAGCGTCTCAAACTTCTCACAGGTGCATTGAATGCTATCGTATTTTGCATCGAAATGAATAACCCAAGGGATTGACTGATTCATATTCTCCATACTCCTAATGAAAAAATTTAAAGAATTACTTGAGGCATACTCTAGACTCATTGCATCCACACCATGTAAAATTCTTCCTCAAAAATAAATAAAGCTTTCTGGAGTAAAATCGAGCATTTTGCTTTAATATTGGGTTGCTTTTTATTACATGCACTACAGTGCACTGACTATATTTAAAGCATTGATCATGCTCATTCCGACGCCATACGATCACCACCTTTTATAGACCCAAAAAATAATCAGTTATTGAACTTATTGGCTATGAAATGACATGACACACATTATTTGTAGACTCACTAAGCTGTGCAGATAAAATGCCCATAATAAAATAATTTTTATTGAATGTTGTTGGTCACTTATTTTTTATTCTATAGAGTTCATCCAACCAACCATTTCTATGAAGGCCCCATTATGTGATCATTTCAGTCTATATTTTTTCAAACTCTTTGTTAGAATCACACTTGCTCAAACACTTATAAAAGAGTCATTTGAATTTATCGTTGCTATTGAAGCAACAAACTTTAGATGGAGCCTTCTTAGAGATGTTTCATTGACATAGTTTATGACGTGTGTGAGGTAATGCAACTTTTATTGTCCTAGCCATTGCACGATTTTGATTAGTAAATATTGTTATTGGATTTTTATTACCAATTATTTATTAAATATTTTAAACAACCAAGTAAATGATTCAATTATTTCCTCTCATAAGAAAACCACCCTAAGCAGAATATTCTGCCAATAATTTTTAACCTCGATAAATAGTTCACATACTAAATTATATTTCTTAAGCCTATAGCTAGTATAAAAAATTATTATACCTCCAAAGCAATCATAATCTATCATACCCATCCCATCAACCTAAAATAAATTCAACAACCTATCAAATTCATCAATTTGAATGTCCCATGCGAATAAAGGGTCATCAACTTGCCAGTTTTTAAATAGTTAAATTAAAGAATTAATATCCCCATAATCAATTTTGCTCTTTTCTCTTTTTTAATGTAGTTGTATGAATTTCTCTAGAGAATCTGACATTCTCGATACCTTTAACTTCATCGACAATATAGCAAAATACATTAACGGTTATAATTCTGGCCTCTATCATTATTTTATGAACTGATAATTTCTCATCACTCTTGTTCTTACATGATCTTAGTGGTTTTCTGGCTTAGCCAACTAATGATTGTGGTTTTCTATAAATTTTTGCACTTTCTAATTTCCAATTTTATCCACTATATATTTAATCATAGATGGACAATCAATCATGGTATTTGATTTTCAATATTTTATTTAGGAACTCAAAGCAGGACATTCTTGAAACTATATTTTGAACATACAAAATTCTTGCATCTTATCTTCCTAGAATTTGACCCATAAATATGATGTTCCTTGCGAACACTAAAATCATTATTAAGTACATACCTACAATAAGCCTCTTATGCTTCCTTCTCACCATTATATACACTTATGTACAATGCAAAAAATATTAAGAGGAAATCAACATGACCTATTTATACATGTTGAAAATAATAAATGATAAAGAATTTCCCTGTACCCACAATATGTACAAGGCGAAAAGCCCTTGTACGCACACCGTGTACAACCTTGTACACATTGTGTGTACAAGTTGTACATAGTATTTGTATAATCATCCAATCAATGTGTACAAGCTTATGTATAAGAGGATCCACAAAAGGCAAGGAAATCTCTTTGTACAAACATTGTGTAGATGATATAAAAAGTTTATGTACCCCTTCTGGGAATATCATTGTTTCTAGAGGATCTATTTATAAACTCAAAACTAGGTATACGAAGTAGACAATATTTAAAAAAATCACCAAAATACAAACTTTAGAGGAGTTATAAATTTACTGATAAGTTAAAATATGCAGGTCATCCAACCAAATTCACTTCCGTTTCAACCAACCTTGCACTCTCCGCTCTATCCTGTAAACTCTCCATGGTTGGCTACAATCTTCTTATCTTTGAGTTTTTTGCCTCCACACTATCACTTGAGTATGTCCTCTCATCAAAAAATTGAACGTCCTCCAAATCTGTCTCCAACATCATCGCCTATTGCTCGTTCATTGTATGATCCTCATTTTTTTTTCTTAGCAAGTATGAAAAGTTTTATTCCGTTAAAACCCTAAAATTTGAAGAACAAAAGTTTGGGGATGAAGCTCTATTTAAAAATAAAAGCGCGCTAATTGAATTTGCTGAGCCGAGTCATCGGATCACGCATTAATAAAAAATCCACGTGAATGTTTTAAAAAATAAAATGAAAACTATGTGTCAAGACATGATTGGAGTCCAGACGAGAACCTAAGTCCGTACTCCACACATAATAATTTCTCCCTCCGAAGGGTCTTCTTATGTAGAAATCCTCGAATGAGAATTGAAAAAAGGGGAAGAAAAAAAAAAAAGAGAAATAAGAAAAAACTAAAAAGATATTAGGGAAGGGCTTAAGCTTCTGTTTAAATGGAGCAATTATTAGGTCCTTTCACTGGATGTAGAGGAAGGTTCGGTTTTAGGCAAAAATAGGTCAAAAAGTGCAAATACCGAGTTTTTTGAAAAACTCGGTATTTTTTCAAAAAACTCGGTATTTGCACTTTTTTAGGCAAAACCGAACCTTCCTCTAGGTCCTTGCACCGGACCAAATAAAAGTTCGTTTAAATGGGCCTAAGATTACGATGGTTTCTACAACTAGTCAAGCTAATCAAAATTGGAAAAGAATAGAGCTACTTGGAGGCCCCGTCCAAATCAATATCCACGGCCCATTTGTCAGAGTTTAAAAAAATCATATAGTTCGAAAATCATTGTATTTTATTAAATTAATATAAAAATTTATGAAATTTAAACCATAAATAATTCTTATATAGGTCACAGTCAATTATAGCTTCCCATCTCTTTTTTTTTAATCATAAGCATTCTTTTTTTATCAAATATCTCAAATTTTATTGTTAATTAATTATAATTTTTATTTTGAGCCTCATTTGAGACGGATTTCTTACTGATTTAAAAAATAGTTTTTTAGTAAAAAAATTAAAAATTTTGTACTACAAAGCTGTTTTAAGAAGCATAAAAAAATCCTCCCAAATAAAACCTTAGGCTTCAATTGGAACGACTTTCTTCTTGCTTTCTAAAATAGCTTTTTAGTACAATTTTTTTTTGAATTTAAAAATTTTGTACTAAAATTTTATTTTAAAAAACATTACGAAAGCTGTCTCAAACGAAGCCTTATCCCAAACGGATTATTGGCCCAGGTTTTGATCATTCAGGTTGCTAGCAAGTTAAGTTCAAATTGATATTTTTAACCCGTTGGTTAAACTAGTTGGGTTAATTGATTCAGCTTGGAGTTAAATCTGATCCGTCAACCCATTTTGGCATATCTTAAATTTGAGTCCTATTCTTTGTTGCGTCAACTATGAAAGCCGAGCCTTGTCAGCCGGAACTAAGGCTTTGTTTGTTTGAGCGTTTTTTTGCCTTTTCCGTTTTCGGAAACGGAGGATTTTTTTGTGTGTTGTTTGGTTCGTCAAATCATGTTCCCAATAACTCCTTTTTTTATTTTTTTCATTTTTTGCAGTTTGAGAAAGCTTTTTATATATGCTTCTCCGTTAGAAAACTCCATTTTCTAAACTAATGTTTTTTAGAACTGTCTTTTACAAAAGCACCAAAAAAACAAACAAAGCCTAAATGCTCTGCTTTCGAAAGTGAAGGGAAAAAACAAAACTTTTATTCTTAAATGTTTGAAGGTAAAAACCATCTATTATATCAATTCATTAAATCAATTTATCAAGAAAAAAATAGCTACAATTATTGACAGAACATAACTCAAGACACATTTGAGCTATCAAATATAAAACCTGAGGGAAAATAATAAAAGCTCAGTAAGACCTGTGTTCTAAGTTAAAAGCATGTGCTTTAAGAAAAGAAAACCAAGCTTTTTCTGATGTCAATGAAATCATTTCATGCTGAGATTTAGTAATGAGAGCAATAAATGTTGTGTTTGGAATATTTACATATAGAGAGAGTCGCATGACGCATCTCATCTTAGTTCGTTGGTAGCAGTGGTGGAACCAGTCTTAATTTTTAGGGGTGCAAACTTATAAGTAAAAGTGTAGAATTTAGCTCGACCCCTATTTGTTCATATCCTTGATCGTTGTACATTTCGCATATATGTTCGGGGTTCAAGGGGGCATCGCCCCCTAGCGGTGTTCAACCTACCATGATATTTTTGGGTTGTCTTTACTATTTCTTTTTTGCATTTGGTTTATCATTCTCTAACAATAGCACATCTACACAATGTGTTTAATTATTCTGGGGGCAATTGCCTAAAGATCATAATATTTTAAAACTTTTAGGGGGGCAATTGTGATGCGGAGCATCTTTGTGGGTGTAGTCTACATGGACAATGTATTAGGCACATGGACTGTTGGCAGGGAGACGTCCACCACTACCTTTTTGTTTCATTTTATTTCATGCTTTAGACCGTTAGTACCTGAGTAAGCTTTTTATTTTCTTAGCTAATTATAATATACTTTAGCTGGAGAAATATATACTCCATAGGAGGGAGAGGGCAAGGAAGTTGATTTTTATTCTAAAAGCTATAGAAGTTTTATCTTCCTGTTCCATTGGTTTTATTCCTTTGTTTTCCCAGTTTCCATTATGTGCTGATTACCTACATCAGAGTTTGGTATCAGAGCCAGATGGCTGAGAGCAGTAGACGGGTGGCTCCCTGTGAAGATCGAAGCCCTTTGGGCAGAGCATCGGAAACTAGCGCAGCAAGTGGAGGAGGTTGCGACCGAAGCTCAACAGTTCCAGATGGAGGTGCGAAGGGATCTGAGAGCGATCTTCGCACGCCTGGAATGCAGTCCGGCATTGCGGGCGGCAACGTCGAACAATCCTCCGGCGGCTCGACGCGGAATGGATGGAGGAAGAATCGTGAATCGGGATTTGCCAAGACACGAGGTATCTGATTCAGACGAGGAAGCTGAATTACTTAGAGAGCTGGAATTATCCGATTAGGAGGAGGATACAAGTTATCACCACCGCAGGCGTCCAAGACGAGCTGATCGACATCACGGTGAGTTTCGCGTTAAAATGGATATTATGTTCTTCTATGGAAAACTAAACATCGAGGACTATTTAGACTGGGAGCGAGCGGTGGAAACTTTCTTTGAATACATGGACGTCGAACCGACAAAGCAAGTGAAGTATGTCGCCTGTCGACTGAAATCGGGAGCTAGCGCGTGGTGGTTACAGTTATTGCAATCAAGGAGACGAGAAGGAAAGGGGCTTGTACGTAGTTGGTGGAGGATGAAGTAATTGCTCCAAGGACATTTCTTACCTACATATTATAAACAATTGTTATACATGCAGTATCAACATTGCTCGCAAGGGAGTCGATCAGTTAATGAATACACGGAGGAATTTTACTGTATAAGTGCAAGGAGGAATTTTACCGTCTAAGTGCAAGGAATAATCTGAATGAATCCATAAATCAACTAGTTGCGAGATATGTGGGAGGATTGAAAGAAACAATTGAGGACAAATTAGAATTAAATACTGTCTGGTCATTATCCAAGGCAGTAAACTATGCTTTGAAAGTGGAGATGCAATTGACAAGACATAGTAGGAGCAGTCAAGGAAAACGGGTCATGGAGCAAACAACTGATAGCAACCGATCCACCAACGTGAATGCTATTTCAACTGGCCGGTTTCAGAACAGTGTTGTTGGAAACCAAGTGCCTTTGGGTGCTGGCAGCAAGAATGTGGAGATGAAAATTGCCCCGAGGTTCAAAGGTCAATCCAAAGAAAACCCTTACTCTAAACCTACGACTATCAAATGTTTCAGGTGTTTCCAGCAAGGGCATAAATCCAACGAATGTCCGATAAGACCTCTACTTCATACAATTGAAGCGGAAGAGGACATGACTTTAGAAGTCAGCGAGGAGGAACCGGGAAACTCACACGAAGATGTGGGCGGGGATGAGGGCGAACCTCTCATTTGTGTGATACAAAAATTACTCCTGACCCCAAGACAAGCCGACAAGTCACAGCGAAACATTCTTTTTAAAGCTAAATGTACAATCAACTGGAAGGTTTGCAACCTATTGGTGGACAGCGGGTGTACTGAAAATATAATTTCCAAAGCAGCAGTGCAAGCTCTACAATTTAAAACGACTCCGAATGCCAATCCATACAAAGTTAGCTGGGTTAAGAAGGGTGTAGAAATCGCCGTCACAGATAGCTGCCGAGTACATTTCTCCATTGGACAAAATTATGCTAGTGAAGTCGTTTGCGACGTAATCGATATGGATGTGTGCCATATCATTCTCGGACGGCCATGACAATTCGACGTAGGAGCAATTCATGATTGTAGAGCCAATACTCATACCTTTGAATGGAAAGGAAAAACACTCAGAATGCTGCACAGTAATCGAGATATGGAAACTGTCGGCCACAATAGTAAGCCGTCCATGTGTGTGGTGTCAGGCAATCAGTTATTGCATGCTTGGAGAGATTCTTCACATATTCTGGCGCTTGTCGTGAAGGAACAAGCGGATACAACTGAGCACGATAGTTGTTCCGGAGCCTGTCAAAAATCTGGTTGAGCAGTATGCTGACATTGGACCAGCCAACCTCCCAGCAGGATTACTGCCCTTAAGGAACATTCAGCATTACATTGACTTAATACCCGGCTCAACAATACCCAACTTGCCACATTATAGATTATTGTGGGTCTCCGAAAGGATTCCGCTCGTGTGGTTCGAATGCAAAGAGTACGATCACACTATCCCGTAGGACAAAATGGTCGTAGACCTTTACAATCGACACAAGCAGGCCGATGGAAGAGCAGATGGAGTTATAGATACGATTAGCCATGGAGGATAGCGGCTTTCACCTACCAACCTCGATGGATAATAATATCTATAACCCAAAAGTTCACGAGATTTCCCCCATTCGATACATCAGCTCAAAATGGGGTTTATTTGATTGTGGGGATCGATTTCCTACGGGCGCAAGCCCCCGTAGTTAATTACATCTTAGACCTTGATCTAAGAAAACTCTCGATTAAGGACGTTAAATTATCTTCTCTAATGGGTTTAGTGCAAAGGGAAAATTCTAGGCTCTCCTTATCAAAGGGGAAGGTCCCAAATTGGTTCAATCAATCTCGCGTGGTTCAGTCAACACTCGGTCGGCTCGAGGAAGAGAAAACTGGAGAAAAAGGGAGGACAACGCACTCACAAGCATGCACGAGAGAAGGAAGAAGTGGCGTCACTTACGTGACGCAGATGGGTAGGATTTAGAGTCTCCGAAGGAGTGGAGGACTAACTCACCAATAAGGTGTATAGTGGTACACCTGTACCACTCACCTTAGACCCTAAATTTATAAAAGATGTAATATCGTGCATACGATATTAACACCTACGACCTAGCTAATGCAATCTGGACTTATTCCTTGCCTGAAAAAGGAAGCCAGCTAAAATCCTAAGCACAACCAACCGTCCTATATGTATGCAAGATGGGAAGGCTCTATCCTAAAGAAGCAAGGATTTGAAACTCTGTAATATGCAAATAAGTAAATTTAGCATTGTATGATGCATGAAACAAATGCATGAGTTAGAAAGATCCTTAGGTCCACTAATGCAATGTATGTATGTAAAGTGCGTTGTGGAGAAAAGTGTGTAAGAACAGATGTATGCATGACATCCAGAGTATAGAAAAAATAAATAAACACACCCTAAGGGTACCTTTCAGGCAAGATACCTGCACAGAAAATCATCATAGTCATGCCCACTTCGTGTGGGAAAACACCGATGCCCAATGGCATAAATAGGTGGCCTACTCGACAGGCCTAAATGACCCTAATGGTCTCTAAGGCTCACAGAAAAAAAAAAAGAAAAGGGGAGGGGGGTATCGTACCCAAAACCGGAAAGGGCCAGAATCCTAGCAGAAAACCAACGATGCCCACTTCGTGTGGGAAAACAACAATGCCAACCGGCATAATAGGTGGCCTACTCTACAGGCCTAAATGACCCTAATGGTCTCTAGGGCTCACAAAAGGGGGAAAAGCTTTGACCTATAGGGCCAAAGCTTCGTCAGTGCACTAACCTATGGCTGACTACCTAAACATACTAGAATACCTATCAACAATATGTGTGTGGAGTGTAGCAGTTCCGATATGTAATTAAGAGTTTAAGTTGCAGAAGTCATACCTGACCGTGGCGCAGCCACTTAATAGCTCCAAGCAAGTAAATGGTTCATTGATCCCTGATCGTGCAAGACACAATGTACCTGCTGTGGCGCTGCCACTTAAAAGCTTATAAGCAATTGACGCCGCTTAATCGTTGACAATGCAACACCGGATGTACCTCGCAAAGTAAGACAAAAGAAAACATATATATAAGCGTAGATGCCGTTCAGAAAAGAAATGCAAGTAAGTAAGAAAGTATAACTGACAGAAAATGTAAGAATTGCATTTATAGAACACGTATAGGTAGTAAATACTGAATAGCAAAAGAAAAATGCAAGCCTAACCTAGGACTAGAAGTAGTGTCCTAATCAAACCGGTCTAAGGTGTGTGTAGGCTGTGCAGTTTTTGATAGATCCTATGTAGGGTAATTTAATTAAAGCTATTTGCATTTTTTTATTTGTTCAAGGCCAAGGGGAGATTTTAATTGAAGTTTAAATATTAGTAATTTAGGATTGATTTTAGAATTTTATTTTTAGTGTTTGATTGATTACCACCTTTGTTTCACACCGAGGCCGTGAGGTTTATTTCACCCTCCTTGGGGCTAACTTAATAGCCTCGTAGGCCTGGGTTACCCAGTGGCAACCAATTTTTGTTGAATTATTAAGTTGGTTGTAAATTAGAAAAGAAATATAGATTAGGCAATTTATTATCACTTACGATTCGACTTAAACCAATTAAGAAATTAATTTTACAGTTCTGCCATTCCACTGAATCCATTCGTGACGTTGTGCCACCAGGCTCGAGGAACCAGGCCTCCTTAGGACACTTAGCCCCGCAGCCCGGAGTAGTCCATCCAATAAACTTCATCTTTGGAATGGTTGTTATGTATTAAGGGATTTGTTAATTGATTTTAAAGGATTACTCTATGTTTGACCTTAAGAGTTTTTTTATCCTAATGAGTTTAGTTTGTAATTTAATCCCTAATAAAATCTACATCTTTTAGATTTTAGATTGGTTAGGGATTAATTATTAAATTAGTTAAAATTGATTTGAGTTTGTGTTTTAGACTCGTAGTTTAATAATTATAAATGTTGATAATAACATGATTAAGAATTGAGTGTTTTAATAGATTTTTAGAATTAGATTAGAATTGGTTGGTTGATTATTAGTAGATTAAGGAAAACTAAAATCTAGGAAAATGTGTCACTAAATTTTCATTTTGATGTCTCTATCCTATAAGAAACATGCATCCTAAGTCTATGTTTTCTAAGACTCGGTCCTTAATTTTTTGTCCTTAAGTGTCACTAAAGTTGTAGGAAACGAAATGAAGTTTTGTTTTCTAACCCTCAGGATTTTCGTACGAGTGTCACTAGGTTTAGGAATTTATGCATAAAAGTATGATAATAAATAGCAATGCAGTAGAAAGAAAAGAATGAAAATTACAAATAAAAGGGATGTAGGCATTGTTGTTTTGGACACACTCCGTAGAAGTCAAGTGCATCCTATAATATCAACAATGCCCTTTGCTGTTCCCACTCCAAACGAGGCACTTGATATTTTTAAAGACTTCTATCCGCAACACGCTACAAACAAATCTATATCTACTAATGGGATACAAATTCCCAACTCTAAATCCAAAGTAAGAGTTTCCTTTTATTTTGTATTTCTCCCAAAATTCTATATTTCATTTCTATAGAAGCTAACACTAGAGGAATCTAACTCAAACAAGTAAGAACTATCATACTCCCAAAAGGACACTAAAGATCCTATTACACAAATTCAATCATCAAATTATACCTCTCAAAATAACTTGCAAGGACCTTCCAAATGGGCTACTACACAAAATTCTACGAGGAGAAAATCTACCAAAATCTCTTCTTTTTTTTTTGACACCAAAACTCTACAAAATCTCTACAAAATCTCCATAAAATCTTCTACCAAAATTTCCCCTTTTGACATAAAATCCTACCCAACAACCTATAATCAAGTGCCTCCCTTCATTTGGAGTGGGGTAGAAAACCATAAAGCTTTCCAACAAGGAAGTTGTATAAAACCTCTCGTTGTAAAGCCTTCACGAAATTCGTCGCATAAAATCCTTTAATACGAAACAAATCCAAAGCCATCGATAAATCATTTCAACATAAGCAAATCAAGTCTTTTCCAACAAGAAAAACTTCACAAAAGCTTTCGTTATAAAAATTCCACAAAAATTTTGTATAAAGCCTAGCCACACAAAACAACTCAAAGCCTCCTGCCAAAATTCCCAATAATGAAACTATTCATGAAACCTTTTCGACACAAGACATTTCCTAAAATTTTCCAGTCAAAAAGAGACTCGTAAGACTTCCCGAAATATTTCAAATAACATCAACTGACGATGACGAATATAAATATTCCACACAAATATAGATGAAAACATGGCTCTATCTTATGCGAAGAAACTTTGGAACTTTATTCATGAAATGTAAATATGAAATTCGTTAAGGATATTAACATAGAAGAAGATGTATGATATCAAACTACTGCATTTCAAACTAACTTGCAAAAGTGTAATCAAAACATTTCAAACTTGAAATTTTTTTTAACACGATCTACACAAGCTATAATTATTCATGACTCCCTGTTGCACTTATATCATGGTCTAACAACTACAAACATAACAATTTCTCACCAGTAACAATAATGTAGAGATCTCCATAAGATATCGTGACTCAAATAATCACTTTTGTAAAGTACACAACTAAGCTTATGAAACTTGAATGATGATTTACAAAAACATACACATATTCATTGCTCCTCTTTCAAACCTCTCTTATTTTAAAACCATCAAAGTTAAAATGCCGCTTGAAGATTCTATTTAAAAAAAAAACAAAGCAAAGTACTTAAATAAATATCCATGTCAAACAAAATATCATGCACTTAATATCTCATCATGCCTCTCTTAATACATGATTTGCTTGCTTCGTTGTTAGTGAGAGTAAGTTAAATGAATTTGGACCACGAGCTTCCAGAACTTTGCATTTTATATTCATAGTAGAGGCTTTTGTTTTCTTTGTTTTGTAATATCAAAGTAAAGGAAAGGAAATGACCAGGCCATAAAATTCATGACTTTGTTATACAAGTTTCATACTAAACAAATAATTTTGGATGAATACATAAGCATGAACAGCAAAAGACTTTGTTGTTTTCCAACAAAAGCTCACTAAATGCTTGGTATAATCACTGAACATTTTTTTTGACAAATACTAATAAAAACTGCAAATTACTCGGGGAATACTAACAAAAAAAAGAATCATGAAAGAACAACGTCACATGGAAATATGAAAGCATACAGTTGTTAAGGGATGAACATCTTGGTGACAACAGAACCACAACCACCAATTAATTTCACCACAATATGGTGCTTCAAAAATCATCACAGCCATATACCAATCAAGTTCTCTCATTCATGCTACATGCCACCAAGAATTTCAAGCAACTTTCAATCCAAATTTACGAACTTGTTAACATGTCAAATATACAACACTTTGCCAAAAGCTCAAAGTCATTCTCATGTCATGGGAAGGAAACAGAAATAAGAATGATTTCATGCCAATTTGTTTCTCCAAAATTTGAGAGATATTCCAACATAATTGTCAACACAATTTTCATATAAAACTTAAAGAGACAAAGAAGGATCTAGATTTAAAGCGTGCATTAAGGCATCTCAAAGCCTACAAATCTTTTTGTGACCGAGCATGCTTCAAACAACATAATTCACATAACTAAGAAATTTATGGTTGCTTTTCAACAAATACTCACTTCCATGTAACATGCCATAGAATAAAGTCTAAGAAAACTTGCAAATGTATGACTCGAAGAACGAGAAATTTTGTAGTTCATGCTTTAGGTTACTTTTTCCATGCGACAAGATTCATATTGTTATAATGATGATCTTTCAAATTCTACTAATGAAACCGCTCAATTATAGAAACATAGGCAAGGCTCCTCCAACCAATCACTCAAAAATGCCAAATAAGCAGTTGATGCTGTCACCATTTAATAAACAAACAAACTCTTTACCTTTCCAAATTCGTGGATGCTCTTAGAAATATAAACAAAATACCATCAAGCATGTCTACTCCTTACTCCCTCAGCTTAGGAATACTTATAATTGCCATAACTCATGTAGATATGAAAACAGGATAAAACTATGCTTGCTTGCCATATGTATTTCTTTCAAAGAAAAGCCTTTACCATTTCCCAATAAGCAACAAAGCATATATTCAGCATACATATTCAAGCAAAGAAGTAACATGGCTCTTCATGCTTTGTCAAACTGTATAACATGTTTCAAGTACAATTTTCATAAATCCATTGCTCATTTCTCAAACGATAAAAATAAACACATGATAGCAATGTCAACTACGCAAACTTTCATAAAGCTCAACATCGAGGATGAAGGTTTCTACTAGAAATCAAGAGAACTAAAGGTGACCATGAGAATTCCATTCACATTTTTATTTAGTCAAAATAAGCTTTGCATATAAAACACTCATAAGCTCTTAAAGCCATGGAGCAACACATCTCAATATTCAAAAAAGAACATGCACATATCAACACCAAAATCCATAGAGTGACAAATCTTTAACTCATAAATGAGACTCCAAAATATATGGGGTATGCCACAAACACAATATTGAAAGCTTAAACATTCAAGGCTAGATGTAAGCTTTAGTTCTATCAATTAATCTACAAAAATGTTTAAAAGCTTTAGGTTTTCTCTAAACTATTATACCATCACCACAAAAGACAAAGCTCCAACAAGTACAATTAATCAAATCCTTCATACCGTATAAGGAATTAATCTCGATATAAGAACTCAGCACTTCCAAGCATATACTCTTTCCAACAAAACACATGGATTTTACTCTCTTTCTTGCCAAATATGAAGCTTTCATACATAATCCACTTTCCAACAAGAAACCACTTTTGAGATTTCTCCAACATGAAATGATTCCCAATAATATGTATGCTTTTGAAACCTTCTCAACATAAAACATAGATAAACTCTTAAAGCTTAATATAGAGAAAATTTTCATATTTCAAACTAACAAATTTGCTTTTTATATTAAGACCATTCTCCACATAAGAAATTCATTTCAAGAGGAACCCATCAGATTTCCCATAACTTATCTTATATGTTAAAGAATCTGGCTCCAAACTATTTCCAAATAGAAATAAAGATGTGCATCCACTAAAGAAAGACTTAGAGAATTCACCTCTTCTAGCGAGCTATAAAGACAAGTCCATCAAACAATGTTAATAGTAATAACAACAGAAATCTGAGAGCAAATACCCCTCCCTTCATTAAAACATTTTTGCAAGTGTTTAGATCCACAAGCCCTCTGACCTCAAGGACTCATGGAGAATAAGATGTTGTTGAATAAACAGAACACTACATTCCAAGATAATTTGAAATACTTATTTCTCAAAATAAAGAATGAATAGAAAACATCACGAGAAACAGAGCACAAACTCAAGAAGCAAAGCCTCAATATATCCGCTCATTTTCACAAGCAAGCTTAACTAAATCTCATGGATCCTGCACTACTCAAATAATCATATGGAGATAATAGAGATATCCCTTGGAAGAGAAGAAAACCCTTAAAAGAAGGAGAAGAAAAGGGTGAAGGTCACATTCATGCTGTCAATAGAGAAGAATAAAGAGGGGAAGGAGATAATGAGGAGGAATAAGGAAAAAAAGTGGGAGAGAAGAAGAGGAAGTAGGAACAATATGTAATATCAGCTTTTGCTTCAGGTTCGTCCGGGACGAAGTTGGATCGTCCGGGACGATCGGTGCAGGTTGTGTAGAAAAATCATGTTTGACTGTATGGTTCGTCTGGACGAAATCAGGATCGTCTGGACGAAAATAAGTCAGTGAACCCTTCGCCAGGGACGATATGTAATTTTTCGTCTGGACGAAATTCTTCTCTTCATGGATCGTCCTGTACGAATCTCGATCGTCCAGGACGATCAGTATGGATATATATGGAAATGAGATATTTTGAAGAGATAGAAATATCTGAGGAGAGAGAAAGAGAAAAGGAAAAAGAGAAAAGTTCGATTTCGAGGCCCGCGGAGCGATTTTCGTCGTTCGTTGCTGTTGGATAGTTTGTTTATCTCGCTGTAAGGACTCCGAACCTTACTTCTGTTTTCGAAGATATTGTGTTTTGACCGAGTTGTGATCTGTTTTGTGTTTTCGTAGTCGACTTTTCGACATGATTTTGATTTGACACAACTTTCACCGCACAACTTTTAGTATGTTACAGATATGATTATTGTACACGATTCGACTGTATTCTACGAAGATTTTACGGTCGGAATTGATTCTACGCGCTTTTAATTGAATATAATAATATCAAGACCTGAATTGATTTGGATTCTATAGATTGATAGTCTTGCATTGATGCCGTGGTTATTCTGTTGTAATTTGGTGAAATTCAGAATTTGTCTTTTTGCAGGCTTTTTGTGTAATTTCGATAGACTACCGTTACTCTGCCCGATTTTCGTTTGATTTCTGATTTTCCCGGAATTGATAGATTGAATTGATCTGCCTATGACTATTGATATGATCGTTCTTGATTTCTTTAATATTGCTTATTGCATCGATTATTGTATTGATATTGATTGATTGCTGAAAGACAAGTGGAAACCTAGTTGAACGTTGGTTATAGAAACCAACGTGTATTGAACGAACTACAACAGCACTATTGATATTGAACGAACTACAACAGCACTATTGATATAGATTGACCACTACAACAGCACTATTGATATTGAACGATTGATAACTACAACAGCATCATGACTAGTGTTTGGGCTTGTCGAGTAAGACCAGTGTATGAAATTGCATGTATATGATATAGCATCGTATAGATTTCCTGATTTGTATTGATTTATTGATTTTGGATCGGTTTATTGATATTGATTGGATTTATTGAATTGATTTATCGATTGACTACTGGGCATTGATTCTACTGAACGTTGATAGAACATTGATAGATATAGATACTGCATTGATAGCATGAACATGGATATCGTACTACTGCTTATTTGCTTATAGATTCTATTGCCTATAGATTTTATAGATTCACTGTTGCTACTGTTCTACACCGTATGGATTGTTTTATAGATCGCTCTTCTCGATTGACTTCATTGATTAGATCGTACTGATTTGACCGTATCGTTTTGATTGACGAATATTGATTGATTGAATTGATTTATCGATTTGCCTGCCGCTGCATTGATTGGTTTTATTGACTATTGATTTCTGTATTGCATTGACTCATTGATCATGTTCGATTGATTGATTTGACTTGATTTGATTAACCTGCATATTGTTTTCAGTGTCGTGCTTTGATTTCAGTTGTAGGCTTTGGTGACCTGCTGGGCTTTGTAAGCTCATTATATGTGGTCAATGATTTCAGGTGCAGGGCCTCCAGCTTGACGATCTTTCTGCCGAGTTCCGTAGCTTTTCTTTTGTAGCCTTGGTAGGCTTTCTTTTGTAGCCTGTATGGCTAGTGTAATATTTTCTTTTGACCGTACTTTGACTGTTGTATATTTTGTGAATTATAGTATCCGCTGCAGTTTCTTTTCTGTAATGTAATTATCTCTGGCTCTGGATATATGTATGTATGGATTGATATGAACAGCAAATGAGGAAAATTGATAGAAAGAAAAGAAAAGAAGAGGGAAATAGGAAAAAATCAGATGAATCCTTTCGCTACACGGATCTTGGGTTATTACACAATAAGATAAAGGGAGGAAGTAAACCTGCGGCTAGGTCGGACACAGTCGTCGGATCCTACGACTTCTCTGGGCTCGTCGGACCAAAGGGGAGGGGAGAGCCAGACTCTAGTGCTGGCCGAACCAGAGAAAGGCTGGGGGAGCTCGGTCGGGGTCCTCTTGTCCAGGTTCGGTTGGGAAAGAGGAGGTCGTCGGGACGAGGGGTTCCGCTCAGGTCAGCTACGCGAGAGAGCGGAGGGGGAAAGAGACCACCGGCCTAGTCGGGGACTTCCGCCTTCTGGTGTACGCGAACAGCACAGACGGAGAAAGGGGGGACTTCCGCCTGGGGGCTTCGGGTGCCTGAGAGCAAGGGAAAGCCGAGAGCTGGCGAGGGTGAGGGCGTTCGGCCCTTACCCCAATAGCCCCCCGAGAGCCAAGGGAAGATTTTTTTTATCTCTCCCCGCGAATCGAGGAGGAGACCGGCTTCGTAGCCGTTGAGGACCGGGTACGAATCACTGCCAATCGACATTGGTCACCTGATTAAATTTCCTGATTTAGAGGAAATTTCAAACGGCACAGAAAAGGGATTTGGATGCAAACTTGGCTCAAATTGGCTAGGTTTAAAATCAGGCTAGGCTTAATTGATCAAATTAAACTCAAATTCAAATTAATTTGGATCAATTCGAGTTCATATTGGGCTCGACGAGGTCTAATTGAGTTGATCGAAGGCGCTCGAGAGCACTCGAGCGAAAATCGAGGTCAACAATTATGTCTGATGGAACAAAGAATTCTACAACAATTGGTGGATGAATTGCTTGAGAAACAACTAATTCAGCATAGCCTGAGTCCGTGTGCGGTTCCCGCTTTGTTAGTGCCTAAGAAAGAAGGAAGTTGGAGGATGTGCGAACACAGCATAGCAGTTAACAAAATCACAGTCAAATTTAGATTTCCAATGCCGAGGATAGAGGAGATGCTAGAAAGACTAGCAGGATAAAAAATATTCTCCAAATTAGATCTCCGAAGTGGGTATCATTAAATACGAATCAAACCCGGAGACGAATGGAAGAAAACTTTTAAGACGAGAGAAGGGTTATACGAATGGCGTGTGATGTCGTTCGGCTTATGCAACGCCCCGACGACCTTCATGAGACTGATGAACGAAGTTCTCAAACCCTTCTTGAACAAGAGCTGTGTCGCTTACTTCGATGACGTGTTGGTGTTTAGCTATAGTTTGGAAGACCACCTTCAGCATTTGAAGCAAATATTTGAAGTCTTTCGCCTACACAAACTTTATTTAAATTTGGCAAAATGTGAATTTGCTACTGACGTTGTATCATTTCTCGGATTCAAGATTGCTGCTGACGGTGTTAGTGCAGATCTAAGAAAAATTGAATCCATAGTAGAGTGGCCTACACCCAAGTCATTTACTGATATCCGGAGATTTCACGGTATGGAAAACTTCTACAGAAAATTTATTAAGGGATTTAGCTTTATCTTAGCTCCATTAATTGATATTCTAAAACAAAAGCAGTTTCAGTGAGGAGAAGAACACAAAGCCAGTTTCGAAGCAATCAAGATAGCCTTATCATCTGCACCGGCATTGGTTTTACCGGATTTTGACAAGCCGTTTTCAATGGAAACTGATGCATCTACGGTGGGCATTGGAGCTGTCTTGACTCAAGAGGGCAGACCCATTGAACTCTTTAGCGAAAAGCTATGCCCATCTCGACAGAGGTGGTCGATTTATGAGCAAGAATTATACGCCGTGGTCAAGGCGTTAAAATAGTGGGAACACTATTTGCTACCACAGGATTTTATTCTATGTAGTGATCACAAGGCACTACAATATATTAATACTCAAAAAAATATCAATCGCATGCATGCGGGGTGGATCTTATTTCTAAAAAAATTTACTTTTGTGTTGAAGCACAAAAGCGGTGCTAAAAACCGAGTCGCGGATGCCTTAAGCCGTCGATCCGCTCTCATAACGCAATTACAAACGGAGTTCACGGGCTTGGAACTGTTACAGGATCTGTACAAGGAAGACAAAGATTTTGGCAAGATTTGGCTCCAATGCATTAATAAGGAATCAATTGATGATTTTTCCTTACGGCATGGATTTATGTTTAAAGGCAATCTCTTATGCATCCCAAATTCGTCATGGCGACAACGAATAATTCAGGAGGTACACGGAGGCGGATTGGCTGCTCATGCAGGGAGAGATAAGACGTTGGCACAACTACAAAGCAAATTCTTTTGGCCGCACATAAGAAGGGATGTTAGCAAATATGTTGAACGATGCTCAATCTATCAAACATACAAGGGCGGCGAACAGAATACAAGAATGTATCAACCTTTACCGGTGCCCGAATCTATTTGGGAAGACCTTAGCCTGGATTTTGTACTCGTGTTGCCTCGCACTAAGAGAGGGAATGATTCGATTATGGTCGTTGTAGACCGGTTCTCCAAAATGACACACTTTATTGCCTGTAAGAAAACATTCGACGCTCTGAATATTGCCAAGCTTTTCTTCCAGAAGATTGTAAGACTACACGGAGTACCAAGGAGTCTCACATCTGATAGAGATGTGAAATTTATAAGCCACTTTTGGCGGGAGTTGTGGAAAAGATTCAAGACCCAAGTGCAAATGAGCTCCTCTTATCATCCCCAAACCGACGGTCAGACGGAGGTGGTGAATAGAACGTTGGGGAACTTACTTCAGTGCTTAGTACAGGAGCAACCGAAATTGTGGGACGATGTATTAAGCCAAGCTGAATTTGCATTTAACTCCATGCCGAACCGTTCCACGGGTATGTGTCCATTTAGTATTGTTTATACTAAAATGCCGAACATTGTTTTAGACATTGCAGCCATTCCAAATTGCAAAAGCAAAGTAACTGCCACAATGGTGGATCAATTCTCAGATATGTTAGCAACAGTCCGCCTGAAGCTAGAAGATTCCAATGAGAAATACAAATTGGATGCTGACTGTCATAGGAGGAGAAAGGTCTTCAAGCCTGGAGATCTTGTCTGGGTGCGTATGAAGAAGGAGAGACTACCAGCGGGATCTTACAACAAATTAAGCCAAAGAAAATTTAGACCGTTTCCAGTCAGTCGTTGCATCAATGACAATGCTTATGTGATCCAGTTACCTGCTGAATTCAACACTCCCAACACTTTAAACGTTGCAGATTTATATCCATATTATCCTCCGGATAACGATGATAAAGACACAGGAGCTGAGCTGCAACTCTTTTGTGGAGGGGGCGCATGATGCGGAGCATCTTTGTGGGCATAGTCTGCATGATCAATGTATCAGGCACATGGACCGTTGGGAGGGAGACGTCCACCACTACCTTTCTGTTTCATTTTATTTCCTGCTTTAGACCGTTAGTACTTGAGTAAGCTTTTTATTTTCTTAGCTGATTATAGTATACTTTAGATGGAGAAATATATACTCCATAGGAGGGAGAGGGCAAGGAAGTTGATTATTATTCTAAAAGCTATAGAAGTTTTATCTTCCTATTCCATTGGTTTTATTCCTCTGTTTTCCCAGTTTCCATTATGTGCAGATTATCTACATCAAATTGCCTAAAAATCCATGTAATAAAGACTAAAAAATATATGGAGGGGGGTAAATTACCTAAAAAATCATATAATAAAGCTCAAGGTGGATCCACCCCTGTTTGGTTGGGAGCTTGACTATAAACTAAGAGGTTTTGGGTTTTAATCTTACATATGTGATGATGTATGTGAGTTTGCTTTAGTTTGCCTAAATATCAAAAAAGAAAAAGAAAAAAAGTCATATGTAGTGGTCATCTTGAACTTAGTTTCCAGTAGGCACATGAGATCTAGCTTAAGGGAATGCACCAAGGTTTTATATTATAAAATCTTCATCTTTCCCACCAAGCTTGATATGTTAAAATCTCAAAATTTGTATCAGTGATATTCTCCGCCCTGTTTATTTTTTTATTCTTCTGCACGCCATTGCTCTTGGCGCATGCTCCACCAAACTTTAAAAAGCACCCATATATATACAACTATCAAACAGAAGGTACCTCGATCACAAAAAAGATTTAACCATTCCAGTATCAAATTCCAGGAGCAGAACCTACCACTCTCATCAATTTTTATATAAAGGGATGGGAATCTCTATAACAGTAAATAATGAGCTTAGCTTCATAGAAAACATTAACAGTACCAATGCTGTCATGGAATTGGGAAGGAGCCTTATCTCCTCCAATTATGTTTTTTTCTGCAGGAGGTACCCAATTCTAGGGGAAAATTATTACGTGCAGCGTCTAGATTCGTTTGTAAGTAAATCCAGACGTGCCACGTCAACCGGGACCCGGTGCATTTGGGTGACGTGGCGCGTCCGGATTTACCTCCGAACGGTCTAGACACCGCACGTAATAATCCTCCAATTCAAGAGCACACCACACCACCATGTGCAAAGAAGAAACAAAGAATACTGATGCAATCATAATCTTTTTTGCTTATTTAAAAGCAGCATTGGCCAATCAAACATCTATAGATCTCCAATCCAGCCACTCCAAACCTCCTTGAGGCAACAGGTGTAGCCCCGAGACCAAGGCAGAGGCATGGATTTTACCTGGCTAATCGTGCTCCAATTACATAAAATATGCCTGCTTATCACAGTTAATCTTTTTACTACTTTCAATCTAGATTCTTAGAAGTAACATGTGAAGAGACTGTAGGCCTGAGGGGCGACATGTAATGAATCATGAAAGCATGGGATATGAACACCGTAAAGATTCGATTAAAATCATATCTTAATAAAAATTCATGTGTTTCATATGTGCAAAGCATCATCAGATCCTAGGCTAGCCCTCTAGCTTTCTCTTAACAGCAAAACGGGTTTGAGAGACTCGAGATATTATTACGTGCGGTGTCCGGATCGTCCGGAGGCGAATCCGGGCAAGCTACGTCACCTAGCTGCACTGGGTCCTGATGACGTGGCACGTCCGAATTTGCCTCCGGATGCTGCACGTAATAATTTTCCAAGAGACTCACGGTTTTCCTTTATCTAACAATGTGATTGAAATGCTTAATGATTGGTAGGTGAGTGAAGGGCTTGGACAGTTGAGGCTTCTGCCATCAATGATATGAGTCATCCAATGGCTTTGTTCATGGAAGCTTAGCACCAATGATGGTATGATAGAACTGAATTTCTAACTTTAAGGCGTGGGCTCTCAAGTGCTACTAATGGAATCCAACTCCTCACTCAAACAGCTAGTGGAGGTCTCCATCTCTCACTTGCTTTCATGTCCTTACTAGGAAGGGCGTCACCAACTTCTCTATAAAAAGAGAAAATGACCTAAGAAAAATGGTGAAAGACACCACTCTTACTCCTTTCTATATGGGATTGGCTGAGACAGAAGGAGGCCAATGGCGTAGCAGTTAAATTATTAAATGGAGTTAACAATGTTGCTATTTAAGTAGACTTGTAAGTTTTAAAGAAAGAAGATGGAGACTGGACTTCCTGGTTCCTTCTGTCAACAATAATAACTCTTGTGTGGTTCAAGTACTTTTAATCAGAATATGGGATGGGATTCTAGAAGTTCTAGCAACATTTATCAGCAACATTTATCCCATAAATGACTAGTGGGATTTTGAACACCTTTAATGCATTTATTATTTCCTAAGTCTTTTAGGATGATCATGAAAATGCACACCCCTGCCTTGAATGCACTTTAATTGGTGACAGCTAAATGTAGCGTAGCTGTTGGGCAAAAGCTGATTTTCAGGTGTGCATTTCATTAATGTGGTATGTTGTGTTTGGGTTAAAGGAAATCGAGGTAAACAAAATGAAGCTTAGGCAATTAATTTTTGGCTGATGTGAAGGTATTAGATTTGACTTATGTTAAGAAATGTAGAGATAGACTTAAAAAGACTTGGTTCGAAAATATTAAAAATGATCTTTCTTTATTAGATTTGAATGAGAATTTGACTTTTAACAGGATACAATGACGAAAAAAGATTCATGTAGCAGACCCCATATAGAGGGACAAAGGCTTGGCGTTGTTGTTGTTGAATTCCTACCATTCTGCAAAACAATCATCAACCAAAATAACCCTGCTTTGTTTTCAAGAAGCATGAAAATGGATGGATATGAAGTAAAATCATCATGAAAGAATAAATATGTACTTAACTTTTGTTCAAGGGGCTGGCTGTTTGGTTTGCTGCAAAATGACTGTAAACAAATTGCAGGAAATCTTATGTTGTGTATTTGGTATGCTGCAAAAGTGTTACATTAATGCCTAGCTTTTAATTTCTTTCCTTCTTAAACTGGTAAAGTGGTTGAAACTAACCAAAAAATCCCTTAGAAACATGTTCCAAAGAAGTAAACGACTTGAGTGCTGAATTTGCGTTGGCACTAACAATCATAAGTGAACAATAGTGTTATTTTCATTAGAATGCCAGCTTATTCTATAATCATGCCATTTTAATGATAATATGGTGTCTTGTCAATAAACTAATCCTTTGTAAGTTAGCTACAATCAACTTTATGTGAGTTAATTTAGTCAATAAAGTATTGCCATCAAAATATCAATTCAAAATCTCAAAGCACTAACATAAGAGCCAAAACAACTTTAGTGCTAATATATAGTCTTGTCATTAAATTTACTTATAATTTGTAAATTAGTCATAATCAACTTTTTGAGAGTTAATTTGTTCAATTAAGTATTCTAATCAAATATCAACTTAAAATCTCGATCATAAGAGTAATCAGAGTATAAGTCGTCAATGATATGCATTCTAATTTCGGAATTCTAGGGTTGCAGAAAGCCTGGTTAGTGGATTAGCTTCTGAAAGCTTTTTTTTTTTCTTTGTTCTTTTAGGGAAAATACTTCTAGTGCTAGTGATTCTTGGTGAAGCTCCCATGCTCTTCACAATGGAAATTGCCCTCTAAATGTTTGGACTAAGGTGCCTGAAAGTAACTTTCAGATTTTTCCAGAAAGAATGATCTGATAAGATTAACTTGAACCTAAAAGACAACCTGAAAATGGTATGCAACCTCCACGATTGATGAGACCCAGGATCATTGCTAGAGATGTATTTCTTGGGATTAAAATATGCTTCAAGAAATTTCAAAATAATCTGTTCGATATTTCACAAAAAGTCAACTTGTTTTGGCACTGATGCAATGATTTGAATGTATCTAACTAAAATAATCAATTCTTTCCCAAAAGATAATCTGCTTCTTCTAATCAAATTGTGAGTTGCACTATAGCTGCTACGATAATGGTGCTTATCATAAACTATTGCCTTAGAATAGGAAGAAAATACTGTTTATTTCATGCTTAACAGTCGATACGTTATCTTGTATCACTCTCCAAATCAGGAGAGATTATTCTGTGCAGACACCGGACACAACTTATAGTCCAGAGGCCAATCAGATGCAGCCACGTCATCCAGTACCGAGCTCAGTACCAAGCTCGATACCGAGCAATACTGAGCCGCAGTACCGAGTAGGGGTGCATGGCGCATTTTTATTGGGCTCTGGACGGCATTTGAAGTCCACACAGAATAATTCATCCCAAATCAGCAATCTACCTTTTGTGCAGGGGAAAAAGCCAGCTCACCACAATCAAGACCAATGGTTCTGCTTCTTTTATCAATTATCAGTAAACATAGGTGCTGCTGCTGTGGTCAAACGTTGCTTAAAAGACAAAGAAGTACAGCTCATGTAAGACTGGGCATTTGCATGGCTTTTGAAAGGGCAAACAATTAAATATAATAGGTTTCACGTCCTCCGTTCTACCTGCACATAAACAAAATAAATGCAGCGTGGTTCTGAGTAAACTATTTTAGATTAGCACTTTTTTAACTATACTTGTGGTAGAAGTCATGCTTAATTATTTTCTAAACACCATAACTTTCATATACAACCCTTGTAATTGCTCTAATGGCCAATCAATCTACGAACATTCAAGTTCACAATAGTGAACCCAAGATTTAAACGAAGGAGACAAAAGGGGTTAGGCCAAATTTAGGATAGGGGTATCTGTCATTTTATGCATAATTGCATGATGATTGATGGACAAAACTTTCATTAATATGTATAAAGAGAAGATAACATATCCAAAATATACGGGAATGTAAGCCACCCCCATCCACCCTTCACCACTGCTTCAGGATGAACAAGTTCGATATAGAGAACAAAAAAAACAATTGCTATTACTTACTTTTTTCCTTGTACATGGAAATAATTACAAATACTTAGCTGCTTGTGAAAGGGTCAAGAAAGCTAGTTTACAATGCTTTGAAGCCCAACTAAGATCCAAAAGGGGAGGGGGGAGCAAGGAAGGAAAGAAAGACGAACAAAAGGCACTCAATTTTTCCTTCCTAGAGGAAATACATGCATTTTCTACCCAACAATCCCACCCTTTGCTTTAATGGGTGGTGCGGGGCACATATTTTATCCAATCTACACCATTGTACAAGACTTCAAGGTAAGTCTCTTCCACTCCACTAGCCGTTGCAAGAAGTCCATAACCTTAGAAATAATTTCAGAGAATAAAAAAATCAGCAACTTGACATTTTCAAGACAAACAAAGAAGGTTACACAAGAGTAACCATCACGTGACCCTTGAATAACTGGACCAATATCAAAAATATCCAAAAGCACTAAAAAGTTCAAAAAACAGAGAGACTTGGTGTTAGTTAAACATACCTCAGATGGCTCTTGAAGAGAATAAGAGGCGCTTGTTTCCTTGGGAATTTTAGAAACCAGTATACCAAAGCCTTGTCCTCTGTTTCTCAACACCTAATAGTGATGGAAATAAATAAATAAATAAATAAAGGGCAAAATAGTGAAATCATACTACGAAACATCCGGATGATAAAACTGTTGACTATTCAAAATTATAACAAGAAACTATATATATATATATATATATATATATATATGTATATGTATATAGTTTATCATGTGGCTGAAAAATAAATACAAATTAGCAGAAAATTCAAGTTCATGCCATTCCTACTGAAAATAAAATTTCCACCTCAAATCATCATTACATATGATATCACCAGAAAACACTCAGGATAATGGATGCTATAGAAATACTTCTTTAATGGAATGACATTAGCTCTTAAAACCCAAATGTGTGGAAGCAATGTATGTACCCAAAGACAAGAAGTTTGAGCAAACTCTGATATTTTGATAACAAATAACAACCTTGCATACCTTGAAAGCATCTTCATCTGTTAGATCATCACCAATATAAACAGGCAACACATCCTTGCTGTCTGCGAATCCTGCTCAGAAAACATTATGACACAACCTTACAAAGTTTTTAATAAACTGTGGGTGAGCTAGTTTAATAGATGAAGTTTTTGGATTCGAATCTCATCTAAATCAAATATATGCTTGTTTGACACTCACCATTTAAAAAAAAAATAAAAATAAAAAATTCGAAAAACTGGGACAAAAAGAAACAAAACTATGAAAACGACTTGATGTAATATGTCTAAAACCTGTCCTATAACTTACCAAGAGACTTTAACAGGAACTCCATGGCCCTCCCTTTGTCCCATTTAATAATGGGGCGAATCTCTAGCACCTGAAGGCGAAGAAGTCCAAGAACTTGTCACACTCATGCTTTAAAAGCAAGCAACAAAACAAATTATCCACGGTAAACTTTAGCAAGTGGCTTAAAGCACCAAAATTTCTACCTTTCTTCCTGGAGTTAGCCGTAGCTTTGGGTACTCTTTCAACACCGATTTAACTCGATCGGCTAAAGCTCTCCATCTCTAGGAAGAGAGAAATAACTCATCTTTTTAAAAAAAAAAGTAAAAAAAAAAAAAAAAAGAAAAGCTTAGAACTATAATATGATTCAGTACCTTTTCATCCACACATCTAAAGTGGACCGACACACAGAACTTGTTGTTCTCCACCTTGGCCCCAGGAGTAGATTTGGTCGCTTCCAGCAAGGTTCGATAAACCTTTATAAGATAATCACACAGACGCCTTTCAATACACAGTCACATATTCCATGAAATATTGCTGTCAGCAATAAAGTAAAAACTTCAATAAGCCATAAATCACACCTTATCTATCATCGGGAGGAACTTACTAGCTGGTTGAAACAGAACGGCTTTGCCCTGAGCCCGAAAAAAAGAAAAAAAAAATATAAATATAAATCCTAACAAAAATCCTATTTCGAAGCACAAATGGATACTTATCAGTTTATTTTCTTAATTTTATTTTCAAATTTTAATTTTTTATGGAGGAGGAAGAATCTTGAAAGCACTAACATTAGGTTTCTTCAAACTGGGTCCCTTAGCTGGAACTTTGATGTCCATGCCATGGCTACCAGCATAGTACAGCTCTGCCAATCTCACAAAGCTGTAGACCTGCCCACCAGCAATCAAGAGTTCTCTTTCTCAAAACGGCAAAAGAAAATGAGCATAAAGAAATACAAAGAGAACCACGGAGAAAAGAAAATGTACCTTGTTCCGGCACCGGCCACTCACAATTGCCGTTGGGAAATACCGCGCCACATCTCTAACCGCATCTCTCATCTGGAATCAATAACAACATATAATAATGCCAGAGATGTTAAAACTCATATAAGAAGCAGATATGAAAGCAGGTCACAAACCGCGTCGGACATGAAGGCACGGTCGGGGTCATCAACGATGGGTGAGAGCGTGCCGTCATAGTCGAGAAACATCACAACCTGCTTCCCAATCAACGCTTTTGTGATCTCATCGAACATGCTCAGCGCCGACGGGTGGCTCAACTGCGTTCATTACCATAAACCCATTAACCAGCAAAGAAAATCAAAACCCATATCACATACAGAAAAAAAAAATCCCTTAATCGCTCACCATCCAGGTCGAATGCTCGTGCGGACCTGTGATTGAGGCGGAGACACCAAGAGTCGCCGCCGACTTGTGCTTCGGCGAAGAGGCTTCCATTGTTTCAATCCATACATTGATCCTACCACTTCCACCATTCTCAGAAAGATCCAGCTGAGGCAGGCACTTCCGTCTGATGCCGAATCCGCCTCTGACGCCGCCGGCGGAAGCACCACCGCCCTTAGGCGGCAGATAAGGGAACATCGGCGCCGGATTAGCCACCGCAATCTCCATCGATTCCGGTACCACTACATTCTGATTCGTCATCTCCGATCGGAAGCAAGGGCTTTAGGGGCTTTAGAGTGAGATTGGTAGGGAGAGCTAAAGAGCTTAGAAGGGTTTGTTAATGCCTCAGTTCTTGTCCCGGTGCAACTGAGAAGTGGGGAGAGCTGTATTCTTATAGTTGGTTGCGCACGAGAATCCACGTTAGCGGGTCCCACCCGTAGCCCGAAATCCGGTGGGGCCATCCGCGAGGGATAGGGGCCCACACGCCGTCTTCTCCGTCGGGTAGCCCGGTGAGCGTGCCAGCTGGATATCTCGCACGTGCCAACCATTGTCTCCCTCTTGTGGCTCATACGTGTTCTTAGTCGGGGCCCCCACGCGTCCGTGCTACCCGATTTCCCTTCTACATATAAAATATGCCCCCCGTTTGCTTCGTATTCGGAATGCTGCTGGCCTGCTTGTAGGGGTAATTTTTTGACACGACTTGAAACTCAATCCGAATCCGATCTAATAAAATTTGGGTTCGGGTCAGCCTGAACCTGAAACGGGTCGGGTCGTGTTCAGGTTCAATAAATTAATCTGTTTTAAAAATCGGGTCAGGTTCGGGTTGATCCAGCAACTTGAAATTGACATGAAAACTCGTATTTGATCTAAAAACTAGAGATTGATCCGTTTTTTATCCGAAATTTGAAGATTGACCCAATTTTGACCAAAAAAATTAACAATTTTGGGTCAATCCAGGGTCATTCGTGTCGGGTCGGGTTGACCTGGACCCAAATCGGGTCGGGTTCGGGTCCAAAAATCTGACCCGTTTTTAAAACCGAGTTGACCCGAATAGTGCTGAGTCAGTTCCAGGTTCGACTCGAACCCGACCCATTGATACGAATTGACACCCCTACCTGTTGGGTATTATTCCGTCAATTAAAAAAAATAATAATAACAGCTCAAGCTTAGCTTAATAAAAGGCTGGCGAGTCTCATTTAGCGAGCTAACGAATTAAATTTATATAAGCTATGATAAGTATTAATTTATTCAAAAGATATTGATATCAAAAGTATAAGCTTAAGTATAATATTATTAAAAATATGTAAAAAGTTTTTATTTAAATTTCTTATTTTTAATTATTTTTTATTATTTCTTTTCAAATTTATCATTTTTTATTAAAGTTATAATCATATTCACTTTTTTATAATAAACAACTCTATTGGTTAGCCAACACAGATTTGTAGAATTGAGCTTAAGTTTGAACTCAAACTCTATTGATTGATCCAACCCAAGTTCATGTTAGGGACTGTTCGAGCTTATCTCAACTCATGTACTTCTATATTGGGTAATAATATATATATATATATATATATATATATATATATATATATATATATATATATTGTAACTTTGAAAAACAAATTTACTAGGAAGCCTCATTCTACAAAAGTTTTTAAAAATTATTTTCTCTATAATAATTTTACAAAACAGTAAGAAAGCCATCCCAAATGAAGGCTAAATTGAATTTAGTTTTGGATAAAATAGAATCAGCATACATTCTAATTAAATATTAATAAAAATATTTTTTTTTTCAACAACAAACAAATTAATTATAATTATTTTAAAATGAATGTAATCTATAAGTAAATAATTAATTATCACTTTATATTTATCTTAAAATAATAAAATATATATATTTTAAAATTTATAAAATCAAATTTTGATAAAGCTATTATATATTTTTCTCATGGTTTTAACTTTGTAGTGTATTTGATGTTATATATATAGAATAGAGAAAGACTGATTTAGTTGGGACCATCTGATGAGAAAAAATGAAAGAGAGTGAAAAAAAACTAAATTTATTCTCTGTTGACTCCACATTCTCGCATATAATTGAAGGTTTGCACGCATTATTTGCCTCAATGAAAGTGCCAACTCAAAGACTGAAACTGTCTTCCACAATGGGCCAAAAGAAACCCATGATGATCAAGTGCTCCCACTCTAAGGAACAATTATTACGTCCTCCGATCGGACGCAAAAGAACGTCCTGTCGGAGGCCAAATCCCGCCAAAAAACAAGTTGTACCGAGAAAATACCGAGCAATACCAAACAATAACGAGGAATACCATCATTTGAAAACCCAATACCGAGTTATACCGAGCTAAACCGAGAAATACCGAGTTATACAAAAGTTGTACCAAGTTTTTCCTAGAAAAACTCGGTACAACTCGGTATTTCTCGGTACAGCTCGGTATAACTCGGTATTGGTCTTCAAAGAGCGGTATTTATTGTTAATATCAAATAATACCTAGTTGTACCAAGCAAATACCGAGTTTTTTTGGCCGGATTTTGCCTCCAACCGGACGTTCCTCTACGTCCTTACACCGGACCAAATAAAAGTTCCACTCTAAGGGGACTTTAGTTTCATCCCTCTAAAATTTAATAAATAGATCATTTTTTAATGTAAATATGTAAAATAATTTTAATAGAGAGAGATTTATGATTTATAGAGAATTTTAGAGTTATGCTTATTATTGATTGATACTGACCATCGACTGATATTAATGTTTTTCGTCATTTTATATTAATGATTGCAATCATCCATCATCGTCATTAATGTCAGCCCTTGTTTGTAAATGAATAATGAAATTATAGTCCTTATTTAGATGGTTTCTTACTTTGTCAATATTATGTGTAATTATTTAATTTATTTTAGGCCTTTTTAATTTAAGGCATTTACTTTAAATAAATGTCTCTAATCATCTATCACCTATCTTTGCCTTGAAATGAATAATATAACTATAGTAATTATTTATGGTAATTTCATACTTTAACAATATTATCTATAATTATTCAATTTGTAGTAATTTTTCAAAAGCATTTACTTAGGATTAACTTTATTTAGGGAAGACTTAAGCTGCTTTTGGAATGACTTTCTTATTGCTTTCTAAAACAAATTTTTAATATAAAAATTTTTCAGTTCAAGAAATTTTTATATTAAAAAGGTATTTTAAAAAACAATAAGAAAATTATCATCCAATTTTGAATATTATAATTGTCATATATTCTTTCAAATCACTTAAAAGTAAAAAATAATCATATTCCACAACATCATATCCAATACTTAGGAATCTATTCATCCCTTCATAGCCACTATCCTCTCCTCTCACAACCCCATCAAACTCACCAAACATAAATCATTGTAAGCATCATTTAATGCCTTAAAAATAAGGTTGATAGAAATAAGATAACTTCATAGAATATTATAAAATAATGATTTAACTAAGAAATATTATAATTAAAAATAATCCCAAAGCTTAACACTGGTCCTCAATCGGCCTTGTTGCCATTCATCACTATTTCCCAGGGCTAGTCATTAACCAACATTGATGCCAATTGTTTCCGTCTTTTGAGACCCCTCAATCACTGTAATTTAACTCTCATCTTTCCAAAAATATGATCTCTTATCTCCTCTCAATAATATATAACTATGCAAGTGAAGACCCATAGAGAGGAGAAATTATTCTGTGCGGACACCGGATGGCCTCCAGAGGCGAATCAGGAAGTGCCACGTCATTTAGTTGTGAACCGATGTTGTGTATTGGGCGATGTGGCGCATCCTGATTCGCCTATGGGCCGTCCAACGACTGCACAGAATAATTTCTCCATAGAGAGCGGGGAATCTATGTTAGCCATTAGTTTAAAAAATAAAATAAAATAATAAATATAAAGTTGGTAGAGACTCACAATAATGTAATGATGAAATAGTTAACTTTTATTCCTTGTAAGGTTAACTAACAAGTGGAAACATATATGAGATGTGAGTATTAATTAAATAATGAGAGCCTCTTCTAATCTTAAGAGGACCACGGATTGCTCTATGAGTGATTGAAGTGAAAGTATATTGCTTTCTTTTTAAACAAATTGCTGGATGCTTGTGAACAATGTGGGGGACTACACCTTTTCAATCCACAATGCTCTTCTTCACACTTTTAATATTGATTTTTATTTTATTTTATTTTTTTTACTTTTTCAAATTAACATAGACTGATCCTCAAATTAAAAGTTGATATCTTTGATGTTAGTTTATGCATTGTGGCAAAGGAATAGGATCATCTGGGCTGGTTCCTTTGTTATGATATCAATGGCCCTTTTGATTCCAATTATTGGTAGCTAAGTTTATTTGATCAATAAAGTATTTTGCTAACATATGGCTCATAATTGTACATTTATGAAGGAGAGCACAGATCGAGTAATAGTACTGTCGTGTGTGTTGGGATTGTAAGATTTTCAAATTGAGATGGCACAATTTGTGGCTCAATTTGTGATGAATGATATGAATCTCGAAGCAATTGGAAGGTGAAGTTGATCATAATTTTTAAGATGTAAAAATTCTATCAAATGTAATATTTCTTCTCAACACATCAGTTGTTTAAATCGCTGAATTAAATAGCTTCAAGGATAAATTCATGTGAGCCAAGGATAGTTGACCAAGGCTGCCCTATTAGGTCAATAATCCTGTTTTGTAGTTAGATGATATTAGTCAAAAGGGTCTAGTTGAGTGATGGTAGTCAAAAGGCCGAAGCCGGGTGTTAGTGTTCAAAGGCTAGTAGTTGGGGGAAGTTAGTTGAGGGATCATAGTTGGGTAATAATGGTTAAAGGGACATAGTAGGGCGATGTTTGTTGGAGGTCCATTGTTGGGAAATGGTGGTCGAAAGATTATAGTCAGACGAAAGTGATTGGAGGATCATAGTCGGGTGATGATAGTTAAAGAATTATAGCCATACGAAATTGTTGTAGAATCGCAGTTAGATGATAGTGGTCAAAAGGATTGCGATCGAGCGATGGTGGTTAGAGGATTGTACTCGATAATGAGGGCTAAGGGACTGTATTTAGGAGATAGTGGTCATAAGACCATCATCAGGTGATAGGGTTAGAGTATTATATTGGGGTGACGAAGGTCAAAAGACTGTAGTAGGTGGATGAAGGTTGAAGGATCATAGTCGTGTGATAGTAGTTGATCAGAATGATTGTAGTCACTTGATGAGGGCCATAATTAGAAGACAACAATTGAAGAATCATAGTAGGACGATAATAGTCAGAGGAACGTAGTAGGGTGATGGTGTTCTGGAAACCGTGGTTAGGAGATGAAGGTCAAAATATTGTAGTCAAAGGACAGAGAAAAGAGGATTGTAGCCATGCGGTAGCGGTCGAAAGGATCATAACCAGGTGATTGAGGAGGAAATATCATAAATATGCAATAATGGTTGGGGGACTATATAGTTGAGCAATAGTGATTAGAGGACCACAATTGAGCAATGAAGAGTAGAATATGATGGTTAGGTGATGGTTGTTAGAAGGATCATGATCGTGCGATACAGATAAGAGGATCATGGTCGGACAAGGATAGTAGAAGGTTGTGTACATGTAATGCCTCAAGACCTAAATTGGAAGAATTACATCTTTTCTATTTTAATAAACTTACTAGAGCCTCTAATTTCTATTTAAAATAAAATAAAATCTAGTACAAGTAATTTATACACATCAAAATCTTTAACTCATTCATTTATCAAAATATAATTTATAGTAGCTAGAAGATTACTTATAATGTACATCAATCTACCTCACAAAGCTATTTACTAAAGAAACTTTAGATTTTCGATCAACCTCACTCTGTATAATCTTGATCCCTTCCCTGACACACACACACACACAGATATGGAGCGGTGGTGCTCTTAGAGCCTTTGAGCTCACTTGAATATAAAGCCAATATTAATTATACCTCCTTTATACGAGAATAAGAGTCTCTATTTATAAAATTTTTAGAGTGAAATTTCTTGTAAATATGAAGAATATTTAGGAAACTCCATTGAACAACTCATTTTTTCCTTAGGTCTGAAGTATTCATTTAGCATTTAAGTGCCTCAATGATATCATAATTAAATGATATTGAGCTAATTTAATTTATCTAATTTAAGCATGGGAAATTGGAAGATCACTTGATCATCCAATTAATGCCAAGAAGCTTTCAAGTGCATGATCTAGACTTATTTGAACTCGGATCACATCACTTTTGATGTACAAGGATTAGTTTGTCTGATAAAGACGTTCAATTCGACTATAACTTTGTTAAAATCAGAATTTGAATGATCAAAAATTTAATTATGAAACATTTCAATCTAGATAAACATCAAGATTTATGCATGATTAAGACGATTTTTCATGACTATCAAATATAAATTATCAAATTTTTAGCTCTGGATCCTAGGGCTACCAGCTATGTGAAGGAAAAATAGAGAGCTTTGGTGGAATGGCACTGATGTTGGGACCCTATGGACTAAACAAATGTAGATTTGCTGCATAGTGCATACCCTACGGAGCCTAAGAAGAGTTTAGTGCTCTACTTGCATGCTAGCTTCGCTTTAAAAAAATAAAGAAAACAGCTGTAAAACAAGAAAAATAAAAATTACATCGAGAGAATACACTGTAAATTTATATAAAAATATATTTGTAATAAAAATTATAAACAATATGATTTTTACTTTAAAAAATATATTTGATTGCTATTTTATAATACAAAATAATTATCTTATAATATTTATTTTTCTAAAGACTATCTTGCGAGTGATCTGCTTGTCGAGTACCTATTTTTTATTCAATATTTTGGGTTCGTCCGGATTTAATCTTAACATGTGACGCATTTATATTGGTTAAGATAATCCAATATCAAATGATAGAAAGAAAAAATAAATAAATAAATATGAAATCAAAATTTTATTTCTTTATAAGATTTGGTGTTCAAGTTGTGATTTCTGCCTTTTTTTTAGTAGTGATGCACGATCTATATTTATTTTGCAAATAAAACCAGTTTTAGAAAAAAGAAACTTAAGAAAAGAAAAAATTCAGCACTAAATACAAAGAGAAATTACTACGTGCGGAGTTCGGACTTAAGATTTTCATCAAGATATGAGAGTTTACATAGTGTGTACAGTGTGCACACACTGTATACACTCACAATTAGGACATAATAATTTCTCAAATATGAATTCCAAATTATGTAGTGCTTTTTTTGCATCATCTTTAAAATTTATATTCAAATTATGAATTCTACATAAAGGCTCATCAATGATAAATACGGGGAGTTGAAGATAATAAATTTGTATTATTATAGACTTATTGTATTCAACTATTTTACATTGCAGTTGATAAGTAACTTCAAGAGCAGAATAATCGTCTCACTAAGATTAATGATATTGATTTTTTGTCATTTGAGTTTGTGACACTCTAACATTACTGATATGTGCACTAGTGATCATGAGTACTCATATTTGAGATAGATTAATGTTCTTGAAGAAGAAATATTTAAATAAAAAAAGATGATATGTATCCCATCATTTACATGATTGTTATATCATCATTCATGTTACCAATAACTACTGATATGATGAGGATTTTTCAGTAATGAGGATTATTAGTAGTCATCAATTACATAGTAGAATAATTGATGAGTTGCTCAATGAATGCTTAGTAATTTACATTAAAAAACAACATGTGATTTTATTTTCAATAACAGTATTATGCAACATTATAAAAAATATATATATAAAATAGGTTATAAAGCTTGTGACCATTATTCAATTTATCGATCATAATATAATTTGATAAATATAAAACTTTGCTTTAAAGTATATATTATACATTTTGTTCTTTTTATATATTATTTTATTTATATATATAATAATTTTACCTAACCTAAAAAAAGCTAATTCCGCCCTTGTTTACGATCACATTTGTTAATTTGGTGGAATAATTATATTTATTCATAATTTAAAATATTATGTCTAAAAATTTTATATCTTTATTGACTTATTCCTATCTTTAAATATTATAAACATATTTTTTAGAAGATATGATTATTTAAAATGGAAAATAAATTTGTAATAATGCTAAAAATATATTATCAAAATTACATATTAAAATTCTTATTTTTTTGAATAATTAATAAACTAAAAATAAAATTTAAATAAATGGATCCTTGGAATAACATCTATTAACATATATAAAATGGCTTCAAATAAATTTAAATATTTTAGACATGCTCAAAGAAATATAAAAAAAGCTCCAATATATATGTATCAAAATGTTTCACAATAGAAAAGAAAATAATTAAACTTAAGATAATTATGAATATTAAGTTATTAAAATGATTATGAAAACTAAATTTAATATCTGATGCAATATTTAGATGGAGAGAAAAATATATGATGATGATGAGTAGGTCAAGTCCACATACAATTTCATATTGTTTATCTAATCAACCCCTAGCGTCCACGAGAGATTATTACATGTGGAGTATCTGAAAGTAACCTGAAACCAATCCGGACATGCCAATGTTAGCAATAAGCATTTGTATACCGGTTTAGCTTTACACGTGGCACGTCATCACTGGTTAATGTCTTTATTTCCTGGCTATTTAAATGTACCCGTACTCTGATAACGAATATAGAAAATCATTTTGCCTTTCTTTTACATTTCGTCTCTGTTCTCTCTCTCTCTGTGCCGTCTCAAGAAAGTTAACATGGTATCAGAGCAGGCTAGAGCCTGAGCCATTCCCTTTCTTCTCCCTCCTCCCTCCCCCTCTTCCGATCCGACCTTCCCGTCGTCTTCATGGCCTCATCAGCGGCCTCGACGGACTCCACCACGAACACCGTCAACATCACCGGTAATCTCCTTGATGCCCATCCTATTCCCCCTCAGCTCAAATTTCTTCTAAGCAACATCAAGGGCATCATCTCCATCACCCTTACCGTCGAAAATTACCCTATCTGGAGCTCCCAAGTCTTCAAGATCTTCAAGGCCAATGGGTTCGAAGGCTTCTTGGACGGTACTCTTCCCTGTCCCCCGGTTGATCACACCTCATCGACGTCTATTTCCCATCAAACCTGGACACTTCTTGATCAAAATTTGGCCGCAGCCCTCTACTCGGTCATCTCCCCCAGCATCCTTCCCTACGTTCTTTCTTTAGAACACTGTTCTGACATCTGGCAAACTATCGCGCGTCGCCTTCAATCTTCTACCCGCTCTCGCACAATCCAACTTCGTAACGAACTGCACCACCTAACTATGAAAAACCAAACTATGTCTCAGTACCTACTTGCCATCAAATCCAAAGTCGACGCGATTGCCGCCACCGGCAGCCCACTTGATCCCGAAGATGTAATTCTTTATACCCTTAACGGCCTACCATCTCAATACCAAGCCTTCAAAACCGCCATTCGCACAAATCTGCAACCAATCAGTTTGGACGACCTCTACACCTTGTTATGCAGCGAAGAACAAAATATTGCCCAAGAAACCATCAAGGACCTACAGAATTTGAATATTGCCGAACCTTCCACGGCTCTCGCTGCCTATCGCGGCCGTGGACGTGGCTGCAACACCAACAACAACCGCGGTCGGTCCTCCAACACTTATCGCAACAACCGCAACCGCGCCGACAAGAACACAACCTCTCCCATGACGTGTCAAATCTGCTTCAAAACAGGACATTCGGCGCTAAAATGCTGGCACCGTCACGACCCCAACTACACGGAAGAACCTACCGCAACTGCTCTATTCTCACCTTCGGAATCAGCGGGCTCAACTAACTGGTTTCTTGACAGTGGTGCTACCAGCCACCTCACATCAGATTCTTCACAAATTCATTCCATCCGTCCATATACTGGCTCCCAACAAATCACAATAGGTAACGGACAACAACTCCCGATTCACCACTCCGGCAAAGGTATTCTACCCACCCCCTCAGGTAATCTGCATCTTAATCACCTGCTCCACGTCCCGAACCTTTCTTTTAACCTTATATCTATTCATCGGCTTACTCAAGATAACGCTTGCACTGTCACATTCTCTGCTAATGACTTCTCCATCCAGGATTTGAAGACGGGACGTCTTCTGTTCAAGGGTCCATGTCTTGACGGCTTATATCCTCTCCGACCCACCACATCGCCTACCACACTCGCGCTGTTCTCGGCTCAAGAAATCCCTCATCTCTGGCACAAGCGGCTCGGTCACCCGGCGGCTCCCACCATTCAACATCTCAAACAGCATATTCCCTCTCTTTTTACTAAATTTCACTCTCTGCATTGTAATACTTGTAGAGTGGCTAAGAGCCACCGATTAGCTTCTTCCATTTCTACTAGCAATACTACGAAACCTTTCTCTTTAATTCATTCTGACGTTTGGGGTCCTGCCCCCACCACTTCTGTTCATGGTTTTAAATTTTACGTGGTTTTTATTGACGACTTTTCTAAGTTCTGTTGGATCTATCCAATGCTTAATAAATCTGAAACGTTCTCAAAATTCTACGAATTTAATAACATGATCAACAGACAATTTGACACCAAAATCAAAATCGTTCGCTCGGACGGAGGCGGAGAATTTATCAATTCTCAATTTAATTATCTCTTCAAACGGCTTGGCATCCTTCACCAATACACGTGCCCTTATACCCCTTCCCAGAACGGTACTGCGGAACGCAAACACCGTCATCTTCTTGAAACCACTCGGAGCCTTCTCATTGAAGCCAAATTGCCTCAGGCCCTATGGACGGAAGCTCTCACCACCGCAGCTTACCTAATCAACCGTCTACCTACCAAATCGCTCCACAACTGCAGCCCATACCACATCTTATACCACCAACCCGCCAAGTACAACCACCTTAAGATCTTCGGCTGTCTGTGCTATCCCTGGCTCAGACCATATCACACTACCAAACTCTCTCCGCTCTCCACTCCCTGCATTCTTACCGGATACGCCTCGGCACAAAAAGGATACAAATGTCTTGATCCTCAAACGGGCAGAACTTACATATCTCGACATGTTATTTTCAACGAAAATATTTTTCCTTATTCTCAACTAACCATGCAGGACACGCCCCAATCTCAGCTACCCAACATTCCACCGCTCCTCATGGTACCAATTTCCTCCTCCAACGTCAATGTTCCAATCCCCTCAACAACACAGACTCCTCCGCCAGACGTCCCTTCCAGGATTACTTCAACCACACCGACACCAAATACTGAATCTGTCAACCATCCCACTCAATTAGCCACAACCTCTACGGCCTCTACTGGTCATCCCATGGTGACCCGCTCCAAGTCAGGTATAATCAAATCTAAACACATATTCAATTTACTTCACACCCACACCAACCCAGATCCCACGTCATACACGGAAGCTGCTCGTCACGAACACTGGCGCACCGCCATGTCACAAGAATTTCAGGCATTGCAATCCCAAGGTACTTGGGATCTTGTTCCACCCGATCCTCAACAGAACGTTCTTGGATGCAAATGGACCTTCCGAACCAAACATCGTGCCGACGGCTCCATAGCACGATACAAAGCTCGCCTGGTTGCCAAAGGCTTTGATCAAGAATACGGAATCGACTACCAGGAGACTTTTAGCCCCGTCGCAAAGATCCCGACCATCCGTATTCTTCTGATTCTCGCTCTTCACCACGCATGGCCGATTCATCAACTCGACGTATCGAACGCCTTCCTCCATGGAAAGCTGCATCACACCGTTTACATGACTCAACCTCCGGGCTTCGTCGACAATCTCCAACCAAACTATGTCTGCCAGCTCAAGAAAGCCCTCTACGGACTCAAACAATCACCTCGTGAGTGGTTCTCAACCCTTTCTGGATATCTACATACTCTTGGTTTTCAATTCAGCACCTCTGACAGCTCCCTTTTAATCTACAATAAAAATGGCATACGTATGTACTTCCTCGTTTACGTGGATGACATCCTGTAATATCTCGTTCCCTTACTGTTCCTCTCTGATTTGGATTTTCCTCCCAGAATCGGCCAGGACGAAGTTTGGATCGTCCAGGCCGATCAATGCATTGAACAGCTGATTTCTGGTGTGTTTTCTGGAAGAATTTCTGCACAGATCGTCCAGGCCGATCGTGAGATCGTCCAGGACGATCGTACTGTAGAAATGATCGGCCAGACAATAGCCCTGGGTGAGGTCCAGGACGATCAGGATTTGGTCTGATCGTCCCGGGACGATGTGAACATCGGCCTGGCCGATCAGTTCACAAATATAAGAAAATCAGCTCGTTTTGAGGAGAGAGAAAATCATTTTATAAAAACGAAAATATCTGAGGAGAGAGAAAGAGAAAGGGAAAAAGAGAAAAGCTTGGTTTTGGAGGCCGCGGATCGCTTTTCGTCCGACGCTGCTGTTGGGAAAAGTGAAGATCTCGTGGTAAGGACTCCGAACCCTGTTTCTGTTTTCAGAGATGTTGTGTTTTGACCTAGTTGTGATCCGTTTTGTGTTTTCGTAGTCGACTTTTCGACTTGGTTTTGATTTGACACAACTTTCACCGCACAACTTTTAGTATGTTATAGATATGATTATTGTACACGATTTGACTGTATTCTACGAAGATTTTACCGGTCGGAATTGATTCTACGCGCTTTTACTCGAATAGAAAATAATCGGGACCTGATTTGATTTGGATTCTATAGATCGATAGTATTGTATTGATGTTATAGATATTCTATTGTAATTTGGAAAGATTTGGATATTGTGTCTTTTTGCAGGATTTTTGTGTAAATTTGACCGACTGCCGTTACGCTGCCCGATTTTTGTACGATTCCTGAATTGTCTGAAATTGATAGATTGAACTGATATGCATTGATTATTGATATGATTGCTTTAATATCGACTATTGAATTGTTTATTGATTGAATTGACTATTGATACTGATCGCAAGTGAAACCTGGTTGAACATTGGTAGAAGATTGATTGATACCTGTACAGGATGGTGGGCCGACGGGCTTTCCTTTAAACATTGATTATTGATATATTGAAGGGAGACATAAGGAGTTTATTGATATGCCGACGGGCGAAAAGAGTGACGACTCTTATTGATTGAACCAATGTATTATGGATTCTACAACAGCAACATGACCAGTAGTTTGCACTTGTTCAGTATATAGTATTGAAATGCATGTTTACTGTATTGACTCACGGATCTATTGCTTTATCGATTTCTACTTTATTGATTGATCGGATTTACTGTATTGTACGATTTCATTGATTTCATTGATTGATTATCGAGCATTGATTACTGAGCATTGATATAGACATTGATAGATATAGATACTGCATTGATAGCATGGACATCGTACTACTGCTTCTAGATTCATTGATATTGCTGCTTATAGACCTATAGATTCACTGTTGCTACTGTTCTATACCGTATTGACTGTTTATAGATTGATTGTTTCGTATCGCCTTTCTCGATTGATTTCAATTGATTAGATCGTATTGATTTGACCGTATTGATTTGATTGACGGATATTGATTGATTGCGTTGATTTATCGAATTGCCTGCCGCTGCATTGACTGGTTTTATTGACTATTGATTTCCGCTGCATAGACTCATTGACCATTGACTGACATAGATTAATTGACTGTGATAGATTGACATGCATATTGATAGCATAGCCGTGCTTTGATTTCAGTTATAGGTATTAGGTGACCTGCTGGGCTTTGTAAAGCTCATTATATGTGGTTGATATTTTCAGGTCAGGGCTCGGGAGCAGGAGATAGGAGTTGATTCAGATCTTCAGGTTTTAGTTCTTTTGATCGATTGATGATTCTTTTGTACTCAGGACAGGATAGATTTCTCTACTTGTATTGATAGTTTAGTTCCTGAGTATTGTACATGATGTTTTGAGATATGAATCGACTGTTATATTGATGTTTAATTTTTATAGATGTTTGATAGATCGCTTTTTGAAGGTTTTAGATAACTCTGGTAAAATGTTTGGCTATTGATCGACATTCTTTCCAAGTTAGATCTTGGGGCATCACAGATTGGTATCAGAGCAGTGTTATTGGAAGAATGGATTGTTACCAGAGTTGTAGGATTGGATTGAGAGATCGGGTAGATTGGGTAGCCTTAAGAGCTTCATTGGCATACATCGTTGCATGTGTGTATCATTTGTTTTGAATTGTGCAGGTGAAAAAGATATGGATCCTCCAGCAGAATCCAGTGTACCAAATGAGCAGCACAGCGCAGCCCAATGCCTTCAGAGAGTATGATGCAGTTGGCTACTGCGATTGCACATGTTATGGGGGATGCCCAGAGCAAGATGAGTGGAAGCAAGGAAGAAGAGGTAGACAGACATTTGCAGATGTTCCACAAGCTGAAGCCTCCGTTGTTCAAAGGGGCTGTAGGACCACAGGCTGCTGAGGATTGGATCATGAGGGTGGAAAAGATTTTGATAGCATGCAGTGTCCGGGGAATAGAAAAGTATCATTGGCAGTATTCATGTTGGAGAGTGAGGCAGAGAGATGGTGGATCGGACAGCAGAGAGAGAAATTCCAGGGGAAGACAAATGCTGAGATCACCTGGGATGAGTTCACTACAGTATTCAGGATGTGGTTTGTACCACCGTCAGCTCAGCGACAGATGCAGGAAGCTTTCATGAGATTGGAGCAAGGCCGCAAGTCAGTGATGGAGTACGAGGCCGAGTTTACTGCTCTTGCGAGGTACGCTGCTCATCTGATTCCTACGGCCGAGGAAAATGTTATAGATTCCTGCACGGATTGAACAGAGAGCTGAGGCATCCACTAGTACCTTTCCGGATCCATGAGTTTTCTGAGCTAGTGGAGCGAGCTCGATTGATAGAGATTGATCTGGCGACACCGGTACCGAGGTACGAGGATACCAGAAGGAGGAGAGATGACGTACGACGAGATGATTCTGGTAGAGACAGAGATAGAGAGAAGAGAAGCAGATATGAGAGTTCGAGAGGATCTGCATCGGGATCTGCGTCACGATCAGCATCGATAGTATCGTCTGGTGGTTCTGGCACGTGCATTCACTGTGGTAGACGACATGCAGGTCAGTGCTACCTATTGACGGGACAGTGTTTTCACTGTGGACAGCAAGGACACAGAGCAGCAGAGTGTCCTCAGAAAGGACTGGGTGGAAGGGCTGATACGGGTACAGGACAGCAGAGGACTGTTGCCTCGAGGGCCTACAGTGAGAGATCAGGAAACCGGATGGATGATAGGACTGTCAGAGATCAGAGGGAGACGGTTGCGCCACGACCTCCAGTGGTGCCACGCATCTACAGTCTACAGAGTTTACAGCATCAGGATCAACAACGACCAGAAGGTTCTACTGGTAAGATTGATTTGACTAACCGATTGCTATTGACATATGAACATTGCATATTGACATTTGATTGATTGCATTGTGTGTTCTGTATGGATTCCGACGAGTTTTGATTTAGATTTGGTTTTCGATCGATTTGTTTTGCATTGTCGTTTTTGCTTCGTACCTGTAGGGAAATGTCGGGACGACATTTTTCTAAGGTGGGGAGATTGTAATATCTCGTTCCCTTACTGTTCCTCTCTGATTTGGATTTTCCTCCCAGAATCGGCCAGGACGAAGTTTGGATCGTCCAGGCCGATCAATGCATTGAACAGCTGATTTCTGGTGTGTTTTCTGGAAGAATTTCTGCACAGATCGTCCAGGCCGATCGTGAGATCGTCCAGGACGATCGTACTGTAGAAATGATCGGCCAGACAATAGCCCTGGGTGAGGTCCAGGACGATCAGGATTTGGTCTGATCGTCCCGGGACAATGTGAACATCGGCCTGGCCGATCAGTTCACAAATATAAGAAAATCAGCTCGTTTTGAGGAGAGAGAAAATCATTTTATAAAAACGAAAATATCTGAGGAGAGAGAAAGAGAAAGGGAAAAAGAGAAAAGCTTGGTTTTGGAGGCCGCGGATCGCTTTTCGTCCGACGCTGCTGTTGGGAAAAGTGAAGATCTCGTGGTAAGGACTCCGAACCCTGTTTCTGTTTTCAGAGATGTTGTGTTTTGACCTAGTTGTGATCCGTTTTGTGTTTTCGTAGTCGACTTTTCGACATGGTTTTGATTTGACACAACTTTCACCGCACAACTTTTAGTATGTTATAGATATGATTATTGTACACGATTTGACTGTATTCTACGAAGATTTTACCGGTCGGAATTGATTCTACGCGCTTTTACTCGAATAGAAAATAATCGGGACCTGATTTGATTTGGATTCTATAGATCGATAGTATTGTATTGATGTTATAGATATTCTATTGTAATTTGGAAAGATTTGGATATTGTGTCTTTTTGCAGGATTTTTGTGTAAATTTGACCGACTGCCGTTACGCTGCCCGATTTTTGTACGATTCCTGAATTGTCTGAAATTGATAGATTGAACTGATATGCATTGATTATTGATATGATTGCTTTAATATCGACTATTGAATTGTTTATTGATTGAATTGACTATTGATACTGATCGCAAGTGAAACCTGGTTGAACATTGGTAGAAGATTGATTGATACCTGTACAGGATGGTGGGCCGACGGGCTTTCCTTTAAACATTGATTATTGATATATTGAAGGGAGACATAAGGAGTTTATTGATATGCCGACGGGCGAAAAGAGTGACGACTCTTATTGATTGAACCAATGTATTATGGATTCTACAACAGCAACATGACCAGTAGTTTGCACTTGTTCAGTATATAGTATTGAAATGCATGTTTACTGTATTGACTCACGGATCTATTGCTTTATCGATTTCTACTTTATTGATTGATCGGATTTACTGTATTGTACGATTTCATTGATTTCATTGATTGATTATCGAGCATTGATTACTGAGCATTGATATAGACATTGATAGATATAGATACTGCATTGATAGCATGGACATCGTACTACTGCTTCTAGATTCATTGATATTGCTGCTTATAGACCTATAGATTCACTGTTGCTACTGTTCTATACCGTATTGACTGTTTATAGATTGATTGTTTCGTATCGCCTTTCTCGATTGATTTCAATTGATTAGATCGTATTGATTTGACCGTATTGATTTGATTGACGGATATTGATTGATTGCGTTGATTTATCGAATTGCCTGCCGCTGCATTGACTGGTTTTATTGACTATTGATTTCCGCTGCATAGACTCATTGACCATTGACTGACATAGATTAATTGACTGTGATAGATTGACATGCATATTGATAGCATAGCCGTGCTTTGATTTCAGTTATAGGTATTAGGTGACCTGCTGGGCTTTGTAAAGCTCATTATATGTGGTTGATATTTTCAGGTCAGGGCTCGGGAGCAGGAGATAGGAGTTGATTCAGATCTTCAGGTTTTAGTTCTTTTGATCGATTGATGATTCTTTTGTACTCAGGACAGGATAGATTTCTCTACTTGTATTGATAGTTTAGTTCCTGAGTATTGTACATGATGTTTTGAGATATGAATCGACTGTTATATTGATGTTTAATTTTTATAGATGTTTGATAGATCGCTTTTTGAAGGTTTTAGATAACTCTGGTAAAATGTTTGGCTATTGATCGACATTCTTTCCAAGTTAGATCTTGGGGCATCACACATCCTACTCACCGGGAATTGTCAACAAGCAATCAAACAACTTCTGGATAAACTCAACAGCCGATTCACCATGAAAGATCTTGGCCAACTGTCTCAGTTCCTTGGCATCCAAGTCGCACACACACCATCCGGTCTCTACCTCAGTCAAGGCTCCTTCGCACAAACAATTCTTCACCGTGCAGGTATGTTAAATTGCAAGCCTGTATCAACTCCCTCTCAAATTAAAAACAACTCCACTAACCAAGCTTCTCTTGCATTTGCTAACCCATCCCTATACCGTCAATTGGCCGGATCGCTGCAATATTTAACACTAACGAGACCGGACATATCATTCGCCGTCAACAAAGTCTGTCAGCACATGCAAAATCCGACCAACTTGCACTTCGAATCACTCAAAAGACTGTTGCGGTACATACACGGCACCCTTCATGTCGGCTTGCCACTATCAGGTGGCGATCTCACGCTCCGATCCTACGCCGATGCCGACTGGGCCGGTGATACCAGTGACAGGAAATCAATCACCGGATACTGTAACTTTCTTGGCCACTCTCTCATATCATGGAGTGTCAAGAAGCAAAACGCAGTTGCCCGATCCTCCACCGAAGCAGAATACAGGGCACTTGCCGCTGCAGCCGCCGAAGTCACCTGGATACGCCGTCTTCTGCACGAGCTAGATTGTCCGCAACACTCTCCTACACCTCTATACTGCGACAATACTTCAGCCATTGCCTTGGCCAACAACCCCGTATTTCACGCCCGTACCAAGCACATCGACGTCGACTGCCACTACATTCGCAATTGCATCAAAGAAAACTCCATACAAGTTCACCACATATCCACGAAAGATCAAATCGCCGATCTCTTCACCAAACCTCTACACCAGTCCAGATTTAAATTACTCTCCAACAAATTGATCAATCCTCCGGATACATCAATTTGAGGGGGCATGTTAGCAATAAGCATTTGTATACCGGTTTAGCTTTACACGTGGCACGTCATCACTGGTTAATGTCTTTATTTCCTGGCTATTTAAATGTACCCGTACTCTGATAACGAATATAGAAAATCATTTTGCCTTTCTTTTACATTTCGTCTCTGTTCTCTCTCTCTCTGTGCCGTCTCAAGAAAGTTAACAGCCAAGTCATTCAATGCACTGGGCATTGAGTGATGTGGCAAGTTCGAATAGGCTTCCGAATATGTCCGAACAGGCATGTGATACTTTTTCACCGTCCACACACTCTCACCCCACCATGAAACCATTTAAAGCTCATTCAGCTCTCATCTCTTATAATTGTGCATGCTCAAAAGAAGCCATTAAAATGCAAATACATGCAAGCAGCTGAAGAAGCGACCCATGAGAGAGGAGACAAATGACTCTCTCTCTCTCTCTCTCTCTCTCCCTCCCTCCCTTTCTCTCTTATATATGAGTATTTAATTTGATTGTGGCCTTTTGGCCTTTATTGTGGGTGGTGTGAAAGATTAAAGATGATGTGGACTTGACAATTGCAGCTTTAAGGCCATGCATGGAAAGGGGAAGTGGTTGACAAAAGGCTGATAAGCTCCACTCTCTCCTATACAACTTTTTTTTACTGGTAAGCTCCTACACAAGTTAATTGGAGCTGGAGAGTTGAATCTATACGTATTAATTTTTAGTTTTTAAGTCATAATGTCTCTTTGTGTCTCTGTTGTCCTATTTAATATTAAGAAATTTTTTATCAATCAAGCAATCATCCTTATAATATGACAAAAGTCTTACAATTAGAAGCCAAATTTAATAAATCTCTCTCTCTCTCAGCCCGCCCGCCCCCCCCCCCCCCCCCCCCCCCATATTTATATAATATACTAATATGATAATTTCTCTGAATTTTATCTCTGGCTTCTGTCATCAACCAGCTTTACATGACAGATCGTTATATGCAACATTGGTGGGTGTGCTATTTTCATGGTTGTGGTAGAGTCAATAACAGTCTGCCTCTTTTGAAAAGAGGAGAGGGGTTTATCTTCAGCTGGGTGAGTGGTGCTGTAGCTCAGTAGCTGGATGTATATAATTCACTCATCTTTTTTAGTTGGTTTCTTGTTGTTTTCTTTGCAGGTGGTTGAGCGTCTGACATGTTTGAGCTTCACTTGTACTGGCTTGTTTGTACCTAGAAACTTCTTTTTTTATCCTAATTAGGCATTTTTTTTAACGAAACTTTGATGTTTGATTAGTTTGTTTGTGTAACTTGAGGATTAAATAGATACTCTTTAGTGTGCGCTACAAATAATCATTAAATTAAGATCATGAAATTTGGATTGATAGATTTGTCTGAACCTTTCCTAATTAGGCATGCCCTCTTGCACTCAACATGCTCTTGGATGAGAAGCATTTAGATATGATGCATTTTGAAACTCATAATGATTGTACGAGTCATGACAACATGAGATTCACATTGAAATGGAATTTTCCTAGTTTATGGCTTTCGGTCTTCCAATCTTAAAGTTTTGCCCATCTTTTAGATTCTTGTTGCACAATCATTTCCCTATCATTATTATTGCGTTCTGAAACATTTGCAGCGGTAGAGAAATATATAGTTTAACATCCAAGCATTGTATGAAGATGTGGAACATAGATAGATAAAAGAGAGGGGTGCAAGAGCATTAAGAGACATCAAAATTTTTACGTGGAAAATCCTAAAAGGGGGAAAACCACTGAGCCTGACCCAATTGAAATAATTCACTAGTGTTTGCTGTTAATTATAGAGTATATTACATAGTTGGAGTTGAGAGAATCTAATGACATGAGAGATGTTCTCAAGCGGGTATTGACATTATCATTTCGTCAGTAGGACCGTAGTAGTGCGATAGTGGTCGGAGGGACTATAGACGGCAGATGATGGTGGTCAGATGGACTGTAGTCGATAGATGAAGGAGATCGAAGGGAACTGTAGTCGGCGAGTGACGGTGGTCAGAGGGGTCATAGTCAGCGAGCGATGAAGGTCACAAGTGTTGTAGTTGACGGGTGACAAAAGGTTGGAGGGATCGTAGTCGATGAATGATGGTGATTAAATGGATCATAGTCAACGATCAACGGTGGTTGGAGGGACTGTAGTCGGCGAGCGACGGTGTAACCGTAGTCAGACGACTAAGGTAGAGGGGATCGTAGTTAGCAGGTGACGGTGGTTAGTAGGGCTATAGTCGACGAGCAACGATGGTCATAGAGACCATAGTCGACATGCGATGAAGTTCAGAGGGTTTGTAGTTTGCAGGTGACAGAGGTTGGAGAGACTATAGTTGGCGAGCGATGAAGGTACGGTTGAAAATATATATCGTAGTAGGAAGGCAATGTAGGTCGGAGTTGATCTTGGTCGGCGGGCAACGGTTGTTGGAGTGGACCAAAACATTTGGACTAACTACTGATTTAAGCAAAATTTTTGATTAAATCTAACAATATTTCATATAAACTTTTCTAAATATGTAAAACCATTGATGCGATAAACTTATTTTGATGATCATAACAAAAAAAAAAAAACATTTACTAATATTTAACATCAACCGAGTGTTGGATTGGTAAATTGCAAGGATTGCTATGAATGAATTTACCAAATTGCGATGACTCAAAGTACAAAAAATATCTATTTAGTCATTAGTTTTTCGTGTTTTGAAATGTATTTGGAATTGAATATTGGTTTGGCCCAAGCTCTAATGTTTACTAATTCTTAAAGCATTAATTAAATAATATTTCTTTTTTAATCTTAAAATTTAAGTAAATAAATATTTATATTTTAGCAAAAATTTTGTGCCTATTTTTTAATAAAATTCTTTTTTATATTTAATTATATAATTATATAATTTATTTATAATGACAAAATTAAATCCAAACTATCATTTCATTGGATTCATTTAATTTCTTAGAAGCAAAATTAGATATAATATACTAATCTTTTTTATTTAAGATTAAAAAGTTATTAGTTTTTAACCATTTTATATCAAATATATTGGTTAGCCAACTTAGAACAACACCATAGAAAGCCTACAGCTTCTCTGCAAGCAGCCATGAGAGTTAGTTTGTATAGCCAACAGTTGACTGCCCTTACAATAAAGCTAGAGCATGTCCGAAAATCACAAGTGAATCTGCACATGTAGATACTTGAGGAGCTTCAGAGAATGAGAGATCAGCTTAGTGGAAAGCAATCTGCATCGGCTAAGCGGGAGAGTGAGGGTACTAATTATGACTAGATTGTCTGTGCAGATGAACATTTTGTTGGGTTGTCAATATATAAGAATTATACTTTTAATTTAAAGGTGTTTGATAATTGTAGAAAAGTTATGTTATTGAACAGTTTTTTGCAAAATGTTTAATTATGTTTTGATCTATTGTTTGTGCAATGTTGAAATATATACTATTTTCTACTATTATGTAGCATAATTGAGTAATTGACATGACTGCCATGTTGAAATATTAAAAAAATTGATATGAGGTGGTGTTTTTTTTTTTAGGGAAATTTACATACATACCACTTTATAACATCCTATTTACATATCTAACACCTAAAACTTTAATATTACATGAATACCACCCTATATTATTTTAATATCAAATATACCACTTACATTTCTTTCCTACCACTCATATATTTCATTTCTACCACTCATATTTGATATGAAAATGAACTATGGGTGGTATGTATGTAATATTAAAGTTTTAGGTGTTAAATATGTAAATAACATAGTATTAAGTGGTATGTATGTAAATCACCCTTTTTTTTATCATTTGCTAAAGGTTTTTGACAGATTTCCGGTAGATTTTTCGGAGGAAACGACGATACGATGAATTTGAAACAGATTATTGGTGAAACATTTACGCCTGAATTTTTGGCGAAATGTTCCACTAGAAATTCTGGCGGATCCCCCCAGTGGAACATTTTGCCAGAATTTTCATTGAATTACCGGTGGAATTTTTCGCTGGCAAATTGTCAAAAATTCTGGTGGAGCATTCCACCGGGGAATATTGAAAAAGGCGTTATTTTTTGGCCACGTAGATCCCCCAAAAATCTGTCGACTGCCGTTGGAAATATTTCCGGCTAAAATTTTCTTCCGGTAATCCCTTTTCGTGGTGCATTTTTTCTGGCGAATTAACTAGAATTCGCCAGTAAACAACAATTCTGATAGATTTTAGCTTGTTTTCCCTCAAGTAGGGCTGCCAGAAAAAGCTGATTTTCCTTTAGTGGTTGGGGAATATCACTATGACGTTGAAATCAATTTTATGATGATATGAAAAGTTAATAAAGGTGAGACTATCTTATGTAAATAGAAAAAAAAATTAATTGGAGATGATTGATTAGTAATATAGAGCCATTTTTTATTTTTAATTATACAATCTTTAACAATTAATTGCAATCAAGGGTACATTACCTCTGAATGGATGAATGATATAAGAATTCAAAAATATAAAAAGGTTATCAACAACATGTGAAAACAATATTTCTAAATAATACAAGTTTTATATCATCTATAGAGCTTCTCCTTTTGTTCAAAAAGAATTATAGCATATATTTCTAGATAATGCAAGTTTTATATCATCTATAGAGCTTCTCCTTTTAAATTATAGCATATATTTCTAGATAATGCAAGTTTTATATCATCTATAGAGCTTCTCCTTTTGTACAAAGCTCTCCTAAGTTAAATATGATCACCCACTCTATGCTTACTTCTACAAACTATTAAGATATTTAATGGAAGCACTCAGGGACGGAACCAACCATAATTTTTAGGGAGGACAAACATATAAGTAACTATTGGCAGATATGTCGGGGTCCAAGGGGGCAGAGCCCCTTGGCGGGCCGAGTTTTTCCCCGCTAATTACACCTCTACACATTGTGTTTAATTATAATGGGAGTGTGGGTCTCCGAAAGGATTCCGCTCGTGTGGTTCGAACGCAAAGAGTACGATCACACTATCCCGTAGGACAAAATGGTCGTAGATCTTTGCACCCGGCACAAGCAGGCCGATGGAAGAGCAGATGGAGTTATATATACGATTAGCTATGGAGGATAGCGGCTTTCACCTACGCACCTCGATGGATAATAATATCTATAACCCTAAATTCACGAGATTTCCCCTATCCGATACATCAGCATTGAATAGGGTTTATTTGATTGTGGGGATCGGTTTCCTACGGGCGCAAGCCCCCGTAGTTAATTACATCTTAGACCTTGATCTAAGAAAACTCTCGATTAGGGATGTTAGATTATCTCCTCTAAAGTGGGTTTAGTGCAAGGGATTTCTAGGTTTTTTCCTAATCAAAGGGGAATGTCCCAACTTGGCTCGATCAGTTATACAGGGTTCAGTCAACATCCGCCGGTCCGAGAAAGAGAAAACTGGAGAAAAGAAAGAGGCCACGCATCTCAAACAAGCACGAGAGAAAGAAGGAAGTGGCGTCATCCGTGTGACGCGGATGGGTAGGATTTATAGCTTTCAGAAGGAATGAAAGCTTACCCACCAATAAGGTGTATAGTGGTTCACTCGTACCACTCACCTTTAGATCCTAAATCTATAAAAGATGTAGTATCGTACACACGATACTAACATTTACGACCTAGCTAATGCGATCTGGACTTACTCCTTGTCTGACAAAGGAAGCCAGCTAAAACCACCTAGTCGTATAAAATCCATGCTGTCCAGTCTTTATGAAGAAGGGTGGGTAGTTTAGACACTGAAATCTGGGATCGACAACTAGAGAAATTCCTAATTGATCCCATACTTATGAATGGTATAATGCTCCTAAAACTAATGCAATTAAATCTTAATTTTAATTAGTTACTAATGCAATTTATGCTGGTTAAAGTCTCCAAATCGAATATGTATGAGTTTTTAAAAAAGGCCTTATAAAATAATTTTTTTGAATGACTAAATTTCCCCAGGTCCGGCACTTCATCCTCATAGGCCAGATTATCCGGACTCTACCCGCAGGCGAGGAAATTTGTCTAGGAGGTGAGAGAATGCATGTATGCCACCCCGGACGATTCCGGCTATTCCCTAGAGTCGTTATGTTTCTATGTGAGTTAATCTTAAATTTTATTAAATAATTACGAGTAGAAAAATTTTATTCCTAAAGAGCCTAACGGTCAGACACAAGCACATGCAAGAAAGAAACCTATAAAAAGCATGCCGGTTCTACTGCGCAAACAAAGTAAGTAAATCACAACACAGAAACAAATCCCACGAAAAAGAGTGTCCATGGCAAGTGCCATACAATATTACATCACAGAGTACAGTAAGTAATGGTGGCCGGGCTCCACCGACAACAACCCGGGAACGACGCAAATCTTAAAATAAGGCATTTTTATACTTCTTCAGTCTTCTTCTTCTCTTTCTTGATTCGTCTTTGGATCGTCTTCGCTCTTCCTTTTGGCTCCTCGTAGTGACTCTCCTAAGAAGATATCCAAATGAAAAAGGAAACCCCCTGTAGGGGTTTACTTTTCCCTTTGGACTCCTCGTAGTGAGTGCTCCAAAAGGATATTCAAATGAAAAAGGAAACCCCCTGTAGGGGTTTACTTTTCCCTTTGAATTCCTATCTCTTTAAAAATGCCTTATTTTGAAGATTTTCACAAAATATTACTACATCTCAAATACATTACATCAGAAAAGAGAAAAATCTAGACTCTCCTGCAGGGGTTATCCTAAGCAGTTATAATAAGAAAAATTCACCCAAGCAGTTATATATGTAAATAAAAATGCGCACATCAATTACTTGGCCGTGCTCTGATTATTGGGGGCTAAGCAGCTGAAGCAGGTACCTAAAGCAGTTATATATTATTTATTAATTTTAGCCCCCTTTAGCAGCATTATATGAGCACGGCCACCTGCAAGAAGACAGCATTAGTATCAAGGAACGTACCTAACCTATGGGTATTCTAACGTCACAGCCACAGTGCAGAAAGAAAACTAGAAGAACATCACAGAAAAGCATCACAGAAAACCCACGGAAAAAGCTACCACAAGTACTAAGCAAACAGCACACGGGTCACATGCAGAGCGTCACAACAAAGTACAGAAAAAGTAAAACAGAACAACAGCCTAACCTAGAGCTAATAGTCGTGTCTTATCAAATTCATCTAAGTGTGTGTTGGCTGTGTGGTCTTGGTAGGTCCTATATAGGGTAGTTTTAGTTAGAGTTGTATGTATATTTGATTTGTTTGTTGAAAAAGAGCAAAGGAAATTTTAATTAAAGTTCAAATCTTAGTGTTTTAGGGTTGATTTTAGGGACTTTGTATTTTTAACGGTTTGATTAATTATCACCTTTGTTTCACACCGAGGCCGTGAGGTTTATTTCACCCTCCTTGGGGCTAACTTAATAGCCTCGTAGGCCTGGGTTACCCAGTGATAATTAATTTTGTTGATTATTGTAGTTTGTTGTTAAAAGAAAAGAAAAGGATGAATTAAATCATTTCTTAATCAAGTTTGAATTATGCCAATTAGGAAAAAAATTAATTTTAAGTTTTGACGCTCCATTAGATTCATTCGTGGCGTTGTGCCACCAGGCTCGAGGAACCAGCCTCCTTAGGACACTTAGCCCCGCAGCCCGGAGTAGTCCATCCAATAAACTTCACTTTTGGAACGGGTTGTTGTGTATTAAGAGATTTGTTGATTATTTTTAGATGATTATTCTAAGTTTGATCTTTAAAAGTATTTTATTCCTAATGAATTTAGTTTATAACTTAATCTTCTAATACCTTCTACATCTTTTAGATTTTAGATTGGTTAATAACTAATTATCAGATTAGTTAGAATTGATTTAGGTTTATGTGTTAAAATTATGATTTAATGATTATGATTGTTAATTAAAATTTAGTTAAGAGTTAAGTGTTTTAATAGACTTTAGGAATTAGATTAGGATTGATTGGTTGATTATTAGTGAATTAGGGAAAATAAAATCTAAATCTAGGAAAACGTGTCGCTAAGTTATTGTTTTAATGTTTCTATCCTATAGGGAGCATGCATCCTAAGTCTATGTTTTCTAAGACTCGGTCCTTAATTTTTTGTCCTTAGATGTCACTAATGTTGTAGGATCGAAAGTGATGTTCTTCTTCTAATTCCTAAGACTTCTACACGGATGTCATAGGATTTTAGGGATCTAAAAATGAAAGCAATCCTAAATATATAATTGAAGTTTCTAAGGACCTAAGGGGGGGAAGCGCACGATCATCTAGGCCCCTAAAGGTTTTCTAAGTTTTAGTAAACTTACAGCACCGGGGGCTACGACCCGGTGGTTCCGCCCGTAGCGCCCCTACTAGATGAGTAGGGACGACTGATGCTTGAATCCCATTGTCCTAGCCCCAGCTCCAAGTGCTCCTTATCCATTGCTTTCCAAAAGGTACCTCGCAAGACATAGAAAAGACATGTATTAGAGCAGTTCTATAAATAATAATATAAAGCAATAGAAATGCGGTAAAATAAAACTAGAACGTACCTTTTGTTACTTGTCGAGTCGTCTGTCTGTGAATCTTCCTTAGTTTGTAGGTGTGCGGTGCCAAAACACAGAAGAAGCAGTGAAGAAACTAACAAAACTAAGCAAGAGACAACTAAATGCGAAAAATAGAAAAAGAACGAAAATCGAATACGAAAAAGGGGTGTAGGCATTGTCGTTATTGGATGCACTTTGTAGAAGTCAAGTACATCCCATAATAGCCACAATGCCCTTTGCTGTTCCCACTCCAAATAAGGCACTTGATATTATTGACACACCTACCCACAACACACTACAAACTATGCTTAAAGTAACTAAGGGAAATAGACTTTTAAAGCTAAACTTAAAGCTAGACTATATCTGTTTTGTATTGATTCCAAAATTTTATACTTTAGAGACTAACATTCAAGAGAGAATCCAAAGGAGTAAGGACTGTCTTGCTCCAAAGAGGACACTAAGGACTTCTAACATAAAGCTACTAAAGTTTAGATCTCCAAAATTCATTCTTTAGAAGTGACTACTAAGAGGACTTAACTCACATGGCAAAACACTAATCATTCCTGAAAGACACTAAGGGGTCCTACTAATTAAGTCTAATAACAAAATTATAGATTTCAAGATGGTTCACAAGGACTCCCAAATGGATTACTACACAAAACCTCCCAAAAGCTGTCCACCCAAAAAAAAAAAAAAATAACTTTTCTTTTCATTTTATTTTGACACAAAAACTCTACAAAATCATCTTCCAAAATCTCTTCTTTTTGACACAAAATCTACCCAAAACAACCCACAATCAAGTGTCTCTCCCTTCGTTTGGAGTGGGGTTATTTGTAAAAACTCCTCAATGAATGGGCATTATGAAGCCCATCGTCAAGAAATCTTCACAAAACACACTAAAAAAAAAATCATAAAATAATTTGCAAAAACTTGTCACAAAATTTCTCGGTACAAAAGAAAAGACTCACAAAACCTTCACAAAAAAAAAAAAAACTTTCAATAACCATAAACACTCGCAAAGAAACAATGGGAGCAAATTATAAAAAACTCAATTTTTAGTACAAAGCAAATCACAACACTTTTCAATAAAAATCGATTCATAAATCTCCATTTTTTTTTTAACACATGAACCATATGAAAGCTTTCCATATTCTGTTCTCCCACAATAACCCAACCCATTTTGATCTTCCAACAAAACTTACATAAAATATTTGTGTAAAAGAGGCAATACCACTCAATATCTCAATGCAACTTTAAATGAATCTCATACAAAACTCACATTTGGCGCATGAGACATAAACCTTCCAATGATTTCTATTTAATGCAAAACTTCACTTCAGTTTTCCTTCCTCATCAAGAAGCCAAGGAAAGGAAATAAGAATGCCAAACAACTTCATACAAACTCTATTTCAAAGACATAAGAATTTCTTTTGTTCCAACACTTACAAGATGTCCCAAATAATTTCCTCAAACAAACACAAAGGAACGTTTGGAATCCTTCTTCTCACAAAATAGAACTTCAAACAATCTACACAACTTTTCTACAAAATCCTTAACACCAAATAACGAATTAAATGTAGAAAGATACTTCAAGAGGCTACAATTTACGAATAAAGCTTCAAACTTGTAACAGGCCATCATTCATAATTTGACAAGAAACACCTAAACTCTTATATATGAAGTACCTTATAAAATCTCGCCTTAAAAGCTCTTTCTCGGATAAAGCAAATCACCATTGCTCTTTTTCAAATTGTATCGCATAACAACCTTTGGATACTCACATCTCATTCTTAAAACAATTTGGGATACGAAGCAAATAAAAGAAAGCATCTAATCAATTCTCATAAAAGTTTGGAACATAAAAACGCATCAAAATCTGCATTTTATCCATACCCAAAGCAGTTTGGAATTTGAAATAAGCAAAATTCTGCATATAGATTATTCCCAAAACATTTTAGAACACAAAAATAATAAAAATCTGCTCATAAATCATCTCCAAAACAGTTTGGGGTATTAAAACAGGAAAAATCTGCATGTAGCATGTTTGCAAAATAGTAGGGAACACATAAACAATGAAAAATCTGCATGTACTCTGTTCCCAAAATAGTTTGGGACCCCAACAATGAAAAATCTGCACATGTTTAGCTTCCAAAAAACCAACTTGGAACCCAAGAAAAGTGAAATTCTGCACACATTTTGCTCCCAAATCAATTTGGCAACTTCAAGACAATAGAATTCTGCATATGGCTAAGGAATGACAAGGCTCTTGTTTGTTTGTTTTAAAACAACCACATAGCATGACATAATCTATCTAAAACTTCAACAAGTTTCATATATAGCCAATACTTCCAACAAACGAATACATCGCGTTTTCATAGATTTCAAACTAGTGGGGAGAGATTAAAATTTAGGGACAAATAAAAGCACTCTACCACTCATCACCTGTCCTCATGATCAAAAATATGCTTTGAAATTTATTTACTCGTTCCAATCTAACTTCGAACCTAATGCAAATGAGTGAAGAGAAATAAATTCGATTCATAAAAAAAGTTAAAAGATTTTATAACCCAAGCTCCAAATCTTTCTCAAAGCTAAAAAAAAAAGAAAATTATTCAATATAGATCGCACGACCTTGTGTTGAATCGAATTGATCTCTCAAATCAAGAGAATGAGAAAATTCGCAACAACTCATACACCAAGCCACCCTTTCAATACTATGAAATCCACAAGCCTTCAACAGTGCTTTTGCTAAAGGCAAAATCTCACATCACAAGAAAAATACTCAAATCTAAGCAAGGTAAAGTATGAAACATTGAATTCCAATTTGAGAGTTATAACAATAGCAACCAAAATCAATAAGTATACATACTGCTTACACATGCTTTCCCTAGTGCACACCACCATAAATACTTCGTATGTATATTTCGGCAATCATGATACCTTATGATCTACTACAAATTTCCCATGAACCCAACCAATATGTGATTCAAATCATGATCAAGAGCAAACTCTAAATGCCAAGAAAATAATCACAAGAGAATTATCCATGTTTAGCAATAACCACCACTACTTCCCAAAAGGATTAAAACTCCATTTTAGAGTTAAATAGGTAGAACAAAACTATATAACCAGGTATGACAATGGATGCATCGCTAAACTATTAGCAACATGTTATTTCAAACATAAGTTGATAAACAAGAATAAAAAAAAGAACTCATGATTCATATAATGATCATTTTATAAAAGTTGCTGTTCAAAAGACACTCAAAATATCAAGCTAACACTCAAAGATAAATGCTAGTCTATTAAAGCCCAAAAGGTTTCAATCTTTGGATTTCACATGAGATGCACACGTGAAGATGAAGATATGATGTGCTAGCTTAAACTTGTCATCAACTCAATTTTTAAGAAAAGGGCTCAATAACATTCACTACAAAAACGACAATAACAGGAGAATTTTAAATGTTTTATTAAAGACATTTTGAGAGAAATATAGCAAATGTAGCTATGTCAAACCTCTAAATGGCAACAAAAAGATAAAGCAAGATCTTTATATTTACACATGCTAGTAAAGTGTTTGGTTTGAAGCCTTCAAATGCAAGGTCAAACCTCTCAAAACATCACAACCTCTTTCAAGGGAATTTCAACAAACATTTGATATGCGTATTTCAAAGAAAGAAATAACATAGCTCTTCAAGACTTGCTACCATTCACACTTAAAATTTCTAAGAGATAGATGGCATGAATCAAAAGACATAAACTTCCTATTACTAACCATCACATAGGAGAAACACATAACTCAACACATGGCATTATAATCAACTATTCAAACCATCATGAGATATACTATGGAGGAAGAATACATTCGCTTAATAATCAAAAGGATCAATGGTGTGATGACATACACACCATGAAAGCTCAATCCACATCTCATTTGGCCAAAATCAACTTCACATAACACAATGAGAAGCAAGCCAAGGCCAAGGGAGAGGGAGGAGAAAAAGAAGAAAAAAAAAAAAAAAAAAAAAAAAAGAAAAAAGAAAAAAGGGGAAGAAGGAAACTTACAGTGAGAAGCTCGGGTAGGTCCAGACGTCGGGACGGCTGGAGGCGGGATGACTTCAGGAACAAGACGTCGGGCTCGCTTGCTCAGATCGGCGTCGGACGAGCTCAGTCTCGCGAGTGCAAGGAGGTCGGCGTGGGGCTGGGGTCGCGCGAACAGGGGGATCGGGCGGCTGGGCTGGCGGATCGGGGGGCTACGCGTCGGGCTGGTTGGAGCTGGAGTCGCGAACGAGAGAGAGGCTTGAGAGGGGGGTCGGCGTGAGAGGGAACTGGGGCGTGAGATCCAGAAAGAGGGAGAGTGAGCGTGAAGTTGGGCGGCTGGGGGCTTCGGAACCGAGAGCTGGAAAACGAGGGAGAGCGCTGGAGCGAATCAGAGCCAGAGAGAAAAAGTCTCGGGCGTGAGGGAGAGCGGGGTCGAATGCTGGAGCCGAAGACCTTCGTCTCGAGTAAATCCAATTTGTCGCCGAAAGAGGAAGCCCGCTTCATCTCCGTTGTCATACTCCAGCTTCCGAAACTTCCTCAAACAGCTTTGCTCTCTGCTCGATCTCTGCTTCCATCGCAGAAATCTTCTGAATCGCGGGATTCGGGCTGAAGCGACGATCTCGTTTGATCGTCGCCGTTGACGCCATTTCCTGATTAAGGGAGTGAATTCAAAATGCATAAAAAGGTCAAATGAATTTTAATGAAATTAAATTGAGCTGAATTGGCTCAAAGCGGGTTAGACTCGAGCCCAATCGATTCGGGCTCGAGACGGCGCAACGAATCAATCGAACGAAAATAGGCTCAAAATAATGATCAATTTAGACCAAATCAAGTACGACGCGATGGAAACCAACTAATCGAGTCTAATCGAACATGTTCGAGTCTGATCCAGCTCGAGTCGGGTCGATTCGAGCTCGAATTGGGTTCGACAAGGTTCGATTGGATCGATTGAACGAGCTCGAGCACGCTCGAGCCAAAATCGAGGTCAACAAACGGACCCCCAACATATGCGGCGAACAATAAGTGAACCGTATATGTTGGCGTTGACCTTCCTAACTCTAGGAAGATACAACCTCAAGGTCGACCAGAGAAAGTCCTTAAGAAAATGCAATCAGCTAACGAAAACCAAATCAATAAAGAGAGAGAACAAGTCTATCATCCGCCCAACCAAAGTGGGCAGATAGGAGAAGGAAAGTCTCAAAGAAACAAGTAGAATTCAATGATCACCTATGACAAATATCTAAGATGATACGGAAAGAAGGGAATTCAGTAATAACTCGAAAATCAAAGAAATATCAAAGGGAAATAATCAAAAGAAAGCAATAATCAGAGTAACAACCATAGGAAAATAATAGTAATCAAAAGTAATGGAATCATCTATCTGCCTGACCACATCGCAACAGCAGAATAGAGAAAAGCAAGGGGGGTCCCACATCCACCTGACCATATTCGCAACAGCGAATGGGGACAATTCCGTGTTTGCTTGACCATATTCGAAACAGCAAAGCAAAGAATAAGACAAGAGTGGGAGTTCTACATTCGCCTGACCATATTCGCAACAGCGAATGAGAACAGCTCAATATCCACCTGACCATATTCGCAACAGCGAATAAAGAGCTTCCCAAAAGGTTTAATGTCCACCTGACCAAAATCGCAACAGTGGAACAAAAGACAAAATCCAACATTCACCTGACCAGATCGCAACAGTGAATGAGGAGCTTCCCAAAAGGTTTAATGTCCACCTGACCAAAATCGCAACAGTGGAACAAAAGACAAAATCCAACATTCACCTGACCAGATCGCAACAGTGAATGAGGATGACTCAATGTCTGCCTGACCTTATTCGAAACGGCGGAACAAAGAGTTAGAAGAAAACTCAACAACCCCCAAACAGGAAATAAAACAGGGGGAATGAAGAGGTGGTGAAGTATGCCTCCCAGGGACTCTGTCGGGCACCCAACCAGAAAGGGGAGTCACCATTCGCCTGACCAGATCGCAACAGCGAATGAGAACAGCTCAATATCCACCTGACCATATTCGCAACAGCGAATAAAGAGCTTCCCAAAAGGTCTAATGTCCACCTGACCAAAATCGCAACAGTGGAACAAAAGACAAAATCCAACATTCACCTGACCAGATCGCAACAGTGAATGAGGATGACTCAATGTCTGCCTGACCTTATTCGAAACGGCGAAACAAAGAGTTAGAAGAAAACTCAACAACCCCCAAACAGGAAATAAAACAGGGGGAATGAAGAGGTGGTGAAGTATGCCTCCCAGGGACTCTGTCGGGCACCCAACCAGAAAGGGGAGTCAACATTCGCCTGACCAGATCGCAACAGCGAATGAAGATGGCTCAAAATCCACCTGACCATATTCGCAACAGCGAATAATGAGCCCTCCCAAAAGTCTAATGTCCACCTGACCAAAATCGCAACGGTGGGACAAAAGACAAAAGTCACCTCTACAACCACCCAACGCACATGTGCATGGTGCTGTGAGGGAAAGAGAAGTAGTCAGTCATCTAAGAAATCTCTATCTTATATTTTAGTTACCACATGGTAGAGGACAAATTGTCGTGGCCATGAGTAGTTCAAATACAAGTAAAATTTCTTAAGCAAAAATTGAAATCATAAAGCATGAGACGATCACCTAATGTATATCTCTCTAAGAAGAGGAACATACAAATGAAAGAATAATCTCACATCAACGGAGTAGCAATAGGAGTGGTAAAGTGACACACTTGCCACTAAGAACAACAATCATTATATCAAATATTCGTGATTATTAAAGAAATCACAGTGGTAACACCCATGCTATCTGATGGGACCCTGTGAAAAGTACAAGAAACATTTATGTATCCAAAAGAGACTGCTCTTGTAACTAAAATCAAGATCTCAATGAGAGAATATATCATTTGAAAGAAGTAGTGGATCGACTTTCTGCTAGAAGATCAAAATCCACTAAGAAGTGACATTAATATATAGAGCCAGATATACCACATCATAAGTAAGGGAAAATAACATCCCATTAAAAAGTGAACAATCATAATCGAAGAAGTGGACACACAGTCGCCTCCTAAGCAGTCATCGAAATGCTTTAGGAGAGACAGAAGGGAATTTGGAGGGAATTTGGGCTTTTGGAGCGTAGAACCGGGTTCCGCCTGTGACAAGGGCAACCGATTATGCTCAACTGAGAGCTTCCCTCTCGAAAGAAAAATAATTTTAAGGGACTTTGGGCTCTTGGAGTGTAGAACCGGGTTCCACCTGTGACAAGGGCAACCGATTCTTTCTCAACTAAGAGCTTCCCCTTAAATTTTTTTTTTTTTTTTTTTTTTTTTTTTTTTTTTTTTTTTTTTTTTTTTTTTTTTTTTTTTTTTAGATATAGATCAAGAACACCACAACATGAAGAGGAGAAAAATTGTTGGCTTTGATATCCCAGGCCATACTCGCCACATGAGTAAAACTGGGGAGAGAAAAAAAAAAATTACAACGATTTGTAGAAAAATTCACCAAGTGACAATGAATCAACATCACTATATTTGACTAGTGTAGATCAAGGATGGACCCAGTATCACGTTCCATAGAAATCCGAATTAGTAGTTTTGGTATCCCAGACCACACTTGAAGGTGACAAGTGAAACTGGGGAAAGTCAACCCTCACAAGGATTGGAAAGGTGATTTTGTGCAACAACACCAAGGTGACTAGTGAATGTGAACATAAGCACAAACATCCCTACGGCGTATTTACATACAACCTTTAAAGACAATCTCATACTTTGCATGACGAACATCACGTGGTAGAGGACAAATCGTCGTGGCCACGGACTGCCGAAAAGTACAAGAAAATTTTAAAGTTATATCTATACAGAGGAATATTTACAAGTGGCGGGGAATGCCCCTTGCGATGTGCGAACTCAAGCGTAGTACTTTCTTAAGTACTGCCCATTAATGACAGGCATGGGATGAACACCATTCGCATCAACTAGCAAATAAGATCCACCTTCGTATACTTGCTCTACAACAAATGGGCCTTCCCAAATAGGCTCGAACTTACCACCTCGACGACGACGCGAGATGATAGGCCTACGCAAGACAAGGACTAACTCACCGACCTGAAAAGCACGGGGTCGGACGAGACGATCATGAGCCTGGGCCATCCGGGCCTGGTACAACTTAAGGTTCTGATGAGCTTGCAAACGAAGCTCTTCTAAACCATCAAGCTCTTCCAACCGTAGTCGGGCATTATCCTCGCGAGACAAATTGTGGCTAACTGCTACACGCAACGAAGGGAGCTCAACCTCCAGTGGGAGGACAGCTTCAACCCCAAAAGCTAAAGCATATGGTGTACACTGAGTAGGAGTACGGTATGTAGTCCTATAGGCCCATAATGCTTCAGGTAATTTGTCGTGCCATTCTCTTTTATTCGCCACAAGTATTTTTCTTATCAACTGGATTAAGGTCTTGTTGAATGCTTCAGCCAAACCATTAGCCCTAGGATAGTAAATCGAGGAATATCGCCAATTTATGTTATGGCGGCGGGCAAATCTAGCAATCTTGGTGCTTCTAAAAGACGGGCCGTTATCCGAAATTATACGGCGCGGAACACCAAAACGGTAGACAACATGATCGCGAAAGAAGCGCATCACATCTTCTGATTTAACTTCCTTAAGTGGGATAGCTTCTGCCCACTTAGAGAAGTAATCAGTAGCAGCCAGGATAAACCTATGACCCTTAGAGGAAGGAGGGTCAATAGGACCTACTACATCCGTGCCCCAACTCTCAAAAGGCCAAGAAGACACAGTGGGGTGCAGCGGATTAGGAGGTTGGTGAATAACAGTATTATGGATCTGGCATTGGTGGCACTTCCTAGCGTGCTCCATGCAATCACGGATCATCGTCGGCCAGTAATAACCAAGACGTTTAATTCTGACCTTCATCTTAGGTCCGGACTGATGAGCACCACAAAGTCCCTCATGTACTTCACCCATGACCTTACGAGCCTCCTCGTTGTTGAGGCAACGCAACCACATCTGGTCAAAAGAGCGTCGGTACAGGGTTTCATTCACATAGGAGAAGGACAAAGCTCTCTTTCTAATCTGAGCAGCAAGAGAGCGATCGTCCGGAAGTTTACCACGCTTCAAGTACTCCACAAAAGGGACTCTCCAATCTGACTCTTCCTCAACAGCGCACACTGTGAGGGTCTGATCGGGAGAAGACAAGTCCGCGGGACACAAGGCTTGACGATACTGAACAACAACTGACACCGGATTTCCAGTCGGGTCAGCCAACTCCTTAGCAAGTTTAGCTAGTGCATCCGCTCTACCATTCTCAGATCGAGGGACTCTAACTAAAGTTACTTCAGGGATCAAACACAGGAGCTCCATTGCCCTATCGTGGTAAGGCAAGAGCTCAGGTTTGAGAACTTTGAAAATTCCAGCCACTTGATTAATGATTAATTGGGAATCTCCAAAAATCTTAACCCGCACAATGCTCATCTGAATGGCCAACTCGAGTCCTACAATCAAAGCTTCGTACTCAGCTTCATTATTAGTACGAGGCTCAGAAAGACTGTAAGAGTAACGAAGGGTATGGCCTTCAGGAGACACAAAAACAAGTCCCAAACCTACCCTAACTACAGGAGTTTCATAAGGACGTAGTGATTTGATGGAAAAAGCTCCATCAAAATAAAACTCCCAAGTAGGGGACTCCTGCTCCTCCACACTCATGACCAGTTCATCTGGCAAATCGTCATTAAGTGGGGAATCTGCAGGGATCGGGTGAGAAGCAAGAAAATCAGCTAGAGCCTGTCCCTTGACGGCCCGCTGAGGGACATATGTAATGTCAAACTGCAATAAAATCATGGACCAGCGTGCTAAACGACCTGACAAAGTCGGACGGGTCATCAGGTACTGCAACGGGTTAACTCGAGAAATCAAACTGATCTTGTGTGAGAGCATATAGTGTCTAAGCTTCTGCACAGCAAAGATCAAAGCCAAACACTGCTTTTCCATTGCCGGGTATTTTAGCTCTGCAGGAATCAAGCGTCTGCTAAGGTAGTACAAGGCGTTCTCTTTGCCTTCCTCATTTTCTTGAGCTAAAAGTGCACCAAGCGACTCGTCCAAAGCAGTAGTGTAAAGGATCAAGGGCTTGCCAGGGATGGGTGCAGCTAACACTGGGGGATTTGTCAAGTAGCGCTTTATGCTCTCAAAGGCCTCCTGACAATTCTTATCCCAATGAAAACGGGCATCCTTCTTTGCTAAAGCAGCAAAGGGATGACATCTACCGGCAAGATTGGAGATAAATCTCCGCAAGAAAGCGAGCTTACCCTGAAAAGACCTCAACTGGGTAAGACTCCTAGGGGGTTTCAAGTCCACTATGGCCTTGATCATGGAGGGATCAATCTCAATGCCACGGTAGCGAACAATAAAACCAAGAAACTTCCCCGCACTAACTCCAAATGCGCATTTTAGGGGATTCATCTTCAAATCATGCTTTCTTAAGCGCTCAAAAACGATTCGTAGGTCTCGGAGGTGATCACTACGGACCTTGCTCTTGACCACTAGATCATCCACATAGCATTCAACTTGCTCATGAATCAACTCATCAAAAATGATAGTCATGGCACGTTGATAGGTGGCCCCGGCATTCTTGAGGCCAAAGGGCATCACCTTGTAACAAAACACACCTATAGGGGTGCGGAAAGCAGTGAATTTCTCATCTTCAGGGGCCATCTTAATCTGATTGTAACCAGATGAACCATCCATGAAGGAGAAAATGCTATGGGACGAAGCGATATCAACCATCAATTCAGGGATGGGAAGAGGAAAATCATCCTTAGGACATGCCTTATTCAAATCACGGAAGTCTATGCAGACACGGATCTGACCATTCTTCTTCCGGACTGGAACAACATTGGCAAGCCAAGTAGGATACTTCTCTTCACGAACAAAATCAGCTTCTATAAGCTTCTTAGTCTCGGCGATCACCTGTTGTTCAATCTCTAACCTCATCCGGCGAGGTGACTGCTTAACAGGGACTGCATCAGGACTAATAGCTAACTTATGGACTGCTACTTCCGGATCCAAACCGGGCATCTCCGTATAGTTCCAAGCAAAGCAATCTTTAAACTCAGAAATGAGTGCAACATACTCTTGAGCCTCTAATTCGGATAACAAAGCACTATGAAAGATAGGCCGGGGATCTGATTCAGTGCCCAAATTGATTTCGCACAATTCATCCATGGCAGAACTGGCGCCATCTTCGAATTCACGTGGGGCTTCAAGGACCCTGTCCTCATTCTCCTCCGGGTCTTCATCATCGGAGATGGAAACAACCGGATAAGAATGCGAGACAACCTGAATGTTGGCGGAAGGGGGCTGATCTTCTTGAGAATAGCCTATACCCTGCCCAGTTCGAGGAAAATCAGTTCGCCAAATACGGGCTTGCTGTTGGGCTTGTCTACCTGACCAAGTCGAAGGGACAAGACCTCGCTCAACAAAGTTATCCACAGCAGGGGAAAAGTATCGGGGAACTGGCATGATCTCATCATCCGCAGTGGATTCCACAGAATCCTGTATGTCAGTACTCTGTGGGACACCGACACTATGGAACAACGATGCATGCCAAGCAGATTGTGCTGGCACATAGAGAGTGTGCAGCTCTTGTACAGAGCGCCTATCTACGGGTAGTGCACCACGGACACTGGCGGAAGGTGTAAGGGAAGGTTGAGGAGGAGATTCCTCAATTCTCATCCCATACATCTGGCGAGAAAGGGATTGTTGGCTAGTGGTCCGACGTCCGACATCTCCGTCGTCGTCTGAATCACTATCAACAACTAGACCACCTTGAGGTATCAAACTCCTATGGAAAGTGGGATAGGAATTGTGATCAACACTAAAGGCGGGCAAAGGGACTGAGTGACGAGGAACATCAATCATCTCATCATCAGAGTCAGACTCAACAATCAAAGGGGAAGTGTACAAGTGCAAAGGAGGAGGGATTCGAGTATCAAAGTTCCTCGGAGGGCGAACTGACTCTCTACCTCGACCTCTACCACGCAATCCCCTACCTCTACTAGGGGGAACATCTCGCCTGAGTACAAATCGTAAAGATTCATCAAGGTCTTCAGTGGAAACGTCTGCCCCAATTCTAACCTGTGATGGACCCTGTGCTAGTGGCTGTATAGGACCCTGTGCAAGTGGCTGCATAGGACCCTGTACAATACTAGTGGGTATCACTGGTGACTGGGCAGGGGGGGGTCTACGAGCTTTTCGAGGCATGTAATGCTCGGCATCATCATAAATGGAGACTTCATGTACGGCAAAAGGTTGAATATCTCCAAGGATGGAAAACTCTACGTCATTTCTCATATACTTCATGCACTGGTGCAGTGTAGAAGGCACCATTCCATATTCATGTATCCAAGGCCTTCCTAAGAGAGCCTTGTATGAGGTATCTGCCTCAATAACATGAAACTTCGCCTCAGTCAAAAGATCCCCAAAACGCAAAGGCAAAGTGATGGAACCTAGAGCTCGCTGACCTTGATCATTGAAACCCTTCAGCATAATCTTGTCTGAAGTGAGCTTCAAATGACCAAGGGAGAGACTCTGTAGGGTGGCATGATTAAGGATATTAACTGAAGCTCCTTGGTCAATGAGGACCCTGTTCAACTCATAACCATTTACTTCAGTGGTGACGTACAAGGGACGATTGTGATCAGGAGTCCCTAAGAGAAGATCCTGGTCTGAAAAGGTAATGCATGGCATTTCTCTCAAATAGCATGCATCCTTAACTGACTCAGTGGCAAAGAAGGCTTGATAAGATTCTGGTTCAAGCAAAGCTTTTACCAAAGTCTCTCTCAAGTCGGAGGACATCATAAGTGCATCGTACACACTAAGAAGAGAAGGAATCTTTCTCAAATGAGCCAACACATTGTAATCAACATCCAACTGAGGGCCTTTTCCCTTCTCCTTAACAGGTGCTTGAGGAGGAGGGATAGGATCATCCTGTTGGGTAATGATGTTTCTATCTTTTTCTTTATTATTTTTAACCATTTTAGGTGGTAAGACCTTACCTGAACGCAACTGTATCTCTCGTATTGAGTCGGACTCAATAGAGGACTCATTTGGTTCAGGTGACATGGCTTGTGTTGGTTCAACAAAAGGCGATTGAGGAGTGTTCTCGGATTCATCTTCTGAATCCATGTAACAACCTCCTTCAGGAATAGCAAACACAGGCTCTTCCTCACACTCAAACTCTTCTCCAAAAGAAGGATCATCATCATTTTCAGAGATAACTAATACAGAAGAAGAACGAGTGTTAGAAAAAGTAGAACTAGAGGGAGCAAGACACCAAAAGTAGCCAGAATCGTTTTCTTCCATTAATTCATCATCAGTTGGAGGGAGAACAAAATCCTTCAGCGTAAGTGCTGGAAGAGATCCTATCTTCCCCTCAGAAGTTACAACAAATTTCTCTCTTTCATACATCTTTCTAATACAAGGAGAAGTAGAAGAAATGTGCTCAGTAGGCACTACAACAGAAGAAGAAAAAGAAACTGGCAAAGGAACCGGGCTGGCAACTGTCGACTTGGCCTGTGGGGGCCTCTTCTCAACTGCCTCTGAACTCTGAACTGCCCTTCTGATCATACCCCTCGTCTTGCGAGAGAGTGCAAGCTGCCACTCCTCCCCAGAACTAAGAGGTGCTCTACTGTCACTGCTCTGAGCACCACACTGACTATCACACTGACTGGAGCTAGTAATCATCTGAACTATCTGAGCAACTTTGCCTTGAGGATTCACTAGGTCACTATCCTGCAAGTGAATCTCACCCCTAGCCATAAGGCTTTCCACTCTATCCTTAAACACATAGCAATCTTCAATCACATGACCAATATGCTTATGAAATGGACAATACAAAGGATGCTCTGTTTGCCCCTCCTCTTCCACTCTCCTGTTGGGTGGAAATGTCAAAATGTTCTTCTTGACCAAAAACTTGAAAATCTTCTTTACACTCTCCCTTTTAAAGGGATACTCCTTGCTAAGCCTCTCTTGCAAATACTGTTGATTTTCTGGAGTTCTATAAGAGGGCCTAGGCTGCTGACTCTGTGGTCGTGGCTGAAACTGAACAGGAGGCTGTACTGGTGGTGGTAACTGAGGTCGGGGCTGAAACTGAGGTCGTGGTGGTGGTGGGCGCTGTGGTACTGAACTAACCATGGGCCTCTTGCCCCTATCAAGAGCATCAGAAGTACTATGCACCTCTCCCTTCCTAGGAGGTGGTGCCCCAGAAAACTCCAAGCGCTGAGGTCTACGTGGAGGTTGACTCTCAACCTTAGGAGGGACTGCACTGGGTATGCTGTCCTGTAGGCTAGTGACTTTGGTTAACAACTTCTGAAAGGTTCTAATGCTGAAACCCTTCAGGTACGGAGCGATAGGACCATCAATGTTCTTCAACAGAATCTCAACTGCATGCTGCTCTTGCAGTTGAGGTTCACACTGAAGACTAAGGTTTCTCCACCTAACTATATAGTTAGGTAGAGACTCGTGAGGGCGCTGCCTGGTCACTACCAACTCACCAACAGTCACTCTATGCTCAGTACTAATGAATCTCTGCACAAACAACTGCTCCATCTCAGCAAAAGTACGAACTGAATCATTAGGGAGATCGGCATACCACTCAAATGCCACTCCCCCTAAACTACTAACAAACAACCTAAGCATCAAAGCATCATTTCCTCCAATATTACAACATATGGCCCGATACTGAGCCACATGTTGTCTTGGGTTTCCAAACCCATCAAACACTCGGAAACGGGGAGGAACAAAACCAGCGGGGTAAGGTTCCCGCTCGTACTCTACCGGGTAGGGGCGACCTCTACTAACAGAATCCCCAGACTTTCTAGAAGCCATAGCCTGATCAACTCTCTGTGCAATCATGTCCTGAATCTGAACTGGTGACAGCTGTACTGACTGACTCTGGACTGGCACACTCAAAGGAACTGCTGGGGGAGACATCGGAACTGCCCTCTGAACTCTATCAACTCTAACAGGCTCTGGGGCTGGCGACTGTGGTGCTACTGGCTCGTCTCTGGATGTAGTAGGAGTAACTACATCCATAACATGGGGTGTAACCCCCAACGCCGTCAACTGGGCGGTCATCGTCGCCATGGCTCTTGCCATCTCCGCCATCTGGGACTGTAACTGCAAGACTGTGACATCCGTATCTACTGAACGGGGAGGTCCACCTTGTGCTGAGGTGGAAGGTACATCAGCTTCCCCTTGCTCCTCTAAATCATCGTACTGCTCATGCTGCTCATCTGACGTGCCTCGTCTCGTGACAACACAAACACGGTGAACGGGGATGTCTTCGTCTGACTCCTCTGTAAGCAAGTCATCATCGGAGAGGGTCTGACAAAGGGCATCTATGTACGGACCCATAGGAAAAGAAATCCTAAGGGGACTAGAAGCAGCAACTGGCTCCACTCGAGCCGGGGCACTACTGTCAACATCTACTGCATCAACATCCATCTGAACTGGCACTGACACTGAAGGGACTGTATCAACTCGCCGAATCGTACCAACTGTCTGCTCCGTCTCGACAGGCTCATCCACCTGCCGACGTCTCCAAACCCATCTACTACGACGGGACCCGGTAGGAACATCTAACTGAGTGGAGGGGGCAATGACAACTGAACCAAGCTGGGATCGGACAGGCTCTAACTGTGGGCGACGTCCATGACGGCGAGGGCGTCGTCCAACAGCAGGGGCACCTGCCTGAGGTCTATCAGTGGGAACAACTCTAGTCTGCTGTCGTGGTAGCTGTCCTCTCTGCCACCGGTAACTCTGTCTAACTGACTGTCGCTGCAACTGAGAATGCACCTGAGAGATCTGATGGAGTAACCTCTCCTCACTAACACGCCCTCTACCGCGCGCTGAACGGATAATGCTTCGGATCCTCTGAGTGAGGGTCCGAGTGACAGTATCCCTGGGGACTCGAGCGCGAGGAAGAGTAGTGGGGACAGGAGGGGCTGCTGCAATGTGGGCAGCGTCCTCCTCATCACCACTATGCACTAGAGGGGAAAAGCGTCCTCCCTGAACTGCGTCGATCTCAGGGGCGACTACAACATCAGGAACTGGGGTAACTACTCGTCTACGTGGCCCCCGTTGTAAGGGAACCATCCTCTGCTGAACCGGCTCCTGCTGAGCCACAGAATCTGCCATCCGCTGCACAGCCGCATCGGACGCCGCTAATCGTAATCTCCTGTTCCTATTCCTCCTAGCCCTTCTCCCAAGGCCGGAGGTGGAGGAAGAAGCTACATCAGTACCCACAGACTGTACTGGAGGAACAGGAACTACTGACTGAGGGGGTGTCGGGGTCTCCTCGGCAATCTCAGGGTGAGACAACCGGGTGAAAACAGAAACCCGACGGGTAGGCGGTGGAGGAAGCTCGGCCTGAGCCACTCTCTTCCTCGAAGAGGAAGGAGGAGGGGAAACTCGAGCGCGAGTAACCTCTACCGGAACAACTGGTAACGGAACTGCTGGCTGCCGGCGCTGAGGGGCCGGGGCTACTCGAACAACAGGAGCGACAGGCGCTGGCCACCTGACCGCTGGATGAACGGGGTGAACAGGGAGTGGCCTAGGCACTGGCTGCCTAGCCACCGGGCGCACTGGCTGCGCACGAACAGCAACTGGACGAACAGGTGCCCGGGCTGGCTGCCGAGCAACGGGTCGTCCGAAAGGTCGCATAGCTGCGCGTCCTCTCCTCTGAGGTGGAGAGAATGCAGCAGCCTCGGAGGGGGTCGGCCCGCCAAGAGTGACGTACGCCGAATCGGTGAAGGATCCAAAGGTGATCCCCCCCGCCGGTGGGCTCGTCAGCAGGGACTCAGGGAGTGTCACCCGCGAGTCAGAGCCAAAACAGAAAGTAACGGACGGACCAGAATACGTCATTTCTACTGTCTGCTACCACAAACAATAACAATTAGCGTAAACAAAAGCACCGGAAGGAACGAGAAAGAAAGGGACGGAATAGCCTATAAAGGCTAGAAGAAGAAGAACCTAACTAAAGAACACTAAACCCGGAGTGCACACAAAAGGAGATAATTTAACATCCGAAGATGGAGAGAGAAACCAGTCCCACCGTGGTCGCCAGAAATCTGTGGGTCTCCGAAAGGATTCCGCTCGTGTGGTTCGAACGCAAAGAGTACGATCACACTATCCCGTAGGACAAAATGGTCGTAGATCTTTGCACCCGGCACAAGCAGGCCGATGGAAGAGCAGATGGAGTTATAGATACGATTAGCTATGGAGGATAGCGGCTTTCACCTACGCACCTCGATGGATAATAATATCTATAACCCTAAATTCACGAGATTTCCCCTATCCGATACATCAGCATTGAATAGGGTTTATTTGATTGTGGGGATCGGTTTCCTACGGGCGCAAGCCCCCGTAGTTAATTACATCTTAGACCTTGATCTAAGAAAACTCTCGATTAGGGATGTTAGATTATCTCCTCTAAAGTGGGTTTAGTGCAAGGGATTTCTAGGTTTTTTCCTAATCAAAGGGGAATGTCCCAACTTGGCTCGATCAGTTATACAGGGTTCAGTCAACATCCGGCCGGTCCGAGAAAGAGAAAACTGGAGAAAAGAAAGAGGCCACGCATCTCAAACAAGCACGAGAGAAAGAAGGAAGTGGCGTCATCCGTGTGACGCGGATGGGTAGGATTTATAGCTTTCAGAAGGAATGAAAGCTTACCCACCAATAAGGTGTATAGTGGTTCACTCGTACCACTCACCTTTAGATCCTAAATCTATAAAAGATGTAGTATCGTACACACGATACTAACATCTACGACCTAGCTAATGCGATCTGGACTTACTCCTTGTCTGACAAAGGAAGCCAGCTAAAACCACCTAGTCGTATAAAATCCATGCTGTCCAGTCTTTATGAAGAAGGGTGGGTAGTTTAGACACTGAAATCTGGGATCGACAACTAGAGAAATTCCTAATTGATCCCATACTTATGAATGGTATAATGCTCCTAAAACTAATGCAATTAAATCTTAATTTTAATTAGTTACTAATGCAATTTATGCTGGTTAAAGTCTCCAAATCGAATATGTATGAGTTTTTAAAAAAGGCCTTATAAAATAATTTTTTTGAATGACTAAATTTCCCCAGGTCCGGCACTTCATCCTCATAGGCCAGATTATCCGGACTCTACCCGCAGGCGAGGAAATTTGTCTAGGAGGTGAGAGAATGCATGTATGCCACCCCGGACGATTCCGGCTATTCCCTAGAGTCGTTATGTTTCTATGTGAGTTAATCTTAAATTTTATTAAATAATTACGAGTAGAAAAATTTTATTCCTAAAGAGCCTAACGGTCAGACACAAGCACATGCAAGAAAGAAACCTATAAAAAGCATGCCGGTTCTACTGCGCAAACAAAGTAAGTAAATCACAACACAGAAACAAATCCCACGAAAAAGAGTGTCCATGGCAAGTGCCATACAATATTACATCACAGAGTACAGTAAGTAATGGTGGCCGGGCTCCACCGACAACAACCCGGGAACGACGCAAATCTTAAAATAAGGCATTTTTATACTTCTTCAGTCTTCTTCTTCTCTTTCTTGATTCGTCTTTGGATCGTCTTCGCTCTTCCTTTTGGCTCCTCGTAGTGACTCTCCTAAGAAGATATCCAAATGAAAAAGGAAACCCCCTGTAGGGGTTTACTTTTCCCTTTGGACTCCTCGTAGTGAGTGCTCCAAAAGGATATTCAAATGAAAAAGGAAACCCCCTGTAGGGGTTTACTTTTCCCTTTGAATTCCTATCTCTTTAAAAATGCCTTATTTTGAAGATTTTCACAAAATATTACTACATCTCAAATACATTACATCAGAAAAGAGAAAAATCTAGACTCTCCTGCAGGGGTTATCCTAAGCAGTTATAATAAGAAAAATTCACCCAAGCAGTTATATATGTAAATAAAAATGCGCACATCAATTACTTGGCCGTGCTCTGATTATTGGGGGCTAAGCAGCTGAAGCAGGTACCTAAAGCAGTTATATATTATTTATTAATTTTAGCCCCCTTTAGCAGCATTATATGAGCACGGCCACCTGCAAGAAGACAGCATTAGTATCAAGGAACGTACCTAACCTATGGGTATTCTAACGTCACAGCCACAGTGCAGAAAGAAAACTAGAAGAACATCACAGAAAAGCATCACAGAAAACCCACGGAAAAAGCTACCACAAGTACTAAGCAAACAGCACACGGGTCACATGCAGAGCGTCACAACAAAGTACAGAAAAAGTAAAACAGAACAACAGCCTAACCTAGAGCTAATAGTCGTGTCTTATCAAATTCATCTAAGTGTGTGTTGGCTGTGTGGTCTTGGTAGGTCCTATATAGGGTAGTTTTAGTTAGAGTTGTATGTATATTTGATTTGTTTGTTGAAAAAGAGCAAAGGAAATTTTAATTAAAGTTCAAATCTTAGTGTTTTAGGGTTGATTTTAGGGACTTTGTATTTTTAACGGTTTGATTAATTATCACCTTTGTTTCACACCGAGGCCGTGAGGTTTATTTCACCCTCCTTGGGGCTAACTTAATAGCCTCGTAGGCCTGGGTTACCCAGTGATAATTAATTTTGTTGATTATTGTAGTTTGTTGTTAAAAGAAAAGAAAAGGATGAATTAAATCATTTCTTAATCAAGTTTGAATTATGCCAATTAGGAAAAAAATTAATTTTAAGTTTTGACGCTCCATTAGATTCATTCGTGGCGTTGTGCCACCAGGCTCGAGGAACCAGCCTCCTTAGGACACTTAGCCCCGCAGCCCGGAGTAGTCCATCCAATAAACTTCACTTTTGGAACGGGTTGTTGTGTATTAAGAGATTTGTTGATTATTTTTAGATGATTATTCTAAGTTTGATCTTTAAAAGTATTTTATTCCTAATGAATTTAGTTTATAACTTAATCTTCTAATATCTTCTACATCTTTTAGATTTTAGATTGGTTAATAACTAATTATCAGATTAGTTAGAATTGATTTAGGTTTATGTGTTAAAATTATGATTTAATGATTATGATTGTTAATTAAAATTTAGTTAAGAGTTAAGTGTTTTAATAGACTTTAGGAATTAGATTAGGATTGATTGGTTGATTATTAGTGAATTAGGGAAAATAAAATCTAAATCTAGGAAAACGTGTCGCTAAGTTATTGTTTTAATGTTTCTATCCTATAGGGAGCATGCATCCTAAGTCTATGTTTTCTAAGACTCGGTCCTTAATTTTTTGTCCTTAGATGTCACTAATGTTGTAGGATCGAAAGTGATGTTCTTCTTCTAATTCCTAAGACTTCTACACGGATGTCATAGGATTTTAGGGATCTAAAAATGAAAGCAATCCTAAATATATAATTGAAGTTTCTAAGGACCTAAGGGGGGAAGCGCACGATCATCTAGGCCCCTAAAGGTTTTCTAAGTTTTAGTAAACTTACAGCACCGGGGGCTACGACCCGGTGGTTCCGCCCGTAGCGCCCCTACTAGATGAGTAGGGACGACTGATGCTTGAATCCCATTGTCCTAGCCCCAGCTCCAAGTGCTCCTTATCCATTGCTTTCCAAAAGGTACCTCGCAAGACATAGAAAAGACATGTATTAGAGCAGTTCTATAAATAATAATATAAAGCAATAGAAATGCGGTAAAATAAAACTAGAACGTACCTTTTGTTACTTGTCGAGTCGTCTGTCTGTGAATCTTCCTTAGTTTGTAGGTGTGCGGTGCCAAAACACAGAAGAAGCAGTGAAGAAACTAACAAAACTAAGCAAGAGACAACTAAATGCGAAAAATAGAAAAAGAACGAAAATCGAATACGAAAAAGGGGTGTAGGCATTGTCGTTATTGGATGCACTTTGTAGAAGTCAAGTACATCCCATAATAGCCACAATGCCCTTTGCTGTTCCCACTCCAAATAAGGCACTTGATATTATTGACACACCTACCCACAACACACTACAAACTATGCTTAAAGTAACTAAGGGAAATAGACTTTTAAAGCTAAACTTAAAGCTAGACTATATCTGTTTTGTATTGATTCCAAAATTTTATACTTTAGAGACTAACATTCAAGAGAGAATCCAAAGGAGTAAGGACTGTCTTGCTCCAAAGAGGACACTAAGGACTTCTAACATAAAGCTACTAAAGTTTAGATCTCCAAAATTCATTCTTTAGAAGTGACTACTAAGAGGACTTAACTCACATGGCAAAACACTAATCATTCCTGAAAGACACTAAGGGGTCCTACTAATTAAGTCTAATAACAAAATTATAGATTTCAAGATGGTTCACAAGGACTCCCAAATGGATTACTACACAAAACCTCCCAAAAGCTGTCCACCCAAAAAAAAAAAAAAATAACTTTTCTTTTCATTTTATTTTGACACAAAAACTCTACAAAATCATCTTCCAAAATCTCTTCTTTTTGACACAAAATCTACCCAAAACAACCCACAATCAAGTGTCTCTCCCTTCGTTTGGAGTGGGGTTATTTGTAAAAACTCCTCAATGAATGGGCATTATGAAGCCCATCGTCAAGAAATCTTCACAAAACACACTAAAAAAAAAATCATAAAATAATTTGCAAAAACTTGTCACAAAATTTCTCGGTACAAAAGAAAAGACTCACAAAACCTTCACAAAAAAAAAAAAACTTTCAATAACCATAAACACTCGCAAAGAAACAATGGGAGCAAATTATAAGAAACTCAATTTTTAGTACAAAGCAAATCACAACACTTTTCAATAAAAATCGATTCATAAATCTCCATTTTTTTTTTAACACATGAACCATATGAAAGCTTTCCATATTCTGTTCTCCCACAATAACCCAACCCATTTTGATCTTCCAACAAAACTTACATAAAATATTTGTGTAAAAGAGGCAATACCACTCAATATCTCAATGCAACTTTAAATGAATCTCATACAAAACTCACATTTGGCGCATGAGACATAAACCTTCCAATGATTTCTATTTAATGCAAAACTTCACTTCAGTTTTCCTTCCTCATCAAGAAGCCAAGGAAAGGAAATAAGAATGCCAAACAACTTCATACAAACTCTATTTCAAAGACATAAGAATTTCTTTTGTTCCAACACTTACAAGATGTCCCAAATAATTTCCTCAAACAAACACAAAGGAACGTTTGGAATCCTTCTTCTCACAAAATAGAACTTCAAACAATCTACACAACTTTTCTACAAAATCCTTAACACCAAATAACGAATTAAATGTAGAAAGATACTTCAAGAGGCTACAATTTACGAATAAAGCTTCAAACTTGTAACAGGCCATCATTCATAATTTGACAAGAAACACCTAAACTCTTATATATGAAGTACCTTATAAAATCTCGCCTTAAAAGCTCTTTCTCGGATAAAGCAAATCACCATTGCTCTTTTTCAAATTGTATCGCATAACAACCTTTGGATACTCACATCTCATTCTTAAAACAATTTGGGATACGAAGCAAATAAAAGAAAGCATCTAATCAATTCTCATAAAAGTTTGGAACATAAAAACGCATCAAAATCTGCATTTTATCCATACCCAAAGCAGTTTGGAATTTGAAATAAGCAAAATTCTGCATATAGATTATTCCCAAAACATTTTAGAACACAAAAATAATAAAAATCTGCTCATAAATCATCTCCAAAACAGTTTGGGGTATTAAAACAGGAAAAATCTGCATGTAGCATGTTTGCAAAATAGTAGGGAACACATAAACAATGAAAAATCTGCATGTACTCTGTTCCCAAAATAGTTTGGGACCCCAACAATGAAAAATCTGCACATGTTTAGCTTCCAAAAAACCAACTTGGAACCCAAGAAAAGTGAAATTCTGCACACATTTTGCTCCCAAATCAATTTGGCAACTTCAAGACAATAGAATTCTGCATATGGCTAAGGAATGACAAGGCTCTTGTTTGTTTGTTTTAAAACAACCACATAGCATGACATAATCTATCTAAAACTTCAACAAGTTTCATATATAGCCAATACTTCCAACAAACGAATACATCGCGTTTTCATAGATTTCAAACTAGTGGGGAGAGATTAAAATTTAGGGACAAATAAAAGCACTCTACCACTCATCACCTGTCCTCATGATCAAAAATATGCTTTGAAATTTATTTACTCGTTCCAATCTAACTTCGAACCTAATGCAAATGAGTGAAGAGAAATAAATTCGATTCATAAAAAAAGTTAAAAGATTTTATAACCCAAGCTCCAAATCTTTCTCAAAGCTAAAAAAAAAAGAAAATTATTCAATATAGATCGCACGACCTTGTGTTGAATCGAATTGATCTCTCAAATCAAGAGAATGAGAAAATTCGCAACAACTCATACACCAAGCCACCCTTTCAATACTATGAAATCCACAAGCCTTCAACAGTGCTTTTGCTAAAGGCAAAATCTCACATCACAAGAAAAATACTCAAATCTAAGCAAGGTAAAGTATGAAACATTGAATTCCAATTTGAGAGTTATAACAATAGCAACCAAAATCAATAAGTATACATACTGCTTACACATGCTTTCCCTAGTGCACACCACCATAAATACTTCGTATGTATATTTCGGCAATCATGATACCTTATGATCTACTACAAATTTCCCATGAACCCAACCAATATGTGATTCAAATCATGATCAAGAGCAAACTCTAAATGCCAAGAAAATAATCACAAGAGAATTATCCATGTTTAGCAATAACCACCACTACTTCCCAAAAGGATTAAAACTCCATTTTAGAGTTAAATAGGTAGAACAAAACTATATAACCAGGTATGACAATGGATGCATCGCTAAACTATTAGCAACATGTTATTTCAAACATAAGTTGATAAACAAGAATAAAAAAAAGAACTCATGATTCATATAATGATCATTTTATAAAAGTTGCTGTTCAAAAGACACTCAAAATATCAAGCTAACACTCAAAGATAAATGCTAGTCTATTAAAGCCCAAAAGGTTTCAATCTTTGGATTTCACATGAGATGCACACGTGAAGATGAAGATATGATGTGCTAGCTTAAACTTGTCATCAACTCAATTTTTAAGAAAAGGGCTCAATAACATTCACTACAAAAACGACAATAACAGGAGAATTTTAAATGTTTTATTAAAGACATTTTGAGAGAAATATAGCAAATGTAGCTATGTCAAACCTCTAAATGGCAACAAAAAGATAAAGCAAGATCTTTATATTTACACATGCTAGTAAAGTGTTTGGTTTGAAGCCTTCAAATGCAAGGTCAAACCTCTCAAAACATCACAACCTCTTTCAAGGGAATTTCAACAAACATTTGATATGCGTATTTCAAAGAAAGAAATAACATAGCTCTTCAAGACTTGCTACCATTCACACTTAAAATTTCTAAGAGATAGATGGCATGAATCAAAAGACATAAACTTCCTATTACTAACCATCACATAGGAGAAACACATAACTCAACACATGGCATTATAATCAACTATTCAAACCATCATGAGATATACTATGGAGGAAGAATACATTCGCTTAATAATCAAAAGGATCAATGGTGTGATGACATACACACCATGAAAGCTCAATCCACATCTCATTTGGCCAAAATCAACTTCACATAACACAATGAGAAGCAAGCCAAGGCCAAGGGAGAGGGAGGAGAAAAAGAAGAAAAAAAAAAAAAAAAAAAAAAAAGAAAAAAGAAAAAAGGGGAAGAAGGAAACTTACAGTGAGAAGCTCGGGTAGGTCCAGACGTCGGGACGGCTGGAGGCGGGATGACTTCAGGAACAAGACGTCGGGCTCGCTTGCTCAGATCGGCGTCGGACGAGCTCAGTCTCGCGAGTGCAAGGAGGTCGGCGTGGGGCTGGGGTCGCGCGAACAGGGGGATCGGGCGGCTGGGCTGGCGGATCGGGGGGCTACGCGTCGGGCTGGTTGGAGCTGGAGTCGCGAACGAGAGAGAGGCTTGAGAGGGGGGTCGGCGTGAGAGGGAACTGGGGCGTGAGATCCAGAAAGAGGGAGAGTGAGCGTGAAGTTGGGCGGCTGGGGGCTTCGGAACCGAGAGCTGGAAAACGAGGGAGAGCGCTGGAGCGAATCAGAGCCAGAGAGAAAAAGTCTCGGGCGTGAGGGAGAGCGGGGTCGAATGCTGGAGCCGAAGACCTTCGTCTCGAGTAAATCCAATTTGTCGCCGAAAGAGGAAGCCCGCTTCATCTCCGTTGTCATACTCCAGCTTCCGAAACTTCCTCAAACAGCTTTGCTCTCTGCTCGATCTCTGCTTCCATCGCAGAAATCTTCTGAATCGCGGGATTCGGGCTGAAGCGACGATCTCGTTTGATCGTCGCCGTTGACGCCATTTCCTGATTAAGGGAGTGAATTCAAAATGCATAAAAAGGTCAAATGAATTTTAATGAAATTAAATTGAGCTGAATTGGCTCAAAGCGGGTTAGACTCGAGCCCAATCGATTCGGGCTCGAGACGGCGCAACGAATCAATCGAACGAAAATAGGCTCAAAATAATGATCAATTTAGACCAAATCAAGTACGACGCGATGGAAACCAACTAATCGAGTCTAATCGAACATGTTCGAGTCTGATCCAGCTCGAGTCGGGTCGATTCGAGCTCGAATTGGGTTCGACAAGGTTCGATTGGATCGATTGAACGAGCTCGAGCACGCTCGAGCCAAAATCGAGGTCAACAGGGAGCAATTGGCTAAATGTCATAGTATTTTAAAATTTTTAGGAGGGGCAATTGTCTAAAAATCCTTATAATAAAGACTAAAAAATAGATTGAAGGGGACAAATTACCTCAAGAATCATATAATTTTTTTTTTTGGGGGGGGGGGGGTCATAGGGGTTTCGCCCCTAGAAGTAAGATTAGTACGTAGAGCAACATCTTCGTGTTTGACATCAATCTTTTCACACCTATAAATTCAATATGTTTTTCAAATATTTTTCATATGACATTTGATATAAGAGTCGATCAAATGTATAAGAAAATGATAAAGCAACATTAAAACTTGACATGTAACACAAATTTCATATTGAAAGAGCATTGTCCACATAAATATACAAAGATAAAAAGAGGTTAAAGTGAAAAAAAAAATTAAGAAATTGTGCTTTCTAGATCACTTTTGTAGCCAATAGAGTCCTCTAATGCAAAGTGCACCCAATTGATGCGCTATTTAAAGTTAGCTAGCAACTTGTAGTTCTCTCATTTTACCTTTTTTTTACTATGAATAGCAGCATTGGTTGGCCAAGGCCTTGCATGACTTCAACTTCATTGTAATCTTCAACTAAAAACTGATCAATCAATAGATAAAAAGATGTTGCAATCTTCAAAATATTAAAGGAATATGAAACCAAATTACACACTCAGTCCAATTAGATTGTGTGTATCTAGAAATAATTAATGGAAATATATAGCATGAATCAAACTTACATCAAATAATTCCTAGTCTAATGGTTTTGATGATTCTGCCTAACTTTGGATCTCATTCCCTTTAATTGCATCTTATAATTATGACAATGCATCATCAGCTCTTGCTCCTTTACTTTGTAACTTAATATATTCTTATTCTTCAAGAGAGAATATATAATAGATCATTAGAGAATAACTTTGATAAATGACTGGAATGAAAGATTTTTTTAAGTAGAGTGAATCCATTGATCCATTTTTTAAACTTTAGGTTTTAGGCAGCATGCATGCATTAGTGTGTACTAAACAAGCTCCATTTTAGAATTTTTTTTTATTGAAAGATAGAAGAGAAAAATAAGTATGGTACATAGTAGAGGAATGCTCTAATGAATAAAGCAACTATATATATAATATTATTACTAAATTATATATCATAGTCATATGAAAATATGAATATATAATTTCATATATTTGCCATTATGCTCAGGACATCATCTCAAATGTATTACGCAAAAATGTAAATTTTTTTTTGTTTTTTTTTTGTTTAGTGTGATTAGTCTAAGATGATTAAGAAAAAAAGAAAAAGAAAAAAAACTGTTTGTATTTTCTCCTATAATTTAGTTTATAACAAAAATGAACTTTGATTAGTGATATATATCAGACGGTTAAAAAATATAAAAAAGAGTGATACTTACCTAAGATGCATTTAAATTTAATAAAATAAAAAATATTTAGTAAGAGTATTGATGATAAAGTTTAATATATCTTCATTTTTTAATAAATTTTTTATGTGAATATAATAACATTAATCTTTAATGAAGCTTGGTCAGCGGTCATGATCAGCATTAATCTTTAATGGAAATTTTCTCCACCGTTCATCACATTAGTAGAAAAAAAATAAAATAAAATAAAACTCTTCATCCACTATAGTAAACAGGACAAATGATACCAAGAAACGTGCAAAAATAGAGAAGTTTGCAAATAAAAAAGTGGGAAAAAGGTCACTCCTGACTTTATTCGCTCCTTTTTATCTGATTTTTAGCGATTTTTAAGCTTTGGGTGGATCCACACTTTGAACTGGGAAATGCATAGAGATTGATTGTGAAGTGAAAATTTTTTCTAAAAGGAAAAAAATAAATCTTTTTAATAAGACAAAGGATTAATTACATGCTATTTTAATGAAAATTATTTTTTCATTAAATATTATTTTCATACCAAATGATATCATAAATTATATTTTCTTCTAAGTATATTCATATGATGTTTTACTATATTTATTATTCTTTTTATCAAGTGATATGATGTGGATCGATGATGACATTATGATGAGTATTGATCATATTACTTAACAATTCATAGTCGGCATGCATGATTATCTAGCATACACAACATACATCATATTGTAACCATTAAACTTTTATACTACTAACTTGTATTACCATGCATGCATTATGTGTGACATTCTATATGTGATCATATGCACTTTGCATAACTATTATAATATATGTGCACTTTACATAAAATGATCGTACATAATCTATGTGTATTTCATATATGATACAATATACTCATTACTCTATATCATATATATGTTTATCTATTATTGTTAAATATGTCACATATCATTCATGATGTACTGCTTATTTCATATAATGTGTATGAACTGTAATCATTAGCTCAAAATAACGTTTTTTTTTTATATCAAAATGCTCATCATCTCTTTGATAGTAATGATTAGCTCAAAATGGAGACTTGTGGCTAGATTTTGTAATAGCTCAGTAAAGTTTGCATCTTGTCGTACAAATTGCATGAAAATAGTCGTGCGGTGGGATGATTAAACACCATAGGTGTGATTTGTGATATAATTGGATAATGTTATCGCCATTTGAATTATTATGATAAGACAATTATTTCAACAATAAAGTTATATCATTTTATGATCAATTGATTTGTGACATAATTAATTTTTGAGATATAAAATTTATAGTATGCTCTGCTCCTTTTGAGTGCTCCAATTTAGTGCTTTTTATCAAATGTCATGCTTTATATGAAAAATTTTTTTGACATCCCAGCTATTATGACTATAATCTGATTTTTTTTTGCTTGATGTCATACAATCTGATTAAAAAATATTGTCTTTTATAGGAAAATTAAAAGTGTATTATATCTTGCTAATCTTGAGAAGATGATGAAATCTTTGTCAAATAAAATTTCTCAATGAGTTTATGCTTTATTTGGAACAACTTTCTTATTCATTGCTTTCTAAAGCAGTAGATTATTACAAAAAATTTTTGAATTAAAAATTTTTGCACTAAAAAATTGCTTTAGAAAACAATAAGAAAATTATCAGTACAAACGCAGTGTTAGATTTAACAAGAGAGCCACATGAAAGCGACCTACATTACATGCGTGTTACTTTTATATGAATATGGCCACATAATCCTTCGGAACAAAGCATGCATTCATCTGTTACAAACAGTAAAACTTTATATTTTTACAATATTGTAGCATCTAATGCCTACAAATAGGCTGTGTAAAATGGTCATGCAAGTTGCCAACTTATATAATTTAATTTGTTGATACTGTTTCACTTTAATCATTATGAGATCTATCATGCCTTATATTATTAATCACTAGCTGCAAAATAAGGGGAGGTTTCTTTCTATGAAACTGTTCTTTTCATCATGTGTAATAGAACCATATTCTCCCTCCATTTAGGGCATAATTAGCTCAAATGAAATGAATATTGCATCATATTTGCACAGTTAGTACGCTTAGTTACACAAATAGAAGAGAAATTATTGCTTGCCAACTAAAAAAACAAATTAGATATAGACCTGTAACTGTAAACACCACCATGGATACCTCAAATCAGAAAATGACAAATGGATACTATAAAAAAAAGAAGATGCTTCAGTAGATAGGAAGTGATGGAAGCTATCAGAGATGAAGGGGAAAGCGTGCAACTTCCTAATCATTCATTTATAAAAAGTTAAGTAACTGACGAGGCGTGAACAAAGCTGATTTGAGATCGATGAAGACAGCAAAAGCAAACTTTAGAAAAATGAAGAAGGTACTTAAGGTGTTTCAATTCATTCAAATATTATATTGATAGCTAGGGTTAGATAATGATGTGTGGTATCATTTAGTGTGGATCCCCTTCTAACCTGACTAGTTTAGGAGTTGTTATCAATTGATGAAGTAATGGAACACCTAATTATCTTAGGCTTAATTTGCTTTATTATGCATAATTACCTTTTTTATACATAATTCTAACTGCTTAAGCAATGTAATATTTTCAGGCTTAGGGTTCATTTGATTGTTAGAAGTTAGAGAACATATTTTGATGATTAATGAGTTTATTATGATGTTCGATTAATTATTTGGTTGGATAGTTATTGAAATTAAAATGATTGATGAGTGGATCCATATTCGTCGTATCATTAGCTTCATTTTGATTATTTTTAATAAGTTCTATCCGTATAACCATAGGTTTACCAGTCCCATCTCATCCATAATCCCCTAACATAGAGGCACATTTTCTAATATTTATTATATATGCATATTTCTAGAACATCTAAATCTATTTTTAATTATCTTATTTTAAAGAAATTTCACTATAATTATTCATCTAATATAATTATTACTTAATTTATCCTTCATAATTTTATCATATTATCTTAGCACACTCCTTTCTACCAAGCTCAACTAAAATATCAATGGCCTTTTTAATTCGGGCTCTTGCAATCCTTTTAAATTTGGATTGATTGGTAAATTTCTCAGTCGCAGGCATACTCTGGATTTGATCCGAATATTTTTCTTGAATCTTAAGCTTACCGTGACTTTTCAGTTACCCTTTTGGATCCAAGACATGCGTTGATTAAACTAAAATTGTCGTCTTTTTTTTTTTTTACATTTATGTGGAATCCCCCATCATCGCTATTTGGGTTTCATTCCCTAATATTCGGTCCCATTTGTTTTCTCCTTGTATCATTCATAATTTGGGATTGTTATTTGGCCGGCTTCTAAAAATTGATAACGCTACGTCTCGACTGCTCATGTTTTGGTGGAATTACATATCACCAAAATGATATCCCGAAAGCGTGTGGCTTGGGCTTGAAAATTTGGATATATTCAACATGTTGAGATGGTGGAGCTTCCTCATTTTTTGTAAACATTGCAAAACTGAGCCATATAAAAAATGATTGTTTTAGTATTCACCCTCATTTAGAAAAGGTATATATCGATGAATAATCCCAAGTCGGTGAATATCGTTGTTAAGGAAAACACTAGGTTAGCTCCTCATGTTAATACTAGTGCTGATGTTGAGGAAATCATGGGCACTATTAATACTATGTATGTTAATCCAATTATGGCTCATGTTATTGATACTTCTGGTACTGAACAAACTCTTTCTTCTTGTAAGGATTCTGTGAATCATCGGGTCGTTAATAACATGTTAAATTTGGCCGCTGGTTTAGATGTTGATTGATTTCATTATCTCAATTAGGAGACACAAGTAAAATTTAAGACCTTGTGGATGTTCCTGGTGTTTTGGATGTTTCTAATAGGGTTTCTATAATTGTATATCGTATTCTTCTATTTCTGATGATAAATTATTAAAATTAGGTGCGAAGAACCAGCATATGGATTTACTTTCTATTGAGAATCTGGTTGATCCTTTGTGATTAGTATACTAACTACGGTGTTGGGTAGGTTAAAGTTGGTCTCGACAATGGCTCTCAGATGATAATGATTTGAATGTTTTGCAAGTTAGTAATGATGGATTCTCCACATTTACAGGTAAGAAAAATAAGAAAAATAAAATAAAAATTTGGTGCATAATTTCAAGTACTCTAAAGATAGATTTACTAGATCTAAAACTTCCTCTAATCATACTTCTAGTTTTTAGTTCTACTGAGATTCAATTTTGCTGATGTTGGGGATCTTGCTTGTCGTTGGATGCCTTTGTTTGTTGCGGGTTGCTTTGGCTCCGGTATCCTAGGTTCTTTATTTTAGGGGCCCTTTATGGGTCTCCCAGTTGCTAGCTGATGGCTTTTTGGTTTTGGTTTTGGGCTTCTTGGCTCTTATTTCTTGCTGGTTGGGGTCTTCTGAGTTGGGTTGTTGGTGGGTTCATTTCTGGTTGGTGAGATTATTTTCATGGCCTGGTGTTGTGCTTGACTGCTTCTGGTGCACTGCTATGTTCACTTTGTTATTTTTTGGCTGTTTTGTGCCTGTTTGGGCGGTTATTATGCTCCTTTCTTATTGTTGTGCTTATCTCATTTTGTTTGGAGATTTTTCTTTTCCTATAGGTTTTGGATCATGGACTTGTCTTTAGATTCATTTTTGGATGGAATGGTTATTGCTTCTCTAGTGTGTCGATAGTGCATGTTGTGTGACACTTAAAATTTTCTACTTTGGTTGGCTGTCTATTTATGGAGCTCCTTTCATGTTTGGACTAATGCTTTTGCAAGCTGGTAGCTTCTTTTATTTTTTGTGGTGGATTATCTCCTCTTTTGATGCTATTTATCTTCTCCAAGCTGGGCTTTTTGGTCTATTTGGGCGCTAGCTCCTTGGTGATTCTTGTTGCCCCGTAGGTTTTCTCTATTTATTTATTTTGTAAATAGTTTGTATTTTAAGCTTATAGGTTTCTTTTTCGTTTTAGATGTAACTCTCTGAGCATTAGTAGATTCTTTTAAGGACTTGTAATCAATTTTTGAAATTGACTTGCAAGCCCGTCTGTGGATTTAACAAAAAAAAAGGCATATAATTTTCCTAACTTTCAATAGAATTTATTTATTTTTTTTGCCACATTTTAAAAATGACTCTAATATCATCTCTTTTGAGAACTGTGCAAATTATCCTCTTCTAGGTTAAAAATGATTTTATAATTGGGTTTTAAATATGAAGAGTGTGATGAAAAAATAAACTTTGCGATACTTTATGAGGAGGCTAGAGTAAACTAACAGTGGGAGTAAAGAGTACAAGCAATATAAGAATGCAATGATTAAAATGGCTCGACTCCATTAAAAGAGGAAGAAATAATTTATTTTATTATAAGAAGAATAAAAGTATAAGAGGATCTATCTTTTCTTTTCCCTCTCACTCACTCTATCTATTATCTATCTTTCTTTCTTTCTATTACTCCCTTACATACACGCGCACGTACTCTAACTCTCTCTATATATACTGAATTACATGTAATTATAGTTTTTTGTGCTTCCTTTGCTAAGTTCTCCCCTCCTTTTGCTAGAGTACTTAATCATTTTTATATCTACTAAACCTTGTCTTAAGCATTATTCCATTATGCATTTAATGTACGAGATAAGATTTATCATTGTCATAAAATTATTGTTCTCATTTGAATATGAGTCAGTCTTAATACTAGAACACTTATCTGGTTCATCCTCTATTGATAAGCTTTATCTTTATTTCAAGATTTGTAATGCCTAATTTATTAATTAAGGATGATAAATTTAATGATTAAGATCGCAACATGAGAAAATCAAAGGCATTTATGATTCCTTATTCCTGAGAGAAATTGCCTCTATAAAGAGCTTTAGTTGCCTTTAGAGATGTTATGGCAATGATTAATCAAATATCCAATAATATTCCTCTAATGATGGCACATATATGACTTATATGTTATTTAACACATAAAAGAAAGTAATGATTTCATTCTTATCAATGTACAATCTATTTCAAAACTTTCCTAAATTTTTTACAAGAATTATATTATTGAAACTAGCCATAATATATAATTACCCTATAGTGGGTTTGGCCAACTAAAAATTTCAAATTGCCCCTCTTAGAAATGTCTCTTAAAAGATTAATAACCTATCACCTTTTACATTCCACTATCTTGTCAAATAATAATAATTAATTTAAATTATTTTTCGTATACTCTAAAGAGATATGTTCATAACAAAAATTAGATTTTGTGTGATCAACCTGTGATGCCCCAAGATCTAACTTGGAAAGAATGTCAATCAATTTCACAATAATTTACCAGAGTTATCTATAAACCTTCAGTAAGCAATCTATCACACATCTATAAAATTTAAACATCAATATACAAGTCGATTCACATCTCAAAACATCATATACAATACTCAGGAACTAAACTATCAATACAAGTAGAGAAATCTATCCTGTCCTGAGTACAAAAGAATCATCTATCGATCAAAAGACAAAAACCTGAAGATCTGGATCAATTCCTATCTCCTGCTCCCGAGCCCTGACCTGAAAATATCAACCACATATAATGAGCTTTACAAAGCCCAGCAGGTCACCTAATACCTATAACTGAAATCAAAGCACGACTATGCTATCAATATGCATGTCAGTCAATCACAGTCAATCAATCTATATCAGTCAATGGTCAATGAGTCTATGCAGTGGAAATCAAATCAGTAATCGATGCAATCCGAAAATCAATAGTCAATAAAACCAGTCAATGCAGCGGCAGGCAAATCAATCATTTCAATTTAATCAATAAATCAATATCCGTCAATCAAATCAATACGATCTATTTAATGAAATCAATCGAGGAAAACAATACGATAAATTTCAATCCATTCTGACAAGAAATCTATACAACAGTCAATACGGTGCAGAACAGTAGGCAGTAGTACGATGTCCATGTTCATGCTATCAATACAGTATCTATATCTATTAATGTCTATAACAATGCTCAGTAGTATCAATGTTCAGTAGTCAATCGATGAAATCAGTGAAATCGTACGATACAGTAAACCCGATCAAATCCGTAAAATCCGTAAATCAATACATTAAACATGCAATCAATACGATAATACTGAACAATGTATAATCAATGGTCATGTTGCTGTTGTAGAATTCATATTGCTGTTGTAGATATCAATACATTGGTTCTATGAAAAGAGTCGTCACTCTATTGCCCGTCGGCCGCCCGTCGGCATATAATCTCCTTATGACTCCCATCGTTATATCCATGATCCATGATCTATGATTTAAAGGAAAGCCCGTCGGCCCACCATCCTGTATAGGTATCATCTCCAACCAATGTTCAACCAGGTTATACGTGTTTCAGTATCAATAAGCAATCAATAATCAATATTAGAGCAATCATATCAATAATCATAGGCATATCGATTCAATCTATCAATTTCAGTCAAATCAGGAATCATACAAAAATCGGGCAGAGTAACAGTAGTCTATCGAATTTACACAAAAATCCTGCAAAAAAGACAAATTCTGAATTTCTCCAAATTACAACAGAATAACCACAGCATCAATACAAGACTATTATTCTATAGAAACCAAGTCAGAAAACATCCTGATAATTTTCTATTCGATAAAAACCGCGTAGAACCAATTCCGACCGGAAGAAAATTCGTAGAATACAGTCAAATCGTGTAGAATAATCATATCTATAACACTCTAAAAGTTGTGCGGTGAAAGTCATGTCAATCTCAAATCGGGTCAATTATTCGACTACAAAAATATAAATCCGGACATATCTCGATAAAAATACAACATCTTTGAAAACAGAAACAGGATTCGGAGTCCTTACCGCGAGATAAACAAATCTTCTAACTGCGTCGTCGGACGAAAAGCGCTCCACGGGCTCCAAAACCAAGCTTCCTCTTCTCTTTCCTTCTCTTTCTCTCTCTTGCCTTTTCTCTCTCTCCAAAATGAATCCAAAATATCTCAAATCCGATATTTATCAACACTGATCGTCCTGGACGATCCAAATTTCGTCCTGGTACGATGGGTTCTCTGGACAAATTTCGTACAGACGAAATCCAAATTCGTCCCGGGCGACTTGCTCTCTGGATAGATTTCGTACAGACGGATCGTCCCAACTGCTCCAGGTTCGTACAGACGAAAATGGCAGATTTCTTCACAAATTTCTTCAGTTCGTCCAGTACTAAACCCAGTTCGTACAGACGAACTGCACAAAAAAAATCAGCTTTTTTTTTTTGAAGGGTTTTACACAACCTCTCTCACATAAATGAGCATTGAAGCTAGTCAATTTGCAACCTAACAGCCTCCCCCGAATTGGCACCCACATGATCAACCAAAGCCTTAGGAGATAAAAGATTAACCTGAACCTCAACAAATCGTCCAGTAACTTGGTCAATAGGCGTAACAGGGGAAACATCAACAAGAGCAGAACCCACATTCACCAAGTCAACACCAGATTCATCCGCTCGGTCAGGAGAAAGCTCAACAGGGTTGCGAGACAAATCCGAAAACTCCACACCAACCTCAGGCTCAACAAACCCAGGCAAGCAGAACGGGACAGACATAGCACCCAAATAGGATAAAACAGAACTGGAATTAACAACACAACTGTCCGCTCAGCCACCACGGGCAGTAACTTGGTCACTATTATATGTAACTAATTGTTCTTCTCTTTTCTTGAAATATGTGTTTGATATTGTAACATCGCATATTATTATGCAATTAGTATGTCTATCTATTATTTTGTGAGTCATTTGGTAGTTTATCCTATCAAAGCCAACATTTGATAGTTTATCCTATCAAAGCCTATATCCATATATAAATCATCTTCAATAAACATTCTTTTTTCCTCATCTATATATATTATAGGAATTTGGAATCTTTTTAAAATATGTTCTAATCAATTTGAAAAAAAAAAACTAAGCAATAACCACATTTATAATCTTATATCATTAATAATTATCTTAATGACAATCACCCCAATCTCCAACTCTATTCACATCAAAAAATTTATTTTAAATTCTTTATTCACCAATGTCACATATGCATTCCTATTACTAATATTAATATTGTCAACATAAAACAACTTTTACCCTTTCTCAATATTCTTAAAATTTCCCCATTTCCATTTAGTAGTTGCTACGCATTAAATATTAGCCTTCTTCTACTCATAATGTCCACAAATTCTCAAATATTTTCACTCAAAACCCTAAAATTTCATATAATATAATAAATATAATCTTTGATATAAATATGGACAACCATTTCTTCTCACCTAAGGATGATGTTCTAGCATCACATATACATAACTTATGAATTGAAGCATGCATCATTTAGATACCCATTATCATTTGATGTATTTTGGTTTCTTAGCTCTCCATGCATATGAATAAATGTGTATATATGCTTATGCCTTCTCTATCATATATGCTTGCATACATCACATGGCAATTCCCTTTTATAATCAGACCATGTGAGAAAATTTTCATAAAATAATAAAATAATAATTATATAATGATATTTTATTTGTCAGCCTAGTCATCATTCATATAGGATAAATAAAAATAAGTATAGGATAAGTTATCCAGTTTTAAATCAGTGTATAAGCTCTCTTCTTATGAACTTTAATAATTCTGCAATGATCATCTTTTTAGTCAACTTCTTCCTCAAATCGTTACTGCAATTGGATATTCTTTTATCCCAAATAACTTGTCGGTTAAGTGTATATATATGCTTGGTTGATAGTTGGATCAAGCTAGGAGACCTTTATTTATTTATTTATATATAAATAATAAGAATTTGTTGTTTAGATAATAGTATTATTTATTAAATGAGGTGTATTTGATTCATTTTTATCTTATTTAAATGATACAATATTATTTAGAATAATCAATCATAATTATAATTTTTGTCATTTATCTCAATAATGTAATTTAATATCCAAATTTTCATATTTATAATTATAAGTGAAGAAATTTGTCTTGTTTGTCTTTGGTATTTGAATCATTATTAGAATTAGTTTAGTACTGATGTCGGGACAAATAATTTTATATCAAGAACTTCACATATCATTGATATTTTAGAGGATGGTAAAGTTGGACTTTACACCTTTGAATTATTATGGATGATCGAAGAGCCCGATTTTTAATCAATCAACTCCATTGGTGCCTCATGCATGATGTCAAAAGGTTTGGAACAATACCTTTCGCTTACCAATTGGAGGCATCATTTTCAATCGTCATTGTTTAATAATCATCATTGTCAATCACTCTCTTGCTATCTGGTCTACATCTGATCCAACGAGCTCATCCCCTAATGGTGGAACAATTAGGATACTTCCTGAATTAAGGTAAGAGCAATTTGGACCGTCTAGTTCAAAGAAAAATTATTACATGCGGTGTCCGAATGCATCCGGAGGTCAATCTAGACGTGTCATGTCATCCGACACTGCACAGAATAATCTCTCATAGTTCAAGCTAGGTGCCAATTTAATAGCTTTCAGCATAATAAATAAAAATACCCCTCTTGAAATCTTAAAATGTAATATTTTTATATATACATTTAGACTAATTATTTCAATAAAAATGAATTTAAGATCCATAGAGAATCCCGAAACTTTAACCCCTGATAATTAGAACCTTCAATTTTCCTAATTAACTTTTGTCCTTATTAGTGTTAGTTTTAGATATATTTTAATAATATGAATTCTTGGTCAAAATTAATATACCTTAATTCTTTGGCACTGACCTCAATTTTCACTTGCTTAATGCTTGAACTCAACTAATCCTTTTTTTTAATCTAACTTTGAAAAAAATTAGTAAACAAAGTTTGTCGACTTTATAATTAGCTTTTTCTCCGCTGATTTTCTTATGATTGATAATAAATTTGAAAATTATATGTTTGAAATATGAACTAACATCTATTTCTTCACAATAGATAATTTTCTAAAATAAAAAATTTGAAACATTATTTATTGACTATTCATTGATTCAAACTTTTTTATATGGGCATTGAATTAATTGGCCTTCATTAAACAAATGTTAAGAATATTATTATCTTTATTACTATTTTAAAATTTTGTATTATTGCATATAAAGTAATAATTTGTAGTAACATTTTTTTAGTATTTTTTTATTTTGTTCCCTTTAATTCCCTAAGAATTGGATGAATATTAACTTAAAGATGACTACATACATAGCCATATGTATGCATGCATATGCATGTTTATACTATTGATATCTTTTAGAGCCAATTTGAGTTGATTCAATTCAAAATTTTAAAATTTAATTTAAGTCAAATATTGTTAGTTATGCTTATTTAGATTGATTTCACTTTTATATAGTGCACCGATCAAGGTAAAAGACAATCCAACATTAGAGTTAAATTTCATTATTAAGCTGAATCAACTTATTTATTTAGCATCATTAACACTCTATTTGGAACAGCTTTTCAATTACTTCTATGATAAGAAAAATAATTAGTAAAAAAATAATATGCTCGAAAGACAACTTTTTATTAATCGTTGCTTCAAACGTTTGCCTTTAAAAATCACTTTCGAATAAGTATTTTTTTAAACTCTCGCTAAGAAAAGAGCTTTGAAATTAAAAACAAAGAAAGCTTAAAACTCTCCCAAGCAAAGCCTAATTAAGTTAACTTATATTAAATGCTTTATATATGTTAAGATTATTTTTCCCTCAAAAATAATAATAGTTAATCATCACTTTTGAATTATCAACCTTCTATGCATGCATTCAAAGTTTGGAATTTGATTCATATAATATGCACCACCTTCTTTGCCTCTTTTAGAAATCCCATGGAATCAAGCTAGAAAAGAGGTCAACTTTCTTGCCACTATTTAAAAGGATTAGATAAGACAAAAGAAAAGTATCCTGTCATGAATGGATAAGTGCAAGGACAAAAATATGTATATATATACATATAAAGTAATAAATTTAATCATTTTTTCAAAGAATTACTAGAAAAAGAAATATCATTCTTTTTTTTTTTTAACTTTTGAATCAATTAAGGCAAACTCACATAAACAAGCTTCGAACTCAAGACCTTTTTGTTGATAGCCAAAGCTCCCAACCAATAAATTACGGTAAGCTGCATATCAAATATCTATTGGCTCAGTAAAATCAACACAAATTTAATATATTGTTTTAAGTTATATATTACAAAAAGATATATCATTGATTCTCTATTATTTTTATATAAAATGCCCCTCTTATAAAAATATTATTTGGGCGGCTATCATAGAAACATTTTGGCATATAAAAGTGGCTCACATTGATTATTGAGACATTATTGTATTCATATGTTTGTTTCCATATGCCTCCACCAATCATGTGGGAGTTACATGATCTCCATCCTTCTCTTCCATGAAAGTGGGGTAGCAAGTTTTTATCCAATAAATAAATGTTAGATATGGTATGCTTCTTGAAGCTACAATCATGTGTTTCTTCCCTTCTTCAATTCAATAATTCTTTCGAGTGTATAAGTAGATTATTTTATGGTCATCATTGTCAATTTCATCTTTAATTAACTACTTTGGAATAGATTTTGTAAATCCTCATTTTCATTTAAGAATGTTTGTAAACAATTTCTTTCTCATTTCTTCTACAAGCTAATTGTAAATATTTATTTTATCTACTAATTTAATTGGTGTATTATATATATATATATATATATATATATATAAAATTAGGGTACATTTTCAAATACTACAATTATTTTTTGTTATCTCTTATTTTCAATTGATGTCACTTTAACAGTCCTTTCAACATAATTTTTTTAATGTATTCTTCTTAAAATTCTCATTTTATTATAAGAAACTTAGACCCTACACAATGAACTCTTAGGGTTTATCGGGATAACTTCAATTGCTAATAAAATTAGTTGTGGAAGTATATTTGCAAAATTAAAATTTTTTAAAGTTTTTGTCAATATTAGAGATTTTTTTCCCCTTTAAAGTTAGACAATAATTTTCATACAGCTAGCGAGAGGCTTATAACAATGATCTAGAAGTGATCACCACCAATGGAATTTGAATTAGCTTGCATAATATGCTATATTGTAGAACTTGATGCCATAAATTCAACATAGTTGATAGATTGAAATTTTAACGGATAAGTTGATTAAATAGTTTAAAGAAGATTCACGAGGGTCATCAATAGCATCAATATCAAGCTTTATTCTACTACACGGGGTCTGCTACATGAATCATTTTTCTCCAATTATTCACTTAAGAGTCACTCATTTAAATATAATAAAAAATATCATTTTTAATATTTTCTAACCAAGTTTGTTTAGGTCTACCTCTATCACTTTTAACATTGGCCAGATCAAGAAATAATAATTATATATCTTTATTTTTATGCCTAAATAGTCATCTTCTATAGGAAAATCAATCCTTATAAATGCCTCATAAAATAGATGTATGTATATGACCCTTAAACTTTATATCTTATCTAGTGAATTACATGAAAATAACGATTATTTCTGATAATTATACAAAATGAATATCAAGCTTGTGGAGAGATGTTGCCACCGAATGAATTGAGTAGCCCTCTGGAGATTGGTTGAGGTAATGGTGACAATAATGAAAATACATTAGGGCAATTAATTATGACCTCTATGCTAGCTCGTGGATTGGTCTAAGTTAATTTTATCCTTTCATTTGCTCAAATTTTGATGATTATAATGTTGTTGGGATTATCATGATCAGACAGATCTTTTTAAGTTTGTGCTATTTATGCTCATTTTATCGTTAAAATTATCGTTAAAGTTAAAATTTGAATTTGATTAAGCTCCTTTTAAGTTTTTTTTTATATATATATAGAAAAAAATCATCCTTCATCAGCTTATAGATAAATTTGAGATCCCATCAATTTATTATTCTACTTTTAAAATAAAAATACTTTTCATTTAAAAAAAGAAGAAGCTAAATTTATAGCCACATAACTTATAATAGCTGCAAAATCCAATGATACGAGCCCTTAAATTTTATGGGTGATAGGCTTTGATCGTGAACAGTGGAAATAATATATTCAATTAAGCACGCAAAGACATGCAAACGTGCTCGATTCCTCTAATTAATGTTGACGTTGAAGACTGTTGATACCTAATATTATATTTATAATTAGTTGGCTTTAGCTCCTCTACAATTTAATAAGATAAAACTATTTATCTTCAGATATTCTTATTGTCTAAAAAAATATTTAATATTTAAAATATTCAAATATTTATGTTTAGCTATATTTGTATCACACCACTTCTTATCTTGATAAAGATAACCAAGTCACAAAAGTTGATGATCATGAATTGACTTAAATCTTCTATAAATTGAAGCTAATATGTGATAATTCAAATATATAAAATAAATTTTTTCTTACAATCATATTGACTGTTATTGATATTGTGCTTGATAATGTAATGATTGACATATAATGAATTATAAAAGAATAAATTGATATAGATAATTAGTAAAGACATTAATACATAAATTTCTTTATTTGAATTATAGCAAATTTTGCTCTTTTATCTTAATTAATTTCAGTTGTAAGATTTTAGTTATTTGTTAGGATATATGCTCATTACGTGGTTTTACATGTTTTCAGAAAAAGGATAAAGATCATATGATATGAGGCTCTATACAAGATAAAAATGCAATCAACTTTCTTTCCGTTATTCATCAGCAAGCTCTACTTAAATGATTAAAAAATGAAAGACATATGTAATTCTTCCAATATAGATTCTTGAGTGTAACATAATCAAAGTTAATGTTACTTAAATCTTCGAGCCCTCTATAATTAACTCTTAAATTAATAGCTCAACTAAGCATTATTCCTAACTCAGTTATGAGTTTTTGAACTCGTTCAACAAACTCCCGAAGTTGTGTCTACTAATGATTTATTTGCTTAGAGTATTTGTCAACCGATAATAAATTTTTATTATAAGAATCCTTCAAGGTAAGTCATTCATAATTCCCTCGCCTAACTAATATGATAACAAATTAGCTATGACGAGTTTCATCTATTCATTTTTTATATAATTATGCTATATTATCAACTACGTTTGGTCTACTCGGAAACTTACCTATAAATAGAATGTCTTTAGTTGAGTGTGAATATGGGAAAATAATGATGTGGGGGTTGCCCGATTTTATTTCCTAATAATGATGTTGCTCCTCCTATTTGGATGAATGTTGATCATGTTATCCCTGTTACTGCCTCTAAGGAGGCTCCTATGGCTGATGTGGGGGTGAATTTGAATGCTATTGATTCTTGTGAAGGGCCTGTTAGTGTAGTGACTAATGTTTTTTCTCCTTTGGTTAATGCTTTCGCCCATCAGAACTTTGGGCATGGGGAGGATGTTATTCTTAAGGAGGGTGGTTTATTGGTGGAGATGGCTGATATAACAGGGGCTTGTGTTAATGCTGAGGCTGGATGTGAGGTGAATGATGTTTCGGTTGGTGTTGATGTCGGTTTAGATGCTGGTGATGCTTTGTTGGTGTATGATATTAATTCGGTGGTGGCGGTTGTTCAGGTTGATGAGGCTCAACCTGAGTTTTTTTAATTTTCTAGCCTTGGGTGTTGAGGCTTTGGGTAATTAGGGCTCGCATGTGAGCCTTACCGAGGAATGTGGAGGTGTGAATAATGTTGTTTCTCCTGTTGGAGGTGGTGGTATTGATAGCAATGGTTTGCTGGTCAGTTCTAACTCATTTATTAATGTGCCTGTGAATTTGATTGACACCCAAGCTTTGGTGTATCATGTGGGTGATAATTCAGGGATGGATGTTAGGACTCATCTTGACTGGTTACAATGTTCGTCAGAATTTGAATCCGATTCAGATGCCTCATCGGATCATTGTGGAGGTTCTGATCCTGGTCATGATTTTAAACTGGTTTGTGATAGACTTGTTCTCTCTGTCGCCTCTCGTGGGAGGGGCAGGAGAGGAAGATAGCCCCTTTATTTCCCGTGATTTTTCTCTATTGCTTTATCTGCTGGTTTTTTGAACGTTTGGCCTTTTCTATGGTTGACGGATTTTTGGGCTATGATGTGGCTAGGGCTCGTTTCCTTCGCGTCATAGCTGGTGGCAACCTGTGTTGATGTGTTCTTACTGGATTGGATCGATTGGAGCGCTTTCTTCATCATATTGGATGGTCCGTGCGTGGCTTCGGGGAAGCTGGGAGCCTCAGCCTTTTACTGAGCCCTCGTTTGGAGTTCACTTAGTACTTTTTATTGTTTCTTTTTGGCTTTTTGGCTTTTGTTTTATATCTTGTGTAATCCTTTTTTAGTTCAATATAATGCTACTTTTGTTAAAAAAATAATAATAATAAAAAAAGGAAAAAGTATCGTTGATGCTCTTCTAGCTCAGATGAATTCTTTAGCTGTTCAAAAGGATTTTCAATACATTCATTTCAGTTCTAATTTGTCATTATTTAATGGGTCTGATTTATTTTTCTACTAATTGGTAAGATTTCGGTTGTTTAATGATGTTTTTTTAATATTGAAATTAGAATGATAAGAAAAAATGTCTGAGAATAATTGAATTGCTCTATCCGTTTAAATATATTCTCTCCTCTTGTTCTCTCTATATGTAATGTGAAATATGTTCATGGGCTTTTCTCGGCCCAGACTGCTAATGTGCACCTTAATCCATGGGCTTTGCAATTTAGCCTATCAGCAGCAACCTATCTGATTGCAAAATGTGAGGAAGTCGGCGAGGATAGAGAACCACAAGAGTAAAAAGCCCTTAACTAATTTAGAGATTTAGGCTTCGTTTGGGATGGTTTTCTTATGATTTTTTTTTAATTTAGAGATTTATTGATTTTGTTCAAAGAGTTTTTCATTCATGATTTTTTTGGATTCGAGTTGAGTTTTGAACTTTTGATCTTACTATTTTTTGTTATTTTGATTTTGTGTTCAAATCCTTAAGGAAAATGTCGGGAATGACATATTTTCTAAGGTGAGTAGATTGTAATAACTTAAATATTTGAAATAATTATTTTAAATAAAAAAATTTGAATTTCAATGTTATGCCTTGCCGAAGAAGGAAGATAGGGGGAAGAAAGAGAAGGTTGTTTAGAGCTTTTTCATCTATCAATTTTATTCAAAGATTTCTGCTATTCGTTGTAAGTAACCTAAATCGATTAAAATATATTTTCTCATGATTTATTGAGTTTTTATCGTATAACTTATTGTATATAATAGATATGAATAGTGTTGACATTTTAAGAACTACTTTAAGAAGTAAAAAAAAAAACCGTTCTAAGCGAAGCCTAAGTTGAAAATTTGGTATGCTCTTCAAGATAAATTAATGGTATTATTATAAATTAAAGTAGTTAGGCGTTAATTTTGATTATATATATATATATATATATATATATATATATATATATATATATATATATATATATATATATATGCCATATCATTTGATGAATATCAATAACAAGCACTAGAATATATAGTTTTTTTAAAATATTCCTTAAAGTTCATTTCAAAACATAAATGCCCTTGAAAATAAATATATCCCACTCGAAAAATTGTCGATATCTCACTCATAACACAACGAAACACCATTTACAATCAAGTTTTAACCTAGTTTGTACCTTGTAAGATCGAGTTTTGAAGAAGTCTAAACTTTCTTTAAACTTAGTTATGACCTAGTTTGATTATGTTCGAAATAAGATTGAACAAATTACATCGATTATCAATCATGTTTTGATCTTGTTTGATCTGGACTGACAAGATTAAAACCTTATTGAACTTGGTTCAAACTTCAAGATTAAAAAAGACTTGTTCAATTATGTTGAAACCATATTTGACTCAAGCTTTTTTCTCATGTCTAATGTTGAATAATGTTAGAATAAGATATCAACATGGTATGAATATGACTTAACTAGCTAGGTCCAAATCATATTCATCGCCATATTCATCTCTCTTTTTCTACTTGTGCTTAATATATAGCAAGATTTTAACTTTCTTATGATTGTGATAAGTGCAACTAAAAGATCATTCTTCATAATGACCATCACCCGCTTCTGAATATCAATGACAAAACATCATTTACACATAACTATATAACTACATTCCATCAACATCATTAATGATCAGCATAGCTATAGAATTTAAAAATTCATTTAAGATCTATGAATATATAGTTGCATAGAAATTTAGTGTCATGGCCACATAATTTAAGAACAAATATGCAAATAGATAAATTCACATAATTTATTTATATGTCCATATAAATTCAATTACAACGAGATGAAATACTTTAAAATGCATTAAGAGTCTAAGTTATTAAAGAATAAGTCCACAAAAAACTTGTTTATGAAAATCGCATAATATAACTCATAATTCAAGAAGAAACTTCTTTTAAGCCATATAATGTAATGGATCGCATATACTCCGTAACCATTTGTTGCAAAATAATACAATTGAAAACTTGTTAGTGCATGAGATGTATAAATAAGATGTTAAAATATTTTATTGACTTACAATCTCAAGATTATTACTTGAACATTATGATTTCACCTCATTTATGTTAGCCTCCTCTATATTTAAAGTGATGAGAGAAAGTCCTTTATGTGCGCACATAACCCATGCTCTTTTAACAATGCATAGAAACACTTACATAGTGGGTCATTGTTTGTCTTAGCATTTGTGTATATGGTGTAAAAATAAAATGGTAAAAAAAATTTTAATGTCATCAACTTCAAAAACAATGCCACTTCACATATTATCTAATGGGACTTATTCTAATTCACTATTAGTAAAAGTATGCATACACTACCACTATGCATTATTGATCAAAATGTATTGGGGTAGAGTAAAATTCGATTGCATATATGCTATATTATAATAAATCATATCATAAATAACAATATATTACTAAGGTACATTGTGTTCATCATACTATAGGTCATCATCATGAATTTATGATTGTTACCAAACCCTCTAACCAAGTTGTGAGTGTATTTAATTGTTAAAATTACATCATGTTATTGCCTCCTACACCTCCTACTCCAATCTCCCTGTTTGATAAATTATTTATAATCCTTGATGTTGATTGTATTTTAATTCAAATAAATAAAGTAACACAAATAATCTTAGAACAACAAAAACTTGCTAAAGATATATCAAATAGGGGTGTCAATTTCGGGTCACGGGTCGGGTTCGGGTCGAACCCGAAACTGACCCGGCACTATTCGGGTCAACCCGAACCCAACCCGTTTTTAAAAACGGGTCAGTTTTCCTGACCCGAACCCGACCCGCTTCGGGTCCGGATCAACCCGACCCGACCCGAATGACCCGTTTCCAACAAGAAAATGGCTAATTTTCGGGTCAAAAACGGGTCAAACTCCTCTTTTCGGGTCAAAAACGGGTCAAAATCGGGTCAATCTCGGGTTGCCGGGTCAAAATCGGGTTACTTTCGGGTAAATTTTGGGTCAAAGGGTTAACCCGAACCCGACCCGATTTTTGAAACGGATCGAAATGCTAAACCCGAACTCGACCCGTTTCGGGTTCGGGTTGACCCTAACCCGAAATTTTCGGGTCGGGTTTTCGGGTCGTGTCAAATATTGACACCCCTAATATCAAAATTTGAGCAATACAAATGCTAGAAATATCAAACAATCCTCAAGATTGATTGAGCATATACTTAAAACATGATAGTTCAAGTAACAAGAAAATTCAATGATTAATATTTATAGGAGGGTCTCCCTCTTAATACAATAATAACAAAATTTTATCTAAAATGAACTTTGTAAATTATAAATATTTTTTAAATAAAAATACATGAGATAAATATTCATATTATGAAGAATATAAAAGGTAAAATTTCTCTATTTATTTCCCAAAAAACTACCTCTATATAATTTTATATATTTAAATCGTACTTGTAAGAGAGAGAACATCACTAGCGACACCCCACAACCTCCAGAATGTGAGACTATAGACCATCTGCAATGGTCCTCTCCACGTTGACATGACGCCCGGCTCGCCGAACCCCTCCGCCGCCGACGAGTTCCAACTGGCCAAAGAAACCCTCGCCCGCCTCAACCATAACCTCCCCGTCACCCACCCGCTAACCCCCTCCACCTTAACCCATGCCCTCCTCTTTGCCTTCCCCTGCCGCCGCCTCACCCTCTCTCTCTTCCCCTTCCTCTTTCGCCTCCCTTCCTCCCCTCCCTCCCTCTCTCCCCTCTCCCTCGCCCTCCACATTCTCTCTCACCTCAACCTTATCTCCCCCGCCCTCTCCCTCTCCCGCTTCCTCACCTCTCACTTCCCCCTCTCTTCCCTCCTCCCCTCCCTCTCCACCTCCCTCTCCCTCCTTCCCTCTCAAAACTCCGCCTTTTCCGCCTCCCCTAATGCCGTCGACCTCCTCATCAAATCCTACTCGTCTTCCTTCCAAATCCCCGAAGCCCTCTCTGTTCTCTCTCTCGCTAAATCTATCGGCTTCACTCCCTCTTTACTATCCCACAACTCTATCCTCCACGCCATGTTCCGCTCTCGTTACTCCGATGCCTCCATCAAGAAGCTCTTATCCGAGATCACCTATTCCGGCGTCTCCCCCAATGTCTACACTTACAACATTCTCATTCGTGGGTTCTGCTCAAGCGGAGATTTTGACACGGCGATTGGCTATTTTGAAGAGATGAGGATGGCTGGTTGTTCGCCTAACGTTGTCACTTATAACACTCTGATTGATTGGTACTGCAAGTCGGGGGCGGCCAACAGAGCAGTTGGATTGTTGGGCTTTATGCTAGAGAGGGGAGTGAGGCCGAACTTGATTACTTATAATTCGTTATTGAATGGGTATTGCAGGGAGAGGAGGGTAGAAGATGCACGTAAGTTGTTTGATGAAATGGCTAAGGAGCGAGTAGTGCCTGATGTGGTTAGTTATAATACTCTTGTGAATGGGTATTGTAAGGAGGGGGATGTGCACGGGGCATTGGTGGTGATTGATGAAATGTGGAGGAAAGGCATGAAAGGGAATGTGGTGACATATACTTCGGTAATTAGCGCGATGTGCAATGCTGGCAATCTGAACAGGGCAATGGAGATTGTTGGGAGGATGCGGGAGAGAGGGATTCGACTCAACGAGGTTACGTTCACAAGTTTAATAAGCGGGTTTTCAAAGAAGGGGCTCTTGGATGAGGCCATGGATGTTATGAAGAAGATGAGAGAGAATAGGATTGAAGCATCAGTTGTCTGTTATAATGCTCTGATTAATGGGTACTGTATTTTGGGAAAAATGGAAGAGGCTTTGTTGATTGTTCGTGATATGGAGAAGGAGAGAGGCTTGATGCCTGATGTGATAACTTACAGCACAATACTTAGTGGGTATTGTAGAATTGGAGATGTGGATATGGCATTCAAGTTTTACAGAGAAATGGTTGCCAAGGGTGTCTTGCCCGATGCAATTACATACTCTTCACTCATTAGGGGACTTTGTGAGGTGAGAAGATTGGGTGATGCTGCTGAGATGTTCGATGAAATGATTAGCAAGGGGTTGAAGCCTGATGAACTGACATACACAGCCCTTATTGATGGGCATTGCAAAGAAGGGGAGTTGGAGAAGGCTTTTCTTCTTCACTATGAGATGATTGGGAATGGTATTCTCCCTGATGTAGTTACTTATAGTGTCCTCATAAATGGTCTTAACAAGATGTCGCGAACCAAGGAAGCCAGACGCCTACTTTTTAGGTTATACCATGAGGAGAATATTCCAGATAGAATCACATATGATGCTTTAATGGAAAGCTGTGACAAAACAGATTTCAAGAGTGTTGTATCTCTAATAAAGAGCTTTTGTATGAAAGGATTGATGGATGAAGCTGATAAAGTCTTTGGCTCCATGCGTGAGAGGAGCTTGAAGCCTGATGAGGCTGCCTATAATGTAATTATTCATGGGCACTGCAAATGTGGAAATGTTCTGAAGGGGCTAAGCCTGTATAAGGAAATGCTGCAGGCTGGTCTCTCTCCTAGTGCCATAAGTACAATATTTCTAATTAAAAGGCTTGCAACTGAGGGGATGAATGAAGAGCTTAATCAGATTATTGAGCAATTATTGAGAAGCTCTGTGCTAACAGATGCTGAATCATCAAAGATTCTTGCTTACATAAACCTGAGGGATGGAAACTTGGAGGCTGTGGTTGATGTTCTTACTGAGATGGCAAAAGATGGCCTTCTTCCAAAAAGTGGGTAGAGGTTGGGAGTTTCTAGATCTTTGAAACTAAAGAAAAAATTGATCTCCCTTTCTGAAGGGCTTAGATTTTTCCAATTTTGATGGGCAGTGAATTGGAGATGTTTGTTGAATTTGATGCTTCACAGGGACTGGATATTGGTGGGGCTGTATGAGAGGGAGAATGTGCATCTTGTGCTCCGTTACTTTTCAGAAACAACTTGATCTTCTTATGGATGAAAAATTGTATCAAATAATGTGTTTTATTTGTTTCAGAGTGTGGACAGGCAGGTAAAGGTGTGTATATTCCCAGCTTGAAGCTAAAGAACAGGTTTCTGCAAAATCGAATGCCAGGAGGTCAGATCTTTTTCCAACTTGCTGTGAAAAAACAGGTTTGGAAAGTTGCTGCATGAAATATTATACTTTTTTTTACAGCTAAATGCATTTTAGTTTGAAGAAATTTTTTTAGGATCAAATTTTTTATGTAATATCTATATCTTTTAGACTTACAGAACCATATCCCCTCACCTCCATCCATCAAATTTTATGACAAAACCTTTGTCTATATTATTTGCTGTTGTAAAATTTCTAATTTTTTTATTGTGGCATGCAAAAATGTATAGGTAATGTTATATTGGGAATAGAGGTGGTTTTCTCAATAAAATCGAAACGTAGGTTTTGAATCAAATCAAGGTGTATGTTTTGAGTTGAAAACAAAAAACAAATTCATAAATTATGAAAAATTAGATAACATACCATGTTCATAAAAAAAGTACAATTTTAACTCATAAAAGATGCACAATAGAAAAGTAAACATAGTTCTAAATATCGAATAGAAGTTCCGAGTTCATTAAAGATGAAAATTATTAACTTATGATAGGACAAGATTCTAAATGAAGTCTTTTGAAGATCTAAGTCAAGTCTTTTATGCCCCCAAAATCAGCATTATCATTATCATCATCACTAATAGGATCATCAAAAGAATCATCATGATATCTAATAGCTCTATGTTAGACCGGTCCATACGGGACCGGCCCAGGCGGAACCAAGGCGGAAACGTTCGCCTCTCTTGTACGCCGATCGCATCGCCAGCGTCAACATAGCAGTTTTGGAAGGGTTTTTGAAGAAAGTTTATGAGGAAATTTGAATGTAGGGATTGTTTATGGATTTCTTTTTTATTTGTATGCATTAAATAGTTTGTTTTCCTAGGGTTAGGGCATCTTGAATTTGGCTGAAATTTGAGATTTCTTAGGGTTAGGTTTCCTTTGGGCTCTAGCGGCGTCTAGAGATTGGGAGAGAACGATCCTCATCTCGAATAGAGGATCAATTGTATCTTGCTCTTTCCTTTCCGTATTATTGGATTTCATGCAATAAAATTACTATTTTGTTATTTTTCATTGGAGTTTGAAAGCGTTTTCTCGCTGTTTTTGCTCTCTTGATAGGAATTACTTGAAATCTTCAAGTGTTTCCTATCACTCTATTGCAATTACCGACCGGATGATAAGTGACATACAACAATCTTATTGTTCATGCTTGTGCAAAGAATTTGAAATATCAACAAGCAACAAATGTAGCATCTTGTATTCAATGTAAATATATGACCAAGCATATCAAGCACTGCAAGCAATAAAAGGGTTCAACATGCAATAAATGTCGATGAAGGTGTATTTGAAAAATTTGAAGCAAATGCGATCCTCATGCAATCAATGTCATCGATTGCGAGTGAATACCCTAATCCACCTGCGAACAATGTAGTTTATTGCAAACATTAATAAACAGCTATGATAGTTGACAAATTGTAAATATAATGGGTTCCCTAACAAATATGGTTAAAAGAGATGTTATGCATACAATGCCTTGCCTACGAATAGAAGGAAAGATTTGTATTGCAAACATACCCCGTACAGCGTGTAACTAGTGTCATTGCAAACGAATACACCAAGTCATCTGCGAATGATGATAACGAACATAACACAGGTGTAGTGATTTCCTACAAGTTTGTAATTCCGACCCGTTTGTCATATGGGTCGGGTTCGGGTTTGTAATTCCGACCCGTTTGTAAAATTGGATTGGGTTTGGGTTGACCCAAAAACCTAAAACCAATCCGGATTGACCCGTTTGTAATCTCGTGTGACCTATCTTCGTCAATCGTTGTGTCACTCGCGTTAGTGCTGCGTCAGTTGTCGCTTGTAGCTCACTACTTCATCGCTTCACCGTTGTCGGCTTGCTGCCGGCCTGCCGGCTGTCGTCGTCCTGCCTGCGCTGCTGCAGTGCTGCTTCTGTCGTGTCGCCGTTGTCGTTTGTAATTCCGCCAACGTTGCCTCTGCCATTCCAACAGAGCTGTCGCTGTCTGCCTGCCACAGGCCCTCCCGCGCTGCTATTACGAGCAGGTGATTATTTCCCTTGCGGGTTGGGTCGGGTCAACCCAGCAACCCGCACGAGTCAGGTCTGGGTTGGAAATTCTGACCCGTTTGTAAAATCAGGTCGGGTTAGTGTCGACCTATTTACGGCTGGGTTAAGTTGGGTTTGACCCAAACCCAACCCGTTGACCCTAATTGACACCCCTACCCACATAGTCAACCTTAACTTACAAACAAACATGTTCATCCGATTATAAGCGGGGACGATCGATATGTAATAACTTGCCAATCAAAATGCATGAAGAGATCATTGGTGAATGCAGTTCAGTTGGCAGCCAGCATCAAATTACAAATGAGCATATTTACTTGCATAACAAGCAATAACAGAGGTTATGTTGCAAGGACAAGGGATCCTCTGTGAGTGTGCATATGCAACGCGTCATTTGTAAGCAAGGGCTGAAGATCATAACAAATGTAGGAGAGCTACAATAAATGTAAGCTCCTGCAAGCTGTTGTAGAAGAGCCGTTATGCATCCAATGTATCGTCCACAAGCAAAATGCAATGTGATTACACCAAATGCAAATGCTTACGAGCTATCGTAGGGAACTCGTTGTGCATACAACAAGCTATATGTGAGCGAGTACAAGATAATTATAATGAATGCAGTTATCTAAGAACTACAATGGGAGATTCGTTAGTGCATGACAATCTACCCACATAAAGTAGCAAACAACTCATGATGTTGCGTCACACCACCGGATCCACAACAGACATGCTGATAGAAGGTGTTTACAAATTCTCAAATGAGACCTATCGCACCATGATGCCACGCCACCATGCCACCAAATCCGCAACATGCATACAAGCGGACATAAGGCATGTGCAAATTCTCAAGAAAAGCCCTGTGTATTTCTCATATGCAACAAGCAGCAAATAATCATAGTGTCACACCACGCCATGGGATTCACAACATGCATACAAATGGATAAAAGGGTTGTGCAAATTCTTAAGTGAAGCCCTTCGCATTTCTCATCTACAAGAAGCGGCAAATAACCATAGTGTCATACCATGCCATCGGATCCACAACATTCATAGAAGCGGACAAAAAAAGTTTACGGGCTTCTACATAAAGTGTCTTGCACACCTAAATGTTGATCAGTGTCAAATATTTTAAAATGCCCTTATATATATATATATATATATGAAAGTACACATGCAAGTATATTAACCCATATACATGTAAGAATATACGCCTGCATGGGCCTCGACAAGCGTGTTATGGGTGCACACGTGACGTCTGAGGATGCTGCGTTGGTCAAATATAAATCACAGTGCAAGCTTGATCCTTATCCATGAAAGGATAAAAGTTGACATAGCTTGAGCCAACAAACAAATATACGGTTATAGTGTCGACCGGAATATTTATCTTATACGTTCATATTAGACTTTCAAGGTTTATAATAAAGAAAATTCATTGGCAAAAGCACAAAGTCTAGTACAAACCCGATCATCTGCCAACAATCAAACATAGTCGATAAGGTTCAATAGATAATTACAAAAATGCCCCCCCAAATACATGCATGGACCCCGACGAGCATGTTGTATTTACACATGTGATGTCTGATGATGCTGCATAGGTCAAGAAATGAACTTAAGTTTATGTTCAATCCTTCTCCTTGATAGGACGGGTGTCGACACGACTTGAATCAATGAATAAATATACGGTCACAATATTAACCGAGATATTTGATTTTATGCGTTCATATTAGATCTTCAAGGCCTATAATTGGGAAAGTTCATTAATGAAAGTATAAAGCCAATAAAAAATATGATCCTTTGTCAGCAAGTTGGCAGAGTCGATAAGGTTCAACAGACAAAAAAAAACCATAAGTTACCCCAATGATGGTCATGTTAAACGTAGATCTCAACCAGAGGAATTAACTCCAAATATTTACGAAGACTTCCCAAATGCCCATAAAAATTATAAAGAAAAAGAAAAAAATTACAAAATTTAAAATATTTAAATTAAAATAAATCATCAAACGCTTAAAGCAAAATCAATTCACCCTCCGCAACAAGTTATCGAGGTGGACAAATTTGAAAATTACTTCAGCTCACAAAGAGCTAATGTCTGGTCGAGGATATCATTAATATTCATTCTAAAATAATCTCCTACCAATAAGGACGTGGCATTGGTCTTCTAATCTACAATTTGGTCGGACGGCTCCACAAATAACTCTTATCTAGATGGCTCCATTTGATTAAAAATTACGACAATGACCCTCAGACCTAATGGTTTGGTCCAATAACTCCACTATATTACGGTTATGGCTATAGCACGTATGATCTCCAATGGCATTAAATCCTTGACATATGAATCAATAGAATATCATAGATAGGGTACAAAGCCATTTGTCAACTAAGGTGAATTCAAATTTGTCCCCTTAAACAAATATTCATTCCTACAAGTTGTCATTGGACAAAACAACCCATGGATGCTGACAATGATCTTTCGGTCAGGTTGGGTCGACTACATCCTCTAATTAAGTAGACCAGGGACCATGATGACTCGGAATGGAAAACTATGGGATATTGATCGGGTTCAGCATCATTCCCTCACCATCCGCTTCAAGTGTAAGATGGTGACATATTTAATTTTAAATATTAAATTTTCAACAATACCAAACCTGCTGCTATTATACACCAAATACTATGTATTTCTATGTAATTGATCGACAACTAGCCTTAATCAAAAGTCCTCTCCCGTTATCGAGAGGGGCAATTAACTATAAGGTCTTGTGCCTATAGGAAACTAGAACTCAAATCATAAAGTCATCGCAAAATGAGGGCTAAATCTCTAGGTATTGTCTTATTCACAATCCAATCTGCCTTTAGAAATTTTACCTCGGAACTTAATTCGTTAAAACTCTCCCGAAAGAGGAGAGGTCGGGATGCGAATTTTTGGAGCCCACAGATCTTGATTGGGCTCATCTTCGTCCCCCCCCTCCCCCCATTTGAAAATTACTTCAGCTCACAAAGAGCTAATGTCTGGTCGAGGATATCATTAATATTCATTCTAAAATAATCTCCTACCAATAAGGACGTGGCATTGGTCTTCTAATCTACAATTTGGTCGGACGGCTCCGCAAATAACTCTTATCTAGATGGCTCCATTTGATTAAAAATTACGACAATGACCCTCAGACCTAATGGTTTGGTCCAATAACTCCACTATATTACGGTTATGGCTATAGCCCGTATGATCTCCAATGGCATTAAATCCTTGACATATGAATCAATAGAATATCATAGATAGGGTACAAAGCCATTTGTCAACTAAGGTGAATTCAAATTTGTCCCCTTAAACAAATATTCATTCCTACAAGTTGTCATTGGACAAAACAACCCATGGATGCTGACAATGATCTTTCGGTCAGGTTGGGTCGACTACATCCTCTAATTAAGTAGACCAGGGACCATGATGACTCGGAATGGAAAACTATGGGATATTGATCGGGTTCAGCATCATTCCCTCACCATCCGCTTCAAGTGTAAGATGGTGACATATTTAATTTTAAATATTAAATTTTCAACAATACCAAACCTGCTGCTATTATACACCAAATACTATGTATTTCTATGTAATTGATCGACAACTAGCCTTAATCAAAAGTCCTCTCCCGTTATCGAGAGGGGAAATTAACTATAAGGTCTTGTGCCTATAGGAAACTAGAACTCAAATCATAAAGTCATCGCAAAATGAGGGCTAAATCTCTAGGTATTGTCTTATTCACAATCCAATCTGCCTTTAGAAATTTTACCTCGGAACTTAATTCGTTAAAACTCTCCCGAAAGAGGAGAGGTCGGGATGCGAATTTTTGGAGCCCACAGATCTTGATTGGGCTCATCTTCGTCCCCCCCCTCATATGCTTTAATTGCAAGGTGGTCAATTTTTAATTTGAAATATTAAATTTTTAAATACATAAACTACGTTGCTACTATACATCAAATTCTCTGTATCTATTTGACGACTAGCCTTAATCGAAAGTTCTCTCTCGCTATCGGGATGGATAATTAACTATAGTTCCTTGTGCCTATAGGAAACCTTAACACAGATCATAAAGTCCTCGCAAAATGAGGACGACATCTCTCGATAGTGTTTTATTTAAAACCCAATTTGCCTTGGAACTTAAGCTTTTAAATTCTCTTTGATGACCCAAAAAAGAGAAAGGGGCCGTGGAGAGGCCGGGGAGCAAATTTTCGGAGCCCATATCCCACTAACAACATTTTGCAGCTTCCACATTGGACATGATGAAATATCTTCTATTGTTGTGTATTGGATAACTATTTTTAGGCCACTTTTTGTGAATTTGACTAACATAAAATGATTTAATGGCGCAAACTAATTTGTGCTCTTTTTGATTTTCCATCCCTTGTTGGGATATATGAAGGCCAATTCCTTTCCTTTAGTAGGACTTTGAATCAGTTAAACAAAATAAAGTCAAACTCTCAAACATAAAAATATATTTTGATGTAATTGTTAAAATTTTATTGGAAATTTTGTAATTAAGCATGCTCATACATGACTGCTCTTAGAATGATTGTGGTCCTAAAAAAGTTGGAGCAATGGGATAAAATTGTGCGGCCGATAGGTCAAAGAAGATAATATTTTGTTGATTATGAGTTCGAGCTGTTATAAATAGTATTAGAGCAATACGCCAAACAAAATATGGAAACCAAATGTTATCCAATATAAAATCCTACACCATGAAAGCTGCCTCTTGAACTCATTTCTGGACAAAACAAAATGTTGCTTGGCGGAAGCCATCTCTTAAGCTTGTTATTAGTATGCTTTCATCTTATCTCATCTAGAGTTTCATTATGGGCATGACAACAGTCTACTTCCTGACTAATTTAGTGATAAAGATGGCATAATTTTAGGTTGCTCCAGCCTTTGCTGCAAGGATGAGATTAGGGCAATATCAGAGACTGGCAAGTATCACTATATGGTAGCTGAACAAACACTATAATATTATAAAGATAGTTCTTGTAAGTATCTTTACTATCCAGGTTACAGATTATTAACTGACTTGTTTAGTTTAATGACTATAATTCCATGTCAATATATGATTGTGCTATTTAGAACATTGAATCTTATATTAGATATGGCTGAGGATAACTTTAAATAAAAAAAAGAAAGATTAACTATCCTTATCTTCTAATTGACATCCTCATCACTTCTCAAGTTGATCATATAAATATAATAGATTAATATAATGATATGATTTAAGCAAAGATAGGATAATGGGATCAACTATATGATCTCCATGAATTGTGCAGTTTTTGATCCCTTAGCATGAAATAATCCAGTTTGATCGGAGCTGAACCAAATTTTATTATGATCTGACTTGATTTATTAAATTTGATTCAAGATCTTCTCTCAATCAATTTTTGTTCTCTTAAGATAAATTATTAATCTAGCATGCATAAATACATAGATTCATATAATACAAATATATAAATGTATATATATCTACATTCCTAAAAATATGTAAATACATTCTTATATAAGACTTCATTTGGAACAATTTTCTTTTTCCTTTCTAAAGCAGCTTTGTAAAAATTTTTTGTACTAAAAAAAAATACTTTAAAAAATAGTATGAAAGTTGTCCCAAATGAAGCCTAAATATGCATTTACATCTGGGTGAAATATCAAGCTAACATGATTAGATCCAAAGAGCCACTCTTTTTAAATTCAATTCAGTAATTTGAGTTGCCCTTGATTGATTTCCATTCAAACTATGAAGATCTTTATTGGCTTATTTAGTTTGAAAGATATTTGAAGTATTGTAGTATATATTATTTGTCAAACACTAATATCTAAATAATTATTCTTGTTCATTTATAAGATAAATTGTGCACTCATTGGAAAAAGATTTTGATGTAGAACGGGTATGAGGTTTGAGTCCTATGGGTCTTGAAGAGCAAATCGAGGGGTCTAAACAGCAGCTTTTGACACTTGGGAAATTCTGGACAGCAACCTCTACCTCTTGTGTAGACCCTGGGTAGTTGCTATAGGCTCCTGGAATTCTTTCAACAGCAATTTCAGACTTCCAACGGTGCAGGACAGCAGGTTTTACTACTCAAACAGCGGCTTTGAGGCTTCCGTTTGCTGGGCATGTAAGGACTGTGGCTGGAATTTCCTGGCAGCAATATTAGGAGGTAGAAGACTTCACGTTGGATGGAGTTTGGGAGGATTTAATGGAGGAAATCTAGTGTAAGGGACTTGGGAAATTTCGGCCAGCAGGGGAAGAAGGGGATGGATTTAATTCCTGGTACAATAATGAGTTTGGAAAGGTTTAAAGAGGTGGATGCATAGGGAGGAATTTCGGCCAGTGAGGTGGATGGGTTTTGAATGGCTAATTAATTGAGGGAATTAATTTGGATTGATTGGATTGGAGAGAGAGGGAGGGGGGCGGCCATGCAAGGGGCTTGATTGGGGGATTAGGGAATCCTTTCCAAACTTAGGATCTAAATTATGGAAAGAGGATTAGATGGAAATCTCTAATTAATATCAGATTTGAGAAGATTATGAAGTTTCTAAATTAAATCAATCTTATTTTAGGAAAGGATTCAAATTCAAATAAATTTGACTTTGAAATTTGAAATCCTTCCAAATTTAAGATGATCCAAATTAGGTAGGTCTTCAATTCTTTCCCTAGAAGAAATTTTGGAAAGAAAGGGATGAGGGAAGGGAATTAAGGAGGCTTTAATGCTTCCTTAATTTTGGGGGTTGGATTTAGAATGAATTAAGTCATCCTAATTAATTCAAAATCCAATTGAGGGAAAATTTGAAAACTTTTCTAAAATAGATTTTATAATTTATGAAAGAATTTGAATTTCAAATTTGGGAAAATTTGAATTTAAAGACCAACTAAATTATGACAATCCAAAATTAGGAATTATTCCAAATTAAGCAATGGGGGATGGGAGAGGGTGTGGCTGGCGGTTTGAATGGGGCGGGTAAGGGGGCCGGCGGCAAGGTGGAGATGGAGACGACGTGATGGTGGAAGTAGGGAGAGGATGAAGATGACGACTAGGAACAACAAGAAGGAACAAAAACAAAAACAAAAGATAAAAGATAAAACCGCGAGCCTTGGACTCTTCCGAAGACTGACGGGTGATATGTTGCCCTCCTCCAAGGGACTTCAAGCCACGAGCGCGGACCCATCCTGTGGCTGGTGGAAACTCCGACTCCCTCCCATAGAGATTTCACTAACGTTCTTCCCAAAGAACACAAGTGCAAAACACAAATTTTTTTTTATTATAGTTACATCATACCTAATTCAAGAGAAGGGGCCTCTATATATAGGCCTCAAAAGAAATTAAAAGACACATTTGCCCCTTGGGCTTACATAAGACAAGAGGTCTCGGATAGGCATGGACGGTTGGATGTCCGCATCAGATTTACAAACCGTATTTAGTCAAGTTCGAGTGTGCACTCTGCTAAAAAAAAGGATAAATTTTAAATTTATAAATACGAAACCAATCAATAATATTTTTGTAACACTACAATTAATACTCCCACATAAAGCTTCCATTATATTAAGCATCATTATGAGATGACTCAAACACCATTCATAATAAAAAAATAAAAATAAAAGAAAAAAATCAATAGTTGCTCCAAGGAGATTGGTTTCTAAGATAATATGATATCTAACCTAATTTAAACTATGCGCTTTACTGTTCTATCTAATTAATACATTGACCAGAATATTAAATGTTTAATTATAGTGATTAAAGGCTTAAGATTTGATAACTTTTGCGTCAAATCCGCGTTTTGTACTGCCTTTACTCAAGCACTATGAAAATGTCATGGTCCCCATTAAAAAATATATAAATTCACTCTGCATTTTCTTCCTCAGTCTATATATAGAGATATATGTTAGCCAAATCTCCTTAAAGCTGCTATCCACAAACTACTCTTCCTTTCTTCAAAACCATATGGTGTCCATGTCTTCTTCTTCCTCCTTTCATTTATCTACTCTTCTTAACTATGAGTTCACCATTCTAAAGCTAAACAACCTCGAAATCGATCTCTCCTTGCCGGGAAATCTCTTCATCAGGTACTACTTCAAACCAGGATCAGAGAAAACATTTTGTGTGGACACTAAATGCATTCCCTTGAGCTCATCCAACTCCATGATCTCACTGAACCACAAAGCTCTGTTTGAATGCAGAGTTAATTCAGTTGGAGATGATAATTCCTTCATAGAAGATATAAAGAAGAAGAAGAAGAAGATGTCTGTTATGTTGGAGTTGAGGTGGAGGAGGAGAGGCTATTCAGTTTTTGGTATGAAGATGCCAGCAGAGTCTAAGTTGTTGGCTACAGTAAATGTTCCATGGAAGGATGATTTGGTGGAGAGATGGGTGAAGTTAGAACGCAGGAGCAGAGAGATGAGAGGGAAGGAGATTGAGGTTCTTGTAGGGATGAAGGTTTGGGAGAAGGAAGGGGAGATTGAGTGTGATTGTGAGGGATGTAAGTTTGGATGGATGGGAGGTGATGATGTGTGTTTTTAACAGAGATTTATTTTGCTAGTGGAGTGTATGCTTGAGAGTAGTTAATTGCTTCTTTTTTATGGCTGGAGTGAGTGATTCATGTATAACAAGGTACTTACAAATTGTTTTAAAATCGTTAGGAATTGTGAAAATCCTTCTTATGATTCATAAGTTAATTCGCATCAATACTTAAATGAGCTAAACATGATGTATAAACATCATATTTATAAACTCGCCGATTATTTTGATCAAAATTATCAAAATTGATTCAAGTTCTTCATTCACTTGTGACTTCACAATCACACTGAAAGCATGATAGGCTTTTCGTTTAGGATGATTTTTTTACTGTTTCTTAAAACAATTTTAGTACAAAAATTTGTACTTTAAAAATTTTTATAACAAAAAATTACTTTAAAAAGCAACAAAAAAATTATCTCGAACGAAGCAATAGCCTCTCAAGCAATGAGAATCTCGTTGTCATTGCCACTATTAGTGAATAATAGCATATTGACGAGGAGCAAGCATTTGGCCTTTGTTAAATTTGGCATAACTATATTAGCAAAATTCATTATGGTAGGCAATGGAGAAAATATTAGAAATGATCTTTCTTTATTAGATCTAAATGAAAATTAGACTCTTAATCGGACAATTGAAAAAAAAGATTCATGTAGCTGATCCCACGTAGTGAGATAAAGATTTGATGTTGTTATTGTAGTAAGTTGTGATTTGTGTGATAGTATCATAATAATCAAACAGTCTTTATGAAGCCCAACATTCTTGCTCCCATGATTTTTTTTTTCTACATCAAAGATTGAGCTCAAAGTAATATTTATATCAAGGAGTCGTTCCTACCTTTGGTTAGAATCCTTCATTAGCTCAATCTGGCTCATATCTAAATTAAGCCCAATGAAACACCATCCAAGTAACAGAGTAAGAAGACTCTCAAATGAAAAGATCCCCAAAATGAATTACAGTATAAGATCAAAGGAGGTGGAGCACAAGATATTGAAAGAAGAAGAGGTGAAGGACCAGAAGAAATGTTGGTTTCAGGCTTATTAAGTTCATGTTCTTTGAATCGTTAAATGAAAAATACCTGAACGAAAAGAAAAATCGACATAAGGTAGGATGAAGATCAGCTAACAAAACCATGGCTCAGCAATAGTTGGTCTTATTGATGAAAAGGGAAAAGATGTACAGAAGTAAAAGGATTTGAGAAACAAATGAACAACACAAATTATTCAGTAAGAAGGGCTTGTGTCAGAATTCTTCAGGGGGGGGGGGGTGAAGAGAAACAGAAAATATGAGAAAATAAAAATATTTCTAAATAAGTCAAAGTGAGAAAACAAATGGCAATCATAGCATATTAAAGTAATAACAATATTCTTAAAATTAAAAATTAAATGATAAAATCAATAAAAATAAAAGATGACACAGAAAAAAAGTGAAGAAACTAAACTTCTGTAAGCACGCTGAATAGCAAAAGGCATCTGAAAAAACACAGCAGACTTCTAATTCCGATTCCAACAGTAAGCAGAAAACTGCTCCATCAAAGAAAAACTGATTTCATAACAATTAACAATACCACTGGATCGCCTGCAACACCAATAAAAAGCAATAGATATATCATTTTGGTTTAGATAAACAGATAACTGTAAATTGTCATAACGAAATAACATCAGAAGGTTTCCAGGCAACCATCAAACATAAACATAGAGAGAGAACAGAATTCTGCTTCTCAGAAAATAACTGTTAGGCTTCCTTTGGGGACAGCTTTCTTTCTGCTTCTTAAAGCAGCTTCCTAGTATAAAAATTTTAACTTTTATACTAGGAAGATGCTTTAAGAAGCAATAAGAAAGCCGTCGTTTGAGACGACTTTCTTACTACTTAAAACAGCTTTTTAGTACCAAAATTTTAATTTTTATACTAAAAAACTGCTTTAAGAAGTAGTAAGAAAACTATACCAAACTAAGCCTAAGGCTTCGTTTGGGACGGCTTTTTTATTGCTTTCTAAAACGGAATTTTAGTACAAAAATAAAAAAATTTGTAGTAAAACTCCGTTTTAGAAAGCAATAAAAAAGCCGTCCCAAACGAAGCCTAAGTCACATACAAAAAGCAAATGACGAACGCTAAGGATGCTTCATGAAAAAGAACCTTTTGAAACAACACAAACTGTTGGGATACTGCCCTTGGCCTTGCATACCTAAGGGGGTAAAAACAAGTTCACACACAAATACATAAACTGCTGCAGGTATATCAGCATCATCAATGACAAGTGATATGGAGCCTTCTGATTCTGATGACCATGTCTGTAAAGACTCTACAATAGCAGATGGGTTTGTCACAATCATTCAACATCATAAGTATAAAGTGCAGAATTCACTACATACAGGCGTAGCACCTATCACACTAGGATAGCAAGGGACATTGTCAGCATTAGTGCCGCCTGTGATGACCTTTATCTTCACTATACTCATGCTCACGCCTGTCTCTTCTCGAATGTTTCTGAGACTCGTCATATTTTCTCCTCTTATTATCACCATAACTTTGATGATCCTCATCATGACTTCTGCTTCTATATTTATCCTCATGGCTCCGTTCTTTTGAGGCTTGCTTTTCCCTGTAACCACCTTGACGACCTTCATAATTGTGGTCATCTTCAAAAGGTCTTCTAGTGCCATGTGTGTCTTCATTTAAGAGGTCATTCGGAACCTGTTTATCCTCATACTTTGTCCGCTTCCTTTCATCATAAACCTGCTTATCTTCGCTGTTGTTTCTGCTACCATATTTGTCTGGAAGGGAGAAACCTTCTGCAGTCTTCTTGTTCTCACACCTTTTCCTCTTTCTGTCTTCATCTTCTGTGAAAGTTTTACCCTCAAGTATGCCTTCATTAAAATTTTCTTTTGAAGGATGCTTTTCAAGGTGCTCATTTCTCTTACCATCTTCATAATCATGCTTCTTATATGTGTGTTTACTGCTGCCATGTCTATCTACAGCAATGAGTTCTTGTGAAGACAGCTTGTCCCCAAATCTTTCACCATCCGTGACATTCTTCATTCTACCAAGTTTATCTTCAGCAGAATAAGCTGTCTGACCCTGCATTTCTACATATTTATTAGGCTGATAGCCCTCCATGTGCTCATCACCAGCCTTATGACTACCATCATACCTTTTGCTATCCCTTTCAGTTCTCCTCACATCATGTGCCATTCTAGATACATCAACATGCTTACCATCATAGAAGTTTTGTTCCTTTCCTGCTTCTTGCTTATGGTGCGCATGGATACTGTTAGTGTCTCTTATTGAGTGGAGGTAGTCACTTTTGTCACTCCTCTTAGAGTAATCAAGGTTCTTACTTCTGCCATCATCATCAGTGAAATGATTTGGTTTAACTTTTACTCCATCACGGTCACCATTGGAACTCGGGCCTGTTTTAGTAGCAGATGAAGATTCACGCTTCTTGGAACTTTTGCCATCTACTCTTCTGACTTCCTTAACCCCTGCTCTCCTTCGGTCATTCTTCTCTTCTCTGTGGCCACTGCTTGCATCGGAAGAGGAACTGCTATAATATGAGCTGTAGCTATCGCTTTCACTTGCATCACTATCCAAATCCGACTCCTTTTGAAAACTATGGTACCCCGCACTCTTAACGGTCTTTTTTTTCTTTCCACCATCAGAGTCGCTGTTTTCATCATCAGCTTCAAGCCTCCCCTTCTTTCTCCTGCTAGCCTCAGTTGATTTCTTGTGCTCTGGATATCTCTTGTCACTACCAGTGTCAGAGCTCTCTTCATCAGAATCATGACGCTTCTGCTTCTTCTCTCCAACTTTATGCTTGTCACGGTCAAAGTTGCTAATTCTATCATACTTGGTGTCTTTAGTAAAAAATTTATTTCTACTATTAACATCAGAATAATCAATCTTGTGCTCTGGATGCCTCTTATCGACATCAGTGTCAGAGATCTCTTCATCAGCATCATCCCGCCTCTTCTTCTTATCCCTAACGTTATGCTTCTCACGGTCAAACTTGCTATTTCTATCATGCTTGGTGGCCTCAGTAAAAATGTTCTTTCTATCATCATCATCAGAATAATCATTCATGTGCTTGTGGCTAGGCTTCCTGTATTTCTCTAGTTTAGTCCTACTACTGTTATAGTCAACAGTTTCAGATCCTGATTCCTCTGAATAGTCTCTAACATCTCTCTTCTCATGCTTCTTCTTTTTACTTGCTTTTTCATTTCCACCACCAATCTCTGAGCTGTTATTATTCTGTCTATTTGTGTACTTGTTCTGTTTCAAGGAAATTTCCTTTCCGCCTCTTCTTTTTTTATCACCACCGTCTGAATCAACATGCTCAGGTTCAAGTCTTCGGTCTTTGTTCAGTAGACTCCCTTTTCTTTCTTTAGCCAAATAAATTCCATCTGAATCAGAATCTGTGTCATACCTCTTCCTCTTCTTGTACACTTGACGTTTCTTATCACTATCAGAGTCAGAGCTTTCTTCATCAGAGTCATGTCGTTTCTTCTTCTTCTTCTTCTTCTCTTCAGCTTTAAGCTTTGTCTTGGCAATTTCACAATCTCTATCATGCTTAGTATCTCTAGTTAAAACTTTCTTTCTACAATCACCATCAGAATAATCAATCGTATGCTTGTGGTGGGGTTTTGTGTATTTCTCCATTGTCTTCTTTCTAATGCTACTCTCATCATCAGTTTCAGATCCTGATTCATCTGAGGATTTCCTTACACGTCTCTGCTCATGTTTCTTATTTTTGCTTGCATTTTCCTTTCCACTATCAATATCTAAGCTGTTATTAGTTAGGCTTGTACTAGACTTTTTATATTTCATAGAAATTTCCTTTTTACCTTTTCCTTTTTCATCACCACTATAAGAATCCACATGCCTAGAATCAAGGCCACCCACTTCATTTAGTAGTTTCCCATTTTTTTCTCTAGCTAAGGCATCTCCATCTGAATCAAAATCCGTATCATTACTTTTCTTCTTCTTACTAGGATTGGGATACCCTTGATTTTCAAATCCTTTCTTCTCTTTGTCATCATCTCCCTCATGAAAATACCTTTCAGGATCAGAATGTCCAGAATCATCCTCAGAATCATGAATACTGTTGTTACCCTGTTTCTTCTTCTCTTTCTTGTCTTCCCCAATTTTCAAGGCTGCTCTCATAGTTTCTATCTGCTTCTCTTTCCGTGCAGCAATTTGATGTGTTTGTGTCTCCGAAAACCTGTAAAACATAATTGAAAAAAAATAATGAATGAATAGATACCAAGCTCTCTAATCTTAAATTCTCAAGCATCACAACTTCAAAACAGTGGAAGATCTTCCAAGTCAACCAGTACCATACTTCATGTAATAAGGATCCTTCCCAATTACCCTTATTAGTGAACTGATGCAATTACTAATCACATCCATCAATTTTATTTTGAGTTGCTGAAATTTGATCAATTGAAATCAAAGTAGTTTAAAAAAAATTATGTGACTTCAGTTCCAACCTACCAAAACTAGAGCGACATTTCACATTGAAATAATTACAAGGTGCATCATTAAAACAAATAGAGTAGAATTTTTCACTGATGTGAAAGGATATCAATACTCTACCATGCACTCATCTAATCATAATGAGCAAAAGCATATGCTTAGATGGCAGGCAGATAAGCAAAATCTGACATATAACACTTTTTTTTTATCTGACATATAACACTTACTCTAAATTTAATTTAGGGTTGTTTAGAAGCATGGCTGATTTAAGTATAATTTTGTATATCTTGTACCCAAATTTTGTAAACCTTAAGGGGTTGTTAGGTTGCAAGATTTAACCAAGATTTGGTCAATCTTGCCAAACATGTTTATTGTGGGTCATTAAATCTTATAGTTCTTAAAATCCTATTTTCTCTCTGTTATGCGCCAAATTTAGGATTTAGTAAATCTTGGAAGAACCGGGATTTAGCAAATCCTTAAGCATGTCATCTACAGTTTCCTCTTCTTTATACCTCGTTGTCAACTCTGATGGCATAGATCCTCATCAGGCCATTAACTTTACCTTTTATTCTTCATTTCATCCTAATTAGATTTAATTATATCCCAGTCAATTTTAAGAATATATAATCAACAATATGATTAATCAGTTAAATAAAAAAATTTAGCCAACCTTTAAAGAACCTAAGCAAACCCTTCTTTACTTTCTAATTATCTTAGTTTAAAATATTAACTACTAAATTACAAATCAATCAACTTCCGCAAATCAAATCACCTTAAAATTTAATTTTAATCTTAAATCCTGAAAATAACAATCAAACAGTTTATGAGGATTTTGCCAGATTTATTAGTTGTCATGGAAAACAGTTTACAGGATTTAACAGCCCCAAGATTGACTATATCCAAATGTAACAGATTTACTAAAACATACTAGAGTTAAATCATACTTATCACCAAAAGTTCTTTGTTTTTCAATATCTTAAATCAGACATAAATCCTCACAACAACTGTTTGAATGCAAGTAACATGATTTACTTCATCCTTAATTCCTACACCTTCAAATCCCTTACATACTGCTATTGGCCGGATTTGCTAAATCCAGGATTCAAGAAAAATCTACTTAGATCGATTTTCCTCAAATCCATCCCAAATCCCATATAATTACCGCAACCAAACCGCTAAAAAATGATTAGCGTATCGGGAAATTTCAAGAATCTAATAACAGAATCCCTAAGAACAGATATGAGATATTAACAAACCTCTTGCTTAAGGGAGGACGGCCGGAAGCAGTAGAAGCAGATGCAGCCAATTCCACCTCCAGCGCCTTCTTCGCCTCCTCGATCTTCTCCGCAATCTCATCATCGGTAAAACCCTGGTCGGCTAGAGCATCCTGAAGAACGATAAGGCGCAGCTGGATCTGACGCTTCCGATCGTGCTCGAGGATATCTTTATTAGGTTTCCGGACGCCGCCAACTCCCTCGGGCTGCGCGGATCCGCCGACCGCGCTGGTGTCAACCCTAGCGGACTTGGGCTTCACGAAGAATTTGTTACTCTGGATGTAACCATTGGTGCCGGAGCCTCTCGGAGTCTGTAGACCGATGCCGTTATACATGGATCGATAAATGAAGGAGATCGAAACGGACAATTTGCAGGACGAAAGGAGGATGAAAACCCTTGAGAGAAGAGATTGGTTTTTTTCTCCTACTGATTCATCCAGCGAATACGAGATGGGAGAGAGAGAGAGAGAGAGAGAGAGAGAGAGAGACCGACGTTTGAAAGGTAGCACCGAAGAACTCGAGTAGCGAGATCAGCCGTTCGTTTCGAAGAGAGAGAGGACGGATGGATCCAGCGGCTTGGATGTCCGTTAAACCTAGAATGACTACAAACCATCCATTTGATTGATGATTTTTTTTTTCTTTTTTTATATGCCTCCATGCAATTTATTTTCTTTAAAAAAAACACATAAAATTTTATTTTTAATAATATTATTTTTAAAGTTATGTCAAAAATAAAATTAGTTTAAATTCGAATCAAGGATTAAACTGTCAGTCTAATAATTCTTGAGCTCTGTTGATCCCGCCAACTAATCTTCTAATATTTATTATAATTACTTTACAAAAAATTCCAAATTCCGTCAGAAATATTTCGTAGGAAATATTCTGCTGGAAATCAAATTAAAATATTTCGTCAAAAATCCATCGTAAATACGTAAGAAAATTTGTCGGAATGTCCGCCTAAAATTTTGTCACTAATTTGCATATTTTCAATAATGAGACAAGGAGAGTAAGAGAAGAAGGGTGAAGGTGGTAAGAATGAGGAAAAATGAGAATAGTGAAAAATTAAAAATTGGTGATAAGGATTTGAAATGATAATGTGAGACTACAATATACCTTAAATAATTCACTGCAAATTTTAGTTAAACATATGTAAGTAATGGAGATATTAAAATAATAAATTTGATGTGGGTTTTTTGTAATTTTAAATATTATAGAAGAGAAGGGGGTCAAATGAGAAGGGATGGAAAGATGAGTGTAATGCTTTAGTAAAATTTGACTTTATATGTGAAGAAATACATCCTCTGTTTCATTAGTTGGGGAAATATGCTTAAAAGTTTTGTTTAGATCAAAATATCTTCATAATTCGAAGAGACGCTCAAGCGTTATATATGAGACATTTCACACAAGAGGTTGCCTACCCTTCCTACTCTTAGTGCCTTAGTCTTCTCTAGTGATTGTTCTTCGAGAGTGATGGCTTTGTAGCAAAGTTCTAAAGCAATGCTTCTATTTCCATCTCTATGTAGCCAATGATTAACAATTCGGGATTTTATATGTTTGACCAAGTTCTTAGCTTCGTCGATGTTAAATGTTTGCACTCTTGACCATAAATCCATGTATTAAACATCAAATACAGTTTCGAACATTGATCAAAACTTGTTCTGAACTTGATTGAAATTTATTCTGCTCCTGATTAAACATTGTTTGAATCTTGTTTATATTTCTAAATAAGATTCCAACAATGTTTGAAGTAGCATCAATCGTTACTAAAAAATATTTTGATCAATGTCCAAATAAATTTATAAAATATTTTGTCAGTCTAAAAAATATTCTGGACTCTAAAAATTTTACTCAATAGGCATTTTATTTAAACATATTATTAATACAAACATTGAGATTGAATACTTGTATGTGAATAAATGATAATTGATCGATATTGTTGTTATAATACTGCGATAATAAAATGTGTAAAAATAAAAAATGTTGTTTATCCACTGCATTGAAATGTTTTTTAAATAATTTTGATTAGTGCTTCATTTTTCAACTTAGCTGTCCGAATTTTTATGTTGTATTATAACTATTATGATTGCACCAATCTTTTTGCTATTATAAGATCATAGCCACTTTCATTTAATGTAATGCTATTGTGCTTTTATCTTCTATTGTCTTTGTTGTATAATCTATTGTGTTAAAGACATTGTGATTGCTTCTATTGTATTTTACATTATTGCTTAACAAGATTAAACCATGGTTGAACATTATATGAACCTTCTTCAACTCATGTACTAATATAGTTTGAATCTTGTACAACTCTTAATCAAATCCGAACATATTATTCAAATAGTTTGAGCAATATTAGATTAAAGGTTTTTTTTTTAAGTTATTCAAAATAATTTTGGTTACAATGCACGTAAAGTAGTATATGATCTAAAGCAGGGGTATTTTAATATGAAGAAAATTTTCGATCATATTTTCCCAAAAAACAAATAGTGAGCATATTTCTCTAATTTCGAGAGCATCATAAGACATAAAATTAAACTTCCCATGAATTAGTTTTTTAATAAATAAAAATTAATCATTGATTTTTACAAATGTGTCAAGTTATTATTCATGTACATCCAACTAGCATCACATGTCATGTGCATATTAATCAATACTTGTTGTGTTAGTTTGTTTAGTTTGTGTCACACTTAACTCAAATCATCACAAATATGATGAGCACCACCTTATACTTATATGTATAGTTTTTAGATAATCACAAAGATTAATGCTTTACATATCTAATAAACTACCAAGCATTCACTTAACTCCCCTCAAGCAATTATAATTTATTTTCATTTACTAAAATATATTACATTAGTAGCCTTTTTATATGCAAAAAAAAAATTTAAGTTTAAAAAAGTAATTGTAGTAGCCATCATGGATCATCCACCCTAAACAAACACCAAAAAGCTGTATGTTTTGGGGGCAAAAAATTGCACTTGATGTCAAAAAATCATTCCCAATATCAAGATAGTGGGAGCATATCAAATTGATGCAGGTATAATGGACTTGATTGAAGCATAGGCAATAAATATTATATGAAGGGGTGGACTACTTAGATGATGATAATCAAGCTCCTCCTAAATGATTTACTTTGGTTTGAAATATGATCAAGGGTATTTGCATATGTTATAATTTTGCATCACTAAAATTTTTAATATTTTCTAATAAACAATACAAAAATAACAAAAGAAGCTTCTATAATAGACAAGAACATCCTCAAAATTGGATCATATTTCTCTTTCTTTTATTTTGTAGGAACATCATAGTTATAATTGGCTTTATAATTAGCATAACTTTTTATTACATGTTTTCTTTTAGTTGCTAGAATCATCTACTACAACTTTACATATATTTGCCGTAAGGGTGAAGGAGGATACACTAAAAAAAAGGGCTTTCACAACCCTTTTTAAGAGCTTTCAAAACGATTTTAACCGCCATAAAAAATCTTGCAGCGGTTCTAAAATCGCCATGCAATCTGCATAAATAGCGCATATATATATATATATATGTATATATATATATATATATATATATATATATATAGAGAGAGAGAGAGAGAGAGAGAGAGAGAGAGAGAGAGAATATTATGTTATTTTGAAGCCTTTGAACTTGTATTGGTTCCCTGATTTTGCATCCGTTTCTTCCATGATCCACTACATCAAGAATCATCATAAATACATAAATAAAATCCCTAAGACTCAAAAGGCCTTGTGGATTCGATGTGATCATGATTAGTTTGTTAAATTGGCTAGCTTCTATGACTTTGGATGCTCTGATGTGGATTAAGTTTACCCACTATTGACATTTGTGATCCTAGGCTAGCTCTAACTATTATCAATAATCCATAATTCAAATATGGTCAACTTAATTAAACTAAATAATTTAAGAAAATGCTTAAAAACGGGTATGAGAATGGAATAATACCAAAACTAATTTCCAGTGTAATGTTCTCTTTTTGATTTGTATGAAAATTGAATTCACACCTGTAGGTTGATCTTCGGCCGAGTCAGTTAGGCAGGTAGCAGAATATGCAGTTTACTGTATTAAAAAAGTTCATTGGAATGCCCGGATTTCGCGGTGACTATAAGGCAGGATGTAATCCTGATTCAAAGCAGCTTTGTATTGAGCTTTGTAAGAAAAATTCAAAGACATCCGCCACTCGGTTTGAAAGTGATTCAAACTTATGAAGATAAGCATCTACTGATGACTAGTATAAATGCACCTGCACATGATGTTCGTCAATAAAATTTTTAAAAATAAAGAACGATATAATAAAATTTAAAATGAATTTATGACATGCTATACCAATCTTTATCTATAAAAAATGAATATGTGAAATCATTATATGAAAATCAAACAAAACTTTATCAACATCCACACAGAAGATCCCATTAAACTATTTACAGAAGCAAACTATTCTATTGTGAAGTCTGTAGGAACTAAATATCTGAAAAGATCAAGCAAATCTTGAGAGATACAATATAACTAAAAGATTTAACGAAAGACAAACTAAACTAAGAATGATGTATAATTGCTGTAAGAACAACAACAGCTTCAACAATAGCTTGGCCTGTCATAAACTGGTGGCAGTGATGAACATTTCTCATTCATGTGAGGATATGGCAACATAGTATTGTATATAGGAAATTCCAGACTGTATCTTACTTAATCTGACAGAAAGAAAGCTTTAGTGTCTTCTTTGTTGCACCACTCGGGAAGTTGACTATAGCTGTTCTCAAAGAAATTTAGTGTATAAGCATCTTTAATCTGTGTTATAAGAGAAATTCATCAGTATGGGACTTTGACTTAGATATGTAGATTCTATTAGAATCCATGCATGACAGAAGATTGTTATCATTATCAAAACACTAAAATCCACTATATAAGGCTTATAAGCTAACATCCCTTTCTAGCTTGTGCTTATGCATTGTGGGGGTGATAAACTCAATGTAGTTTTTACCTTGTTTCTTGTTCTCTTTCTTGTCTTCCCCAATTTTCAAGGCTTCTCTCATAGTTTCCATCTGCTTCTCTTTCCGTGCAACAATTTGATGTGTCTGTGTCTCGGAAAACCTATAAAAACATAATTGAAAAGAAATAATGAATGAATAGATAACAAGCTCTCTAATCTTAAATTCTCAAGCATCACAACTTCAAAATAGTGGAAGAGCTTCCAAGTCAACCAGTACCATAATGTAATAAGGATCAACTGAAATCAGAGTAGTTTATAAAAAATTATGCGACTTCAATTCCAACCTACCAAAATGAGAGCATTAGTTCACATTGAAACATGTTTACTCTGAGTCGTTAAATCTTTTAGTTCTTAAAATCCTATTTTCTCTCTGTTATGCGTCAAATTTAGGATTTAGTAATTCTTGGAAGAACCAGGATTTAGTAAATTCTTAAGCATGTCATCTACAGTTTCCTCTTCTTTCTAGCTCGATGTCAACTCTGATGGCATAGATCCTCATCAGACCATCAACTTTAAGAATATATAATCAACAATATGATTAATCAGTTAAATAAAAAAATTTAGCCAACCTTTAAAGCAACTAAGTAAACCCTTCTTTACTTTCTAATTATCTTAGTTTAAAATATTAACTTCTAAATTACACATCAATCAACTTCCGCAAATCGATTCACCTTAAAATTTAATTTTAATCCTAAATCCTGAAAATAACAATCAAACAGTTTATGAGGATTTTGCCAGATTTATTAGTTGTCATGAAAAACAGTTTACAGGATTTAACAGCCCCAAGATTGACTATATCCAAATGTACCAGATTTACTAAAATATACTTGTTAAATCATACTTATCACCAAAAGTTCTTTTGTTTTCAATATCTTTAATCAGAGTTATGAATGCAAGTAACAGGATTTACTTCATCCTTAATTCCTACACCTCAAATCCCTTACTTCCTGCTATTGGCCGGATTTCCTAAATCCAGGATTCAAGAAAGATCTACTTAGATCGATTTTCCTTAAATCCATTCCAAATCCCATATAATTACGGCAACCAAACCGCTAAAGAGATTAGCGTATCGGGAAATTTCAAGAATCTAATAACAGAATCCTTAAAAACAGATATGAGATATTAACAAACCTCTTGTTTAATGGAGGGCAGCCGGCAGCAGTAGAAGCAGATGCAACCAATTCCACCTCCAGCGCCTTCTTCGCCTCCTCTATCTTCTCCGCAATCTCAGCATCGGTAAAACCCTGGTCGGCTAGAGCATCCTGAAGTACGAGAAGGCGCAGCTCGATCTGACGCTTCCGGTCGTGCTCAAGGATATCTTTACTGGGTTTCCGGACGCCGCCAACTCCCTCGGGCTGCGCGGATCCGCCGACCGTGCTGGTGTCAAACCTAGCGGACTTGGGCTTCACGAAGAACTTGTTGCTCTCGATGTAACCATTGGTGCCGGAGCCTCTCGGAGTCTGTAGACCGTTGCCGTTATACATGGATCAATAAATGAAGGAGATCGTAATGGACAATTTGCAGGTCGAAAGGAGGAAGAAAACCCTTGAGAAGAGAATGGTTGTTTTTCTCCTGATTATTCGAGCGAATACGCGATGGTAGAGCAAAAAACCGAAGTTTTAAAGGTAGCACCTAAGAGCCTCGATTGGCGGGATCAGCAATTCGTTTCGGAGAGAGAGAGGGGACGGAGTGGAACTTTTATTCTATCCAGTAAACGTACGCAGAGGAAGGTTCGGTTTTAGGCAAAAAAGCGTCTATACCGAGTTTTTTGAAAAAACTCGGTACACTGAAAAAAACTCGGTACCGAGTTTTTTAGGCCAAAGTGGATAATATCTTAACAGTTAAAAGTTGGGGTTGTTACAACTGATCTTCCCAAATGAGCTATGTTATTTGCCTTTGATCTGACAATTTCTTTCTTTCTATGAGCTCCAATTCTCAAATCAATAGGTCTGGTCGTTGCCTTCCCCAATGAACCATATCTCATGAACTCTACTTCTCCTCACGCAAAATCAATCATATCATTGCCTTCCCCAATAAGGCTCGCTTAGCTCAAGGTGGCATTCGAAAGAGACAAGGGGTGGGGCTTGAACAATATTTGCAATATAGCTCAAACCAAGTTCGAAATTGAGGTTCAAATAAGATTGTAACAAAGTTCAAATTAGAAATTATTTGAACTTATTTACTTAGGGCCCAATGAACAATCTATGGTGATACTTTCTTCTATAATAAACTTTCAAATATATTTATCTATAGGAGGGCTATGTGGCCAACTATAAGTATTATGAGGCATCTAAACTAAAACTTCTATTATTACATATATTAAGCAAGAAATCATTTTAAAAATAGTTAAATTATGTAAAGCAAAGCATCAAAGGTTATCATATATGTAACTATGACGTTTCATAATTATATCAAAATTATAAATAATATAGACTATAATATGATGATATAATAAAGGATATTGAATTAAAAAAATTACATGGAGAAAATACCAAAGAGACATTCTTTAGGGCAAGAATATCCAAAATAATAATAACCCCAATTATCATTTGCATAATTAGCCTACTAGAAAATTTCTCAAATAAGTAGTCCTATTATAAGTTTAAGATAAAGGACGCTATAGGAAAAATAGTGTTTTCGGGCAGCCATCTTCGCCGGAAAATGAGATACATTCATTGGTAATTACTATTTTTGATGGATTTTCGATAAATTTTTTTTTCCAGTAAGACACACATCGAAAAACAAGCACCGACGAAATAATCCGCCGAAAATATTTTCGAAGGGTATAAACCCTGACAATCTGTAATTAGCTAGTGTTAGAGAATCAACTATTGTGGGCATGTATCTTAATCTTTTAAATATTTTCTCCCAGCTCCATCTTGGAGGAGGTCGTATCGAGAATCAAAATGTGGCTCGTACTTATCATGAGAAGTCTAATGCCAATATTCTGACATGAATCCTATGCGATATAGATCAACAATTACCTTTATTTAGTGCGAAACCTTACATCTGAGAGAAAAATAGGCAATTGACAGACTGTGTGAATAAAAAAATTCATCTTATTAATGAACTCATCTGTTAATGTTTTTCATCCTTATGTCAAACAGTTATACATCCTACTTCTTTGATTCCTAATATCCATAATATGAAGAATTTATCCTATACATGCATAATATGAAGTTATTAGAGGGATATATTTTATCCTACACATGCATAGAATTCATAATGATTTGCAAATCGACCTAGAGTATGCATGGATATAATTCCGAATGATTTGGATTATCTCTTTGACATGAGAAAATATTTTCAATAGACATTATTGATAGTGTAAACAATTCAACAACAAAATCAACTAGGACTTGTGCTTTAGTTGCAATTCAACATAGTTCATGCTACAATATAGTGCAATGACATGTCCTATAGAGCCAAGCTTTAATATTGTCATTTTGTATTGAAGTTTCTTTAATTGCTTCACATTGGATCTATAATTTTTTCTCATCTTAGGAACCTTTTGGTTGACTAAAAGATGAATGCATAATAAAATAGAATATAGAGTAAGAGGAATGATGGTTGGCTAAAGGATTAAGATTTTATTTTAGCGCATATGTGAAGATAATTTTCTTAAACATTTCACCCTCCAAGAGATAGGATATCATTTTCATATCTTAAAATTAATTAAACTTCTTCCTTGAATGTTATTTTAACTGATGAAATGGAATCATTAACAAACTCTTTTGTAAATTAATTAAGGTTTTTAAAACTTTTTCTTTGATGATAAAAAATAATTTAAATAATTTTTTATTTCACCGTGTAATTTTAAGTTATATGTCTATAAATTTGAAGTTATGAAATTCACAAAATTAATTACAAAAACATGATAATCATACAAAATATTTATAATATTATATCCATAGCATGCATCCATTCACAAAATTGAAAAATTTGCTCTTTATCATATCTTATGCATCCATTCCAACTTCTTACTGAACTCATGCTTTTAACATGATAATCAACCTCATAATTATGTCAATCTTCGTCCATTCAATTTCCTTTAATTAGTACTAATGCTTTTGCAACAAAAAATTTACAAAGATATCACAAAATCACATATGAGACGACAGACGGACACATTAGCAGAGGCGGTGAATGGCGACGCATGGCTATAGCACCACGACGGGTGACGAACGAGCACGAACGATGACGATGAACCATAGGAGACGAAGTGGAGAATGGGAGGATGAGAGAAAGAAACAAAGGAAACCGAGAAAATATGAGCAGACGATCGCGAAGGGCTAAAAATAGGGCTTCCTCCAACAGAATTTTCGATAGTTTTTCTGTCAAAAATTTTTTCAGTGGCTGATCCGCTAAAAACTATTCGTCATTTTTAAGTAACCTGACGAAGATTCTGTCGGACATTCCACTGGAAACTTTCCAGCAAAAACCAGTCGATATTGTTATCGGTAAGAACTTACTGTAAGCCAAAACGATAGATTAGCTACCAAAAAATTACCAGCGATATGTCCGCTGAAAGAACCTCCGGTTCGTTCACGAATATTTTCGGTAGATGTATATCCTTGGAAATTACCACCATAATTTGTAGTTTTTGTTATAGTGGATAAAGTGCTAAGCAGCGGGAGTCGCCGCTTGAACTTGTAGGGGTCACCTCTAGAATCATATATGTCTAGTGGATGATTCTGATATAAAGATACCTACGAGGATGTCAAGGGAGATTATGAAACCCCTTAAATAAAAAGAAGCTAAAATTTTAAACATCGAGACATTTTTTTGTGTAATTGTTGAAATATTAAGAAACTCTGTAGTTAAGAAAGGTATTATATTGGACTTATATTAAGAAAGGTAGATGTAGACCTAAAAAAACTTAGTTAAAAATATTAAAAATGATATTTCTTTATTAGATTTAAATGAGAATTTGATTTTTAACATGACACAATGGAGAAAAAATGATTCATGTAGCCGAACCTACGTAGTGGGACAAATGCTTGATGTTATTGTTGCAGTTAAGCGTACTCATCCTGAAGAAATGCTGGGATGGGTGACCTCTTGGGAAGTTACACTAACAGGACAAAACTATGAGCCCCTAGGTCAAAGCAGACAATATCTCGATAGTTAAGAGTTTGGATTATTACAAGTAATATGTTGGATACTCCTAATACATGTTAATGTTAGTATTTCTATGCTTATGTATCTAAAAATACATGAAAAGAGGTAAAAAGGAAAAAAAATGCTAGTGGCTTGAATATCGTAGAGTCGGCAATGCATAGATAGTTGTAGTTGGATTGTTATAACTTAAGCAGGTTCATCAAACCATCATTACTCAACCTCTATCAGCAACTACCACTATTTGATCACTATTGCAGGACCATCTTAATTTGGCCACAATTACTGAAATGCTTTTAATTCATTATTGTCTCTGTGATATTTTTTTATCAATATCTCATCCTTTTGTAATCATATCTTCTCCAAGCCCCATAACTTTTTTGCTTCCAATGGTGAAGCCAGAAATTCTATTCAGAGGGGGCCTAAATTAAAATAGTTTTGTTTACTGTCTCATATGAAATGTTAAAATACATTAAAATAGTTGCCCATGAGCCATTGGTGGTTCTCATTTGGATTGTCTTGTCCAAGAAAGATCACATTTTACTAACCAGAAGCACCATCTTTGCCATTGGAAAGATATTTGACAAACCTCTTCAAAAGAATAACACGGAAGGTAGCTCATACATATTATAATGCACTTGTAGACTAGTTGAGGTGGATATATTGAAATAGTATGCTAATATATCAAGGATTGGATTGCTAGCAGTGTACTTTTTTATCATTTTACCTTTATGAAGCAGCGTTCCATATAACCCTTGAAATTCTATAAATAAAATATATAGAAGTATATTTTTAATCTTTTAGATCTTATATCATCTTTTGCAATACTTTAAACGTAATTTGTACTCTCTTCTGCTCTCTCTCTCTCTCTCTAACCAAGGAAGCAAGTAAGTTGATTCCCCCCCCCAAAATATATATATATATATATATATATTCTCTTATTTTTGGGTTGAGTTTTCTTACAAAATTAAAATATAGCATTCTCTCACTTTATTATTATAATTCTCCTAATACGCAACAATATGAACAATTTATAATTAATCAATACTTCTCGTCAGCGGAGATTCTCCTTAACAACTATCATCTCAATACTCTGTCGTCACCGAGAAGACAGTCAAAATCCTGGCGAAGAATTGGCGAAAGAAGAAAAAGAGCGATTGAGCGAGCAAGCGTGAAATGCCCCAACCTGCAAGCCCTAGTTGCCATTAAGCCGAAGCATAATACTTCCCACTGTCATTGTCCACGCCAACATGCTTCAGCCCCTTGCGCAAAAGAATTTGTTTATTCCATTCTCTCTTTCTCCTCACGCCTCTCCTATGCCGGCCTACGAAAACCCTAACTCTAGAAATACGCCCCTACCCCTCTTGTAGCCCTCAGCAGAGAAGAAGAGATGCGCGGAATCGAAGTATGGTTCCGCGACTCCGTACCCGTTCTATTTCCGGCAGTTGGAGAGGATCCGCTTCGATCGTCGCCTGCATTCGTCGCCGGTGGGTTGTTCATCGACCCTGTCGTGCCGGCGTCCTTAATATCGTCAGTATCGTCCCCCCAAAGGGCTTCTTTTCGCTGGTTGTCGGTGGTCAGAGTGCGTGGATTCTTGTCAGTGAGTTTATCGGTGAAGGGGAGTGAGGGATTCGCTCGGGAGTCTGTCGGGTTTCTCGAGAAGAATGGGGAGAATAACTCTGTGGAGGAGATGAAGGAGGATGAGGTTATTTTGGTGGTCAAGAAAAAGAAGGTTAGAGTACGCGGGGCGGGAGCTGGTGCTATTAATACCAGTAAGCATTTGTGGGCTGGAGCAGTTGCTGCCATGGTGTCCAGGTACAAAATTCTTCGGTAATCTTGTGCAAAAGTAGAAATTGGATCCGTTTCTTGCCGCAAATTCTTACTGTTTGTTTTGTCAATACTTGAGTCAACATTCTTCCTTCCACCTTTACATCAGTATCCGCCATTACTTTTGCTTGGTGAACCTTATGGAGTAGAATGGTAGGTTTTATTAGTAGATTTATGTGTGAACGTTCCTTTGTATGAGCTAGAGGCCCATTATGAGTGGCAAAATGGTTTTACATTTTGGTTCCTGGCTGTGGTTTTCTGTTTGATTAGTCTGTTATACCAATTGGGAGGATCAGAAATTTAGAACTTCATTAATCTGTTGCTATGCTAGCATGTTAGTTTGTATAGACAGATCCATCTCTTCTTGGTTCATTTGAGTAATTCCAGCATGCTATGTGGCCTTCAGTTCAACAGGTGCTTGCAATGGAAGAAAGTTTTAATCTGCTTTATTTGGCGTATCTAAAACAGAAGGAATTAATGACTACATTGAATGCAAGGATGGGAAGTAAGATTAAGTAGACGTAGAGTTTTATTGACAGTTGATTTCAACTGTTGATAGTGGGTGAGTTTGTATATGGTTTCTGGGATCGGTGATGGGGTCGGGGAGCACTTAAATACATAATAATTAGGGATTTTCTTTGCTGCACTTGTATTTGCTACATTTAACTTGCCCAGTTTGAACATAGATTCTATTTGTCCCAAATATTTTTTGAAGAATTGAAAGGTGTATATAAGTTAAGTATTGTATTTCTTGTTATAAATTTTTGCTCTTACATTATGGTAGTAAGGGTACTCCTATCATAATTTAACACAACCAATATGTTTGTTCTTAAACTTAGTATTTATCCATTTTTCAGTTTTTGTTCATTGCTACCGTCATATTCATCAATCTATCTTTCCAGGAACCATGAAGTTCCTGATTTCTGGAACCAGCTTACTAGAAGTGATATAAGAGTTTTTTTTTTCTATTTTGGGATCGACAGTCAAGAAAAGTCTTTTCTTTCATCCATTTAAATTAAAATTTTTTGCACTTCATATCAGAAGTTTGAGTGAGAAAACATATAGCTCTAAGTGTGTTGGACTTGGAAGCATTTGTATTAGAACGTTTCCAGTTTATAGCAAGTGATCTTAAAAGCAGCATATTTAATTGATTAATTTGGTAGAGGCGATCATTATGTTGTCCTTGCTTAGAATAATTTCATCGTATGGGCATTTATCAGCAATTATGCCTAACTACTATAGTTGTACCATCAGAAAATCACAATCTAGCTTGCATTTACATCAGTAACCATCTTACAACAAGAGAAACTGTTTTAGTTGGCACACCTTTGATTAGTATAAAGTTGTTGAATTCATCAATGAGATGATTTACTTCTTAAGCTTTCAGATCAAGATAAGAGATGGTATTATCCGATTAAAGCTTCACTTTCTTCAATCTTTGTTACTAAGCAAATTCTAATATTTTTTTTTCCTTTTTGTTTGGGAGGATTCTTCGTCAGTTGGTTGGCCTTTGGAATTCAACTATACCAATATGTATTCATTTTATAACTATGAAAGACTAATAGTATTTGTTTATCACCCCTCATACTAACTAAATGAGAGATTTAACAAAGAATTTATTTTAGAATAGCATAATAAACAATATACTAACTCATTAAAGATTGATCCCCAAAAAGTGAAGTGGAGTTAGTATTGAAGGAAATGCATGAAGTTAATATTTAGGTCCATATGAGATATCTTTTAGATTTAGTATTATGAGGAATATTATAGTAATTTGATTAAAAAAAATTCTGATAAAATTTCAAAGAATATACAAAAGTTAAATGATTGAAAAATAAGCATTTGGATACCGATATTTAAACAAGTTTGAGATCTCAATATTTAAAAATAATGGCAATTCTCAAATTGTGCTAACTGTAGATGAATCAAGAGTATGAGTCATATGATGGAGCTATGAAAGAGAGTATTGAAGCATAGATCTAGAAAAATTTATCAATTTTAGAGAATCATTCATGCATGATGATCAACTATGAAAGTAGTTTTAATGTTCAAGCAATTAATGGAGTAGCATTGAAAGCAAATAAATGATTTTTATATAATTTTTATTGATATTGAGAATTCATATGATCGATTGCCATGAGAGTTAATTTGGTAGCTATTAAGATAACAATTTTTGTCAAAAATAGGCTAAACTTATTCAATATATGTATGATGGAGCTAAAATTACAATAGGTTTACATCAATGATCAATGTCGAGTATAAGTTTTTTTTATATTGTTTATGAACATGCTAACAAGTGTTATACAAAGTGAGGTGCCTTGATGTATGTTTTTTTATAGAAAGACATCCATGAAATTAAGCGGAAAATTAGAAATAGGGAGAAATTATTTAAAAGATGGAGGATTTAGAATTAGTAGAATAAATATTTAATGTATGATATTGATCTTAGACTTAGTGGATATGATATTATAGACTTTTTATTCAATATTATTAGAATAAGTTGATATGTAGGTTTGATGGGTTTAGGCGTCTTGGATCTATTATATGGAAGAATGACACTAGAATTGAAATATAATTTATAGAGTTAAAGGATAGATGGTTGAAATGGAAAAGTGTCACATGAGTTTTGTGTGATAATAGGATGCCATGGAGATCTAAAGGTAAATTTTATAAAATTATAATTTGGCTGATGATGCTAAATAGATCTAAATGTTGGGTATTAAAAAATCATTGATATTCAAATTGAGTGTGGGAAAAACTAGAATGTTAGATTTAGGTGGTTTAGACTTTTTACAATGAAGCATAGAAAATTCATCCATTTAATGAGCATATAAACTAAGTGTTAGGGGATTAGAAATGCAAAGTGGTAGATTTTTGGTTACATGGATACATGTAAAATGATATGTTGAGAATAACTTTAACTTTTCAAATAGATGATCGCAAAATGAGGATCAATAAAACCATCCCAAAATATTTTTATAAGACTAATGATGAAAATGATGCTGATCACTCATATAAGTGATAATATAAAAATGTTCCTCCAAAGAAATTTCAAGGACTCGTTGCATTTGACGCAGAAATATGGACAGAAATCTGTGCAGCTTCTGATTTTGAAATGTTTTAAGTTTGGATAGGTTTGCTATTAATGAATTTTTTTTTACAGTCATGAGCGTTTGTTTGTTGATGACCATTTTTTGTCACAAGCATCTCCTTATATTTCTAATTGGAATGCTACTAGAGAAATTATTTTTTTCATTGTCACAAAAAAAAAAAACTTGAGAACACTTTTTTCTTGTTCCAGAACCTTTGTGGCTCCACTTGAGAGATTGAAATTGGAGTACATGGTTCGAGGTGAACAGAGCAATCTGCTTGAGCTCATTAAGAAAATTGCCACCACACAAGGTTTAAAGGGTTTTTGGAGAGGAAATTTTGTCAATATTCTTCGCACAGCACCATTTAAAGCAGTTAACTTCTATGCATACGATACATACAGAAAACAACTACTCAGAATTTCTGGGAATGAGGAAACGACTAATTTTGAAAGGTTTATTGCTGGAGCTGCAGCTGGAATCACTGCTACCATACTGTGTATTCCAATGGACACGGTATGCATCATCCTGGACATTTATTGTTGCAATTTACAATGTGATTCTTTATTCCCTCTTTTTTTTCCCCTGATAAGTACATCTTGTATCTTGTCCCTTGTTCAAAATAAGCAACTCTTAAAGGTATATTTATGTCCTTGATATCATGATTTATCGACTTTATAATTTCATAAATTAGAAACTCAGTCCAGCATGCATATCTAAAGATATAGTTAGTCCATTTTCTTTTCATTCTCTCTCTCTCTCCCCCCCCCCAAACTTTTTGAAGGATATGATTAAGGTCGTTTGGCTTGCAAATTATTCAGATCCGAACAAAGATGGTTGCACCAGGAGGTGAGGCATTAGGTGGAGTTATCGGCGCATTTAGACACATGGTCTACACGGAGGGATTCTTTTCCTTGTATAAGGGATTGGTGCCTTCCATTATTAGCATGGCACCATCTGGTGCAGTTTTTTATGGAGTATATGATATATTGAAGTCAGCTTATCTGCATTCGCCTGAAGGAATGAAGAGAATTGCATTGATGAATCAACAAGGAGATCAATTGAATGCATTGGATCAGCTTGAATTGGGCCCCATGAGAACTTTACTGTATGGGGCTATTTCTGGCTGTTGTGCTGAGGCTGCCACATATCCTTTTGAAGTTGTTAGGAGGAAACTACAATTGCAGGTCCAAGCAACTAGATTAAGTGCATTAGCAACATGTGTAAAGATAGTTGAGCAAGGTGGTATACCAGCACTTTATGCTGGCTTGATTCCAAGCTTGCTACAGGTAATATCAGCATGTCCTTTATATTTTATGTGTTGGCTCTCTTATGCATCTTGAAAAGTTTTTATTTAAATGGTAAAATAATATCCTTCTGTTTCTTTCTTAAAATTAAATCTGTTATTCAAGAGCGGCTTAGCATGAACATCATTCATTTAATCTATACATATTCAGGTTCTACGTTTAATATATGTAGGATGAGACTAAAACAAGGTTCCCCGAGTAACTTCCTGTTTTGTAATGTGTAATTTTCATATCTACCATTCTGGAAGCATAATAGACTGGTTCATCTTTTCTTATATAAAGTGCTCTTCTTTACAAAGCAGTAAAAAAACTGAAATCATTTCTCTTAAATATTCAATGAAATGTTTGGGACTTGAACTATCTTCCACTAATTGTGAACCTTTGCATGATGTCTATGATAATTATAGAATTTATTGGGAGCACAATTTTGTTACAAGAAAAATGTTTGTGTACTATACTACTATTAAGCTTCCATCCAGGGGCAGAACCCCATTATGCTGAGGGCGGGCAGTTGCCCACTCAAAATTACAATGGTGGTGATTGTAAATGTGAAATGAACTATTCTAGGTTTTCTTTTTGCAAAACTGAAGTGCTTACTGCTCATACTTAGATTGGGAGAGCCTTAGTTTTATGTGCATCTTCGTTGTACACAAGAAAGAATGTAGGGCATTGAACATCATCATCATTAGACTTATCCCACATAGTAGGGGTGGCCTTCGGAATCATTACTTTTCATTATTCCCATTGTGTACTGACTAAGATATTAAATATATTCCTTGCAAATCATTTTAAATAGCTTCTATCCATGTAACCCTAGGACCACCCCTTCTTCACATTCCTCTAACATTCATTTTATTTACTCTCTAATAAGTGCCTTTTTTATAATATTTTCACCAACTAAGTCCATTTCCAATTACCTTCTCTTCAATATGTCACTTCAATTATTTTTTTAATATAATCATTTTTTAATTTATCCTTTTTAAGGTCATCATATATTTGTATTAACATTATCATTTTTGTTGTGCTCAACTTTAGATATCAATGATTTTGTTAGACTAACACTCAGATCATACAACTTCGTTGACCTGACTATAGTTCTATAAATTTTACCTTTAATGAGTTTCTAGGATAACCTCTCATTGCATAATATTGTTTATGCAATTCTCTCCAACATGAATTATAGTAGTTATATGCTCATCTATCTCTTTAATTCTGATCAAGCTCTTTAAAGGACATTGAACTCATTAATTCATATTACTTACTATGAACACATCTTAAATGTGTATAAGTAATGCCATGGAATTGAAGAAGCATAATAATTGTAGTGCAACTTCGAGAGGGTAAATTTAGGGGATGAAAGAGACATTTTGTGAGGATCATAAATTCTATTTTGAGCAATTCAAATTCCTAAAGGCGAAATTTTTAAAAGGAGCAAAGTTAATAAATGTATTAGGATTAGGAGCATGAAATTAATTAAATTTAAAAAGGAGCAGAAATGCGATCATGCATTGCGTTTTCTGAAGAAAACGCAAAGCAGGATCGCATTTTCTGAAGAAAATGTGATCCTGCTTTGGGTTTTCCATACAAAACGCAAAGCAAGCCTGCGTTTTGTAAGAAAATGCAAAGATGCATTCCGTTTTCATATATTATTTAATAATATTAAATATTAAAGTTATATATTTATATGTTTAATAAATAATTTTAAATCACAATCTGAAATTAATAACGGAATGCATCTTTGCATTTTCTTACAAAATGCAGGCTTGCTACAAAACGCAAAGTAGGATCGCATTTTCTTCAGAAAATGCGATCCTGCTTTGCGTTTTCTTCAGAAAAAACGTGATCGCATTTCTGCTCCTTTTTAAATTTAATTAATTTCATGCTCCTAATCCTAATACAATTATTAACTTTGCTCCTTTTAAAAATTTTGCCATTCCTAAATCACTTTAGAAATTAAAGTAATAAAGAAAAAATATAAAAATAGAGAAACTCATTCATATTTTTTGTATTTCCATCCTCCATAACTAGGAGTATTTTTAGGACACAAAACTAGCTCATTAACTAACCATTATATGTTAATCATAGACTCACAATATGGTTAATCCAAAACTTGTTAGCATAAGGTAGAGCTGTGGGTGGAGAATTGTTTGTTGTTGTTAATGATGTATGTTGAACAAGTAGTCGAAGATGATTTTCAATATGATTATGTAATATATTTCAAGATAATAAAGATAAATGCCATTTGGACAATCCTTCATCAAATAGATGTCTTCCTCCATGAAAGAAAACATATTAGATCAATCCATGGCTATGCAGTTCTATGAAGAGGAAAAATTATTATAGCCATGTGTGGAAGGGAACAATGCTCTTCTTAAGGAAGCAATCAAATGTAAGATAAAGATGTGATTTTGCCTGTTGTCAACTGGTTTTGAATGGGCGGAGGTGTCGGAGAGATCTGGTAATGGGGAACATAGAAGCTCAGCAGGGAATTTGGATCTTGAGCATAGGCTTGATGAGGACCTAACAATACAAGATAGCGATCTAGGATTTTAATTCGGCAGCAAGATTAAGATATGGGTGTGGTGATTGACTTGAAAGGATTTGAAGTATTGATGAATGTTGTGAATAGAGCTCGAATGATCAGCTTATGATTTTCGTGATAGATCTTAGCGGCAGTGAGTTGCTGGAAGACGATGACTTGGCAGGTGGCAGTCAACAAAATCCGATTGGTTCTGGTGAGGATCAACCGAGGTTTGAGGGGAGTTGTTCGTAAATCTGGATGAAGTTATTGATAATAGGGAGGTTTTCTTGGGCATGAGCAGAGATTCAATGAACTGTGGGATACGTGTATTGATGGCAGAAGGAGATGGAGACGAAGATAGAGGCAAGCAAAACTAGAGAAGACAGCTTTGTGTGCAGAATAGCCGAATGGCAGCGAAGCTCCATGAGACAAACTTATGAGATTTTGGCGAGATTTTGGTTGGAGATTGAGTTGATGTTGATATATGCTCTAGATTAGCGATTGTTGAAGGCAGGCTTGACGAAATCGGTGATTTGGAAGCAGAAGGTGGAAGGCTCAACAAGATGAATGATATTGGGATCCTTGATGCTAATTTGTGCAATTTGGGATGCTCAGTCACTCCAGAAATTAAGAAAGGAAAAAAAGAAACAAAAAATGAGAAAACTCATAACTTTACTAACGAGCATTTAGCTAATTACAAGATTATGTGGTGGATTCACAACATAGTCGGAGAGAATTAATTTCAATACAGGTTGGATAAATAATGACCGCATCCGTAATGTAATTCTGTCACACAGCGTCTCCAAGAAGTGGCATTGTTATTACGTCCTCTACGTCCGGTCGGAGCTAAAATCGCGCCAAAAAATCAGAAATACCGAGCAAATACCAAGCAATACCAAACAATAACGAGGAATACCATCATGTGAAGACTCAATACCGAGTTATACCGAGCTATACCGAGCAATACCGAGTTATACAAAAAAAATACCGAGTTTTTCTCGGTATTTTTTGTATAACTCGGTATTGCTCGGTATAGCTCGGTATTACTCGGTATTGGGTCTTCACATGATGGTATTCCTCGTTATTACCAAATAATACCTAGCAATACCGAGCAAATACCGAGTTTTTTGGCGGGATTTTAGTGCCGACCGGACGTTCCTCTACGTACGTTCACCGGACCAAATAAAAGTTCGTATATCAGCAGGTTGTTCAAACAACTCCTTTTCCCTGTTTGTACTCCTAAGTTTACTTAGGACTCTACAACCAGAACTCTCTCTCTCTCTCTCTCTCTCTCTCTCTCTCTCTCTCACATGCACACACACATACACACGCAGAGGCACGCCACCATTATTGTCTGTCAACTTAGCTTCCTATTCATTCATCAACTTTTTTTTATGAGAAAATGTTTTCCTTTTATTCATCATTCAATGTTGCCTTATCTCAAACTCCTACTAGTATGCTTTATAATTCAAATCTGCACTTTTATTCCAGGTTTTACCTTCTGCTGCCATCAGTTACTTTGTATATGAGTTTATGAAGATCGTCCTTGAAGTCGAATGATTAAAATCCATTTATGGCCACTGCTCCAGTAGATGTGAGAGAATGATTTGGTGGCTGGAGATTTTTTTTTTTTTTTTTTGGCCCTATGGCAAAGTTTACTAGCCTCTCTCTCACCTTTACATTTAATCTGAAGGCCTGCAGTTGTGAAGGCCTGCAAGCATGTGTTATGAACTTGTTTCATCATTTCATTTTACCTTCTAATAACTTTCTCTATACTAAAAAAAATTGATTCTCAATCTGGAGATGATGTGGTAATCGAGCTCCGCGCGGATTTTAATTTATCTTGCCATTTTATCCTTATTAATACCTTCTTTGCATCTTGCTTTTCTTAAATAAATGAAAACTTCTTCAACTGGTTTTTTCAAATCTTAAGGCATTATGTGATGCATCACAAGGCTTGCTTCAATTTTTTGGACCACTGAAGCAATGGGCCACATCTGTGCTATAATGTAGGAATAATATTGAAATTTTCATTTGTGGAGCCTTGTGCTTTATTAGAAATTATTAAAAATGAATTTTTTTATTGAATTTAAATGAGAATTTGAATTTTAGTAGATATAATGGAGGAAAAAAAAAAAAGATTTATGTAGTCGATCTCATATAATAGGATAAAAGTTTGTTATTATTGTGGAGCTTCATGCTGTTATGTTCTTTATACATAAAATTAAATAACATGAATGCTCAAAACGCCCTACCCAAAAAACATATATAATTATATTCTATGTTTATATATTCAAATGAGGATTTTCAACAAGAAAAAAGTTAAGATTCATAAAATTCTAGAGTTCTAACCACCATCATCCCCCAATAACTGACGGAAAAGCAACCATCATAACCCTACATTAACTCATGTTGACAATCATTTTTTTGGAACTATGGTATCTATCCGCTGCCATTCCCTTAGGAGGTGTATGACAGCATAACTAATTTCCCGATAAGCTTAACGGCAACTAACTCACAGGTGCTGGACCCACACTTATTTTCTCCCTATTGAAGAAATCGCGCTGCTTGAGAGAGGAGTCGAACATATGTTCGGGGGTTCCAAACTATGCTCGTTCACCAACCAAGCTAAGCCAGATGGGTTATCTTTAAGTCGTCACTAATCCTCTGTTATTCACCTTAGACTAGCAGTGACAACCGTCACTCATCCTATGTTATTCACCTTAGACTAGCAGTGACAACCATCATCTGTTTGTCATCAATCAAGACCAACTTCAAGCATCGTTTCCTCCATTCTTGCCTTATGCATCCTTCATCTTCCATCATTTAGCCACAGGCTCCACTATTGGCCAAAAGTTCAAATTAGTTAAAATCTTGCAATCCAATCTCCTTCAGTTATGGAGTGTGTAAATGTCCATTTTCTTTGCTACAATTATCACCGGTAGTTGTTTTTTCCAGTGCGGAGAAACTTCATTTGAGCGGCATCATAGCTTATGTCATCTATCAATTACAATTTTGAAATATAGTGTTTCCTAGTTCAGTCTAGATTAATGATCCCCACAATTGAGAATATACTCAATTGCAATGTGTGTCAATGCAGTAAAGTCATAAACTCCAAAATGTAGGAGAGAGAAGGAAGAGAGGATAGAAAAAGCGAGGTTCAAGCCATTATTTTTAACCACTCCAATTACAAAAAATATCCTGATCGTGGTAGGTAACTTTTATCGTTCGTTTGTTTTCAATGATTTTAATTTCTACGATTGTTCTTCCTCCTAAATCTGATAAAAATATATTCTCCTGATCTAGGCAATTTTCACCGTGAAATTTTTTATATGCGACAGATATCATTTTTATGAGCATTTTAACAATAATATATTGAAATTCTACTGAATATATATATATATATATATATATGATATTTTGAATAAACTATGATTAAAAGTATCCATAAACTGCATAGGAGCTAGCGTATTCAAATTTAAGCAAGAAATACATGTCATGAATGAAAGTACTATTTATTGAACCGACATATATTTTGACATAATACCTACATTTTGATAAATACACTAGATTGATTGACCTACTATGATAATTGATTGAATAACATGATAATTGATATTATATGATGAATATGATTTGACATGCATAAGAAATTAAGATAAGCTGAATGAAAATGATTGAATGATTTAGGTTGACTGAAGATATACTACTCTATACAGGAGGGTGGACCGCAAACTTTCTTTTAAATAAGATTTGTAATGTTATCGTAAAAGATATGAAAATAGAGACATGAGAAGATTGACTGATATGATATCATACACCGACGGATAGAAAGTAATGAATTCTTACATTAAAGCCACCTAAGCTGCGATTGAGAATGATATGGCTAATTCCTATTTGTAAGACAAACATTATTGAAACTAATGCATGTAGGGTTAGCCTGTAAGTCTTGTGTTAGACCGGTCCATTGGATCGATTCAGCCAGTCCCATAGGGACCGGTTCACGCGAACAGAGGCGGGATTTCTTCCCCTCTCTTGTACGTTGATCCAGCCACAGAAGCCAGATGAGCATATTTGGAAGGTATTTTTGGGGAGTTGGGAGGGAAATTTGAATGTAGGGGTTGTTTAGAGATTTCCTTTTTTTATTATATGCATTAAATAGTTTGTTTTCCTAGAATTATGGCATCTTGAATTGGGCTGAAATTTGAGATCTCTTATATTTAAGTTTTCTTTGAGCTATAGCATCGTCTAAAGATTTGGGAGAGATAGATCCTCCTCTCGAATAGAGGATCAATTGTATCTTACTATTTTCCATTTCCCTTTTATCAAATAATACATATTATCTACTGTTTTTTGTGGCTTGGTGTGGATTTTTGTGGAGCATTCATGCTGTTTTTTGAAGATTGATAGGAAATACTTGAGATCTACAACTGTTTCCTATCAAATTGGTATCAGAGCACATCGATCGAAGGGCAACCAATGATCAAAAGAAAAGTGAAAGTTTTGGAAGGAGAACTTGGCAACTCAAAGCAGATTTTAACAAGAAGATTGTTGATTTTCAAAATCAGATCGCATCCGTCAATGAAAGGATGAAGGAAAAGTTTGCCGTGGTGGAAGACATTGAAGAAATTGCTTGAAGCCAAAACCAAACCGGTGACATCAGAAGTAAAGGAAAGTACTGGCGGCCATGGAAGAGATGAGAACCCTAACACGTTTAGGGGAAGGGAAAATTCAAAAGTGGAGATCCTGGATAGAGAAGACAGAATGCCTCCTCTAGAACCACTTTTAGGGAGGAGATGAGCATTGGCTAGTCCAAAAGGGGTGCTGAATTTGTAAGGAGGGAAAGATTTCGATCATCGGGGTGCTAACTTTGAAAGAAGAAACTGGGATTTTTGATGAAGGGTTTGGGTATAATCACCGGAGGGAAGATCGTGACAATTGGGGAGCACATCCTCTTCAATATCCTCTTCAAGGAATGGGAGACTATGGAGGATTTAGTGGAAACGAGTGTGACCCAAGAGTGAGGAAATTGAAAATGTCAATCTTTGAGGGAGAGGATGTGCACAGGTGGATCTACAATGTAGAAAGATATTTCTCCATCAATGGGTTGACAAAAGAAAGAGACTGACGGCGATAGGCCTATGTTCGGAAGAGAAGGCTTTATCTTGGTATCAGTGGAGGGAAATGCGACGACCTATACGGAGTTGGAGAGAGTTTAAGGATTGTTTGGTATAATGTTTCCAAACTAGAAGGGGATGAGACTTCTACGAGCAGTTCTTCGCCTTGACATAGGAGGGTTTAGTGACGGAGTATTGGGAGAGATTTGAGTACCTTGCTAGCTAATTAGACCGCCTTCCTGAGATAGTGCTAGAGGAAAATTTAATGAAGGGATTGATACCAAAGATTTGGGCAGCGGTTAGAGCAATAAGACCTCGTGACTTGGAAGAGGCTATGGAACTAGCTTAGTTGGTGGAGGATCAGAGGCACCTGGAGAGAGAAACTAGAGGCAGTAGCTCAGTAGGCTTGTATAGGATGACCACCACCTTATTGGCATCCAAGGAGCCAACATTGGATACTCTTCGGGGAACTTCAAAGGAAAACACTGCAGGAGGAAGATATGGGGACAACATCAAGAAGCTCATGAAAACAGAATTATATGAGAAGAGGGCGAAGAGGCTCTGTTTCAGATGCAATGAGAAATATACTCCTGGGCACAGGTGTAAGGACCGAACTCTTCAGGTTATTATCGTTTATGATGATGAGGAAATGGAGGAAGGTGTTCTCTTTCTACCTTGCGGACAAGGTGGACCTTTGGGAGGGGAGTATTATTATACCGGTCCAGCCGAACCCATAGGGATCGGTTCATGCGGACAAAGGCGGGATTCCTCTACGCCGATCCAGCCGCAAAAGACAGCTGAGCAGATTTGGAAGGTTTTTTGAGGAAGTTGGGAGGGAAATTTGAATGTAGGGACTGTTTAGAAATTTCCTTTTTGATTATATGCATTAAATAATTTGTTTTCCTAAGATTATGGCATCTTGAATTGAGCTGAAATTTAAGATCTTGTTGACCTGCAACTGTAAAAAAAAAAAAAAGGAGAGTTAACGTACCTGTCCGGCGCCGAACTCCGCACGTCGCCCGCACGTTGTCGTCATTTCTCCCACGACCCTGTGTCGTTAAAATGAAAAGGAAAAGAGGTAAAAACCTCTCCCTCTCTCGGTCTCTCATTCTCCCTCTCCATCTCTCGCACGATCTCTCCCTCTCTTTCTCTCGATCTCGCTCTGACGACGACGTTCCCTCCTCTCTCGATCGGAAGTTACGAAATTTTGATCGGAAGCAAGCTCGGGAGCTTGTCGGCTGTGAAGATAACTTTCTCCCATTTGCTGCTTCTTCGATTCCTCCGTGGACGCCCAGCTTCGCTCCTTCGACTCGTCCCCTCCCTGTCGGACGGAAGCTACGACAGTTCGATCGGAAGGAGCACAGGGAGCTCGCCGGCTGTGATCGTAACTTTCTTCCTCACACGCGCTTCTTCGGCTCCTTGTGCTGTTCGACTTCACTGCTTTGACGACGTTTCCTTCCTGTTGAATCGGAAGTCAGACATTTGATCGGAAGCAACTCGAGAGCTCGCTCGATCCTTCCTGGCTGCTCGACTTTGCCCTTCGACGCCGCCCCTGCCTACAGGATCGGAAGTTACTACAGTTTGATCGGGAGCAAAGACCGGGAGCTCACTATCCAGTGAAGTTAACCTTCTCCCTTGCACGCGTGACTCCCCGGCTCCTTCTCGTTGTCCGACTTCGCTCGATCGACGCCGTACCCATCCAGTTGAATCGGAAGTTAACACATTTTGATCGGAAGTTACAACATTTTGATCGGAAGCAAGGGAGTTCGCTGGCTATGAGATAACTCTCCCTATCACGTGCTTCTTCGGCTCCTTTTGGCTGTTCGACGTTGCTCCTTCGTCGACTTTCCCGTCCAGTTGGATCGGAAGTTACATTTTGATCGGAAACAACCACGGGAGCTCGCCATCTGTGTAGGTAACTTTCTCCCTACCGCACGCTCCTCCGGCCATATCCCGTAAAGCCGCCGCTTCTCTCGGCCAAATCCCGTAAATAAAAAAAAAAATATATAAATATATTAATTATAATTAATTTTAATTAATTTTAATTATTATTTTTAATTAATTATAATTATTATGATTAATTATACTTAATTCTAATTAAATTATTATAATTAAGTTATTTAATTATAATTAATTTAATTAAAATTAATTTTAATTAATTATAATTTACTAAATTAATTATTGTTAATTATTAATAATTAATTATAAGTTATTAAAATTAATTAATACTAATTAGTTATAATTAATTACAGATTAATTATAACTAATAGTTTTAATTAATTTTAATAAATTTAATTAATTATCTTAATTAATTATAATTAATTATAGATAATTAATTAAAAATAATTTATTAATTAATTATCATTAATTATTAATTAATTATAATTAATTCAAAAAAAAAAAAGAAAGAAGAAAAAAAAAATGAAATCCCCTCTTGCCTCGATCATCGTGTACCCGATCCAGCCGACAATTCTCGCCGGACTTCAAGGTATAATTTCTAACTCCAATCCTGTTCTCGACGTTTGCAGCGGACCGGAGAACCACCTATACGCGCTCTTGTAGCACGGTAGGAGAGAGCCCGGTGCGAAGCATACGACGAGGCGAGTAAGCCCTATACACGCTCTTGTAGCATGGTGGGGATGGTCCTCGGCCTCGACCTCGACACCGACACCGCCGACACTGCTACGAGAGGTATGATGTTCCAAATCCCATTCTCGACGTTTGCAGCGGACCGGAAAACCACCTATATGCGCTCTGGAGGGAGCCCGGTGCGAAGCGTACGACGAGGTGGGAGAGCCCTATACACGCTCTTGTAGCGTGGTGGGGAGTCACTGCTGTTCTGGTACGTCACTGCTGTTCTGGTACGGGTACTGCTGAAGGCCCCATACACGCTCTTGTAGCGTGGTGGGATGAAATTTTGTACGGCCGCGGTGTCTAAGGACACCTACCATACACGCTCTAGTAGCGTGGTGGGAAGGCCCAGCTCCCTAATTTTCCCCCAAACGGGGGATATGCCGGGGTGCTGCCAAAATTTTCACTGAAATGTACAAAGACTGAAACAATTCGAAGACCTTCTTGGACAACAATATAGAGACCTGTATTCGAACAAAAATACACAGAACTTGAACTAAATGAGCAGAAGACTCATACGAAGAACAGTGAACTTGTGGACCTAAATTTGAACAAAATTCTAAATAATTTCTAAAGGTCAAAATCAAAATAAAATGAAATCAAATTGAAATCAAAATCAAATAAGTTGAGCCAACAATTGCACTTGCAAAGACTTCAGAAGACTCTGAACAATCAACTTGAACTTGTACTCTGAAATCAAAATTGGAATGAGATGTGGAGAGCAAGGAACTCAAAATGAACTCAAATCATACGAGCAATAAAGGGCCTGAATTGTACTTAAACTCAGACTTGAATTCAAGCCCGATCCAAACTTGGTCTGAACAATCATACAAAAGTTCTAGCTCAAATTAAAATCCCAAGTGCAATCCACTTGTTATGGGCAAGAATTTCTACTTGCAAACTATGGCACAAGATTCCCAGCAGAATGAACAAGTACGAATTGCCTGTTAATTGAGAAGGCAACATTGGAGATCAATAGTCAAAGAGCTGCCCCTACAAGCAAGTACAATCAGCAATCCCACCTGAGATAGGTGAAGGGTGGATACGATACTGATGTAAATGACTCTCCTACGAACACCTCCAAGAGGTCGTAGAAATACAATGGGTCCCTGCAAATGAGCACAAACCACTTGTGGATAACAACAGTGGGCATATCGTAAGCATTACGAATCACTGTGGGCACAAGTACAAGTATCTCCTACGACGATCCCTACGATTGTCTGTTGACTGAGAAGGCAATATTGGAGATTAGCAATCAAAGATCCATCTTTTACAAACAAATTCAACTATCAACCACTTGAGATTGGTGAAAGGTGGTTTCAATGCAAAAGCGAGGGCTCTCCTACAAAAACTACTAGGAGGTCGTAGCGGATACAACGGTCCCTTGCAGATGACTATAAATGACTTGTGGATAACAACAGTGTGTACATCGTAAGCATGACGAACCACTGTGGACACAGGTACGAATATCACCTACGACAACGGTGATCAAGATCTTCAAGTATTTCAAGTACAATGGCAACTCGATGTACGAAAAACTCTACTACACTAAAGATCTTGAACGGAGATATTCTCAAAGCAAAGTGACAATCAGTGAACTTCAAAGTTCAAAAGAACTCCTTCCCCGGCGAATGAGAAAGGGGGAGTCAATATCAAGTCCAATACTCCAAAGTTCAGAAAGAATCCCCTCCCCGGTGAATGAGAAAGGGGGAGTCAATATCAAGATGCACGCCACCGGATCCGCAACACTCGTATTAGCGGACAGAAGGCGTGTATAAGCTTTCAAATGAAAAGTTGTATGCATCCAAACGATAGTTATCTACACAACTACAAAATATTTTAAAGTACCCCCACATGAGTGCACCGTAGTTTGTATACACATAGGTACACAATGGGGTACTTCTAAATCAGTATAAAAATCACCCGCATGAGCCCCGGCGAGCGTGTTATTGGTACACACGTGACGCCTAGGGATGCTGCGTGAGTCGATAAGTGAATTCTAGTTCGAACCCGATCCTTCTATACGGATCAATAGAAGTCGATAGGGTTCGAACCTTTAAACAAATACACGGCTGTGGAAACCAGTGTATTTGTTTCAATACATTCGTATTAGGCATTCCAGGCCTGCAATTAAAAGAATTCACTAAACAAAAGGCATGAAGCCTACGAAACCCGATCCTCCTATATAGAGGAATAAGAGTAGACAGGGTTCGAGATATTGAATAAATATACAGTCATGAATGTGATCGGAATATTTATTTTAATACATTCATATTCGGCCTTTAAGGCCTTCAACAAAGAAAGTTCAAGAACAAAGGCATGAAGCCTAAAGAACCCGATCCTTCTATACGGATCAATAGGAGTCGACAGGGTTCGAACTATCAAATAAATACACGGTCGTAGTGACCGGTGTATTTGTTTAAATACATTCTTTTTAGGCCTTCAATGCCTAAAATAGGGAAAATTCATAAACAAAGGCACAAAGCCTATGAGAAACCCGATCCCCTATCGATAAGTTGATAGGGTCGACAAGGTTTAATCAACAAATGGAAATGACCCCAAACACCTCGATGATGGCCGTGTTGAACAAAGATCTCAAGCGGAGGGGTCCATAAATATTTCAAATTCCACTCAAATGTCTATCAGAATCCAAACTCTACAAACTCCAAATTGCAAGATATTTAAAACTGAAATCAAATCATCAATATCTTAAAGCAAAATACATCCACCCTCCGCAACAGTTTGCCGGGGTGGACAAATTAAAGCTACTTCAGCTCACAAAAGAGCCAAATGCCTAGTCGAAAATATCACTAGGATTCATTCTCAAACAATCTCCTGCTAGTAAGGACGTGGTACGTGTACTCTAACCGGCGGTCTGCCGCCAAATGGCCACCGCAGGATAAACGGTTACGACGACCCGGGGCCCTCTGAACCGAGTGGTTTTGCCGCCAAATGGCACCACGAAATACCGGTTATGGCCATAGCCAATACGCTCCTTATTGGCATCAAATCCTTGAGATATGAATCAATAGGATATGATCGATAGGGCACAAAGCCCTCTGTAAGCTAAGGTGGATTCAAATTTGTCCCCTTAGACAAACACTCACCCCAGGTCTACAAGGTCCCCTTGGACGAAGCAACCTATGGCTGCCGACAAGGATCCTTCTGTCAGGTTGGGTCGACTACCTCCTCTAACTAAGTAGACCATGGACCACGATGGCCCGGGACGACGGAACCATGGGATCTTGATCGGGTCTATCATCCATTCCCCCACCATCCGCTTTAAGTACACGATGGTGAAATTTCTATTTTAAATATGAAACCTTCAAATTTCCAAACATTTCAAATACCTAAACCCATTGCTGCTACTATATGCCAGATAACACGAATTCTATACGTATCTGATTGACGACTAGCCTTAATCGAAAGTTCTCTCTCGTGATCGGGAGGGGTAATTAACTATAGGGGCTTGCGCCTATAGGAAACCAGAACTCAGATCATAAAGTCCTCACAAAATGAGGGCGAAATCTCTGGGTAGTGTCTTATCTGCAAACCCATCTGCCTTCCAAAATTTACCCCGGAACTTAGTTCGTTAAAACTCCCCTCGCCGAAATATAAAAGAAGAAATCGCGCGGCGGGGAGGCCGGGGCCGAATTTTCGGAGCCCACAGATCTCTTAGATTTAAATTTTCTTTTGGGCTCTAGCGGCATCTAGAGATTTGGAAGATATAGATCCTCCTCTCGAATAGAGGATCAATTGTATCTTGCTATTTTCTGTTTCGATTTTATCAAATAATACATATTATCTACTGTTTTCTTGGTTTGGTGTGAATTTTTGTGAAGAATTCTCGCTGTTTTTCGAAGAATGACAGGAAATACTTGAGATCTACAAGTGTTTTCAATCAACTTGATACAAGAAAAACACCACAGAAGCCAAAATGTATGCCTTGTTTATAGTATGACATGCATAAATGATAAAATTGCATATGTAGAATAGAGTATGATATAATATGTGCATAAATGATATGATATGACATGAACAAGATCCAAGATACAACTAATACAAGAATACATAGTATATATGATACATTGTATTTCTACATAATATACATGTATTGATATTGTATGCATACATAGAATAGATATAAACCGCTTGTTAATATATGATAGGCCTACTAGTATAGATAGCATAACATAGGGGCAAAATAAGAGTATATAATAGATATGCCCAGATTCATCATTTCACTTACCATGTTGTACTAATATGAGCACAGATGATAAACCATGCTGATCTTTATGTGGTTATTGATCATTAATCATTGAGTTGTAATGGTTGCATTATTTTTTATTGTTCACGTTGACTGTCACATGTTCTTTCTATTATATATTCATAGTGCTATTATGAATGATCACATTGTTTCTATTATTATGCATTTATTGCAGTTATAGATTCAAGTAACTTAATAGATTTTTAGCTCACTCTGTCAGGATTTAGTGGAGTGAGTTTAATCCGAGTTATTATTGTCATAGGTATTTTGTTTTATCATTTATTTTTGTAGCCTGAAAGTTTGTGTGGACTAATGTAATAGGTTTTTTCTCAAAATCAATTTCGATTCATGCCATGTAGGTCTACTATGGAAGCCATACATTTATTGAGAGGCTTGATGGAGAAATATAGAGAGAATAAGGAGGATCTACATATGATATTTATTGATTTAGAGAAAGCATATGAAAAAGTTCCAAGAGAAGTGCTATGGAGAGTTCTTGAAAATAAAGAAGTTAATAACGCTTATATTCAAATCATTAAAGATATGCATGCATGAGCTATTACTTGTGTTCAAACACAAGATGGTTTGACCAAGTAGTTTCTTATTTCGGTTGGATTAAATCAAGAATCAGCCTTAAGCCCATATCTTTTTGCTTTAGTCATGGATGTTCTCACTAAACATTTGCAAGTGGATGTACCTTGGTGTATGCTTTTTGCTGATGATATTCTTCTTGTTGATAAGAATAGAGAGGGAGTTGAAGGTAAACTTGAATTATGGAGGTCAACCTTAGAGTCTAAAGGTTTTCGCTTGAGTAGATTTAAAACTGAATATATTGAGTATAATTTTAGTAGCAATAGACCTAGTGAGGGGATTGTGACTTTGGGCGATCAACTCATTAATAAGAGTACATGTTTTAGATATCTTGGATCTATTATTCAGAGTGATGGAGAAATAGATGGTGATATCATAAGCAAAATTCAAGTTGGATGGTTGAAGTGGAGGAATGCATCGGGCTTCTTGTGCGATAGAAAAGTCCCCCTCAAACTTAAGGGAAAATTATATAAGATGGTGGTGAGACATGCAATGCTTTATGGTGTCGAATGTTGGCCATTAAAAGAGAAGCACAATACTAAGTTTAGTGTTGCAGAGATGAGGATGCTTAGGTGGATGACTGGCTTTACCCTTAGAGATAGGATACGAAATGAGCATATACGTGAAAAGGTTGGAGTAGCTCCAGTGGAAGATAAGATTAGAGAGAGTCGCCTTAGATGGTTTGGTCACATTAAACGGAGGCCTTCCGATGACCCGGTTAGGAAAGTTGAGGTATTAGATTTGACTTATGTTAAGAAAGGTAGAGGTAGACCTAAAAAGACTTGGTTATAAAATATTAGAAATGATCTTTCTTTATTAGATTTAAATGAGAATTTGACTTTCAACAGGACACAATGATGAAAAAGGATTCATGCAGTCGATCCCATGTAGTGGGACAAAGGCTTGATATTGTTGTTGTTGTTGTTGTTGAATATGATTTTTTTGATAGAAATGAAAATATATATAGTGATGTTTATAAAATGGAATGAAATGTTATTTTTTCTACTACCTTATTTTTGGATAACTAGTAATTATGGGTGATTAATTCGAAGATAAAAAAATACAATTCTTTCTACTTTAAGTCTTGGTCGAGTTTGTTATCTCTCATTCAATCCAAGTTAACATTTTCGGAGTACATGCTAAGTTAGATTGGGTCATGACACTACTAATCACTAAAATCCAACCAAATGACCATTATGCTTTCTATATGACACTATCGGTCATAATATTTTTATTCATTGTGACTCACCATGTATTCTCTAATACTAATTGAACAGATAATAAGGATTACTTCACCTCTATTAGTGCCTACATTACGTATCTTAGTCAAAACCCCATCTCTTTGAGCGTTACAAATCAAGTACCGTAGCCCACTCTTCCACCGAGCTTGAATGTCACTCTATTGCCACCATTATTGTTGATATTCAATAGGTCAACTCCATAATCTTAGAACCTCGCATCTACTTTTTTCAGTCCCTAGTGATCTATTGTGACAATGTGGGTAATACTTAGGTTTTGGGCGGTTAAACTTTCCAGTAAAAGCTCCATATTTGATATATATTTATTTGGTTTAGCATGATAGATGGCAGGACTATTGTTAACTACTAAACTTGAATCCTAGATCTAGTTATGTATTCTATTGGATTAATGAGAAAACTAAAAGACATCATTCAAAACTCTAATAGGTAGAAGTCAAGGTACATGCTACAACATAAAAGCTTTTCATGTTTATCTTAACAATCTCAACACTTAAATTAGCTGATAAACAACACATCATTGCAAGGGTTACTTAGGCTTCGTTTGGTTATTCTGTACCTTTCCTAAAAAGTAGTTTTAAAACTGTTATTTGAGAGAATAGAGTTTTCTAACAGAGAAGTTAATATCAGAAAGCTTCTGAAAACAATATAAAAATATAGTTCTCTAAAAAGCATTTATGTAAACGTAACACAGAGAAAAAACAGCTAAAAAAAATTTCTGCCATTTCGAAACTCAAGAGGTGAAATTAAGCGAGTCTCAAACGAGGCCTTATATAACAATTTTATGCATTGAGCTTCCACAAAAAGGTTGGATGTTTTTCCTTACACTCAAAACTCAAAATTATCTGATGATAACACACCACCGCTAGAGTTATTTATATAAAGTTTTATGTTACATGATTTTGCTCATAAAAATTAGATATTTTTCCTAACACTCATAAAACTCAAGTTACCTGATCGATAGCAGCACACCACTGCTAGAGTTATCTATACATCAACTTTATGGTACATTGATATTCTGCAGAATCCGATTCTCAGCAAAGTAAGAGGAACAAAAGGATGGATTGTCTACATCTGATTTCCATAATAGAATCTAACCAATTGCATTTGGCTGCACCGTGTTCTCCACCTCCCAACTTCTGCTAGATGAAATTTCTGATTGTCAGCATTATCGTATACAGAGTAAATAAATATTCAGTAGGAGACACATGAGATGTTGCTAAGCATAACATGACAGATATAGGAAGAAAATGAAATAGAAGAGAAAATGCGATAGAAGCATCCATTCATGGTCTCTATCAAATTCCTCCCCCTCTATATCCATCTCTATCTCTCTCACCACTAGAGTACCACCTATCTAATATATTTTATAGTTTATGAGCCTAAACAACAGGTGTAATAAGTAAAAGAAAGAAGTTTTTCATGAGGCTTGCTAGTTTTCTTTGAGCCATTAACAGTTTAGTAATGAAAGATAAAAAGATGAATTTTTTTAACTCACACAGATGGCGAATGCGGTCTCCAATTAGTAATTTGATGTGCCTGGGGATGTCTCTGTAAATCAGCATAACCTCTGCTAGTTTCCTGGGTGAAAAAATGCTCAGATGGAGTTGAAGTTGATGAAGGAGACCACACAGGAACCAGACCCCTTTCTGTATAACTACTAGATGACTCTTCTGAAAACTCAACCCTGGAAGGAGTGAAATGTAGAATTGTACTATTTGTATCTGTGCCTTCATGAATCTGGGCATCAATATTCACATTTATTGGTACTTCGGCCCTGCTATCTTCCTCACCGATGTCTATATCGACAGATATCTCTTCCTCTTCAATTCTAACTAATGAAGAAGTTATACTAGGCACCGTCTGATCCAAATACCTCCTGGTTGTGGCTTGAATATTATTAGTCCTTGTATGCTCAAGATCGACTTCCATATTCGTTTCAATAGGATAATCAATATATTGTGACTCTGAGGAATCACCAAGGCCCTCTTCTGTCCCATTCTCCATGGCAGCTCTCGATGCAGCTTCAATATGCCACATCTCTGTGAGAGCCTCCTCTAATCTTTCTTTAGCCGTAGAGATTTCTATAATTGGAAGAGGGTAGTTGGAACCAAGCTCGATGCCTGCAGCTTGGAGTACAGATTCAGGCGCATCCCATGGATGGTGTATCCATTCAGTTGGTAACCTAGCAAGCTCAGGAAGCCAGCGACGAACATATTCACCATCTGGGTCGAACTTGTAGCCTTCAAACTTTTAAGTACGGCTAATTAGAACCGGGCAAGTTAACTAGAAGCTTAAACATTTATATGAAACAGTAACATAAGTTGCATACTTTAGGGGTTTTTTGGTAGTACCCAGGATTTGATTTAAGTAGGATTTCGTAAATCTTCTAAATCTGGATTTTGGAAATCCTGAAAGGCCTAAATCCCGAAAACTGTTTGGTAACATTCATGATAAATCCTATTGAATCCGATGTGATTGTTTGGCTATAGAGCGGATTTAACGAGCGGACTCTTCCTCTCGAGCCAATGGATTTCGTAAATCCGGCAAAAAAAGCAGGATTTTGGAAATCCAGGATTTAGCACGAAAAGGTGGAATTTTCCATCTACGGCGGCTTTCATTAGCCATGAGATTTGGTTTTGCATTTTAGGCCGTTTGGCTTGATTTCGCTCAAATCTGACCTAAATGCTGCTACCAAACAGCCCCTTGGCGTCCAGAATGATATCTTTTATTGGGTTTAGATTCTATAACAATTAAAATCCTAAATGAAAGTTTGAATGAAGAGTATCAATTATAATTGAAGTCCAAAACATTTCTAAAAAAAGGATTTCAGCATTTGATTCAGCATTTACACCTAATAACCCAAACTTCATTGACAAATCAAATTCAAATATCTAGTAAAAACAAACAAAACTCTACCATGATGAAAAAACAAAACAAAAAAAAAAACTCCCTAAATAACATAAACAATACCATAAAGTTAAAGAGAGAAATTTCTAAAAAGTAATAAGTATACCTGAGGGTTATCAATGCGATCAAACTCCCGACAATCAGGAAGAGTTCCAGATATATACTGCCAGCCCAAGGCATCACTTTCAAGATCAGCATCCAGAAGTGTATCCCAGAAGTACTTCATTCCCCACCTCCATGGAAGCTGCAGTACTTTTACAAAGAAGCTGGATACAACCACACGGATACAGTTATGCAGCCAACCAGTAGCCCAAATTTCTCTCATTCCAGCATCCACAAGGGGATAACCAGTTCTACCTTGTCTCCAAGCTTTAAAGTAGATTTCATCAACAACCCAAGGGAAGAACCTGAGGTGAGAAAGTAGAGGCCTTTCATGGCTGCAAGGGTGGTGGAAACTCAAGTATCTGGAGTATTCCCGTAAGCCAATGGACTTGAGAAATATGTTGACGCTCTCTTCTCCTGCTTCATTTCCCTCGTTAGCCCACACAAGCTGCTTGATTCGGGCAAGATGAAAGACTTTACGCACGCTGAGCTCCCCAAAATGTAAATGTGGGGAAAGAAGAGAGGTGGTTGTACCATCTGCCTTTTTCCGGTTCACAGAGTAGTCAATAAGTGGTCCATTGATAAATGAACTGAGGGACTTATCAGCATTCTGCCATCCTGGAGACCAAGCTCTTGCAAGAAGAGCATTACTTCCCCTCTCGGATTCATCCTCAAATACTAAAGTATCAGATGGGCACCTTGAGATATCACCTATAGAAGAAGGAGCTGTCACTCACACTCAACTGCATTAATTATTTGACAACAATGGAAAATATAGATTCAAAAGTCCACAAATAAACGAGCAGGATTTAGTTCAGCTTCTCAAAAGAGCTGCAACAAAAAACATAGCACTAACAGCCATTTCTGTAATAATTATATGGTTAGCAATCACAGATAGAGTAAAAGAGAAATCCATGTTTAACAAAGGAAGAGTTTAATGAGTGGTAAAGCAATTACAAGGAGAAATGTTGAAATTTTCAGATTTACTTGATAAACCAACATTAATCTATATAATGGATGCTGTTTTTGGGTGCTATGGATATAAATACTGAAGTTTAGATATGAAATATATAAATGTTGATATTTTGAGTGCTTTGTATGAAATTACGCCCTAAATATGTAAATGTTAATATTTTGAGTGCTATGCATGCAAATCCTCCATCATCATGTCCTTGACTTATCAAAATGATGCAAGCATAATATATGGACACATTTTTGTTAGTTTGTTAGGGATAGTTGCAGCTATAAGAAGGGGCATGAGATTAAGAAAAGCTAGATTTTAGCTGATACTAAGATAAAAATAAAAATAAAAACAGCAAGCTGAGAATTTTTGTATGACCATAATAAACAAAAAGATAAAAAAAATATGCAACTCTCCAGTTAAGAATTGATTTGACTTGCAGTTCAAATGACATTGATTCTTGTAAGTTCGTCTAAATCCCTGTTTTTAATAATTTAAAGAATAATTTCGCTCTAATTGCAAGTTTAACTATCATAAAAAAGTTTATCGCTTAAATCAAAAGCCAGGAAAAATAGGTATTATAATTTACTCTCTAAGCAAATATACTCGTTGCAATGCAACATCAGGCATACATAAAGCAGAAAAGAATATATAATATTATAGAGATCAACTGCACCATATAAGTAGATTCTAAATTCAACAAGACGGCTTCAGTAAGCTTTGAAGGAAAGGAAAAAACCATTTACAGTGAAAAAAGTAATGAACATAAACTCCCTAAACTGCTTTCCCTTCTAGTCAGGCTTCTCATATTAAAAAATTTGAAGAGAAGCCTGCTAAGAGCCTGCAAAGCGTGATAGTGTCACAAGCATTGCATGTTAAAGCCAAATTCTTAAACATCAACCCATCTTTTGCCGTAAAGGTTAGTGTTTTGTTGGGAATTCCCAAGTATACTTACGCTAGAACTGTGGGCTCCGAAAATTCGGCCCCGGCCTCCGCTCGCTTTTCTTATTCGGCGAGGGAGTTTTAACTGAATAAGTTCTAGGGTAAATTTTGGAAGGCAGATGGGTTTGTAGATAAGACACTACCCAGAGATTTCGCCCTCATTTTGTGAGGACTTTATGATCTGAGTTCTGGTTTCCTATAGGCGCAAGCCCCTATAGTTAATTACCCCTCCCGATCACGAGAGAGAACTTTCGATTAAGGCTAGTCATCAATCAGATACGTAGAGATACGTGTTATCTGGCATATAGTAGCAGCATAGGTTTGGATTTGGATAGAAATTGAATTTGGAAATTGGAAAATTTGGATTTGAGAATTTGAAAAGTTTGGATTTGAGAATTTGGAAAGGTTTGAAAAGTTTGATATTTAAAACTTGAAATTTCACCATCTAGCACTTAAAGCGGATGATGGGGGAATGGATGATGGACCCGATCAAGATCCCATGGTTCCGTCGTCCCGGGCCATCGTGGTCCCTGGTCTACTTAGTCAGAGGAGGTAGTCGACCCAACCTGACAGAAGGATCCTTGTCGGCAGCCATGGGTTGCTTCGTCCAAGGGTACCTTGTAGACCTGGGGTGAATGTTTGTCTAAGGGGACAAATTTGAATCCACCTTAGCTGACAGAGGGCTTTGTGCCCTATCGATCATATCCTATTGATTCATATCTCAAGGATTTAACGCCATTAAGGAACGTATTGGCTCTGGCCATAACCGGTATCTGTGGTGCCATTTGGCGGCAAAACCACTCGGTTCAGAGGGCCCCGGGTCATAACCGTTTACCTGCAGTGCCATTTGGCGGCAAAACTGCCGGTTAGAGGACACGTACCACGTCCTTACTGGAAATAGATTGTTTGAGAATGGATCCTAGTAATATTTTCGACTAGGCATTTAGCTCTTTTGTGAGCTGAAGTGAATTTGAATTTGTCCACCCCGGCAAACTGTTGCGGAGGGTGAATGGATTTTTGCTTTAAGTGCGTTGATGGATTTTATTTCATTTTTAAATATTTTTGGGATTTTGGGATTTTGGTGGAATTTTGGATTTTTGGATTTTCGGGTATTTGAGTGGAGCTATGGAATATTTGAAATGTACTTTGAATATTTGGGAGACATTTAAAAATTTTGAAAACCCCTCCGGTTGAGATCTGCATTCAACACGGCCATCATCGGGGTGTTTGGGGGTCATTTCTTTTTATGGATTAAACCTTGTCAACTCTGTCGGGCTGTTGACAGAGGATCGGGTTTCTTATAGGCTTTGAGCCTTTGAAAGTGAATTCTTTTGATTTTAGGCATTGAAGGCCTAATATGAATGTATTAAAATAAATATTCTGGTTATCACGGCCACATATTTATTTGTTGATTCGAACCTTGTCGACTCCTATTAATCCGTATAGGAGGATCGTGTTCGAACCTGAATTCACTTGTCAACCCGCGCAGCATCCCTAGACGTCACGTGTGTACCAATAACACGCTCGCCGGGGTACATGCGGGTTGAGAATATATTTCCCCCTTTAGTGTACCTATGTGTATACAATTTATAGTGCACGTGCAGGGGGTATTTTGAAATAATTGTAGACGCCTTCTGTCTGCTTGTACGAATGCTGCAGATCCGGTGGCGTGGCGTAGCAGCTTCTGGATAGAATTGTTCACTGCTTCGTACAGGTAGACTGTCGTGCACTATTTGTTGATTCTTGTAGGTGGGTCATAGTGCACTAACTAATCTCCTGCCTTTGTTTGTAGATGCTTGTATTCGTTGTAGTTGTTTGGCTTAGGTAGTATATCCGTCATTGTTGCGAGTGGGCAGGTAGATGTATTCCTTCACGGACTGAAATCGACTTCAGGATACTGCATTTACTGAAGTATTTCTGCATCTACCCATGAGTGGCATTTGACACATACATTTGTCTTCGTAGAGAGATCGTATGTGTTGCAGATCTTTGGAGTTCATTTGTATGTTAGTAAAAGTCTTCATTGTTTGGAAGGACTACCATGTCTTCTTGTGGAATTAACATGAAGACTACCGCCAATTTCAATATTCATTGCTTGAAGGTTTAGATGCATTTGTTTATGTCTTGATGTTGATTGTAGAACATTGTTGCATTCTCTAATTGATCTTTGCTCGTGAATAGATCATATGTCGTTGCTTGCAAATTAAATGATGATTGAATTCTTGAACATTATAAATGTTTCTATTCATTATAGCTCTTCTAATGTTGCTCACTAACATGTTACATCCCTTGTGCATGATCGTAGGTGAATACTTTGACATTGGTTACAAGCAAACCATGAATCATCATATTCATCAAGAGCCTTTCTAGTGAATCAATACATTCACTACAAGTAGATTAGGGATGAACTTGCTCCAATATTATGAATCAATTGGTATGGTCCAAAAGCTTATATTATGAGTTTATAATCAAATCAAGTTCCTTAATCTTCTTTTATTGCTTACGAATGAACTTCATTTGCAAACTTCTTACTTTGATGATTCAATATGCATGATAAGTCTAATATCATCACTTATCAACATCTTCATCTTAATTAAGATGATCTTTGCATATTAGAAATTATCATTCAAAAGTTCCATGTCAAAGTCTCATGTGATCTTATAGAGTTCATGTTCAGATGTTCAAAATTCTTTGCATTTGTAGCTCAAATCAAGTGCAGTTCAGTTTGAGTCCGAGCTCACATTTAAGTCCTTGTAGTCTTGTTGAGTTCAAGTCCGAGTTCAAAGTGAGTTCAATCAAGTTCATGTTCATATTCGTTTCAATTAGAACTGAATTTATTTGGGTTCAAGTTCAGTTAAGTGGATTAAATCAAGTCCATAAGTCTCATTCTGCTCCAAGTCCTTGTCCTTTTCAGACAAAATTTTGGCAGCCTCCCGGCGTCTCCCCTGTTAAGGGGAAAAACCAAGAGACCGCCTACCCGCCACGTCAATAAAGACGTGCACGGTTGGTGTTGGTGAGACACCGCGGCAGTTGTATTTTTTTGTTTTCTCCCACCACGGCCAATAAAGGCGTGCATGGGGTTTTAAAAAGACATTTTTGAAAAATAACAGATTTGATTTCCCCCCGCCTGGGGGTACTTATAAGTTACCCCGCTTCGCTGTACGTGCCGCACCGGGGTCCCATCCCACCACGGCCAATAAAGGCGTGCATGGGGCGGTTCTCCGGTTTGCCACGAATATTGAAGCAAGGTTTAGGTGATTGCCCGCATCGTCGTAGGCGTCGGACCGGAGTCCCATCCCACCACGCGCACTAAAGGCGTGCTTGGGGCGGTTTTCCGGTTCGCCACGAACTTCAAGAACGAGAATCTAAGTTTAGAAGAATTCGTACCTCCGCGGGGTTGTAGTGGTTGACACGTGGATCGAGGGGTCACTCGCCTACCTCGTCGTAGGTGTCGCGCCGGTTGCCCCTCCCACCACGCTCAATAAAGGCGTGCATGGGCAGACCACCGACTCGACACGTTGGTCGAGGTAAGAGAGTGGAGAGGGGTATATTTTATTATTTCTATTTTTCATTATTATTATTATTATTATTATTATTATTATTATTAATTAGAATAAATTAGGTTTAATTAATTATAATTAGTAAATGTTTAATTAATAATTAATTACTATTATAATTAAACATAATTAAAACAATTTAATTATGATTAATTAATAATGATTAATAATTAATTATAATTTAAAGATAACTAATTATAATAATTTTAACTAATTAAAATTAATTCATAATTAATTAATTAATAATCATAATTAAGGTTAATTGAACATAATTAACTTAGTTAATTATATTTAATCAAATCTTAATTATTATTAACATAATTAATCATAATTAAATTTAATTAATCTGATTCAGAATTTAAACTAATTAATTATATTTTTTAAAATAAATAATAATAATAATAATAATAATAAAATAAAAACCCCAACCCTCCCTTACTGCTCTCGGGTTGGAATTTACGGGATGCGGCCGAAGAAGCGCAGGAAAGGGAGAAAGTTACCTTCAGCCAGCAAGCTCCCTGTTGGTGCTTCCGATCAAAATGTCTTCCGATCCGACAGCAAGGAAGCGTCGTCGAAGGAGGTAGGCCGGCAAGGTAAGGGATTTCAACTTCTCTCTCTCTCTCTCTCTCTCTCTCTCTCTCTCTCTCTCTCTCTCTGTGCTTGCGACTGGATCGAAAGAAGCGAGAGGCAGCGACGGGATTTGGTCGTGGGATCGTGGATTTCGGTTGAATGGGGTTCGGCGGAATGGAGTAGAGGTCGGGGTTGTTTCGTGCGGCTGAGAGGAGCAGTCGGGCAAGGAGGTCGGTCGGGAAAGGGAGTGTCGGTCGAGCAGAGGCTCTCTCTCTCTCTCTCTGTGCGAATTGAAGGGAGGCGGAGGTCGGGGCTTCCGATCGGCTTCAGGTAGGGAAGATCGGAGGGAAGCAACAACGGGAGCTCTGCGACAGGGAAGGAGAGCGGAACGAGCAGCGAACGAAGGCCTTGGCTTCGTTCGGTATTTAACGACGCTGAGGGCGTTCGATCGAGGCGACGATGCAGGATTTACGCAGGAATCGCGGGATGCGACTCAAACGGCGCCGCGTACAAAGGGATTCAGCGGGATTTCGGGGATGCCTTCGACAGATATGAAGTTTCCGGGATTTCTGGCAGGATTTCGGGCAGAATATCGGGGAATCCGGCAGAGGTATGTTGTGTTATATTTTTTGTTCTCTTTTGGGTTTGATCCGGAGGTCAACAAGAACATTTCTAAAATGGGCGACCTTCTAGAAAATACACTAAATGAACAGAAATGTGAGCCTTGTTAGGAAAAATTGAAAAATTTCTCAATAGTTGAGAATTTAAGATGTTAAAAATGCCATGCAGTAAAAAGTGTTACGTTATGAGAGCTGCTCCTTAAATTTATTTTTGTCTAGGTGCTATATGAGGGGGCCAACCTTTTGAACCTATAAGAGCCACCTCTCGAGTCATATCTACATTACGGATGATTCTAGGCTACATATAAGGCTACTAGCAAGGACTTTAGTTAGTAGCAGAGATTGTGAGAAAGTATAGTAAAGATAAACTATCAAATATTGAGATATTTTTTATGTAATAATTAGATTTTCATCAGGAACTTAAAAATTAAATGTGCTTGCGATGGAGCACTTCTTGGATGGGTAATCTTTTAAATAGTTTTACCAAGAAGACGACATCTTGACGTTTTTTAGGACAAAGTGGATGAAATGTAGATTGATGAAAAGTTAGGCTATTACAGATAAAAGATTTGCCTCGAAATATCTTTGGACTACTCTAATTTTATAAGTATAGGTATCTCATAAACTCAATTTAATCTCATAATGATCAAAATCTTATAAAATGTTTGTATCACCTCTGTTATAACATTAGAATTGGGTTTAGTCTCACATCAGATAGTTAAAAAGTATGTTGAAGTAAAAATATCATAAGGTTGGCTCTCATCCATAAGCTTAATCTAGTGGGTCGAAAATGGGTTTGACTACTAATGTATCTGACCCAACTTTATCCCCATTTGGTTCCTCCATAGCAAGTGGTATCAAAGCTGATTGTTCAGATGGGATTAAATGATTTATGTGGCTTATGGATCCCGTATGTCTTTAGCCCTTTCTAGTATAGTTGAACAAAGTTCAGGAGACTCCCAAAATGTTGGTGGAGTTGACTCCTAGCGCATGATAATTGATGATGCTAAAAACCTATTATTTGAGAAAGAGTGGTGGCTAAGATGCAAAGCTCTCACAAGAACTCAGGAAGAGAAGATTGCTAAGACATGTGAGACCTTGGTTTAGTCTCATATCTGATAGTTCAAAAACATGTTGGAATAGAAATATCAAGTGGTTGTCCATCAACTATAAATTTAACCTTATGGGTTGAAAATGAATTTGATAAGTGATGTATCAAGCTCAAAATTGATCCCCATTTGGTTCACTTTCTAACAAACTCCCATTATTGAATATCTTCACCTCAAAGAATAGCACCCATGTTAGAGAGAGCTCTTTTGTGTGCCATTGTTATATGAAATTTGATCCAAGAGTAATGGCTGATATTGGGAATTCTCAGGGGAATGAATGATATACCAACGCCACATCAAATTTGTTACAAAGTTGAGCAAGTTGATATACTATTTATGGACCCACAAACTTTGACTTGAGCTTTCAAGTTGAATAGGATTGCCAAATTATCTAACTTTGCACAAGCCCATCCACAAAACATAACATGAACGTACAACATATTCAAGAAAGTGCATATGAAAGATTTCTTTGGAAGAGTAAATATCATCCCTTTGTTGGTTCATGAAAAAAAAAATAACTTAACTTAATAGAGATGATGATGTCATTTATTAAGCAGGAACAAACCAGATTTAATCCTTTTTGGTGGTAAGAGAGGAGCTGCAGGATCATAGGGCATGCTAAGGCATTTATTCCAGAATGGAGCAAAAGTTGAAAATGGGCAACCATTCTCATCTGTAACTTCCCATGGTTCGTAAAGCAAATCAGCATTCAGAGAATGAACAGTGAAACCCCGAGCAGTCAGAAGCTCCTTGATGCGGTGATCCCTCACAAGAGACAAAGGGTCTGTTGGATAAAACCGAGGTGTTTCAGAATTAAGAGCATATCAATCACAACCACACAAAAAAAAAAATGTATCAGGACATACTCATGCATTGCCGTGTCAGAATGAGAAAACAAACAAACAACAATAACAACAACAAGCCTTTGTCCCACTACGTGGGGTCGGCTACATGAATCCTTTTTCTCCATTGTCTTGTTAAAAGTCAAATTCTCGTTTAAATCTAATAAAGAAAGATCTTTTTTAATATTTTCTAACGAAATCTTTTTAGGTCTACCCCTACCTTTTAGAAAGGAAAAACATATGATTAAAATTAAAAGACTTCTAAGCAGAAATAGAATAATTCAAATGATACAAAGCTGCCATCTGGAGTTATTTTATGTTTTTGTTTAAATGTTTTCTATTTTGAGCATTTACCTCCCATCTTTGATAATCTGTCTTCCGATCCTGACAAAAGAGCATATCAGGATCTCCAAATACAATTTTTTTTCCAATAGGAATACATCATAACTGGGTGCCAAATGTTGGCCATTAAAAGAGAAGCATAATACTAAGTTAAGTGTTACAGAGATGAGGATGCTCAGGTGGATTAGTGGCTTTACCCTTAGAGATAGGATATGAAATGAGCATATACGTGAAAAGGTTAGAGTAGCTCCAGTGGAAGATAAGATTAGAGAGAGTCGCCTACTTGCCTTAGATGATTTGTTCACATAAAACAGCGGCCTTTCGATGACCCGATTAGTAAAGTAGAGGTATTAGATTTGATTTATGTTAAGAAAGGTATAGGAGGACCTAAAAAGACTTGGTAAGAAAATATTAAAAATGATCTTTTTTTTATTAGATTTAAACGAGAATTTGATTTTTAACATGACACGATGGAGAAAAAGTATTCATGTAGCCGATCCCCGGTAGTGGGACAAAGGCTTGATGTTATTGTTCTTGTTGTTGTTAGCAATACATCATAACTGGTGTTAAATCTAAATGTTAAATCTAAATGTTAAATTATCTTTTCTAGAATTAGAAGAAAATTATACCAAGTAATCTTATGATTCTATTTTCAACCAATTCATCATTCAAAATTTCTTCCATTGTTCATGGATTGCATATCCTAATATTAAAAATCATCTCATATTAGGTTTAATCGGCAAAGAATAAGTAAATTAAGATAATAAGGCAAACAATAGCTACAGGAAAAAGAAAATTGAAGATTTCTCTCAAGGGAGTACAAAAACAAAGGGCAGATGTAGATTCCGAGAAATAGCAATAAGATTTAGGCTTCTTGTTGCTTCCAGATGAGGTTATCAGTTAGCAAACACAGTTCAGACATAAAGAAATGGAAGAATATAGAGAATATATGTTATAAGCAGCATAGCTTTTGTGTAAAGAAAGATATATATTCAAAATTGGATTTCACCTAATTGCCAAAAGTTGGAAAGAGAATTATCAAAAAATATATATAAAACCTATCAAAAACCGAATGCATAAAACAATCGGTGGAACACAAGCAAATTAAAGCCCAGTAAAAAATTCTTTGTTATTTTGAGTTAAGGAACAAACGAAAAGATTGAAGACTTTAAAAATGGCAAATTGCTACAGTATATGAACTTCAAAAACGGAAGAAAAAGAACTTTTAGTACAGCAGACCCTAATATAAACAATAGAAGACTCCAAGCTTCTGAAAGAAAAAAAAAAAGAGTGCCATAACATGGTAGCCTTAATCCAGAAAACTTTTAAATCATAAAGTGCAAAGGAAAAAAACAGATTCCCGAACCTAAATTCTTAAATTAATATAAAAAACCTTAACAAAAGATGCACATAATCTACAACAATGAAGAAAACTCACCCAATAGTAAAATGACAGTACGTTCTCCAAAAATAGAGAAGCAATAAATGAAACAAATTGACAGCCATTAATGATTTTTTTTCCTTTCCATAGGAGAGAGAGAGAGAGAGAGAGAGAGAGAGAGAGAGAGATGACCATAGAGATGATTGAAGAAAAGGCTGGTGGCACCAGTAGAGTTCAAAAGATCAAGAAGAGTGGAGGCAGTGTCAAAAGACCTCTTTGTGATGAGACTAGTCCCAAGGCTCCTAAGGGAGGAATCAAGATGCCTCAAGCTTTGGCACAACCACCACCTTGAAACCCTACCAGGGTAGTAACGGCCTTCTTCTTCTGGAGCCCAAATGAAGACAGGCACCACATATCCAGCTCTTACCCCTGCTGCAAGAGCTGGGTTGTCTTCAACTCTGAGGTCTCTTCTGAACCATACTATGCTAATGTTGTTGATAGGGCTTCCACCGTTACTATGAGGCATGAGTCGTTGTTTCCTTCAATTTTTGTTTTTATTTTTGAGAAAGACGAGACTTTGGCAGATGAGAGTGATGAAAGCCAGGAAAGGAGAGGGGTCTGTACAGGACAAGTGTGTTGCGCTGTGTTATGGGAGGTTCTAGAGAGGAAAGCATGGCATCAGCTAGGAAGAAGATGTGGGGGATCACCTTGATTGGTTTTGAATTTTCTTTTTTATTTTTGTTTTACTTTCTCTGCATTCAGGTTGAAAAAAGGTTTTATTTTTAGGTGATCTGTCGTGTTTTGTATCAAAATAAGAGTGATTAAAAACATAATTTTTGAATCAATCTAAATCATTTTAAATGAATTTTAATGCTGCACTTAATAACTTTATTACTGCAATTTCTATGGCAATTGGAGAGAATAAGAACCTCACACTTTCATTTTAAATTTCAATAAATTTTTGAATCAATCTAAATCATTTTAAATGAATTTTAATGCTGCAGTTAATAACTTTATTACTGCAATTTCTATGGAAATTGGAGAGAATAAGAACCTCACACTTTCATTTTAAATTTCAATAATTCAAATGAGAATAAATAAGAGCTTTAGATTAGTATCTATTTATAATAATTTAGAAACAAATTTTGAGGAGCTTTATTAACATTTAAATTAGTTGTATGAGCATCATCTTAAAATAATCTAGAAATGAGCAAATTAACTAAACCGTAGAATGCACTAAACAGTTTGGCGTTGTCAAAATGCATCAAACAGTTTAAACATTTTGGTGCATTCTATATAATGGACCAAATTGTTTAACATTTCTAGAATGCACCAAACGGTTTGGTGCATTCTAAATACTGCTACAGTTGCAAAATTTTATAAATATATACGGTTTTACAAATTTAGAAGATATATGATTTTTTTGAACAAATTAGCAACTCTCCCGTTCCTCTAAACAGCCGATTTTTTCTTGTTTGAAATGCATTTATTGTGCATGCTTAATCAGCTAATTATTATGCTAATGATGCTTTGTGTAAAATTTTGTCCGAACTCTAATGAAATTTTGCAACTGTAGCAGTATTTAGAACGGTTTGGTGCATTCTAAACGGTTTAGTTAGTTTGCTCCTTTCTAAATTATTTTAAGATGATGCTCCTACAACTAATTTAAATATTAATAAAAGTCCTTAAAATTTGTTCATTTGTTTTCACATATATTTAATCATTCGCCATTATCTCACCTAGAGCATTTGCAGGCTTAGACTACGAACTCTTTATTTTAACATTGGACAAAAAATTAGTATGCACCTGGATAAAAAAGATTTTTAAGTTCACAAGTGCCTTAAAAAATTTCTAAGTTTAATATATAAGATGAACATTTGAAGAGTTTGTCCTTCCTCTTAATAAGGCAAGGTTATAAAGATGAGTTGAGCATTAGAATTCTTGAAACTCTCTCAGATAATTGGGAGATAATTGTTCGATGGTGATGATTGAACATTGGTGATCTAACAGTGATGGTTGGATTGCAATAATCTAACGATGATGCTTCGACACTAGTGGTTTGGCGATAGTTGTTCGATAATAGTGGCTTGATAATGGTAGTCTGATAGTGATGATCCAACAACAATGATTGGATGGATGTGATCTAATGACAACAATCAGATATTAGAGATCATATATAAGTTGTCTGACTGTAGTGGTCAATAGCTGAAAGTTTAATATATAAGATGAATATTTAAAGAGTTTGTCCTTCCTCTTAATAAGGCAAGATTATATAGACGAGTTGAGCATTAAAAATCTTGAAATTCAAAACTCTCTCAGATAATTGGGAGACAATGGTCCAAAGCAGTGGTTTGATGGTGATGATTGAACGGTGGTGATCCAACATTGATGGTTGTACTGCGATAGTCTAATAATGGTGCTTTGACACGAGTGGCTTGGCAATATTAGTCTGACTGTGATGACCCAATAACAATGATTAGATGAACATGATCTAATGACAAAAATTAGATAGTGGAGATGAGATATAAGTAGTCCGACTGCATCAATGTCAAAGGTGTAGAAGTATTCTAGCCAAAAACTTATCGATTTGATTTAAATATCATACGAACTCCATTTTCACTAAACTTACCATTGAAAATGAATATTTTAATGTGACAAACCTAACAGTAATATGAAGAGCCTCGTGATTTAAAGTTCAATTGAACCAACATCAAGAAATCACAATTATGGTCAAAAACTTTATAAGAACATTTGTTAGACCAAACACTCCTTGATTATTAAGTAAGTGTGGTTGAAACGAGCACCTATGTGACATAAATGTTCTAAAAAGCCTACGATTATGAAATTTTGATATAGTTAACACTACAATGCTAAAAAAAATATTATATGATCAAGATTAATCATTTGATGGAATGTTCTAATTTTTGGTTGAAACAACCTTACACCCATTTGAGAGGTCATTAGTGTAAAAGAACTTCATCAGTGAATACTGAAGTATTCATTATTTACCATTAAGCTAACAAATCATAAAGATGTAAATCAGAGGAAAATATATTCTCATTTCATATAGAAAGATGTGAATACATGCATTGGTGTATTTATATCTAAAGCTTATGTAATGTATAACAACAAGAGTACCCATGGTAATTACATAAAGCTATCAAGGTAAATTATGCCAAGTAGTGGAAGTAGGTTATAAGCCAAAAGCAAAAATTGTATGTGTAGATGATAATGTCGTGCGACTATTGTTATCACCGCCATTCAAGTTGATGGGTGGTGAAACCAAAAACCTACCTCTAAGATAAGTAAGTCTAGATGTGTGTAAGGATTTTATAAAGATGTCTACAAGTTGATCAGTGGTGGAAACAAGATGAATTGTGATATGCTGATTTTGAATGCAGTCTTAAATAAATTGATGATATATCTCAATATGTTTGTTTATTGCATGAAATATAGTATTGCAAGCTATAAATATGGATGAAATATTATTACATAAGAGTGTACATTTAAGTGATATGGAAAAATATTAGCATAAACGTCGAATCCAAATAAGATCAGTAGCGACGAAAACAAGAGAGCGGTATTCAGCTTCAGTAGAAGAATGAGCAATGGTGGACTACTTCTTAATGTATAAGGAGATGAGTGCTTTGCCAAGAAGAATGCAATACCCTGTTGTAGATTTTTAATCCTAGGTCGCTGGCCCAATCAGAGTATGAGTGTGCTGAAAGTGTAAGATCAATTTTGAGAAGAAGAAGAAGAAGAAGACAAAAATACATGGTTCCTTTGAGATAGCGAAGTATCCTTTTTAGAATTTGAAAGTGACTGAGTAAGGTTTGATGCATATGTTGGCACAAAGTTGATTACCGCAAAGGCAATATATGGATGAGTGTTTGTAAGGTACTCTAGAGATCTTGCTAATTGTCGATATAGAACAGGTTGGCTGAAGTGATCTTGTAATGTAGTATCCATGGACCGTTTGGATGGCAGAGGAGTGGACAATGGTTTGTAGGAGGACATACCAGCTATATGAAGTATTTCAGAAATGTAACTTTGCTGAGACTGATGATAGCATGTAGTAGATATGTAGAAATAAATAGCCAAATATCATGAAAGGGTGCCTAAATTATGGATATGAAACTGTTGTAGTTTTTGGATAAGTGTGTAAATGAAGGTGGAATCATTTCCATAAATGGGAATGTTGTCCATATAAATGAGTAGATAAACACGTACAATAGCTTGGTGAAGAATAAAAGAGGGGTTGGCTGAGCTGATGTGAAACCCTTGAGTGAGAAGATATGAAGACAATGTGACAAACCATTGTCGAGGTGCTTGTTTAAATCCATAAATTACTTTATGTAGATGACATAAATAATTTGAATGTTGAGAATCTTGAAATCCTTGAGGTTGAGCCATATTTATAGTTTCATGAAGATTCCTATGAAAAAAGACATTGACATCGTCAAGCAATCGTGAGAAAAATTCTCTTATACCATGCATAAGAACATCAAAGAATACCTTAAGTGTTCATTGTTTACCATTATTTCGCTTCTATTATGAAAATAATCTTTCATAATTAATTTCTACTAAAATTGATTCATTCTAGCATAATTATTTTAATTCAATTAGCCCCTATATATATTTTTCTTTTTAAAAATTTCACATAAAAAATCCTTAAACTCATCTTAGCATCCCACAAATTATCTTATCTATGTATATGTGATATTTTTGTTCATTGCTCTATAAAATCACCACTCTACCGACCTATTAATTAATTAATTAATTAATTGTATAGTAATAAGATGGTATGGACCTCACATGTCGCATAGAATTACAATTTGGACCACCAAAGAGACATATAATGAAGCCTGCCATTTTCATCAATTAATTTGAAGCTCGAAAACAAAAATAATTATATTTATTAAATAAATATCGGATTTCGGGTCTTCATGCGGAACAATTATTACGTCCGAGGACAGAGCTAAAATCACACCAAAAAACGAGAAATACCGAGCAAATACCGAGCAATACCAAACAATAACGAGGAATACCATAATGTGAAGATCCAATACCGAGTTATACCAAGCTATACCGAGCAATACCGAGGTGTAGAAAAAATACCGAGAAGAATTCGGTATTTTTTTGTATAACTCGGTATTGCTCGGTATAGCTCGGTACAACTCGGTATTGGATTTTCACATGATGGTATTCCTCCTTATTACCAAATAATACCTAGCAATATCGAGCAAATACCGAGTTTTTTTACGGAATTTTAATACCGACCGGACGTTCCTCTACGTACTTTCACCGGACCAAATAAAAGCTCCTTCATGTGACCATCTTGTCATCCAGCTTGGCGATACTGTGAACAAATATCTTATACTGTGAGAATTATTTCAGTTGAAAGGATTGGAATCATTTCATGAAAGTTAATATTTTTAGTGAAATTACATTTTTATCTCAATCAATGAGCGAAATAATAAAGCAGAGGTGTATGGTCGAATTATGTAATTTAACGTGTATTGAATTGAAATTGTAAGGATGTACGGTCAAATGTTTGTATATTTTTATGAAAAAAAATATGTCGCGTCATGAAACAGACGATCTCACCATAAGATAAATTCTTTTGGATGAATATTATATATGTTTGAGTGTGCTAGGAATATGTGAATATTTATTAATTAAATATTTACAATCATAAGGTTTAGATAAATTATAAATTTTCTCTGTATTACATTAATTTTTAGATTAGAAAGGCAATGCAATATATGATAAAATATTTATGATAATAAAATGGGAAATTTTAAAGTCTTTATTTCATATATATATATATAAAAACTTGTATTACGATCGGGTGACAATGGTGAAGAGAATATAGTTGGTTAACACTAATTGGGTGACGATGATTGAGATATCATAGTCAAACGAAGGTGATCCAAAGAATGTAGTTAAGCGATAGTAGTTTGGAGACCAAGTCAATGACAATGAATAGATGATGATGATTGGACGATGGTGATCGAGAGATCATAATCGAGCAAACAATGGTTAAATAATGGCGATCAAGAGACAATAATCATGTAGTGGTGATCATTGCATCGTTGCTAGAATTGTAATTAAAAGAAGATGTTCTACAGACTGTGATTAGGAGTCCTTAGGCACGCAATGATGGCCAGGAGACCATACTCGAGAAATGCTGGTTAAGACAACGAAGGTTGGATGATGGTGGTCTAGAGATTATAGTTAAACGATGATGATCAAGAGACCTTAGTTAGTGATGTGGAATGATTCCTGATCCAGATGGGGGCTAAACCGCTGAGTTACGGTTGAACCGGAGGAGCATTATACACAGATTCCTTTTTACCGTTAGGATACCTTTTTGTTCCACTACTATCCTAACTACTTATAGTATTACAGCACTTATGCACTTTTCAATTGCTTTTAGCTTTCTTAGTATTATTCCTGCGTATATGAGGCAGAGAAGGTTGGAGAAGAACTCAGCTTTTTATGATATAGAAATATTGCTCAAGCAATTTACTGTTCCATTGGTTTCTTTGCTTTCTCTGTGTCTTTGTTTTTGTTGCTCCCACAGCAAGTTGGTATCAGAGCTTGGAGGAGTCGGCAATGGCGGAGAGCAGCAGAAGACCCGCTCTTGACGGCGATCAAGGCGAAGGCTCTCTGGAGACGACGCAGGTCCAGATCATCCAGCAGTTGGCGGAACTCAAAGCTGAGTTCCGGCGTTTCGTCACAGAGATGCGGTTGGAGATTCAAGGTATCAAACTAGGTGGCGGCAATGTCCAACTGCCGCATCAGGTCACTTCCCCCACCAGGCGTCCAGTGCAGCATCGAGGTCGTGGAGGTCGCCGAGCCAGGTACGAAGTGCCGAACCCGACGGACCTGACTGACTCGGATGTTGAGATCGGATTCCAACCCCAGGGAAACAATTCAGACGTCGGAGATGACGAGATCGCGCATTGCTTCTCACCGCCGAGAACTCGCCAAGACGCCTGGATGCGGCAACAGGGTGAGTTCCGTGAAACGTGGCCTCGGCATCAAGGTGAGTTTAAGGTAAAAATGGATATCCCATTTTTTGATGGCAAATTACATATAGAAGATTTCCTTGATTGGGAACGGTCAGTGGAAACATTTTTTGAGTACATGGATATTCATCCGGAGAAGCAAGTGAAGTATGTTGCGTGCCGACTGCGGGGCGGCGCGAGTGCGTGGTGGCAACAGCTGTTGCAAGCATGCAACCGAGAAGGCAGGGGCAATGTTCGAAGCTGGACAAGGATGAAGCAGCTGCTGCGTAGTCACTATTTACCCACGGACTTTGAGCAAATTCTCTACATGAAATTCCAGCAGTGTGCACAAGGTTCCCGCAGCGTAAGCGATTATACAGAAGAGTTCTACCGTCTCAGTGCTCGTAACAATTTGAACGAGTCTGCGAATCAGATTGTAGCTCGTTATATCGGTGGGTTACGAGAAGCAATACAGGATAAGTTGGAGCTAAATTCGGTGTGGTCGCTCTCTCAAGCAGTAAACTTTGCCCTGAAGGCTGAGATGCAGCTCAGTCGACCGGCCAAATTACATACTCAGCGACGATACCCTGATGCGTTCCCGTCAGATTCACGAGCGCAAGGGACACCTACGGCAGCTAGTTCGAAGACTATGGCCAAGAGCACCACGGGTGCATCGCCCATCACCCCTCCTGGAGACAGTAAATCGCCGAACAAGTTCAAAGCACCTCTTAGAGACAATCCTTATGGCCGGCCCACAACGTTGAAGTGTTTTAGATGTTTTCAACCGGGACACAAGTCAAATGAGTGTCCTAGCCGTCAACAACTACAGCTCCTGGAGGGAGAGCCCGAAGCTAATTTGGTTCAGACAGACATTGAAGAAGAAGGGGATTATGAAGAAGTGGCGGGAGATGAAGGAGAACCAGTTGTTTGTGTGCTGCAAAAGTTGCTGTTGGCCCCAAATCAAGGTTCCCAATCACAACGGAATGCGATTTTTAGAACCAAATGTACCATAAAGGGCAAAGTGTGTGACTTATTGATTGATAATGGGTGCACGGAAAATATTGTTTCTAAGGCCGTTGTACAGGCATTGCAACTTAAAACCACCAAGAACCCAAATCCGTATAGGATCAGTTGGGTTAAGAGGGGAGTGGACATTCAAGTGTCCGAAATGTGCAGGGTCAGCTTTTCTATTGGGAAGCACTATAGCAGCGAGGTCCTTTGCGACGTTCTTGACATGGATGTTTGCCATTTGATATTGGGTAGGCCGTGGCAGTTTGACACAGGCGTAACCTATGATGGAAGAGCGAATGCTTATCTGTTCGAGTGGAAGGGACGTAAACTCAGATTACTGTCCACGACTCAGCGCAATGTCAGTAGCGGTGAAGAAACCAGGCCCGCACTAAGCATCGTTACTGGCAATTCTCTAGTGAAATGTGGACGGGAGGTTAAAGTTATGGTAGCTGTTATAGTTGCTGAAGTCAATATAGACAGCAACCACAACAATTGTTCCCCAGAAATACAACAGATCTTAAAGGAATTTGTTGACATTGTGCCTAGCTGCCTACCAAATGAGCTGCCGCCTGAACGTTCAATTCAGCATCAGATCGACTTCATACCGGGAGCCACGTTACCTAACCTTCCACACTACAAGCTGAGCCCCACGGAACACATACAGTTGCAGAAAATCATTGATGATCTTTTGGAAAAACAGCTCATTCAGCCCAGTTTAAGCCCCTGTGCGGTGCCGGCATTGCTCGTCCCAAAGAAGGACGGCTCGTGGAGAATGTGCATCGACAGTCGTTCTATCAACAAAATTACAGTTAAGTATCGATTCCCCGTGCCACGATTGGAAGATATGATGGATTACCTAGCCGGGTCAAAGGTATTTTCAAAATTGGATTTGCGTAGTGGGTATCACCAAATCCGAATCCGTGCTGGCGATGAATGGAAGACGGCATTCAAAACGCGGCACGGATTGTTTGAGTGGCGTGTAATGCCCTTCGGGCTGTGCAATGCCCCGGCAACGTTTCTTCGGCTTATGACGGAAGTTTTAAAACCTCTACTAGGTAAGTGCTGCGTCGTGTATTTCGACGATATACTTGTCTTTAGCCCGTCGGAAGAGGACCACTGGAAGCATCTGCGGGAAGTTTTGGGGTTGCTGCGGCAGCATAAATTATATCTCAACAGTGCCAAGTGTGAGTTTGCCACTTCGGCAGTGCACTTCTTGGGTTACATTGTCTCAGAGGAGGGCGTGGCAGTTGATCCAAACAAGGTCCGAGCAATCCAGCAATGGCCAACACCCAGTTCCTTAACCGAAATTCGCAGCTTCCAGGGGCTAGCTAATTTCTACAGAAGATTCATTAGAGGCTTTAGCTTGATTACAGCGCCAATCACTGATTGCCTAAAGAATACATCGTTTAAATGGGGAGCGGAGCAACAACGTAGTTTTGAAACCATTAAAGAGGCGCTTACTGCCGCTCCGGTGCTGGCCGCTCCGAATTTTCAAAAACCATTTCAAGTGGATACAGATGCTTCGGCGGTGGGCGTTGGGGCTGTTTTGTCACAAGATGATCGCCCAGTGGAATTTTTCAGTGAAAAGCTCAGCCCATCGAGACAGAAGTGGTCGGCCTATGAGCAGGAACTTTATGCGGTGATTCGGGCTCTTAAACAATGGGAGCATTACCTTTTGCATAATGATTTTGTGCTGTGTAGTGACAATCAAGCACTTCAGTATTTGAACACGCAGAAGAGCATCAATAGAATGCACGCACGCTGGATTGTATTTCTGCAAAAATTCAGCTTCGTCCTCAAACACAAGTCTGGGAAGCAAAACAGAGTAGCCGACGCTTTAAGTCGCCGTTCGGCCCTGTTGGTCCAGCTTCAAACTGAAGTCACGGGCTTGGAAAGTCTGAAAGACTTGTATGGTACAGACCGTGATTTTGCTGAGATGTGGGTGAAGTGTTCAGCCGGGCAGCCCGTGGAAGATTTTTCCCTGCGGCATGGATTTCTGTTCAAAGGAAACTGCCTCTGTATTCCTGTTTCATCAGTTCGACTGCAGCTCATACAGGAGATGCATTGCGGTGGGCTGGCAGCGCATTTGGGTCGCGAAAAGACTATTGATCAAATGCGAGCCCGCTTCTTTTGGCCACATTTGCGCAAGGATGTCGCCAAATTCGTCCAAAACTGTCCTGTGTGCCAAGTATACAAGGGACATAGCCAAAATACGGGTTTGTACACCCCACTGCCGGTACCTACAACAATCTGGGAAGATTTGAGCATGGACTTTGTGCTGGGATTACCACGCACAAAGAAAGGCGTAGACTCTATCATGGTGGTGGTTGACAGGTTTTCCAAGATGGCTCATTTCATAGCCTGTAAAAAGACCTCTAACACTCTCAGCATTGCCCGCCTGTTCTTCCGGGAGATAGTGCGTCTCCATGGATTGCCGAGGAGCATTACTTCTGACCGCGATGTCAAGTTCATTAGTCACTTTTGGCGTGAGCTGTGGAAGCAATTACAGACAGAACTTAAGCTGAGCTCCGCGTATCATCCTCAAACCGACGGTCAGACAGAGGTAGTGAACCGCACGTTAGGCAACATGCTGCGTTGCCTTGTCCAAGACAATCCGAAGAAATGGGATGAAGTTCTGAGCCAAGCAGAATTTGCCTACAATTCTATGCCTAACCGATCCTCTGGTATGTGCCCTTTTAATATCGTCTACACTAAATCTCCTAACCACATTGTAGACATCACTGTTCTTCCCAAGTGCCACAATTCGGTGGCAACGAAAATGGCAAGTGATTTCAAAGACATGCTCGAGAATGTCCGCCGTTCGTTGGAAGTGGCCAACGAATCCTATAAGCAAGCAGCCGATGCACACAGACGCTTCAGAACGTTCCAGCCCGGAGATTTGGTCATGGTGCGATTGAGGAAGGAACGCCATCAGACGGGAACATACTCCAAGCTCGCTCCAAGGAAGCTCGGTCCAGTTGCCATTAAACACAAAATCAGCGACAATGCCTACGTGGTGGAGCTGCCTCCTGACGTACTTACATCAGCCACCTTCAACGTTGCAGATATCAGTCCTTATTACCCGCCAGACTCCGCTGTCACTGAAATTGATTCATCGGATATGAATCCTTCTGTAGCCGGGGCGAACTGATGTGGAATGATTCCTGATCCAGATGGGGGCTAAACCGCTGAGTTACGGTTGAACCGGAGGAGCATTATACACAGATTCCTTTTTACCGTTAGGATACCTTTTTGTTCCACTACTATCCTAACTACTTATAGTATTACAGCACTTATGCACTTTTCAATTGCTTTTAGCTTTCTTAGTATTATTCCTGCGTATATGAGGCAGAGAAGGTTGGAGAAGAACTCAGCTTTTTATGATATAGAAATATTGCTCAAGCAATTTACTGTTCCATTGGTTTCTTTGCTTTCTCTGTGTCTTTGTTTTTGTTGCTCCCACAGCAGTTAGGTGACGGTGTTAGGAATGATAATTGCCGGCAACAATCATGGATGTTGGTTATCTATTAGAGCCCTTTCGAACTTCAAATTAGGGTTCAATTCCAAACTCAAGCGCAAGGTCTACTTGATATGACAAATAGAGGTGTAATTATAGTTTTTGGGAGTAAAATTTTGCCTATTTTAGTTATAAACCATTCTTCTAGGATTTAAGTGCCTCAATGATAATAGAATTAAGTGATCTTTGACTTATCATATTACTTTCATTGAAACGCTTGATTTAATTATAAGAATGCAAACATATGGAGATCATCGTCAGATCCTATAAGTGTTTCATTTGATTTCATTTGGACTCACATTAGATTACTTTGTCGTTGGGTTCATCTTATCGAGATGTTTAGTTTAATTATAATTTTGCTAAAAGCAGAATTTGGTTGATCCTAATGTAATTTCAAAATTTTAAAATTCAAAGACTGCATCAAGATTTATGTTTAATCAAATGTATTTTCTTATGAGTTATGATAAACTATTTTTCCCCTACTTTAGAAATTAAAGTATGTGTTTTTTGAAAATATGTATTATGTACTTGAAAATTTTGTGGCATAAAATTATAATTTTTTAAAAGTTAATCAATTAAGGATGCAACCAATATAACTCTTATCGTTCAAAAATAAAATAAATTCTCATAAATTATAATTGTACTCTTTTTTAGAGTTGGCAAAAAAGAAAATCATTATTATTTTTTTTCTTAAAACCCTATAAATAAATTCAAATTTTCTTATAAAGACTTTATTGAATGTTTAAAATATCAAAATTTAATTCGAAATCTCAGAAAACGATTATGAGGCCTTCCACAGGCCGGAGCAAACTTATGCGAGCATCTCGAACATAAAAATCAAACTTAGCAACAACTAACCGGCAGGTAGGCCACCAGCACCACTGTCTATCGGTGGTGGGTACCAGCAGCTGCTCATCCTGATTATCCCTGAAACTCATTCTTCTTCTTCTTCTTCTTTTATTTTTAATAATTCATTTAATAAAAAAGTTAATAGACATATAAAGTTATACGAAAACAGTTAAGTCATATAGCAAAGATATTGCTTTTAATAGATAAATCAAGTTGTGCGTAAACATTTAACCTATTTCTCTTTATCCATGCTAAGGAAGGTGATTAAAAGTTATATAAAACTTTAGTTGGGAACTATATATAGAGTTTAAAGTTTGAACATCCTTTGAGGCTATAATAATGTATATGATGTTTAGCATGAATGTCCCTTTAATGTTATAGCTAGGGTTGCACTTAGTCCTGATTTAATTCACAAGGAATCGACGCAATAATGTAATAGAGTAATGTTCTAAGTATAACCATGCTTAGGACTTAATCTTTTGAGATTGTAATTAAGTTTTCCCCTTAATCTTGAATTACTTCTTTCAAAACTAATAATTCAATAGATCGTAGAAAGATTGCCCTAGTACAATTGTGCTCGAGACATTGAAATCAATGACCATTCAAGTTTATAGCAATGGTTGCTCCCTAAAAAGAAATCGACGCACATTGACATTGGTGTCAATGATGTATATTAGCCTTATGTGTGATAGTTTGTGTTAATATTATTGGTGATAAAGATAGAGGGAGACAAGAGTCGGGTGAGGTGGTAGGGAAGATTATTGTCGGACAATGGTGCTCAAGAAATCATAATCAGTTGACGATAGTCAAAATACTATAGTCTACTCATAATAATCAGCCAATGATAGTAGTTAGGAAACTATAGCTAGGAGGCAATGATTTAGAGACTATACTCGACTCAAGGTTTAAAATTACATAAATAAGCATCGAGATATTTTTTCATTCGTGAGGTGAGGCGTAAGCCTCGAGGCATAAACCTCATGGATGAAGAATTGCATAAATGCAAATTTAAGTATTCTAGTAGGTAAATGATAGTAAGAGTCTATGATACAATATAAACATCTAAATGAGAAGTGAACTTAGTGAAAAATAATAAAATAGATACAATATATGCATCACATAGCATAATTTAAAGTACAAAACTACAAATTGAAGTCTATCATAACTCCCAAAGTACAAATAAGAAAGAAAATCTAAATTTTAATAATGTCTCATCACTTAATGGGTCTTCAGTGGAGGCATCTTCATCTCTAATTATATTTATGAATGTCAAATCTTTATCATCTTCAATCTCATACACTTTTCTCTTCTTTATTCAATAAGAATGATTAGTGTGTTGTTAATTGTATATATTTTAAATGTAATAGCACATAAAAAATTATGAGATACCTTTGTTTGCTTGTTGTGTTACAGTACTAGTGGATGTGTGTGGTGTGGTACTAGTAGATGTGCATACTTGATCTACTTCGCCTCACAAGATATTCACATTTATATCCTCTAGTTGCAGGTCTGATAATGACAAATCTATCTTATCATATATATATGAACCACTCATTATCAGATACCACATCATCACACACCAAAGGATCTTCATAATCCTTCAACCCCTTATTCCTCAACCTCTTAACTCTCAACATCTTGTTGTGCATAATATACACAAGGGAGTTCATTCTGATTGTTGAAAGTCGATTTCTTCTCTTTGTTGTTTGTACTTGACTATATGTGCTCTAGTTTCACTCACACCTAGATGAAGAACAAGTGAGGCTTAAAACTTTAACTGTAAAATTCTACAACTCATGGGTGGAATCACCAAATTGAATTCATCATTCAACTATTTTCAAAAAGACAAATGATAATCAGAATATATTAAATAGTTATGCATGTACTGTTACTTTACAAAAATAAGAAGAGTCCCTCCTCCCTTCACTACTTTATCATAAAAATTGTATTTAAAATACACGTTTGTCTTCTCGCCATCGCCTATGTCAACTTATACACTATACTTCTAAGAAGGGTCCCTCCGCAATGATGTATTTGACTTTTCCTTGCCCCTAACCATATTTCCTAATGCACAAATACAAAATCAAACCAAAAATCTAAAAAAAAAACTTTAAAACCTAAATTTTCTATAAGTTAAAAAATAAAACCTTGAATTAAAAAAAAACTAAAATCAATAGTAGAGTGTTGTAGAGGGCAGCCAGCATGTGCTACTCACCGACGTGAGGCGACGCCGGAGGGAGAGGCGGTGGGAAGGTCGTTCGAGGGATGCTAGGGGGGGTCTTGCGGGGGTTTACAGCTTCGTGTGGTTCCGATCGGCTGAGGGACGCTAGGGAGGAATGAACGGGGTATTTGATTAGGCACTTAAGTGAGTGGGACCCATTTACTTAAGGCGTACGCCTCCCCTGTTATTGAGCAATTGTGCCTCTAAGGTGCGCCTCATATTCTATGAGGCGTAAACCTTTCCTGGTCCCATAATTGCTTAAGCTATAAGGCGCATGGGGGTGAAATTGCACAATTTTAAACTATGACTCGAGTAATAGTAATTGGGCTTCAGTGATTCAGATATTGTATTTAAGTGATAATGCTTGAAGTATATAGTTGAGCGATGGTAATCAAGAGATTGTAGTCATGTGGGAGTAGTCGAGTAATGATAATTAATGAAAAGTAATCAATAAAGGATGGTCGGAAGATCGTAGTTGCACCATAATTGTCAAGTGATTGTAATCAAAAGACAATGATCGAGAGAATGCAACAATGCAGTAGTGGTTAGGAAACCATAATTAGGTTATAGTAGTTAGAAAATGATATTTATGAGACCATAATCAGACAAAGATGGTCAAGAGACTATAGTTGAGTCAAAATATTTATATTAGTATAGTCAGGTAATCATGGTTAGGAGAATGTAATTAGACAACAATAATAAGAAGATCATAGTTAGACGATTGTGATCAAAAGATCTTGCTCAAGCAATGTGCAAGTAACGATAGATAAGTGACTATGTCTAAAGACCAAAGTAGCATAATGATGGTCAAATAGTAATGATCACTTAATGGTGGCCAAGAGATTGTAGTTAGATAACAGTAGTAAATAGATTATACCCAGACAATAGTGGTCAATAGTTGATGATTAGGCGATGGTGGTCATGTGATAATGAGTTTTTTTTTTGTGACAATCGTCGATTTCAATCATTAGGTAGAGCCCTCTCAACCTCCAAGTTTAGGTTTGGCTCCAAACTCGAGCTCAAGATTCTCTTCTTACGAATAATAGGGATATATTTATAAATTTTGAGCGTGGCAAATTAGTTATTTCACCAAAAGTCTCTTAATGTATTATTGAATGGTCTATATTAATTTTCTTGATTATAAATTATTCTATTATTATCAATTAAATCTAAAACTTAAATCAATTAATTAGATGAATTTTAAGATGACATATGACTATGCAACTTTTACGAGCATGATATTTTTTGTCATGAATTTCATACTTGCAATGAATTCTTAACCCCATCATTTGATTGTTGTCGCTTTACCATCGTTGCCCAACTATTATCATCTAATATCTATGGTCTTGTCGACGTCGCTCGATCGTCATCTCTAAACTAACACCGCTTAATCACTTATTCACCATCACACAACCATCATCACATGACTATCATCCCCTACCAATTATGTGCTAATTACTATTGTTCATTAATAATGAAAGTTTGTTAGGGATGTTAGGCCCTCTTGAACTTAGTCCCAAGCTAATCAAGAGAGAGGTGAATTGGAAAACCTTAAACCAAAGATAAAACTCCAACTAAAATCACCACAAACAAAGTGCGGAAGAAAAATAAATGCGAAAGCGATAATAAGAAAAGAACACACTGGATTTATAGTAGTTCGGTCAAACCTTGACCTATGTCCACTCCTTGGAGGCACCCTCCAAGTATTGCACTAAAACAAGTGTCTCTCCTTTAGCCCCCACAGCTAGTCGGAGAAGCCCTTACAAAATCACTTCCACCTTCCCCGGTGCGGCGGAGTCGCCGGGTCCTTTGACACCAAAGGGATCTTCTTCTTTGGTGAACTTACCTCGAGACAAGCCTTAAATCCGATGGTACTAATGTGAGATCTCGTTCCCTTACTGTTCCTCTCTGATTTGGATTTTCCTCCCAGAATCGTCCAGGACGATAGTGAGATCGTCCAGGCCGATCTGCACTGTAGAAAATATCGTCCTGAGAATAGTCCTGGGAACAGTCCAGGACGATTTTTTTGGTCTGATCGTCCCAGGACGATCTGGCGATCAGCCGGGCCGATCTGCTTTATGATATAAGAAAATCAGCTCGTTTTGAGGAGAGAGAAAATCATTTTTAAATCAAAATATCTGATTTTAGAGAGAGAAAGAGAAAAGGAAAAAGAGGAAAACTTGGTTTTAGAGGCCGCGGAGCGCTTTTCGTCCGACGTCGCTGTTGGGAAAAGTGTAGATCTCGTGGTAAGGACTCCGAACCCTATTTCTGTTTTCAAAGATATTGAGTTTTGGCCGAGTTGTGATCTGTTTTGTGTTTTCGTAGTCGAATTTTCGACATGATTTTGATTTGACACAACTTTCACCGCACAACTTTTGATATGTTATAGATATGATTATTGTACACGATTTGAGTGTTTTCTACGACGATTTTACCGGTCGGAATTGATTCTACGCGATTTTAATCGAATAGAAAAATATCAGGACTTGATTTGGATTTTATAGAACAATAGTCTTGTATTGATGTCATATATATTCTACTGTAATTTGGAAGAATTTGGAAATTGTGCCTTTTTGCAGGATTTTTGTGTAAATTTGACTGACTGCCGTTACTCTACCCGATTTTCGTATGATTTCCGAATTTTCTGGAATTGATAGATTGAATTGAAATGTGTGTGACTATTGATCTGATTGTGCTGAATTGCTTTAATATTTCTTATTGCATTGACTATTGATTGAATTGATTGTTACTGAAAGACAAGTGGGAACCTGGTTGAACGTTGGTTGGAGATAGATATTGACCTGTACAGGATGGTGGGTCGACGGGCTTTCCTTTAAACATCGATTATGGATTTCTACAACAGCACTATAGATGGGAGTCATAAGGAGTTTCATAGATATGCTGACGGGCGGCCGACGGGCAAAAAGAGTGACGACTCTTATTCATTGAAACCAACGTGCGGATATCTACAACAGCAATATGGATTCTACAACAGCACTATTGATAATAGCCAGTTTAACCTGGTTGATCATAGCTAGTGTTTGTGCTTGTCGAGTAAGACCATTGTATGGAATTGTATGATCTTGCATCGTATGGATTTCCTGATATGCATTGATTTATTGATTTCCGATTGATTTATTGATCTTGATGGATTTATTGAATTGATTTATTGAACGGATCTATTGATCATTGACTATTGACATTGATATGTGATTATAGATCATTGACTATTGACATTGATATGAACATTGATGGATGGATATTGTATAGATTCATTGATACTATTGATTTTGCATTGTATTGACTTGCTACAGTTGATTTATCGTATTGCTTTTCTGATTGATTTTATCGACTATGGATTATGGATTATGATATGGATTGTACTGATTCACAGATACCGGTACCGACATTGATATGGATTATGCATATTGATTCATAGATATTGACACCGATATTGATATAGATTGTATCGATCGATAGATACCGACATCGACATTGACATGGATTATGATATTGATACAGGGATACTATTGATACGATAGATCCTGACATGCTATTGATACATTGATTCGTCGTACCGATTATCGATTGATTGATTGAATGGATTATTGCCGTATGGATTTGATTTATCGTAGGATAGATTTCTTTATGGAACTGATTGTATTGATTTCTATTGACCTGATGATTTCATTGTATTGATTTGATTTCAATTGATCTTTCGCCGTATTGATTTGATTGTTTATTGGGATTTGAGCCGACAGATATAATTGACTGGAAAATGCACTATTGATTGAGACTGTCGTAGTGTCATTGAATATTGTAGATTGACATTGAGTAAATCGTATTGAATAATTGAATTGACTGATTTGCAAGAGTATTGACTGATTTGATAAATGATATAGATAGAACTGATTGACTAGACGACACGATTGATTGAACTGATAGTATTGATTTATAGACACTGCTACAATGGATAGATATTGGCTTCCAGTCACATACTGATTTGATTGATGGGGGAATATTGATTTATCGATGTTTTTACCGCCGTGATTATTGATTATTGATTTCTGTATTGCATTGATTACTGATTTGATTTCCGCTGTATCAACTATTGGTTTCATTGACTATTGATTTCCGTATTGCATAGACTCATTGACCATTGATTGACTTGACTTGATTGACCTGCATATTGATAGCATCGCCGTGCTTTGATTTCAGTTTTAGGCTTTGGTGACCTGCTGGGCTAGTAAGCTCATTATATGTGGTTAATATTTCAGGTGCAGAGCCTCCCGCGTGATGTTTCTTCGGTTGCTGTAGCTTTGTTTTGTAGTCTTGGTAGACTTCTGTTTTGTAGCCGTCTGGCTATTGTATATGACCTTTTGGACGCTTCTGTTGATTGTATATATGTTGATATGTGGATTACTGTTGTTGCTGTATTTCTTTCCCGTAATGCAATTATCTCTGGATGACTGTATGGATACGATCGAGAAAAAGAAAAGTAAAAGATATGGAAAAAGAAATGATAGATGAATCCTTTCACTATTGATATCTGGGGCATCACAGTTGGTATCAGAGCGAGTGTAGTGAAAAGGATTTGATTATATCCAGAGTTGATAATTGCGTTATTCGATTCGTTTTGTTTTACGTGTTTGACTCCGTGGTTTGATTTGGTTTTAATGATTTGTATTGATCAGACAAATGGATCCGAAAGGCAAAAAGATTGAGACTGAATCTGCTGCTAACCTCCCGCTCACATCTGAAAATATGAATAAGTTTGCTGATATGGTCGCTCAGATGGTAAGTGATAAATTAGCGAAACGCTCTGGGCGTAGCAAGAAAAGTGCGGAAGGTAGCAAAGCAAGAATTAATGTTTGTACATGTTGTGGAAAGAGACATTTGGGACAGTGTTATCGGAGAACAGGGCAATGCTTCCGATGTGGTGGATACGGACATAGAATGACTGATTGCCCGAGTTCTGAACTTAGGCAAGGACCTGTTCCGACTGTTCAGACTGGAAATGTACAAGCCATGATGGAAGATGTTCCTTCAGTGCCTGCTGATGTGACTGGTACGAGTTTAGTTTATTGTCTGTTCCGATGTGATTTGTGCGATTTTTCTGATTGATTGGATTTGTTTTGTTCCGTTTTGTTTCGGACACTTTAGGGAAATGTCGGGACGACATTTTTCTAAGGTGGGGAGATTGTGAGACCTCGTTCCCTTACTGTTCCTCTCTGATTTGGATTTTCCTCCCAGAATCGTCCAGGACGATAGTGAGATCGTCCAGGCCGATCTGCACTGTAGAAAATATCGTCCTGAGAATAGTCCTGGGAACCGTCCAGGACGATTTTTTTGGTCTGATCGTCCCAGGACGATCTGGCGATCGGCCGGGCCGATCTGCTTTATGATATAAGAAAATCAGCTCGTTTTGAGGAGAGAGAAAATCATTTTTAAATCAAAATATCTGATTTTAGAGAGAGAAAGAGAAAAGGAAAAAGAGGAAAACTTGGTTTTGGAGGCCGCGGAGCGCTTTTCGTCCGACGTCGCTGTTGGGAAAAGTGTAGATCTCGTGGTAAGGACTCCGAACCCTATTTCTGTTTTCAAAGATATTGAGTTTTGGCCGAGTTGTGATCTGTTTTGTGTTTTCGTAGTCGAATTTTCGACATGATTTTGATTTGACACAACTTTCACCGCACAACTTTTGATATGTTATAGATATGATTATTGTACACGATTTGAGTGTTTTCTACGACGATTTTACGGGTCGGAATTGATTCTACGTGATTTTAATCGAATAGAAAAATATCAGGACTTGATTTGATTTGGATTTTATAGAACAATAATCTTGTATTGATGTCATAGATATTCTACTGTAATTTGGAAGAATTTGGAAATTGTGACTTTTTGCAGGATTTTTGTATAAATTTGACTGATTGCCGTTACTCTGCCCGATTTTCGTATGATTTCTGAATTTTCTGGAATTGATAGATTGAATTGAAATGTGTGTGACTATTAATCTGATTGTGCTGAATTACTTTAATATTTCTTATTGCATTGACTATTGATTGAATTGATTGTTACTAAAAGACAAGTGGGAACCTGGTTAAACGTTGGTTGGAGATAGATATTGACCTGTACAGGATGGTGGGCCGACGGGCTTTCCTTTAAACATCAATTATGGATTTCTACAACAGCACTATAGATGGGAGTCATAAGGAGTTTCATAGATATGCCGACGGGCGGCCGACGGGCAAAAAGAGTGACGACTCTTATTCATTGAAACCAACGTGCGGATATCTACAACAGCACTATTGATAATGTCACGACCCGATTCGACGGGGACGGATCCCGCCCAAACCGGATCGCGACCAGCCTAAACAAACTAATCAGGATCTGGTTTGGGAATTGGTTTCGGAACTGAATCTTCCAAATAATTCTCAAAACGGCCACACAAACGCAGAACAACAGAGCTACTATAAATCACCAAATACAGCGGAACGAAACATCTATCTTGTCTTTTCCTCAAATACAATCATCTACAAATACAGTGCATGGCTTTTGAACAGAAAGAAAGACAGAACAGAAAAGCCATGACTGTACAAAAATCAAAAGGTACAACAAATACCTATACGAATCAGACTCAGAAATCTACTCCTGGACTTCCTTCCCTTTCCCAGAACCTAAAAACCACCAGAAAACAAGAGTGAGCTCAACAGCTCAGCAAAGCAACAAACCTCCAATCAAAACTTTCAGAATTCAAAACCAAACTCATCTGACAGAAATCAGATCAGAAATCGGAATAGAATCGTACAGATTGTCAAACCGGACATATCAGAACGAAACAGAATAGAATCCAGAACAGATACGACAGATATCAAATCAGAATCAGAGTCGTACGGATTCAGAGTACAAACAGAACATAATAAATCAACAGAGTCAGAATTATACAGAAATCAGAAAGTCAAAGTTAGAATTCACAGAGTTGTACGGAACAGAAATCGTATCAGAAACAGGACAGAATCAGACATATCACATTAACAAAATCAGAAATCAGAATTGCTTACCGAACAGATACTGAATTCGAAATCATATCAAATTAGATATCAGACAGATCAAATCATATCGTACGGAACTTATTATCGCTTACAGAACGGATACAGAAAGCAGAGTCAGATCAAATTAGATACCAGATATCAGATATATATTTAATAGCTAAATTCCCTGACACTGACTGAATCTCTTTGGATTCAGGCCCCCTTATAACTCCCTTTGTGCTCACGGCACCAGAACAGATGTGCTTACAGCACCAGAACAGATTTCATCGGATCCGGAACAGAACAGATATCAGATTTTCAGATTTGAGCTCATTTCAGATTTCCCTGACACTTACTGAATCTCATAGGATCCAGGCCCCTTATAACTCCCTTTTTATAGCACATACAGATAGCATATCAATTCAGAAGAAATCCGGGCAAATCAGAAATCAGACAAAAATCGGGCAGCACACGGCAGTAGACGGAATTTACACAAAATTTCCTGCAAAGAAAATTTACCAAATTCGCACAGAACATAGATAATCATATTCCAGAACATTTATTCTACTGCACAGAGAATTTACGGATTCACAGAAAAATGTAATCAACTGAAAACGCTGCCGAATCAAAAATACCCGGACAAAATCTTTCGGAAAATAACCAAAAACTGCACACTCGGCACTTCAACAATATACAAAAGTTACGCGGTAAAAACTGAATCAATCAAAAGTTACGGACGAAAATCGGTAACGGAAACGAAATCGACAGAAACACCGCCAAACTCGACGTTTTGAAAATTGAGAAAGGCGGAATGTGCCTTACCTTGCGTACGGCAAAATCCTCAACAGTCTCGACGAACGAAAACGGACCCGCGGCTTCCGAAATCAACTTTTCCTTTTTCTCTTTTTCTTCCTCTCTCTTCGGATCAAAATCTGATTTTTTTTATAAAATTTTTCTCTCTCCTCAAAATATTCTCATTTCCCTTAAGAAATGCTCAGATCGTCCTGGACGATCGCACTTCGTCCCGGACGATGTGTGCTCTGGAAAATCCTCGTCCAGACGAAATTTTCATCATCGTCCCCCGGCGACAGGTCCTCGGGAGAATTTTCGTCCAGACGATCCAAATTCGTCCCGACGAATCATACAACCAAAACTGATTTTCTGCACAACCTGTACCGATCGTCCCGGACGATCCAACTTCGTCCCGGACGAACCTGGAGCAGAACTGATATTACAGATAATAGCCAGTTTAACCTGGTTGATCATAGCTAGTGTTTGTGCTTGTCGAGTAAGACCATTGTATGGAATTGTATGATCTTGCATCGTATGGATTTCCTGATATGCATTGATTTATTGATTTCCGATTGATTTATTGATCTTGATGGATTTATTGAATTGATTTATTGAACGGATCTATTGATCATTGACTATTGACATTGATATGTGATTATAGATCATTGACTATTTACATTGATATGAACATGGATGGATGGATATTGTATAGATTCATTGATACTATTGATTTTGCATTGTATTGACTTGCTACAGTTAATTTATCGTATTGCTTTTCTGATTGATTTTATCGACTATGGATTATGGATTATGATATGGATTATACTGATTCACAGATACCGGTACCGATATTGATATGGATTCTACATATTGATTCATAGATATTGACACCGATATTGATATAGATTGTATCGATCTATAGATACCGACATCGACATTGATATGGATTATGATATTGATACAGGGATACTATTGATACGATAGATCCTGACATGCTATTGATATATTGATTCGTCATACCGATTATCGATTGATTGATTGAATGGATTATTGCCGTATGGATTTGATTTATCGTAGGATAGATTTCTTTATGGAACTGATTGTATTGATTTCTATTGACCTGATGATTTCATTGTATTGATTTGATTTCAATTGATCTTTCGCCGTATTGATTTGATTGTTTATTGGGATTTGAGCCGACAAGATAAATTGACTGGAAAATGCACTATTGATTGAGACTGTCGTAGTGTCATTGAATATTGTAGATTGACATTGAGTAAATCGTATTGAATAATTGAATTGACTGATTGCAAGAGTATTGACTGATTTGATAAATGATATATATAGAACTGATTGACTAGACGACACGATTGATTGAACTGATAGTATTGATTGATAGACACTGCTACAATGGATAGATATTGGCTTCCAGTCACATACTGATTTGATTGATGGGGGAATATTGATTTATCGATGTTTTTACCGCCGTGATTATTGATTTCCGTACTGCATTGATTACTGATTTGATTTCCGCTGTATCGACTATTGGTTTCATTGACTATTGATTTCCGTATTGCATAGACTCATTGACCATTGATTGACTTGACTTGATTGACCTGCATATTGATAGCATCGCCGTGCTTTGATTTCAGTTTTAGGCTTTGGTGACCTGCTGGGCTAGTAAGCTCATTATATGTGGTTAATATTTCAGGTGCAGAGCCTCCCACGTGATGTTTCTTCGGTTGCTGTAGCTTTGTTTTGTAGCCTTGGTAGACTTCTGTTTTGTAGCCGTCTGGCTATTGTATATGACCTTTTGGACGCTTCTGTTGATTGTATATATGTTGATATGTGGATTACTGTTGTTGCTGTATTTCTTTCCCGTAATGCAATTATCTCTGGATGACTGTATGGATACGATCGAGAAAAAGAAAAGTAAAAGATATGGAAAAAGAAATGATAGATGAATCCTTTCACTATTGATATCTGGGGCATCACAACTAAGGTGCGAGTTTTGGTGTGTGTGTGTGGTGTGGGGGATGGTTTTGGTGGGGGGGTGGTTTTTAGGAATCGCCAGGACGATTTTATTTCGTCCAGAACGATCTAAACCATTATGCCTAAATTGATCTGGTATCTTTGGAAAGCATTAATGGTTGATTGATACGATCATATCGTTCGGGACGATCTCCTGATCGGCCAGGACGATGTCCTGGACGATCTACATCGGACAGCTCAAATTCAGGGCGATGATCAGGACGATTGAAATCGGTTTTAAAAATATCGGCCTGGACGATCGTATATCGGCCAGGACGATGTAACAATTTTTCTTCTGATCGTTCCAAGTCGTCCTGGGCTGATGAGTTGAATTTGTACTGATCGGCCAGGATGATATGCCTATCGTCCTGGATAATAATGTCGGCAACTTGCATTAATGAGCTCGTTTTGAGAGCTTCTATTTAAGCTATGGCATGACACTTTTGTATGTGTCTTTGGTAGCCATTGGAGTTTCGTTTTGTGGGGGAGACTTGAAGAGGAGCTTGAAAGGGAGAGAGGAAAGGGTGGAGTTGAGAGGGAGAATATCCTTGAGGGGGGGAACTCAAGGGAGTGTGGAGGGGATCACATGGTTCTCCGACG